>OY740816.1:4110000-5310000 GCA_963514005.1 Raja brachyura
AGTGGGTTTGGGTCTGGCGGAGTGGGTTCGGGTCTGGCGGAGTGGGTTCGGGTCTGGCGGAGTGGGTTTGGGTCTGGCGGAGTGGGTTTGGGTCTGGCGGAGTGGGTTTGCGTCTGGCGGAGAGGGTTTGGGTCTGGCGGAGTGGGTTTGGGTCTGGCGGAGTGGGTTTGTGTCTGGCGGAGTTGGTATGGGTCTGGCGGAGAGGGTTTGGGGCTGGCGGAGTGGGTTTGGGTCTGGCGGAGTGGGTTTGGGTCTGGCGGAGTGGGTTTGGGTCTGGCGAAGTGGGGTTGGGTCTGGTGGTGTGGGCTTGGGTCTGGCGTAGTGGGTTTGGGTCTGGTGGAGTGGGTTTGGGTCTGGCGGAGTGGGTTTGGGTCTGGCGGAGTGGGTTTTGGTCTGGCGGAGTGGGTTTGGGTCTGGCGGAGTGGGTTTGGGTCTGGCGGAGTGGGTTTGGGTCTGGCGGAGTGGGTTTGGGTCTGGCGGAGTAAGTTTCGGTCTGGCGGAGTGGGTTTTGGTCTGGCGGAGTGGGTTTGGGTCTGGTGGTGTGGGCTTGGGTCTGGCGGAGTGGGTTTGGGTCTGGCGGAGTGGGGCTGGGTCTGGCGGATTGGTCTTGGGTCTGGCGTAGTGGGTTTGGGTCTGGCGGAGTGGGTTTGGGTCTGGCGGAGTGGGTTTGGGTCTGGCGGAGTGGGTTTGGGTCTGGCGGAGTGGGTTTGGGTCTGGCGGAGTGGGTTTGGGTCTGGCGGAGTGGGTTTGTGCCTGGCGGAGTGGGTTTGGGTCTGGCGGAGTAAGTTTGGGTCTGGCGGAGTGGGTTTGGGTCTGGCGGAGTGGGTTTGGGTCTGGCGGGGTGGGTTCGTGTCTGGCGGAGTGGGTTTGGGTCTGGCGGAGTGGGTTAGGGTCTGGCGGAGTGGGTTTGGGTCTGGCGGTGGGTTTGGGTATGGCAGAGTGGGTTTGGGTCTGGCGGAGTGGGTTTGGGTCTGGCGGAGTGGGTTTGGGTCTGGCGGAGTGGGTTTGGGTGTGGCGGAGTGGGTTTGGGTCTGGCGGAGTGGGTTTGGGTGTGGCGGAGTGGGTTTGGGTCTGGCGGAGTGGGTTTGGGGTCTGGCGGAGTGGGTTTGGGTCTGGCGGAGTGGGTTTGGTTCTGGCGGAGTGGGTTTGGGTCTGGCGGAGTGGGTTTGTGTCTGGCGGAGTTGGTATGGGTCTGGCGGAGAGGGTTTGGGGCTGGCGGAGTGGGTTTGGGTCTGGCGGAGTGGGTTTGGGTCTGGCGGAGTGGGTTTGGGTCTGGCGAAGTGGGGTTGGGTCTGGTGGTGTGGGCTTGGGTCTGGCGTAGTGGGTTTGGGTCTGGTGGAGTGGGTTTGGGTCTGGCGGAGTGGGTTTGGGTCTGGCGGAGTGGGTTTTGGTCTGGCGGAGTGGGTTTGGGTCTGGCGGAGTGGGTTTGGGTCTGGCGGAGTGGGTTTGGGTCTGGCGGAGTGGGTTTGGGTCTGGCGGAGTAAGTTTCGGTCTGGCGGAGTGGGTTTTGGTCTGGCGGAGTGGGTTTGGGTCTGGTGGTGTGGGCTTGGGTCTGGCGGAGTGGGTTTGGGTCTGGCGGAGTGGGGCTGGGTCTGGCGGATTGGTCTTGGGTCTGGCGTAGTGGGTTTGGGTCTGGCGGAGTGGGTTTGGGTCTGGCGGAGTGGGTTTGGGTCTGGCGGAGTGGGTTTGGGTCTGGCGGAGTGGGTTTGGGTCTGGCGGAGTGGGTTTGGGTCTGGCGGAGTGGGTTTGTGCCTGGCGGAGTGGGTTTGGGTCTGGCGGAGTAAGTTTGGGTCTGGCGGAGTGGGTTTGGGTCTGGCGGAGTGGGTTTGGGTCTGGCGGGGTGGGTTCGTGTCTGGCGGAGTGGGTTTGGGTCTGGCGGAGTGGGTTAGGGTCTGGCGGAGTGGGTTTGGGTCTGGCGGTGGGTTTGGGTATGGCAGAGTGGGTTTGGGTCTGGCGGAGTGGGTTTGGGTCTGGCGGAGTGGGTTTGGGTCTGGCGGAGTGGGTTTGGGTGTGGCGGAGTGGGTTTGGGTCTGGCGGAGTGGGTTTGGGTGTGGCGGAGTGGGTTTGGGTCTGGCGGAGTGGGTTTGGGGTCTGGCGGAGTGGGTTTGGGTCTGGCGGAGTGGGTTTGGTTCTGGCGGAGTGGGTTTGGGTCTGGCGGAGTGGGTTTGTGTCTGGCGGAGTTGGTATGGGTCTGGCGGAGTGGGTTTGGGGCTGGCGGAGTGGGTTTGGGTCTGGCGGAGTGGGTTTGGGTCTGGCGGAGTGGGGTTGGGTCTGGCGGAGTGGGCTTGGGTCTGGCGGTGTGGGCTTGGGTCTGGCGGAGTGGGCTTGGGTCTGGCGGAGTGGGTTTGGGTCTGGCGGAGTGGGTTTGGGTCTGGCGGTGTGGGCTTGGGTCTGGCGGAGTGGGTTTGGGTCTGGCGGATTGGGGTTGGGTCTGGCGGAGTGGTCTTGGGTCTGGCGTAGTGGGTTTGGGTCTGGCGGAGTGGGTTTGGGTCTGGCGGAGTGGGTTTGGGTCTGGCGGAGTGGGTTTGGGTCTGGCGGAGTGGGTTTGGGTCTGGCGGAGTGGGTTTGGGTCTGGCGGAGTGGGTTTGTGTCTGGCGGAGTGGGTTTGGGTCTGGCGGAGTAAGTTTGGGTCTGGCGGAGTGGGTTTGGGTCTGGCGGAGTGGGTTTGGGTCTGGCGGGGTGGGTTTGTGTCTGGCGGAGTGGGTTTGGGTCTGGCGGAGTGGGTTAGGGTCTGGCGGAGTGGGTTTGGGTGTGGCGGTGGGTTTGGGTCTGGCGAAGTGGGTTTGGGTCTGGCGGAGTGGGTTTGGGTCTGGCGGAGTGGGTTTGTGCCTGGCGGAGTTGGTATGGGTCTGGCGGAGTGGATTTGGGGCTGGCGGAGTGGGTTTGGGTCTGGCGGAGTGGGTTTGGGTCTGGCGGAGTGGGGTTGGGTCTGGCGGAGTGGGCTTGGGTCTGGCGGTGTGGGCTTGGGTCTGGCGGAGTGGGTTTGGGTCTGGCGGAGTGGGTTTGGGTCTGGCGGAGTGGGTTTGGGTCTGGCGGAGTGGGTTTGGGTCTGGCGGAGTAAGTTTCGGTCTGGCGGAGTGGGTTTGGGTTTGGCGGAGTAAGTTTGGGTCTGGCGGAGTGGGTTTGGGTCTGGCGGAGTGGGCTTGGGTCTGGCGGAGTGGGTTTGGGTCTGGCGGAGTGGGGTTGGGTCTGGCGGAGTGGTCTTGGGTCTGGCGGAGTGGATTTGGGTCTGGCAGAGTGGGTTTGGGTCTGGCGGAGTGGGTTTGGGTCTGGCGGAGTGGGTTTGGGTCTGGCGGAGTGGGTTTGGGTCTGGCGGAGTGGGTTTGGGTCTGGCGGAGTGGGTTTGGGTCTGGCGGAGTGGGTTTGGGTCTGGCGGAGTGGGTTTGGGTCTGGCGGAGTGGGTTTGGGTCTGACGGAGTGGGTTTGGGGTCTGGCGGAGTGGGTTTGGGTCTGGCGGAGTAGGTTTGGATCTGGCGGAGTGGGTTAGGGTCTGGCGGAGTGGGTTTGGGTCTGGCGGTGGGTTTGGGTATGGCAGAGTGGGTTTGGGTCTGGCGGAGTGGGTTTGGTTCTGGCGGAGTGGGTTTGGGTCTGGCGGAGTGGGTTTGGGTCTGGCAGAGTGGGTTTGGGTCTGGCGGAGTGGGTTTGGGTCTGGCGGAGTGGGTTCGGATCTGGCGGAGTGGGTTTGGGTCTGGCGGAGTGGGTTTGGGTCTGGCGGGGTGGGTTCGGATCTGGCGGAGTGGGTTTGGGTCTGGCGGAGTGGGTTAGGGTCTGGCGGAGTGGGTTTGGGTCTGGCGGTGGGTTTGGGTATGGCAGAGTGGGTTTGGGTCTGGCGGAGTGGGTTTGGTTCTGGCGGAGTGGGTTTGGGTCTGGCGGAGTGGGTTTGGGTCTGGTGGACTGGGTATGGGTTTGGCGGAGTGGGTTTGGGTCTGGCGGAGTGGGTTTGGGTCTGGCGGAGTGGGTTTGGGTCTGGCGGAGTGGGTTTGGGTCTGTCGGAGTGGGTTCGGGTCTGGCGGAGTGTGTTTGGGGTCTGGCGGAGTGGGTTTGGGTCTGGCGGAGTGGGTTTGGGCCTGACGGAGTGGGTTTGGGTCTGGCGGAGTGGGTTTGGGTCTGGCGGAGTGGGTTTGGGCCTGTCGGTGTGGGTTTGGGTCTGGCAGAGTGGGTTTGGGTCTGGCGGAGTGGGTTTGGGGTATGGCAGAGTGGGTTTGGGTCTGGCGGAGTGGGTTTGGGTCTGGCGGAGTGGGTGTGGGTCTGGCGGAGTGGGTTTGGGTCTGGCGGAGTGGGTTTGGTTCTGGCGGAGTGGGTTTGGCTCTGGTGGAGTGGGTTCGGGTCTGGCGGACTGGGTTCGGGTCTGTCGGAGTGGGTTCGGGTCTGGCGGAGTGGGTTGGGGTCTGGCGGAGTGGGTTCGGGTCTGGCGGAGTGGGTTCGGGTCTGGCGGAGTGGGTTCGGGTCTGGCGGAATGGGTTCGGCTCTGGCGGTGTGGGTTCGGGTCTGGCGGAGTGTGTTTGGGTCTAGCGGAGTGGGTTCGGGTCTGGCGGAGTGGGTTTGGGTCTGGCGGAGTGGGTTTGGGTCTGGCGGGGTGGGTTTGGGTCTGGCGGAGTAGGTTTGGATCTGGCGGAGTGGGTTAGGGTCTGGCGGAGTGGGTTTGGGTCTGGCGGTGGGTTTGGGTATGGCAGAGTGGGTTTGGGTCTGGCGGAGTGGGTTTGGTTCTGGCGGAGTGGGTTTGGGTCTGGCGGAGTGGGTTTGGGTCTGGTGGACTGGGTATGGGTTTGGCGGAGTGGGTTTGGGTCTGGCGGAGTGGGTTTGGGTCTGGCGGAGTGGGTTTGGGTCTGGCGGAGTGGGTTTGGGTCTGGCGGAGTGGGTTTGGGTCTGGCGGAGTGGGTTTGGGTCTGGCGGAGTGGGATTGGGTCTGGCGGAGTAGGTTTGGGTCTGGCGGAGTGTGTTTTGGTCTGGCGGAGTGGGTTTGCATCTGGCGGAGTGGGTTTGGGTCTGGCAGAGTGTGTTCGGGTCTGGCGGAGTGGGCTTGGGTCTGGCGGAGTGGGTTTGGGTCTGGCGGAGTGGGGTTGGGTCTGGCGGAGTGGGCTTGGGTCTGGCGGAGTCGGTTAAGGTCCGGCGGAGTGGGTTGGGGTCTGGCGGAGTGGGTTCGGGTCCGGCGGAGTGGGTTCGGGTCTGGCAGAGTGGGTTTGGGTCTGGCGGAGTGGGTTTGGGTCTGGCGGAGTGGGTTTGGGTCTGGCGGAGTGGGTTGGGGTCTGGCGGAGTGGGTTCGGGTCTGGCGGAGTGGGTTCGGGTCTGGCGGAGTGGGTTTGGGTCTGGCGGAGTTGGTATGGGTCTGGCCGAGTGGGTTTGGGTCTGGCGGAGTGGGTTTGCGTCTGGCGGAGTGGGTTTGGGTCTGGCGGAGTGGGTTTGGGTCTGGCGGAGTGGGTTTGGGTCTGGCGGAGTTGGTATGGGTCTGACGGAGTGGGTTTGGGGCTGGCGGAGTGGGTTTGGGTCTGGCGGAGTGGGTTTGGGTCTGGCGGAGTGGGTTTGGGTCTGGCGAAGTGGGGTTGGGTCTGGCGGTGTGGGCTTGGGTCTGGCGGAGTGGGTTTGGGTCTGGTGGAGTGGGTTTGGGTCTGGCGGAGTGGGTTTGGGTCTGGCCGAGTGGGTTTTGGTCTGGCGGAGTGGGTTTGGGTCTGGTGGAGTGGGTTTGGGTCTGGCGGAGTGGGTTTGGGTCTGGCGGAGTAAGTTGCGGTCTGGCGGAGTGGGTTTGGGTCTGGCGGAGTAAGTTTATGTCTGGCGGAGTGGGTTCTGGTCTGGCGGAGTGGGTTCGGGTCTGGCGGAGTGGGTTTGGTTCTGGCGGAGTGGGTTTGGCTCTGGCGGAGTGGGTTCGGGTCTGGCGGATTGGGTTCGGGTCTGTCGGAGTGGGTTCGGGTCTGGCGGAGTGGGTTGGGGTCTGGCGGAGTGTGTTTGGGTCTGGCGGAGTCGGTTAAGGTCCGTCGGAGTGGGTTGGGGTCTGGCGGAGTGGGTTCGGGTCCGGCGGAGTGGGTTCGGGTCTGGCAGAGTGGGTTTGGGTCTGGCGGAGTGGGATTGGGTCTGGCGGAGTGGGTTTGGGTCTGGCGGAGTGGGTTGGGGTCTGGCGGAGTGGGTTCGGGTCTGGCGGAGTGGGTTCGGGTCTGGCGGAGTGGGTTTGGGTCTGGCGGAGTGGGTTTGGGTCTGGCGGAGTGGGTGTGGCTCTGGCGGATTGGGTTTGGGTCTGGCGGAGTGGGTTTGGTTCTGGCGGAGTGGGTTTGGCTCTGGTGGAGTGGGTTCGGGTCTGGCGGACTGGGTTCGGGTCTGTCGGAGTGGGTTCGGGTCTGGCGGAGTGGGTTGGGGTCTGGCGGAGTGGGTTCGGGTCTGGCGGAGTGGGTTCGGGTCTGGCGGAGTGGGTTCGGGTCTGGCGGAATGGGTTCGGCTCTGGCGGTGTGGGTTCGGGTCTGGCGGAGTGTGTTTGGGTCTAGCGGAGTGGGTTCGGGTCTGGCGGAGTGGGTTTGGGTCTGGCGGAGTGGGTTTGGGTCTGGCGGGGTGGGTTTGGGTCTGGCGGAGTAGGTTTGGATCTGGCGGAGTGGGTTAGGGTCTGGCGGAGTGGGTTTGGGTCTGGCGGTGGGTTTGGGTATGGCAGAGTGGGTTTGGGTCTGGCGGAGTGGGTTTGGTTCTGGCGGAGTGGGTTTGGGTCTGGCGGAGTGGGTTTGGGTCTGGTGGACTGGGTATGGGTTTGGCGGAGTGGGTTTGGGTCTGGCGGAGTGGGTTTGGGTCTGGCGGAGTGGGTTTGGGTCTGGCGGAGTGGGTTTGGGTCTGGCGGAGTGGGTTTGGGTCTGGCGGAGTGGGTTTGGGTCTGGCGGAGTGGGATTGGGTCTGGCGGAGTAGGTTTGGGTCTGGCGGAGTGTGTTTTGGTCTGGCGGAGTGGGTTTGCATCCGGCGGAGTGGGTTTGGGTCTGGCAGAGTGTGTTCGGGTCTGGCGGAGTGGGCTTGGGTCTGGCGGAGTGGGTTTGGGTCTGGCGGAGTGGGGTTTAGTCTGGCGGAGTGGGCTTGGGTTTGGCGGAGTCGGTTAAGGTCCGGCGGAGTGGGTTGGGGTCTGGCGGAGTGGGTTCGGGTCCGGCGGAGTGGGTTCGGGTCTGGCAGAGTGGGTTTGGGTCTGGCGAAGTGGGTTTGGGTCTGGCGGAGTGGGTTTGGGTCTGGCGGAGTGGGTTGGGGTCTGGCGGAGTGGGTTCGGGTCTGGCGGAGTGGGTTCGGGTCTGGCGGAGTGGGTTCGGGTCTGGCGGAGTGGGTTCGGGTCTGGCCGAGTGGGTTTGGGTCTGGCGGAGTGGGTTTGCGTCTGGCGGAGTGGGTTTGGGTCTGGCGGAGTGGGTTTGGGTCTGGCGGAGTGGGTTTGGGTCTGGCGGAGTTGGTATGGGTCTGGCGGAGTGGGTTTGGGGCTGGCGGAGTGGGTTTGGGTCTGGCGGAGTGGGTTTGGGTCTGGCGGAGTGGGTTTGGGTCTGGCGAAGTGGGGTTGGGTCTGGCGGTGTGGGCTTGGGTCTGGCGGAGTGGGTTTGGGTCTGGCGGAGTGGGTTTGGGTCTGGCGGAGTGGGTTTGGGTCTGGCCGAGTGGGTTTTGGTCTGGCGGAGTGGGTTTGGGTCTGGTGGAGTGGGTTTGGGTCTGGCGGAGTGGGTTTGGGTCTGGCGGAGTAAGTTGCGGTCTGGCGGAGTGGGTTTGGGTCTGGCGGAGTAAGTTTAGGTCTGGCGGAGTGGGTTCTGGTCTGGCGGAGTGGGTTCGGGTCTGGCGGAGTGGGTTTGGTTCTGGCGGAGTGGGTTTGGCTCTGGCGGAGTGGGTTCGGGTCTGGCGGATTGGGTTCGGGTCTGTCGGAGTGGGTTCGGGTCTGGCGGAGTGGGTTGGGGTCTGGCGGAGTGTGTTTGGGTCTGGCGGAGTCGGTTAAGGTCCGGCGGAATGGGTTGGGGTCTGGCGGAGTGGGTTCGGGTCCGGCGGAGTGGGTTCGGGTCTGGCAGAGTGGGTTTGGGTCTGGCGGAGTGGGATTGGGCATGGCGGAGTGGGTTTGGGTCTGGCGGAGTGGGTTGGGGTCTGGCGGAGTGGGTTCGGGTCTGGCGGAGTGGGTTCGGGTCTGGCGGAGTGGGTTCGGGTCTGGCGGAGTGGGTTTGGGTCTGGCCGAGTGGGTTTGGGTCTGGCGGAGTGGGTTTGCGTCTGGCGGAGTGGGTTTGGGTCTGGCGGAGTGGGTTTGGGTCTGACGGAGTGGGTTGGGGTCTGGCGGAGTTGGTATGGGTCTGGCGGAGTGGGTTTGGGGCTGGCGGAGTGGGTTTGGGTCTGGCGGAGTGCGTTCGGGTCTGGCGGAGTGGGTTTGGGTCTGGCGAAGTGGGGTTGGGTCTGGCGGTGTGGGCTTGGGTCTGGCGGAGTGGGTTTGGGTCTGGTGGAGTGGGTTTGGGTCTGGCGGAGTGGGTTTGGGTCTGGCGGAGTGGGTTTTGGTCTGGCGGAGTGTGTTTGGGTCTGGCGGAGTGGGTTTGGTTCTGGTGGAGTGGGTTTGGCTCTGGCGGAGTGGGTTCGGGTCTGGCGGATTGGGTTCGGGTCTGTCGGAGTGGGTTCGGGTCTGGCGGAGTGGGTTGGGGTCTGGCGGAGTGGGGTCGGGTCTGGCGGAGTGGGTTCGGGTCTGGCGGAGTGGGTTCGGGTCTGGTGGAATGGGTTCGGCTCTGGCGGTGTGGGTTCGGGTCTGGCGGAGTGTGTTTGGGTCTGGCGGAGTGGGTTCGGGTCTGGCGGAGTGGGTTTGGGTCTGGCGGAGTGGGTTTGGGTCTGGCGGAGTGGGTTTAGGGTCTGGCGGTGTTGGTTTGGGTCTGGCGGAGTGGGTTTGGGTCTGGCGGAGTGGGTTTGGGTCTGGCGGACTGGGTATGGGTTTGGCGGAGTGGGTTTGGGTCTGGCGGAGTGGGTTTGGGTCTGGCGGAGTGGGTTTGGGTCTGGCGGAGTGGGTTTGGGTCTGGCGGAGTGGGTTTGGGTCTGGCGGAGTGGGTTTGGGTCTGGCGGAGTAGGTTTGGGTCTGGCGGAGTGGGTTTGGGTCTGGCGGAGTGGGTTTGGGTCTGGCGGAGTGGGTTGGGGTCTGGCGGAGTGGGTTCGGGTCTGGCGGAGTGGGTTCGGGTCTGGCGGAGTGGGTTCGGGTCTGGCGGAGTGGGTTCGGGTCTGGCCGAGTGGGTTTGGGTCTGGCGGAGTGGGTTTGCGTCTGGCGGAGTGGGTTTGGGTCTGGCGGAGTGGGTTTGGGTCTGGCGGAGTGGGTTTGGGTCTGGCGGAGTTGGTATGGGTCTGGAGGAGTGGGTTTGGGGCTGGCGGAGTGGGTTTGGGTCTGGCGGAGTGGGTTTGGGTCTGGCGGAGTGGGTTTGGGTCTGGCGAAGTGGGGTTGGGTCTGGCGGTGTGGTCTTGGGTCTGGCGGAGTGGGTTTGGGTCTGGCGGAGTGGGTTTGGGTCTGGCGGAGTGGGTTTGGGTCTGGCCGAGTGGGTTTTGGTCTGGCGGAGTGGGTTTGGGTCTGGTGGAGTGGGTTTGGGTCTGGCGGAGTGGGTTTGGGTCTGGCGGAGTAAGTTGTGGTCTGGCGGAGTGGGTTTGGGTCTGGCGGAGTAAGTTTAGGTCTGGCGGAGTGGGTTCTGGTCTGGCGGAGTGGGTTCGGGTCTGGCGGATTGGGTTCGGGTCTGTCGGAGTGGGTTCGGGTCTGGCGGAGTGGGTTGGGGTCTGGCGGAGTGGGGTCGGGTCTGGCGGAGTGGGTTCGGGTCTGGCGGAGTGGGTTCGGGTCTGGTGGAATGGGTTCGGCTCTGGCGGTGTGGGTTCGGGTCTGGCGGAGTGTGTTTGGGTCTGGCGGAGTGGGTTCGGGTCTGGCGGAGTGGGTTTGGGTCTGGCGGAGTGGGTTTGGGTCTGGCGGGGTGGGTTTGGGTCTGGCGGAGTGGGTTTGGATCTGGCGGAGTGGGTTAGGGTCTGGCGGAGTGGGTTTGGGTCTGGCGGTGGGTTTGGGTATGGCAGAGTGGGTTTGGGTCTGGCGGAGTGGGTTTGGTTCTGGCGGAGTGGGTTTGGGTCTGGCGGAGTGGCTTTGGGTCTGGCGGAGTGGGTTTGGGTCTGGCGGAGTGGGTTTGGGTCTGGCGGAGTTGGTTTGGGTATTGCGGAGTGGGTTTAGGGTCTGGCGGTGTTGGTTTGGGTCTGGCGGAGTGGGTTTGGGTCTGGCGGAGTGGGTTTGGGTCTGGCGGACTGGGTATGGGTTTGGCGGAGTGGGTTTGGGTCTGGCGGAGTGGGTTTGGGTCTGGCGGAGTGGGTTTGGGTCTGGCGGAGTGGGTTTGGGTTTGGCGGAGTGGGTTTGGGTCTGGCGGAGTGGGTTTGGGTCTGGCGGAGTAGGTTTGGGTCTGGCGGAGTGGGTTTGGGTCTGGCGGAGTGGGTTTGGGTCTGGCGGAGTGGGTTTGGGTCTGGCAGAGTGTGTTCGGGTCTGACGGAGTGGGCTTGGGTCCGGCGGAGTGGGCTTGGGTCTGGCGGAGTGGAGTTGGGTCTGGCAGAGTGGGCTTGGGTCTGGCGGAGTCGGTTAAGGTCCGGCGGAGTGGGTTGGGGTCTGGCGGAGTGGGTTCGGGTCCGGCGGAGTGGGTTCGGGTCTGGCAGAGTGGGTTTGGGTCTGGCGGAGTGGGTTTGGGTCTGGCGGAGTGGGTTGGGGTCTGGCGGAGTGGGTTTGGGTCTGGCGGAGTGGGTTCGGGTCTGGCAGAGTGGGTTTGGGTCTGGCGGAGTGGGTTTGGGTCCGGCGGAGTGAGTTCGGGTTTGGCGGAGTGGGTTTGGGTCTGGCGGAGTGGGTTTGGGTCTGGCCGAGTGGGTTTGGGTCTGGCGGAGTGGGTTTGCGTCTGGCGGATTGGGTTTGGGTCTGGCGGAGTGGGTTTGGGTCTGGCGGAGTGGGTTTGGGTCTGGCGGAGTTGGTATGGGTCTGGCGGAGTGGGTTTGGGGCTGGCGGAGTGGGTTTGGGTCTGGCGGAGTGGGTTTGGGTCTGGCGGAGTGGGTTTGGGTCTGGCGAAGTGGGGTTGGGTCTGGCGGTGTGGGCTTGCGTCTGGCGGAGTGGGTTTGGGTCTGGTGGAGTGGGTTTGGGTCTGGCGGAGTGGGTTTGGGTCTGGCGGAGTGGGTCCGGGTCTGGCGGAGTGGGTTTGGTTCTGGCGGAGTGGGTTTGGCTCTGGCGGAGTGGGTTCGGGTCTGGCGGATTGGGTTCGGGTCTGTCGGAGTGGGTTCGGGTCTGGTGGAGTGGGTTGGGGTCTGGCGGAGTGGGTTCGGGTCTGGCGGATTGGGTTCGGGTCTGGCGGAGTGGGTTCGGGTCTGGCGGAGTGTGTTTGGGTCTGGCGGAGTCGGTTAAGGTCCGGCGGAGTGGGTTGGGGTCTGGCGGAGTGGGTTCGGGTCCGGCGGAGTGGGTTCGGGTCTGGCAGAGTGGGTTTGGGTCTGGCGGAGTGGGTTCGGGTCTGGCGGAGTGGGTTTGGGTCTGGCGGAGTGGGTTTGGGTCTGGCGGGGTGGGTTTGGGTCTGGCGGAGTGGGTTTGGATCTGGCGGAGTGGGTTAGGGTCTGGCGGAGTGGGTTTGGGTCTGGCGGTGGGTTTGGGTATGGCAGAGTGGGTTTGGGTCTGGCGGAGTGGGTTTGGTTCTGGCGGAGTGGGTTTGGGTCTGGCGGAGTGGGTTTGGGTCTGGCGGAGTGGGTTTGGGTCCGGCGGAGTGGGTTTGGGTCTGGCGGAGTGGGTTTGGGTATTGCGGAGTGGGTTTAGGGTCTGGCGGAGTGGGTTTGGGTCTGGCGGAGTGGGTTTGGGTCTGGCGGAGTGGGTTCGGGTCTGGCAGAGTGGGTTTGGGTCTGGCGGAGTGGGTTCGGGTCTGGCGGAGTGGGTTTGGGTCTGGCGGAGTAAGTTTGGGTCTGGCGGAGTGGGTTTGGGTCTGGCGGAGTGGGTTTGGGTCTGGCGGAGTGGGTTTGGGTCTGGCGGAGTGGGTTTGGGTCTGGCGGAGTGGGTTCGGGTCTGGCGGATTGGGTTTGGGTCTGTCGGAGTGGGTTCGGGTCTGGCGGCGTGTGTTTGGGTCTGGCGGAGTGGGTTTGGGTCTGGCGGAGTGGGTTTGGCTCTGGCGGAGTGGGTTTGGGTCTGGCGGGGTGGGATTGTGTCTGGCGGAGTGGGTTTGGGTCTGGCGGAGTGGGTTAGGGTCTGGCGGAGTGGGTTTGGGTCTGGCGGTGTGTTTGGGTATGGCAGAGTGGGTTTGGGTCTGGCGGAGTGGGTTTGGGTCTGGCGGAGTGGGTTTGGGTCTGGCGGAGTGGGTTTGGGCCTGTCGGTGTGGGTTTGGGTCTGGCGGAGTGGGTTTGGGTCTGGCGGAATGGGTTTGGGGTCTGGCGGAGTGGGTTTGGGTCTGGCGGAGTGGGTTGGTGTCTGGCGGAGTAAGGTTGGGTCTGGCGGAGTGGGTTTGGGTCTGGCGGAGTGGGTTTGGTTCTGGCGGAGTGGGTTTGGCTCTGGTGGAGTGGGTTCGGGTCTGGCGGATTGGGTTCGGGTCTGGCGGAGTGGGTTGGGGTCTGGCGGAGTGGGTTCGGGTCTGGCGGAGTGGGTTCGGGTCTGGCGGAGTGGGTTCGGGTCTGGCGGAATGGGTTCGGCTCTGGCGGTGTGGGTTCGGGTCTGGCGGAGTGGGTTTGGGTCTGGCGGAGTGGGTTTGGGTCTGGCGGGGTGGGGTTGGGTCTGGCGGAGTGGGTTTGGGTCTGGCGGGGTGGGTTTGGGTCTGGCGGAGTGGGTTTGGATCTGGCGGAGTGGGTTAGGGTCTGGCGGAGTGGGTTTGGGTCTGGCGGTGGGTTTGGGGATGGCGGAGTGGGTTTGGGTCTGGCGGAGTGGGTTTGGTTCTGGCGGAGTGGGTTTGGGTCTGGCGGAGTGGGTTTGGGTCTGGCGGAGTGGGTTTGGGTCTGGCGGAGTGGGTTTGGGTCTGGCGGAGTGGGTTTGGGTCTGGCGGAGAGGGTTTGGGGCTGGCGGAGTGGGTTTGGGTCTGGCGGAGTGGGTTTGGGTCTGGCGGAGTGGGTTTGGGTCTGGCGAAGTGGGGTTGGGTCTGGCGGTGTGGGCTTGGGTCTGGCGGAGTGGGTTTGGGTCTGGTGGAGTGGGTTTGGGTCTGGCGGAGTGGGTTTGGGTCTGGCGGAGTGGGTTTTGGTCTGGCGGAGTGGGATTGGGTTTGGCGGAGTGGGTTTGGGTCTGTCGGAGTGGGTTTGGGTCTGGCGGAGTAAGTTTTGGTCTGGCGGAGTGGGTTTGGGTCTGGCGGAGTAAGTTTAGGTCTGGCGGAGTGGGTTCGGGTCTGGCGGAGTGGGTCCGGGTCTGGCGGAGTGGGTTTGGTTCTGGCGGAGTGGGTTTGGCTCTGGCGGAGTGGGTTCGGGTCTGGCGGATTGGGTTCGGGTCTGTCGGAGTGGGTTCGGGTCTGGCGGAGTGGGGTGGGGTCTGGCGGAGTGGGTTCGGGTCTGGCGGATTGGGTTCGGGTCTGGCGGAGTGGGTTCGGGTCTGGCGGAATGGGTTCGGCTCTGGCGGTGTGGGTTCGGGTCTGGCGGAGTGTGTTTGGGTCTGGCGGAGTCGGTTAAGGTCCGGCGGAGTGGGTTGGGGTCTGGCGGAGTGGGTTCGGGTCCGGCGGAGTGGGTTCGGGTCTGGCAGAGTGGGTTTGGGTCTGGCGGAGTGGGTTCGGGTCTGGCGGAGTGGGTTTGGGTCTGGCGGAGTGGGTTTGGGTCTGGCGGGGTGGGTTTGGGTCTGGCGGAGTGGGTTTGGATCTGGCGGAGTGGGTTAGGGTCTGGCGGAGTGGGTTTGGGTCTGGCGGTGGGTTTGGGTATGGCAGAGTGGGTTTGGGTCTGGCGGAGTGGGTTTGGTTCTGGCGGAGTGGGTTTGGGTCTGGCGGAGTGGGTTTGGGTCTGGCGGAGTGGGTTTGGGTCCGGCGGAGTGGGTTTGGGTCTGGCGGAGTGGGTTTGGGTATTGCGGAGTGGGTTTAGGGTCTGGCGGAGAGGGTTTGGGTATGGCGGAGTGGGTTTGGGTCTGGCGGAGTGGGTTCGGGTCTGGCAGAGTGGGTTTGGGTCTGGCGGAGTGGGTTTGGGTCTGGCGGAGTGGGTTTGGGTCTGGCGGAGTAAGTTTGGGTCTGGCGGAGTGGGTTTGGGTCTGGCGGAGTGGGTTTGGGTCTGGCGGAGTGGGTTTTGGTCTGGCGGAGTGGGTTTGGGTCTGGCGGAGTGGGTTCGGGTCTGGCGGATTGGGTTTGGGTCTGTCGGAGTGTGTTCGGGTCTGGCGGAGTGTGTTTGGGTCTGGCGGAGTGGGTTTGGGTCTGGCGGAGTGGGTTTGGCTCTGGCGGAGTGGGTTTGGGTCTGGCGGGGTGGGTTTGTGTCTGGCGGAGTGGGTTTGGGTCTGGCGGAGTGGGTTAGGGTCTGGCGGAGTGGGTTTGGGTCTGGCGGTGGGTTTGGGTATGGCAGAGTGGGTTTGGGTCTGGCGGAATGGGTTTGGGTCTGGCGGAGTGGGTTTGGGTCTGGCGGAGTGGGTTTGGGTCTGGCGGAGTGGGTTTGGGTCTGGCGGAGTGGGTTTGGGTCTGGCGGAGTGGGTTTGGGGTCTGGCGGTGTGGGTTTGGGTCTGGCGGAGTGGGTTTGGGTCTGACGGAGTAGGTTTGGGTCTGGCGGAGTGGGTTTGGGTCTGGCGGAGTGGGTTTGGGCCTGTCGGTGTGGGTTTGGGTCTGGCGGAGTGGGTTTGGGTCTGGCGGAGTGGGTTTGGGTCTGGCGGAGTGGGTTTGGTTCTGGCGGAGTGGGTTTGGGTCTGGCGGAGTGGGTTTGGGTCTGGCGGAGTGGGTTTGGGTCTGGCGGAGTGGGTTTGGGTCTGGCGGAGTGGGTTTGGGTATTGCGGAGTTGGTTTAGGGTCTCGCGGAGTGGGTTTGGGTCTGGCGGAGTGGGTTTGGGTCTGGCGGAGTGGGTTTGGGTCTGGTGCAGTGGGTTTGGGTCTGGCGGAGTGGGTTTGGGTTTGGCGGAGTGGGTTTGGGTCTGGCGGAGTGGGTTTGGGTCTGGCGGAGTGGGTTTGGGTCTGGCGGAGTGGGTTTGGGTCTGGCGGAGTGGGTTTTGGTCTGGCGGAGTGGGTTTTGGTCTGGCTGAGTGGGTTTGGGTCTGGCGGAGTGGGTTTGGGTCTGGCGGAGTGGGCTTTGGTCTGGCGGAGTGGGTTTGGGTCTTGCGGAGTGGGTTTGGGTCTGGCGGAGTGGGTTTGGGTCTGGCGGAGTGGGTTTGGGTCTGGCGGAGTGGGTTTGGGTCTGGCGAAGTGGGGTTGGGTCTGGCGGTGTGGGCTTGGGTCTGGCGGAGTGGGTTTGGGTCTGGTGCAGTGGGTTTGGGTCTGGCGGAGTGGGTTTGGGTCTGGCGGAGTGGGTTTGGGTCTGGCGGAGTGGGTTTGGGTCTGGCGGAGTGGGTTTGGGTCTGGCGGAGTGGGTTTGGGTCTGTCGGAGTGGGTTTGGGTCACGCGGAGTGGGTTTGGGTCTGGCGGAGTGGGTTTGGGTCCGGCGGAGTGGGTTTGGGGTCTGGCGGAGTGGGTTTGGGTCTGGCGGAGTGGGTTTGGGTCTGACGGAGTAGGTTTGGGTCTGGCGGAGTGGGTTTGGGTCTGGCGGAGTGGGTTTGGGCCTGTCGGTGTGGGTTTGGGTCTGGCGGAGTGGGTTTGGGGTCTGGCGGAGTGGGTTTGGGTCTGGCGGAGTGGGTTTGTGTCTGGCGGAGTAAGGTTGGGCCTGGCGGAGTGGGTTTGGGTCTGGCGGAGTGGGTTTGGTTCTGGCGGAGTGGGTTTGGCTCTGGTGGAGTGGGTTCGGGTCTGGCGGTTTGGGTTCGGGTCTGGCGGAGTGGGTTGGGGTCTGGCGGAGTGGGTTCGGGTCTGGCGGAGTGGGTTCGGGTCTGGCGGAGTGGGTTCGGGTCTGGCGGAATGGGTTCGGCTCTGGCGGTGTGGGTTCGGGTCTGGCGGAGTGGGTTTGGGTCTGGCGGAGTGGGTTTGGGTCTGGCGGGGTGGGTTTGGGTCTGGCGGAGTGGGTTTGGGTCTGGCGGGGTGGGTTTGGGTCTGGCGGAGTGGGTTTGGATCTGGCGGAGTGGGTTAGGGTCTGGCGGGGTGGGTTTGGGTCTGGCGGTGGGTTTGGGGATGGCAGAGTGGGTTTGGGTCTGGCGGAGTGGGTTTGGTTCTGGCGGAGTGGGTTTGGGTCTGGCGGAGTGGGTTTGGGTCTGGCGGAGTGGGTTTGGGTCTGGCGGAGTGGGTTTGGGTCTGGCGGAGTGGGTTTGGGTATTGCGGAGTTGGTTTAGGGTCTCGCGGAGTGGGTTTGGGTCTGGCGGAGTGGGTTTGGGTCTGGCGGAGTGGGTTTGGGTCTGGTGCAGTGGGTTTGGGTCTGGCGGAGTGGGTTTGGGTTTGGCGGAGTGGGTTTGGGTCTGGCGGAGTGGGTTTGGGTCTGGCGGAGTGGGTTTGGGTCTGGCGGAGTGGGTTTGGGTCTGGCGGAGTGGGTTTTGGTCTGGCGGAGTGGGTTTTGGTCTGGCTGAGTGGGTTTGGGTCTGGCGGAGTGGGTTTGGGTCTGGCGGAGTGGGCTTTGGTCTGGCGGAGTGGGTTTGGGTCTTGCGGAGTGGGTTTGGGTCTGGCGGAGTGGGTTTGGGTCTGGCGGAGTGGGTTTGGGTCTGGCGGAGTGGGTTTGGGTCTGGCGAAGTGGGGTTGGGTCTGGCGGTGTGGGCTTGGGTCTGGCGGAGTGGGTTTGGGTCTGGTGCAGTGGGTTTGGGTCTGGCGGAGTGGGTTTGGGTCTGGCGGAGTGGGTTTGGGTCTGGCGGAGTGGGTTTGGGTCTGGCGGAGTGGGTTTGGGTCTGGCGGAGTGGGTTTGGGTCTGGCGGAGTGGGTTTGGGTCTGGCGGAGTGGGTTTGGGTCTGTCGGAGTGGGTTTGGGTCACGCGGAGTGGGTTTCGGTCTGGCGGAGTGGGTTTGGGTCCGGCGGAGTGGGTTTGGGGTCTGGCGGAGTGGGTTTGGGTCTGGCGGAGTGGGTTTGGGTCTGGCGGAGAGGGTTTGGGTCCGGCGGAGTGGGTTTGGGGTCTGGCGGAGTGGGTTTGCGTCTGGCGGAGTGAGTTTGGGGCTGGCGGAGTGGGTTCGGGTCTGGCGGAGTGGGTTTTGGTCTGGCGGAGTGGGTTTTGGTCTGGCGGAGTGGGTTTGGGTCTGGCGGAGTGGGTTTGGGTCTGGCGGAGTGGGTTTGGGTCTGGCGGAGTGGGTTTGGGGTCTGGCGGAGTGGGTTTGTGTCTGGCGGAGTGGGTTTGGGTCTGGCGGAGTAAGTTTGGGTCTGGCGGAGTGGGTTTGGGTCTGGCGGAGTGGGTTTGGGTCTGGCGGAGTGGGTTTGGGTCTGGCGGAGTGGGTTCGGGTCTGGCGGATTGGGTTTGGGTCTGTCGGAGTGGGTTCGGGTCTGGCGGAGTGTGTTTGGGTCTGGCGGAGTGGGTTTGGGTCTGGTGGAGTGGGTTTGGGTCTGGCGGAGTGGGTTTGGGTCTGGCGGAGTGGGTTTGGGTCTGGCGGAGTGGGTTTGAGTCTGGCGGAGTGGGTTTGGGTCTGGCGGAGTGGGTTTGGGTATTGCGGAGTTGGTTTAGGGTCTCGCGGAGTGGGTTTGGGTCTGGCGGAGTGGGTTTGGGTCTGGCGGAGTGGGTTTGGGTCTGGTGCAGTGGGTTTGGGTCTGGCGGAGTGGGTTTGGGTCTGGCGGAGTGGGTTTGGGTCTGGCGGAGTGGGTTTGGGTCTGGCGGGGTGGGTTTGGGTCTGGCGGAGTGGGTTTGGGTCTTGCGGAGTGGGTTTTGGTCTGGCGGAGTGGGTTTTGGTCTGGCTGAGTGGGTTTGGGTCTGGCGGAGTGGGTTTGGGTCTGGCGGAGTGGGCTTTGGTCTGGCGGAGTGGGTTTGTGTCTTGCGGAGTGGGTTTGGGTCTGGCGGAGTGGGTTTGGGTCTGGCGGAGTGGGTTTGGGTCTGGCGGAGTGGGTTTGGGTCTGGCGAAGTGGGGTTGGGTCTGGCGGTGTGGGCTTGGGTCTGGCGGAGTGGGTTTGGGTCTGGTGCAGTGTGTTTGGGTCTGGCGGAGTGGGTTTGGGTCTGGCGGAGTGGGTTTGGGTCTGGCGGAGTGGGTTTGGGTCTGGCGGAGTGGGTTTGGGTCTGGCGGAGTGGGTTTGGGTCTGGCGGAGTGGGTTTGGGTCTGGCGGAGTGGGTTTGGGTCTGTCGGAGTGGGTTTGGGTCACGCGGAGTGGGTTTGGGTCTGGTGGAGTGGGTTTGGGTCCGGCGGAGTGGGTTTGGGTTCTGGCGGAGTGGGTTTGGGTCTGGCGGAGTGGGTTTGGGGCTGGCGGAGTGGGTTTGGGTCTGGCGGAGTGGGTTTGGGTCTGGCGGAGTGGGTTTGGGTCTGTCGGAGTGGGTTTGGGTCTGGCAGAGTGGGTTTGGGGTCTGGCGGAGTGGGTTTGTGTCTGGCGGAGTGGGTTTGGGTCTGGTGGACTGGGTATGGGTTTGGCGGAGTGGGTTTGGGTCTGGCGGAGTGGGTTTGGGTCTGGCGGAGTGGGTTTGGGTCTGGCGGAGTGGGTTCGGGTCTGGCGGATTGGGTTTGGGTCTGTCGGAGTGGGTTCGGGTCTGGCGGAGTGTGTTTGGGTCTGGCGGAGTGGGTTTGGGTCTGGCGGAGTGGGTTTGGGTCTGGCGGAGTGGGTTTGGGGTCTGGCGGAGTGGGTTTGTGTCTGGCGGAGTGGGTTTGGGTCTGGCAGAGTAAGTTTGGGTCTGGCGGAGTGGGTTTGGGTCTGGTGGAGTGGGTTTGGGTCTGGCGGAGTGGGTTTGGGTCTGGCGGAGTGTGTTTGGGTCTGGCGGAGTCGGTTCGGGTCTGTCGGAGTGGGTTCGGGTCTGGCGGCGTGGGTTGGGGTCTGGCGGAGTGGGTTTGGGTCTGGCGGTGTGGGTTTGGGTCTGGCGGAGTGGGTTTTGGTCTGGCGGAGTGGGATTGGGTCTGGCGGAGTGGGTTTGTGTCTGGCGGAGTGGGTTTGGGTCTGGCGGAGTAAGTTTTGGTCTGGCGGAGTGGGTTTGGGTCTGGCGGAGTAAGTTTAGGTCTGGCGGAGTGGGTTCGGGTCTGGCGGAGTGGGTTCGGGTCTGGCGGAGTGGGTTTGGTTCTGGCGGAGTGGGTTTGGCTCTGGCGGAGTGGGTTCGGGTCTGGCAGATTGGGTTCGGGTCTGTCGGAGTGGGTTCGGGTCTGGCGGAGTGGGTTGTGGTCTGGCGGAGTGGGTTCGGGTCTGGCGGATTGGGTTCGGGTCTGGCGGAGTGGGTTCGGGTCTGGCGGAATGGGTTCGGCTCTGGCGGTGTGGGTTCGGGTCTGGCGGAGTGTGTTTGGGTCTGGCGGAGTCGGTTAAGGTCCGGCGGAGTGGGTTGTGGTCTGGCGGAGTGGGTTCGGGTCCGGCGGAGTGGGTTCGGGTCTGGCAGAGTGGGTTTGGGTCTGGCGGAGTGGGTTCGGGTCTGGCGGAGTGGGTTTGGGTCTGGCGGAGTGGGTTTGGGTCTGGCGGGGTGGGTTTGGGTCTGGCGGAGTGGGTTTGGATCTGGCGGAGTGGGTTAGGGTCTGGCGGAGTGGGTTTGGGTCTGGCGGTGGGTTTGGGTCTGGCGGGGTGGGTTTGTGTCTGGCGGAGTGGGTTTGGGTCTGGCGGAGTGGGTTGGGGTCTGGCGGAGTGGGTTTGGGTCTGGCGGTGGGTTTGGGTATGGCAGAGTGGGTTTGGGTCTGGCGGAGTGGGTTTGGGTCTGGCGGAGTGGGTTTGGGTCTGGCTGAGTGGGTTTGGGTCTGGCGGAGTGGGTTTGGGTCTGGCGGAGTGGGTTTGGGGTCTGGCGGTGTGGGTTTGGGTCTGGCGGAGTGGGTTTGGGTCTGACGGAGTGGGTTTGGGTCTGGCGGAGTGGGTTTGGGTCTGGCGGTGTGGGTTTGGGCCTGTCGGTGTGGGTTTGGGTCTGGCGGAGTGGGTTTGGGTCTGGCGGAGTGGGTTTGGGGTCTGGCGGAGTGGGTTTGGGTCTGGCGGAGTGGGTTTGTGTCTGGCGGAGTAAGGTTGGGTCTGGCGGAGTGGGTTTGGGTCTGGCGGAGTGGGTTTGGTTCTGGCGGAGTGGGTTTGGCTCTGGTGGAGTGGGTTCGGGTCTGGCGGGTTGGGTTCGGGTCTGTCGGTGTGGGTTCGGGTCTGGCGGAGTGGGTTGGGGTCTGGCGGAGTGGGTTCGGGTCTGGCGGAGTGGGTTCGGGTCTGGCGGAGTGGGTTCGGGTCTGGCGGAATGGGTTCGGCTCTGGCGGTGTGGGATCGGGTCTGGCGGAGTGGGTTTGGGTCTGGCGGAGTGGGTTTGGGTCTGGCGGGGTGGGTTTGGGTCTGGCGGAGTGGGTTTGGGTCTGGCGGGGTGGGTTTGGGTCTGGCGGAGTGGGTTTGGATCTGGCGGAGTGGGTTAGGGTCTGGCGGAGTGGGTTTGGGTCTGGCGGTGGGTTTGGGTATGGCAGAGTGGGTTTGGGTCTGGCGGAGTGGGTTTGGTTCTGGCGGAGTGGGTTTGGGTCTGGCGGAGTGGGTTTGGGTCTGGCGGAGTGGGTTTGGGTCTGGCGGAGTGGGTTTGGGTCTGGCGGAGTGGGTTGGGGTATTGCGGAGTTGGTTTAGGGTCTCGCGGAGTGGGTTTGGGTCTGGCGGAGTGGGTTTGGGTCTGGCGGAGTGGGTTTGGGTCTGGTGGACTGGGTATGGGTTTGGCGGAGTGGGTTTGGGTCTGGCGGAGTGGGTTTGGGTCTGGCGGAGTGGGTTTGGGTCTGGCGGAGTGGGTTTGGGTCTGGCGGAGTGGGTTTGGGTCTGGCGGAGTGGGTTTGGGTCTGGCGAAGTGGGGTTGGGTCTGGCGGTGTGGGCTTGGGTCTGGCGGAGTGGGTTTGGGTCTGGTGGAGTGGGTTTGGGATTGGCGGAGTGGGTTCGGGTCTGGCGGAGTGGGTTTGGTTCTGGCGGAGTGGGTTTGGCTCTGGCGGAGTGGGTTCGGGTCTGGCAGATTGGGTTCGGGTCTGGCGGAGTGGGTTCGGGTCTGGCGGAATGGGTTCGGCTCTGGCGGTGTGGGTTCGGGTCTGGCGGAGTGTGTTTGGGTCTGGCGGAGTCGGTTAAGGTCCGGCGGAGTGGGTTGGGGTCAGGCGGAGTGGGTTCGGGTCCGGCGGAGTGGGTTCGGGTCTGGCAGAGTGGGTTTGGGTCTGGCGGAGTGGGTTCGGGTCTGGCGGAGTGGGTTTGGGTCTGGCGGAGTGGGTTTGGGTCTGGCGGGGTGGGTTTGGGTCTGACGGAGTGGGTTTGGATCTGACGGAGTGGGTTAGGGTCTGGCGGAGTGGGTTTGGGTCTGGCGGTGGGTTTGGGTCTGGCGGGGTGGGTTTGTGTCTGGCGGAGTGGGTCTGGGTCTGGCGGAGTGGGTTAGGGTCTGGCGGAGTGGGTTTGGGTCTGGCGGTGGGTTTGGGTATGGCAGAGTGGGTTTGGGTCTGGCGGAGTGGGTTTGGGTCTGGCGGAGTGGGTTTGGGTCTGGCGGAGTGGGTTTGGGTCTGGCGAAGTGGGGTTGGGTCTGGCGGTGTGGGCTTGGGTCTGGCGGAGTGGGTTTGGGTCTGGTGGAGTGGGTTTGGGATTGGCGGAGTGGGTTCGGGTCTGGCGGAGTGGGTTTGGTTCTGGCGGAGTGGGTTTGGCTCTGGCGGAGTGGGTTCGGGTCTGGCAGATTGGGTTCGGGTCTGGCGGAGTGGGTTCGGGTCTGGCGGAATGGGTTCGGCTCTGGCGGTGTGGGTTCGGGTCTGGCGGAGTGTGTTTGGGTCTGGCGGAGTCGGTTAAGGTCCGGCGGAGTGGGTTGGGGTCAGGCGGAGTGGGTTCGGGTCCGGCGGAGTGGGTTCGGGTCTGGTAGAGTGGGTTTGGGTCTGGCGGAGTGGGTTCGGGTCTGGCGGAGTGGGTTTGGGTCTGGCGGAGTGGGTTTGGGTCTGGCGGGGTGGGTTTGGGTCTGACGGAGTGGGTTTGGATCTGACGGAGTGGGTTAGGGTCTGGCGGAGTGGGTTTGGGTCTGGCGGTGGGTTTGGGTCTGGCGGGGTGGGTTTGTGTCTGGCGGAGTGGGTCTGGGTCTGGCGGAGTGGGTTAGGGTCTGGCGGAGTGGGTTTGGGTCTGGCGGTGGGTTTGGGTATGGCAGAGTGGGTTTGGGTCTGGCGGAGTGGGTTTGGGTCTGGCGGAGTGGGTTTGGGTCTGGCGGAGTGGGTTTGGGTCTGGCTGAGTGGGTTTGGGTCTGGCGGAGTGGGTTTGGGTCTGGCGGAGTGGGTTTGGGGTCTGGCGGTGTGGGTTTGGGTCTGGCGGAGTGGGTTTGGGTCTGACGGAGTGGGTTTGGGTCTGGCGGAGTGGGTTTGGGTCTGGCGGTGTGGGTTTGGGCCTGTCGGTGTGGGTTTGGGTCTGGCGGAGTGGGTTTGGGTCTGGCGGAGTGGGTTTGGGGTCTGGCGGAGTGGGTTTGGGTCTGGCGGAGTGGGTTTGTGTCTGGCGGAGTAAGGTTGGGTCTGGCGGAGTGGGTTTGGGTCTGGCGGAGTGGGTTTGGTTCTGGCGGAGTGGGTTTGGCTCTGGTGGAGTGGGTTCGGGTCTGGCGGGTTGGGTTCGGGTCTGTCGGAGTGGGTTCGGGTCTGGCGGAGTGGGTTGGGGTCTGGCGGAGTGGGTTCGGGTCTGGCGGAGTGGGTTCGGGTCTGGCGGAGTGGGTTCGGGTCTGGCGGAATGGGTTCGGCTCTGGCGGTGTGGGATCGGGTCTGGCGGAGTGGGTTTGGGTCTGGCGGAGTGGGTTTGGGTCTGGCAGGGTGGGTTTGGGTCTGGCGGAGTGGGTTTGGGTCTGGCGGGGTGGGTTTGGGTCTGGCGGAGTGGGTTTGGATCTGGCGGAGTGGGTTAGGGTCTGGCGGAGTGGGTTTGGGTCTGGCGGTGGGTTTGGGTATGGCAGAGTGGGTTTGGGTCTGGCGGAGTGGGTTTGGTTCTGGCGGAGTGGGTTTGGGTCTGGCGGAGTGGGTTTGGGTCTGGCGGAGTGGGTTTGGGTCTGGCGGAGTGGGTTTGGGTCTGGCGGAGTGGGTTGGGGTATAGCGGAGTTGGTTTAGGGTCTCGCGGAGTGGGTTTGGGTCTGGCGGAGTGGGTTTGGGTCTGGCGGAGTGGGTTTGGGTCTGGTGGACTGGGTATGGGTTTGGCGGAGTGGGTTTGGGTCTGGCGGAGTGGGTTTGGGTCTGGCGGAGTGGGTTTGGGTCTGGCGGAGTGGGTTTGGGTCTGGCGGAGTGGGATCGGGTCTGGCGGAGAAGGTTCGGGTCTGGCGGAGTGGGTTCGGGTCTGGCGGAGTGGGTTCGGGTCTGGCAAAGTGGGGTTGGGTCTGGCGGTGTGGGCTTGGGTCTGGCGGAGTGGGTTTGGGTCTGGCGGAGTAGGTTTGGGTCTGGCGGAGTGGGTTTGGGTCTGGCGGGGTGGGTTTGGGTCTGACGGAGTGGGTTTGGGTCTGGCGGAGTGGGTTAGGGTCTGGCGGAGTGGGTTTGGGTCTGGCGGTGGGTTTGGGTATGGCAGAGTGGGTTTGGGTCTGGCGGAGTGGGTTTGGGTCTGGCGGAGTGGGTTTGGGTCTGGCGGAGTGGGTTTGGGTCTGGCGGAGTGGGTTTGGGTCTGGTGGAGTGGGTTTGGGTCTGGCGGAGAGGGTTTGGGTCTGGCGGAGTGGGTTTAGGGTCGGGCGGAGTGGGTTTGGGTCCGGCGGAGTGGGTTTGGGTCTGGCGGAGTGGGTTTGGGTCTGGCGGAATGTGTATAGGTCTGGCGGAGTGGGTTTGGGTCTGGCGGAGTGGGTTTGGGTCTGGCGGAGTGGGTTTGGGTCTGTCGGAGTGGGTTTGGGTGTGGCGGAGTGGGTTTGGGGTCTGGCGGAGTGGGTTTGTGGCTGCCGGAGTGGGTTTGGGTCTGGCGGAGAAAGTTTGGTTCTGGCGGAGTGGGTTTGGGTCTGGCGGAATGGGTTCGGGTCTGTCGGAGTGGGTTGGGGTCTGGCGGAGTGTGTTTGGGTCTGGCGGAGTGGGTTTGGGTCTGGCGGAGTGGGTTAGGGTCTGGCGGAGTGGGTTTTTTGTCTGGCGGTGGGTTTGGGTATGGCAGAGTGGGTTTGGGTCTGGAGGAGTGGGTTTGGGTCTGGCGGACTGGGTTTGGGTCTGGCGGAGTGGGTTTGGGTCTGGCGGATTGGGTTTGGGGTCTGGCGGAGTGGGTTTGTGTCTGGCGGAGTGGGTTCGGATCAGCCGGAGTGGGTTCGGGTCTGGCGGAGTGGGATCGGGTCTGGCGGAGAAGGTTCGGGTCTGGCGGAGTGGGTTCGGGTCTGGCGGAGTGGGTTCGGGTCTGGCAAAGTGGGGTTGGGTCTGGCGGTGTGGGCTTGGGTCTGGCGGAGTGGGTTTGGGTCTGGCGGAGTGGGTTTGGGTCTGGCGGAGTGGGTTTGGGTCTTGCGGGGTGGGTTTGTGTCTGGCGGAGTCGGTTTGGGTCTGGCGGAGTGGGTTTGGGTCTAGCGGAGTGGGTTCGGGTCTGGCGGAGTGGGTTTGGGTCTGTCGGAGTGGGTTTGGGTCTGGCGGAGTGGGTTTGGGTGTGGCGGAGTGGGTTTGGGGTCTGGCGGAGTGGGTTTGTGTCTGCCGGAGTGGGTTTGGGTCTGGCGGAGTGGGTTTGGGTCTGGCGGAGTGGGTTTGGGTCTGGCGGAGTGGGTTTGGGTCTGGCGGGGTGGGTTTGGGTCTGACGGAGTGGGTTTGGGTCTGGCGGAGTGGGTTAGGGTCTGGCGGAGTGGGTTTGGGTCTGGCGGTGGGTTTGGGTATGGCAGAGTGGGTTTGGGTCTGGCGGAGTGGGTTTGGGTCTGGCGGAGTGGGTTTGGGTCTGGCGGAGTGGGTTTGGGTCTGGCGGAGTGGGTTTGGGTCTGGTGGAGTGGGTTTGGGTCTGGCGGAGTGGGTTTGGGTCTGCCGGAGTGGGTTTAGGGTCTGGCGGAGTGGGTTTGGGTCCGGCGGAGTGGGTTTGGGTCTGGCGGAGTGGGTTTGGGTCTGGCGGAATGTGTATAGGTCTGGCGGAGTGGGTTTGGGTCTGGCGGAGTGGGTTTGGGTCTGGCGGAGTGGGTTTGGGTCTGTCGGAGTGGGTTTGGGTGTGGCGGAGTGGGTTTGGGTGTGGCGGAGTGGGTTTGGGGTCTGGCGGAGTGGGATTGTGGCTGCCGGAGTGGGTTTGGGTCTGGCGGAGAAAGTTTGTTTCTGGCGGAGTGGGTTTGGGTCTGGCGGAGTGCGTTTGGGTCTGGCGGAGTGGGTTTGGCTCTGGCGGAGTGGGTTCGGGTCTGGCGGAATGGGTTCGGGTCTGTCGGAGTGGGTTGGGGTCTGGCGGAGTGTGTTTGGGTCTGGCGGAGTGGGTTTGGGTCTGGCGGAGTGGGTTAGGGTCTGGCGGAGTGGGTTTTTTGTCTGGCGGTGGGTTTGGGTATGGCAGAGTGGGTTTGGGTCTGGAGGAGTGGGTTTGGGTCTGGCGGAGTGGGTTTGGGTCTGGCGGAATGTGTATGGGTCTGGCGGAGTGGGTTTGCGTCTGGCGGAGTGGGTTTGGGTCTGGCGGAGTGTCTTTGGGTCTGGCGGAGTGGGTTTCGGTCTGGCGGAGTGGGTTTGGGTCTGGCGGCCTGGGTTTGGGTCTGGCGGAGTGGGTTTGGGTCTGGCGGATTGGGTTTGGGGTCTGGCGGAGTGGGTTTGTGTCTGGCGGAGTGGGTTCGGATCAGCCGGAGTGGGTTCGGGTCTGGCGGAGTGGGATCGGGTCTGGCGGAGAAGGTTCGGGTCTGGCGGAGTGGGTTCGGGTCTGGCGGAGTGGGTTCGGGTCTGGCAAAGTGGGGTTGGGTCTGGCGGTGTGGGCTTGGGTCTGGCGGAGTGGGTTTGGGTCTGGCGGAGTAGGTTTGGGTCTGGCGGAGTGGGTTTGGGTCTGGCGGGGTGGGTTTGGGTCTGACGGAGTGGGTTTGGGTCTGGCGGAGTGGGTTAGGGTCTGGCGGAGTGGGTTTGGGTCTGGCGGTGGGTTTGGGTATGGCAGAGTGGGTTTGGGTCTGGCGGAGTGGGTTTGGGTCTGGCGGAGTGGGTTTGGGTCTGGCGGAGTGGGTTTGGGTCTGGCGGAGTGGGTTTGGGTCTGGTGGAGTGGGTTTGGGTCTGGCGGAGAGGGTTTGGGTCTGGCGGAGTGGGTTTAGGGTCTGGCGGAGTGGGTTTGGGTCCGGCGGAGTGGGTTTGGGTCTGGCGGAGTGGGTTTGGGTCTGGCGGAATGTGTATAGGTCTGGCGGAGTGGGTTTGGGTCTGGCGGAGTGGGTTTGGGTCTGGCGGAGTGGGTTTGGGTCTGTCGGAGTGGGTTTGGGTGTGGCGGAGTGGGTTTGGGGTCTGGCGGAGTGGGTTTGTGGCTGCCGGAGTGGGTTTGGGTCTGGCGGAGAAAGTTTGGTTCTGGCGGAGTGGGTTTGGGTCTGGCGGAATGGGTTCGGGTCTGTCGGAGTGGGTTGGGGTCTGGCGGAGTGTGTTTGGGTCTGGCGGAGTGGGTTTGGGTCTGGCGGAGTGGGTTAGGGTCTGGCGGAGTGGGTTTTTTGTCTGGCGGTGGGTTTGGGTATGGCAGAGTGGGTTTGGGTCTGGAGGAGTGGGTTTGGGTCTGGCGGACTGGGTTTGGGTCTGGCGGAGTGGGTTTGGGTCTGGCGGATTGGGTTTGGGGTCTGGCGGAGTGGGTTTGTGTCTGGCGGAGTGGGTTCGGATCAGCCGGAGTGGGTTCGGGTCTGGCGGAGTGGGATCGGGTCTGGCGGAGAAGGTTCGGGTCTGGCGGAGTGGGTTCGGGTCTGGCGGAGTGGGTTCGGGTCTGGCAAAGTGGGGTTGGGTCTGGCGGTGTGGGCTTGGGTCTGGCGGAGTGGGTTTGGGTCTGGCGGAGTGGGTTTGGGTCTGGCGGAGTGGGTTTGGGTCTGGCGGGGTGGGTTTGGGTCTGACGGAGTGGGTTTGGGTCTGGCGGAGTGGGTTAGGGTCTGGCGGAGTGGGTTTGGGTCTGGCGGTGGGTTTGGGTATGGCAGAGTGGGTTTGGGTCTGGCGGAGTGGGTTTGGGTCTGGCGGAGTGGGTTTGGGTCTGGCGGAGTGGGTTTGGGTCTGGCGGAGTGGGTTTGGGTCTGGTGGAGTGGGTTTGGGTCTGGCGGAGTGGGTTTGGGTCTGGCGGAGTGGGTTTAGAGTCTGGCGGAGTGGGTTTGGGTCCGGCGGAGTGGGTTTGGGTCTGGCGGAGTGGGTTTGGGTCTGGCGGAATGTGTATAGGTCTGGCGGAGTGGGTTTGGGTCTGGCGGAGTGGGTTTGGGTCTGGCGGAGTGGGTTTGGGTCTGTCGGAGTGGGTTTGGGTGTGGCGGAGTGGGTTTGGGGTCTGGCGGAGTGGGTTTGTGGCTGCCGGAGTGGGTTTGGGTCTGGCGGAGAAAGTTTGGTTCTGGCGGAGTGGGTTTGGGTCTGGCGGAGTGCGTTTGGGTCTGGCGGAGTGGGTTTGGCTCTGGCGGAGTGGGTTCGGGTCTGGCGGAATGGGTTCGGGTCTGTCGGAGTGGGTTGGGGTCTGGCGGAGTGGGTTTGGGTCTGGCGGAGTGGGTTTGGGTCTGGCGGGGTGGGTAAGGGTGTGACGGAGTGGGTTTGGGTCTGGCGGAGTGGGTTAGGGTCTGGCGGATTGGGTTTGGGTCTGGCGGTGGGTTTGGGTATGGCAGAGTGGGTTTGGGTCTGGCGGAGCGGGTTTGGGTCTGGCGGAGCGGGTTTGGGTCTGGCGGAGTGGGTTTGGGTCTGGCGGAGTGGGTTTGGGTCTGGCGGAGAGGGTTTGGGTCTGGCGGAGTGGGTTGGGGTCTGGCGGAGTGGGTTCGGGTCTGGCGGAGTGGGTTTGGGTCTGGCGGAGTGGGTTCGGGTCTGGCGGAGTGGGTTCGGGTCTGGCGGAGTGGGTTTGGGTCTGGCGGAGTGGGTTTGGGTCTGGCGGATTGGGTTTGGGGTCTGGCGGAGTGGGTTTGTGTCTGGCGGAGTGGGTTCGGATCAGCCGGAGTGGGTTCGGGTCTGGCGGAGTGGGATCGGGTCTGGCGGAGAAGGTTCGGGTCTGGCGTAGTGGGTTCGGGTCTGGCGGAGTGGGTTCGGGTCTGGCAAAGTGGGGTTGGGTCTGGCGGTGTGGGCTTGGGTCTGGCAGAGTGGGTTTGGGTCTGGCGGAGTGGGTTTGGGTCTGGCGGAGTGGGTTTGGGTCTGGCGGGGTGGGTTTGGGTCTGACGGTTTGGGTCTGGCGGAGTGGGTTAGGGTCTGGCGGAGTGGGGTTGGGTCTGGCGGTGGGTTTGGGTATGGCAGAGTGGGTTTGGGTCTGGCGGAGTGGGTTTGGGTCTGGCGGAGTGGGTTTGGGTCTGGCGGAGTGGGTTTGGGTCTGGCGGAGTGGGTTTGGGTCTGGTGGAGTGGGTTTGGGTCTGGCGGAGTGGGTTTGGGTCTGGCGGAGTGGGTTTAGGGTCTGGCGGAGTGGGTTTGGGTCCGGCGGAGTGGGTTTGGGTCTGGCGGAGTGGGTTTGGGTCTGGCGGAATGTGTATAGGTCTGGCGGAGTGGGTGTGGGTCTGGCGGAGTGGGTTTGGGTCTGGCGGAGTGGGTTTGGGTCTGTCGGAGTGGGTTTGGGTGTGGCGGAGTGGGTTTGGGGTCTGGCGGAGTGGGTTTATGGCTGCCGGAGTGGGTTTGGGTCTGGCGGAGAAAGTTTGGTTCTGGCGGAGTGGGTTTGGGTCTGGCGGAGTGCGTTTGGGTCTGGCGGAGTGGGTTTGGCTCTGGCGGAGTGGGTTCGGGTCTGGCGGAATGGGTTCGGGTCTGTCGGAGTGGGTTGGGGTCTGGCGGAGTGGGTTTGGGTCTGGCGGAGTGGGTTTGGGTCTGGCGGGGTGGGTAAGGGTGTGAGGAGTGGGTTTGGGTCTGGCGGAGTGGGTTAGGGTCTGGCGGATTGGGTTTGGGTCTGGCGGTGGGTTTGGGTATGGCAGAGTGGGTTTGGGTCTGGCGGAGCGGGTTTGGGTCTGGCGGAGCGGGTTTGGGTCTGGCGGAGTGGGTTTGGGTCTGGCGGAGTGGGTTTGGGTCTGGCGGAGAGGGTTTGGGTCTGGCGGAGTGGGTTGGGGTCTGGCGGAGTGGGGTCGGGTCTGGCGGAGTGGGTTTGGGTCTGGCGGAGTGGGTTCGGGTCTGGCGGAGTGGGTTCGGGTCTGGCGGAGTGGGTTCGGGTCTGGCGGAGTGTGTTTGGGTCTGGCGGAGTGGGTTGGGGTCTGGCGGAGTGGGTTTGGGTCTGGCGGAGTGGGTTTGGGTCTGCGGAGTGGGTTAGGGTCTGGCGGAGTGGGTTTGGGTCTGGCGGTAGGTTTGGGTATGGCAGAGTGGGTTTGGGTCTGGCGGAGTGGGTTTGGGTCTGGCGGAGTGGGTTTGGGTCTGGCCGAGTGGGCTTGGGTCTGGCTGAGTGTGTTTGGGTCTGGCGGGGGGGGTTTGGGTCTAGCGGAGTGGGTTTGGGGTCTGGCGGAGTGGGTTTGGGTCTGGTGGAGTGGGTTTGGGTCTGGCAAAGTGGGTTTGGGTCTGGCGGAGTGGGTTTGGGTCTGGCGGAGTGGTTCGGTTCTGGCGGAGTGGGTTTGGGTCTGGCGGAGTGGGTTTTGGTCTGGCGGAGTGGGTTCGGGTCTGGCGGAGTGGGTTCGGGTCTGGCGGAGTGGGTTCGGGTCTGGCGGAGTGGGTTTGGGTATGGCGGAGTGGGTTTGGGTCTGGCGGAGTGGGTTTGGGTCTGGCAGAGTGGGTTTGGGTCTGGAGGAGTGGGTTTGGGTCTGGCGGATTGGGTTTGGGTCTGGCGGAGTGGGTTTGGGTCTGGCGGAGTGGGTTTGTGTCTGGCGGAGTGGGTTTGGGGTCTGGCGGAGTGGGTTTGTGTCTGGCGGAGTGGGATTGGGTCTGTCGGAGTCAGTTTGGGTGTGGCGGAGTGGGTTTGGGTCTGGCAGAGTGGGTTTGGGTCTGGCGGAGTGGGGTTGGGCCTGGCGGAGTGGGCTTGGGTCTGGCGGAGTGGGCTTGGGTCTGGCCGAGTGGGTTTGGGTCTGGCCGAGTGGGCTTGGGTCTGGCCGAGTGGGTTTGGGTCTGGCGGGGTGGGGGGTTTGGGTCTGGCGGAGTGGGTTTGGGTCTTGCGGAGTGGGTTTGGGTCTGGCGGAGTGGGTTTGGGTCTGGCGGAGTGGGTTTGGGCCTGGCGGAGTGGGTTTGGGGTCTGGCGGAGTGGGTTTGGGTCTGGCGGAGTGGGTTTGGGTCTGGCGGTGTGGGTTTGGGTCTGGCGGAGTGGGTTTGGGTCTGGCGGAGTGGGTTTGGGTCTGGCGGAGTGGGTTTAGGGTCTGGCGGAGTGGGTTTGGGTCTGGCGGAGTGGGTTTGGGTCTGTCGGAGTGGGTTTGGGTCAGGCGGTGTGGGTATGGGTCTGGCGGAGTGGGTTTGGGTCTGGCGGAGTGGGTTTAGGTCTGGCGGAGTGGGTTTGGGTCTGGCGGAGTGGGTTTGGGTCTGGTGGAGTGGGTTTGGGTCTGGCGGACTGGGTTTGGGGCTGGCGGAGTGGGTTTGGGGTCTGGCGGACTGGGTTTGGGTCTGGCGGAGTGGGTTTGGGTCTGGCGGAGTGGGTTTGGGTCTGGCGGAGTGGGTTTGGGTCTGGCGGAGTGGGTTTGGGTCTGGCGGAGTGGGTTTGTGTCTGGCGGAGTGGGTTTGTATCTGGCGGAGTGGGTTTGGGTCTGGCGGAGTGGGTTTGGGTCTGGCGGAGTGGGTTTGGGTTTGGCGGAGTGGGTTTGGGTCTGGCGGAGTGGGTTTGGGTCTGGCGGAGTGGGTTTGGGTTTGGTGGAGTGGGTTTGGGTCTGGCGGAGTGGGTTGTGGTCTGCCGGAGAGAGTTCGGGTCTGGCGGAGTGGGTTCGGGTCTGGCGGAGTGGGTTCGGGTCTGGCGGAGTGGGTTCGGATCTGGCGGAGTGGTTTCGGGACTGGCTGAGTGGGATCGGGTCTGGCGGAGAGAGTTCGGGTCTGGCGGAGTGGGGTCGGGTCTGGCGGTGTGGGTTAGGGTCTGGCGGAGTGGGTTTGGGTCTGGCCGAGTGGGTTTGGATCTGGCCGAGTGGGTTTGGGTCTGGCGGAGTGGGTTTGGGTCTGGTGGAGTGGGTTTGGGTCTGGCGGAGTGGGTTTGGGTCTGGCGGAGTGGGTTTTGGTCTGGCAGAGTGTGTTTGGGTCTGGCGGAGTGGGTTTGGTTCTCGCGGAGTGGGTTTGGCTCTGGCGGAGTGGGTTCGGGTCTGGCGGATTGGGTTCGGGTCTGTCGGAGTGGGTTCGGGTCTGGCGGAGTGGGTTTGGGCCTGGCGGAGTGGGTTTGGGTCTGGCGGAGTGGGTTCGGGACTGACGGAGTGGGTTCGGGTCTGGCGGAGTGGGTTCGGGTCTGGCGGAGTGGGTTCGGGTCTGTCGGAGTGGGTTTGGGTCTGGCGGCGTGGGTTGGGGTCTGGCAGAATGGGTTCGGGTCTGGCGGAGTGGGTTCGGGTCTGGCGGAGTGGGTTCGGGTCTGGCGGAGTGTGTTTGGATCTGGCGGAGTGGGTTGGGGTCTGGCGGAGTGGGTTTGGGTCTGGTGGAGTGGGTTTGGGTCTGCGGAGTGGGTTAGGGTCTGGCGGAGTGGGTTTGGGTCTGGCGGTAGGTTTGGGTATGGCAGAGTGGGTTTGGGTCTGGCGGAGTGGGTTTGGGTCTGGCGGAGTGGGTTTGGGTCTGGCCGAGTGGGCTTGGGTCTGGCCGAGTGGGTTTGGGTCTGGCGGAGTGGGTTTGGGTCTGGCAAAGTGGGTTTGGGTCTGGCGGAGTGGGTTTGGGTCTGGCGGAGTGGTTCGGTTCTGGCGGAGTGGGTTTGGGTCTGGCGGAGTGGGTTCTGGTCTGGCGGAGTGGGTTCGGGTCTGGCGGAGTGGGTTCGGGTCTGGCGGAGTGGGTTCGGGTCTGGCGGAGTGGGTTTGGGTATGGCGGAGTGGGTTTGGGTCTGGCGGAGTGGGTTTGGGTCTGGCAGAGTGGGTTTGGGTCTGGAGGAGTGGGTTTGGGTCTGGCGGATTGGGTTTGGGTCTGGCGGAGTGGGTTTGGGTCTGGCGGAGTGGGTTTGTGTCTGGCGGAGTGGGTTTGGGGTCTGGCGGAGTGGGTTTGTGTCTGGCGGAGTGGGATTGGGTCTGGCGGAGTCAGTTTGGGTGTGGCGGAGTGGGTTTGGGTCTGGCAGAGTGGGTTTGGGTCTGGCGGTGTGGGTTTGGGTCTGGCGGAGTGGGTTTGGGTCTGGCGGAGTGGGCTTGGGTCTGGCGGAGTGGGTTTGGGTCTGGCCGAGTGGGTTTGGGTCTGGCGGAGTGGGTTTGGGTCTGTCGGAGTGGGTTTGGGTCAGGCGGTGTGGGTATGGGTCTGGCGGAGTGGGTTTGGGTCTGGCGGAGTGGGTTTAGGTCTGGCGGAGTGGGTTTGGGTCTGGCGGAGTGGGTTTGGGTCTGGTGGAGTGGGTTTGGGTCTGGCGGACTGGGTTTGGGTCTGGCGGAGTGGGTTTGGGGTCTGGCGGACTGGGTTTGGGTCTGGCGGAGTGGGTTTGGATCTGGCGGAGTGGGTTTGGGTCTGGCGGAGTGGGTTCGGGTCTGGCGGAGTGGGGTCGGGTCTGGCGGTGTGGGTTCGGGTCTGGCGGAGTGGGGTTGGGTCTGGCCGAGTGGGTTTGGATCTGGCCGAGTGGGTTTGGGTCTGGCGGAGTGGGTTTGGGTCTGGTGGAGTGGGTTTGGGTCTGGCGGAGTGGGTTTGGGTCTGGCGGAGTGGGTTTTGGTCTGGCGGAGTGTGTTTGGGTCTGGCGGAGTGGGTTTGGTTCTCGCGGAGTGGGTTTGGCTCTGGCGGAGTGGGTTCGGGTCTGGCGGATTGGGTTCGGGTCTGTCGGAGTGGGTTCGGGTCTGGCGGAGTGGGTTTGGGTCTGGCGGAGTGGGTTTGGGTCTGGCGGAGTGGGTTTGGGACTGACGGAGTGGGTTCGGGTCTGGCGGAGTGGGTTCGGGTCTGGCGGAGTGGGTTTGGGTCTGTCAGAGTGGGTTTGGGTTTGGCGGCGTGGGTTGGGGTGTGGCAGAATGGGTTCGGGTCTGGCGGAGTGGGTTCGGGTCTGGCGGAGTGCGTTTGGGTCTGGCGGAGTGGGTTTGGGTCTGTCGGAGTGGGTTTGGGTCTGTCGGAGTGGGTTTGGGTCTGGCGGAGTGGGTTTGAGTGTGGCGGAGTGGGTTTGGGTCTGTCGGAGTGGGTTTGGGTCTGGCGGAGTGGGTTTGAGTGTGGCGGAGTGGGTTTGGGTGTGCCGGAGTGGGTTTAGGGTCTGGCGGAGTGGGTTTGGGTCTGGCGGAGTGGGTTTGGGTCTGTCGGAGTGGGTTTGTGTCAGGCGGATTGGGTATGGGTCTGGCGGAGTGGTTTTGGGTCTGGCGGAGTGGGTTTGGGGTCTGGCGGAGTGGGTTTGGGTCTGGCGGAGTGGGTTTGGGTCTGGCGGAGTGGGTTTGGGTCTGGCGGAGTGGGTTTGGGTCTGGCGGAGTGGGTTTGTGTCTGGCGGAGTGGGTTTGGGTCTGGCGAAGTGGGTTTGGGTCTGGCGGAGTGGGTTTGGGTTTGGCGGAGTGGGTTTGGGTCTGGCGGAGAGGGTTTGGGTCTGGCAGAGTGGGTTTGGGTTTGGTGGAGTTTGTTTGGGTCTGGCGGAGTGGGTTGTGGTCTGCCGGAGAGAGTTCGGGTCTGGCGGAGTGGGTTCGGGTCTGGCGGAGTGGGTTCGGGTCTGGCGGAGTGGGTTCGGATCTGGCGGAGTGGTTTCGGGACTGGCGGAGTGGGATCGGGTCTGGCGGAGAGAGTTCGGGTCTGGCGGAGTGGATTCGGGTCTGGCGGAGTGGGTTCGGGTCTGGTGCAGTGGGGTTGGGGCTGGCGGAGTGGGCTAGGGTCTGGCAGAGTGGGTTTGGGTCTGGCGGAGTGGGTTTGGGTCTGGCGGAGTGGGTTTGGGTCTGGCGTAGTGGGTTTTGGTCTGGCGGGTGGGTTTGGGTCTGGCGGAGTGGGTTTGGGTCTGGCGGAGTGGATTTGGGTCTGGCGGAGTAAGTTTGGATCTGGCGGAGTGGTTTTGGGTCTGGCGGAGTGGGCTTGGGTCTGGCGGAGTGGGTTTGGGTCTGGCGGAGTGGGGTTGGGTCTGGCGGAGTGGGCTTGGGTCTGGCGGAGTGGGTTTGGGTCTGGCGGAGTGGGTTTGCGTCTGGCGGAGTGGGTTTGGGTCTGGCGGAGAGGGTTTTGGTCTGGCGGAGTGGGTTTGGGTCTGGCGGAGTGGGTTTGAGGCTGGCGGAGTGGGTTTGGGTCTGGCGGAGTGAATTTGGGTCTGGCAGAGTGGGTTTGGGTCTGGCGGAGTGGGTTTGGTTCTGGCGGAGTGGGTTTGCGTCTGGCGGACTGGGTTTGGGTCTGGCGGAGTGGGTTTGGGTCTGGCGGAGTGGGTTTGGGTCTGGCGCAGTGGGTTTGGGTCTGGCGGAGTGGGTTTGGGTCTGGTGGAGTGGGTTTGGGTCCGGCGGAGTGGGTTGTGGTCTGGCGGAGAGAGTTCGGGTCTGGCGGAGTGGGTTCGGTTCTGGCGGAGTGGGTTCGGGTCTGGCGGAGTGGGTTCGGATCTGGCGGAGTGGTTTCGGGACTGGCGGAGTGGGATCGGGTCTGGCGGAGAGAGTTAGGCTCTGGCGGAGTGGGTTCGGGTCTGGCGGAGTGGGTTCGGGTCTGGCGGAGTGGGTTTGGGTCTGGCAGAGTGGGTTTGGGTCTGGCGGAGTGGGTTTGGGTCTGGCGGAGTGGGTTTGGGTCTGGCGGAGTGGGTTTGGGTCTGGCGGAGTGGGTTTGGGTCTGGCGGAGTTGGTGTGGGTCGGGCGGAGTGGGTTTGGGTCTGGCTGAGTGGGTTTGCGTCTTGCGGAGTGGGTTTGGGTATGGCGGAGTGGGTTTGGGTCTGGCGGAGTGGGTTTGGGGTCTGGCGGAGTGGGTTTGGGTCTGGCGGAGTGGGTTTGGGTCTGTCGGAGTGGGTTTGTGTCTGGCGGAGTGGGTTTGGGTCTGGCGGAGTGGGTTTGGGTCTGGCGGAGTGGGTTTGGGTCTGGCGGAGTGGGTTGGGGTCTGGCGGAGTGGGTTTGGGTCTGGCGGAGTGGGTTTGGGTCTGGCGCAGTGGGTTTGGGTCTGGCGGAGTGGGTTTGGGTCTGGTGGAGTGGGTTTGGGTCCGGCGGAGTGGGTTGTGGTCTGGCGGAGAGAGTTCGGGTCTGGCGGAGTGGGTTCGGTTCTGGCGGAGTGGGTTAAGGTCTGGCGGAGTGGGTTCGGATCTGGCTGAGTGGGTTCGGGTCTGTCGGAGTGGGTTGGGGTCTGGCGGAGAGAGTTAGGTTCTGGCGGAGTGGGTTCGGGTCTGGCGGAGTGGGTTCGGGTCTGGCGGAGTGGGTTTGGGTTTGGCCGAGTGGGTTTGGGTCTGGCCAAGTGGGTTTGGGTCTGGCGGAGTGGGTTTGGGTCTGGCCGAGTGGGTTTGGGTCTGGCGGAGTGGGTTTGGGTCTGGCGGAGTGGGTATGGGTCTGGCGGAGGGGGGTTGGGTCTGGCGGAGTGGGTTTAGGTCTGGCACAGTGGGTTTGGGGCTGGCGGAGTGGGCTTGGGTCTGGCGGAGTGGGTTCGTGTCTGGCAGAGTGGGTTTGGGTCTGGCGGAGTGGGTTTGCGTCTGGCGGAGTGGGTTTGGGTATGGCGGAGTAGGTTTGGGTCTGGCGGAGTGGGTTTGGGGTCTGGCGGAGTGGGTTTGGGTCTGGCGGAGTGGGTTTGGGTCTGGCGGAGTGGGTTTGGGTCTGGCGGAGTGGGTTTGGGTCTGGCGGAGTGGGTTTGGGTCTGGCGGAGTGGGTTTGGGTCTGGCGGAGTGGGTTGGGGTCTGGCGGAGTGGGTTGGGGTCTGGCGGAGAGGGTTCGGGTCTGGCGGAGTGGGTTTGGGTCTGGCGGAATGGGTTGGGGTATGGCGGATTGGGTTCGGGTCTGGCGGAGTGGGTTCGGGTCTGTCGGAGTGGGTTGGGGTCTGGAGGAGTGGGTTGGGGTCTGGCGGAATGGGTTGGGGTATGGCGGATTGGGTTCGGGTCTGGCGGAGTGGGTTCGGGTCTGTCGGAGTGGGTTGGGGTCTGGAGGAGTGGGTTGGGGTCTGGCGGAGTGGGTTGGGGTTTGGCGGAGTGGGTTCGGGTCTGTCAGAGTGAGTTTGGGTCTGGCGGAGTGGGTTTGGGTCTGGCGGAGTGGGTTTGGGTCTGGCGGAGTGGGTTTGGGTCTGGCGGAGTGGGTTTGGGTCTGGCGGAGTGGGTTGGGGTCTGGCGGAGTGGGTTTGGGGTCTGGCGGAGTGGGTTTGTGTCTGGCGGAGTGGGTTTGGGGCTGGCGGAGTGGGTTTGGGACTGGCGGAGTGGGTTTGGGTCTGGCGGAGTGGGGATGGGTCTGGCGGAGTGGGTTTGGGTCTGGCGGAGTGGGTTTGGGACTGGCGGAGTGGGTTTGGGTCTGGCGGAGTGGGTTTGGGTCTGGCGGAGTGGGTTTGGGTCTGGCGGAGTGGGTTTGGGGCTGGCGGAGTGGGTTGGGGTCTGGCGGAGAGGGTTCGGGTCTAGCGGAGTGGGTTTGGGTCTGGCGGAGTGGGTTTGGGTCTGGCGGAGTGGGTTTGGGTCTGGCGGAGTGGGTTTGGGTCTGGCGGAGTGTGTTTGGGTCTGGCGGAGTGGGTTGGGGTCTGGCGGAGTGGGTAGGGGTCTGGCGGAGAGGTTTCGGGTCTGGCGGAGTGGGTTTGGTTCTGGCGGAATGGGTTGGGGTATGGCGGAGTGGGTTCGGGTCTGGCGGAGTGGGTTTGGGTCTGGCCGAGTGGGTTTGGGTCTGGCGGAGTGGGTTTGGGTCTGGCGGAGTGGGTTTGGGTCTGGCGGAGTGGGTTGGCGTCTGGCGGAGTGGGTTTGGGGTCTGGCGGAGTGGGTTTGTGTCTGGCGGAGTGGGTTTGGGGCTGGCAGTGTGGGTTTGGGACTGGCGGAGTGGGTTTGGGTCTGGCGGAGTGGGTTTGGGTCTGGCGGAGTGGGTTTGGGACTGGCGGAGTGGGTTTGGGTCTGGCGGAGTGGGTTTGGGTCTGGCGGAGTGGGTTTGGGTCTGGCGGAGTGGGTTTGGGTCTGGCGGAGTGGGTTTGGGCCTGGCGGAGAGGGTTCGGGTCTAGCGGAGTGGGTTTGGGTCTGGCGGAGTGGGTTTGGGTCTGGCAGAGTGGGTTTGGGTCTGGCGGAGTGGGTGTGGGGTCTGGCGGAGTGGGTTCGGGTCTGGCGGAGTGGGTTTGGGTCTGGCGGAGTGGGTTGGGGTCTGGCTGTGTGGGTTCGGGTCTTGCGGAGTGGGTTCGGGTCTGGCGGAGTGGGTTCCGGTCTGGCGGAGTGGGTTTGGGACTGGCGGAGTGGGTTGGGGTCTGGCGGAGTGGGTCCGTGTCTGGCGGAGTGGGTTTGGGACTGGCGGAGTGGGTTTGGGTCTGGCGCAGTAAGTTTGGGTCTGGCGGAGTGGGTTTGGGTCTGGCGGAGTGGGTTTGGGTCTGGCGGAGTGGGTTTTGGTCTGGCGGAGTGGGTTTGGGTCTGGCGGAGTGGGTTTGGGTCTGGCGGAGTGGGTTTGGGTCTGGCGGAGTGGGTTTGGGTCTGGCGGAGTTGGTGTGGGTCGGGCGGAGTGGGTTTGGGTCTGGCTGAGTGGGTTTGCGTCTTGCGGAGTGGGTTTGGGTATGGCGGAGTGGGTTTGGGTCTGGCGGAGTGGGTTTGGGGTCTGGCGGAGTGGGTTTGGGTCTGGCGGAGTGGGTTTGGGTCTGTCGGAGTGGGTTTGGGTCTGGCGGAGTGGGTTTGGGTCTGGCGGAGTGGGTTTGGGTCTGGCGGAGTGGGTTTGGGTCTGGCGGAGTGGGTTGGGGTCTGGCGGAGTGGGTTTGGGTCTGGCGGAGTGGGTTTGGGTCTGGCGCAGTGGGTTTGGGTCTGGCGGAGTGGGTTTGGGTCTGGTGGAGTGGGTTTGGGTCCGGCGGAGTGGGTTGTGGTCTGGCGGAGAGAGTTCGGGTCTGGCGGAGTGGGTTCGGTTCTGGCGGAGTGGGTTAAGGTCTGGCGGAGTGGGTTCGGATCTGGCTGAGTGGGTTCGGGTCTGTCGGAGTGGGTTGGGGTCTGGCGGAGAGAGTTAGGTTCTGGCGGAGTGGGTTCGGGTCTGGCGGAGTGGGTTCGGGTCTGGCGGAGTGGGTTTGGGTTTGGCCGAGTGGGTTTGGGTCTGGCCAAGTGGGTTTGGGTCTGGCGGAGTGGGTTTGGGTCTGGCCGAGTGGGTTTGGGTCTGGCGGAGTGGGTTTGGGTCTGGCGGAGTGGGTATGGGTCTGGCGGAGGGGGGTTGGGTCTGGCGGAGTGGGTTTAGGTCTGGCACAGTGGGTTTGGGGCTGGCGGAGTGGGCTTGGGTCTGGCGGAGTGGGTTCGTGTCTGGCAGAGTGGGTTTGGGTCTGGCGGAGTGGGTTTGCGTCTGGCGGAGTGGGTTTGGGTATGGCGGAGTAGGTTTGGGTCTGGCGGAGTGGGTTTGGGGTCTGGCGGAGTGGGTTTGGGTCTGGCGGAGTGGGTTTGGGTCTGGCGGAGTGGGTTTGGGTCTGGCGGAGTGGGTTTGGGTCTGGCGGAGTGGGTTTGGGTCTGGCGGAGTGGGTTTGGGTCTGGCGGAGTGGGTTGGGGTCTGGCGGAGTGGGTTGGGGTCTGGCGGAGAGGGTTCGGGTCTGGCGGAGTGGGTTTGGGTCTGGCGGAATGGGTTGGGGTATGGCGGATTGGGTTCGGGTCTGGCGGAGTGGGTTCGGGTCTGTCGGAGTTTTGTTGGGGTCTGGAGGAGTGGGTTGGGGTCTGGCGGAATGGGTTGGGGTATGGCGGATTGGGTTCGGGTCTGGCGGAGTGGGTTCGGGTCTGTCGGAGTGGGTTGGGGTCTGGAGGAGTGGGTTGGGGTCTGGCGGAGTGGGTTGGGGTTTGGCGGAGTGGGTTCGGGTCTGTCAGAGTGAGTTTGGGTCTGGCGGAGTGGGTTTGGGTCTGGCGGAGTGGGTTTGGGTCTGGCGGAGTGGGTTTGGGTCTGGCGGAGTGGGTTTGGGTCTGGCGGAGTGGGTTGGGGTCTGGCGGAGTGGGTTTGGGGTCTGGCGGAGTGGGTTTGTGTCTGGCGGAGTGGGTTTGGGGCTGGCGGAGTGGGTTTGGGACTGGCGGAGTGGGTTTGGGTCTGGCGGAGTGGGGATGGGTCTGGCGGAGTGGGTTTGGGTCTGGCGGAGTGGGTTTGGGACTGGCGGAGTGGGTTTGGGTCTGGCGGAGTGGGTTTGGGTCTGGCGGAGTGGGTTTGGGTCTGGCGGAGTGGGTTTGGGGCTGGCGGAGTGGGTTGGGGTCTGGCGGAGAGGGTTCGGGTCTAGCGGAGTGGGTTTGGGTCTGGCGGAGTGGGTTTGGGTCTGGCGGAGTGGGTTTGGGTCTGGCGGAGTGGGTTTGGGTCTGGCGGAGTGTGTTTGGGTCTGGCGGAGTGGGTTGGGGTCTGGCGGAGTGGGTAGGGGTCTGGCGGAGAGGTTTCGGGTCTGGCGGAGTGGGTTTGGTTCTGGCGGAATGGGTTGGGGTATGGCGGAGTGGGTTCGGGTCTGGCGGAGTGGGTTTGGGTCTGGCCGAGTGGGTTTGGGTCTGGCGGAGTGGGTTTGGGTCTGGCGGAGTGGGTTTGGGTCTGGCGGAGTGGGTTGGCGTCTGGCGGAGTGGGTTTGGGGTCTGGCGGAGTGGGTTTGTGTCTGGCGGAGTGGGTTTGGGGCTGGCAGTGTGGGTTTGGGACTGGCGGAGTGGGTTTGGGTCTGGCGGAGTGGGTTTGGGTCTGGCGGAGTGGGTTTGGGACTGGCGGAGTGGGTTTGGGTCTGGCGGAGTGGGTTTGGGTCTGGCGGAGTGGGTTTGGGTCTGGCGGAGTGGGTTTGGGTCTGGCGGAGTGGGTTTGGGCCTGGCGGAGAGGGTTCGGGTCTAGCGGAGTGGGTTTGGGTCTGGCGGAGTGGGTTTGGGTCTGGCAGAGTGGGTTTGGGTCTGGCGGAGTGGGTGTGGGGTCTGGCGGAGTGGGTTCGGGTCTGGCGGAGTGGGTTTGGGTCTGGCGGAGTGGGTTGGGGTCTGGCTGTGTGGGTTCGGGTCTTGCGGAGTGGGTTCGGGTCTGGCGGAGTGGGTTCCGGTCTGGCGGAGTGGGTTTGGGACTGGCGGAGTGGGTTGGGGTCTGGCGGAGTGGGTCCGTGTCTGGCGGAGTGGGTTTGGGACTGGCGGAGTGGGTTTGGGTCTGGCGCAGTAAGTTTGGGTCTGGCGGAGTGGGTTTGGGTCTGGCGGAGTGGGTTTGGGTCTGGCGAAGAGGGTTTGGGACTGGCGGAGTGGGTTTGGGTCTGGCGGAGTGGGTTTGGGTCTGGCGGAGTGGGTTTGGGTCTGGCGGAGTGGGTTTGGGGCTGGCGGAGTGGGTTGGGGTCTGGCGGAGAGGGTTCGGGTCTAGCGGAGTGGGTTTGGGTCTGGCGGAGTGGGTTTGGGTCTGGCGGAGTGGGTTTGGGTCTGGCGGAGTGGGTTTGGGTCTGGCGGAGTGTGTTTGGGTCTGGCGGAGTGGGTTGGGGTCTGGCGGAGTGGGTAGGGGTCTGGCGGAGAGGTTTCGGGTCTGGCGGAGTGGGTTTGGTTCTGGCGGAATGGGTTGGGGTATGGCGGAGTGGGTTCGGGTCTGGCGGAGTGGGTTTGGGTCTGGCCGAGTGGGTTTGGGTCTGGCGGAGTGGGTTTGGGTCTGGCGGAGTGGGTTTGGGTCTGGCGGAGTGGGTTGGCGTCTGGCGGAGTGGGTTTGGGGTCTGGCGGAGTGGGTTTGTGTCTGGCGGAGTGGGTTTGGGGCTGGCAGTGTGGGTTTGGGACTGGCGGAGTGGGTTTGGGTCTGGCGGAGTGGGTTTGGGTCTGGCGGAGTGGGTTTGGGACTGGCGGAGTGGGTTTGGGTCTGGCGGAGTGGGTTTGGGTCTGGCGGAGTGGGTTTGGGTCTGGCGGAGTGGGTTTGGGTCTGGCGGAGTGGGTTTGGGCCTGGCGGAGAGGGTTCGGGTCTAGCGGAGTGGGTTTGGGTCTGGCGGAGTGGGTTTGGGTCTGGCAGAGTGGGTTTGGGTCTGGCGGAGTGGGTGTGGGGTCTGGCGGAGTGGGTTCGGGTCTGGCGGAGTGGGTTTGGGTCTGGCGGAGTGGGTTGGGGTCTGGCTGTGTGGGTTCGGGTCTTGCGGAGTGGGTTCGGGTCTGGCGGAGTGGGTTCCGGTCTGGCGGAGTGGGTTTGGGACTGGCGGAGTGGGTTGGGGTCTGGCGGAGTGGGTCCGTGTCTGGCGGAGTGGGTTTGGGACTGGCGGAGTGGGTTTGGGTCTGGCGCAGTAAGTTTGGGTCTGGCGGAGTGGGTTTGGGTCTGGCGGAGTGGGTTTGGGTCTGGCGGAGTGGGTTTTGGTCTGGCGGAGTGGGTTTGGGTCTGGCGGAGTTGGTTTGGGTCTGGCGGAGTGGGTTTGGGACTGGCGGAGTGTGTTTTGGTCTGGCGGAGTTGGTTTGGGTCTGGCGGAGTGGTTTTGGGTCTGGCGGAGTGGGTTTGGGTCTGGCGGAGTGGGTTTGGGGTCTGGCGGGGTGGGTTTGGGTCTGGCGGAGTGGGTTTGGGGCTGGCGGAGTGGGTTTGGATCTAGCGGTGTGGGTTGGGTTCTGGCGGAGTGGGTTCGGGTCTGGCGGAGTGGGTTCGGGTCTGGAGGAGTGGGTTGGGGTCTGGCGGAGTGGGTTTGGGTCTGGCGGAGTGGGTTTGGGTCTGGCGGAGTGGGTTTGGGTCTGGCGGAGTGGGTTTGGGTCTGGCGGAGTGGGTGTGGGGTCTGGCGGAGTGGGTTCGGGTCTGGCGCAGTAAGTTTGGGTCTGGCGGAGTGGGTTTGGGTCTGGCGGAGTGGGTTTGGGTCTGGCGGAGTGGGTTTTGGTCTGGCGGAGTGGGTTTGGGTCTGGCGGAGTTGGTTTGGGTCTGGCGGAGTGGGTTTGGGACTGGCGGAGTGTGTTTTGGTCTGGCGGAGTTGGTTTGGGTCTGGCGGAGTGGTTTTGGGTCTGGCGGAGTGGGTTTGGGTCTGGCGGAGTGGGTTTGGGGTCTGGCGGGGTGGGTTTGGGTCTGGCGGAGTGGGTTTGGATCTGGCGGAGTGGGTTGACTTCTGGCGGAGTGGGTTCCGGTCTGGCGGAGTGGGTTCGGGTCTGGAGGAGTGGGTTGGGGTCTGGCGGAGTGGGTTTGGGTCTGGCGGAGTGGGTTTGGGTCTGGCGGAGTGGGTTTGGGTCTGGCGGAGAGGGTTCGGGTCTAGCGGAGTGGGTTTGGGTCTGGCGGAGTGGGTTCGCGTCTGGCGGAGTGGGTTTGGGTCTGGCGGAATGGGTTGGGGTATGGCGGATTGGGTTCGGGTCTGGCGGAGTGGGTTCGGGTCTGTCGGAGTGGGTTGGGGTCTGGAGGAGTGGGTTGGGGTCTGGCGGAATGGGTTGGGGTATGGCGGATTGGGTTCGGGTCTGGCGGAGTGGGTTCGGGTCTGTCGGAGTGGGTTGGGGTCTGGAGGAGTGGGTTGGGGTCTGGCGGAGTGGGTTGGGGTTTGGCGGAGTGGGTTCGGGTCTGTCAGAGTGAGTTTGGGTCTGGCGGAGTGGGTTAGGGTCTGGCCGAGTGGGTTTGGGTCTGGCGGAGTGGGTTTCGGGTCTGGCGGAGTGGGTTTGGGTCTGGCGGAATGGGTTGGGGTATTGCGGATTGGGTTCGGGTCTGGCGGAGTGGGTTCGGGTCTGTCGGAGTGGGTTGGGGTCTGGAGGAGTGGGTTGGGGTCTGGCGGAATGGGTTGGGGTATGGCGGATTGGGTTCGGGTCTGGCGGAGTGGGTTCGGGTCTGTCGGAGTGGGTTGGGGTCTGGAGGAGTGGGTTGGGGTCTGGCGGAGTGGGTTGGGGTTTGGCGGAGTGGGTTCGGGTCTGTCAGAGTGAGTTTGGGTCTGGCGGAGTGGGTTTGGGTCTGGCCGAGTGGGTTTGGGTCTGGCGGAGTGGGTTTCGGGTCTGGCGGAGTGGGTTTGGTTCTGGCGGAATGGGTTGGGGTATGGCGGAGTGGGTTCGGGTCTGGCGGAGTGGGTTCGGGTCTGTCGGAGTGGGTTGGTGTCTGGAGGAGTGGGTTGGGGTCTGGCGGAGTGGGTTTGGGTCTGGCGGAGTGGGTTTGGGTCTGGCGGAGTTGGTTTGGTTCTGGCGGAGTTGGTTTGGTTCTGGCGGAGTGGGTTTGGGTCTGGCGGAGTTGGTTTGGTTCTGGCGGAGTGGGTTTGGGTCTGGCGGAGTGGGTTTTGGTCTGGCGGAGTTGGTTTGGGTCTGGCGGAGTGGGTTTGGGTCTGGCAGAGTGGGTTTGGGTCTGGCGGAGTGGGTTTGGGGTCTGGCGGGGTGGGTTTGGGTCTGGCGGAGTGGGTTCGGGGCTGGCAGACTGGGTTTGGGTCTGGCGGAGTGGGTTGGGTTCTGGCGGAGTGGGTTCGGGTCTGGCGGAGTGGGTTTGGGTCTGGCGAAGTGGGTTTGGGTCTGGCGGAGTGGGTTCGGGTCTGGCGCAGTGGGTTCGGGTCTGGCGGAGTTGGTTCGGGTCTGGCGGAGTGGGTTTGGGTCTGGCGGAGTGGGTTTGGGGTATGGCGGAGTGGGTTTGGGTCTGGTGGAGTGGGTTTGGGGCTGGCGGAGTGGGTTTGGGTCTGGCGGAGAGGGTTTAGGTCCGGCGGAGTGGCTTTGGGTCTGACGGAGTGGGTTTGGGTCTGGCGGAGTGGGTTGGGGTCTGGCTGGGTGGGTTCGGGTCTTGCGGAGTGGGTTCGGGTCTGGCGGAGTGGGTTCCGGTCTGGCGGAGTGGGTTTGGGACTGGCGGAGTGGGTTGGGGTCTGGCGGAGTGGGTCCGTGTCTGGCGGATGGGCTTGGGACTGGCGGAGTGGGTTTGGGTCTGGCGCAGTAAGTTTGGGTCTGGCGGAGTGGGTTTGGGTCTGGCGGAGTGGGTTTGGGTCTGGCGGAGTGGGTTTTGGTCTGGCGGAGTGGGTTTGGGTCTGGCGGAGTTGGTTTGGGTCTGGCGGAGTGGGTTTGGGACTGGCGGAGTGTGTTTTGGTCTGGCCGAGTTGGTTTGGGTCTGGCGGAGTGGGTTTGGGTCTGGCGGAGTGGGTTTGGGTCTGGCGGAGTGGGTTTGGGGTCTGGCGGGGCAGGTTTGGGTCTGGCGGAGTGGGTTTGGGGCTGGCGGAGTGGGTTTGGATCTGGCGGAGTGGGTTGACTTCTGGCGGAGTGGGTTCCGGTCTGGCGGAGTGGGTTCGGGTCTGGAGGAGTGGGTTGGGGTCTGGCGGAGTGGGTTTGGGTCTGGCGGAGTGGGTTTGGGTCTGGCGGAGTGGGTTTGGGTCTGGCGGAGAGGGTTCGGGTCTAGCGGAGTGGGTTTGGGTCTGGCGGAGTGGGTTTGGGTCTGGCGGAGTGGGTTTGGGTCTGGCGGAGTGGGTGTGGGGTCTGGCGGAGTGGGTTGGTGTCTGGCGGAGTGGGTTGGGGTTTGGCGGAGTGGGTTCGGGTCTGGCGGAGTGAGTTTGGTTCTGGAGGAGTGAGTTTGGGTCTGGCGGAGTGGGTTTGGGTCTGGCGGAGTGGGTTTGGGTCTGGCGGAGTTGGTTTGGTTCTGGCGGAGTTGGTTTGGTTCTGGCGGAGTGGGTTTGGGTCTGGCGGAGTTGGTTTGGTTCTGGCGGAGTGGGGTTGGGTCTGGCGGAGTGGGTTTTGGTCTGGCGGAGTTGGTTTGGGTCTGGCGGAGTGGGTTTGGGTCTGGCGGAGTGGATTTGGGTCTGGCGGAGTGGGTTTGGGGTCTGGCGTGGTGGGTTTGGGTCTGGCGGAGTGGGTTCGGGGCTGGCAGAGTGGGTTTGGGTCTGGCGGAGTGGGTTGGGTTCTGGCGGAGTGGGTTCGGGTCTGGCGGAGTGGGTTTGGGTCTGGCGAAGTGGGTTTGGGTCTGGCGGAGTGGGTTCGGGTCTGGCGCAGTGGGTTCGGGTCTGGCGGAGTTGGTTCGGGTCTGGCGGAGTGGGTTTGGGTCTGGCGGAGTGGGTTTGGGGTATGGCGGAGTGGGTTTGGGTCTGGCGGAGTGGGTTTGGGGCTGGCGGAGTGGGTTTGGGTCTGGCGGAGTGGGTTTGGGTCTGGCGGAGTGGGTTTGGGTCTGGCGGAGTGGGTTTGGGTCTGGGGGAGTGGGTTTTGGTCTGGCGGAGTGGGTTCGGGTCTGGCGGATTGGGTTGGGGTCTGGTGGAGTGGGTTCGGTTTTGGCGGAGTGGGTTCGGGCCTGGCGGAGTGGGTTTGGGTCTGGTGGAGTGGGCTTGGGTCTGGCGGAGTGGGTTTGGGTCTGGTGGAGTGGGGTTTGGTCTGGCGGAGTGGGCTTGGGTCTCGCGGAGTGGGTTTGGGTCTGGCGGATTGGGTTTGGGTCTGGCGGAGTGGGTTTGGGTCTGGGGGAGTGGGTTTTGGTCTGGCGGAGTGGGTTCGGGTCTGGCGGATTGGGTTGGGGTCTGGTGGAGTGGGTTCGGTTTTGGCGGAGTGGGTTCGGGTCTGGCGGAGTGGGTTTGGGTCTGGCGGAGTGGGCTTGGGTCTGGCGGAGTGGGTTTGGGTCTGGTGGAGTGGGGTTTGGTCTGGCGGAGTGGGCTTGGGTCTCGCGGAGTGGGTTTGGGTCTGGCGGATTGGGTTTGGGTCTGGCGGAGTGGGTTCGGGTCTGGCGGAGTGGGTTCGGGTCTGGCGGAGTGGGTTCGGGAGTGGCGGTGTGGGTTCGGGTCTGACAGAGTGGGTTGGGGTGTGGCGGGGTGGGTTCGGGTCTGGCGGAGTGGGTTCGGGGCTGTCGGAGGGGGCTTGGGTCTGGCGGAGTGGGATTGGGTCTGGCGGAGTGAGTTTGGGTCTGGCGTAGTGGGTTGGGTCTGGCGGAGTGGGTTTGGGGTCTGGCGGAGTGGGTTTTGGTCTGGCGGAGTGGGTTCGGGTCTGGCGGAGTGGGTTGGGGTCTGGTGGAGTGGGTTCGGTTTTGGCGGAGTGGGTTCGGGTCTGGCGGAGTGGGTTTGGGTCTGGCGCAGTGGTGTTTGGTCTGGCGGAGTGGGCTTGGGTCTCGCGGAGTGGGTTTGGGTCTGGCGGATTGGGTTTGGGTCTGGCGGAGTGGGTTCGGGACTGGCGGCGTGGGTTCGGGTCTGGCGGAGTGGGTTTGGGTCTGGCGGAGTGGGTTTGGGTCTGGCGGAGTGGGTTTGGGGTCTGGCGGAGTGGGTTTGGGTCTGGCAGAGTGGGTTTGGGGCTGGCGGAGTGGGTTTGGGTCTGGCGGAGTGGGTTTGGGTCTGGCGGAGTGGGTTTGGGTCTGGGGTGTGGGTTTGGGTCTGGCGGATTGGGTTTGGGTCTGGCAGAGTGGGTTTTGGTCTGGATGAGTGGGTTTGGGTCTGGCGGAGTGGGTTTGGGTCTGGCGGAGTGGGTTTGGGTCTGGCGGAGTTGGTTTGGGTCTGGCGGAGTGGGTTTGGGTGTTGCGGAGTGGGTTTGGGGTCTGGCGGAGTGGGTTTGGGTCGTGCGGAGTGGGTTTGGGTCTGGCGGAGTGGGTTTGGGTCTGGCAGAGTTGGTTTGGGTCTGGCGGAGTGGGTTTGGGTCTGGCGGAGTGGCTTTGGGTCTGGCGGAGTGGGTTGGGGTCTGGCGGAGTGGGTTGGGGTCTGGCGGAGTGGGTTGGGGTCTGGCGGTGTCGGTTCGGGTCTGGCGGAGTGGGTTCGGGTCTGGCGGGGTGGGTTCGGGTCTGGCGGAGTGGGTTCAGGTCTGGCGGAGGGGGCTTGGGTCTGGCGGAGTGGAATTGGGTCTGGCGGAGTGGGGTTGGGTCTGGCGGATTGGGCTTGGGTCTGGCGGAGAGGGTTTGGGTCTGGCGGAGTGCGTTTGGGTCTGGCGGATTGGGTTTGGGTCTGGCGGAGTGGGTTTTGGTCTGGCGGAGTGGGTTTGGGTCTGGCGGAGTGGGTTTGGGCCTGGCGGAGTGGGTTTGGGTCTGGCGGAGTGGGTTTGGGTTTGGCGGATCGGGTTTGGGGTCTGGCGGAGTGGGTTTGTGGTCTGGCGGAGTGGGTTTGGGTCGTGCGGAGTGGGTTTGGGTCTGGCGGAGTGGGTTTGGGTCTGGCAGAGTTGGTTTGGGTCTGGCGGAGTGGGTTTGGGTCTGGCGGTGTGGCTTTGGGTCTGGCGGAGTGGGTTGGGGTCTGGCGGAGTGGGTTTGGGTCTGGCGGAGTGGGTTTGCGTCTGGCGGAGTTGGTTTGGGTCTGGCGGAGTGGGTTTGGGTGTGGCGGAGTGGGTTTGGGGTCTGGCGGAGTGGGTTTGGGTCGTGCGGAGTGGGTTTGGGTCTGGCAGAGTGGGTTTGGGTATGGCAGAGTTGGTTTGGGTCTGGCGGAGTGGGTTTGGGTCTGGCGGAGTGGGTTCGGGTCTGGCGGTGTGGGATCGGGTCTGGCGGAGTGGGTTCGGGTCTGGCGGGGTGGGTTCGGGTCTGGCGGAGTGGGTTCGGGTCTGGCGGAGGGGGCTTGGGTCTGGCGGAGTGGAATTGGGTCTGGCGGAGTGGGGTTGGGTCTGGCGGATTGGGCTTGGGTCTGGCGGAGAGGGTTTGGGTCTGGCGGAGTGGGTTTGGGTCTGGCGGATTGGGTTTGGATCTGGCGGAGTGGGTTTTGGTCTGGCGGAGTGGGTTTGGGTCTGGCGGAGTGGGTTTGGGCCTGGCGGAGTGGGTTTGGGTCTGGCGGAGTGGGTTTGGGTCTGGCGGATTGGGTTTGGGGTCTGGCGGAGTGGGTTTGTGTCTGGCGGAGTGGGTTTGGGGCTGGCGGAGTGGGTTTCTGTTTGGCGGAGTGGGTTTGGGTCTGGCGGAGTGGGTTTGGGTCTGGCGGAGTGGGTTTCGGTCTGGCGGAGCGGGTTTGGGTCTGGCGGAGTGGGTTTGCATCTGGCGGAGTGGGTTTGGGTCTGGCGGAGTGGGTTTGGGTCTGGCGGAGTGGGTTTGGGTCTGGCGGAGTGGGTTTGGGTCTGGCGTAGTGGGTTTGGGTCTGGCGGAGTGGGTTTGGGGTCTGGCGGAGTGGGTTTTGGTCTGGCGGAGTGGGTTTGGGTCTGGCGGAGTGGGTTTGGGTCTGGCGGAGTTGGTTTGGGTCTGGCGGTGTGGGTTTGGGTCTGGCGGAGTGGGTTTGAGTGTGGCGGAGTGGGTTGTGGGTCTGGCGGAGTGGGTTTGTGTCTGGCGGAGTGGGTTTGGGGCTGGCGGAGTGGGTTTCTGTTTGGCGGAGTGGGTTTTGGTCTGGCGGAGTGGGTTTGGGTCTGGCGGAGTGGGTTTGGGTCTGGCGGAGTGGGTTTGGGTCTGGCGGAGTGGGTTTGCGTCTGGCGGGGTGGGTTTGGGTCTGGCGGAGTGGGTTTGGGTCTGGCGGAGTGGGTTTGGGTCTGGCGGAGTGGGTTTGGGTCTGGCGTAGTGGGTTTGGGTCTGGCGGAGTGGGTTTGGGGTCTGGCGGAGTGGGTTTGGGTCTGGCGTAGTGGGTTTGGGTCTGGCGGAGTGGGTTTGGGGTCTGGGGGAGTGGGTTTTGGTCTGGCGGAGTGGGTTTGGGTCTGGCGCAGTAAGTTTGGGTCTGGCGGAGTGGGTTTGGGTCTGGCGGAGTGGGTTTGGGTCTGGCGGAGTGGGTTTTGGTCTGGCGGAGTGGGTTTGGGTCTGGCGGAGTTGGTTTGGGTCTGGCGGAGTGGGTTTGGGTCTGGCGGAGTGGGTTTTGGTCTGGCGGAGTTGGTTTGGGTCTGGCGGAGCGGGTTTGGGTCTGGCGGAGTGGGTTTGGGTCTGGCGGAGTGGGTTTGGGGTCTGGCAGGGTGGGTTTGGGTCTGGCGGAGTGGGTTCGGGGCTGGCAGAGTGGGTTTGGGTCTGGCGGAGTGGGTTGGGTTCTGGCGGAGTGGGTTCGGGTCTGGCGGAGTGGGTTCGGGTCTGGAGGAGTGGGTTGGGGTCTGTCGGAGTGGGTTGTGGTCTGGCGGAGTGGGTTTGGGTCTGGCGGAGTGGGCTTGGGTCTGACGGAGTGGGTTTGGGTCTGGCGGAGTGGGTTTGGGTCTGGCGGAGTGGGTTTGGGTCTGTCGGAGTGGGTTTGGGTCTGACGGAGTGGGTTTGGGACTGGCGGAGTGGGTTTGGGTCTGGCGGAGTGGGTTTGGGGTCTGGCGGAGGGGGTTTGGGGTCTGGCGGAGTGGGTTCGGGGTCTGGCGGAGTGGGTTGGGGTCTGGCGGAGTGGGTTCGGGTCTGTCGGTGTGGGTTTGGGTCTGGCGGAGTGGGTTGGGGTCTGGCGGATTGGGTTCGGGTCTGGCGGAGTGGGTTGGGGTCTGGCGGAGTGGGTTGGGGTCTGGCTGAGTGGGTTAGGGTCTGGCGGAGTGGGTTCGGGTCTGGCGGAGTGGGTTGGGGTCTGGCGGAGTGGGTTGGGGTCTGGCGGAGTGGGTTTGGGTCTGGCGGAGTGGGTTTGGGTCTGGCGGAGTGGGTTTGCGTCTGGCGGAGTGGGTTTGGGGCTGGCGGAGTGGGTTTGGGTCTGGCGGAGTGGGTTTGGGTGTGGCGTAGTGGGCTTGTGGTCTGGCGGATTGGGTTCAGGTCTGGCGGAGTGGGGTCGGGTCTGGCGGAGTGCGTTTGGGTCTGGCGGAGTGGGTTGGGGTCTGGCGGAGTGGGTTCGGGTCTGGCGGAGTAGGTTCGGGTTTGGCGGAGTGGGTTTGGGTCTGGCGGAGTGGGTTTGCGTCTGGCGGAGTGTGTTTGGGTCTGGCGGAGTGGGTTTGGTTCTGGCGAAGTGGGTTTGGGTCTGGCGGAGTGGGTTCGGGCCTGGCGCAGTGGGTGCGGGTCTGGCGGAGTGGGTTTGGGTCTGGATTAGTGGGTTTGGGTCTGGCGGAGTGGGTTTGGGTCTGGCGGAGTGGGTTTGGGTCTGGCGGAGTTGGTTTGGGTCTGGCGGATTGGGTTTGGGTGTGGCGGAGTGGGTTTGGGGTCTGGCGGAGTGGGTTTGGGTCGTGCGGAGTGGGTTTGGGTCTGGCGGAGTGGGTTTGGGTCTGGCGGAGTGGCTTTGGGTCTGGCGGAGTGGGTTGGGGTCTGGCGGAGTGGGTTGGGGTCTGGCGGAGTGGGTTCGGGTCTGGCGGTGTGGGTTCGGGTCTGGCGGAGTGGGTTCGGGTCTGGCGGGGTGGGTTCGGGTCTGGCGGAGTGGGTTCGGGTCTGGCGGAGGGGGCTTGGATCTGGCGGAGTGGAATTGGGTCTGGCGGAGTGGGGTTGGGTCTGGCGGATTGGGCTTGGGTCTGGCGGAGAGGGTTTGGGTCTGGCGGAGTGGGTTTGGGTCTGGCGGATTGGGTTTGGGTCTGGCGGAGTGGGTTTTGGTCTGGCGGAGTGGGTTTGGGTCTGGCGGAGTGGGTTTGGGCCTGGCGGAGTGGGTTTGGGTCTGGCGGAGTGGGTTTGGGTCTGGCGGATTGGGTTTGGGGTCTGGCGGAGTGGGTTTGTGTCTGGCGGAGTGGGTTTGGGGCTGGCGGAGTGGGTTTCTGTTTGGCGGAGTGGGTCTGGGTCTGGCGGAGTGGGTTTGGGTCTGGCGGAGTGGGTTTCGGTCTGGCGGAGTGGGTTTGGGTCTGGCGGAGTGGGTTTGGGTCTGGCGTAGTGGGTTTGGGTCTGGCGGAGTGGGTTTGGGGTCTGGCGGAGTGGGTTTTGGTCTGGCGGAGTGGGTTTGGGTCTGGCGGAGTGGGTTTGGGTCTGGCGGAGTTGGTTTGGGTCTGCCGGAGTGGGTTTGGGTCTGGCGGAGTGGGTTTGAGTGTGGCGGAGTGGGTTGTGGGTCTGGCGGAGTGGGTTTGTGTCTGGCGGAGTGGGTTTGGGGCTGGCGGAGTGGGTTTCTGTTTGGCGGAGTGGGTTTAGGTCTGGCGGAGTGTGTTTGGGTCTGGCGGAGTGGGTTTGGGTCTGGCGGACTGTGTTTGGGTCTGGCGGAGTGGGTTTGCGTCTGGCGGAGTGGGTTTGGGTCTGGCGGAGTGGGGTTGGGTCTGGCGGAGTGGGCTTGGGTCTGGCGGAGTGGGTTTGGGTCTGGCGGAGTGGGTTTGGGTCTGGCGGAGTTGGTTTGGGTCTGGCGGAGTGGGTTTTGGTCTTGCGGAGTGGGTCTTGGTCTGTCGGAGTGGGTTTGGGTCTGACGGAGTGGGTTTGGGACTGGCGGAGTGGGTTTGAGTCTGGCGGAGTGGGTTTGGGGTCTGGCGGAGGGGGTTTGGGGTCTGGCGGAGTGGGTTCGGGGTCTGGCGGAGTGGGTTGGGGTCTGGCGGAGTGGGTTCGGGTCTGTCGGTGTGGGTTTGGGTCTGGCGGAGTGGGTTGGGGTCTGGCGGATTGGGTTCGGGTCTGGCGGAGTGGGTTGGGGTCTGGCGGAGTGGGTTAGGGTCTTGCGGAGTGGGTTGGGGTCTGGCGGAGTGGGTTGAGGTCTGGCGGAGTGGGCTGGGGTCTGGCGGAGTGTGTTCTGGTCTGGCGGAGTGGGTTTGGGTCTGTCGGAGTGGGTTCGGGTCTGGCGGAGTGGGTTTGGGTCTTGCGGAGTGGGTTTGGGTCTGGCGGAGTGGGTTTGGGTCTGGCGGAGTGGGTTTGGGTCTGGCGGAGTGGGTTTGGGTCTGGCGGAGTGGGTTTGCGTCTGGCGGAGTGGGTTTGGGGCTGGCGGAGTGGATTTGGGTCTGGCGGAGTGGGTTTGGGGGTGGCGTAGTGGGCTTGTGGTCTGGCGGATTGGGTTCAGGTCTGGCAGAGTGGGGTCGGGTCTGGCGGAGTGCGTTTGGGTCTGGCGGAGTGGGTTGGGGTCTGGCGGAGTGGGTTCGGGTCTGGCGGAGTAGGTTCGGGTTTGGCGGAGTGGGTTCGGGTCTGGCGGAGTGGGTTTGGTCTGGCTGAGTGAGTTTGGGTCTGGCGGAGTGGGTTTGGGTCTGGCGGAGTGGGTTTGGGTCTGGCGGAGTGGGGTTGGGTCTGGCGGAGTGGGCTTGGGTCTGGCGGAGTGGGTTTGGGTCTGGCGGAGTGGGTTTGGGTCTGGCGGAGTTGGTTTGGGTCTGGCGGACTGGGTTTTGGTCTGGCGGAGTGGGTCTTGGTCTGTCGGAGTGGGTTTGGGTCTGACGGAGTGGGTTTGGGTCTGGCGGAGTGGGTTTGGGTCTGGCGGAGTGGGTTGGGGTCTGGCGGATTGGGTTCGGGTCTGGCGGAGTGGGTTTGGGTCTGGCGGAGTGGGTTTGAGTGTGGCGGAGTGGGTTGTGGGTCTGGCGGAGTGGGTTTGTGTCTGGCGGAGTGGGTTTGGGGCTGGCGGAGTGGGTTTCTGTTTGGCGGAGTGGGTTTAGGTCTGGCGGAGTGTGTTTGGGTCTGGCGGAGTGGGTTTGGGTCTGGCGGACTGGGTTTGGGTCTGGCGGAGTGGGTTTGCGTCTGGCGGAGTGGGTTTGCGTCTGGCGGAGTGGGGTTGGGTATGGCGGAGTGGGCTTGGGTCTGGCGGAGTGGGTTTGGGTCTGGCGGAGTGGGTTTGGGTCTGGCGGAGTTGGTTTGGGTCTGGCGGAGTGGGTTTTGGTCTGGCGGAGTGGGTCTTGGTCTGTCGGAGTGGGTTTGGGTCTGACGGAGTGGGTTTGGGACTGGCGGAGTGGGTTTGAGTCTGGCGGAGTGGGTTTGGGGTCTGGCGGAGGGGGTTTGGGGTCTGGCGGAGTGGGTTCGGGGTCTGGCGGAGTGGGTTGGGGTCTGGCGGAGTGGGTTCGGGTCTGTCGGTGTGGGTTTGGGTCTGGCGGAGTGGGTTGGGGTCTGGCGGATTGGGTTCGGGTCTGGCGGATTGGGTTGGGGTCTGGCGGAGTGGGTTAGGGTCTTGCGGAGTGGGTTGGGGTCTGGCAGAGTGGGTTGAGGTCTGGCGGAGTGGGCTGGGGTCTGGCGGAGTGTGTTCTGGTCTGGCGGAGTGGGTTTGGGTCTGTCGGAGTGGGTTCGGGTCTGGCGGAGTGGGTTTGGGTCTTGCGGAGTGGGTTTGGGTCTGGCGGAGTGGGTTTGGGTCTGGCGGAGTGGGTTTGGGTCTGGCGGAGTGGGTTTGGGTCTGGCGGAGTGGGTTTGCGTCTGGCGGAGTGGGTTTGGGGCTGGCGGAGTGGATTTGGGTCTGGCGGAGTGGGTTTGGGTGTGGCGTAGTGGGCTTGTGGTCTGGCGGATTGGGTTCAGGTCTGGCAGAGTGGGGTCGGGTCTGGCGGAGTGCGTTTGGGTCTGGCGGAGTGGGTTGGGGTCTGGCGGAGTGGGTTCGGGTCTGGCGGAGTCGGTTCGGGTTTGGCGGAGTGGGTTCGGGTCTGGCGGAGTGGGTTTGGTTCTGGCGGAGTGAGTTTGGGTCTGGCGGAGTGGGTTTGGGTCTGGCGGAGTGGGTTTGGGTCTGGCGGAGTGGGTTTGGGTCTGGCGGAGTGGGTTTGGGTCTGGCGGAGTGCGTTTGGGTCTGGCGAAGTGGGTTTGGGTCTGGCGGAGTGGGTTCGGGTCTGGCGCAGTGGGTTCGGGTCTGGCGGAGTGGGTTCGGGTCTGGCGGAGTGGGTTCGGGTCTGGCGGTGTGGGTTCGGGTCTGGCGGAGTGGGTTCGGGTCTGGCGGGGTGGGTTCGGGTCTGGCGGAGTGGGTTCGGGTCTGGCGGAGGGGGCTTGGATCTGGCGGAGTGGAATTGGGTCTGGCGGAGTGGGTTTGGGTCTGGCGGAGTGGCTTTGGGTCTGGCGGAGTGGGTTGGGGTCTGGCGGAGTGGGTTGGGGTCTGGCGGAGTGGGTTCGGGTCTGGCGGTGTGGGTTCGGGTCTGGCGGAGTGGGTTCGGGTCTGGCGGGGTGGGTTCGGGTCTGGCGGAGTGGGTTCGGGTCTGGCGGAGGGGGCTTGGATCTGGCGGAGTGGAATTGGGTCTGGCGGAGTGGGGTTGGGTCTGGCGGATTGGGCTTGGGTCTGGCGGAGAGGGTTTGGGTCTGGCGGAGTGGGTTTGGGTCTGGCGGATTGGGTTTGGTCTGGCGGAGTGGGTTTTGGTCTGGCGGAGTGGGTTTGGGTCTGGCGGAGTGGGTTTGGGCCTGGCGGAGTGGGTTTGGGTCTGGCGGAGTGGGTTTGGGTCTGGCGGATTGGGTTTGGGGTCTGGCGGAGTGGGTTTGTGTCTGGCGGAGTGGGTTTGGGGCTGGCGGAGTGGGTTTCTGTTTGGCGGAGTGGGTTTGGGTCTGGCGGAGTGGGTTTGGGTCTGGCGGAGTGGGTTTGGGTCTGGCGGAGTGGGTTTGGGTCTGGCGGAGTGGGTTTGGGTCTGGCGTAGTGGGTTTGGGTCTGGCGGAGTGGGTTTGGGGTCTGGCGGAGTGGGTTTTGGTCTGGCGGAGTGGGTTTGGGTCTGGCGGAGTGGGTTTGGGTCTGGCGGAGTGGGTTTGTGTCTGGCGGAGTGGGTTTGGGTCTGGCGGAGTGGGTTTGGGTCTGGCGGAGTGGGTTGGAGTGTGGCGGAGTGGGTTGGGGTCTGGCGGAGTGGGTTGGGGTCTGGCGGAGAGGGTTCGGGTCTGGCGGAGTGGGTTTGGGTCTGGCGGAATGGGTTGGGGTATGGCGGATTGGGTTCGGGTCTGGCGGAGTGGGTTCGGGTCTGTCGGAGTGGGTTGGGGTCTGGAGGAGTGGGTTGGGGTCTGGCGGAATGGGTTGGGGTATGGCGGATTGGGTTCGGGTCTGGCGGAGTGGGTTCGGGTCTGTCGGAGTGGGTTGGGGTCTGGAGGAGTGGGTTGGGGTCTGGCGGAGTGGGTTGGGGTTTGGCGGAGTGGGTTCGGGTCTGCCAGAGTGAGTTTGGGTCTGGCGGAGTGGGTTTGGGTCTGGCCGAGTGGGTTTGGGTCTGGCGGAGTGGGTTTGGGTCTGGCGGAGTGGGTTTGGGTCTGGCGGAGTGGGTTTGGGTCTGGCGGAGTGGGTTGGGGTCTGGCGGAGTGGGTTTGGGGTCTGGCGGAGTGGGTTTGTGTCTGGCGGAGTGGGTTTGGGGCTGGCGGAGTGGGTTTGGGACTGGCGGAGTGGGTTTGGGTCTGGCGGTGTGGGGATGGGTCTGGCGGAGTGGGTTTGGGTCTGGCGGAGTGGGTTTGGGACTGGCGGAGTGGGTTTGGGTCTGGCGGAGTGGGTTTGGGTCTGGCGGAGTGGGTTTGGGACTGGCGGAGTGGGTTTGGGTCTGGCGGAGTGGGTTTGGGGCTGGCGGAGTGGGTTGGGGTCTGGCGGAGAGGGTTCGGGTCTAGCGTAGTGGGTTTGGGTCTGGCGGAGTGGGTTTGGGTCTGGCGGAGTGGGTTTGGGTCTGGCGGAGTGGGTTTGGGTCTGGCGGAGTGGGTTTGGGTCTGGAGGAGTGGGTTTGGGTCTGGCGGAGTGGGTTTGGGTCTGGCGGAGTTGGTGTGGGTCGGGCGGAGTGGGTTTGGGTCTGGCGGAGTGGGTTTGGGTCTGGCGGAGTGGGTTTGGGTCTGGCGGAGTTGGTGTGGGTCGGGCGGAGTGGGTTTGGGTCTGGCGGAGTGGGTTTGGGTCTGGCGGAGTGGGTTTGGGTCTGGCGGAGTGGGTTTGGGGCTGGCGGAGTGGGTTGGGGTCTGGCGGAGAGGGTTCGGGTCTAGCGGAGTGGGTTTGGGTCTGGCGGAGTGGGTTTGGGTCTGGCGGAGTGGGTTTGGGTCTGGCGGAGTGGGTTTGGGTCTGGCGGAGTGGGTTTGGGTCTGGCGGAGTGGGTTTGGGTCTGGCGGAGTGGGTTTGGGTCTGGCGGAGTTGGTGTGGGTCGGGCGGAGTGGGTTTGGGTCTGGCTGAGTGGGTTTGCGTCTGGCGGAGTGGGTTTGGGTATGGCGGAGTGGGTTTGGGTCTGGCGGAGTGGGTTTGGGGTCTGGCGGAGTGGGTTTGGGTCTGCCGGAGTGGGTTTGGGTCTGGCGGAGTGGGTTTGGGTCTGGCGGAGTGGGTTTGGGTCTGGCGGAGTGGGTTTGGGTCTGGCGGAGTGTGTTTGGGTCTGGCGGAGTGGGTTGGGGTCTGGCGGAGTGGGTAGGGGTCTGGCGGAGAGGTTTCGGGTCTGGCGGAGTGGGTTTGGGTCTGGCGGAATGGGTTGGGGTATGGCGGAGTGGGTTCGGGTCTGGCGGAGTGGGTTCGGGTCTGTCGGAGTGGGTTGGTGTCTGGAGGAGTGGGTTGGGGTCTGGCGGAGTGGGTTGGGGTTTGGCGGAGTGGGTTCGGGTCTGTCAGAGTGAGTTTGGGTCTGGCGGAGTGGGTTTGGGTCTGGCCGAGTGGGTTTGGGTCTGGCGGAGTGGGTTTGGGTCTGGCGGAGTGGGTTTGGGTCTGGCGGAGTGGGTTGGCGTCTGGCGGAGTGGGTTTGGGGTCTGGCGGAGTGGGTTTGTGTCTGGCGGAGTGGGTTTGGGGCTGGCAGAGTGGGTTTGGGACTGGCGGAGTGGGTTTGGGTCTCGCGGAGTGGGTTTCGGTCTGGCGGAGTGGGTTTGGGTCTGGCGGAGTGGGTTTGGGACTGGCGGAGTGGGTTTGGGTCTGGCGGAGTGGGTTTGGGTCTGGCGGAGTGGGTTTGGGTCTGGCGGAGTGGGTTTGGGTCTGGCGGAGTGGGTTTGGGCCTGGCGGAGAGGGTTCGGGTCTAGCGGAGTGGGTTTGGGTCTGGCGGAGTGGGTTTGGGTCTGGCAGAGTGGGTTTGGGTCTGGCGGAGTGGGTGTGGGGTCTGCCGGAGTGGGGTCGGGTCTGGCGGAGTGGGTTTGGGTCTGGCGGAGTGGGTTTGGGTCTGGCGGAGTGGGTTTGGGTCTGGCGGAGTGGGTTTGCGTCTGGCGGACTGGGTTTGGGTCTGGCAGAGTGGGTTTGGGTCTGGCGGAGTGGGTTTGGGTCTGGCGCAGTGGGTTTGGGTCTGGCGGAGTGGGTTTGGGTCTGGTGGAGTGGGTTTGGGTCCGGCGGAGTGGGTTGTGGTCTGGCGGAGAGAGTTCGGGTCTGGCGGAGTGGGTTCGGTTCTGGCGGAGTGGGTTAAGGTCTGGCGGAGTGGGTTCGGATCTGGCTGAGTGGTTTCGGGACTGGCGGAGTGGGATCGGGTCTGGCGGAGAGAGTTAGGTTCTGGCGGGGTGGGTTCGGGTCTGGCGGAGTGGGTTCGGGTCTGGCGGAGTGGGTTTGGGTTTGGCCGAGTGGGTTTGGGTCTGGCCAAGTGGGTTTGGGTCTGGCGGAGTGGGTTTGGGTCTGGCCGAGTGGGTTTGGGTCTGGCGGAGTGGGTTTGGGTCTGGCGGAGTGGGTATGGGTCTGGCGGAGGGGGGTTGGGTCTGGCGGAGTGGGTTTAGGTCTGGCGCAGTGGGTTTGGGGCTGGCGGAGTGGGCTTGGGTCTGCGGAGTGGGTTCGTGTCTGGCGGAGTGGGTTTGGGTCTGGCGGAGTGGGTTTGCGTCTGGCGGAGTGGGTTTGGGTATGGCGGAGTGGGTTTGGGTCTGGCGGAGTGGGTTTGGGGTCTGGCGGAGTGGGTTTGGGTCTGGCGGAGTGGGTTTGGGTCTGGCGGAGTGGGTTTGGGTCTGGCGGAGTGGGTTTGGGTCTGGCGGAGTGGGTTTGGGTCTGGCGGAGTGGGTTTGGGTCTGGCGGAGTGGGTTGGGGTCTGACGGAGTGGGTTGGGGTCTGGCGGAGAGGGTTCGGGTCTGGCAGAGTGGGTTTGGGTCTGGCGGAATGGGTTGGGGTATGGCGGATTGGGTTCGGGTCTGGCGGAGTGGGTTCGGGTCTGTCGGAGTGGGTTGGGGTCTGGAGGAGTGGGTTGGGGTCTGGCGGAATGGGTTGGGGTATGGCGGATTGGGTTCGGGTCTGGCGGAGTGGGTTCGGGTCTGTCGGAGTGGGTTGGGGTCTGGAGGAGTGGGTTGGGGTCTGGCGGAGTGGGTTGGGGTTTGGCGGAGTGGGTTCGGGTCTGTCAGAGTGAGTTTGGGTCTGGCGGAGTGGGTTTGGGTCTGGCGGAGTGGGTTTGGGTCTGGCGGAGTGGGTTTGGGTCTGGCGGAGTGGGTTGGGGTCTGGCGGAGTGGGTTTGGGGTCTGGCGGAGTGGGTTTGTGTCTGGCGGAGTGGGTTTGGGGCTGGCGGAGTGGGTTTGGGACTGGCGGAGTGGGTTTGGGTCTGGCGGAGTGGGGATGGGTCTGGCGGAGTGGGTTTGGGTCTGGCGGAGTGGGTTTGGGACTGGCGGAGTGGGTTTGGGTCTGGCGGAGTGGGTTTGGGTCTGGCGGAGTGGGTTTGGGTCTGGCGGAGTGGGTTTGGGTCTGGCGGAGTGGGTTTGGGGCTGGCGGAGTGGGTTGGGGTCTGGCGGAGAGGGTTGGGGTCTAGCGGAGTGGGTTTGGGTCTGGCGGAGTGGGTTTGGGTCTGGCGGAGTGGGTTTGGGTCTGGCGGAGTGGGTTTGGGTCTGGCGGAGTGTGTTTGGGTCTGGCGGAGTGGGTTGGGGTCTGGCGGAGTGGGTAGGGGTCTGGCGGAGAGGTTTCGGGTCTGGCGGAGTGGGTTTGGTTCTGGCGGAATGGGTTGGGGTATGGCGGAGTGGGTTCGGGTCTGGCGGAGTGGGTTTGGGTCTGGCCGAGTGGGTTGGCGTCTGGCGGAGTGGGTTTGGGGTCTGGCGGAGTGGGTTTGTGTCTGGCGGAGTGGGTTTGGGGCTGGCAGTGTGGGTTTGGGACTGGCGGAGTGGGTTTGGGTCTGGCGGAGTGGGTTTGGGTCTGGCGGAGTGGGTTTGGGTCTGGCGGAGTGGGTTTGGGACTGGCGGAGTGGGTTTGGGTCTGGCGGAGTGGGTTTGGGTCTGGCGGAGTGGGTTTGGGTCTGGCGGAGTGGGTTTGGGTCTGGCGGAGTGGGTTTGGGTCTGGCGGAGTGGGTTTGGGCCTGGCGGAGAGGGTTCGGGTCTAGCGGAGTGGGTTTGGGTCTGGCGGAGTGGGTTTGGGTCTGGCAGAGTGGGTTTGGGTCTGGCGGAGTGGGTGTGGGGTCTGGCGGAGTGGGTTCGGGTCTGGCGGAGTGGGTTTGGGTCTGGCGGAGTGGGTTGGGGTCTGGCTGTGTGGGTTCGGGTCTTGCGGAGTGGGTTCCGGTCTGGCGGAGTGGGTTCCGGTCTGGCGGAGTGGGTTTGGGACTGGCGGAGTGGGTTGGGGTCTGGCGGAGTGGGTCCGTGTCTGGCGGAGTGGGTTTGGGACTGGCGGAGTGGGTTTGGGTCTGGCGCAGTAAGTTTGGGTCTGGCGGAGTGGGTTTGGGTCTGGCGGAGTGGGTTTGGGTCTGGCGGAGTGGGTTTTGGTCTGGCGGAGTGGGTTTGGGTCTGGCGGAGTTGGTTTGGGTCTGTCGGAGTGGGTTTGGGACTGGCGGAGTGTGTTTTGGTCTGGCGGAGTGGGTGTGGGGTCTGGCGGAGTGGGTTCGGGTCTGGCGGAGTGGGTTTGGGTCTGGCGGAGTGGGTTGGGGTCTGGCTGTGTGGGTTCGGGTCTTGCGGAGTGGGTTCGGGTCTGGCGGAGTGGGTTCCGGTCTGGCGGAGTGGGTTTGGGACTGGCGGAGTGGGTTGGGGTCTGGCGGAGTGGGTCCGTGTCTGGCGGAGTGGGTTTGGGACTGGCGGAGTGGGTTTGGGTCTGGCGCAGTAAGTTTGGGTCTGGCGGAGTGGGTTTGGGTCTGGCGGAGTGGGTTTGGGTCTGGCGGAGTGGGTTTTGGTCTGGCGGAGTGGGTTTGGGTCTGGCGGAGTTGGTTTGGGTCTGGCGGAGTGGGTTTGGGACTGGCGGAGTGTGTTTTGGTCTGGCGGAGTTGGTTTGGGTCTGGCGGAGTGGTTTTGGGTCTGGCGGAGTGGGTTTGGGTCTGGCGGAGTGGGTTTGGGGTCTGGCGGGGTGGGTTTGGGTCTGGCGGAGTGGGTTTGGGGCTGGCGGAGTGGGTTTGGATCTGGCGGTGTGGGTTGGGTTCTGGCGGAGTGGGTTCGGGTCTGGCGGAGTGGGTTCGGGTCTGGAGGAGTGGGTTCGGGTCTGGCGGAGTGGGTTTGGGTCTGGCGGAGTGGGTTTGGGTCTGGCGGAGTGGGTTTGGGTCTGGCGGAGTGGGTTTGGGTCTGGCGGAGTGGGTGTGGGGTCTGGCGGAGTGGGTTCGGGTCTGGCGGAGTGGGTTTGGGTCTGGCGGAGTGGGTTGGGGTCTGGCTGGGTGGGTTCGGGTCTGGCGGAGTGGGTTCGGGTCTGGCGGAGTGGGTTCCGGTCTGGCGGAGTGGGTTCGGGTCTGTCGGAGTGGGTTTGGTTCTGGCGGAGTGAGTTCGGGTCTGGCGGAGTGGGTTTGGGTTTGGCCGAGTGGGTTTGGGTCTGGCCAAGTGGGTTTGGGTCTGGCGGAGTGGGTTTGGGTCTGGCCGAGTGGGTTTGGGTCTGGCGGAGTGGGTTTGGGTCTGGCGGAGTGGGTATGGGTCTGGCGGAGGGGGGTTGGGTCTGGCGGAGTGGGTTTAGGTCTGGCGCAGTGGGTTTGGGGCTGGCGGAGTGGGCTTGGGTCTGGCGGAGTGGGTTTGGGTCTGGCGGAGTGGCTTTGGGGTCTGGCGGAGTGGGTTTGGGTCTGGCGGAGTGGGTTTGGGTCTGGCGGAGTGGGTTCGGGTCTGGCGGAGTGGGTTGGGGTCTGTCGGAGTGGGTTGGTGTCTGGAGGAGTGGGTTGGGGTCTGGCGGAGTGGGTTGGGGTTTGGCGGAGTGGGTTCGGGTCTGTCAGAGTGAGTTTGGGTCTGGCGGAGTGGGTTTGGGTCTGGCGGAGTGGGTTTGGGTCTGGCGGAGTGGGTTTGGGTCTGGCGGAGTGGGTTTGGGTCTGGCGGAGTGGGTTGGCGTCTGGCGGAGTGGGTTTGGGCCTGGCGGAGAGGGTTCGGGTCTAGCGGAGTGGGTTTGGGTCTGGCGGAGTGGGTTTGGGTCTGGCAGAGTGGGTTTGGGTCTGGCGGAGTGGGTGTGGGGTCTGGCGGAGTGGGTTCGGGTCTGGCGGAGTGGGTTTGGGTCTGGCGGTGTGGGTTGGGGTCTGGCTGTGTGGGTTCGGGTCTTGTGGAGTGGGTTCGGGTCTGGCGGAGTGGGTTCCGGTCTGGCGGAGTGGGTTTGGGACTGGCGGAGTGGGTTCGGGTCTGGAGGAGTGGGTTGGGGTCTGGCGGAGTGGTTTTGGGTCTGGCGGAGTGGGTTTGGGTCTGGCGGAGTGGGTTTGGGTCTGGCGGAGTGGGTTTGGGCTGGCGGAGTGGGTGTGGGGTCTGGCGGAGTGGGTTCGGGTCTGGCGGAGTGGGTTTGGGTCTGGCGGAGTGAGTTGGGGTCTGGCTGGGTGGGTTCGGGTCTGGCGGAGTGGGTTCGGGTCTGGCGGAGTGGGCTCCGGTCTGGCGGAGTGGGTTCGGGTCTGTCGGAGTGGGTTTGGTTCTGGCGGAGTGAGTTTGGGTCTGGCGGAGTGGGTTGGGGTCTGGCGGAGTGAGTTTGGGTCTGGCGGAGGGGGTTTGGGGTCTGGCGAAGTGGGTTTGGGGTCTGGGGGAGTGGGTTTGGGTCTGGCGGAGTGAGTTTGGTTCTGGAGGAGTGAGTTTGGGTCTGGCGGAGTGGGTTTGGGTCTGGCGGAGTGGGTTTGGGTCTGGCGGAGTTGGTTTGGTTCTGGCGGAGTTGGTTTGGTTCTGGCGGAGTGGGTTTGGGTCAGGCGGAGTTGGTTTGGTTCTGGCGGAGTGGGTTTGGGTCTGGCGGAGTGGGTTTTGGTCTGGCGGAGTTGGTTTGGGTCTGGCGGAGTGGGTTTGGGTCTGGCAGAGTGGGTTTGGGTCTGGCGGAGTGGGTTTGGGGTCTGGCGGGGTGGGTTTGGGTCTGGCGGAGTGGGTTCGGGGCTGGCAGACTGGGTTTGGGTCTGGCGGAGTGGGTTGGGTTCTGGCGGAGTGGGTTCGGGTCTGGCGGAGTGGGTTTGGGTCTGGCGAAGTGGGTTTGGGTCTGGCGGAGTGGGTTCGGGTCTGGCGCAGTGGGTTCGGGTCTGGCGGAGTTGGTTCGGGTCTGGCGGAGTGGGTTTGGGTCTGGCGGAGTGGGTTTGGGGTATGGCGGAGTGGGTTTGGGTCTGGTGGAGTGGGTTTGGGGCTGGCGGAGTGGGTTTGGGTCTGGCGGAGTGGGTTTGGGTCCGGCGGAGTGAGTTTGGGTCTGACGGAGTGGGTTTGGGTCTGGCGGAGTGGGTTGGGGTCTGGCTGGGTGGGTTCGGGTCTTGCGGAGTGGGTTCGGGTCTGGCGGAGTGGGTTCCGGTCTGGCGGAGTGGGTTTGGGACTGGCGGAGTGGGTTGGGGTCTGGCGGAGTGGGTTTTGGTCTGGCGGAGTGGGTTTGGGTCTGGCGGAGTTGGTTTGGGTCTGGCGGAGTGGGTTTGGGACTGGCGGAGTGTGTTTTGGTCTGGCCGAGTTGGTTTGGGTCTGGCGGAGTGGGTTTGGGTCTGGCGGAGTGGGTTTGGGTCTGGCGGAGTGGGTTTGGGGTCTGGCGGGGTAGGTTTGGGTCTGGCGGAGTGGGTTTGGGGCTGGCGGAGTGGGTTTGGATCTGGCGGAGTGGGTTGACTTCTGGCGGAGTGGGTTCCGGTCTGGCGGAGTGGGTTCGGGTCTGGAGGAGTGGGTTGGGGTCTGGCGGAGTGGGTTTGGGTCTGGCGGAGTGGGTTTGGGTCTGGCGGAGTGGGTTTGGGTCTGGCGGAGAGGGTTCGGGTCTAGCGGAGTGGGTTTGGGTCTGGCGGAGTGGGTTTGGGTCTGGCGGAGTGGGTTTTGGTCTGGCGGAGTTGGTTTGGGTCTGGCGGAGTGGGTTTGGGGCTGGCGGAGTGGGTTTGGGTCTGGCGGAGTGGGTTTGGGTCTGGCGGAGTGGGTTTGGGTCTGGCGGAGTGGGTTTGGGTCTGGGGGAGTGGGTTTTGGTCTGGCGGAGTGGGTTCGGGTCTGGCGGATTGGGTTGGGGTCTGGTGGAGTGGGTTCGGTTTTGGCGGAGTGGGTTCGGGTCTGGCGGAGTGGGTTTGGGTCTGGCGGAGTGGGCTTGGGTCTGGCGGAGTGGGTTTGGGTCTGGTGGAGTGGGGTTTGGTCTGGCGGAGTGGGCTTGGGTCTCCTGGAGTGGGTTTGGGTCTGGCGGATTGGGTTTGGGTCTGGCGGAGTGGGTTTGGGTCTGGGGGAGTGGGTTTTGGTCTGGCGGAGTGGGTTCGGGTCTGGCGGATTGGGTTGGGGTCTGGTGGAGTGGGTTCGGTTTTGGCGGAGTGGGTTCGGGTCTGGCGGAGTGGGTTTGGGTCTGGCGGAGTGGGCTTGGGTCTGGCGGAGTGGGTTTGGGTCTGGTGGAGTGGGGTTTGGTCTGGCGGAGTGGGCTTGGGTCTCGCGGAGTGGGTTTGGGTCTGGCGGATTGGGTTTGGGTCTGGCGGAGTGGGTTTGGGGCTGGCGGAGTGGGTTTGGGTCTGGCGGAGTGGGTTTGGGTCTGGCGGAGTGGGTTTGGGTCTAGCGGAGTGGGTTTGGGTCTGGGGGAGTGGGTTTGGGTCTGGCGGAGTGGGTTTGGGTCTGGCAGAGTGGGTTTTGGTCTGGATGAGTGGGTTTGGGTCTGGGGGAGTGGGTTTGGGTCTGGCGGAGTGGGTTTGGGTCTGGCGGAGTGGGTTGGGTTCTGGCGGAGTGGGTTCGGGTCTGGCGGAGTGGGTTCGGGTCTGGAGGAGTGGGTTGGGGTCTGGCGGAGTGGGTTTGGGTCTGGTGGAGTGGGTTTGGGTCTGGCGGAGTGGGCTTGGGTCTGGCGGAGTGGGTTTGGGTCTGGTGGAGTGGGGTTTGGTCTGGCGGAGTGGGCTTGGGTCTCGCGGAGTGGGTTTGGGTCTGGCGGATTGGGTTTGGGTCTGGCGGAGTGGGTTCGGGTCTGGCGGAGTGGGTTCGGGTCTGGCGGAGTGGGTTTGGGTCTGGCGGAGTGGGTTTGGGGTCTGGCGGAGTGGGTTTGGGTCTGGCGGAGTGGGTTTGGGGCTGGCGGAGTGGGTTTGGGTCTGGCGGAGTGGGTTTGGGTCTGGCGGAGTGCGTTTGGGTCTAGCGGAGTGGGTTTGGGTCTGGGGGAGTGGGTTTGGGTCTGGCGGAGTGGGTTTGGGTCTGGCAGAGTGAGTTTTGGTCTGGATGAGTGGGTTTGGGTCTGGCGGAGTGGGTTTGGGTCTGGCGGAGTGGGTTTGGGTCTGGCGGAGTTGGTTTCTGTCTGGCGGAGTGGGATTGGGTGTGGCGGAGTGGGTTTGGGGTCTGGCGGAGTGGGTTTGAGTCGTGCGGAGTGGGTTTGGGTTTGGCGGAGTGGGTTTGGGTCTGGCAGAGTGGGTTTGGGTCTGTCGGAGTGGGTTTGGGTCTGGCGGAGTGGCTTTGGGTCTGGCGGAGTGGGTTGAGGTCTGGCGGAATGGGTTGGGGTCTGGCGGAGTGGGTTCGGGAGTGGCGGTGTGGGTTCGGGTCTGACGGAGTGGGTTGGGGTGTGGCGGGGTGGGTTCGGGTCTGGCGGAGTGGGTTCGGGGCTGTCGGAGGGGGCTTGGGTCTGGCGGAGTGGGATTGGGTCTGGCGGAGTGGGGTTGGGTCTGGCGGAGTGGGTTGGGTCTGGCGGAGAGGGTTTGGGTCTGGCGGAGTGGATTTGGGTCTGGCGGAGTGGGTTTGGGCTGGCGGAGTGGGTTTTGGTCTGGCGGAGTGAGTTTGGGTCTGGCGTAGTGGGTTTGGGTCTGGCGGAGTGGGTTTGGGGTCTGGCGGAGTGGGTTTTGGTCTGGCGGAGTGGGTTTGGGTCTGGCGGAGTGGGTTTGGGTCTGGCGGAGTTGGTTTGGGTCTGGCGGAGTGGGTTTGGGTCTGGCGGAGTGGGTTTCAGTGTGGCGGAGTGGGTTTGGGTCTGGCGGAGTGGGTTTTGGTCTGGCGGAGTGGGTTTGGGGCTGGCGGAGTGGGTTTGGGTTTGGGGGAGTGGGTTTTGGTCTGGCGGAGTGGGTTCGGTTCTGGCGGAGTGGGTTGGGGTCTGGTGGAGTGGGTTCGGTTTTGGCGGAGTGGGTTCGGGTCTGGCGGAGTGGGTTTGGGTCTGGCGCAGTGGTGTTTGGTCTGGCGGAGTGGGCTTGGGTCTCGCGGAGTGGGTTTGGGTCTGGCGGATTGGGTTTGGGTCTGGCAGAGTTGGTTTGGGTCTGGCGGAGTGGGTTTGGGTCTGGCGGAGTGGCTTTGGGTCTGGCGGAGTGGGTTGGGGTCTGGCGGAGTGGGTTGGGGTCTGGCGGAGTGCGTTCGGGTCTGGCGGTGTCGGTTCGGGTCTGGCGGAGTGGGTTCGGGTCTGGCGGGGTGGGTTCGGGTCTGGCGGAGTGGGTTCAGGTCTGGCGGAGGGGGCTTGGGTCTGGCGGAGTGGAATTGGGTCTGGCGGAGTGGGGTTGGGTCTGGCGGATTGGGCTTGGGTCTGGCGGAGAGGGTTTGGGTCTGGCGGAGTGGGTTTGGGTCTGGCGGATTGGGTTTGGGTCTGGCGGAGTGGGTTTTGGTCTGGCGGAGTGGGTTTGGGTCTGGCGGAGTGGGTTTGGGCCTGGCGGAGTGGGTTTGGGGTCTGGCGGAGTGGGTTTGGGTCGTGCGGAGTGGGTTTGGGTCTGGCGGAGTGGGTTTGGGTCTGGCAGAGTTGGTTTGGGTCTGGCGGAGTGGGTTTGGGTCTGGCGGAGTGGGTTCGGGTCTGGCGGAGTGGGATCGGGTCTGGCGGAGTGGGTTCGGGTCTGGCGGGGTGGGTTCGGGTCTGGCGGAGTGGGTTCGGGTCTGGCGGAGGGGGCTTGGGTCTGGCGGAGTGGAATTGGGTCTGGCGGAGTGGGGCTGGGTCTGGCGGATTGGGCTTGGGTCTCGCGGAGAGGGTTTGGGTCTGGCGGAGTGGGTTTGGGTCTGGCGGATTGGGTTTAGGTCTGGCGGAGTGGGTTTTGGTCTGGCGGAGTGGGTTTGGGTCTGGCGGAGTGGGTTTGGGCCTGGCGGAGTGGGTTTGGGTCTGGCGGAGTGGGTTTGGGTCTGGCGGATTGGGTTTGGGGTCTGGCGGAGTGGGTTTGTGTCTGGCGGAGTGGGTTTGGGGCTGGCGGAGTGGGTTTCTGTTTGGCGGAGTGGGTTTGGGTCTGGCGGAGTGGGTTTGGGTCTGGCGGAGTGGGTTTCGGTCTGGCGGAGTGGGTTTGGGTCTGGCGGAGTGGGTTTGCATCTGGCGGAGTGGGTTTGGGTCTGGCGGAGTGGGTTTGGGTCTGGCGGAGTGGGTTTGGGTCTGGCGGAGTGGGTTTGGGTCTGGCGTAGTGGGTTTGGGTCTGGCGGAGTGGCTTTGGGGTCTGGCGGAGTGGGTTTTGGTCTGGCGGAGTGGGTTTGGGTCTGGCGGAGTGGGTTTGGGTCTGGCGGAGTTGGTTTGGGTCTGGCGGTGTGGGTTTGGGTCTGGCCGGGTGGGTTTGAGTGTGGCGGAGTGGGTTGTGGGTCTGGCGGAGTGGGTTTGTGTCTGGCGGAGTGGGTTTGGGGCTGGCGGAGTGGGTTTCTGTTTGGCGGAGTGGGTTTTGGTCTGGCGGAGTGGGTTTGGGTCTGGCGGAGTGGGTTTGGGTCTGGCGGAGTGGGTTTGGGTCTGGCGGAGTGGGTTTGCGTCTGGCGGGGTGGGTTTGGGTCTGGCGGAGTGGGTTTGGGTCTGGCGGAGTGGGTTTGGGTCTGGCGGAGTGGGTTTGGGTCTGGCGTAGTGGGTTTGGGTCTGGCGGAGTGGGTTTGGGGTCTGGCGGAGTGGGTTTGGGTCTGGCGTAGTGGGTTTGGGTCTGGCGGAGTGGGTTTGGGGTCTGGGGGAGTGGGTTTTGGTCTGGCGGAGTGGGTTTGGGTCTGGCGCAGTAAGTTTGGGTCTGGCGGAGTGGGTTTGGGTCTGGCGGAGTGGGTTTGGGTCTGGCGGAGTGGGTTTTGGTCTGGCGGAGTGGGTTTGGGTCTGGCGGAGTTGGTTTGGGTCTGGCGGAGTGGGTTTGGGTCTGGCGGAGTGGGTTTTGGTCTGGTGGAGTTGGTTTGGGTCTGGCGGAGCGGGTTTGGGTCTGGCGGAGTGGGTTTGGGGTCTGGCGGAGTGGGTTTGGGTCGTGCGGAGTGGGTTTGGGTCTGGCGGAGTGGGTTTGGGTCTGGCAGAGTTGGTTTGGGTCTGGCGGAGTGGGTTTGGGTCTGGCGGAGTGGGTTCGGGTCTGGCGGTGTGGGATCGGGTCTGGCGGAGTGGGTTCGGGTCTGGCGGGGTGGGTTCGGGTCTGGCGGAGTGGGTTCGGGTCTGGCGGAGGGGGCTTGGGTCTGGCGGAGTGGAATTGGGTCTGGCGGAGTGGGGCTGGGTCTGGCGGATTGGGCTTGGGTCTCGCGGAGAGGGTTTGGGTCTGGCGGAGTGGGTTTGGGTCTGGCGGATTGGGTTTAGGTCTGGCGGAGTGGGTTTTGGTCTGGCGGAGTGGGTTTGGGTCTGGCGGAGTGGGTTTGGGCCTGGCGGAGTGGGTTTGGGTCTGGCGGAGTGGGTTTGGGTCTGGCGGATTGGGTTTGGGGTCTGGCGGAGTGGGTTTGTGTCTGGCGGAGTGGGTTTGGGGCTGGCGGAGTGGGTTTCTGTTTGGCGGAGTGGGTTTGGGTCTGGCGGAGTGGGTTTGGGTCTGGCGGAGTGGGTTTCGGTCTGGCGGAGTGGGTTTGGGTCTGGCGGAGTGGGTTTGCATCTGGCGGAGTGGGTTTGGGTCTGGCGGAGTGGGTTTGGGTCTGGCGGAGTGGGTTTGGGTCTGGCGGAGTGGGTTTGGGTCTGGCGTAGTGGGTTTGGGTCTGGCGGAGTGGCTTTGGGGTCTGGCGGAGTGGGTTTTGGTCTGGCGGAGTGGGTTTGGGTCTGGCGGAGTGGGTTTGGGTCTGGCGGAGTTGGTTTGGGTCTGGCGGTGTGGGTTTGGGTCTGGCCGGGTGGGTTTGAGTGTGGCGGAGTGGGTTGTGGGTCTGGCGGAGTGGGTTTGTGTCTGGCGGAGTGGGTTTGGGGCTGGCGGAGTGGGTTTCTGTTTGGCGGAGTGGGTTTTGGTCTGGCGGAGTGGGTTTGGGTCTGGCGGAGTGGGTTTGGGTCTGGCGGAGTGGGTTTGGGTCTGGCGGAGTGGGTTTGCGTCTGGCGGGGTGGGTTTGGGTCTGGCGGAGTGGGTTTGGGTCTGGCGGAGTGGGTTTGGGTCTGGCGGAGTGGGTTTGGGTCTGGCGTAGTGGGTTTGGGTCTGGCGGAGTGGGTTTGGGGTCTGGCGGAGTGGGTTTGGGTCTGGCGTAGTGGGTTTGGGTCTGGCGGAGTGGGTTTGGGGTCTGGGGGAGTGGGTTTTGGTCTGGCGGAGTGGGTTTGGGTCTGGCGCAGTAAGTTTGGGTCTGGCGGAGTGGGTTTGGGTCTGGCGGAGTGGGTTTGGGTCTGGCGGAGTGGGTTTGGGTCTGGCGGAGTTGGTTTGGGTCTGGCGGAGTGGGTTTGGGTCTGGCGGAGTGGGTTTTGGTCTGGTGGAGTTGGTTTGGGTCTGGCGGAGCGGGTTTGGGTCTGGCGGAGTGGGTTTGGGTCTGGCGGAGTGGGTTTGGGGTCTGGCAGGGTGGGTTTGGGTCTGGCGGAGTGGGTTCGGGGCTGGCAGAGTGGGTTTGGGTCTGGCGGAGTGGGTTGGGTTCTGGCGGAGTGGGTTCGGGTCTGGCGGAGTGGGTTCGGGTCTGGAGGAGTGGGTTGGGGTCTGTCGGAGTGGGTTGTGGTCTGGCGGAGTGGGTTTGGGTCTGGCGGAGTGGGCTTGGGTCTGACGGAGGGGGTTTGGGTCTGGCGGAGTGGGTTTGGGTCTGGCGGAGTGGGTTTGGGTCTGTCGGAGTGGGTTTGGGTCTGACGGAGTGGGTTTGGGACTGGCGGAGTGGGTTTGGGTTAGGCGGAGTGGGTTTGGGGTCTGGCGGAGGGGGTTTGGGGTCTGGCGGAGTGGGTTCGGGGTCTGGCGGAGTGGGTTGGGGTCTGGCGGAGTGGGTTCGGGTCTGTCGGTGTGGGTTTGGGTCTGGCGGAGTGGGTTGGGGTCTGGCGGATTGGGTTCGGGTCTGGCGGAGTGGGTTGGGGTCTGGCGGAGTGGGTTGGGGTCTGGCGGAGTGGGTTCGGGTCTGGCGGAGTGGGTTGGGGTCTGGCGGAGTGGGTTGGGGTCTGGCGGAGTGGGTTTGGGTCTGGCGGAGTGGGTTTGGGTCTGGCGGAGTGGGTTTGCGTCTGGCGGAGTGGGTTTGGTGCTGGCGGAGTGGGTTTGGGTCTGGCGGAGTGGGTTTGGGTGTGGCGTAGTGGGCTTGTGGTCTGGCGGATTGGGTTCAGGTCTGGCGGAGTGGGGTCGGGTCTGGCGGAGTGCGTTTGGGTCTGGCGGAGTGGGTTGGGGTCTGGCGGAGTGGGTTCGGGTCTGGCGGAGTAGGTTCGGGTTTGGCGGAGTGGGTTCGGGTCTGGCGGAGTGGGTTTGGTTCTGGCGGAGTGAGTTGGGGTCTGGCGGAGTGGGTTTGGGTCTGGCGGAGTGGGTTTGGGTCTGGCGGAGTGGGTTTGGGTCTGGCGGAGTGGGTTTGGGTCTGGCGGAGTGGGTTTGGTTCTGGCGAAGTGGGTTTGGGTCTGGCGGAGTGGGTTCGGGCCTGGCGCAGTGGGTGCGGGTCTGGCGGAGTGGGTTTGAGTCTGGATGAGTGGGTTTGGGTCTGGCGGAGTGGGTTTGGGTCTGGCGGAGTGGGTTTGGGTCTGGCGGAGTTGGTTTGGGTCTGGCGGAGTGGGTTTGGGTGTGGCGGAGTGGGTTTGGGGTCTGGCGGAGTGGGTTTGGGTCGTGCGGAGTGGGTTTGGGTCTGGCGGAGTGGGTTTGGGTCTGGCGGAGTGGCTTTGGGTCTGGCGGAGTGGGTTGGGGTCTGGCGGAGTGGGTTGGGGTCTGGCGGAGTGGGTTCGGGTCTGGCGGTGTGGGTTCGGGTCTGGCGGAGTGGGTTCGGGTCTGGCGGGGTGGGTTCGGGTCTGGCGGAGTGGGTTCGGGTCTGGCGGAGGGGGCTTGGATCTGGCGGAGTGGAATTGGGTCTGGCGGAGTGGGGTTGGGTCTGGCGGATTGGGCTTGGGTCTGGCGGAGAGGGTTTGGGTCTGGCGGAGTGGGTTTGGGTCTGGCGGATTGGGTTTGGGTCTGGCGGAGTGGGTTTGGGTCTGGCGGAGTGGGTTTGGGTCTGGCGGAGTGGGTTTGGGCCTGGCGGAGTGGGTTTGGGTCTGGCGGAGTGGGTTTGGGTCTGGCGGATTGGGTTTGGGGTCTGGCGGAGTGGGTTTGTGTCTGGCGGAGTGGGTTTGGGGCTGGCGGAGTGGGTTTCTGTTTGGCGGAGTGGGTTTGGGTCTGGCGGAGTGGGTTTGGGTCTGGCGGAGTGGGTTTGGGTCTGGCGGAGTGGGTTTGGGTCTGGCGGAGTGGGTTTGGGTCTGGCGTAGTGGGTTTGGGTCTGGCGGAGTGGGTTTGGGGTCTGGCGGAGTGGGTTTTGGTCTGGCGGAGTGGGTTTGGGTCTGGCGGAGTGGGTTTGGGTCTGGCGGAGTTGGTTTGGGTCTGCCGGAGTGGGTTTGGGTCTGGCGGAGTGGGTTTGAGTGTGGCGGAGTGGGTTGTGGGTCTGGCGGAGTGGGTTTGTGTCTGGCGGAGTGGGTTTGGGGCTGGCGGAGTGGGTTTCTGTTTGGCGGAGTGGGTTTAGGTCTGGCGGAGTGTGTTTGGGTCTGGCGGAGTAGGTTTGGGTCTGGCGGACTGGGTTTGGGTCTGGCGGAGTGGGTTTGCGTCTGGCGGAGTGGGTTTGGGTCTGGCGGAGTGGGGTTGGGTCTGGCGGAGTGGGCTTGGGTCTGGCGGAGTGGGTTTGGGTCTGGCGGAGTGGGTTTGGGTCTGGCGGAGTTGGTTTGGGTCTGGCGGAGTGGGTTTTGGTCTGGCGGAGTGGGTCTTGGTCTGTCGGAGTGGGTTTGGGTCTGACGGAGTGGGTTTGGGACTGGCGGAGTGGGTTTGAATCTGGCGGAGTGGGTTTGGGGTCTGGCGGAGGGGGTTTGGGGTCTGGCGGAGTGGGTTCGGGGTCTGGCGGAGTGGGTTGGGGTCTGGCGGAGTGGGTTCGGGTCTGTCGGTGTGGGTTTGGGTCTGGCGGAGTGGGTTGGGGTCTGGCGGATTGGGTTCGGGTCTGGCGGAGTGGGTTGGGGTCTGGCGGAGTGGGTTAGGGTCTTGCGGAGTGGGTTGGGGTCTGGCGGAGTGGGTTGAGGTCTGGCGGAGTGGGCTGGGGACTGGCGGAGTGTGTTCTGGTCTGGCGGAGTGGGTTTGGGGTCTGGCGGAGGGGGTTTGGGGTCTGGCGGAGTGGGTTCGGGGTCTGGCGGAGTGGGTTGGGGTCTGGCGGAGTGGGTTCGGGTCTGTCGGTGTGGGTTTGGGTCTGGCGGAGTGGGTTGGGGTCTGGCGGATTGGGTTCGGGTCTGGCGGAGTGGGTTGGGGTCTGGCGGAGTGGGTTAGGGTCTTGCGGAGTGGGTTGGGGTCTGGCGGAGTGGGTTGAGGTCTGGCGGAGTGGGCTGGGGACTGGCGGAGTGTGTTCTGGTCTGGCGGAGTGGGTTTGGGTCTGTCGGAGTGGGTTCGGGTCTGGCGGAGTGGGTTTGGGTCTTGCGGAGTGGGTTTGGGTCTGGCGGAGTGGGTTTGGGTCTGGCGGAGTGGGTTTGGGTCTGGCGGAGTGGGTTTGGGTCTGGCGGAGTGGGTTTGCGTCTGGCGGAGTGGGTTTGGGGCTGGCGGAGTGGATTTGGGTCTGGCGGAGTGGGTTTGGGTGTGGCGTAGTGGGCTTGTGGTCTGGCGGATTGGGTTCAGGTCTGGCAGAGTGGGGTCGGGTCTGGCGGAGTGCGTTTGGGTCTGGCGGAGTGGGTTGGGGTCTGGCGGAGTGGGTTCGGGTCTGGCGGAGTCGGTTCGGGTTTGGCGGAGTGGGTTCGGGTCTGGCGGAGTGGGTTTGGTTCTGGCGGAGTGAGTTTGGGTCTGGCGGAGTGGGTTTGGGTCTGGCGGAGTGGGTTTGGTTCTGGCGGAGTGGGTTTGGGTCTGGCGGAGTGGGTTTGGGTCTGGCGGAGTGGGTTTGGGTCTGGCGAAGTGGGTTTGGGTCTGGCGGAGTGGGTTCGGGTCTGGCGCAGTGGGTTCGGGTCTGGCGGAGTGGGTTCGGGTCTGGCGGAGTGGGTTCGGGTCTGGCGGTGTGGGTTCGGGTCTGGCGGAGTGGGTTCGGGTCTGGCGGGGTGGGTTCGGGTCTGGCGGAGTGGGTTCGGGTCTGGCGGAGGGGGCTTGGATCTGGCGGAGTGGAATTGGGTCTGGCGGAGTGGGTTTGGGTCTGGCGGAGTGGCTTTGGGTCTGGCGGAGTGGGTTGGGGTCTGGCGGAGTGGGTTGGGGTCTGGCGGAGTGGGTTCGGGTCTGGCGGTGTGGGTTCGGGTCTGGCGGAGTGGGTTCGGGTCTGGCGGGGTGGGTTCGGGTCTGGCGGAGTGGGTTCGGGTCTGGCGGAGGGGGCTTGGATCTGGCGGAGTGGAATTGGGTCTGGCGGAGTGGGGTTGGGTCTGGCGGATTGGGCTTGGGTCTGGCGGAGAGGGTTTGGGTCTGGCGGATTGGGTTTGGGTCTGGCGTAGTGGGTTTTGGTCTGGCGGAGTGGGTTTGGGTCTGGCGGAGTGGGTTTGGGCCTGGCGGAGTGGGTTTGGGTCTGGCGGAGTGGGTTTGGGTCTGGCGGATTGGGTTTGGGGTCTGGCGGAGTGGGTTTGTGTGTGGCGGAGTGGGTTTGGGGCTGGCGGAGTGGGTTTCTATTTGGCGGAGTGGGTTTGGGTCTGGCGGAGTGGGTTTGGGTCTGGCGGAGTGGGTTTGGGTCTGGCGGAGTGGGTTTGGGTCTGGCGGAGTGGGTTTGGGTCTGGTGTAGTGGGTTTGGGTCTGGCGGAGTGGGTTTGGGGTCTGGCGGAGTGGGTTTTGGTCTGGCGGAGTGGGTTTGGGTCTGGCGGAGTGGGTTTGGGTCTGGCGGAGTTGGTTTGGGTCTGCCGGAGTGGGTTTGGGTCTGGCGGAGTGGGTTTGAGTGTGGCGGAGTGGGTTGTGGGTCTGGCGGAGTGGGTTTGTGTCTGGCGGAGTGGGTTTGGGGCTGGCGGAGTGGGTTTCTGTTTGGCGGAGTGGGTTTAGGTCTGGCGGAGTGTGTTTGGGTCTGGCGGAGTGGGTTTGGGTCTGGCGGACTGGGTTTGGGTCTGGCGGAGTGGGTTTGCGTCTGGCGGAGTGGGTTTGGGTCTGGCGGAGTGGGGTTGGGTCTGGCGGAGTGGGCTTGGGTCTGGCGGAGTGGGTTTGGGTCTGGCGGAGTGGGTTTGGGTCTGGCGGAGTTGGTTTGGGTCTGGCGGAGTGGGTTTTGGTCTGGCGGAGTGGGTCTTGGTCTGTCGGAGTGGGTTTGGGTCTGACGGAGTGGGTTTGGGACTGGCGGAGTGGGTTTGAGTCTGGCGGAGTGGGTTTGGGGTCTGGCGGAGGGGGTTTGGGGTCTGGCGGAGTGTGTTCGGGGTCTGGCGGAGTGGGTTGGGGTCTGGCGGAGTGGGTTCGGGTCTGTCGGTGTGGGTTTGGGTCTGGCGGAGTGGGTTGGGGTCTGGCGGATTGGGTTCGGGTCTGGCGGAGTGGGTTGGGGTCTGGCGGAGTGGGTTAGGGTCTTGCGGAGTGGGTTGGGGTCTGGCGGAGTGGGTTGAGGTCTGGCGGAGTGGGCTGGGGTCTGGCGGAGTGTGTTCTGGTCTGGCGGAGTGGGTTTGGGTCTGTCGGAGTGGGTTCGGGTCTGGCGGAGTGGGTTTGGGTCTTGCGGAGTGGGTTTGGGTCTGGCGGAGTGGGTTTGGGTCTGGCGGAGTGGGTTTGGGTCTGGCGGAGTGGGTTTGGGTCTGGCGGAGTGGGTTTGCGTCTGGCGGAGTGGGTTTGGGGCTGGCGGAGTGGATTTGGGTCTGGCGGAGTGGGTTTGGGTGTGGCGTAGTGGGCTTGTGGTCTGGCGGATTGGGTTGAGGTCTGGCAGAGTGGGGTCGGGTCTGGCGGAGTGCGTTTGGGTCTGGCGGAGTGGGTTGGGGTCTGGCGGAGTGGGTTCGGGTCTGGCGGAGTCGGTTCGGGTTTGGCGGAGTGGGTTCGGGTCTGGCGGAGTGGGTTTGGTTCTGGCGGAGTGAGTTTGGGTCTGGCGGAGTGGGTTTGGGTCTGGCGGAGTGGGTTTGGGTCTGGCGGAGTGGGTTTGGGTCTGGCGGAGTGGGTTTGGGTCTGGCGGAGTGGGTTTGGGTCTGGCGAAGTGGGTTTGGGTCTGGCGGAGTGGGTTCGGGTCTGGCGCAGTGGGTTCGGGTCTGGCGGAGTGGGTTCGGGTCTGGCGGAGTGGGTTCGGGTCTGGCGGTGTGGGTTCGGGTCTGGCGGAGAGGGTTCGGGTCTGGCGGGGTGGGTTCGGGTCTGGCGGAGTGGGTTCGGGTCTGGCGGAGGGGGCTTGGATCTGGCGGAGTGGAATTGGGTCTGGCGGAGTGGGTTTGGGTCTGGCGGAGTGGCTTTGGGTCTGGCGGAGTGGGTTGGGGTCTGGCGGAGTGGGTTGGGGTCTGGCGGAGTGGGTTCGGGTCTGGCGGTGTGGGTTCGGGTCTGGCGGAGTGGGTTCGGGTCTGGCGGGGTGGGTTCGGGTCTGGCGGAGTGGGTTCGGGTCTGGCGGAGGGGGCTTGGATCTGGCGGAGTGGAATTGGGTCTGGCGGAGTGGGGTTGGGTCTGGCGGATTGGGCTTGGGTCTGGCGGAGAGGGTTTGGGTCTGGCGGAGTGGGTTTGGGTCTGGCGGATTGGGTTTGGGTCTGCCGGAGTGGGTTTTGGTCTGGCGGAGTGGGTTTGGGTCTGGCGGAGTGGGTTTGGGCCTGGCGGAGTGGGTTTGGGTCTGGCGGAGTGGGTTTGGGTCTGGCGGATTGGGTTTGGGGTCTGGCGGAGTGGGTTTGTGTCTGGCGGAGTGGGTTTGGGGCTGGCGGAGTGGGTTTCTGTTTGGCGGAGTGGGTTTGGGTCTGGCAGAGTGGGTTTGGGTCTGGCGGAGTGGGTTTGGGTCTGGCGGAGTGGGTTTGGGTCTGGCGTAGTGGGTTTGGGTCTGGCGGAGTGGGTTTGGGGTCTGGCGGAGTGGGTTTTGGTCTGGCGGAGTGGGTTTGGGTCTGGCGGAGTGGGTTTGGGTCTGGCGGAGTGGGTTTGTGTCTGGCGGAGTGGGTTTGGGTCTGGCGGAGTGGGTTTGGGTCTGGCGGAGTGGGTTGGAGTGTGGCGGAGTGGGTTCGGGTCTGTCGGTGTGGGTTTGGGTCTGGCGGAGTGGGTTGGGGTCTGGCGGATTGGGTTCGGGTCTGGCGGAGTGGGTTGGGGTCTGGCGGAGTGGGTTGGGGTCTGGCGGAGTGGGTTGGGGTCTGGCGGAGTGGGTTGGGGTCTGGCGGAGTGGGTTGAGGTCTGGCGGATTGGGTTGGGGTCTGGCGGAGTGTGTTCTGGTCTGGCGGAGTGGGTTTGGGTCTGTCGGAGTGGGTTCGGGTCTGGCGGAGTGGGTTTGGGTCTTGCGGAGTGGGTTTGGGTCTGGCGGAGTGGGTTTGGGTCTGCCGGAGTGGGTTTGCGTCTGGCGGAGTGGGTTTGGGGCTGGCGGAGTGGGTTTGGGTCTGGCGGAGTGGGTTTGGGTGTGGCGTAGTGGGCTTGTGGTCTGGCGGATTGGGTTCAGGTCTGGCGGAGTGGGTTTGGGTCTGGCGGAGTGGGTTTGGGGTATGGCGGAGTGGGTTTGGGTCTGGCGAAGTGGGTTTGGGGCTGGCGGAGTGGGTTTGGGTCTGGCGGAGTGGGTTTGTGTCTGGCGGAGTGGGTTTGGGGCTGGCGGAGTGGGTTTCTGTTTGGCGGAGTGGGTTTGGGTCTGGCGGAGTGGGTTTGGGTCTGGCGGAGTGGGTTTCGGTCTGGCGGAGTGGGTTTGGGTCTGGCGGAGTGGGTTTGCGTCTGGCGGAGTGGGTTTGGGTCTGGCGTAGTGGGTTTGGGTCTGGCGGAGTGGGTTTGGGGTCTGGGGGAGTGGGTTTTGGTCTGGCGGAGTGGGTTTGGGTCTGGCGCAGTAAGTTTGGGTCTGGCGGAGTGGGTTTGGGTCTGGCGGAGTGGGTTTGGGTCTGGCGGAGTGGGTTTTGGCCTGGCGTAGTGGGTTTGGGTCTGGCGGAGTTGGTTTGGGTCTGGCGGAGTGGGTTTGGGTCTGGCGGAGTGGGTTTTGGTCTGGCGGAGTTGGTTTGGGTCTGGCGGAGTGGGTTTGGGTCTGGCGGAGTGGGTTTGGGTCTGGCGGAGTGGGTTTGGGGTCTGGCGGGGTGGGTTTGGGTCTAGCGGAGTGGGTTCGGGGCTGGCAGAGTGGGTTTGGGTCTGGCGGAGTGGGTTGGGTTCTGGCGGAGTGGGTTCGGGTCTGGCGGAGTGGGTTCGGGTCTGGAGGAGTGGGTTGGGGTCTGGCGGAGTGGGTTGTGGTCTGGCGGAGTGGGTTTGGGTCTGGCGGAGTGGGGTTGGGTCTGGCGGAGTGGGCTTGGGTCTGGCGGAGTGGGTTTGGGTCTGGCGGAGTGGGTTTGGGTCTGGCGGAGTTGGTTTGGGTCTGGCGGAGTGGGTTTTGGTATGGCGGAGTGGGTTTTGGTCTGTCGGAGTGGGTTTGGGTCTGACGGAGTGGGTTTGGGACTGGCGGAGTGGGTTTGGGTCTGGCGGAGTGGGTTTGGGGTCTGGCGGAGGGGGTTTGGGGTCTGGCGGAGTGGGTTCGGGTCTGTCGGTGTGGGTTTGGTTCTGGCGGAGTGGGTTGGGGTCTGGCGGATTGGGTTGGGGTCTGGCGGAGTGGGTTGGGGTCTGGCGGAGTGGGTTGGGGTCTGGCGGATTGGGTTCAGGTCTGGCGGAGTGGGGTCGGGTCTGGCGGAGTGCGTTTGGGTCTGGCGGAGTGGGTTGGGGTCTGGCGGAGTGGGTTCGGGTCTGGCGGAGTAGGTTCGGGTTTGGCGGAGTGGGTTCGGGTCTGGCGGAGTGGGTTTGCTTCTGGCGGAGGGAGTTTGGGTCTGGCGGAGCGGGTTTGGGTCTGGCGGAGTGGGTTTGGGTCTGGCGGAGTGGGTTTGGGTCTGGCGGAGTGGGTTTGGGTCTGGCGGAGTGGGTTTGGGTCTGGCGGAGTGGGTTTGGGTCTGGCGGAGTGGGTTTGGGTCTGGCGGAGTGGGTTTGGGTCTGGCGAAGTGGGTTTGGGTCTGGCGGAGTGGGTTCGGGTCTGGCGCAGTGGGTTCGGGTCTGGCGGAGTGGGTTCGGGTCTGGCGGAGTGGGTTCGGGTCTGGCGGTGTGGGTTCGGGTCTGGCGGAGTGGGTTCGGGTCTGGCGGGGTGGGTTCGGGTCTGGCGGAGTGGGTTCGGGTCTGGCGGAGGGGGCTTGGATCTGGCGGAGTGGAATTGGGTCTGGCGGAGTGGGTTTGGGTCTGGCGGAGTGGCTTTGGGTCTGGCGGAGTGGGTTGGGGTCTGGCGGAGTGGGTTGGGGTCTGGCGGAGTGGGTTCGGGTCTGGCGGTGTGGGATCGGGTCTGGCGGAGTGGGTTCGGGTCTGGCGGGGTGGGTTCGGGTCTGGCGGAGTGGGTTCGGGTCTGGCGGAGGGGGCTTGGATCTGGCGGAGTGGAATTGGGTCTGGCGGAGTGGGGTTGGGTCTGGCGGATTGGGCTTGGGTCTGGCGGAGAGGGTTTGGGTCTGGCGGAGTGGGTTTGGGTCTGGCGGATTGGGTTTGGGTCTGGCGGAGTGGGTTTTGGTCTGGCGGAGTGGGTTTGGGTCTGGCGGAGTGGGTTTGGGCCTGGCGGAGTGGGTTTGGGTCTGGCGGAGTGGGTTTGGGTCTGGCGGATTGGGTTTGGGGTCTGGCGGAGTGGGTTTGTGTCTGGCGGAGTGGGTTTGGGGCTGGCGGAGTGGGTTTCTGTTTGGCGGAGTGGGTTTGGGTCTGGCGGAGTGGGTTTGGGTCTGGCGGAGTGGGTTTGGGTCTGGCGGAGTGGGTTTGGGTCTGGCGTAGTGGGTTTGGGTCTGGCGGAGTGGGTTTGGGGTCTGGCGGAGTGGGTTTTGGTCTGGCGGAGTGGGTTTGGGTCTGGCGGAGTGGGTTTGGGTCTGGCGGAGTGGGTTTGTGTCTGGCGGAGTGGGTTTGGGTCTGGCGGAGTGGGTTTGGGTCTGGCGGAGTGGGTTGGAGTGTGGCGGAGTGGGTTCGGGTCTGTCGGTGTGGGTTTGGGTCTGGCGGAGTGGTTTGGGGTCTGGCGGATTGGGTTCGGGTCTGGCGGAGTGGGTTGGGGTCTGGCGGAGTGGGTTGGGGTCTGGCGGAGTGGGTTGGGGTCTGGCGGAGTGGGTTGGGGTCTGGCGGAGTGGGTTGAGGTCTGGCGGATTGGGTTGGGGTCTGGCGGAGTGTGTTCTGGTCTGGCGGAGTGGGTTTGGGTCTGTCGGAGTGGGTTCGGGTCTGGCGGAGTGGGTTTGGGTCTTGCGGAGTGGGTTTGGGTCTGGCGGAGTGGGTTTGGGTCTGCCGGAGTGGGTTTGCGTCTGGCGGAGTGGGTTTGGGGCTGGCGGAGTGGGTTTGGGTCTGGCGGAGTGGGTTTGGGTGTGGCGTAGTGGGCTTGTGGTCTGGCGGATTGGGTTCAGGTCTGGCGGAGTGGGTTTGGGTCTGGCGGAGTGGGTTTGGGGTATGGCGGAGTGGGTTTGGGTCTGGCGAAGTGGGTTTGGGGCTGGCGGAGTGGGTTTGGGTCTGGCGGAGTGGGTTTGTGTCTGGCGGAGTGGGTTTGGGGCTGGCGGAGTGGGTTTCTGTTTGGCGGAGTGGGTTTGGGTCTGGCGGAGTGGGTTTGGGTCTGGCGGAGTGGGTTTCGGTCTGGCGGAGTGGGTTTGGGTCTGGCGGAGTGGGTTTGCGTCTGGCGGAGTGGGTTTGGGTCTGGCGTAGTGGGTTTGGGTCTGGCGGAGTGGGTTTGGGGTCTGGGGGAGTGGGTTTTGGTCTGGCGGAGTGGGTTTGGGTCTGGCGCAGTAAGTTTGGGTCTGGCGGAGTGGGTTTGGGTCTGGCGGAGTGGGTTTGGGTCTGGCGGAGTGGGTTTTGGCCTGGCGTAGTGGGTTTGGGTCTGGCGGAGTTGGTTTGGGTCTGGCGGAGTGTGTTTGGGTCTGGCGGAGTGGGTTTTGGTCTGGCGGAGTTGGTTTGGGTCTGGCGGAGTGGGTTTGGGTCTGGCGGAGTGGGTTTGGGTCTGGCGGAGTGGGTTTGGGGTCTGGCGGGGTGGGTTTGGGTCTAGCGGAGTGGGTTCGGGGCTGGCAGAGTGGGTTTGGGTCTGGCGGAGTGGGTTGGGTTCTGGCGGAGTGGGTTTGGGTCTGGCGGAGTGGGTTTGGGTCTGGCGGAGTGGGTTTGGGTCTGGCGGAGTGGGTTTGGGTCTGGCGGAGTGGGTTTGGGTCTGGTGTAGTGGGTTTGGGTCTGGCGGAGTGGGTTTGGGGTCTGGCGGAGTGGGTTTTGGTCTGGCGGAGTGGGTTTGGGTCTGGCGGAGTGGGTTTGGGTCTGGCGGAGTTGGTTTGGGTCTGCCGGAGTGGGTTTGGGTCTGGCGGAGTGGGTTTGAGTGTGGCGGAGTGGGTTGTGGGTCTGGCGGAGTGGGTTTGTGTCTGGCGGAGTGGGTTTGGGGCTGGCGGAGTGGGTTTCTGTTTGGCGGAGTGGGTTTAGGTCTGGCGGAGTGTGTTTGGGTCTGGCGGAGTGGGTTTGGGTCTGGCGGACTGGGTTTGGGTCTGGCGGAGTGGGTTTGCGTCTGGCGGAGTGGGTTTGGGTCTGGCGGAGTGGGGTTGGGTCTGGCGGAGTGGGCTTGGGTCTGGCGGAGTGGGTTTGGGTCTGGCGGAGTGGGTTTGGGTCTGGCGGAGTTGGTTTGGGTCTGGCGGAGTGGGTTTTGGTCTGGCGGAGTGGGTCTTGGTCTGTCGGAGTGGGTTTGGGTCTGACGGAGTGGGTTTGGGACTGGCGGAGTGGGTTTGAGTCTGGCGGAGTGGGTTTGGGGTCTGGCGGAGGGGGTTTGGGGTCTGGCGGAGTGTGTTCGGGGTCTGGCGGAGTGGGTTGGGGTCTGGCGGAGTGGGTTCGGGTCTGTCGGTGTGGGTTTGGGTCTGGCGGAGTGGGTTGGGGTCTGGCGGATTGGGTTCGGGTCTGGCGGAGTGGGTTGGGGTCTGGCGGAGTGGGTTAGGGTCTTGCGGAGTGGGTTGGGGTCTGGCGGAGTGGGTTGAGGTCTGGCGGAGTGGGCTGGGGTCTGGCGGAGTGTGTTCTGGTCTGGCGGAGTGGGTTTGGGTCTGTCGGAGTGGGTTCGGGTCTGGCGGAGTGGGTTTGGGTCTTGCGGAGTGGGTTTGGGTCTGGCGGAGTGGGTTTGGGTCTGGCGGAGTGGGTTTGGGTCTGGCGGAGTGGGTTTGGGTCTGGCGGAGTGGGTTTGCGTCTGGCGGAGTGGGTTTGGGGCTGGCGGAGTGGATTTGGGTCTGGCGGAGTGGGTTTGGGTGTGGCGTAGTGGGCTTGTGGTCTGGCGGATTGGGTTCAGGTCTGGCAGAGTGGGGTCGGGTCTGGCGGAGTGCGTTTGGGTCTGGCGGAGTGGGTTGGGGTCTGGCGGAGTGGGTTCGGGTCTGGCGGAGTCGGTTCGGGTTTGGCGGAGTGGGTTCGGGTCTGGCGGAGTGGGTTTGGTTCTGGCGGAGTGAGTTTGGGTCTGGCGGAGTGGGTTTGGGTCTGGCGGAGTGGGTTTGGGTCTGGCGGAGTGGGTTTGGGTCTGGCGGAGTGGGTTTGGGTCTGGCGGAGTGGGTTTGGGTCTGGCGAAGTGGGTTAGGGTCTGGCGGAGTGGGTTCGGGTCTGGCGCAGTGGGTTCGGGTCTGGCGGAGTGGGTTCGGGTCTGGCGGAGTGGGTTCGGGTCTGGCGGTGTGGGTTCGGGTCTGGCGGAGTGGGTTCGGGTCTGGCGGGGTGGGTTCGGGTCTGGCGGAGTGGGTTCGGGTCTGGCGGAGGGGGCTTGGATCTGGCGGAGTGGAATTGGGTCTGGCGGAGTGGGTTTGGGTCTGGCGGAGTGGCTTTGGGTCTGGCGGAGTGGGTTGGGGTCTGGCGGAGTGGGTTGGGGTCTGGCGGAGTGGGTTCGGGTCTGGCGGTGTGGGTTCGGGTCTGGCGGAGTGGGTTCGGGTCTGGCGGGGTGGGTTCGGGTCTGGCGGAGTGGGTTCGGGTCTGGCGGAGGGGGCTTGGATCTGGCGGAGTGGAATTGGGTCTGGCGGAGTGGGGTTGGGTCTGGCGGATTGGGCTTGGGTCTGGCGGAGAGGGTTTGGGTCTGGCGGAGTGGGTTTGGGTCTGGCGGATTGGGTTTGGGTCTGCCGGAGTGGGTTTTGGTCTGGCGGAGTGGGTTTGGGTCTGGCGGAGTGGGTTTGGGCCTGGCGGAGTGGGTTTGGGTCTGGCGGAGTGGGTTTGGGTCTGGCGGATTGGGTTTGGGGTCTGGCGGAGTGGGTTTGTGTCTGGCGGAGTGGGTTTGGGGCTGGCGGAGTGGGTTTCTGTTTGGCGGAGTGGGTTTGGGTCTGGCAGAGTGGGTTTGGGTCTGGCGGAGTGGGTTTGGGTCTGGCGGAGTGGGTTTGGGTCTGGCGTAGTGGGTTTGGGTCTGGCGGAGTGGGTTTGGGGTCTGGCGGAGTGGGTTTTGGTCTGGCGGAGTGGGTTTGGGTCTGGCGGAGTGGGTTTGGGTCTGGCGGAGTGGGTTTGTGTCTGGCGGAGTGGGTTTGGGTCTGGCGGAGTGGGTTTGGGTCTGGCGGAGTGGGTTGGAGTGTGGCGGAGTGGGTTCGGGTCTGTCGGTGTGGGTTTGGGTCTGGCGGAGTGGGTTGGGGTCTGGCGGATTGGGTTCGGGTCTGGCGGAGTGGGTTGGGGTCTGGCGGAGTGGGTTGGGGTCTGGCGGAGTGGGTTGGGGTCTGGCGGAGTGGGTTGGGGTCTGGCGGAGTGGGTTGAGGTCTGGCGGATTGGGTTGGGGTCTGGCGGAGTGTGTTCTGGTCTGGCGGAGTGGGTTTGGGTCTGTCGGAGTGGGTTCGGGTCTGGCGGAGTGGGTTTGGGTCTTGCGGAGTGGGTTTGGGTCTGGCGGAGTGGGTTTGGGTCTGCCGGAGTGGGTTTGCGTCTGGCGGAGTGGGTTTGGGGCTGGCGGAGTGGGTTTGGGTCTGGCGGAGTGGGTTTGGGTGTGGCGTAGTGGGCTTGTGGTCTGGCGGATTGGGTTCAGGTCTGGCGGAGTGGGTTTGGGTCTGGCGGAGTGGGTTTGGGGTATGGCGGAGTGGGTTTGGGTCTGGCGAAGTGGGTTTGGGGCTGGCGGAGTGGGTTTGGGTCTGGCGGAGTGGGTTTGTGTCTGGCGGAGTGGGTTTGGGGCTGGCGGAGTGGGTTTCTGTTTGGCGGAGTGGGTTTGGGTCTGGCGGAGTGGGTTTGGGTCTGGCGGAGTGGGTTTCGGTCTGGCGGAGTGGGTTTGGGTCTGGCGGAGTGGGTTTGCGTCTGGCGGAGTGGGTTTGGGTCTGGCGTAGTGGGTTTGGGTCTGGCGGAGTGGGTTTGGGGTCTGGGGGAGTGGGTTTTGGTCTGGCGGAGTGGGTTTGGGTCTGGCGCAGTAAGTTTGGGTCTGGCGGAGTGGGTTTGGGTCTGGCGGAGTGGGTTTGGGTCTGGCGGAGTGGGTTTTGGCCTGGCGTAGTGGGTTTGGGTCTGGCGGAGTTGGTTTGGGTCTGGCGGAGTGGGTTTGGGTCTGGCGGAGTGGGTTTTGGTCTGGCGGAGTTGGTTTGGGTCTGGCGGAGTGGGTTTGGGTCTGGCGGAGTGGGTTTGGGTCTGGCGGAGTGGGTTTGGGGTCTGGCGGGGTGGGTTTGGGTCTAGCGGAGTGGGTTCGGGGCTGGCAGAGTGGGTTTGGGTCTGGCGGAGTGGGTTGGGTTCTGGCGGAGTGGGTTCGGGTCTGGCGGAGTGGGTTCGGGTCTGGAGGAGTGGGTTGGGGTCTGGCGGAGTGGGTTGTGGTCTGGCGGAGTGGGTTTGGGTCTGGCGGAGTGGGGTTGGGTCTGGCGGAGTGGGCTTGGGTCTGGCGGAGTGGGTTTGGGTCTGGCGGAGTGGGTTTGGGTCTGGCGGAGTTGGTTTGGGTCTGGCGGAGTGGGTTTTGGTATGGCGGAGTGGGTTTTGGTCTGTCGGAGTGGGTTTGGGTCTGACGGAGTGGGTTTGGGACTGGCGGAGTGGGTTTGGGTCTGGCGGAGTGGGTTTGGGGTCTGGCGGAGGGGGTTTGGGGTCTGGCGGAGTGGGTTCGGGTCTGTCGGTGTGGGTTTGGGTCTGGCGGAGTGGGTTGGGGTCTGGCGGATTGGGTTGGGGTCTGGCGGAGTGGGTTGGGGTCTGGCGGAGTGGGTTGGGGTCTGGCGGATTGGGTTCAGGTCTGGCGGAGTGGGGTCGGGTCTGGCGGAGTGCGTTTGGGTCTGGCGGAGTGGGTTGGGGTCTGGCGGAGTGGGTTCGGGTCTGGCGGAGTAGGTTCGGGTTTGGCGGAGTGGGTTCGGGTCTGGCGGAGTGGGTTTGCTTCTGGCGGAGGGAGTTTGGGTCTGGCGGAGCGGGTTTGGGTCTGGCGGAGTGGGTTTGGGTCTGGCGGAGTGGGTTTGGGTCTGGCGGAGTGGGTTTGGGTGTGGCGGAGTGGGTTTGGGTCTGGCGGAGTGGGTTTGGGTCTGGCGGAGTGGGTTTGGGTCTGGCGGAGTGGGTTTGGGTCTGGCGAAGTGGGTTTGGGTCTGGCGGAGTGGGTTCGGGTCTGGCGCAGTGGGTTCGGGTCTGGCGGAGTGGGTTCGGGTCTGGCGGAGTGGGTTCGGGTCTGGCGGTGTGGGTTCGGGTCTGGCGGAGTGGGTTCGGGTCTGGCGGGGTGGGTTCGGGTCTGGCGGAGTGGGTTCGGGTCTGGCGGAGGGGGCTTGGATCTGGCGGAGTGGAATTGGGTCTGGCGGAGTGGGTTTGGGTCTGGCGGAGTGGCTTTGGGTCTGGCGGAGTGGGTTGGGGTCTGGCGGAGTGGGTTGGGGTCTGGCGGAGTGGGTTCGGGTCTGGCGGTGTGGGTTCGGGTCTGGCGGAGTGGGTTCGGGTCTGGCGGGGTGGGTTCGGGTCTGGCGGAGTGGGTTCGGGTCTGGCGGAGGGGGCTTGGATCTGGCGGAGTGGAATTGGGTCTGGCGGAGTGGGGTTGGGTCTGGCGGATTGGGCTTGGGTCTGGCGGAGAGGGTTTGGGTCTGGCGGAGTGGGTTTGGGTCTGGCGGATTGGGTTTGGGTCTGGCGGAGTGGGTTTTGGTCTGGCGGAGTGGGTTTGGGTCTGGCGGAGTGGGTTTGGGCCTGGCGGAGTGGGTTTGGGTCTGGCGGAGTGGGTTTGGGTCTGGCGGATTGGGTTTGGGGTCTGGCGGAGTGGGTTTGTGTCTGGCGGAGTGGGTTTGGGGCTGGCGGAGTGGGTTTCTGTTTGGCGGAGTGGGTTTGGGTCTGGCGGAGTGGGTTTGGGTCTGGCGGAGTGGGTTTGGGTCTGGCGGAGTGGGTTTGGGTCTGGCGTAGTGGGTTTGGGTCTGGCGGAGTGGGTTTGGGGTCTGGCGGAGTGGGTTTTGGTCTGGCGGAGTGGGTTTGGGTCTGGCGGAGTGGGTTTGGGTCTGGCGGAGTGGGTTTGTGTCTGGCGGAGTGGGTTTGGGTCTGGCGGAGTGGGTTTGGGTCTGGCGGAGTGGGTTGGAGTGTGGCGGAGTGGGTTCGGGTCTGTCGGTGTGGGTTTGGGTCTGGCGGAGTGGGTTGGGGTCTGGCGGAGTGGGTTGGGGTCTGGCGGAGTGGGTTCGGGTCTGGCGGAGTGGGTTGGGGTCTGGCGGAGTGGGTTGGGGTCTGGCGGAGTGGGTTGGGGTCTGGCGGAGTGGGTTGGGGTCTGGCGGAGTGGGTTGGGGTCTGGCGGAGTGGGTTGAGGTCTGGCGGATTGGGTTGGGGTCTGGCGGAGTGTGTTCTGGTCTGGCGGAGTGGGTTTGGGTCTGTCGGAGTGGGTTCGGGTCTGGCGGAGTGGGTTTGGGTCTTGCGGAGTGGGTTTGGGTCTGGCGGAGTGGGTTTGGGTCTGCCGGAGTGGGTTTGCGTCTGGCGGAGTGGGTTTGGGGCTGGCGGAGTGGGTTTGGGTCTGGCGGAGTGGGTTTGGGTGTGGCGTAGTGGGCTTGTGGTCTGGCGGATTGGGTTCAGGTCTGGCGGAGTGGGTTTGGGTCTGGCGGAGTGGGTTTGGGGTATGGCGGAGTGGGTTTGGGTCTGGCGAAGTGGGTTTGGGGCTGGCGGAGTGGGTTTGGGTCTGGCGGAGTGGGTTTGTGTCTGGCGGAGTGGGTTTGGGGCTGGCGGAGTGGGTTTCTGTTTGGCGGAGTGGGTTTGGGTCTGGCGGAGTGGGTTTGGGTCTGGCGGAGTGGGTTTCGGTCTGGCGGAGTGGGTTTGGGTCTGGCGGAGTGGGTTTGCGTCTGGCGGAGTGGGTTTGGGTCTGGCGTAGTGGGTTTGGGTCTGGCGGAGTGGGTTTGGGGTCTGGGGGAGTGGGTTTTGGTCTGGCGGAGTGGGTTTGGGTCTGGCGCAGTAAGTTTGGGTCTGGCGGAGTGGGTTTGGGTCTGGCGGAGTGGGTTTGGGTCTGGCGGAGTGGGTTTTGGCCTGGCGTAGTGGGTTTGGGTCTGGCGGAGTTGGTTTGGGTCCGGCGGAGTGGGTTTGGGTCTGGCGGAGTGGGTTTTGGTCTGGCGGAGTTGGTTTGGGTCTGGCGGAGTGGGTTTGGGTCTGGCGGAGTGGGTTTGGGTCTGGCGGAGTGGGTTTGGGGTCTGGCGGGGTGGGTTTGGGTCTAGCGGAGTGGGTTCGGGGCTGGCAGAGTGGGTTTGGGTCTGGCGGAGTGGGTTGGGTTCTGGCGGAGTGGGTTTGGGTCTGGCGGAGTGGGTTTGGGTCTGGCGGAGTGGGTTTGGGTCTGGCGGAGTGGGTTTGGGTCTGGCGGAGTGGGTTTGGGTCTGGTGTAGTGGGTTTGGGTCTGGCGGAGTGGGTTTGGGGTCTGGCGGAGTGGGTTTTGGTCTGGCGGAGTGGGTTTGGGTCTGGCGGAGTGGGTTTGGGTCTGGCGGAGTTGGTTTGGGTCTGCCGGAGTGGGTTTGGGTCTGGCGGAGTGGGTTTGAGTGTGGCGGAGTGGGTTGTGGGTCTGGCGGAGTGGGTTTGTGTCTGGCGGAGTGGGTTTGGGGCTGGCGGAGTGGGTTTCTGTTTGGCGGAGTGGGTTTAGGTCTGGCGGAGTGTGTTTGGGTCTGGCGGAGTGGGTTTGGGTCTGGCGGACTGGGTTTGGGTCTGGCGGAGTGGGTTTGCGTCTGGCGGAGTGGGTTTGGGTCTGGCGGAGTGGGGTTGGGTCTGGCGGAGTGGGCTTGGGTCTGGCGGAGTGGGTTTGGGTCTGGCGGAGTGGGTTTGGGTCTGGCGGAGTTGGTTTGGGTCTGGCGGAGTGGGTTTTGGTCTGGCGGAGTGGGTCTTGGTCTGTCGGAGTGGGTTTGGGTCTGACGGAGTGGGTTTGGGACTGGCGGAGTGGGTTTGAGTCTGGCGGAGTGGGTTTGGGGTATGGCGGAGGGGGTTTGGGGTCTGGCGGAGTGTGTTCGGGGTCTGGCGGAGTGGGTTGGGGTCTGGCGGAGTGGGTTCGGGTCTGTCGGTGTGGGTTTGGGTCTGGCGGAGTGGGTTGGGGTCTGGCGGATTGGGTTCGGGTCTGGCGGAGTGGGTTGGGGTCTGGCGGAGTGGGTTAGGGTCTTGCGGAGTGGATTGGGGTCTGGCGGAGTGGGTTGAGGTCTGGCGGAGTGGGCTGGGGTCTGGCGGAGTGTGTTCTGGTCTGGCGGAGTGGGTTTGGGTCTGTCGGAGTGGGTTCGGGTCTGGCGGAGTGGGTTTGGGTCTTGCGGAGTGGGTTTGGGTCTGGCGGAGTGGGTTTGGGTCTGGCGGAGTGGGTTTGGGTCTGGCGGAGTGGGTTTGGGTCTGGCGGAGTGGGTTTGCGTCTGGCGGAGTGGGTTTGGGGCTGGCGGAGTGGATTTGGGTCTGGCGGAGTGGGTTTGGGTGTGGCGTAGTGGGCTTGTGGTCTGGCGGATTGGGTTCAGGTCTGGCAGAGTGGGGTCGGGTCTGGCGGAGTGCGTTTGGGTCTGGCGGAGTGGGTTGGGGTCTGGCGGAGTGGGTTCGGGTCTGGCGGAGTCGGTTCGGGTTTGGCGGAGTGGGTTCGGGTCTGGCGGAGTGGGTTTGGTTCTGGCGGAGTGAGTTTGGGTCTGGCGGAGTGGGTTTGGGTCTGGCGGAGTGGGTTTGGGTCTGGCGGAGTGGGTTTGGGTCTGGCGGAGTGGGTTTGGGTCTGGCGGAGTGGGTTTGGGTCTGGCGAAGTGGGTTTGGGTCTGGCGGAGTGGGTTCGGGTCTGGCGCAGTGGGTTCGGGTCTGGCGGAGTGGGTTCGGGTCTGGCGGAGTGGGTTCGGGTCTGGCGGTGTGGGTTCGGGTCTGGCGGAGTGGGTTCGGGTCTGGCGGGGTGGGTTCGGGTCTGGCGGAGTGGGTTCGGGTCTGGCGGAGGGGGCTTGGATCTGGCGGAGTGGAATTGGGTCTGGCGGAGTGGGTTTGGGTCTGGCGGAGTGGCTTTGGGTCTGGCGGAGTGGGTTGGGGTCTGGCGGAGTGGGTTGGGGTCTGGCGGAGTGGGTTCGGGTCTGGCGGTGTGGGTTCGGGTCTGGCGGAGTGGGTTCGGGTCTGGCGGGGTGGGTTCGGGTCTGGCGGAGTGGGTTCGGGTCTGGCGGAGGGGGCTTGGATCTGGCGGAGTGGAATTGGGTCTGGCGGAGTGGGGTTGGGTCTGGCGGATTGGGCTTGGGTCTGGCGGAGAGGGTTTGGGTCTGGCGGAGTGGGTTTGGGTCTGGCGGATTGGGTTTGGGTCTGGCGGAGTGGGTTTTGGTCTGGCGGAGTGGGTTTGGGTCTGGCGGAGTGGGTTTGGGCCTGGCGGAGTGGGTTTGGGTCTGGCGGAGTGGGTTTGGGTCTGGCGGATTGGGTTTGGGGTCTGGCGGAGTGGGTTTGTGTCTGGCGGAGTGGGTTTGGGGCTGGCGGAGTGGGTTTCTGTTTGGCGGAGTGGGTTTGGGTCTGGCGGAGTGGGTTTGGGTCTGGCGGAGTGGGTTTGGGTCTGGCGGAGTGGGTTTGGGTCTGGCGTAGTGGGTTTGGGTCTGGCGGAGTGGGTTTGGGGTCTGGCGGAGTGGGTTTTGGTCTGGCGGAGTGGGTTTGGGTCTGGCGGAGTGGGTTTGGGTCTGGCGGAGTGGGTTTGTGTCTGGCGGAGTGGGTTTGGGTCTGGCGGAGTGGGTTTGGGTCTGGCGGAGTGGGTTGGAGTGTGGCGGAGTGGGTTCGGGTCTGTCGGTGTGGGTTTGGGTCTGGCGGAGTGGGTTGGGGTCTGGCGGATTGGGTTCGGGTCTGGCGGAGTGGGTTGGGGTCTGGCGGAGTGGGTTGGGGTCTGGCGGAGTGGGTTGGGGTCTGGCGGAGTGGGTTGGGGTCTGGCGGAGTGGGTTGAGGTCTGGCGGATTGGGTTGGGGTCTGGCGGAGTGTGTTCTGGTCTGGCGGAGTGGGTTTGGGTCTGTCGGAGTGGGTTCGGGTCTGGCGGAGTGGGTTTGGGTCTTGCGGAGTGGGTTTGGGTCTGGCGGAGTGGGTTCGGGTCTGGCGGTGTGGGTTCGGGTCTGGCGGAGTGGGTTCGGGTCTGGCGGGGTGGGTTCGGGTCTGGCGGAGTGGGTTCGGGTCTGGCGGAGGGGGCTTGGATCTGGCGGAGTGGAATTGGGTCTGGCGGAGTGGGGTTGGGTCTGGCGGATTGGGCTTGGGTCTGGCGGAGAGGGTTTGGGTCTGGCGGAGTGGGTTTGGGTCTGGCGGATTGGGTTTGGGTCTGGCGGAGTGGGTTTTGGTCTGGCGGAGTGGGTTTGGGTCTGGCGGAGTGGGTTTGGGCCTGGCGGAGTGGGTTTGGGTCTGGCGGAGTGGGTTTGGGTCTGGCGGATTGGGTTTGGGGTCTGGCGGAGTGGGTTTGTGTCTGGCGGAGTGGGTTTGGGGCTGGCGGAGTGGGTTCGGGTCTGGCGGGGTGGGTTCGGGTCTGGCGGAGTGGGTTCGGGTCTGGCGGAGGGGGCTTGGATCTGGCGGAGTGGAATTGGGTCTGGCGGAGTGGGGTTGGGTCTGGCGGATTGGGCTTGGGTCTGGCGGAGAGGGTTTGGGTCTGGCGGAGTGGGTTTGGGTCTGGCGGATTGGGTTTGGGTCTGGCGGAGTGGGTTTTGGTCTGGCGGAGTGGGTTTGGGTCTGGCGGAGTGGGTTTGGGCCTGGCGGAGTGGGTTTGGGTCTGGCGGAGTGGGTTTGGGTCTGGCGGATTGGGTTTGGGGTCTGGCGGAGTGGGTTTGTGTCTGGCGGAGTGGGTTTGGGGCTGGCGGAGTGGGTTTCTGTTTGGCGGAGTGGGTTTGGGTCTGGCGGAGTGGGTTTGGGTCTGGCGGAGTGGGTTTGGGTCTGGCGGAGTGGGTTTGGGTCTGGCGTAGTGGGTTTGGGTCTGGCGGAGTGGGTTTGGGGTCTGGCGGAGTGGGTTTTGGTCTGGCGGAGTGGGTTTGGGTCTGGCGGAGTGGGTTTGGGTCTGGCGGAGTGGGTTTGTGTCTGGCGGAGTGGGTTTGGGTCTGGCGGAGTGGGTTTGGGTCTGGCGGAGTGGGTTGGAGTGTGGCGGAGTGGGTTCGGGTCTGTCGGTGTGGGTTTGGGTCTGGCGGAGTGGGTTGGGGTCTGGCGGATTGGGTTCGGGTCTGGCGGAGTGGGTTGGGGTCTGGCGGAGTGGGTTGGGGTCTGGCGGAGTGGGTTGGGGTCTGGCGGAGTGGGTTGGGGTCTGGCGGAGTGGGTTGAGGTCTGGCGGATTGGGTTGGGGTCTGGCGGAGTGTGTTCTGGTCTGGCGGAGTGGGTTTGGGTCTGTCGGAGTGGGTTCGGGTCTGGCGGAGTGGGTTTGGGTCTTGCGGAGTGGGTTTGGGTCTGGCGGAGTGGGTTTGGGTCTGCCGGAGTGGGTTTGCGTCTGGCGGAGTGGGTTTGGGGCTGGCGGAGTGGGTTTGGGTCTGGCGGAGTGGGTTTGGGTGTGGCGTAGTGGGCTTGTGGTCTGGCGGATTGGGTTCAGGTCTGGCGGAGTGGGTTTGGGTCTGGCGGAGTGGGTTTGGGGTATGGCGGAGTGGGTTTGGGTCTGGCGAAGTGGGTTTGGGGCTGGCGGAGTGGGTTTGGGTCTGGCGGAGTGGGTTTGTGTCTGGCGGAGTGGGTTTGGGGCTGGCGGAGTGGGTTTCTGTTTGGCGGAGTGGGTTTGGGTCTGGCGGAGTGGGTTTGGGTCTGGCGGAGTGGGTTTCGGTCTGGCGGAGTGGGTTTGGGTCTGGCGGAGTGGGTTTGCGTCTGGCGGAGTGGGTTTGGGTCTGGCGTAGTGGGTTTGGGTCTGGCGGAGTGGGTTTGGGGTCTGGGGGAGTGGGTTTTGGTCTGGCGGAGTGGGTTTGGGTCTGTCGCAGTAAGTTTGGGTCTGGCGGGGTGGGTTTGGGTCTGGCGGAGTGGGTTTGGGTCTGGCGGAGTGGGTTTTGCCCTGGCGTAGTGGGTTTGGGTCTGGCGGAGTTGGTTTGGGTCTGGCGGAGTGGGTTTGGGTCTGGCGGAGTGGGTATGGTCTGGCGGAGTTGGTTTGGGTCTGGCGGAGTGGGTTTGGGTCTGGCGGAGTGGGTTTGGGTCTGGCGGAGTGGGTTTGGGGTCTGGCGGGGTGGGTTTGGGTCTAGCGGAGTGGGTTCGGGGCTGGCAGAGTGGGTTTGGGTCTGGCGGAGTGGGTTGGGTTCTGGCGGAGTGGGTTCGGGTCTGGCGGAGTGGGTTCGGGTCTGGAGGAGTGGGTTGGGGTCTGGCGGAGTGGGTTGTGGTCTGGCGGAGTGGGTTTGGGTCTGGCGGAGTGGGGTTGGGTCTGGCGGAGTGGGCTTGGGTCTGGCGGAGTGGGTTTGGGTCTGGCGGAGTGGGTTTGGGTCTGGCGGAGTTGGTTTGGGTCTGGCGGAGTGGGTTTTGGTATGGCGGAGTGGGTTTTGGTCTGTCGGAGTGGGTTTGGGTCTGACGGAGTGGGTTTGGGACTGGCGGAGTGGGTTTGGGTCTGGCGGAGTGGGTTTGGGGTCTGGCGGAGGGGGTTTGGGGTCTGGCGGAGTGGGTTCGGGTCTGTCGGTGTGGGTTTGGGTCTGGCGGAGTGGGTTGGGGTCTGGCGGATTGGGTTGGGGTCTGGCGGAGTGGGTTGGGGTCTGGCGGAGTGGGTTGGGGTCTGGCGGATTGGGTTCAGGTCTGGCGGAGTGGGGTCGGGTCTGGCGGAGTGCGTTTGGGTCTGGCGGAGTGGGTTGGGGTCTGGCGGAGTGGGTTCGGGTCTGGCGGAGTAGGTTCGGGTTTGGCGGAGTGGGTTCGGGTCTGGCGGAGTGGGTTTGCTTCTGGCGGAGGGAGTTTGGGTCTGGCGGAGCGGGTTTGGGTCTGGCGGAGTGGGTTTGGGTCTGGCGGAGTGGGTTTGGGTCTGGCGGAGTGGGTTTGGGTCTGGCGGAGTGGGTTTGGGTCTGGCGGAGTGGGTTTGGGTCTGGCGGAGTGGGTTTGGGTCTGGCGGAGTGGGTTTGGGTCTGGCGAAGTGGGTTTGGGTCTGGCGGAGTGGGTTCGGGTCTGGCGCAGTGGGTTCGGGTCTGGCGGAGTGGGTTCGGGTCTGGCGGAGTGGGTTCGGGTCTGGCGGTGTGGGTTCGGGTCTGGCGGAGTGGGTTCGGGTCTGGCGGGGTGGGTTCGGGTCTGGCGGAGTGGGTTCGGGTCTGGCGGAGGGGGCTTGGATCTGGCGGAGTGGAATTGGGTCTGGCGGAGTGGGTTTGGGTCTGGCGGAGTGGCTTTGGGTCTGGCGGAGTGGGTTGGGGTCTGGCGGAGTGGGTTGGGGTCTGGCGGAGTGGGTTCGGGTCTGGCGGTGTGGGTTCGGGTCTGGCGGAGTGGGTTCGGGTCTGGCGGGGTGGGTTCGGGTCTGGCGGAGTGGGTTCGGGTCTGGCGGAGGGGGCTTGGATCTGGCGGAGTGGAATTGGGTCTGGCGGAGTGGGGTTGGGTCTGGCGGATTGGGCTTGGGTCTGGCGGAGAGGGTTTGGGTCTGGCGGAGTGGGTTTGGGTCTGGCGGATTGGGTTTGGGTCTGGCGGAGTGGGTTTTGGTCTGGCGGAGTGGGTTTGGGTCTGGCGGAGTGGGTTTGGGCCTGGCGGAGTGGGTTTGGGTCTGGCGGAGTGGGTTTGGGTCTGGCGGATTGGGTTTGGGGTCTGGCGGAGTGGGTTTGTGTCTGGCGGAGTGGGTTTGGGGCTGGCGGAGTGGGTTTCTGTTTGGCGGAGTGGGTTTGGGTCTGGCGGAGTGGGTTTGGGTCTGGCGGAGTGGGTTTGGGTCTGGCGGAGTGGGTTTGGGTCTGGCGTAGTGGGTTTGGGTCTGGCGGAGTGGGTTTGGGGTCTGGCGGAGTGGGTTTTGTTCTGGCGGAGTGGGTTTGGGTCTGGCGGAGTGGGTTTGGGTCTGGCGGAGTGGGTTTGTGTCTGGCGGAGTGGGTTTGGGTCTGGCGGAGTGGGTTTGGGTCTGGCGGAGTGGGTTGGAGTGTGGCGGAGTGGGTTCGGGTCTGTCGGTGTGGGTTTGGGTCTGGCGGAGTGGGTTGGGGTCTGGCGGATTGGGTTCGGGTCTGGCGGAGTGGGTTGGGGTCTGGCGGAGTGGGTTGGGGTCTGGCGGAGTGGGTTGGGGTCTGGCGGAGTGGGTTGGGGTCTGGCGGAGTGGGTTGAGGTCTGGCGGATTGGGTTGGGGTCTGGCGGAGTGTGTTCTGGTCTGGCGGAGTGGGTTTGGGTCTGTCGGAGTGGGTTTGGGTCTGGCGGAGTGGGTTTGGGTCTTGCGGAGTGGGTTTGGGTCTGGCGGAGTGGGTTTGGGTCTGCCGGAGTGGGTTTGCGTCTGGCGGAGTGGGTTTGGGGCTGGCGGAGTGGGTTTGGGTCTGGCGGAGTGGGTTTGGGTGTGGCGTAGTGGGCTTGTGGTCTGGCGGATTGGGTTCAGGTCTGGCGGAGTGGGTTTGGGTCTGGCGGAGTGGGTTTGGGGTATGGCGGAGTGGGTTTGGGTCTGGCGAAGTGGGTTTGGGGCTGGCGGAGTGGGTTTGGGTCTGGCGGAGTGGGTTTGTGTCTGGCGGAGTGGGTTTGGGGCTGGCGGAGTGGGTTTCTGTTTGGCGGAGTGGGTTTGGGTCTGGCGGAGTGGGTTTGGGTCTGGCGGAGTGGGTTTCGGTCTGGCGGAGTGGGTTTGGGTCTGGCGGAGTGGGTTTGCGTCTGGCGGAGTGGGTTTGGGTCTGGCGTAGTGGGTTTGGGTCTGGCGGAGTGGGTTTGGGGTCTGGGGGAGTGGGTTTTGGTCTGGCGGAGTGGGTTTGGGTCTGGCGCAGTAAGTTTGGGTCTGGCGGAGTGGGTTTGGGTCTGGCGGAGTGGGTTTGGGTCTGGCGGAGTGGGTTTTGGCCTGGCGTAGTGGGTTTGGGTCTGGCGGAGTTGGTTTGGGTCTGGCGGAGTGGGTTTGGGTCTGGCGGAGTGGGTTTTGGTCTGGCGGAGTTGGTTTGGGTCTGGCGGAGTGGGTTTGGGTCTGGCGGAGTGGGTTTGGGTCTGGCGGAGTGGGTTTGGGGTCTGGCGGGGTGGGTTTGGGTCTAGCGGAGTGGGTTCGGGGCTGGCAGAGTGGGTTTGGGTCTGGCGGAGTGGGTTGGGTTCTGGCGGAGTGGGTTCGGGTCTGGCGGAGTGGGTTCGGGTCTGGAGGAGTGGGTTGGGGTCTGGCGGAGTGGGTTGTGGTCTGGCGGAGTGGGTTTGGGTCTGGCGGAGTGGGGTTGGGTCTGGCGGAGTGGGCTTGGGTCTGGCGGAGTGGGTTTGGGTCTGGCGGAGTGGGTTTGGGTCTGGCGGAGTTGGTTTGGGTCTGGCGGAGTGGGTTTTGGTATGGCGGAGTGGGTTTTGGTCTGTCGGAGTGGGTTTGGGTCTGACGGAGTGGGTTTGGGACTGGCGGAGTGGGTTTGGGTCTGGCGGAGTGGGTTTGGGGTCTGGCGGAGGGGGTTTGGGGTCTGGCGGAGTGGGTTCGGGTCTGTCGGTGTGGGTTTGGGTCTGGCGGAGTGGGTTGGGGTCTGGCGGATTGGGTTGGGGTCTGGCGGAGTGGGTTGGGGTCTGGCGGAGTGGGTTGGGGTCTGGCGGATTGGGTTCAGGTCTGGCGGAGTGGGGTCGGGTCTGGCGGAGTGCGTTTGGGTCTGGCGGAGTGGGTTGGGGTCTGGCGGAGTGGGTTCGGGTCTGGCGGAGTAGGTTCGGGTTTGGCGGAGTGGGTTCGGGTCTGGCGGAGTGGGTTTGCTTCTGGCGGAGGGAGTTTGGGTCTGGCGGAGCGGGTTTGGGTCTGGCGGAGTGGGTTTGGGTCTGGCGGAGTGGGTTTGGGTCTGGCGGAGTGGGTTTGGGTCTGGCGGAGTGGGTTTGGGTCTGGCGGAGTGGGTTTGGGTCTGGCGGAGTGGGTTCGGGTCTGGCGCAGTGGGTTCGGGTCTGGCGGAGTGGGTTCGGGTCTGGCGGAGTGGGTTTGGGGTATGGCGGAGTGGGTTCGGGTCTGGCGGAGTGGGTTTGGGGCTGGCGGAGTGGGTTTGGGTCTGGCGGAGTGGGTTTGGGTCTGGCGGAGTGGGTTTGGGTCTGGTGGAGTGGGTTTGGGTCTGGGGGAGTGGGTTTTGGTCTGGCGGAGTGGGTTCGGGTCTGGCGGATTGGGTTGGTGTCTGGTGGAGTGGGTTCGGTTTTGGCGGAGTGGGTTCGGGTCTGGCGAATTGGGTTTGGGTCTGGCGGAGTGGGTTGGGTTCTGGCGGAGTGGGTTCGGGTCTGGCGGAGTGGGTTCGGGTCTGGAGGAGTGGGTTGGGGTCTGGCGGAGTGGGTTGTGGTCTGGCGGAGTGGGTTTGGGTCTGGCGGAGTGGGGTTGGGTCTGGCGGAGTGGGCTTGGGTCTGGCGGAGTGGGTTTGGGTCTGGCGGAGTGGGTTTGGGTCTGGCGGAGTTGGTTTGGGTCTGGCGGAGTGGGTTTTGGTATGGCGGAGTGGGTTTTGGTCTGTCGGAGTGGGTTTGGGTCTGACGGAGTGGGTTTGGGACTGGCGGAGTGGGTTTAGGTCTGGCGGAGTGGGTTTGGGGTCTGGCGGAGGGGGTTTGGGGTCTGGCGGAGTGGGTTCGGGTCTGTCGGTGTGGGTTTGGGTCTGGCGGAGTGGGTTGGGGTGTGGCGGATTGGGTTGGGGTCTGGCGGAGTGGGTTGGGGTCTGGCGGAGTGGGTTGGGGTCTGGCGGATTGGGTTCAGGTCTGGCGGAGTGGGGTCGGGTCTGGCGGAGTGCGTTTGGGTCTGGCGGAGTGGGTTGGGGTCTGGCGGAGTGGGTTCGGGTCTGGCGGAGTAGGTTCGGGTTTGGCGGAGTGGGTTCGGGTCTGGCGGAGTGGGTTTGGTTCTGGCGGAGGGAGTTTGGGTCTGGCGGAGCGGGTTTGGGTCTGGCGGAGTGGGTTTGGGTCTGGCGGAGTGGGTTTGGGTCTGGCGGAGTGGGTTTGGGTCTGGCGGAGTGGGTTTGGGTCTGGCGGAGTGGGTTTGGGTCTGGCGGAGTGGGTTCGGGTCTGGCGCAGTGGGTTCGGGTCTGGCGGAGTGGGTTCGGGTCTGGCGGAGTGGGTTTGGGGTATGGCGGAGTGGGTTCGGGTCTGGCGGAGTGGGTTTGGGGCTGGCGGAGTGGGTTTGGGTCTGGCGGAGTGGGTTTGGGTCTGGCGGAGTGGGTTTGGGTCTGGTGGAGTGGGTTTGGGTCTGGGGGAGTGGGTTTTGGTCTGGCGGAGTGGGTTCGGGTCTGGCGGATTGGGTTGGTGTCTGGTGGAGTGGGTTCGGTTTTGGCGGAGTGGGTTCGGGTCTGGCGGATTGGGTTTGGGTCTGGCGGAGTGGGTTCGGGACTGGCGGCGTGGGTTCGGGTCTGGCGGAGTGGGTTTGGGTCTGGCGGAGTGGGTTTGGGTCTGGCGGAGTGGGTTTGGGGTCTGGCGGAGTGGGTTAGGGCCTGGCGGAGTGGGTTTGGGGCTGGCGGAGTGGGTTTGGGTCTGGCGGAGTGGGTTTGGGTCTGGCGGAGTGGGTTTAGGTCTAGCAGAGTGGGTTTGGGTCTGGGGTGTGGGTTTGGGTCTGGCGGAGTGAGTTTGGGCCTGGCAGAGTGGGTTTTGGTCTGGATGAGTGGGTTTGGGTCTGGCGGAGTGGGTTTCGGTCTGGCGGAGTGGGTTTGGGTCTGGCGGAGTTGGTTTGGGTCTGGTGGAGTGGGTTTGGGTGTGGCGGAGTGGGTTTGGGGTCTGGCGGAGTGGGATTGGGTCGTGCGGAGTGGGTTTGGGTCTGGCGGAGTGGGTTTGGGTCTGGCGGAGTGGGTTTGGGTCTGGCGGAGTGGGTTTGGGTCTGGCGGAGTGGCTTTGGGTCTGTCGGAGTGGGTTGGGGTCTGGCGGAGTGGGTTGGGGTCTGGCGGAGTGGGTTCGGGTCTGGCGGTGTGGGTTCGGATCTGGCGGAGTGGGTTCGGGTCTGGCGGGGTGGGTTCGGGTCTGGCGGAGTGGGTTCGGGTCTGGCGGAGGGGGCTTGGGTCTGGCGGAGTGGAATTGGGTCTGGCGGAGTGGGGTTGGGTCTGGCGGAGTGGGCTTGGGTCTGGCGGAGAGGGTTTGGGTCTGGCGGAGTGGGTTTGGGTCTGGCGGAGTGGGTTCGGGTCTGGAGGAGTGGGTTGGGGTCTGGCGGAGTGGGTTTGGGTCTTGTGGAGTGGGTTTGGGCCTGGCGGAGTGGGTTTGGGTCTGGCGGAGTGGGTTTGGGTCTGGCGGATTGGGTTTGGGGTCTGGCGGAGTGGGTTTGTGTCTGGCGGAGTGGGTTTGGGGCTGGCGGAGTGGGGTTGGGTCTGGCGGAGTGGGTTTCGGTCTGGCGGAGTGGGTTTGGGTCTGGCGGAGTGGGTTTGCGTCTGGCGGAGTGGTTTTGGGTCTGGCGGAGTGGGTTTGGGTCTGGCGGATTGGGTCTGGGTCTGGCGGAGCGGGTTTTGGTCTGTCGGAGTGGGTTTGGGGCTGGCGGATTGGGTTTGGGGTCTGGCGGAGTGGGTTTGTGTCTGGCGGAGTGGGTTTGGGGCTGGCGGAGTGGGTTTCTGTTTGGCGGAGTGGGTTTGGGTCTGGCGGAGTGGGTTTGGATCTGGCGGAGTGGGTTTCGGTCTGGCCGAGTAGGTTTGGGTCTGGCGGAGTGGGTTTGCATCTGGAGGAGTGGGTTTGGGTCTGGCGGAGTGGGTTTGGGTCTGGCGGAGTGGGTTTGGTCTGGCGGAGTGGGTTTGGGTCTGGCATAGTGGGTTTGGGTCTGGCGGAGTGGGTTTGGGGTCTGGCGGAGTGGGTTTTGGTCTGGCGGAGTGGGTTTGGGTCTGGCGGAGTGGGTTTGGGTCTGGCGGAGTGGGTTTGGGTCTGACGGAGTGGGTTTGAGTGTGGCGGAGTGGGTTGTGGGTCTGGCGGAGTGGGTTTGTGTCTGGCGGAGTGGGTTTGGGGCTGGCGGAGTGGGTTTCTGTTTGGCGGAGTGGGTTTAGGTCTGGCGGAGTGGGTTTGGGTCTGGCGGAGTGGGTTTGGGTCTGGCGGAGTGGGTTTGCGTCTGGCGGAGTGGGTTTGGGTCTGGCGGAGTGGGTTGGGGTCTGGCGGAGTGGGTTTGGGTCTGGCGGAGTGGGTTTGAGTGTGGCGGAGTGGGTTTGGGTCTGGCGGAGTGGGTTTTGGTCTGGCGGAGTGGGTTTGGGGCTGGCGGAGTGGGTTTGGGTTTGGGGGAGTGGGTTTTGGTCTGGCGGAGTGGGTTCGGGTCTGGCGGAGTGGGTTGGGGTCTGGTGGAGTGGGTTCGGTTTTGGCGGAGTGGGTTCGGGTCTGGCGGAGTGGGTTTGGGTCTGGCGCAGTGGGGTTTGGTCTGGCGGAGTGGGCTTGGGTCTCGCGGAGTGGGTTTGGGTCTGGCGGATTGGGTTTGGGTCTGGCGGAGTGGGTTCGGGACTGGCGGCGTGGGTTCGGGTCTGGCGGAGTGGGTTTGGGTCTGGCGGAGTGGGTTTGGGTCTGGCGGAGTGGGTTTGGGGTCTGGCGGAGTGGGTTTGCGTCTGGCGGAGTGGGTTTGGGGCTGGCGGAGTGGGTTTGGGTCTGGCGGAGTGGGTTTGGGTCTGGCGGAGTGGGTTTGGGTCTAGCAGAGTGGGTTTGGGTCTGGGGTGTGGGTTTGGGTCTGGCGGAGTGAGTTTGGGTCTGGCAGAGTGGGTTTTGGTCTGGATGAGTGGGTTTGGGTCTGGCGGAGTGGGTTCGGGTCTGGCGGAGTGGGTTTGGGTCTGGCGGAGTTGGTTTGGGTCTGGCGGAGTGGGTTTGGGTGTGGCGGAGTGGGTTTGGGGTCTGGCGGAGTGGGTTTGTGTCTGGCGGAGTGGGTTTGGGTCTGGCGGAGTGGGTTTGGGTCTGGCAGAGTGGGTTTGGGTCTGGCTGAGTGGGTTTGGGTCTGGCGGAGTGGCTTTGGGTCTGGCGGAGTGGGTTGGGGTCTGGCGGAGTGCGTTGGGGTCTGGCGGAGTGGGTTCGGGTATGGTGGTGTGGGTTCGGGTCTGGCGGAGTGGGTTCGGGTCTGGCGGGGTGGGTTCGGGTCTGGCGGAGTGGGTTCGGGTCTGGCTGAGGGGGCTAGGGTCTGGCGGAGTGGAATTGGGTCTGGCGGAGTGGGGTTTGGTCTGGCGGAGTGGGCTTGGGTCTGGCGGAGAGGGTTTGGGTCTGGCGGAGTGGGTTTGGGTCTGGCGGATTGGGTTTGGGTCTGGCGGAGCGGGTTTTGGTCTGGCGGAGTGGGTTTGGGGCTGGCGGATTGGGTTTGGGGTCTGGCGGAGTGGGTTTGTGTCTGGCGGAGTGGGTTTGGGGCTGGCGGAGTGGGTTTCTGTTTGGCGGAGTGGGTTTGGGTCTGGCGGAGTGGATTTGGGTCTGGCGGAGTGGGTTTCGGTCTGGCCGAGTAGGTTTGGGTCTGGCGGAGTGGGTTTGCGTCTGGAGGAGTGGGTTTGGGTCTGGCGGAGTGGGTTTGGGTCTGGCGGAGTGGGTTTGGTCTGGCGGAGTGGGTTTGGGTCTGGCGTAGTGGGTTTGGGTCTGGCGGAGTGGGTTTGGGGTCTGGCGGAGTGGGTTTTGGTCTGGCGGAGTGGGTTTGGGTCTGGCGGAGTGGGTTTGGGTCTGGCGGAGTGGGTTTGGGTCTGACGGAGTGGGTTTGAGTGTGGCGGAGTGGGTTGTGGGTCTGGCGGAGTGGGTTTGTGTCTGGCGGAGTGGGTTTGGGGCTGGCGGAGTGGGTTTCTGTTTGGCGGAGTGGGTTTAGGTCTGGCGGAGTGGGTTTGGGTCTGTCGGAGTGGGTTTGGGTCTGGCGGAGTGGGTTTGGGTCTGGCGGAGTGGGTTTGCGTCTGGCGGAGTGGGTTTGGGTCTGGCGGAGTGGGTTGGGGTCTGGCGGAGTGGGTTCGGGTCTGTCGTTGTGGGTTTGGGTCTGGCGGAGTGGGTTGGGGTCTGGCGGATTGGGTTGGGATCTGGCGGAGTGGGTTGGGGTCTGGCGGAGTGGGTTGGGGTCTGGCGGAGTGGGTTGGGGTCTGGCGGAGTGGGTTGGGGTCTGGCGGAGTGGGTTGGGGTCTGGCGGAGTGGGTTGGGGTCTGGCGGAGTGGGTTGGGGTATGGCGGAGTGGGTTGGGGTCTGGCGGAGTGGGTTGGGGTCTGGCGGAGTGGGTTGGGGTCTGGCGGAGTGTGTTCTGGTCTGGCGGAGTGGGTTTGGGTCTGTCGGAGTGGGTTCGGGTCTGGCGGAGTGGGTTTGGGTCTTGCGGAGTGGGTTTGGGTCTGGCGGAGTGGGTTTCGGTCTGGCGGAGTGGGTTTGGGTCTAGCAGAGTGGGTTTGGGTCTGGGGTGTGGGTTTGGGTCTGGCGGAGTGAGTTTGGGTCTGGCAGAGTGGGTTTTGGTCTGGATGAGTGGGTTTGGGTCTGGCGGAGTGGGATCGGGTCTGGCGGAGTGGGTTTGGGTCTGGCGGAGTTGGTTTGGGTCTGGCGGAGTGGGTTTGGGTGTGGCGGAGTGGGTTTGGGTCTGGCGGAGTGGGTTTGGGTCTGGCAGAGTGGGTTTGGGTCTGGCGGAGTGGGTTTGGGTCTGGCGGAGTGGCTTTGGGTCTGGCGGAGTGGGTTGGGGTCTGGCGGAGTGGGTTGGGGTCTGGCGGAGTGGGTTCGGGTCTGGCGGAGAGGGTTTGGGTCTGGCGGAGTGGGTTTGGGTCTGGCGGATTGGGTTTGGGTCTGGCGGAGCGGGTTTTGGTCTGGCGGAGTGGGTTTGGGGCTGGCGGATTGGGTTTGGGGTCTGGCGGAGTGGGTTTGTGTCTGGCGGAGTGGGTTTGGGGCTGGCGGAGTGGGTTTCTGTTTGGCGGAGTGGGTTTGGGTCTGGCGGAGTGGGTTTGGGGCTGGCGGAGTGGGTTTCTGTTTGGCGGAGTGGGTTTGGGTCTGGCCGAGTAGGTTTGGGTCTGGCGGTGTGGGTTTGCGTCTGGAGGAGTGGGTTTGGGTCTGGCGGAGTGGGTTTGGGTCTGGCGGAGTGGGTTTGGTCTGGCGGAGTGGGTTTGGGTCTGGCGTAGTGGGTTCGGGTCTGGCGGAGTGGGTTTGGGGTCTGGCGGAGTGGGTTTTGGTCTGGCGGAGTGGGTTTGGGTCTGGCGGAGTGGGTTTGGGTCTGGCGGAGTGGGTTTGGGTCTGACGGAGTGGGTTTGAGTGTGGCGGAGTGGGTTGTGGGTCTGGCGGAGTGGGTTTGTGTCTGGCGGAGTGGGTTTGGGGCTGGCGGAGTGGGTTTCTGTTTGGCGGAGTGGGTTTAGGTCTGGCGGAGTGGGTTTGGGTCTGGCGGAGTGCGTTTGGGTCTGGCGGAGTGGGTTTGGGTCTGGCGGAGTGGGTTTGCATCTGGCGGAGTGGGTTTGGGTCTGGCGGAGTGGGTTGGGGCCTGGCGGAGTGGGTTAGGGTCTGTCGTTGTGGGTTTGGGTCTGGCGGAGTGGGTTGGGGTCTGGCGGATTGGGTTCGGGTCTGGCGGAGTGGGTTGGGGTCTGGCGGAGTGGGTTGGGGTCTGGCGGAGTGGGTTGGGGTCTGGCGGAGTGGGTTGGGGTCTGGCGGAGTGGGTTGGGGTCTGGCGGAGTGGGTTGGGGTCTGGCGGAGTGGGTTGGGGTCTGGCGGAGTGGGTTGGGGTCTGGCGGAGTGGGTTGGGGTCTGGCGGAGTGGGTTGGGGTCTGGCGGAGTGTGTTCTGGTCTGGCGGAGTGGGTTTGGGTCTGTCGGAGTGGGTTCGGGTCTGGCGGAGTGGGTTTGGGTCTTGCGGAGTGGGTTTGGGTCTGGCGGAGTGGGTTTCGGTCTGGCGGAGTGGGTTTGGGTGTGGCGGAGTGGGTTTGCGTCTGGCGGAGTGGGTTTGGGTCTGGCGGAGTGGGTTTGGGTGTGGCGTAGTGGGCTTGTGGTCTGGCGGATTGGGTTCAGGTCTGGCGGAGTGGGGTCGGGTCTGGCGGAGTGCGTTTGGGTCTGGCGGAGTGGGTTGGGGTCTGGCGGAGTGGGTTTGGGTCTGGCGGAGTGGGTTTGGGTCTGGCGGAGTCGGTTTGGGTCTGGCGGAGTGGGTTTCGGTCTGGCGGAGTGGGTTTGGGTCTGGCGGAGTGGGTTTGCGTCTAGCGGAGTGGGTTTGGGTCTGGCGGAGTGGGTTTGGGTCTGGCGGAGTGGGTGTAGGTCTGGCTTAGTGGGTCTGGGTCTGGCGGAGTGGGTTTGGGTCTGGCGGAGTGGGTTTGGGGTCTGGCGGAGTGGGTTTTGGTCTGGCGGAGTGGGTTTGGGTCTGGCGGAGTGGGTTTGGGTCTGGCGGAGTTGGTTTGGGTCTGGCGGAGTGGGTTTGGGTCTGGCGGAGTGGGTTTGGGTCTGGCGGAGTGGGTTTGGGTCTGGCAGAGTGGGTTTGAGTGTGGCGGAGTGGGTTTGGGTCTGGCGGAGTGGGTTTTGGTCTGGCGGAGTGGGTTTGGGGCTGGCGGAGTGTGTTTGGGTTTGGGGGAGTGGGTTTTGGTCTGGCGGAGTGGGTTCGGGTCTGGCGGAGTGGGTTGGGGTCTGGTGGAGTGGGTTCGGTTTTGGAGGAGTGGGTTCGGGTCTGGCGGAGTGGGTTTGGGTCTGGCGCAGTGGGGTTTGGTCTGGCGGAGTGGGCTTGGGTCTCGCGGAGTGGGTTTGGGTCTGGCGGATTGGGTTTGGGTCTGGCGGAGTGGGTTCGGGACTGGCGGCGTGGGTTCGGGACTGGCGGCGTGGGTTCGGGTCTGGCGGAGTGGGTTTGGGTCTGGCGGAGTGGGTTTGGGTCTGGCGGAGTGGGTTTGGGGTCTGGCGGAGTGGGTTTGGGTCTGGCGGAGTGGGTTTGGGGCTGGCGGAGTGGGTTTGGGTCTGGCGGAGTGGGTTTGGGTCTGGCGGAGTGGGTTTGGGTCTAGCAGAGTGGGTTTGGGTCTGGGGTGTGGGTTTGGGTCTGGCGGAGTGAGTTTGGGTCTGGCGGAGTGGGTTCGGGTCTGGCGGAGTGGGTTTGGGTCTGGCGGAGTTGGTTTGGGTCTGGCGGAGTGGGTTTGGGTGTGGCGGAGTGGGTTTGGGGTCTGGCGGAGTGGGTTTGGGTCGTGCGGAGTGGGTTTGGGTCTGGCGGAGTGGGTTTGGGTCTGGCAGAGTGGGTTTGGGTCTGGCGGAGTGGGTTTGGGTCTGGCGGAGTGGCTTTGGGTCTGGCGGAGTGGGTTGGGGTCTGGCGGAGTGGGTTGGGGTCTGGCGGAGTGGGTTCGGGTGTGGCGGTGTGGGTTCGGGTCTGGCGGAGTGGGTTCGGGTCTGGCGGGGCGGGTTCGGGTCTGGCGGAGTGGGTTCGGGTCTGGCGGAGGGGGCTTGGGTCTGGCGGAGTGGAATTGGGTCTGGCGGAGTGGGGTTGGGTCTGGCGGATTGGGTTTGGGGTCTGGCGGAGTGGGTTTGTGTCTGGCGGAGTGGGTTTGGGGCTGGCGGAGTGGGTTTGGGTCTGGCGGAGTGGGTTTCGGTCTGGGCGAGTAGGTTTGGGTCTGGCGGAGTGGGTTTGCGTCTGGCGGAGTGGGTTTGGGTCTGGCGGAGTGGGTTTGGGTCTGGCGGAGTGGGTTTGGTCTGGCGGAGTGGGTTTGGGCCTGGCGTAGTGGGTTCGGGACTGGCGGCGTGGGTTCGGGACTGGCGGCGTGGGTTCGGGTCTGGCGGAGTGGGTTTGGGTCTGGCGGAGTGGGTTTGGGTCTGGCGGAGTGGGTTTGGGGTCTGGCGGAGTGGGTTTGGGTCTGGCGGAGTGGGTTTGGGGCTGGCGGAGTGGGTTTGGGTCTGGCGGAGTGGGTTTGGGTCTGGCGGAGTGGGTTTGGGTCTAGCAGAGTGGGTTTGGGTCTGGGGTGTGGGTTTGGGTCTGGCGGAGTGAGTTTGGGTCTGGCGGAGTGGGTTCGGGTCTGGCGGAGTGGGTTTGGGTCTGGCGGAGTTGGTTTGGGTCTGGCGGAGTGGGTTTGGGTGTGGCGGAGTGGGTTTGGGGTCTGGCGGAGTGGGTTTGGGTCGTGCGGAGTGGGTTTGGGTCTGGCGGAGTGGGTTTGGGTCTGGCAGAGTGGGTTTGGGTCTGGCGGAGTGGGTTTGGGTCTGGCGGAGTGGCTTTGGGTCTGGCGGAGTGGGTTGGGGTCTGGCGGAGTGGGTTGGGGTCTGGCGGAGTGGGTTCGGGTGTGGCGGTGTGGGTTCGGGTCTGGCGGAGTGGGTTCGGGTCTGGCGGGGCGGGTTCGGGTCTGGCGGAGTGGGTTCGGGTCTGGCGGAGGGGGCTTGGGTCTGGCGGAGTAGAATTGGGTCTGGCGGAGTGGGGTTGGGTCTGGCGGATTGGGTTTGGGGTCTGGCGGAGTGGGTTTGTGTCTGGCGGAGTGGGTTTGGGGCTGGCGGAGTGGGTTTGGGTCTGGCGGAGTGGGTTTCGGTCTGGGCGAGTAGGTTTGGGTCTGGCGGAGTGGGTTTGCGTCTGGCGGAGTGGGTTTGGGTCTGGCGGAGTGGGTTTGGGTCTGGCGGAGTGGGTTTGGTCTGGCGGAGTGGGTTTGGGCCTGGCGTAGTGGGTTTGGGTCTGGCGGGGTGGGTTTGGGGTCTGGCGGAGTGGGTTTTGGTCTGGCGGAGTGGGTTTGGGTCTGGCGGAGTGGGTTTGGGGCTGGCGGAGTGGGTTTCTGTTTGGCGGTGTGGGTTTAGGTCTGGCGGAGTGTGTTTGGGTCTGGCGGAGTGGGTTTGGGTCTGGCAGAGTGGGTTTGGGTCTGGCGGAGTGGGTTTGAGTCTGGCGGTGTGGGATGTGGGTCTGGCGGAGTGGGTTCGGGTCTGGCGGAGTGGGTTCGGGTCTGGCGGAGTGGGTTTGGGTCTGGCGGAGTGGGTTTGGGTCTGGCGGAGTGGGTTTGGATCTGGCGGAGTGGGTTTGGGCTCTGGCGGAGTGGGTTTGGGTCTGGCGGAGTTGGTTTGGGTCTGGCGGAGTTGGTTTGGGTCTGGCGGAGTGGGTTTGGGTCTGGCGGAGTGGGTTTGGGTCTGGCGGAGTGGGTTGGGGTCTGGCGGAGTGGGTTCGGGACTGGCGGAGTGGGTTGGGGTCTGCCGGGGTGGGTTGGAGTCTGGCGGAGTGGGTTCGGGTCTGGCGGAGTGGGTTATGGTCTGGCGGAGTGGGTTCGGGTCTGTCGGAGTGGGTTCGGGTCTGGCGGAGTGGGTTGTGGTCTGACGGAGTGGGTTCGGGTGTGGCGGAGTGGGTTCGGGTCTGGCGGAGTTGGTTTGGCTCTGGCGGAGTGAGTTTGGGTCTGGCGGAGTGGGTTTGGGTCTGGCGGAGTTGGTTTAGGTCTGGCGGAGTGCGTTTGGGTCTGGCGGAGTGGGTTTGGGTGTTGCGGAATAGGTTCGGGTCTGGCGGAGTGGGTTCGGATCTGGCGGAGTGGGTTGGGGTCTGGCGGAGTGGGTTCGGGTCTGGCGGAGTGGGTTTCGTTCTGGCAGAGTGAGTTGGGGTCTGGCGGAGTGGGTTTGGGTCTGGCGTAGAGGGTTTGGGTCTGGCGGAGTGGGTTTGGGTCTTCCGGAGTGGGTTTGTGTCTGGTGAAGTGGGTTTGGGTCTGGCGGAGTAGGTTTGGGTCTGGCGGAGTGGGTTTGGGTCTGGCGGAGTGGGTTTGGGTCTGGCGGAGTGGGTTTGGGTCTGGCGGAGTGGGTTTGGGGTCTGGCGGAGTGGGTTTGGGTCTGGCGGAGTGGCTTTGGGTCTGGCGGAGTGGGTTGGGGTCTGGCGGAGTGGGTTGGGGTCTGGCGGAGTGGGTTCGGGTCTGGCGGTGTGGGTTCGGGTCTGGCGGAGTGGGTTCGGGTCTGGCGGGGTGGGTTCGGGTCTGGCGGAGTGGGTTCGTGTCTGGCGGAGGGGGCTTGGGTCTGGCGGAGTGGAATTGGGTCTGGCGGAGTGGGGTTGGGTCTGGCGGAGTGGGCTTGGGTCTGGCGGAGTGGGTTGGGGTCTGGCGGAGTGGGTTCGGGTCTGGCGGTGTGGGTTCGGGTCTGGCGGAGTGGGTTTTGGTCTGGCGCAGTGGGTTTGGGTCTGGCGGAGTGGGTTTGGGCCTGGCGGAGTGGGTTTGGGTCTGGCGGAGTGGGTTGGGGTCTGGCGGAGTGGGTTCGGGTCTGGCGGTGTGGGTTCGGGTCTGGCGGAGTGGGTTCGGGTCTGGTGGGGCGGGTTCGGGTCTGGTGGAGTGGGTTCGGGTCTGGCGGAGGGGGCTTGGGTCTGGCGGAGTGGAATTGGGTCTGGCGGAGTGGGGTTGGGTCTGGCGGAGTGGGCTTGGGTCTGGCGGAGTGGGTTTGCGTCTGGCGGAGTGGGTTTGGGACTGGTGGAGTGGGTTCGGGTCTGGCGGAGTGGGTTTTGGTCTGGCGGAGAGGGTTTGGGTCTGGCGGAGTGGGTTTGGGTCTGGCGGATTGGGTTTGGGTCTGGCGGAGCGGGTTTTGGTCTGGCAGAGTGGGTTTGGGTCTGGCGGAGTGGGTTTGGGCCTGGCGGAGTGGGTTTGGGTCTGGCGGAGTGGGTTTGGGTCTGGCGGATTGGGTTTGGGGTCTGGCGGAGTGGGTTTGAGTCTGGCGGAGTGGGTTTGGGGCTGGCGGAGTGGGTTTCTGCTTGGCGGAGTGGGTTTGGGTCTGGCGGAGTGGGTTTGGGTCTGCCGGAGTGGGTTTCGGTCTGGCCGAGTAGGTTTGGGTCTGGCGGAGTGGGTTTGCGTATGGCGGAGTGGGTTTGGGTCTGGCGGAGTGGGTTTGGGTCTGGCGGAGTGGGTTTGGTCTGGCGGAGTGGGTTTGGGTCTGGCGTAGAGGGTTTGGGTCTGGCGGAGTGGGTTTGGGGTCTGGCGGAGTGGGTTTTGGTCTGGCGGAGTGGGTTGGGGTCTGGCGGAGTGGGTTCGGGTCTGGCGGAGTGGGTTTGGGTCTGACGGAGTGGGTTTGAGTGTGGCGGAGTGGGTTGTGGGTCTGGCGGAGTGGATTTGTGTCTGGCGGAGTGGGTTTGGGGCTGGCGGAGTGGGTTTCTGTTTGGCGGAGTGGGTTTATGTCTGGCGGAGTGGGTTTGGGTCTGGCGGAGTGGGTTTGGATCTGGCGGAGTGGGTTTGGGCTCTGGCAGAGTGGGTTTGGGTCTGGCGGAGTTGGTTTGGGTCTGGCGGAGTTGGTTTGGGTCTGGCGGAGTGGGTTTGGGTCTGGCTGAGAGGGTTTGGGTCTGGCGGAGTGGGTTTGGGTCTGACGGAGTGGGTTTGAGTGTGGCGGAGTGGGTTGTGGGTCTGGCGGAGTGGGTTTGGGTCTGGCAGAGTGGGTTGGGGTCTGGCGGAGTGGGTTTGAGTCTGGCGGAGTGGGATGTGGGTCTGGCGGAGTGGGTTCGGGTCTGGCGGAGTGGGTTCGGGTCTGGCGGAGTAGGTTTGGGTCTGGCGGAGTGGGTTTGGGTCTGGCGGAGTGGGTTTGGGGTCTGGCGGAGTGGGTTTGGGTCTGGCGGAGTGGCTTTGGGTCTGGCGGAGTGGGTTGGGGTCTGGCGGAGTGGGTTGGGGTCTGGCGGAGTGGGTTCGGGTCTGGCGGTGTGGGTTCGGGTCTGGCGGAGTGGGTTCGGGTCTGGCGGGGTGGGTTCGGGTCTGGCGGAGTGGGTTCGTGTCTGGCGGAGGGGGCTTGGGTCTGGCGGAGTGGAATTGGGTCTGGCGGAGTGGGGTTGGTTCTGGCGGAGTGGGCTTGGGTCTGGCGGAGAGGGTTTGGGTCTGGCGGAGTGGGTTGGGGTCTGGCGGAGTGGGTTCGGGTCTGGCGGTGTGGGTTCGGGTCTGGCGGAGTGGGTTCGGGTCTGGTGGGGCGGGTTCGGGTCTGGCGGAGTGGGTTCGGGTCTGGCGGAGGGGGCTTGGGTCTGGCGGAGTGGAATTGGGTCTGGCGGAGTGGGGTTGGGTCTGGCGGAGTGGGCTTGGGTCTGGCGGAGTGGGTTTGCGTCTGGCGGAGTGGGTTTGGGACTGGTGGAGTGGGTTCGGGTCTGGCGGAGTGGGTTTTGGTCTGGCGGAGAGGGTTTGGGTCTGGCGGAGTGGGTTTGGGTCTGGCGGATTGCGTTTGGGTCTGGCGGAGCGGGTTTTGGTCTGGCAGAGTGGGTTTGGGTCTGGCGGAGTGGGTTTGGGCCTGGCGGAGTGGGTTTGGGTCTGGCGGAGTGGGTTTGGGTCTGGCGGATTGGGTTTGGGGTCTGGCGGAGTGGGTTTGTGTCTGGCGGAGTGGGTTTGGGGCTGGCGGAGTGGGTTTCTGTTTGGCGGAGTGGGTTTGGGTCTGGCGGAGTGGGTTTGGGTCTGCCGGAGTGGGTTTCGGTCTGGCCGAGTAGGTTTGGGTCTGGCGGAGTGGGTTTGCGTATGGCGGAGTGGGTTTGGGTCTGGCGGAGTGGGTTTGGGTCTGGCGGAGTGGGTTTGGTCTGGCGGAGTGTGTTTGGGTCAGGCGCAGTGGGTTTGGGTCTGGCGGAGTGGGTTTGGGGTCTGGCGGAGTGGGTTTTGGTCTGGCGGAGTGGGTTTGGGTCTGGCGGAGTGGGTTTGGGTCTGGCGGAGTGGGTTTGGGTCTGACGGAGTGGGTTTGAGTGTGGCGGAGTGGGTTGTGGGTCTGGCGGAGTGGGTTTGTGTCTGGCGGAGTGGGTTTGGGGCTGGCGGAGTGGGTTTCTGTTTGGCGGAGTGGGTTTAGGTCTGGCGGAGTGGGTTTTGGTCTGGCGGAGTGGGTTTGGGTCTGGCGGAGTGGGTTTGGGTCTGGCGGAGTGGGTTTGCGTCTGGCGGAGTGGGTTTGGGTCTGGCGTAGTGGGTTTGGGTCTGGCGGGGTGGGTTTGGGGTCTGGCGGAGTGGGTTTTGGTCTGGCGGAGTGGGTTTGGTCTGGCGGAGTGGGTTTGGGCCTGGCGTAGTGGGTTTGGGTCTGGCGGGGTGGGTTTGGGGTCTGGCGGAGTGGGTTTTGGTCTGGCGGAGTGGGTTTGGGTCTGGCGGAGTGGGTTTGGGGCTGGCGGAGTGGGTTTCTGTTTGGCGGTGTGGGTTTAGGTCTGGCGGAGTGTGTTTGGGTCTGGCGGAGTGGGTTTGGGTCTGGCAGAGTGGGTTTGGGTCTGGCGGAGTGGGTTTGAGTCTGGCGGTGTGGGATGTGGGTCTGGCGGAGTGGGTTCGGGTCTGGCGGAGTGGGTTCGGGTCTGGCGGAGTGGGTTTGGGTCTGGCGGAGTGGGTTTGGGTCTGGCGGAGTGGGTTTGGATCTGGCGGAGTGGGTTTGGGCTCTGGCGGAGTGGGTTTGGGTCTGGCGGAGTTGGTTTGGGTCTGGCGGAGTTGGTTTGGGTCTGGCGGAGTGGGTTTGGGTCTGGAGGAGTGGGTTTGGGTCTGGCGGAGTGGGTTGGGGTCTGGCGGAGTGGGTTCGGGACTGGCGGAGTGGGTTGGGGTCTGCCGGGGTGGGTTGGAGTCTGGCGGAGTGGGTTCGGGTCTGGCGGAGTGGGTTATGGTCTGGCGGAGTGGGTTCGGGTCTGTCGGAGTGGGTTCGGGTCTGGCGGAGTGGGTTGTGGTCTGACGGAGTGGGTTCGGGTGTGGCGGAGTGGGTTCGGGTCTGGCGGAGTTGGTTTGGCTCTGGCGGAGTGAGTTTGGGTCTGGCGGAGTGGGTTTGGGTCTGGCGGAGTTGGTTTAGGTCTGGCGGAGTGCGTTTGGGTCTGGCGGAGTGGGTTTGGGTGTTGCGGAATAGGTTCGGGTCTGGCGGAGTGGGTTCGGATCTGGCGGAGTGGGTTGGGGTCTGGCGGAGTGGGTTCGGGTCTGGCGGAGTGGGTTTCGTTCTGGCAGAGTGAGTTGGGGTCTGGCGGAGTGGGTTTGGGTCTGGCGTAGAGGGTTTGGGTCTGGCAGAGTGGGTTTGGGTCTTCCGGAGTGGGTTTGTGTCTGGTGAAGTGGGTTTGGGTCTGGCGGAGTAGGTTTGGGTCTGGCGGAGTGGGTTTGGGTCTGGCGGAGTGGGTTTGGGTCTGGCGGAGTGGGTTTGGGTCTGGCGGAGTGGGTTTGGGGTCTGGCGGAGTGGGTTTGGGTCTGGCGGAGTGGCTTTGGGTCTGGCGGAGTGGGTTGGGGTCTGGCGGAGTGGGTTGGGGTCTGGCGGAGTGGGTTCGGGTCTGGCGGTGTGGGTTCGGGTCTGGCGGAGTGGGTTCGGGTCTGGCGGGGTGGGTTCGGGTCTGGCAGAGTGGGTTCGTGTCTGGCGGAGGGGGCTTGGGTCTGGCGGAGTGGAATTGGGTCTGGCGGAGTGGGGTTGGGTCTGGCGGAGTGGGTTCGGGTCTGGCGGAGTGGGTTTGGGTCTGGCGGAGTGGGTTTGGGCCTGGCGGAGTGGGTTTGGGTCTGGCGGAGTGGGTTGGGGTCTGGCGGAGTGGGTTCGGGTCTGGTGGTGTGGGTTCGGGTCTGGCGGAGTGGGTTCGGGTCTGGTGGGGCGGGTTCGGGTCTGGCGGAGTGGGTTCGGGTCTGGCGGAGGGGGCTTGGGTCTGGCGGAGTGGAATTGGGTCTGGCGGAGTGGGGTTGGGTCTGGCGGAGTGGGTTTGGGTCTGGCGGATTGGGTTTGGGGTCTGGCGGAGTGGGTTTGTGTCTGGCGGAGTGGGTTTGGGGCTGGCGGAGTGGGTTTCTGTTTGGCGGAGTGGGTTTGGGTCTGGCGGAGTGGGTTTGGGTCTGCCGGAGTGGGTTTCGGTCTGGCCGAGTAGGTTTGGGTCTGGCGGAGTGGGTTTGCGTATGGCGGAGTGGGTTTGGGTCTGGCGGAGTGGGTTTGGGTCTGGCGGAGTGGGTTTGGTCTGGCGGAGTGGGTTTGGGTCTGGCGCAGTGGGTTTGGGTCTGGCGGAGTGGGTTTGGGGTCTGGCGGAGTGGGTTTTGGTCTGGCGGAGTGGGTTTGGGTCTGGCGGAGTGGGTTTGGGTCTGGCGGAGTGGGTTTGGGTCTGACGGAGTGGGTTTGAGTGTGGCGGAGTGGGTTGTGGGTCTGGCGGAGTGGGTTTGTGTCTGGCGGAGTGGGTTTGGGGCTGGCGGAGTGGGTTTCTGTTTGGCGGAGTGGGTTTAGGTCTGGCGGAGTGGGTTTTGGTCTGGCGGAGTGGGTTTGGGTCTGGCGGAGTGGGTTTGGGTCTGGCGGAGTGGGTTTGCGTCTGGCGGAGTGGGTTTGGGTCTGGCGTAGTGTGTTTGGGTCTGGCGGGGTGGGTTTGGGGTCTGGCGGAGTGGGTTTTGGTCTGGCGGAGTGGGTTTGGTCTGGCGGAGTGGGTTTGGGCCTGGCGTAGTGGGTTTGGGTCTGGCGGGGTGGGTTTGGGGTCTGGCGGAGTGGGTTTTGGTCTGGCGGAGTGGGTTTGGGTCTGGCGGAGTGGGTTTGGGGCTGGCGGAGTGGGTTTCTGTTTGGCGGTGTGGGATTAGGTCTGGCGGAGTGTGTTTGGGTCTGGCGGAGTGGGTTTGGGTCTGGCAGAGTGGGTTTGGGTCTGGCGGAGTGGGTTTGAGTCTGGCGGTGTGGGATGTGGGTCTGGCGGAGTGGGTTCGGGTCTGGCGGAGTGGGTTCGGGTCTGGCGGAGTGGGTTTGGGTCTGGCGGAGTGGGTTTGGGTCTGGCGGAGTGGGTTTGGATCTGGCGGAGTGGGTTTGGGCTCTGGCGGAGTGGGTTTGGGTCTGGCGGAGTTGGTTTGGGTCTGGCGGAGTTGGTTTGGGTCTGGCGGAGTGGGTTTGGGTCTGGCGGAGTGGGTTTGGGTCTGGCGGAGTGGGTTGGGGTCTGGCGGAGTGGGTTCGGGACTGGCGGAGTGGGTTGGGGTCTGCCGGGGTGGGTTGGAGTCTGGCGGAGTGGGTTCGGGTCTGGCGGAGTGGGTTATGGTCTGGCGGAGTGGGTTCGGGTCTGTCGGAGTGGGTTCGGGTCTGGCGGAGTGGGTTGTGGTCTGACGGAGTGGGTTCGGGTGTGGCGGAGTGGGTTCGGGTCTGGCGGAGTTGGTTTGGCTCTGGCGGAGTGAGTTTGGGTCTGGCGGAGTGGGTTTGGGTCTGGCGGAGTTGGTTTAGGTCTGGCGGAGTGCGTTTGGGTCTGGCGGAGTGGGTTTGGGTGTTGCGGAATAGGTTCGGGTCTGGCGGAGTGGGTTCGGATCTGGCGGAGTGGGTTGGGGTCTGGCGGAGTGGGTTCGGGTCTGGCGGAGTGGGTTTCGTTCTGGCAGAGTGAGTTGGGGTCTGGCGGAGTGGGTTTGGGTCTGGCGTAGAGGGTTTGGGTCTGGCGGAGTGGGTTTGGGTCTTCCGGAGTGGGTTTGTGTCTGGTGAAGTGGGTTTGGGTCTGGCGGAGTAGGTTTGGGTCTGGCGGAGTGGGTTTGGGTCTGGCGGAGTGGGTTTGGGTCTGGCGGAGTGGGTTTGGGTCTGGCGGAGTGGGTTTGGGGTCTGGCGGAGTGGGTTTGGGTCTGGCGGAGTGGCTTTGGGTCTGGCGGAGTGGGTTGGGGTCTGGCGGAGTGGGTTGGGGTCTGGCGGAGTGGGTTCGGGTCTGGCGGTGTGGGTTCGGGTCTGGCGGAGTGGGTTCGGGTCTGGCGGGGTGGGTTCGGGACTGGCGGAGTGGGTTCGTGTCTGGCGGAGGGGGCTTGGGTCTGGCGGAGTGGAATTGGGTCTGGCGGAGTGGGGTTGGGTCTGGCGGAGTGGGCTTGGGTCTGGCGGAGTGGGTTGGGGTCTGGCGGAGTGGGTTCGGGTCTGGCGGTGTGGGTTCGGGTCTGGCGGAGTGGGTTTTGGTCTGGCGCAGTTGGTTTGGGTCTGGCGGAGTGGGTTTGGGCCTGGCGGAGTGGGTTTGGGTCTGGCGGAGTGGGTTGGGGTCTGGCGGAGTGGGTTCGGGTCTGGCGGTGTGGGTTCGGGTCTGGCGGAGTGGGTTCGGGTCTGGTGGGGCGGGTTCGGGTCTGGCGGAGTGGGTTCGGGTCTGGCGGAGGGGGCTTGGGTCTGGCGGAGTGGAATTGGGTCTGGCGGAGTGGGGTTGGGTCTGGCGGAGTGGGCTTGGGTCTGGCGGAGTGGGTTTGCGTCTGGCGGAGTGGGTTTGGGACTGGTGGAGTGGGTTCGGGTCTGGCGGAGTGGGTTTTGGTCTGGCGGAGAGGGTTTGGGTCTGGCGGAGTGGGTTTGGGTCTGGCGGATTGGGTTTGGGTCTGGCGGAGCGGGTTTTGGTCTGGCAGAGTGGGTTTTGGTCTGGCGGAGTGGGTTTGGGCCTGGCGGAGTGGGTTTGGGTCTGGCGGAGTGGGTTTGGGTCTGGCGGATTGGGTTTGGGGTCTGGCGGAGTGGGTTTGTGTCTGGCGGAGTGGGTTTGGGGCTGGCGGAGTGGGTTTCTGCTTGGCGGTGTGGGTTTGGTTCTGGCGGAGTGGGTTTGGGTCTGCCGGAGTGGGTTTCGGTCTGGCCGAGTAGGTTTGGGTCTGGCGGAGTGGGTTTGCGTATGGCGGAGTGGGTTTGGGTCTGGCGGAGTGGGTTTGGGTCTGGCGGAGTGGGTTTGGTCTGGCGGAGTGGGTTTGGGTCTGGCGTAGAGGGTTTGGGTCTGGCGGAGTGGGTTTGGGGTCTGGCGGAGTGGGTTTTGGTCTGGCGGAGTGGGTTGGGGTCTGGCGGAGTGGGTTCGGGTCTGGCGGAGTGGGTTTGGGTCTGACGGAGTGGGTTTGAGTGTGGCGGAGTGGGTTGTGGGTCTGGCGGAGTGGGTTTGTGTCTGGCGGAGTGGGTTTGGGGCTGGCGGAGTGGGTTTCTGTTTGGCGGAGTGGGTTTATGTCTGGCGGAGTGGGTTTGGGTCTGGCGGAGTGGGTTTGGATCTGGCGGAGTGGGTTTGGGCTCTGGCGGAGTGGGTTTGGGTCTGGCGGAGTTGGTTTGGGTCTGGCGGAGTTGGTTTGGGTCTGGCGGAGTGGGTTTGGGTCTGGTTGAGAGGGTTTGGGTCTGGCGGAGTGGGTTTGGGTCTGACGGAGTGGGTTTGAGTGTGGCGGAGTGGGTTGTGGGTCTGGCGGAGTGGGTTTGGGTCTGGCAGAGTGGGTTTGGGTCTGGCGGAGTGGGTTTGAGTCTGGCGGAGTGGGATGTGGGTCTGGCGGAGTGGGTTCGGGTCTGGCGGAGTGGGTTCGGGTCTGGCGGAGTAGGTTTGGGTCTGGCGGAGTGGGTTTGGGTCTGGCGGAGTGGGTTTGGGGTCTGGCGGAGTGGGTTTGGGTCTGGCGGAGTGGCTTTGGGTCTGGCGGAGTGGGTTGGGGTCTGGCGGAGTGGGTTGGGGTCTGGCGGAGTGGGTTCGGGTCTGGCGGTGTGGGTTCGGGTCTGGCGGAGTGGGTTCGGGTCTGGCGGGGTGGGTTCGGGTCTGGCGGAGTGGGTTCGTGTCTGGCGGAGGGGGCTTGGGTCTGGCGGAGTGGAATTGGGTCTGGCGGAGTGGGGTTGGTTCTGGCGGAGTGGGCTTGGGTCTGGCGGAGAGGGTTTGGGTCTGGCGGAGTGGGTTGGGGTCTGGCGGAGTGGGTTCGGGTCTGGCGGTGTGGGTTCGGGTCTGGCGGAGTGGGTTCGGGTCTGGTGGGGCGGGTTCGGGTCTGGCGGAGTGGGTTCGGGTCTGGCGGAGGGGGCTTGGGTCTGGCGGAGTGGAATTGGGTCTGGCGGAGTGGGGTTGGGTCTGGCGGAGTGGGCTTGGGTCTGGCGGAGTGGGTTTGCGTCTGGCGGAGTGGGTTTGGGACTGGTGGAGTGGGTTCGGGTCTGGCGGAGTGGGTTTTGGTCTGGCGGAGAGGGTTTGGGTCTGGCGGAGTGGGTTTGGGTCTGGCGGATTGCGTTTGGGTCTGGCGGAGCGGGTTTTGGTCTGGCAGAGTGGGTTTGGGTCTGGCGGAGTGGGTTTGGGCCTGGCGGAGTGGGTTTGGGTCTGGCGGAGTGGGTTTGGGTCTGGCGGATTGGGTTTGGGGTCTGGCGGAGTGGGTTTGTGTCTGGCGGAGTGGGTTTGGGGCTGGCGGAGTGGGTTTCTGTTTGGCGGAGTGGGTTCGGGTCTGGCGGAGTGGGTTTGGGTCTGCCGGAGTGGGTTTCGGTCTGGCCGAGTAGGTTTGGGTCTGGCGGAGTGGGTTTGCGTATGGCGGAGTGGGTTTGGGTCTGGCGGAGTGGGTTTGGGTCTGGCGGAGTGGGTTTGGTCTGGCGGAGTGGGTTTGGGTCTGGCGCAGTGGGTTTGGGTCTGGCGGAGTGGGTTTGGGGTCTGGCGGAGTGGGTTTTGGTCTGGCGGAGTGGGTTTGGGTCTGGCGGAGTGGGTTTGGGTCTGGCGGAGTGGGTTTGGGTCTGACGGAGTGGGTTTGAGTGTGGCGGAGTGGGTTGTGGGTCTGGCGGAGTGGGTTTGTGTCTGGCGGAGTGGGTTTGGGGCTGGCGGAGTGGGTTTCTGTTTGGCGGAGTGGGTTTAGGTCTGGCGGAGTGGGTTTTGGTCTGGCGGAGTGGGTTTGGGTCTGGCGGAGTGGGTTTGGGTCTGGCGGAGTGGGTTTGCGTCTGGCGGAGTGGGTTTGGGTCTGGCGGAGTGGGTTTGGGTCTGGCGGAGTGGGTTTGGGTCTGGCGGAGTGGGTTTGGGTCTGGCGGAGTGGGTTTGGGTCTGGCGGAGTGGGTTTGGGGTCTGGCGGAGTGGGATTGGGTCTGGCGTAGTGGGTTTGTGTCTGGCGGAGTGGGTTTGGGGTCTGGCGGAGTGGGTTTTGGTCTGGCGGAGTGGGTTTGGGTCTGGCGGAGTGGGTTTGGGTCTGGCGGAGTGGGTTTGGATCTGGCGGAGTGGGTTTGGGCTCTGGCGGAGTGGGTTTGGGTCTGGCGGAGTTGGTTTGGGTCTGGCGGAGTTGGTTTGGGTCTGGCGGAGTGGGTTTGGGTCTGGCGGAGTGGGTTTGGGTCTGGCGGAGTGGGTTTGGGTCTGACAGAGTGGGTTTGAGTGTGGCGGAGTGGGTTGTGGGTCTGGCGGAGTGGGTTTGTGTCTGGCGGAGTGGGTTTGGGGCTGGCGGAGTGGGTTTCTGTTTGGCGGTGTGGGTTTAGGTCTGGCGGAGTGGGTTTGGGTCTGGCGGAGTGGGTTTGGGTCTGGCGGAGTGGGTTTGGGTCTGGCGGAGTGGGTTTGGGTCTGGCGGAGTGGGTTGGGGTCTGGCGGAGTGGGTTCGGGACTGGCGGAGTGGGTTGGGGTCTGCCGGGGTGGGTTGGAGTCTGGCGGAGTGGGTTCGGGTCTGGCGGAGTGGGTTATGGTCTGGCGGAGTGGGTTCGGGTCTGTCGGAGTGGGTTCGGGTCTGGCGGAGTGGGTTGTGGTCTGGCGGAGTGGGTTCGGGTGTGGCGGAGTGGGTTCGTGTCTGGCGGAGTTGGTTTGGTTCTGGCGGAGTGAGTTTGGGTCTGGCGGAGTGGGTTTGGGTCTGGCGGAGTTGGTTTAGGTCTGGCGGAGTGCGTTTGGGTCTGGCGGAGTGGGTTTGGGTCTTGCGGAATAGGTTCGGGTCTGGCGGAGTGGGTTCGGATCTGGCGGAGTGGGTTGGGGTCTGGCGGAGTGGGTTCGGGTCTGGCGGAGTGGGTTTCGTTCTGGCGGAGTGAGTTGGGGTCTGGCGGAGTGGGTTTGGGTCTGGCGTAGAGGGTTTGGGTCTGGCGGAGTGGGTTTGGGTCTACCGGAGTGGGTTTGTGTCTGGTGAAGTGGGTTTGGGTCTGGCGGAGTGGGTTTGGGTCTGGCGGAGTGGGTTTGGGTCTGGCGGAGTGGGTTTGTGTGTGGCGGAGTGGGTTTGGGTCTGGCGGAGTGGGTTTGGGTCTTGCGGAGTGGGTTTGGGGTCTGGCGGAGTGGGTTTGGGTCTGGCGGAGTGGCTTTGGGTCTGGCGGAGTGGGTTGGGGTCTGGCGGAGTGGGTTGGGGTCTGGCGGAGTGGGTTCGGGTCTGGCGGTGTGGGTTCGGGTCTGGCGGAGTGGGTTCGGGTCTGGCGGGGTGGGTTCGGGTCTGGCGGAGTGGGTTCGGGTCTGGCGGAGGGGGCTTGGGTCTGGCGGAGTGGAATTGGGTCTGGCGGAGTGGGGTTGGGTCTGGCGGAGTGGGCTTGGGTCTGGCGGAGAGGGTTTGGGTCTCGCGGAGTGGGTTTGGGTCTGGCGGATTGGGTTTGGGTCTGGCGGAGTGGGTTTTGGTCTGGCGGAGTGGGTTTAGGTCTGGCGGAGTGGGTTTGGGCCTGGCGGAGTGGGTTTGGGTCTGGCGGAGTGGGTTTGGGTCTGGCGGATTGGGTTTCGGTCTGGCGGAGTGGGTTGGGGTCTGGCGGAGTGGGTTGGGGTCTGGCGGAGTGGGTTCGGGTCTGGCGGTGTGGGTTCGGGTCTGGCGGAGTGGGTTCGGGTCTGGTGGGGCGGGTTCGGGTCTGGCGGAGTGGGTTTCGTTCTGGCGGAGTGAGTTGGGGTCTGGCGGAGTGGGTTCGGGTCTGGCGGAGTGGGTTCGGGTCTGGCGGAGTGGGTTTCGTTCTGGCGGAGTGAGTTGGGGTCTGGCGGAGTGGGTTTGGGTCTGGCGTAGAGGGTTTGGGTCTGGCGGAGTGGGTTTGGGTCTTCCGGAGTGGGTTTGTGTCTGGTGAAGTGGGTTTCGGTCTGGCGGAGTGGGTTTGGGTCTGGCGGAGTGGGTTTGGGTCTGGCGGAGTGGGTTTGGGTCTGGCGGAGTGGGTTTGTGTGTGGCGGAGTGGGTTTGGGTCTGGCGGAGTGGGTTTGGGTCTGGCGGAGTGGGTTTGGGGTCTGGCGGAGTGGGTTTGGGTCTGGCGGAGTGGCTTTGGGTCTGGCGGAGTGGGTTGGGGTCTGGCGGAGTGGGTTTGGGTCTGGCGGATTGGGTTTGGGTCTGGCGGATTGGGTTTCGGTCTGGCGGAGTGGGTTTGGGGTCTGGCGGAGTGGGGTTGGGTCTGGCGGAGTGGGCTTGGGTCTGGCGGAGAGGGTTTGGGTCTGGCGGAGTGGGTTTTGGTCTGGCGGATTGGGTTTGGGTCTGGCGGAGTGGGTTTTGGTCTGGTGGAGTGGGTTTAGGTCTGGCGGAGTGGGTTTGGGCCTGGCGGAGTGGGTTTGGGTCTGGCGGAGTGGGTTTGGGTCTGGCGGATTGGGTTTTGGTCTGGCGGAGTGGGTTGGGGTCTGGCGGAGTGGGTTGGGGTCTGGCGGAGTGGGTTCGGGTCTGGCGGTGTGGGTTCGGGTCTGGCGGAGTGGGTTCGGGTCTGGTGGGGCGGGTTCGGGTCTGGCGGAGTGGGTTCGGGTCTGGCGGAGGGGGCTTGGGTCTGGCGGAGTGGAATTGGGTCTGGCGGAGTGGGGTTGGGTCTGGCGGAGTGGGCTTGGGTCTGGCGGAGTGGGTTTGCGTCTGGCGGAGGGGGTTTGGGACTGGTGGAGTGGGTTCGGGTCTGGCGGAGTGGGTTTTGGTCTGGCGGAGAGGGTTTGGGTCTGGCGGAGTGGGTTTGGGTCTGGCGGATTGGGTTTGGGTCTGGCGGAGCGTGTTTTGGTCTGGCGGAGTGGGTTTGGGTCTGGCGGAGTGGGTTTGGGCCTGGCGGAGTGGGTTTGGGTCTGGCGGAGTGGGTTTGGGTCTGGCGGATTGGGTTTGGGGTCTGGCGGAGTGGGTTTGTGTCTGGCGGAGTGGGTTTGGGGCTGGCGGAGTGGGTTTCTGTTTGGCGGAGTGGGTTTGGGTCTGGCGGAGTGGGTTTGGGTCTGCCGGAGTGGGTTTAGGTCTGGCCGAGTAGGTTTGGGTCTGGCGGAGTGGGTTTGCGTATGGCGGAGTGGGTTTGGGTCTGGCGGAGTGGGTTTGGTTCTGGCGGAGTGGGTTTGGTCTGCCGGAGTGGGTTTGGGTCTGGCGTAGTGGGTTTGGGTCTGGCGGAGTGGGTTTGGGGTCTGGCGGAGTGGGTTTTGGTCTGGCGGAGTGGGTTTGGGTCTGGCGGAGTGGGTTTGGGTCTGGCGGAGTGGGTTTGGGTCTGACGGAGTGGGTTTGAGTGTGGCGGAGTGGGTTGTGGGTCTGGCGGAGTGGGTTTGTGTCTGGCGGAGTGGGTTTGGGGCTGGCGGAGTGGGTTTCTGTTTGGCGGAGTGGGTTTAGGTCTGGCGGAATGGGTTTGGGTCTGGCGGAGTGGGTTTGGGTCTGGCGGAGTGGGTTTGGGTCTGGCGGAGTGGGTTTGCGTCTGGCGGAGTGGGTTTGGGTCTGACGGAGTGGGTTTGGGTCTGGCGGAGTGGGTTTGGGTCTGGCGGAGTGGGTTTGGGTCTGGCGTAGTGGGTTTGGGTCTGGCGGAGTGGGTTTGGGGTCTGGCGGAGTGGGTTTGGGTCTGGCGTAGTGGGTTTGGGTCTGGCGGAGTGGGTTTGGGGTCTGGCCGAGTGGGTTTTGGTCTGGCGGAGTGGGTTTGGGTCTGGCGGAGTGGGTTTGGGTCTGGCGGAGTGGGTTTGGATCTGGCGGAGTGGGTTTGGGCTATGGCGGAGTGGGTTTGGGTCTGGCGGAGTTGGTTTGGGTCTGGCGGAGTTGGTTTGGGTCTGGAGGAGTGGGTTTGGGTCTGGCGTAGTGGGTTTGGGTCTGGCGGAGTGGGTTTGGGTCTGGCGGAGTAGGTTTGGGTCTGGCGGAGTGGGTTGGGGTCTGGCGGAGTGGGTTCGGGACTGGCGGAGTGGGTTGGGGTCTGCCGGGGTGGGTTGGAGTCTGGCGGAGTGGGTTCGGGTCTGGCAGAGTGGGTTATGGTCTGGCGGAGTGGGTTCGGGTCTGTCGGAGTGGGTTCAGGTCTGGCGGAGTGGGTTGGGGTCTGGTGGAGTGGGTTCGGGCCTGGCGGAGTGGGTTCGGGTCTGGCGGAGTGGGTTCGGGTCTGGCGGAGTGGGTTAGGGTCTGGCGGAGTGGGTTCGGGTCTGGCGGAGTGGGTTCGGGTCTGTACGAGTGGGTTCGCGTCTGGCGGAGTGGGTTGTGGTCTGGCGGAGTGGGTTCGGGTGTGGCGGAGTGGGTTCGGGTCTGGCGGAGTTGGTTTGGTTCTGGCGGAGTGAGTTTGGGTCTGGCGGAGTGGGTTTGGGTCTGGCGGAGTTGGTTTAGGTCTGGCGGAGTGGGTTTGGGTCTGGCGGAGTGGGTTTGGGTCTTGCGGAATGGGTTCGGATCTGGCGGAGTGGGTGGGGGTCTGGCGGAGTGGGTTCGGGTCTGGCGGAGTGGGTTTCGTTCTGGCGGAGTGAGTTGGGGTCTGGCGGAGTGGGTTTGGGTCTGGCGGAGTGGGTTTGGGTCTGGCGGAGTGGGTTTGGGTCTGGCGGAGAAGGTTTGGGTCTGGCGGAGTGGGTTTGGGTCTTCCGGAGTGGGTTTGTGTCTGGCGAAGTGGGTTTGGGTCTGGATGAGTGGGTTTGGGTCTTGCGGTGTGGGTTTGGGGCTGGCGGAGTGGGTTTGGGTCTGGCGGAGTGTGTTTAGGACTGGCGGAGTGGGTTAGGGTCTGGCGGAGTGGGTTTGGGACTGGCGGAGTGGGTTTGGGTCTGGCGGAGTGGGTTTGGGTCTGGCGGAGTGGGTTTGGGTCTGTCGGAGTGGGTTTGTGTGTGGCGGAGTGGGTTTGGGTCTGGCGGAGTGGGTTTGGGTCTGGCGGAGTGGGTTTGGGGTCTGGTGGAGTGGGTTTGGGTCTGGCGGAGTGGCTTTGGGTCTGGCGGAGTGGGTTGGGGTCTGGCGGAGTGGGTTGGGGTCTGGCGGAGTGGGTTCGGGTCTGGCGGTGTGGGTTCGGGTCTGGCGGAGTGGGTTCGGGTCTGGCGGGGTGGGTTCGGGTCTGGCGGAGTGGGTTTGTGTCTGGCGGAGGGGGCTTGGGTCTGGCGGAGTGGAATTGGGTCTGGCGGAGTGGGGTTGGGTCTGGCGGACTGGGCTTGGGTCTGGCGGAGAGGGTTTGGGTCTGGCGGAGTGGGTTTGGGTCTGGCGGATTGGGTTTGGGTCTGGCGGAGTGGGTTTTGGTCTGGCGGAGTGGGTTTGGGTCTGGCGGAGTGGGTTTGGGTCTGGCGGATTGGGTTTGGGGTCTGGCGGAGTGGGTTTGTGTCTGGCGGAGTGGGTTTGGGGCTGGCGGAGTGGGTTTCTGTTTGGCGGAGTGGGTTTAGGTCTGGCGGAGTGGGTTTGGGTCTGGCGGAGTGGGTTTCGGTCTGGCGGAGTGGGTTTGGGTCTGGCGGAGTGGGTTTGGGTCTGGCGGAGTGGGTTTGGTCTGGCGGAGTGGGTTTGGGTCTGGCGTAGTGGGTTTGGGTCTGGCGGAGTGGGTTTGGGGTCTGGCCGAGTGGGTTTTGGTCTGGCGGAGTGGGTTTGGGACTGGCGGAGTGGGTTTGGGTCTGATGGAGTGGGTTTGAGTGTGGCGGAGTGGGTTTGGGTCTGGCGGAGTGGGTTCGGGACTGGCGGAGTGGGTTGTGGGTCTGGCGGAGTGGGTTTGTGTCTGGCGGAGTGGGTTTGGGGCTGGCGGAGTGGGTTTCTGTTTGGCGGAGTGGGTTTAGGTCTGGCCGAGTGGGTTTGGGTCTGGCGGAGTGGGTTTGAGTCTGGCAGAGTGGTTTGTGGGTCTGGCGGAGTGGGTTCGGGTCTGGCGGAGTGGGTTTGGGTCTGGCGGAGTGGGTTTGGGTCTGGCGGAGTGGGTTTGGGTCTGGCGGAGTGGGTTGGGGTCTGGCGGAGTGGGTTCGGGACTGGCGGAGTGGGTTGGGGTCTGCCGGGGTGGGTTGGGTTCTGGCGGAGTGCGTTCGGGTCTGGCGGAGTGGGTTATGGTCTGGCGGAGTGGGTTCGGGTGTGTCGGAGTGGGTTGGGGTCTGGCGGAGTTGGTTTGGTTCTGGCGGAGTGAGTTTGGGTCTGGCGGAGTGGGTTTGGGTCTGGCGGAGTGGGTTTGGGTCTGGCGGAGTGGGTTGGGGTCTGGCGGAGTGGGTTCGGGACTGGCGGAGTGGGTTGGGGTCTGCCGGGGTGGGTTGGGTTCTGGCGGAGTGGGTTGGGGTCTGGTGGAGTGGGTTCGGGCCTGGCGGAGTGGGTTTGGGTCTTCCGGAGTGGGTTTGTGTCTGGCGAAGTGGGTTTGGGTCTGGATGAGTGGGTTTGGGTCTTGCGGTGTGGGTTTGGGGCTGGCGGAGTGGGTTTGGGTCTGGCGGAGTGTGTTTAGGACTGGCGGAGTGGGTTAGGGTCTGGCGGAGTGGGTTTGGGACTGGCGGAGTGGGTTTGGGTCTGGCGGAGTGGGTTTGGGTCTGGCGGAGTGGGTTTGGGTCTGTCGGAGTGGGTTTGTGTGTGGCGGAGTGGGTTTGGGTCTGGCGGAGTGGGTTTGGGTCTGGCGGAGTGGGTTTGGGGTCTGGTGGAGTGGGTTTGGGTCTGGCGGAGTGGCTTTGGGTCTGGCGGATTGGGTTGGGGTCTGGCGGAGTGGGTTGGGGTCTGGCGGAGTGGGTTCGGGTCTGGCGGTGTGGGTTCGGGTCTGGCGGAGTGGGTTCGGGTCTGGCGGGGTGGGTTCGGGTCTGGCGGAGTGGGTTTGTGTCTGGCGGAGGGGGCTTGGGTCTGGCGGAGTGGAATTGGGTCTGGCGGAGTGGGGTTGGGTCTGGCGGACTGGGCTTGGGTCTGGCGGAGAGGGTTTGGGTCTGGCGGAGTGGGTTTGGGTCTGGCGGATTGGGTTTGGGTCTGGCGGAGTGGGTTTTGGTCTGGCGGAGTGGGTTTGGGTCTGGCGGAGTGGGTTTGGGTCTGGCGGATTGGGTTTGGGGTCTGGCGGAGTGGGTTTGTGTCTGGCGGAGTGGGTTTGGGGCTGGCGGAGTGGGTTTCTGTTTGGCGGAGTGGGTTTAGGTCTGGCGGAGTGGGTTTGGGTCTGGCGGAGTGGGTTTCGGTCTGGCGGAGTGGGTTTGGGTCTGGCGGAGTGGGTTTGGGTCTGGCAGAGTGGGTTTGGTCTGGCGGAGTGGGTTTGGGTCTGGCGTAGTGGGTTTGGGTCTGGCGGAGAGGGTTTGGGGTCTGGCCGAGTGGGTTTTGGTCTGGCGGAGTGGGTTTGGGACTGGCGGAGTGGGTTTGGGTCTGATGGAGTGGGTTTGAGTGTGGTGGAGTGGGTTTGGGTCTGGCGGAGTGGGTTCGGGACTGGCGGAGTGGGTTGTGGGTCTGGCGGAGTGGGTTTGTGTCTGGCGGAGTGGGTTTGGGGCTGGCGGAGTGGGTTTGGGTCTGGCGGAGTGGGTTTGGGTCTGGCGGAGTGGGTTTGGGTCTGGCGGAGTGGGTTGGGGTCTGGCGGAGTGGGTTCGGGACTGGCGGAGTGGGTTGGGGTCTGCCGGGGTGGGTTGGGTTCTGGCGGAGTGGGTTCGGGTCTGGCGGAGTGGGTTATGGTCTGGCGGAGTGGGTTCGGGTGTGTCGGAGTGGGTTGGGGTCTGGCGGAGTTGGTTTGGTTCTGGCGGAGTGAGTTTGGGTCTGGCGGAGTGGGTTTGGGTCTGGCGGAGTGGGTTTGGGTCTGGCGGAGTGGGTTGGGGTCTGGCGGAGTGGGTTCGGGACTGGCGGAGTGGGTTGGGGTCTGCCGGGGTGGGTTGGGTTCTGGCGGAGTGGGTTGGGGTCTGGTGGAGTGGGTTCGGGCCTGGCGGAGTGGGTTCGGGTGTGGCGGAGTGGGTTTGGGTCTGGCGGAGTTGGTTTGGTTCTGGCGGAGTGAGTTTGGGTCTGGCGGAGTGGGTTTGGGTCTGGCGGAGTTGGTTTAGGTCTGGCGGTGTGGGTTTGGGTCTGGCGGAGTGGGTTTGGGTCTGGCGGAATAGGTTCGGGTCTGGCGGAGTGGGTTCGGATCTGGCGGAGTGGGTTGGGGTCTGGCGGAGTGGGTTCGGGTCTGGCGGAGTGGGTTTCATTCTGGCGGAGTGAGTTGGGGTCTGGCGGAGTGGGTTTGGGTCTGGCGGAGTGGGTTTGGGTCTGGCGGAGTGGGTTTGGGTCTGGCGGAGAGGGTTTGGGTCTGGCGGAGTGGGTTTGGGTCTGGCGGAGTGGGTTTGTGTCTGGCGAAGTGGGTTTGGGTCTGGATGAGTGGATTTGGGTCTTGCGGTGTGGGTTTGGGGCTGGCGGAGTGGGTTTGGGTCTGGCGGAGTGTGTTTAGGACTGGCGGAGTGGGTTAGGGTCTGGCGGAGTGGGTTTGGGACTGGCGGAGTGGGTTTGGGTCTGGCGGAGTGGGTTTGGGTCTGGCGGAGTGGGTTTGGGTCTGGCGGAGTGGGTTTGTGTGTGGCGGAGTGGGTTTGGGTCTGGCGAAGTGGGTTTGGGTCTGGCGGAGTGGGTTTGGGGTCTGGCGGAGTGGGTTTGGGTCTGGCGGAGTGGATTTGGGTCTGGCGGAGTGGGTTTGGATCTGGCGGAGTGGGTTTGGGGTCTGGCGGAGTGGGTTTGGATCTGGCGGAGTTGGTTTGGGTCTGGCGGCGTGGGTTTGGGTCTGGCGGAGTGGGTTTGGGTCTGGCGGAGTGGGTTTGGGTCTGGCGGAGTGGGTTCGGGACTGGCGGAGTGGGTTGGGGTCTGCCGGAGTGGGTTGGGGTCTGGCGGAGTGGGTTCGGGTCTGGCGGAGTGGGTTATGGTCTGGCGGAGTAGGTTCGGGTCTGTCGGAGTGGGTTCGGGTCTGGCGGAGTGGGTTGGGGTCTGGCGGAGTGGGTTCGGGTCTGGCGGAGTGGGTTCGGGTCAGGTGGAGTGGGCTCTGGTCTGGCGGAGTGGGTTTGGGCCTGGCGGAGTGGGTTCGGGTCTGGCGGAGTGGGTTCGGGTCTGTACGAGTGGGTTCGCGTCTGGCGGAGTGGGTTGTGGTCTGGCGGAGTGGGTTCGGGTGTGGCGGAGTGGGTTCGGGTCTGGCGGAGTTGGTTTGGTTCTGGCGGAGTGAGTTTGGGTCTGGCGGAGTGGGTTTGGGTCTGGCGGAGTTGGTTTAGGTCTGGCGGAGTGGGTTTGGGTCTGGCGGAATAGGTTCGTGTCTGGCGGAGTGGGTTCGGATCTGGCGGAGTGGGTTGGGGTCTGGCGGAGTGGGTTCGGGTCTGGCAGAGTGGGTTTCATTCTGGCGGAGTGAGTTGGGGTCTGGCGGAGTGGGTTTGGGTCTGGCGGAGTGGGTTTGGGTCTGGCGGAGTGGGTTTGGGTATGGCGGAGAGGGTTTGGGTCTGGCGGAGTGGGTTTGGGTCTGGCGGAGTGGGTTTGTGTCTGGCGAAGTGGGTTTGGGTCTGGATGAGTGGGTTTGTGTCTTGCTGAGTGGGTTTGGGGCTGGCGGAGTGGGTTTGGGTCTGGCGGAGTGTGTTTAGGACTGGCGGAGTGGGTTAGGGTCTGGCGGAGTGGGTTTGGGACTGGCGGAGTGGGTTTGGGTCTGGCGGAGTGGGTTTGGGTCTGGCGGAGTGGGTTTGGGTCTGGCGGAGTGGGTTTGTGTGTGGCGGAGTGGGTTTGGGTCTGGCGGAGTGGGTTTGGGTCTGGCGGAGTGGGTTTGGGGTCTGGCGGAGTGGGTTTGGGTCTGGCGGAGTGGATTTGGGTCTGGCGGAGTGGGTTTGGATCTGGCGGAGTGGGTTTGGGGTCTGGCGGAGTGGGTTTGGATCTGGCGGAGTTGGTTTGGGTCTGGCGGAGTGGGTTTGGGTCTGGCGGAGTGGGTTTGGGTCTGGCGGAGTGGGTTCGGGACTGGCGGAGTGGGTTGGGGTCTGCCGGAGTGGGTTGGGGTCTGGCGGAGTGGGTTCGGGTCTGGCGGAGTGGGTTATGGTCTGGCGGAGTAGGTTCGGGTCTGTCGGAGTGGGTTCGGGTCTGGCGGAGTGGGTTGGGGTCTGGCGGAGTGGGTTCGGGTCTGGCGGAGTGGGTTCGGGTCTGGCGGAGTGGGTTGGGGTCTGGCGGAGTGGGTTCGGGTCAGGTGGAGTGGGGTCAGGTCTGGCGGAGTGGGTTTGGGCCTGGCGGAGTGGGTTCGGGTCTGGCGGAGTGGGTTCGGGTCTGTACGAGTGGGTTCGCGTCTGGCGGAGTGGGTTGTGGTCTGGCGGAGTGGGTTCGGGTGTGGCGGAGTGGGTTCAGATCTGGCGGAGTTGGTTTGGTTCTGGCGGAGTGAGTTTGGGTCTGGCGGAGTGGGTTTGGGTCTGGCGGAGTTGGTTTAGGTCTGGCGGAGTGGGTTTGGGTCTGGCGGAATAGGTTCGGGTCTGGCGGAGTGGGTTCGGATCTGGCGGAGTGGGTTGGGGTCTGGCGGAGTGGGTTCGGGTCTGGCAGAGTGGGTTTCATTCTGGCGGAGTGAGTTGGGGTCTGGCGGAGTGGGTTTGGGTCTGGCGGAGTGGGTTTGGGTCTGGCGGAGTGGGTTTGGGTATGGCGGAGAGGGTTTGGGTCTGGCGGAGTGGGTTTGGGTCTGGCGGAGTGGGTTTGTGTCTGGCGAAGTGGGTTTGGGTCTGGATGAGTGGGTTTGTGTCTTGCTGAGTGGGTTTGGGGCTGGCGGAGTGGGTTGGCGTCTGGCGGAGTGTGTTTAGGACTGGCGGAGTGGGTTTGGGACTGGCGGAGTGGGTTTGGGTCTGGCGGAGTGGGTTTGGGTCTGGCGGAGTGGGTTTGGGTCTGGCGGAGTGGGTTTGTGTGTGGCGGAGTGGGTTTGGGTCTGGCGGAGTGGGTTTGCGTCTGGCGGAGTGGGTTTGGGGTCTGGCGGAGTGGGTTTGGGTCTGGCGGAGTGGGTTCGGGTCTGGCGGAGTGGGTTTGGGTCTGGCGGAGTGGGTTCGGGTCTGGCGGAGTGGGTTTGGGTCTGGATGAGTGGGTTTGGGTCTGGCGGAGTGGGTTTGGGTCTGGCGGAGTGGGTTTGGGTTTGGCGGAGTTGGTTTGGGTCTGGCGGAGTGGGTTTGGGTCTGGCGGAGTTGGTTTGGGTCTGGCGGAGTGGGTTTGGGTCTGGCGGAGTGGGTTTGGGTCTGGCGGAGTGGGTTTGGGTCTGGAAGAGTGTGTTAGGGTCTGGCGGAGTGGGTTTGGGTCTGGCGGAGTGGGTTCGGGTCTGGCGGAGTGGGTTGGGGTCTGGCGGAGTGGGTTTCTATCTGGCGGAGTGGGTTTGGGTCTGGCGGAGTGGGTTTGGGTCTGGCGGAGTGGGTTTGGGTCTGGCGGAGTGGGTTTGGGTCTGGCGGAGTGGGTTTGGGTCTGGCGGAGTGGGTTGGGGTCTGGCGGAGTGGGGTTGGGTCTGGCGGAGTGGGCTTGGGTCTGGCGGAGTGGGTTTGGGTCTGGCGGATTGGGTTTGGGTCTGGCGGAGTGGTTTTCTGTCTGGCGGAGTGGGTTTGGGTCTGGCGGAGTGGGTTTGGGTCTGGCGGAGTGGGTTAGGGTCTGGCGGAGTGGGTTTGGGGCTGGCGGAGCGGGTTTGGGTCTGGCGGAGTGTGTTTAGGTCTGGCGGAGTGGGTTTGGGTCTGGCGGAGTGGGTTTGGGACTGGCGGAGTGGGTTTGGGTCTGGCGGAGTGGGTTTGGGTCTGGCGGAGTGGGTTTGGGTCTGGCGGAGTGGGTTTGTGTGTGGCGTAGTGGGTTTGGGTCTGGCGGAGTGGGTTTGGGTCTGGCGGAGTGGGTTGGGGTCTGGCGGAGTGGGGTTGGGTCTGGGGGAGTGGGTTTGGGTCTGGCGGAGAGGGTTCGGGTCTGGCGGAGTGGGTTTGTGTCTAGATGAGTGGGTTTGGGTCTGGCGGAGTGGGTTTCTCTCTGGCGGAGTGGGTTTGGGGCTGGCGGAGTGGGTTTCTGTCTGGCGGAGTGGGTTTGGGTCTGGCGGAGTGTGTTTAGGTCTGGCGGAGTGGGTTTGGGTCTGGCGGAGTGGGTTTGGGACTGGCGGAGTGGGTTTGGGTCTGGCGGAGTGGGTTTGGGTCTGGCGGAGTGGGTTTGGGTCTGGCGGAGTGGGTTTGTGTGTGGCGGAGTGGGTTCGGGTCTGGCGGAGTGGGTTCGGGTCTGTACGAGTGGGTTCGCGTCTGGCGGAGTGGGTTGGGGTCTGGCGGAGTGGGTTCGGGTGTGGCGGAGTGGGTTTGGGTCTGGCGGAGTTGGTTTGGTTCTGGCGGAGTGAGTTTGGGTCTGGCGGAGTGGGTTTGGGTCTGGCGGAGTGGGTTTGGGTCTGGCGGAGTTGGTTTAGGTCTGGCGGAGTGGGTTTGGGCCTGGCGGAGTGGGTTTGGGGTCTGGCGGAGTGGGTTTCGGTCTGGGGGAGTGGGTTTGGGTCTGGCGGAGTGGGTTTGGGTCTGGCGGAGTGGGTTTGGGTCTGGATGAGTGGGTTTGGGTCTGGCGGAGTGGGTTTGGGTCTGGATGAGTGGGTTTGGGTCTGGCGGAGTGGGTTTGGGTCTGGCAGAGTGGGTTTGGGTCTGGCGGAGTTGGTTTGGGTCTGGCGGAGTGGGTTTGGGTCTGGCGGAGTTGGTTTGTGTCTGGTGGAGTGCGTTTGGGTCTGGCGGAGTGGGTTTGGGTCTGGCGGAGTGGGTTGGGGTCTGGCGGAGTGGGTTTGGGTCTGGCGGAGTGGGTTTGGGTCTGGCGGAGTGGGTTTGTGTGTGGCGGAGTGGGTTTGGGTCTGGCGGAGTGGGTTTGGGTCTGGCGGAGTGGGTTTGGGGTCTGGCGGAGTGTGTTTGGGTCTGGCGGAGTGGATTTGGGTCTGGCGGAGTGGGTTTGGATCTGGCGGAGTGGGTTTGGGGTCTGGCGGAGTGGGTTTGGATCTGGCGGAGTTGGTTTGGGTCTGGCGGAGTGGGTTTGGGTCTGGCGGAGTGGGTTTGGGTCTGGCGGAGTGGGTTTGGGTCTGGCGGAGTGGGTTCGGGACTGGCGGAGTGGGTTGGGGTCTGCCGGAGTGGGTTTTGGTCTGGCGGAGTGGGTTCGGGTCTGGCGGAGTGGGTTATGGTCTGGCGGAGTGGGTTCGGGTCTGTCGGAGTGGGTTCGGGTCTGGCGGAGTGGGTTGGGGTCTGGCGGAGTGGGTTCGGGTCAGGTGGAGTGGGCTCAGGTCTGGCGGAGTGGGTTTGGGCCTGGCGGAGTGGGTTTGGGTCTGGCGGAGTGGGTTCAGGTCTGTACGAGTGGGTTCGCGTCTGGCGGAGTGGGTTGTGGTCTGGCGGAGTGGGTTCGTGTGTGGCGGAGTGGGTTTGGGTCTGGCGGAGTTGGTTTGGTTCTGGCGGAGTGAGTTTGGGTCTGGCGGAGTGGGTTTGGGTCTGGCGGAGTTGGTTTAGGTCTGGCGGAGTGGGTTTAGGTCTGGCGGAATAGGTTCGGGTCTGGCGGAGTGGGTTCGGATCTGGCGGAGTGGGTTGGGGTCTGGCGGAGTGGGTTCGGGTCTGGCAGAGTGGGTTTCATTCTGGCGGAGTGAGTTGGGGTCTGGCGGAGTGGGTTTGGGTCTGGCGGAGTGGGTTTGGGTCTGGCGGAGTGGGTTTGGGTATGGCGGAGAGGGTTTGGGTCTGGCGGAGTGGGTTTGGGTCTGGCGGAGTGGGTTTGTGTCTGGCGAAGTGGGTTTGGGTCTGGATGAGTGGGTTTGTGTCTTGCTGAGTGGGTTTGGGGCTGGCGGAGTGGGTTGGCGTCTGGCGGAGTGTGTTTAGGACTGGCGGAGTGGGTTTGGGTCTGGCGGAGTGGGTTTGGGACTGGCGGAGTGGGTTTGGGTCTGGCGGAGTGGGTTTGGGTCTGGCGGAGTGGGTTTGGGTCTGGCGGAGTGGGTTTGTGTGTGGCGGAGTGGGTTTGGGTCTGGCGGAGTGGGTTCGGGTCTGGCGGAGTGGGTTTGGGTCTGGCGGAGTGGGTTCGGGTCTGGCGGAGTGGGTTTGGGTCTGGATGAGTGGGTTTGGGTCTGGCGGAGTGGGTTTGGGTCTGGCGGAGTGGGTTTGGGTCTGGCGGAGTTGGTTTGGGTCTGGCGGAGTGGGTTTGGGTCTGGCGGAGTGGGTTTGGGTCTGGCGGAGTGGGTTTGGGTCTGGAAGAGTGTGTTAGGGTCTGGCGGAGTGGGTTGGGGTCTGGCGGAGTGGGTTCGGGTCTGGCGGAGTGGGTTGGGGTCTGGCGGAGTGGGTTCGGGTCTGGCGGAGTGGGTTTGGGTCTGGCGGAGTGGGTTTGGGTCTGGCGGAGTGGGTTTGGGTCTGGATGAGTGGGTTTGGGTCTGGCGGAGTGGGTTTGGGTCTGGCAGAGTGGGTTTGGGTCTGGCGGAGTTGGTTTGGGTCTGGCGGAGTGGGTTTGGGTCTGGCGGAGTTGGTTTGTGTCTGGTGGAGTGCGTTTGGGTCTGGCGGAGTGGGTTTGGGTCTGGCGGAGTGGGTTGGGGTCTGGCGGAGTGGGTTTGGGTCTGGCGGAGTGGGTTTGGGTCTGGCGGAGTGGGTTTGTGTGTGGCGGAGTGGGTTTGGGTCTGGCGGAGTGGGTTTGGGTCTGGCGGAGTGGGTTTGGGGTCTGGCGGAGTGTGTTTGGGTCTGGCGGAGTGGATTTGGGTCATGCGGAGTGGGTTTGGATCTGGCGGAGTGGGTTTGGGGTCTGGCGGAGTGGGTTTGGATCTGGCGGAGTTGGTTTGGGTCTGGCGGAGTGGGTTTGGGTCTGGCGGAGTGGGTTTGGGTCTGGCGGAGTGGGTTTGGGTCTGGCGGAGTGGGTTCGGGACTGGCGGAGTGGGTTGGGGTCTGCCGGAGTGGGTTTTGGTCTGGCGGAGTGGGTTCGGGTCTGGCGGAGTGGGTTATGGTCTGGCGGAGTGGGTTCGGGTCTGTCGGAGTGGGTTCGGGTCTGGCGGAGTGGGTTGGGGTCTGGCGGAGTGGGTTCGGGTCAGGTGGAGTGGGCTCAGGTCTGGCGGAGTGGGTTTGGGCCTGGCGGAGTGGGTTTGGGTCTGGCGGAGTGGGTTCGGGTCTGTACGAGTGGGTTCGCGTCTGGCGGAGTGGGTTGTGGTCTGGCGGAGTGGGTTCGTGTGTGGCGGAGTGGGTTTGGGTCTGGCGGAGTTGGTTTGGTTCTGGCGGAGTGAGTTTGGGTCTGGCGGAGTGGGTTTGGGTCTGGCGGAGTTGGTTTAGGTCTGGCGGAGTGGGTTTGGGTCTGGCGGAATAGGTTCGGGTCTGGCGGAGTGGGTTCGGATCTGGCGGAGTGGGTTGGGGTCTGGCGGAGTGGGTTCGGGTCTGGCAGAGTGGGTTTCATTCTGGCGGAGTGAGTTGGGGTCTGGCGGAGTGGGTTTGGGTCTGGCGGAGTGGGTTTGGGTCTGGCGGAGTGGGTTTGGGTATGGCGGAGAGGGTTTGGGTCTGGCGGAGTGGGTTTGGGTCTGGCGGAGTGGGTTTGTGTCTGGCGAAGTGGGTTTGGGTCTGGATGAGTGGGTTTGTGTCTTGCTGAGTGGGTTTGGGGCTGGCGGAGTGGGTTGGCGTCTGGCGGAGTGTGTTTAGGACTGGCGGAGTGGGTTTGGGTCTGGCGGAGTGGGTTTGGGACTGGCGGAGTGGGTTTGGGTCTGGCGGAGTGGGTTTGGGTCTGGCGGAGTGGGTTTGGGTCTGGCGGAGTGGGTTTGTGTGTGGCGGAGTGGGTTTGGGTCTGGCGGAGTGGGTTCGGGTCTGGAGGAGTGGGTTTGGGTCTGGCGGAGTGGGTTCGGGTCTGGCGGAGTGGGTTTGGGTCTGGATGAGTGGGTTTGGGTCTGGCGGAGTGGGTTTGGGTCTGGCGGAGTGGGTTTGGGTCTGGCGGAGTTGGTTTGGGTCTGGCGGAGTGGGTTTGGGTCTGGCGGAGTGGGTTTGGGTCTGGCGGAGTGGGTTTGGGTCTGGAAGAGTGTGTTAGGGTCTGGCGGAGTGGGTTGGGGTCTGGCGGAGTGGGTTCGGGTCTGGCGGAGTGGGTTGGGGTCTGGCGGAGTGGGTTTCTGTCTGGCGGAGTGGGTTTGGGTCTGGCGGAGTGGGTTTGGGTCTGGCGGAGTGGGTTTGGGTCTGGCGGAGTGGGTTTGGGTCTGGCGGAGTGGGTTTGGGTCTGGCGGAGTGGGTTCGGGTCTGTACGAGTGGGTTCGCGTCTGGCGGAGTGGGTTGTGGTCTGGCGGAGTGGGTTCGGGTGTGGCGGAGTGGGTTTGGGTCTGGCGGAGTTGGTTTGGTTCTGGCGGAGTGAGTTTGGGTCTGGCGGAGTGGGTTTGGGTCTGGCGGAGTTGGTTTAGGTCTGGCGGAGTGGGTTTGGGTCTGGCGGAATAGGTTCGGGTCTGGCGGAGTGGGTTCGGATCTGGCGGAGTGGGTTGGGGTCTGGCGGAATGGGTTCGGGTCTGGCAGAGTGGGTTTCATTCTGGCGGAGTGAGTTGGGGTCTGGCGGAGTGGGTTTGGGTCTGGCGGAGTGGGTTTGGGTCTGGCGGAGTGGGTTTGGGTATGGCGGAGAGGGTTTGGGTCTGGCGGAGTGGGTTTGGGTCTGGCGGAGTGGGTTTGTGTCTGGCGAAGTGGGTTTGGGTCTGGATGAGTGGGTTTGTGTCTTGCTGAGTGGGTTTGGGGCTGGCGGAGTGGGTTGGCGTCTGGCGGAGTGTGTTTAGGACTGGCGGAGTGGGTTTGGGTCTGGCGGAGTGGGTTTGGGACTGGCGGAGTGGGTTTGGGTCTGGCGGAGTGGGTTTGGGTCTGGCGGAGTGGGTTTGGGTCTGGCGGAGTGGGTTTGTGTGTGGCGGAGTGGGTTTGGGTCTGGCGGAGTGGGTTCGGGTCTGGCGGAGTGGGTTTGGGTCTGGCGGAGTGGGTTCGGGTCTGGCGGAGTGGGTTTGGGTCTGGATGAGTGGGTTTGGGTCTGGCGGAGTGGGTTTGGGTCTGGCGGAGTGGGTTTGGGTCTGGCGGAGTTGGTTTGGGTCTGGCGGAGTGGGTTTGGGTCTGGCGGAGTGGGTTTGGGTCTGGCGGAGTGGGTTTGGGTCTGGAAGAGTGTGTTAGGGTCTGGCGGAGTGGGTTGGGGTCTGGCGGAGTGGGTTCGGGTCTGGCGGAGTGGGTTGGGGTCTGGCGGAGTGGGTTTCTGTCTGGCGGAGTGGGTTTGGGTCTGGCGGAGTGGGTTTGGGTCTGGCGGAGTGGGTTTGGGTCTGGCGGAGTGGGTTGGGGTCTGGCGGAGTGGTGTTGGGTCTGGCGGAGTGGGCTTGGGTCTGGCGGAGTGGGTTTGGGTCTGGCGGATTGGGTTTGGGTCTGGCGGAGCGGGTTTCTGTCTGGCGGAGTGGGTTTGGGGCTGGCGGAGTGGTTTTCTGTCTGGCGGAGTGGGTTTGGGTCTGGCGGAGTGGGTTTGGGTCTGGCGGAGTGGGTTTGGGTCTGGCGGAGTGGGTTTGTTTCTGGCGAAGAGGGTTTGGGGTCTGGCGGAGTGGGTTAGGGTCTGGCGGAGTGGGTTTGGGGCTGGCGGAGCGGGTTTGGGTCTGGCGGAGTGTGTTTAGGTCTGGCGGAGTGGGTTTGGGTCTGGCGGCGTGGGTTTGGGACTGGCGGAGTGGGTTTGGGTCTGGCGGAGTGGGTTTGGGTCTGGCGGAGTGGGTTTGGGTCTGGCGGAGTGGGTTTGTGTGTGGCGTAGTGGGTTTGGGTCTGGCGGAGTGGGTTTGGGTCTGGCGGAGTGGGTTGGGGTCTGGCGGAGTGGGGTTGGGTCTGGGGGAGTGGGTTTGGGTCTGGCGGAGAGTGTTTGGGTCTGGCGGAGTGGGTTTGGGTCTAGATGAGTGGGTTTGGGTCTGGCGGAGTGGGTTTCTGTCTGGCGGAGTGGGTTTGGGGCTGGCGGAGTGGGTTTCTGTCTGGCGGAGTGGGTTTGGGTCTGGCGGAGTGTGTTTAGGTCTGGCGGAGTGGGTTTGGGTCTGGCGGAGTGGGTTTGGGACTGGCGGAGTGGGTTTGGGTCTGGCGGAGTGGGTTTGGGTCTGGCGGAGTGGGTTCGGGTCTGTACGAGTGGGTTCGCGTCTGGCGGAGTGGGTTGTGGTCTGGCGGAGTGGGTTCGGGTGTGGCGGAGTGGGTTTGGGTCTGGCGGAGTTGGTTTGGTTCTGGCGGAGTGAGTTTGGGTCTGGCGGGGTGGGTTTGGGTCTGGCGGAGTTGGTTTAGGTCTGGCGGAGTGGGTTTGGGTCTGGCGGAATAGGTTCGGGTCTGGCGGAGTGGGTTCGGATCTGGCGGTGTGGGTTGGGGTCTGGCGGAGTGGGTTCGGGTCTGGCAGAGTGGGTTTCATTCTGGCGGAGTGAGTTGGGGTCTGGCGGAGTGGGTTTGGGTCTGGCGGAGTGGGTTTGGGTCTGGCGGAGTGGGTTTGGGTATGGCGGAGAGGGTTTGGGTCTGGCGGAGTGGGTTTGGGTCTGGCGGAGTGGGTTTGTGTCTGGCGAAGTGGGTTTGGGTCTGGATGAGTGGGTTTGTGTCTTGCTGAGTGGGTTTGGGGCTGGCGGAGTGGGTTGGCGTCTGGCGGAGTGTGTTTAGGACTGGCGGAGTGGGTTTGGGTCTGGCGGAGTGGGTTTGGGACTGGCGGAGTGGGTTTGGGTCTGGCGGAGTGGGTTTGGGTCTGGCGGAGTGGGTTTGGGTCTGGCGGAGTGGGTTTGTGTGTGGCGGAGTGGGTTTGGGTCTGGCGGAGTGGGTTTGGGTCTGGCGGAGTGGGTTTGGGTCTGGCGGAGTGGGTTCGGGTCTGGCGGAGTGGGTTTGGGTCTGGATGAGTGGGTTTGGGTCTGGCGGAGTGGGTTTGGGTCTGGCGGAGTGGGTTTGGGTCTGGCGGAGTTGGTTTGGGTCTGGCGGAGTGGGTTTGGGTCTGGCGGAGTGGGTTTGGGTCTGGCGGAGTGGGTTTGGGTCTGGAAGAGTGTGTTAGGGTCTGGCGGAGTGGGTTGGCGTCTGGCGGAGTGGGTTCGGGTCTGGCGGAGTGGGTTGGGGTCTGGCGGAGTGGGTTTCTGTCTGGCGGAGTGGGTTTGGGTCTGGCGGAGTGGGTTTGGGTCTGGCGGAGTGGGTTTGGGTCTGGCGGAGTGGGTTTGGGTCTGGCGGAGTGGGTTTGGGTCTGGCGGAGTGGGTTGGGGTCTGGCGGAGTGGTGTTGGGTCTGGCGGAGTGGGCTTGGGTCTGGCGGAGTGGGTTTGGGTCTGGCGGATTGGGTTTGGGTCTGGCGGAGTGGGTTTCTGTCTGGCGGAGTGGGTTTGGGGCTGGCGGAGTGGTTTTCTGTCTGGCGGAGCGGGTTTGGGTCTGGCGGAGTGGGTTTGGGTCTGGCGGAGTGGGTTTGGGTCTGGCGGAGTGGGTTTGTTTCTGGCGAAGTGGGTTTGGGGTCTGGCGGAGTGGGTTAGCGTCTGGCGGAGTGGGTTTGGGGCTGGCGGAGCGGGTTTGGGTCTGGCGGAGTGTGTTTAGGTCTGGCGGAGTGGGTTTGGGTCTGGCGGAGTGGGTTTGGGACTGGCGGAGTGGGTTTGGGTCTGGCGGAGTGGGTTTGGGTCTGGCGGAGGGGGTTTGGGTCTGGCGGAGTGGGTTTGTGTGTGGCGTAGTGGGTTTGGGTCTGGCGGAGTGGGTTTGGGTCTGGCGGAGTGGGTTGGGGTCTGGCGGAGTGGGGTTGGGTCTGGGGGAGTGGGTTTGGGTCTGGCGGAGAGTGTTCGGGTCTGGCGGAGTGGGTTTGGGTCTAGATGAGTGGGTTTGGGTCTGGCGGAGTGGGTTTCTGTCTGGCGGAGTGGGTTTGGGGCTGGCGGAGTGGGTTTCTGTCTGGCGGAGTGGGTTTGGGTCTGGCGGAGTGTGTTTAGGTCTGGCGGAGTGGGTTTGGGTCTGGCGGAGTGGGTTTGGGACTGGCGGAGTGGGTTTGGGTCTGGCGGAGTGGGTTTGGGTCTGGCGGAGTGGGTTTGGGTCTGGCGGAGTGGGTTTGTGTGTGGCGTAGTGGGTTTGGGTCTGGCGGAGTGGGTTTGGGTCTGGCGGAGTGGGTTTGGGTCTGGCGGAGTGGGTTTGGGTCTGGCGGAGTGGGTTTGGGTCTGGCGGAGTGGGTTTGGGTCTGGCGGAGTGGGTTGGGGTCTGGCGGAGTGGTGTTGGGTCTGGCGGAGTGGGCTTGGGTGTGGCGGAGTGGGTTTGGGTCTGGCGGATTGGGTTTGGGTCTGGCGGAGTGGGTTTCTGTCTGGCGGAGTGGGTTTGGGGCTGGCGGAGTGGTTTTCTGTCTGGCGGAGTGGGTTTGGGTCTGGCGGAGTGGGTTTGGGTCTGGCGGAGTGGGTTTGGGTCTGGCGGAGTGGGTTTGTTTCTGGCGAAGAGGGTTTGGGGTCTGGCGGAGTGGGTTAGGGTCTGGCGGAGTGGGTTTGGGGCTGGCGGAGCGGGTTTGGGTCTGGCGGAGTGTGTTTAGGTCTGGTGGAGTGGGTTTGGGTCTGGCGGAGTGGGTTTGGGACTGGCGGAGTGGGTTTGGGTCTGGCGGAGTGGGTTTGGGTCTGGCGGAGTGGGTTTGGGTCTGACGGAGTGGGTTTGTGTGTGGCGTAGTGGGTTTGGGTCTGGCGGAGTGGGTTTGGGTCTGGCGGAGTGGGTTGGGGTCTGGCGGAGTGGGGTTGGGTCTGGGGGAGTGGGTTTGGGTCTGGCGGAGAGTGTTCGGGTCTGGCGGAGTGGGTTTGGGTCTAGATGAGTGGGTTTGGGTCTGGCGGAGTGGGTTTCTGTCTGGCGGAGTGGGTTTGGGGCTGGCGGAGTGGGTTTCTGTCTGACGGAGTGGGTTTGGGTCTGGCGGAGTGTGTTTAGGTCTGGCGGAGTGGGTTTGGGTCTGGCGGAGTGGGTTTGGGACTGGCGGAGTGGGTTTGGGTCTGGCGGAGTGGGTTTGGGTCTGGCGGAGTGGGTTTGGGTCTGGCGGAGTGGGTTTGTGTGTGGCGTAGTGGGTTTGGGTCTGGCGGAGTGGGTTTGGGTCTGGCGGAGTGGGTTTGGGTCTGGCGGAGTGGGTTTGGGTCTGGCGGAGTGGGTTTGGGTCTGGCGGAGTGGGTTGGGGTCTGGCGGAGTGGGTTTGGGTCTGGCGGAGTGGGTTTGGGTCTGGCGGAGTGGGTTTGGGTCTGGCGGAGTGGGTTGGGGTCTGGCGGAGTGGGTTCGGGACTGGCGGAGTGGGTTGGGGTCTGACGGAGTGGGTTGGGGTCTGGCGGAGTGGGTTCGGGTCTGGCGGAGTGTGTTTGGGTCTGGGGGAGTGGGTTTGGGTCTGGCGGAGTGGGTTCGGGTCTGGCGGAGTGGGTTTGGGTCTGGATGAGTGGGTTTGGGTCTGGCGGAGTGGGTTTGGGTCTGGATGAGTGGGTTTGGGTCTGGCGGAGTGGGTTTGGGTCTGGCGGAGTGGGTTTGGGTCTGGCGGAGTTGGTTTGGGTCTGGCGGAGTGGGTTTGGGTCTGGCGGAGTTGGTTTGTGTCTGGAGGAGTGGGTTTGGGTCTGGCGGAGTGGGTTTGGGTCTGGCGGAGTGGGTTGGGGTCTGGCGGAGTGGGTTTGGGTCTGGCGGAGTGGGTTTGGGTCTGGCGGAGCTGGTTTGGGTCTGGCGGAGTGGGTTTGGGTCTGGGGGAGTGGGTTTGGATCTGGCGGAGTGGGTTTGGGGTCTGGCGGAGTGGGTTTGGGTCTGGCGGAGTGGGTTTGGGTCTGGCGGAGATGGTTTGGGTCTGGCGGAGTGGGTTTGGGTCTGGCGGAGTGGGTTGGGGTCTGGCGGAGTGGATTCGGGTCTGGCGGAGTGGGTTCGGGTCTGGCGGAGTGGGTTTGGGTCTGGCGGAGTGGGTTCGGGTCTGGCGGAGTGGGTTCGGGTCTGTACGAGTGGGTTCGCGTCTGGCGGAGTGGGTTGGGGTCTGGCGGAGTGGGTTCGGGTGTGGCGGAGTGGGTTCGGGTCTGGCGGAGTTGGTTTGGTTCTGGCGGAGTGAGTTTGGGTCTGGCGGAGTGGGTTTGGGTCTGGCGGAGTTGGTTTGGGTCTGGCGGAGTGGGTTTGGGTCTGGCGGAGTTGGTTTGTGTCTGGTGGAGTGCGTTTGGGTCTGGCGGAGTGGGTTTGGGTCTGGCGGAGTGGGTTGGGGTCTGGCGGAGTGGGTTTGGGGTCTGGTGGATTGGGTTTGGGTCTGGCGGAGTGGATTTGGGTCTGGCGGAGTGGGTTTGGATCTGGCGGAGTGGGTTTGGGGTCTGGCGGAGTGGGTTTGGATCTGGTGGAGTTGGTTTGGGTCTGGCGGAGTGGGTTTGGGTCTGGCGGAGTGGGTTTGGGTCTGGCGGAGTGGGTTTGGGTCTGGCGGAGTGGGTTCGGGACTGGCGGAGTGGGTTGGGGTCTGCCGGAGTGGGTTTTGGTCTGGCGGAGTGGGTTTGGGTCTGGCGGAGTGGGTTATGGTCTGGCGGAGTGGGTTCGGGTCTGTCGGAGTGGGTTCGGGTCTGGCGGAGTGGGTTGGGGTCTGGCGGAGTGGGTTCGGGTCTGGCGGAGTGGGTTCGGGTCAGGTGGAGTGGGCTCAGGTCTGGCGGAGTGGGTTTGGGCCTGGCGGAGTGGGTTCGGGTCTGGCGGAGTGGGTTCGGGTCTGTACGAGTGGGTTCGAGTCTGGCGGAGTGGGTTGTGGTCTGGCGGAGTGGGTTCGGGTGTGGCGGAGTGGGTTTGGGTCTGGCGGAGTTGGTTTGGTTCTGGCGGAGTGAGTTTGGGTCTGGCGGAGTGGGTTTGGGTCTGGCGGAGTTGGTTTAGGTCTGGCGGAGTGGGTTTGGGTCTGGCGGAATAGGTTCGGGTCTGGCGGAGTGGGTTCGGATCTGGCGGAGTGGGTTGGGGTCTGGCGGAGTGGGTTCGGGTCTGGCAGAGTGGGTTTCATTCTGGCGGAGTGAGTTGGGGTCTGGCGGAGTGGGTTTGGGTCTGGCGGAGTGGGTTTGGGTCTGGCGGAGTGGGTTTGGGTATGGCGGAGAGGGTTTGGGTCTGGCGGAGTGGGTTTGGGTCTGGCGGAGTGGGTTTGTGTCTGGCGAAGTGGGTTTGGGTCTGGATGAGTGGGTTTGTGTCTTGCTGAGTGGGTTTGGGGCTGGCGGAGTGGGTTGGCGTCTGGCGGAGTGTGTTTAGGACTGGCGGAATGGGTTTGGGTCTGGCGGAGTGGGTTTGGGACTGGCGGAGTGGGTTTGGGTCTGGCGGAGTGGGTTTGGGTCTGGCGGAGTGGGTTTGGGTCTGGCGGAGTGGGTTTGTGTGTGGCGGAGTGGGTTTGGGTCTGGCGGAGTGGGTTTGGGTCTGGCGGAGTGGGTTTGGGTCTGGCGGAGTGGGTTTGGGTCTGGCGGAGTGGGTTTGGGTCTGGCGGAGTGGGTTTGGGTCTGGCGGAGTGGGTTTGGGTCTGGAAGAGTGTGTTAGGGTCTGGCGGAGTGGGTTTGGGTCTGGCGGAGTGGGTTCGGGTCTGGCGGAGTGGGTTCGGGTCTGGCGGAGTGGGTTTCTGTCTGGCGGAGTGGGTTTGGGTCTGGCGGAGTGGGTTTGGGTCTGGCGGAGTGGGTTTGGGTCTGGCGGAGTGGGTTTGGGTCTGGCGGAGTGGGTTTGGGTCTGGCGGAGTGGGTTGGGGTCTGGCGGAGTGGGGTTGGGTCTGGCGGAGTGGGCTTCGGTCTGGCGGAGTGGGTTTGGGTCTGGCGGATTGGGTTTGGGTCTGCCGGAGTGGGTTTCTGTCTGGCGGAGTGGGTTTGGGGCTGGCGGAGTGGTTTTTTGTCTGGCGGAGTGGGTTTGGGTCTGGCGGAGTGGGTTTGGGTCTGGCGGAGTGGGTTTGGGTCTGGCGGAGTGGGTTTGTTTCTGGCGAAGAGGGTTTGGGGTCTGGCGGAGTGGGTTAGGGTCTGGCGGAGTGGGTTTGGGGCTGGCGGAGTGGGTTTGGGTCTGGCGGAGTGTGTTTAGGTCTGGCGGAGTGGGTTTGTGTCTGGCGGAGTGGGTTTGGGACTGGCGGAGTGGGTTTGGGTCTGGCGGAGTGGGTTTGGGCCTGGCGGAGTGGGTTTGGGTCTGGCGGAGTGGGTTTATATGTGGCGTAGTGGGTTTGGGTCTGGCGGAGTGGGTTTGGGTCTGGCGGAGTGGGTTGGGGTCTGGCGGAGTGGGGTTGGGTCTGGGGGAGTGGGTTTGGGTCTGGCGGAGAGGGTTCGGGTCTGGCGGAGTGGGTTGGGTCTAGATGAGTGGGTTTGGGTCTGGCGGAGTGGGTTTCTGTCTGGCGGAGTGGGTTTGAGGCTGGCGGAGTGGGTTTCTGTCTGGCGGAGTGGGTTTGGGTCTGGCGGAGTGTGTTTAGGTCTGGCGGAGAGGGTTTGGGTCTGGCGGAGTGGGTTTGGGACTGGCGGAGTGGGTTTGGGTCTGGCGGAGTGGGTTGGGGTCTGGCGGAGTGGGTTTGGGTCTGGCGGAGTGGGTTTGGGTCTGGCGGAGTGGGTTTGGGTCTGGCGGAGTGGGTTGGGGTCTGGCGGAGTGGGTTCGGGACTGGCGGAGTGGGTTGGGGTCTGCCGGAGTGGGTTGGGGTCTGGCGGAGTGGGTTCGGGTCTGGCGGAGTGTGTTTGGGTCTGGGGGAGTGGGTTTGGGTCTGGCGGAGTGGGTTCGGGTCTGGCGGAGTGGGTTTGGGTCTGGGTGAGTGGGTTTGGGTCTGGCGGAGTGGGTTTGGGTCTGGATGAGTGGGTTTGGGTCTGGCGGAGTGGGTTTGGGTCTGGCGGAGTGGGTTTGGGTCTGGCGGAGTTGGTTTGGGTCTGGCGGAGTGGGTTTGGGTCTGGCGGAGTTGGTTTGTGTCTGGTGGAGTGGGTTTGGGTCTGGCGGAGTGGGTTTGGGTCTGACGGAGTGGGTTGGGGTCTGGCTGAGTGGGTTTGGGTCTGGCGGAGTGGGTTATGGTCTGGCGGAGCTGGTTTGGGTCTGGCGGAGTGGGTTTGGGTCTGGGGGAGTGGGTTTGGATCTGGCGGAGTGGGTTTGGGGTCTGGCGGAGAGGGTTTGGGTCTGGCGGAGTGGGTTTGGGTCTGGCGGAGTTGGTTTGGGTCTGGCGGAGTGGGTTTGGGTCTGGCGTAGTGGGTTTGGGTCTGGCGGAGTGGATTCGGGTCTGGCGGAGTGGGTTCGGGTCTGGCGGAGTGGGTTTGGGTCTGGCGGAGTGGGTTCGGGTCTGGCGGAGTGGGTTCGGGTCTGTACGAGTGGGTTCGCATCTGGCGGAGTGGGTTGGGGTCTGGCGGAGTGGGTTCGGGTGTGGCGGAGTGGGTTCGGGTCTGGCGGAGTTGGTTTGGTTCTGGCGGAGTGAGTTTGGGTCTGGCGGAGTGGGTTTGGGTCTGGCGGAGTGGGTTTGGGTCTGGATGAGTGGGTTTGGGTCTGGCGGAGTGGGTTTGGGTCTGGCGGAGTGGGTTTGGGTCTGGCGGAGTTGGTTTGGGTCTGGCGGAGTGGGTTTGGGTCTGGCGGAGTTGGTTTGTGTCTGGTGGAGTGGGTTTGGGTCTGGCGGAGTGGGTTTGGGTCTGGCGGAGTGGGTTGGGGTCTGGCGGAGTGGGTTTGGGTCTGACGGAGTGGGTTTGGGTCTGGCGGAGCTGGTTTGGGGCTGGCGGAGTGGGTTTGGGTCTGGCGGAGTGGGTTGGGGTCTGGCGGAGTGGGTTCGGGACTGGCGGAGTGGGTTGGGGTCTGCCGGAGTGGGTTGGGGTCTGGCGGAGTGGGTTCGGGTCTGGTGGAGTGGGTTATGGTCTGGCGGAGTGGGTTTGGGTCTGGCGGAGTGGGTTTGGGTCTGGCAGAGCGGATTCGGGTCTGGCGGAGTGGGTTCGGGTCTGGCGGAGTGGGTTTGGGTCTGGCGGATTGGGTTCGGGTCTGGCGGAGTGGGTTCGGGTCTGTACGAGTGGGTTCGCGTCTGGCGGAGTGGGTTGGGGTCTGGCGGAGTGGGTTCGGGTGTGGCGGAGTGGGTTCGGGTCTGGCGGAGTTGGTTTGGTTCTGGCGGAGTGAGTTTGGGTCTGGCGGAGTGGGTTTGGGTCTGGCGGAGTGGGTTTGGGTCTGGCGGAGTGGGTTTGGGCCTGGCGGAGTGGGTTTGGGGTCTGGCGGAGTGGGTTTGGGTCTGGGGGAGTGGGTTTGGGTCTGGCGGAGTGGGTTCGGGTCTGGCGGAGTGGGTTTGGGTCTGGATGAGTGGGTTTGGGTCTGGCGGAATGGGTTTGGGTCTGGATGAGTGGGTTTGGGTCTGGCGGAGTGGGTTTGGGTCTGGCGGAGTGGGTTTGGGTCTGGCGGAGTTGGTTTGGGTCTGGCGGAGTGGGTTTGGGTCTGGCGGAGTTGGTTTGTGTCTGGTGGAGTGGGTTTGGGTCTGGCGGAGTGGGTTTGGGTCTGGCGGAGTGGGTTGGGGTCTGGCGGAGTGGGTTTGGGTCTGGCGGAGTGGGTTTGGGTCTGGCGGAGCTGGTTTGGGTCTGGCGGAGTGGGTTTGGGTCTGGCGGAGTGGGTTTGGATCTGGCGGAGTGGGTTTGGGGTCTGGCGGAGTGGGTTTGGGTTTGGCGGAGTTGGTTTGGGTCTGGCGGAGTGGGTTTGGGTCTGGCGGAGTGGGTTTGGGTCTGGCGGAGTGGGTTGGGGTCTGGCGGAGTGGGTTTGGGTCTGGCGGAGTCGGTGTGGGTCTGGCGGAGTGGGTTGGGGTCTGGCGGAGTGGGTTCGGGACTGGAGGAGTGGGTTGGGGTCTGCCGGAGTGGGTTGGGGTCTGGCGGAGTGGGTTTGGGTCTGGCGGAGTTGGTTTGGGTCTGGCGGAGTGGGTTTGGGTCTGGCGGAGTGGGTTTGAGTGTGCCGGAGTGGGTTGTGGGTCTGGCGGAGTGGGTTTGTGTCTGGCGGAGTGGGTTTGGGGCTGGCGGAGTGGGTTTCTGTTTGGCGGAGTGGGTTTAGGTCTGGCGGAGTGGGTTTGGGTCTGGCGGAGTGGGTTCGCGTCTGGCGGAGTGGGTTGGGGTCTGGCGGAGTGGGTTCGGGTGTGGCGGAGTGGGTTCGGGTCTGGCGGAGTTGGTTTGGTTCTGGCGGAGTGAGTTTGGGTCTGGCGGAGTGGGTTTGGGTCTGGCGGAGTGGGTTTGGGTCTGGCGGAGTGGGTTTGGGCCTGGCGGAGTGGGTTTGGGGTCTGGCGGAGTGGGTTTGGGTCTGGGGGAGTGGGTTTGGGTCTGGCGGAGTGGGTTCGGGTCTGGCGGAGTGGGTTTGGGTCTGGATGAGTGGGTCTGGGTCTGGCGGAATGGGTTTGGGTCTGGATCAGTGGGTTTGGGTCTGGCGGAGTGGGTTTGGGTCTGGCGGAGTGGGTTTGGGTCTGGCGGAGTTGGTTTGGGTCTGGCGGAGTGGGTTTGGGTCTGGCGGAGTTGGTTTGTGTCTGGTGGAGTGGGTTTGGGTCTGGCGGAGTGGGTTTGGGTCTGGCGGAGTGGGTTGGGGTCTGGCGGAGTGGGTTTGGGTCTGGCGGAGTGGGTTTGGGTCTGGCGGAGCTGGTTTGGGTCTGGCGGAGTGGGTTTGGGTCTGGCGGAGTGGGTTTGGATCTGGCGGAGTGGGTTTGGGGTCTGGCGGAGTGGGTTTGGGTTTGGCGGAGTTGGTTTGGGTCTGGCGGAGTGGGTTTGGGTCTGGCGGAGTGGGTTTGGGTCTGGCGGAGTGGGTTGGGGTCTGGCGGAGTGGGTTTGGGTCTGGCGGAGTGGGTTTGGGTCTGGCGGAGTGGGTTGGGGTCTGGCGGAGTGGGTTCGGGACTGGAGGAGTGGGTTGGGGTCTGCCGGAGTGCGTTGGGGTCTGGCGGAGTGGGTTTGGGTCTGGCGGAGTTGGTTTGGGTCTGGCGGAGTGGGTTTGGGTCTGGCGGAGTGGGTTTGAGTGTGGCGGAGTGGGTTGTGGGTCTGGCGGAGTGGGTTTGTGTCTGGCGGAGTGGGTTTGGGGCTGGCGGAGTGGGTTTCTGTTTGGCGGAGTGGGTTTAGGTCTGGCGGAGTGGGTTTGGGTCTGGCGGAGTGGGTTTGGGTCTGGCGGAGTGGGTTTGGGTCTGGCGGAGTGGGTTTGGGTCTGGCGGAGTTGGTTTGGGTCTGGCGGAGTGGGTTTGGGTCTGGCGGAGTGGGTTTGAGTGTGGCGGAGTGGGTTGTGGGTCTGGCGGAGTGGGTTTGTGTCTGGCGGAGTGGGTTTGGGGCTGGCGGAGTGGGTTTCTGTTTGGCGGAGTGGGTTTAGGTCTGGCGGAGTGGGTTTGGGTCTGGCGGAGTGGGTTTGGGTCTGGCGGAGTGGGTTTGAATCTGGCGGAGTGGGTTTGCGTCTGGCGGAGTGGGTTTGGGTCTGGCGGAGTGGGTTTTCGTCTGGCGGAGTGGGTTTGGGTCTGGCGGAGTGGGTTTAGGTCTGGCGTAGTGGGTTTGGGTCTGGCTGAGTGGGTTTGGGGTCTGGCGGAGTGGGTTGTGGGTCTGGCGGAGTGGGTTCGGGTCTGGCGGAGTGGCTTCGGGTCTGTACGAGTGGGTTCGCGTCTGGCGGAGTGGGTTGGGGTCTGGCGGAGTGGGTTCGGGTGTGGCGGAGTGGGTTCGGGTCTGGCGGAGTTGGTTTGGTTCTGGCGGAGTGAGTTTGGGTCTGGCGGAGTGGGTTTGGGTCTGGCGGAGTGGGTTTGGGTCTGGCGGAGTTGGTTTAGGTCTGGCGGAGTGGGTTTGGGCCTGGCGGAGTGGGTTTGGGGTCTGGCGGAGTGGGTTTGGGTCTGGGGGAGTGGGTTTGGGTCTGGCGGAGTGGGTTCGTGTCTGGCGGAGTGGGTTTGGGTCTGGATGAGTGGGTTTGGGTCTGGCGGAATGGGTTTGGGTCTGGATGAGTGGGTTTGGGTCTGGCGGAGTGGGTTTGGGTCTGGCGGAGTGGGTTTGGGTCTGGCGGAGTTGGTTTGGGTCTGGCGGAGTGGGTTTGGGTCTGGCGGAGTTGGTTTGTGTCTGGCGGAGTGGGTTTGGGTCTGGCGGAGTGGGTTTGGGTCTGGCGGAGTTGGTTTGGGTCTGGCGGAGTGGGTTTGGGTCTGGCGGAGTGGGTTTGGGTCTGGCGGAGTGGGTTGAGGTCTGGCGGAGTGGGTTTGGGTCTGGCGGAGTGGGTTTGGGTCTGGCGGAGTGGGTTGGGGACTGGCGGAGTGGGTTCGGGACTGGAGGAGTGGGTTGGGGTCTGCCGGAGTGGGTTGGGGTCTGGCGGAGTGGGTTTGGGTCTGGCGGAGTTGGTTTGGGTCTGGCGGAGTGGGTTTGGGTCTGGCGGAGTGGGTTTGGGTCTGGCGTAGTGGGTTTGGGTCTGGCGGAGTGGCTTCGGGTCTGGCGGAGTAGGTTTGGGTCTGGCGGAGTGGTTTTGGGTCTGGCGGAGTGGGTTTGGATCTGACGGAGTGGGTTTGGGGTCTGGCGGAGTGGGTTTGGGTCTGGCGGAGTTGGTTTGGGTCTGGCGGAGTGGGTTTGGGTCTGGCGGAGTGGGTTTGGGTCTGGCGGAGTGGGTTTGGGGCTGGCGGAGTGGGTTGGGGTCTGCCGGAGTGGGTTCGGGACTGGCGGAGTGGGTTGGGGTCTGCCGGGGTGGGTTGGGGTCTGGCGGAGTGGGTTCGGGTCTGGCGGAGTGGGTTATGGTCTGGCGGAGTGGGTTCGGGTCTGTCGGAGTGGGTTCGGGTCTGGCGGAGTGGGTTGGGGTCTGGTGGAGTGGGTTCGGGCCTGGCGGAGTGGGTTCGGGTCTGGCGGAGTGGGTTCGGGTCTGGCGGAGTGGGTTAGGGTCTGGCGGAGTGGGTTCGGGTCTGGCGGAGTGGGTTCGGGTCTGTACGAGTGGGTTCGCGTCTGGCGGAGTGGGTTGTGGTCTGGCGGAGTGGGTTCGGGTGTGGCGGAGTGGCTTCGGGTCTGGCGGAGTTGGTTTGGTTCTGGCGGAGTGAGTTTGGGTCTGGCGGAGTGGGTTTGGGTCTGGCGGAGTTGGTTTAGGTCTGGCGGAGTGGGTTTGGGTCTGGCGGAGTGGGTTTGGGTCTGGCGGAATAGGTTCGGGTCTGGCGGAGTGGGTTCGGATCTGGCGGAGTGGGTTGGGGTCTGGCGGAGTGGGTTTTGGGTCTGGCGGAGTGGGTTTCGTTCTGGCGGAGTGAGTTGGGGTCTGGCGGAGTGGGTTTGGGTCTGGCGGAGTGGGTTTGGGTCTGGCGGAGTGGGTTTGGGTCTGGCGGAGAGGGTTTGGGTCTGGCGGAGTGGGTTTGGGTCTGGCGGAGTGTGTTTCGGACTGGCGGAGTGGGTTTGGGACTGGCGGAGTGGGTTTGGGTCTGGCGGAGTGGGTTTGGGTCTGGCGGAGTGGGTTTGGGTCTGGCGGAGTGGGTTTGTGTGTGGCGGAGTGGGTTTGGGTCTGGCGGAGTGGGTTTGGGTCTGGCAGAGTGGGTTTGGGGTCTGGCGGAGTGGGTTTGGGTCTGGCGGAGTGGGTTTGGGTCTGGCGGAGTGGGTTTGGATCTGGCGGAGTGGGTTTGGGACTGGCGGAGTGGGTTTGGGTCTGGCGGAGTGGGTTCGGGTCTGGCGGTGTGGGTTCGGGTCTGGCGGAGTGGGTTAGGGTCTGGCGGAGTGGGTTCGGGTCTGGCGGAGTGGGTTCGGGTCTGTACGAGTGGGTTCGCGTCTGGCGGAGTTGGTTGTGGTCTGGCGGAGTGGGTTCGGGTGTGGCGGAGTTGGTTTGGTTCTGGCGGAGTGAGTTTGGGTCTGGCGGAGTGGGTTTGGGTCTGGCGGAGTTGGTTTAGGTCTGGCGGAGTGGGTTTGGGTCTGGCGGAGTGGGTTTGGGTCTTGCGGAATAGGTTCGGATGGGCGGAGTGGGTTCGGATCTGGCGGAGTGGGTTGGGGTCTGGCGGAGTGGGTTCGGGTCTGGAGGAGTGGGTTTCGTTCTGGCGGAGTGAGTTGGGGTCTGGCGGAGTGGGTTTGGGTCTGGCGGAGTGGGTTTGGGTCTGGCGGAGTGGGTTTGGGTCTGGCGGAGTGGTTTGTGGGTCTGGCGGAGTGGGTTCGGGTCTGGCGGAGTGGGTTTGGGTCTGGCGGAGTGGGTTTGGGTCTGGCGGAGTGGGTTCGGGTCTGGCGGAGTGGGTTGGGGTCTGGCGGAGTGGGTTCGGGACTGGCGGAGTGGGTTGGGGTCTGCCGGGGTGGGTTGGGTTCTGGCGGAGTGGGTTCGGGTCTGGTGAAGTGGGTTATGGTCTGGCGGAGTGGGTTCGGGCCTGGCGGAGTGGGTTTGGGTCTGGCGGAGTGGGTTCGGGTCTGGCGGAGTGGGTTCGGGTCTGTACGAGTGGGTTCGCGTCTGGCGGAGTTGGTTGTGGTCTGGCGGAGTGGGTTCGGGTGTGGCGGAGTTGGTTTGGTTCTGGCGGAGTGAGTTTGGGTCTGGCGGAGTGGGTTTGGGTCTGGCGGAGTTGGTTTAGGTCTGGCGGAGTGGGTTTGGGTCTGGCGGAGTGGGTTTGGGTCTTGCGGAATAGGTTCGGATGGGCGGAGTGGGTTCGGATCTGGCGGAGTGGGTTGGGGTCTGGCGGAGTGGGTTTGGGTCTGGCGGAGTGGGTTTGGGTCTGGCGGAGTGGGTTTGGGTCTGGCGGAGTGGGTTGGGGTCTGGCGGAGTGGGTTCGGGACTGGCGGAGTGGGTTGGGGTCTGCCGGGGTGGGTTGGGTTCTGGCGGAGTGGGTTCGGGTCTGGTGAAGTGGGTTATGGTCTGGCGGAGTGGGTTCGGGCCTGGAGGAGTGGGTTTGGGGTCTGGCGGAGTGGGTTTGGGTCTGGGTGAGTGGGTTTGGGTCTGGCGGAGTGGGTTCGGGTCTGGCGGAGTGGGTTTGGGTCTGGATGAGTGGGTTTGGGTCTGGCGGAATGGGTTTGTGTCTGGATGAGTGGGTTTGGGTCTGGCGGAGTGGGTTTGGGTCTGGCGGAGTGGGTTTGGGTCTGGATGAGTGGGTTTGGGTCTGGCGGAGTGGGTTTGGGTCTGGCGGAGTGGGTTCGGATCTGGCGGAGTGGGTTTGGGTCTGGCGGAGTGGGTTCGGGTCTGGCGGAGTGGGTTTCGTTCTGGCGGAGTCAGTTGGGGTCTGGCGGAGTGGGTTTGGGTCTGGCGGAGTGGGTTTGGGTCTGGCGGAGTGGGTTTGGGTCTGGCGGAGAGGGTTTGGGTCTGGCGGAGTGGGTTTGGGTCTGGCGGAGTGGGTTTGTGTCTGGCGAAGTGGGTTTGGGTCTGGATGAGTGGATTTGGGTCTTGCGGTGTGGGTTTGGGGCTGGCGGAGTGGGTTTGGGTCTGGCGGAGTGTGTTTAGGACTGGCGGAGTGGGTTAGGGTCTGGCGGAGTGGGTTTGGGACTGGCGGAGTGGGTTTGGGTCTGGCGGAGTGGGTTTGGGTCTGGCGGAGTGGGTTTGGGTCTGGCGGAGTGGGTTTGTGTGTGGCGGAGTGGGTTTGGGTCTGGCGGAGTGGGTTTGGGGCTGGCGGAGTGGGTTTGGGGTCTGGCGGAGTGGGTTTGGGTCTGGCGGAGTGGGTTTGGGTCTGGCGGAGTGGGTTCGGGTCAGGTGGAGTGGGTTCGGGTCTGGCGGAGTGGGTTTGGGCCTGGCGGAGTGGGTTCGGGTCTGGCGGAGTGGGTTTGGGCCTGGCGGAGTGGGTTCGGGTCTGGCGGAGTGGGTTCGGGTCTGTACGAGTGGGTTCGCGTCTGGCGGAGTGGGTTGTGGTCTGGCGGAGTGGGTTCGGGTGTGGCGGAGTGGGTTCGGGTCTGGCGGAGTTGGTTTGGTTCTGGCGGAGTGAGTTTGGGTCTGGCGGAGTGGGTTTGGGTCTGGCGGAGTTGGTTTAGGTCTGGCGGAGTGGGTTTGGGTCTGGCGGAATAGGTTCGGGTCTGGCGGAGTGGGTTCGGATCTGGCGGAGTGGGTTGGGGTCTGGCGGAGTGGGTTCGGGTCTGGCAGAGTGGGTTTCATTCTGGCGGAGTGAGTTGGGGTCTGGCGGAGTGGGTTTGGGTCTGGCGGAGTGGGTTTGGGTCTGGCGGAGTGGGTTTGGGTATGGCGGAGAGGGTTTGGGTCTGGCGGAGTGGGTTTGGGTCTGGCGGAGTGGGTTTGTGTCTGGCGAAGTGGGTTTGGGTCTGGATGAGTGGGTTTGTGTCTTGCTGAGTGGGTTTGGGGCTGGCGGAGTGGGTTGGCGTCTGGCGGAGTGTGTTTAGGACTGGCGGAGTGGGTTTGGGTCTGGCGGAGTGGGTTTGGGACTGGCGGAGTGGGTTTGGGTCTGGCGGAGTGGGTTTGGGTCTGGCGGAGTGGGTTTGTGTCTGGCGGAGTGGGTTTGTGTGTGGCGGAGTGGGTTTGGGTCTGGCGGAGTGGGTTTGGGTCTGGCGGAGTGGGTTTGGGGTCTGGCGGAGTGGGTTTGGGTCTGGCGGAGTGGGTTCGGGTCTGGCGGAGTGGGTTTGGGTCTGGCGGTGTGGGTTCGGGTCTGGCGGAGTGGGTTTGGGTCTGGCGGAGTTGGTTTGGGTCTGGCGGAGTGGGTTTGGGTCTGGCGAAGTTGGTTTGGGTCTGGCGGAGTGGGTTTGGGTTTGGCGGAGTTGGTTTGGGTCTGGCGGAGTGGGTTTGGGTCTGGCGGAGTTGGTTTGGCTCTGGCGGAGTGGGTTTAGGTCTGGCGGAGTGGGTTTGGGTCTGGCGGAGTGGGTTTGGGTCTGGAAGAGTGTGTTAGGGTCTGGCGGAGTGGGTTTGGGTCTGGCGGAGTGGCTTCGGGTCTGGCGGAGTGGGTTGGGGTCTGGCGGAGTGGGTTTCTGTCTGGCGGAGTGGGTTTGGGTCTGGCGGATTGGGTTTGAGTCTGGCGGAGTGGGTTTGGGTCTGGCGGAGTGGGTTGGGGTCTGGCGGAGTGGGGTTGGGTCTGGCGGAGTGGGCTTGGGTCTGGCGGAGTGGGTTTGGGTCTGGCGGAGTGGGTTTGGGTCTGGCGGATTGGGTTTGGGTCTGGCGGAGTGGGTTTCTGTGTGGCGGAGTGGGTTTGGGGCTGGCGGAGTGGGTTTCTGTCTGGCGGAGTGGGTTTGGGTCTGGCGGAGTGGGTTTGGGTCTGGCGGAGTGGGTTTGGGTCTGGCGGAGTGGGTTTGTTTCTGGTGAAGAGGGTTTGGGGTCTGGCGGAGTGGGTTAGGGTCTGGCGGAGTGGGTTTGGGGCTGGCGGAGTGGGTTTGGGTCTGGCGGAGTGTGTTTAGGTCTGGCGGAGTGGGTTTGGGTCTGGCGGAGTGGGTTTGGTACTGGCGGAGTGGGTATGGGTCTGGCGGAGTGGGTTTGGGTCTGGCGGAGTGGGTTTGGGTCTAGCGGAGTGGGTTTGTGTGTGGCGTAGTGGGTTTGGGTCTGGCGGAGTGGGTTTGGGTCTGGCGGAGTGGGTTGGGGTCTGGCGGAGTGGGGATGGGTCTGGGGGAGTGGGTTTGGTTCTGGCGGAGTGGGTTCGGGTCTGGCGGAGTGGGTTTGGGTTTAGATGAGTGGGTTTGGGTCTGGCGGAGTGGGTTTCTGTCTGGCGGAGTGGGTTTGGGTCTGGCGGAGTGTGTTTAGGTCTGGCGGAGTGGGTTTGGGTCTGGCGGAGTGGGTTCGGGACTGGCGGAGTGGGTTGGGGTCTGCCGGAGTGGGTTGGGGTCTGGCGGAGTGGGTTCGGGTCTGGCGGAGTGTGTTTGGGTCTGGGGGAGTGGGTTTGGGTCTGTCGGAGTGGGTTCGGGTCTGGCGGAGTGGGTTTGGGTCTGGATGAGTGGGTTTGGGTCTGGCGGAGTGGGTTTGGGTCTGGATGAGTGGGTTTGGGTCTGGCGGAGTGGGTTTGGGTCTGGCGGAGTGGGTTTGGGTATGGCGGAGTTGGTTTGGGTCTGGCGGAGTGGGTTTGGGTCTGGCGGAGTTGGTTTGTGTCTGGTGGAGTAGGTTTGGGTCTGGCGGAGTGGGTTTGGGTCTGGCGGAGTGGGTTGGGGTCTGGCGGAGTGGGTTTGGGTCTGGCGGAGTGGGTTTGGGTCTGGCGGAGCTGGTTTGGGTCTGGCGGAGTGGGTTTGGGTCTGGGGGAGTGGGTTTGGATCTGGCGGAGTGGGTTTGGGGTCTGGCGGAGTGGGTTTGGGTGTGGCGGAGTGGGTTTGGGTCTGGCGGAGTTGGTTTGGGTCTGGCGGAGTGGGTTTGGGTCTGGCGGAGTGGGTTTGGGTCTGGCGGAGTGGATTCGGGTCTGGCGGAGTGGGTTCGGGTCTGGCGGAGTGGGTTTGGGTCTGGCGGAGTGGGTTCGGGTCTGTACGAGTGGGTTCGCGTCTGGCGGAGTGGGTTGGGGTCTGGCGGAGTGGGTTCGGGTGTGGCGGAGTGGGTTCGGGTCTGGCGGAGTTGGTTTGGTTCTGGCGGAGTGAGTTTGGGTCTGGCGGAGTGGGTTTGGGTCTGGCGGAGTGGGTTTGGGTCTGGCGGAGTTGGTTTAGGTCTGGCGGAGTGGGTTTGGGCCTGGCGGAGTGGGTTTGGGGTCTGGCGGAGTGGGTTTGGGTCTGGGTGAGTGGGTTTGGGTCGAGCGGAGTGGGTTCGGATCTGGCGGAGTGGGTTTGGGTCTGGATGAGTGGGTTTGGGTCTGGCGGAATGGGTTTGTGTCTGGATGAGTGGGTTTGGGTCTGGCGGAGTGGGTTTGGGTCTGGCGGAGTGGGTTTGGGTCTGGATGAGTGGGTTTGGGTCTGGCGGAGTGGGTTTGGGTCTGGCGGAGTGGGTTTGGGTCTGGCGGAGTGGGTTGGGGTCTGGCGGAGTGGGTTTGGGTCTGGCGGAGTGGGTTTGGGTCTGGCGGAGTGGGTTTGGGTCTGGCGGAGTGGGTTGGGGTCTGGCGGAGTGGGTTCGGGACTGGCGGAGTGGGTTGGGGTCTGCCGGAGTGGGTTGGGGTCTGGCCGAGTGGGTTCGGGTCTGGCGGAGTGTGTTTGGGTCTGGGGGAGTGGGTTTGGGTCTGGCGGAGTGGGTTCGGGTCTGGCGGAGTGGGTTTGGGTCTGGATGAGTGGGTTTGGGTCTGGCGGAGTGGGTTTGGGTCTGGATGAGTGGGTTTGGGTCTGGCGGAGTGGGTTTGGGTCTGGCGGAGTGGGTTTGGGTCTGGCGGAGTCGGTTTGGGTCTGGCGGAGTCGGTTTGGGTCTGGCGGAGTTGGTTTGTGTCTGGCGGAGTGGGTTTGGGTCTGGCGAAGTGGGTTTGGGTCTGGCGGAGTGGGTTTGGGTCTGGCGGAGTTGGTTTGGGTCTGGCGGAGTGGGTTTGGGTCTGGCGGAGTGGGTTTGGGTCTGGCGGAGTGGATTCGGGTCTGGCGGATTGGGTTTCAGGTCTGGCGGAGTGGGTTTGGGTCTGGCGGAGTGGGTTCGGGTCTGGCGGAGTGGGTTCGGGTATGTACGAGTGGGTTCGCGTCTGGCGGAGTGGGTTGGGGTCTGGCGGAGTGGGTTCGGGTGTGGCGGAGTGGGTTCGGGTCTGGCGGAGTTGGTTTGGTTCTGGCGGAGTGAGTTTGGGTCTGGCGGAGTGGGTTTGTGTCTGGCGGAGTGGGTTTGGGTCTGGCGGAGTTGGTTTAGGTCTGACGGAGTGGGTTTGGGCCTGGCGGAGTGGGTTTGGGGTCTGGCGGAGTGGGTTTGGGTCTGGGGGAGTGGGTTTGGGTCTGGCGGAGTGAGTTCGGGTCTGGCGGAGTGGGTTTGGGTCTGGATGAGTGGGTTTGGGTCTGGCGGAATGGGTTTGGGTCTGGATGAGTGGGTTTGGGTCTGGCGGAGTGGGTTTGGGTCTGGCGGAGTGGGTTTGGGTCTGGATGAGTGGGTTTGGGTCTGGCGGAGTGGGTTTGGGTCTGGCGGAGTGGGTTTGGGTCTGGCGGAGTGGGTTGGGGTCTGGCGGAGTGGGTTAGGGTCTGGCGGAGTGGGTTGGGGTCTGGCGGAGTGGGTTCGGGACTGGCGGAGTGGGTTGGGGTCTGCCGGAGTGGGTTGGGGTCTGGCGGAGTGGGTTCGGGTCTGGCGGAGTGTGTTTGGGTCTGGGGGAGTGGGTTTGGGTCTGGCGGAGTGGGTTCGGGTCTGGCGGAGTGGGTTTGGGTCTGGATGAGTGGGTTTGGGTCTGGCGGAGTGGGTTTGGGTCTGGATGAATGGGTTTGGGTCTGGCGGAGTGGGTTTGGGTCTGGCGGAGTGGGTTTGGGTCTGGCGGAGTGGGTTTGGGTCTGGCGGAGTCGGTTTGGGTCTGGCGGTGTTGGTTTGTGTCTGGCGGAGTGGGTTTGGGTCCGGCGGAGTGGGTTTGGGTCTGGCGGAGTGGGTTGGGGTCTGGCGGAGTGGGTTTGGGTCTGGCGGAGTGGGTTTGGGTCTGGCGGAGCTGGTTTGGGTCTGGCGGAGTGGGTTTGGGTCTGGGGGAGTGGGTTTGGAACTGGCGGAGTGGGTTTGGGGTCTGGAGGAGTGGGTTTGGGTCTGGCCGAGTGGGTTTGGGTCTGGCGGAGTTGGTTTGGGTCTGGCGGAGTGGGTTTGGGTCTGGCGGAGTGGGTTTGGGTCTGGCGGAGTGGATTCGGGTCTGGCGGAGTGGGTTCGGGTCTGGCGGAGTGGGTTTGGGTCTGGCGGAGTGGGTTCGGGTCTGGCGGAGTGGGTTCGGGTCTGTACGAGTGGGTTCGCATCTGGCGGAGTGGGTTCGCGTCTGGCGGAGTGGGTTCGGGTGTGGCGGAGTGGGTTCGGGTCTGGCGGAGTTGGTTTGGTTCTGGCGGAGTGAGTTTGGGTCTGGCGGAGTGGGTTTGCGTCTGGCGGAGTGGGTTTGGGTCTGGCGGAGTTGGTTTAGGTCTGGCGGAGTGGGTTTGGGCCTGGCGGAGTGGGTTTGGGGTCTGGCGGAGTGGGTTTGGGTCTGGGGGAGTGGGTTTGGGTCTGGCGGAGTGGGTTCGGGTCTGGCGGACTGGGTTTGGGTCTGGATGAGTGGGTTTGGGTCTGGCGGAATGGGTTTGGGTCTGGATGAGTGGGTTTGGGTCTGGCGGAGTGGGTTTGGGTCTGGCGGAGTGGGTTTGGGTCTGGATGAGTGGGTTTGGGTCTGGCGGAGTGGGTTTCGGTCTGGCGGAGTGGGTTTGGGTCTGGCGGAGTGGGTTGGGGTCTGGCGGAGTGGGTTTGGGTCTGGCGGAGTGGGTTTGGGTCTGGCGGAGTGGGTTCGGGTCTGGCGGAGTGGGTTCGGGACTGGCGGAGTGGGTTGGGGTCTGCCGGAGTGGGTTGGGGTCTGGCGGATTGGGTTCGGGTGTGGTGGAGTGGGTTATGGTCTGGCGGAGTGGGTTTGGGTCTGGCGGAGTGGGTTTGGGTCTGGCGGAGTGGGTTTGGGCCTGGCGGAGTGGGTTTGGGGTCTGGCGGAGTGGGTTTGGGTCTGGGGGAGTGGGTTTGTGTCTGGCGGAGTGGGTTCAGGTCTGGCGGAGTGGGTTTGGGTCTGGATGAGTGGGTTTGGGTCTGGCGGAATGGGTTTGGGTCTGGATGAGTGGGTTTGGGTCTGGCGGAGTGGGTTTGGGTCTGGCGGAGTTGGTTTGGGTCTGGCGGAGTTGGTTTGGGTTTGGCGGAGTGGGTTTGGGTCTGGCGGAGTTGGTTTGTGTCTGGAGGAGTGGGTTCGGGTCTGGCGGAGTGGGTTTGGGTCTGGCGGAGTGGGTTGGGGTCCGGCGGAGTGGGTTTGGGTCTGGCGGAGTGGGTTTGGGTCTGGCGGAGCTGGTTTGGGTCTGGCGGAGTGGGTTTGGGTCTGGCGGAGTGGGTTTGGATCTGGCGGAGTGGGTTTGGTGTCTGGCGGAGTGGGTTTGGGTCTGGCGGAGTGGGTTTGGGTCTGGCGGAGTGGGTTTGGGTCTGGCGGAGTGGGTTTGGGTCTGGCGGAGTGGGTTGGGGTCTGGCGGAGTGGGTTTGGGTCTGGCGGAGTGGGTTTGGGTCTGGCGGAGTTGGTTTGTGTCTGGAGGAGTGGGTTCGGGTCTGGCGGAGTGGGTTTGGGTCTGGCGGAGTGGGTTTGGGTCTGGATGAGTGGGTTTGGGTCTGGCGGAGTGGGTTTGGGTCTGGATGAGTGGGTTTGGGTCTGGCGGAGTGGGTTTGGGTCTGGCGGAGTGGGTTTGGGTCTGGCGGAGTTGGTTTGGGTCTGGCGGAGTCGGTTTGGGTCTGGCGGAGTTGGTTTGTGTCTGGGGGAGTGGGTTTGGGTCTGGCGGACTGGGTTTGGGTCTGGCGGAGTGGGTTGGGGTCTGTCGGAGTGGGTTTTGGTCTGGCGGAGTGGGTTTGGGTCTGGCGGAGCTGGTTTGGGTCTGGCGGAGTGGGTTTGGGTCTGGGGGAGTGGGTTTGGAACTGGCGGAGTGGGTTTGGGGTCTGGCGGAGTGGGTTTGGGTCTGGCCGAGTGGGTTTGGGTCTGGCGGAGTTGGTTTGGGTCTGGCGGAGTGGGTTTGGGTCTGGCGGAGTGGGTTTGGGTCTGGCGGAGTGGATTCGGGTCTGGCGGAGTGGGTTCGGGTCTGGCGGAGTGGGTTGGGGTCTGGCGGAGTGGGTTCGGGTCTGGCGGAGTGGGTTCGGGTCTGTACGAGTGGGTTCGCATCTGGCGGAGTGGGTTCGCGTCTGGCGGAGTGGGTTCGGGTGTGGCGGAGTGGGTTCGGGTCTGGCGGAGTTGGTTTGGTTCTGGCGGAGTGAGTTTGGGTCTGGCGGAGTGGGTTTGGGTGTGGCGGAGTGTGTTTGGGCCTGGCGGAGTGGGTTTGGGGTCTGGCGGAGTGGGTTTGGGTCTGGGGGAGTGGGTTTGGGTCTGGCGGAGTGGGTTCGGGTCTGGCGGACTGGGTTTGGGTCTGGATGAGTGGGTTTGGGTCTGGCGGAATGGGTTTGGGTCTGGATGAGTGGGTTTGGGTCTGGCGGAGTGGGTTTGGGTCTGGCGGAGTGGGTTTGGGTCTGGATGAGTGGGTTTGGGTCTGGCGGAGTGGGTTTGGGTCTGGCGGAGTGGGTTCGGGACTGGCGGAGTGGGTTGGGGTCTGCCGGAGTGGGTTGGGGTCTGGCGGAGTGGGTTCGGGTCTGGCGGAGTGTGTTTGGGTCTGGGGGAGTGGGTTTGGGTCTGGCGGAGTGGGTTCGCGTCTGGCGGAGTTGGTTTGGGTCTGGCGGAGTGGGTTTAGGTCTGGCGGAATGGGTTTGGGTCTGGCGGAGTGGGTTTGGGTCTGGCGGAGTGGGTTTGGGTCTGGCGGAGTGGGTTTGGGTCTGGCGGAGTGGGTTGGGGTCTGGCGGAGTGGGTTCGGGACTGGCGGAGTGGGTTGGGGTCTGCCGGAGTGGGTTGGGGTCTGGCGGAGTGGGTTCGGGTGTGGTGGAGTGGGTTATGGTCTGGCGGAGTGGGTTTGGGTCTGGCGGAGTGGGTTTGGGTCTGGCGGAGTGGGTTCGGGCCTGGCGGAGTGGGTTTGGGGTCTGGCGGAGTGGGTTTGGGTCTGGGGGAGTGGGTTTGGGTCTGGCGGAGTGGGTTCGGGTCTGGCGGAGTGGGTTTGGGTCTGGATGAGTGGGTTTGGGTCTGGCGGAATGGGTTTGGGTCTGGATGAGTGGGTTTGGGTCTGGCGGAGTGGGTTTGCGTCTGGCGGAGTGGGTTTGGGTCTGGCGGAGTTGGTTTGGGTCTGGCGGAGTGGGTTTGGGTCTGGCGGAGTTGGTTTGTGTCTGGAGGAGTGGGTTCGGGTCTGGCGGAGTGGGTTTGGGTCTGGCGGAGTGGGTTGGGGTCTGGCGGAGTGGGTTTGGGTCTGGCGGAGTGGGTTTGGGTCTGGCGGAGCTGGTTTGGGTCTGGCGGAGTGGGTTTGGGTCTGGCGGAGTGGGTTTGGATCTGGCGGAGTGGGTTTGGTGTCTGGCGGAGTGGGTTTGGGTCTGGCTGAGTTGGTTTGGGTCTGGCGGAGTGGGTTTGGGTCTGGCGGAGTGGGTTTGGGTCTGGCGGAGTGGGTTGGGGTCTGGCGGAGTGGGTTTGGGTCTGGCGGAGTGGGTTTGGGTCTGGCGGAGTGGGTTGGGGTCTGGCGGAGTGGGTTCGGGACTGGAGGAGTGGGTTGGGGTCTGCCGGAGTGGGTTGGGGTCTGGCGGAGTGGGTTTGGGTCTGGCGGAGTTGGTTTGGGTCTGGCGGAGTGGGTTTGGGTCTGGCGGAGTGGGTTTGAGTGTGGCGGAGTGGGTTGTGGGTCTGGCGGAGTGGGTTTGTGTCCGGCGGAGTGGGTTTGGGGCTGGCGGAGTGGGTTTCTGTTTGGCGGAGTGGGTTTAGGTCTGGCGGAATGGGTTTGGGTCTGGCGGAGTGGGTTTGGGTCTGGCGGAGTGGGTTTGGGTCTGGCGGAGTGGGTTGGGGTCTGGCGGAGTGGGTTTGAGTGTGGCGGAGTGGGTTGTGGGTCTGGCGGAGTGGGTTTAGGCCTGGCGGAGTGGGTTTGGGGCTGGCGGAGTGGGTTTCTGTTTGGCGGAGTGGGTTTAGGTCTGGCGGAGTGGGTTTGGGTCTGGCGGAGTGGGTTGTGGGTCTGGCGGAGTGGGTTTGTGTCTGGCGGAGTGGGTTTGGGGCTGGCGGAGTGGGTTTCTGTTTGGCGGAGTGGGTTTAGGTCTGGCGGAGTGGGTTTGGGTCTGGCGGAATGGGTTTGGGTCTGGCGGAGTGGGTTTGGGTCTGGCGGAGTGGGTTTGGGTCTGGCGGAGTGGGTTTGGGTCTGGCGGAGTGGGTTGGGGTCTGGCGGAGTGGGTTCGGGACTGGCGGAGTGGGTTGGGGTCTGCCGGAGTGGGTTGGGGTCTGGCGGAGTGGGTTCGGGTGTGGTGGAGTGGGTTATGGTCTGGCGGAGTGGGTTTGGGTCTGGCGGAGTGGGTTAGGGTCTGGCGGAGTGGGTTCGGGCCTGGCGGAGTGGGTTTGGGGTCTGGCGGAGTGGGTTTGGGTCTGGGGGAGTGGGTTTGGGTCTGGCGGAGTGGGTTCGGGTCTGGCGGAGTGGGTTTGGGTCTGGATGAGTGGGTTTGGGTCTGGCGGAATGGGTTTGGGTCTGGATGAGTGGGTTTGGGTCTGGCGGAGTGGGTTTGGGTCTGGCGGAGTGGGTTTGGGTCTGGCGGAGTTGGTTTGGGTCTGGCGGAGTGGGTTTGGGTCTGGCGGAGATGGTTTGTGTCTGGAGGAGTGGGTTCGGGTCTGGCGGAGTGGGTTTGGGTCTGGCGGAGTGGGTTGGGGTCTGGCGGAGTGGGTTTGGGTCTGGCGGAGTGGGTTTGGGTCTGGCGGAGCTGGTTTGGGTCTGGCGGAGTGGGTTTGGGTCTGGCGGAGTGGGTTTGGATCTGGCGGAGTGGGTTTGGTGTCTGGCGGAGTGGGTTTGGGTCTGGCTGAGTTGGTTTGGGTCTGGCGGAGTGGGTTTGGGTCTGGCGGAGTGGGTTTGGGTCTGGCGGAGTGGGTTGGGGTCTGGCGGAGTGGGTTTGGGTCTGGCGGAGTGGGTTTGGGTCTGGCGGAGTGGGTTGGGGTCTGGCGGAGTGGGTTCGGGACTGGAGGAGTGGGTTGGGGTCTGCCGGAGTGGGTTGGGGTCTGGCGGAGTGGGTTTGGGTCTGGCGGAGTTGGTTTGGGTCTGGCGGAGTGGGTTTGGGTCTGGCGGAGTGGGTTTGAGTGTGGCGGAGTGGGTTGTGGGTCTGGCGGAGTGGGTTTGTGTCTGGCGGAGTGGGTTTGGGGCTGGCGGAGTGGGTTTCTGTTTGGCGGAGTGGGTTTAGGTCTGGCGGAATGGGTTTGGGTCTGGCGGAGTGGGTTTGGGTCTGGCGGAGTGGGTTTGGGTCTGGCGGAGTGGGTTGCGGTCTGGCGGAGTGGGTTTGAGTGTGGCGGAGTGGGTTGTGGGTCTGGCGGAGTGGGTTTGGGTCTGGCGGAGTGGGTTTGGGGCTGGCGGAGTGGGTTTCTGTTTGGCGGAGTGGGTTTAGGTCTGGCGGAGTGGGTTTGGGTCTGGCGGAGTGGGTTGTGGGTCTGGCGGAGTGGGTTTGTGTCTGGCGGAGTGGGTTTGGGGCTGGCGGAGTGGGTTTCTGTTTGGCGGAGTGGGTTTAGGTCTGGCGGAGTGGGTTTGGGTCTGGCGGAGTGGGTTTGGGTCTGGCGGGGTGGGTTTGAATCTGGCGGAGTGGGTTTGCTTCTGGCGGAGTGGGTTTGGGTCTGGCGGAGTGGGTTTTGGTCTGGCGGAGTAGGTTTGGGTCTGGCGGAGTGGGTTTGGGTCTGGCGTAGTGGGTTTGGGTCTGGCGGAGTGGGTTTGGGGTCTGGCGGAGTGGGTTGTGGGTCTGGCGGAGTGGGTTTGGGTCTGGCGGAGTGGCTTCGGGTCTGGCGGAGTAGGTTTGGGTCTGGCGGAGTGGGTTTGGGTCTGGCGGAGTGGGTTTGGATCTGGCGGTGTGGGTTTGGGGTCTGGCGGTGTGGGTTTGGGTCTGGCACAGTTGGTTTGGGTCTGGCGGAGTGGGTTTGGGTCTGGCGGAGTGGGTTTGGGTCTGGCGGAGTGGGTTTGGGTCTGGCGGAGTGGGTTTGGGTCTGGCGGAGTGGGTTGGGGTCTGGCGGAGTGGGTTCGGGACTGGCGGAGTGGGTTGGGGTCTGCCGGGGTGGGTTGGGGTCTGGCGGAGTTGGTTCGGGTCTGGCGGAGTGGGTTATGGTCTGGCGGAGTGGGTTTGGGTCTGTCGGAGTGGGTTCGGGTCTGGCGGAGTGGGTTGGGGTCTGGTGGAGTGGGTTCGGGCCTGGCGGAGTGGGTTCGGGTCTGGCGGAGTGGGTTCGGGTCTGGCGGAGTGGGTTAGGGTCTGGCGGAGTGGGTTCGGGTCTGGCGGAGTGGGTTCGGGTCTGTACGAGTGGGTTCGCGTCTGGCAGAGTGGGTTGTGGTCTGGCGGAGTGGGTTCGGGTGTGGCGGAGTGGCTTCGGGTCTGGCGGAGTTGGTTTGGTTCTGGCGGAGTGAGTTTGGGTCTGGATGAGTGGGTTTGGGTCTGGCGGATTGGGTTTGGGTCTGGCGGAGTGGGTTCGGGTCTGGCGGAATGGGTTCGGCTCTGGCGGTGTGGGTTCGGGTCTGGCGGAGTGTGTTTGGGTCTGGCGGAGTCGGTTAAGGTCCGGCGGAGTGGGTTGGGGTCTGGCGGAGTGGGTTCGGGTCCGGCGGAGTGGGTTCGGGTCTGGCAGAGTGGGTTTGGGTCTGGCGGAGTGGGTTCGGGTCTGGCGGAGTGGGTTTGGGTCTGGCGGAGTGGGTTTGGGTCTGGCGGAGTGGGTTTGGTTCTGGCGGAGTGGGTTCGGGTCTGGCGGGGTGGGTTTGGGTCTGGCGGAGTGGGTTTGGATCTGGCGGAGTGGGTTAGGGTCTGGCGGAGTGGGTTTGGGTCTGGCGGTGGGTTTGGGTATGGCAGAGTGGGTTTGGGTCTGGCGGAGTGGGTTTGGTTCTGGCGGAGTGGGTTTGGGTCTGGCGGAGTGGGTTTGGGTCTGGCGGAGTGGGTTTGGGTCCGGCGGAGTGGGTTTGGGTCTGGCGGAGTGGGTTTGGGTATTGCGGAGTGGGTTTAGGGTCTGGCGGAGTGGGTTTGGGTCTGGCGGAGTGGGTTTGGGTCTGGCGGAGTGGGTTCGGGTCTGGCAGAGTGGGTTTGGGTCTGGCGGAGTGGGTTTGGGTCTGGCGGAGTGGGTTTGGGTCTGGCGGAGTAAGTTTGGGTCTGGCGGAGTGGGTTTGGGTCTGGCGGAGTGGGTTTGGGTCTGGCGGAGTGGGTTTTGGTCTGGCGGAGTGGGTTTTGGTCTGGCGGAGTGGGTTTGGGTCTGGCGGAGTGGGTTCGGGTCTGGCGGATTGGGTTTGGGTCTGTCGGAGTGGGTTCGGGTCTGGCGGAGTGTGTTTGGGTCTGGCGGAGTGGGTTTGGGTCTGGCGGTGGGTTTGGGTATGGCAGAGTGGGTTTGGGTCTGGCGGAATGGGTTTGGGTCTGGCGGAGTGGGTTTGGGTCTGGCGGAGTGGGTTTGGGTCTGGCGGAGTGGGTTTGGGTCTGGCGGAGTGGGTTTGGGTCTGGCGGAGTGGGTTTGGGGTCTGGCGGTGTGGGTTTGGGTCTGGCGGAGTGGGTTTGGGTCTGACGGAGTAGGTTTGGGTCTGGCGGAGTGGGTTTGGGTCTGGCGGAGTGGGTTTGGGCCTGTCGGTGTGGGTTTGGGTCTGGCGGAGTGGGTTTGGGTCTGGCGGAGTGGGTTTGGGGTCTGGCGGAGTGGGTTTGGGTCTGGCGGAGTGGGTTTGTGTCTGGCGGAGTAAGGTTGGGTCTGGCGGAGTGGGTTTGGGTCTGGCGGAGTGGGTTTGGTTCTGGCGGAGTGGGTTTGGCTCTGGTGGAGTGGGTTCGGGTCTGGCGGTTTGGGTTCGGGTCTGGCGGAGTGGGTTGGGGTCTGGCGGAGTGGGTTCGGGTCTGGCGGAGTGGGTTCGGGTCTGGCGGAGTGGGTTCGGGTCTGGCGGAATGGGTTCGGCTCTGGCGGTGTGGGTTCGGGTCTGGCGGAGTGGGTTTGGGTCTGGCGGAGTGGGTTTGGGTCTGGCGGGGTGGGTTTGGGTCTGGCGGAGTGGGTTTGGGTCTGGCGGGGTGGGTTTGGGTCTGGCGGAGTGGGTTTGGATCTGGCGGAGTGGGTTAGGGTCTGGCGGAGTGGGTTTGGGTCTGGCGGTGGGTTTGGGGATGGCAGAGTGGGTTTGGGTCTGGCGGAGTGGGTTTGGTTCTGGCGGAGTGGGTTTGGGTCTGGCGGAGTGGGTTTGGGTCTGGCGGAGTGGGTTTGGGTCTGGCGGAGTGGGTTTGGGTCTGGCGGAGTGGGTTTGGGTATTGCGGAGTTGGTTTAGGGTCTCGCGGAGTGGGTTTGGGTCTGGCGGAGTGGGTTTGGGTCTGGCGGAGTGGGTTTGGGTCTGGTGCAGTGGGTTTGGGTCTGGCGGAGTGGGTTTGGGTTTGGCGGAGTGGGTTTGGGTCTGGCGGAGTGGGTTTGGGTCTGGCGGAGTGGGTTTGGGTCTGGCGGAGTGGGTTTGGGTCTGGCGGAGTGGGTTTTGGTCTGGCGGAGTGGGTTTTGGTCTGGCTGAGTGGGTTTGGGTCTGGCGGAGTGGGTTTGGGTCTGGCGGAGTGGGCTTTGGTCTGGCGGAGTGGGTTTGGGTCTTGCGGAGTGGGTTTGGGTCTGGCGGAGTGGGTTTGGGTCTGGCGGAGTGGGTTTGGGTCTGGCGGAGTGGGTTTGGGTCTGGCGAAGTGGGGTTGGGTCTGGCGGTGTGGGCTTGGGTCTGGCGGAGTGGGTTTGGGTCTGGCGCAGTGGGTTTGGGTCTGGCGGAGTGGGTTTGGGTCTGGCGGAGTGGGTTTGGGTCTGGCGGAGTGGGTTTGGGTCTGGCGGAGTGGGTTTGGGTCTGGCGGAGTGGGTTTGGGTCTGGCGGAGTGGGTTTGGGTCTGGCGGAGTGGGTTTGGGTCTGTCGGAGTGGGTTTGGGTCACGCGGAGTGGGTTTGGGTCTGGCGGAGTGGGTTTGGGTCCGGCGGAGTGGGTTTGGGGTCTGGCGGAGTGGGTTTGGGTCTGGCGGAGTGGGTTTGGGTCTGGCGGAGAGGGTTTGGGTCCGGCGGAGTGGGTTTGGGGTCTGGCGGAGTGGGTTTGGGTCTGGCGGAGTGAGTTTGGGGCTGGCGGAGTGGGTTCGGGTCTGGCGGAGTGGGTTTTGGTCTGGCGGAGTGGGTTTGGGTCTGGCGGAGTGGGTTTGGGTCTGGCGGAGTGGGTTTGGGTCTGGCGGAGTGGGTTTGGGTCTGGCGGAGTGGGTTTGGGGTCTGGCGGAGTGGGTTTGTGTCTGGCGGAGTGGGTTTGGGTCTGGCGGAGTAAGTTTGGGTCTGGCGGAGTGGGTTTGGGTCTGGCGGAGTGGGTTTGGGTCTGGCGGAGTGGGTTTGGGTCTGGCGGAGTGGGTTCGGGTCTGGCGGATTGGGTTTGGGTCTGTCGGAGTGGGTTCGGGTCTGGCGGAGTGTGTTTGGGTCTGGCGGAGTGGGTTTGGGTCTGGCGGAGTGGGTTTGGGTCTGGCGGAGTGGGTTTGGGTCTGGCGGAGTGGGTTTGGATCTGGCGGAGTGGGTTTGGGTCTGGCGGAGTGGGTTTGGGTCTGGCGGAGTGGGTTTGGGTATTGCGGAGTTGGTTTAGGGTCTCGCGGAGTGGGTTTGGGTCTGGCGGAGTGGGTTTGGGTCTGGCGGAGTGGGTTTGGGTCTGGTGCAGTGGGTTTGGGTCTGGCGGAGTGGGTTTGGGTCTGGCGGAGTGGGTTTGGGTCTGGCGGAGTGGGTTTGGGTCTGGCGGGGTGGGTTTGGGTCTGGCGGAGTGGGTTTGGGTCTGGCGGAGTGGGTTTTGGTCTGGCGGAGTGGGTTTTGGTCTGGCTGAGTGGGTTTGGGTCTGGCGGAGTGGGTTTGGGTCTGGCGGAGTGGGCTTTGGTCTGGCGGAGTGGGTTTGGGTCTTGCGGAGTGGGTTTGGGTCTGGCGGAGTGGGTTTGGGTCTGGCGGAGTGGGTTTGGGTCTGGCGGAGTGGGTTTGGGTCTGGCGAAGTGGGGTTGGGTCTGGCGGTGTGGGCTTGGGTCTGGCGGAGTGGGTTTGGGTCTGGTGCAGTGTGTTTGGGTCTGGCGGAGTGGGTTTGGGTCTGGCGGAGTGGGTTTGGGTCTGGCGGAGTGGGTTTGGGTCTGGCGGAGTGGGTTTGGGTCTGGCGGAGTGGGTTTGGGTCTGGCGGAGTGGGTTTGGGTCTGGCGGAGTGGGTTTGGGTCTGTCGGAGTGGGTTTGGGTCACGCGGAGTGGGTTTGGGTCTGGCGGAGTGGGTTTGGGTCCGGCGGAGTGGGTTTGGTTCTGGCGGAGTGGGTTCGGGTCTGGCGGGGTGGGTTTGGGTCTGGCGGAGTGGGTTTGGATCTGGCGGAGTGGGTTAGGGTCTGGCGGAGTGGGTTTGGGTCTGGCGGTGGGTTTGGGTATGGCAGAGTGGGTTTGGGTCTGGCGGAGTGGGTTTGGTTCTGGCGGAGTGGGTTTGGGTCTGGCGGAGTGGGTTTGGGTCTGGCGGAGTGGGTTTGGGTCCGGCGGAGTGGGTTTGGGTCTGGCGGAGTGGGTTTGGGTATTGCGGAGTGGGTTTAGGGTCTGGCGGAGTGGGTTTGGGTCTGGCGGAGTGGGTTTGGGTCTGGCGGAGTGGGTTCGGGTCTGGCAGAGTGGGTTTGGGTCTGGCGGAGTGGGTTTGGGTCTGGCGGAGTGGGTTTGGGTCTGGCGGAGTAAGTTTGGGTCTGGCGGAGTGGGTTTGGGTCTGGCGGAGTGGGTTTGGGTCTGGCGGAGTGGGTTTTGGTCTGGCGGAGTGGGTTTTGGTCTGGCGGAGTGGGTTTGGGTCTGGCGGAGTGGGTTCGGGTCTGGCGGATTGGGTTTGGGTCTGTCGGAGTGGGTTCGGGTCTGGCGGAGTGTGTTTGGGTCTGGCGGAGTGGGTTTGGGTCTGGCGGTGGGTTTGGGTATGGCAGAGTGGGTTTGGGTCTGGCGGAATGGGTTTGGGTCTGGCGGAGTGGGTTTGGGTCTGGCGGAGTGGGTTTGGGTCTGGCGGAGTGGGTTTGGGTCTGGCGGAGTGGGTTTGGGTCTGGCGGAGTGGGTTTGGGGTCTGGCGGTGTGGGTTTGGGTCTGGCGGAGTGGGTTTGGGTCTGACGGAGTAGGTTTGGGTCTGGCGGAGTGGGTTTGGGTCTGGCGGAGTGGGTTTGGGCCTGTCGGTGTGGGTTTGGGTCTGGCGGAGTGGGTTTGGGTCTGGCGGAGTGGGTTTGGGGTCTGGCGGAGTGGGTTTGGGTCTGGCGGAGTGGGTTTGTGTCTGGCGGAGTAAGGTTGGGTCTGGCGGAGTGGGTTTGGGTCTGGCGGAGTGGGTTTGGTTCTGGCGGAGTGGGTTTGGCTCTGGTGGAGTGGGTTCGGGTCTGGCGGTTTGGGTTCGGGTCTGGCGGAGTGGGTTGGGGTCTGGCGGAGTGGGTTCGGGTCTGGCGGAGTGGGTTCGGGTCTGGCGGAGTGGGTTCGGGTCTGGCGGAATGGGTTCGGCTCTGGCGGTGTGGGTTCGGGTCTGGCGGAGTGGGTTTGGGTCTGGCGGAGTGGGTTTGGGTCTGGCGGGGTGGGTTTGGGTCTGGCGGAGTGGGTTTGGGTCTGGCGGGGTGGGTTTGGGTCTGGCGGAGTGGGTTTGGATCTGGCGGAGTGGGTTAGCGTCTGGCGGAGTGGGTTTGGGTCTGGCGGTGGGTTTGGGGATGGCAGAGTGGGTTTGGGTCTGGCGGAGTGGGTTTGGTTCTGGCGGAGTGGGTTTGGGTCTGGCGGAGTGGGTTTGGGTCTGGCGGAGTGGGTTTGGGTCTGGCGGAGTGGGTTTGGGTCTGGCGGAGTGGGTTTGGGTATTGCGGAGTTGGTTTAGGGTCTCGCGGAGTGGGTTTGGGTCTGGCGGAGTGGGTTTGGGTCTGGCGGAGTGGGTTTGGGTCTGGTGCAGTGGGTTTGGGTCTGGCGGAGTGGGTTTGGGTTTGGCGGAGTGGGTTTGGGTCTGGCGGAGTGGGTTTGGGTCTGGCGGAGTGGGTTTGGGTCTGGCGGAGTGGGTTTGGGTCTGGCGGAGTGGGTTTTGGTCTGGCGGAGTGGGTTTTGGTCTGGCTGAGTGGGTTTGGGTCTGGCGGAGTGGGTTTGGGTCTGGCGGAGTGGGCTTTGGTCTGGCGGAGTGGGTTTGGGTCTTGCGGAGTGGGTTTGGGTCTGGCGGAGTGGGTTTGGGTCTGGCGGAGTGGGTTTGGGTCTGGCGGAGTGGGTTTGGGTCTGGCGAAGTGGGGTTGGGTCTGGCGGTGTGGGCTTGGGTCTGGCGGAGTGGGTTTGGGTCTGGCGCAGTGGGTTTGGGTCTGGCGGAGTGGGTTTGGGTCTGGCGGAGTGGGTTTGGGTCTGGCGGAGTGGGTTTGGGTCTGGCGGAGTGGGTTTGGGTCTGGCGGAGTGGGTTTGGGTCTGGCGGAGTGGGTTTGGGTCTGGCGGAGTGGGTTTGGGTCTGTCGGAGTGGGTTTGGGTCACGCGGAGTGGGTTTGGGTCTGGCGGAGTGGGTTTGGGTCCGGCGGAGTGGGTTTGGGGTCTGGCGGAGTGGGTTTGGGTCTGGCGGAGTGGGTTTGGGTCTGGCGGAGAGGGTTTGGGTCCGGCGGAGTGGGTTTGGGGTCTGGCGGAGTGGGTTTGGGTCTGGCGGAGTGAGTTTGGGGCTGGCGGAGTGGGTTCGGGTCTGGCGGAGTGGGTTTTGGTCTGGCGGAGTGGGTTTGGGTCTGGCGGAGTGGGTTTGGGTCTGGCGGAGTGGGTTTGGGTCTGGCGGAGTGGGTTTGGGTCTGGCGGAGTGGGTTTGGGGTCTGGCGGAGTGGGTTTGTGTCTGGCGGAGTGGGTTTGGGTCTTGCGGAGTGGGTTTGGGTCTGGCGGAGTGGGTTTGGGTCTGGCGGAGTGGGTTTGGGTCTGGCGGAGTGGGTTTGGGTCTGGCGAAGTGGGGTTGGGTCTGGCGGTGTGGGCTTGGGTCTGGCGGAGTGGGTTTGGGTCTGGCGCAGTGGGTTTGGGTCTGGCGGAGTGGGTTTGGGTCTGGCGGAGTGGGTTTGGGTCTGGCGGAGTGGGTTTGGGTCTGGCGGAGTGGGTTTGGGTCTGGCGGAGTGGGTTTGGGTCTGGCGGAGTGGGTTTGGGTCTGGCGGAGTGGGTTTGGGTCTGTCGGAGTGGGTTTGGGTCACGCGGAGTGGGTTTGGGTCTGGCGGAGTGGGTTTGGGTCCGGCGGAGTGGGTTTGGGGTCTGGCGGAGTGGGTTTGGGTCTGGCGGAGTGGGTTTGGGTCTGGCGGAGAGGGTTTGGGTCCGGCGGAGTGGGTTTGGGGTCTGGCGGAGTGGGTTTGGGTCTGGCGGAGTGAGTTTGGGGCTGGCGGAGTGGGTTCGGGTCTGGCGGAGTGGGTTTTGGTCTGGCGGAGTGGGTTTGGGTCTGGCGGAGTGGGTTTGGGTCTGGCGGAGTGGGTTTGGGTCTGGCGGAGTGGGTTTGGGTCTGGCGGAGTGGGTTTGGGGTCTGGCGGAGTGGGTTTGTGTCTGGCGGAGTGGGTTTGGGTCTGGCGGAGTAAGTTTGGGTCTGGCGGAGTGGGTTTGGGTCTGGCGGAGTGGGTTTGGGTCTGGCGGAGTGGGTTTGGGTCTGGCGGAGTGGGTTCGGGTCTGGCGGATTGGGTTTGGGTCTGTCGGAGTGGGTTCGGGTCTGGCGGAGTGTGTTTGGGTCTGGCGGAGTGGGTTTGGGTCTGGCGGAGTGGGTTTGGGTCTGGCGGAGTGGGTTTGGGTCTGGCGGAGTGGGTTTGGATCTGGCGGAGTGGGTTTGGGTCTGGCGGAGTGGGTTTGGGTCTGGCGGAGTGGGTTTGGGTATTGCGGAGTTGGTTTAGGGTCTCGCGGAGTGGGTTTGGGTCTGGCGGAGTGGGTTTGGGTCTGGCGGAGTGGGTTTGGGTCTGGTGCAGTGGGTTTGGGTCTGGCGGAGTGGGTTTGGGTCTGGCGGAGTGGGTTTGGGTCTGGCGGAGTGGGTTTGGGTCTGGCGGAGTGGGTTTGGGTCTGGCGGAGTGGGTTTTGGTCTGGCGGAGTGGGTTTTGGTCTGGCTGAGTGGGTTTGGGTCTGGCGGAGTGGGTTTGGGTCTGGCGGAGTGGGCTTTGGTCTGGCGGAGTGGGTTTGGGTCTTGCGGAGTGGGTTTGGGTCTGGCGGAGTGGGTTTGGGTCTGGCGGAGTGGGTTTGGGTCTGGCGGAGTGGGTTTGGGTCTGGCGAAGTGGGGTTGGGTCTGGCGGTGTGGGCTTGGGTCTGGCGGAGTGGGTTTGGGTCTGGTGCAGTGTGTTTGGGTCTGGCGGAGTGGGTTTGGGTCTGGCGGAGTGGGTTTGGGTCTGGCGGAGTGGGTTTGGGTCTGGCGGAGTGGGTTTGGGTCTGGCGGAGTGGGTTTGGGTCTGGCGGAGTGGGTTTGGGTCTGGCGGAGTGGGTTTGGGTCTGTCGGAGTGGGTTTGGGTCACGCGGAGTGGGTTTGGGTCTGGCGGAGTGGGTTTGGGTCCGGCGGAGTGGGTTTGGGGTCTGGCGGAGTGGGTTTGGGTCTGGCGGAGTGGGTTTGGGTCTGGCGGAGTGGGTTTGGGTCTGGCGGGGTGGGTTTGGGTCTGGCGGAGTGGGTTTGGGTCTGGCGGAGTGGGTTTTGGTCTGGCGGAGTGGGTTTTGGTCTGGCTGAGTGGGTTTGGGTCTGGCGGAGTGGGTTTGGGTCTGGCGGAGTGGGCTTTGGTCTGGCGGAGTGGGTTTGGGTCTTGCGGAGTGGGTTTGGGTCTGGCGGAATGGGTTTGGGTCTGGCGGAGTGGGTTTGGGTCTGGCGGAGTGGGTTTGGGTCTGGCGAAGTGGGGTTGGGTCTGGCGGTGTGGGCTTGGGTCTGGCGGAGGGGGTTTGGGTCTGGTGCAGTGTGTTTGGGTCTGGCGGAGTGGGTTTGGGTCTGGCGGAGTGGGTTTGGGTCTGGCGGAGTGGGTTTGGGTCTGGCGGAGTGGGTTTGGGTCTGGCGGAGTGGGTTTGGGTCTGGCGGAGTGGGTTTGGGTCTGGCGGAGTGGGTTTGGGTCTGTCGGAGTGGGTTTGGGTCACGCGGAGTGGGTTTGGGTCTGGCGGAGTGGGTTTGGGTCCGGCGGAGTGGGTTTGGGGTCTGGCGGAGTGGGTTTGGGTCTGGCGGAGTGGGTTTGGGGCTGGCGGAGTGGGTTTGGGTCTGGCGGAGTGGGTTTGGGTCTGGCGGAGTGGGTTTGGGTCTGTCGGAGTGGGTTTGGGTCTGGCGGAGTGGGTTTGGGGTCTGGCGGAGTGGGTTTGTGTCTGGCGGAGTGGGTTTGGGTCTGGCGGAGTAAGTTTGGGTCTGGCGGAGTGGGTTTGGGTCTGGCGGAGTGGGTTTGGGTCTGGCGGAGTGTGTTTGGGTCTGGCGGAGTGGGTTTGGGTCTGGCGGAGTGGGTTTGGGTCTGGCGGAGTGGGTTTGGGTCTGGCGGAGTGGGTTTGGGTCTGGCGGAGTGGGTTTGGGTCTGGCGGAGTGGGTTTGGGTCTGGCGGAGTGGGATTGGGTCTGGCGGAGTGGGTTTGGGTCTGGCGGAGTGGGTTTGGGTCTGGCGGAGTGGGTTTGGGTCTGTCGGAGTGGGTTTGGGTCTGGCGGAGTGAGTTTAGGGCTGGCGGAGTGGGTTTGGGTCTGGCGGAGTGGGTTTTGGTCTGGCGGAGTGGGTTTGGGTCTGACGGAGTGGGTTTGGGTCTGGCGGAGTGGGTTTGGGTCTGGCGGAGTGGGTTTGGGTCTGGCGGAGTGGGTTTGGGTCTGTCGGAGTGGGTTTGGGTCACGCGGAGTGGGTTTGGGTCTGGCGGAGTCGGTTAAGGTCCGGCGGAGTGGGTTGGGGTCTGGCGGAGTGGGTTCGGGTCCGGCGGAGTGGGTTCGGGTCTGGCAGAGTGGGTTTGGGTCTGGCGGAGTGGGTTCGGGTCTGGCGGAGTGGGTTTGGGTCTGGCGGAGTGGGTTTGGGTCTGGCGGGGTGGGTTTGGGTCTGGCGGAGTGGGTTTGGATCTGGCGGAGTGGGTTAGGGTCTGGCGGAGTGGGTTTGGGTCTGGCGGTGGGTTTGGGTCTGGCGGGGTGGGTTTGTGTCTGGCGGAGTGGGTTTGGGTCTGGCGGAGTGGGTTAGGGTCTGGCGGAGTGGGTTTGGGTCTGGCGGTGGGTTTGGGTATGGCAGAGTGGGTTTGGGTCTGGCGGAGTGGGTTTGGGACTGGCGGAGTGGGTTTGGGTCTGGCGGAGTGGGTTTGGGTCTGGCTGAGTGGGTTTGGGTCTGGCGGAGTGGGTTTGGGTCTGGAGGAGTGGGTTTGGGGTCTGGCGGTGTGGGTTTGGGTCTGGCGGAGTGGGTTTGGGTCTGACGGAGTGGGTTTGGGTCTGGCGGAGTGGGTTTGGGTCTGGCGGTGTGGGTTTGGGCCTGTCGGTGTGGGTTTGGGTCTGGCGGAGTGGGTTTGGGTCTGGCGGAGTGGGTTTGGGGTCTGGCGGAGTGGGTTTGGGTCTGGCGGAGTGGGTTTGTGTCTGGCGGAGTAAGGTTGGGTCTGGCGGAGTGGGTTTGGGTCTGGCGGAGTGGGTTTGGTTCTGGCGGAGTGGGTTTGGCTCTGGTGGAGTGGGTTCGGGTCTGGCGGGTTGGGTTCAGGTCTGTCGGAGTGGGTTCGGGTCTGGCGGAGTGGGTTGGGGTCTGGCGGAGTGGGTTCGGGTCTGGCGGAGTGGGTTCGGGTCTGGCGGTGGGTTCGGGTCTGGCGGAATGGGTTCGGCTCTGGCGGTGTGGGATCGGGTCTGGCGGAGTGGGTTTGGGTCTGGCGGAGTGGGTTTGGGTCTGGCGGGGTGGGTTTGGGTCTGGCGGAGTGGGTTTGGGTCTGGCGGGGTGGGTTTGGGTCTGGCGGAGTGGGTTTGGATCTGGCGGAGTGGGTTAGGGTCTGGCGGAGTGGGTTTGGGTCTGGCGGTGGGTTTGGGTATGGCAGAGTGGGTTTGGGTCTGGCGGAGTGGGTTTGGTTCTGGCGGAGTGGGTTTGGGTCTGGTGGAGTGGGTTTGGGTCTGGCGGAGTGGGTTTGGGTCTGGCGGAGTGGGTTTGGGTCTGGTGGACTGGGTATGGGTTGGCGGAGTGGGTTTGGGTCTGGCGGAGTGGGTTTGGGTCTGGCGGAGTGGGTTTGGGTCTGGCGGAGTGGGTTTGTGTCTGGCGGAGTGGGTTTTGGTCTGGCGGAGTGGGTTTGGGTCTGGCGAAGTGGGGTTGGGTCAGGCGGTGTGGGCTTGGGTCTGGCGGAGTGGGTTTGGGTCTGGTGGAGTGGGTTCGGGTCTGGCGGAGTGGGTTCGGGTCTGGCGGAGTGGGTTTGGTTCTGGCGGAGTGGGTTTGGCTCTGGCGGAGTGGGTTCGGGTCTGGCAGATTGGGTTCGGGTCTGTCGGAGTGGGTTCGGGTCTGGCGGAGTGGGTTGTGGTCTGGCGGAGTGGGTTCGGGTCTGGCGGATTGGGTTCGGGTCTGGCGGAGTGGGTTCGGGTCTGGCGGAATGGGTTCGGCTCTGGCGGTGTGGGTTCGGGTCTGGCGGAGTGTGTTTGGGTCTGGCGGAGTCGGTTAAGGTCCGGCGGAGTGGGTTGGGGTCTGGCGGAGTGGGTTCGGGTCCGGCGGAGTGGGTTCGGGTCTGGCTGAGTGGGTTTGGGTCTGGCGGAGTGGGTTCGGGTCTGGCGGAGTGGGTTTGGGTCTGGCGGAGTGGGTTTGGGTCTGGCGGGGTGGGTTTGGGTCTGGCGGAGGGGGTTTGGATCTGACGGAGTGGGTTAGGGTCTGGCGGAGTGGGTTTGGGACTGGCGGTGGGTTTGGGTCTGGCGGGGTGGGTTTGTGTCTGGCGGAGTGGGTTTGGGTCTGGCGGAGTGGGTTAGGGTCTGGCGGAGTGGGTTTGGGTCTGGCGGTGGGTTTGGGTATGGCAGAGTGGGTTTGGGTCTGGCGGAGTGGGTTTGGGTCTGGCGGAGTGGGTTTGGGTCTGGCGGAGTGGGTTTGGGTCTGGCTGAGTGGGTTTGGGTCTGGTGGAGTGGGTTTGGGTCTGGCGGAGTGGGTTTGGGGTCTGGCGGTGTGGGTTTGGGTCTGGCGGAGTGGGTTTGGGTCTGACGGAGTGGGTTTGGGTCTGGCGGAGTGGGTTTGGGTCTGGCGGTGTGGGTTTGGGCCTGTCGGTGTGGGTTTGGGTCTGGCGGAGTGGGTTTGGGTCTGGCGGAGTGGGTTTGGGGTCTGGCGGAGTGGGTTTGGGTGTGGCGGAGTGGGTTTGTGTCTGGCGGAGTAAGGTTGGGTCTGGCGGAGTGGGTTTGGGTCTGGCGGAGTGGGTTTGGTTCTGGCGGAGTGGGTTTGGCTCTGGTGGAGTGGGTTCGGGTCTGGCGGGTTGGGTTCGGGTCTGTCGGAGTGGGTTCGGGTCTGGCGGAGTGGGTTGGGGTCTGGCGGAGTGGGTTCGGGTCTGGCGGAGTGGGTTCGGGTCTGGCGGAGTGGGTTCGGGTCTGGCGGAATGGGTTCGGCTCTGGCGGTGTGGGATCGGGTCTGGCGGAGTGGGTTTGGGTCTGGCGGAGTGGGTTTGGGTCTGGCGGGGTGGGTTTGGGTCTGGCGGAGTGGGTTTGGGTCTGGCGGGGTGGGTGTGGGTCTGGCGGAGTGGGTTTGGATCTGGCGGAGTGGGTTAGGGTCTGGCGGAGTGGGTTTGGGTCTGGCGGTGGGTTTGGGTATGGCAGAGTGGGTTTGGGTCTGGCGGAGTGGGTTTGGTTCTGGCGGAGTGGGTTTGGGTCTGGCGGAGTGGGTTTGGGTCTGGCGGAGTGGGTTTGGGTCTGGCGGAGTGTGTTTGGGTCTGGCGGAGTGGGTTGGGGTATTGCGGAGTTGGTTTAGGGTCTCGCGGAGTGGGTTTGGGTCTGGCGGAGTGGGTTTGGGTCTGGCGGAGTGGGTTTGGGTCTGGTGGACTGGGTATGGGTTTGGCGGAGTGGGTTTGGGTCTGGCGGAGTGGGTTTGGGTCTGGCGGAGTGGGTTTGGGTCTGGCGGAGTGGGTTTGGGTCTGGCGGAGTGGGTTTGGATCTGACGGAGTGGGTTTGGGTCTGGCGAAGTGGGGTTGGGTTTGGCGGTGTGGGCTTGGGTCTGGCGGAGTGGGTTTGGGTCTGGTGGAGTGGGTTTGGGTCTGGCGGAGTGGGTTTGGGTCTGGCGGAGTGGGTTTGGGTCTGGCGGAGTGGGTTTGGGCCTGTCGGTGTGGGTTTGGGTCTGGCGGGGTGGGTTTGGGTCTGGCGGAGTGGGTTTGGGGTCTGGCGGAGTGGGTTTGGGTCTGGCGGAGTGGGTTTGTGTCTGGCGGAGTAAAGTTGGGTCTGGCGGAGTGGGTTTGGGTCTGGCGGAGTGGGTTTGGTTCTGGCGGAGTGGGTTTGGCTCTGGTGGAGTGGGTTCGGGTCTGGCGGATTGGGTTCGGGTCTGTCGGAGTGGGTTCGGGTCTGGCGGAGTGGGTTGGGGTCTGGCGGAGTGGGTTCGGGTCTGGCGGAGTGGGTTCGGGTCTGGCGGAGTGGGTTTGGGTTTGGCGGAATGGGTTCGGCTCTGGCGGTGTGGGTTCGGGTCTGGCGGAGTGGGTTTGGGTCTGGCGGAGTGGGTTTGGGTCTGGCGGGGTGGGTTTGGGTCTGGCGGAGTTGGTTTGGGTCTGGCGGGGTGGGTTTGGGTCTGGCGGAGTGGGTTTGGATCTGGTGGAGTGGGTTAGGGTCTGGCGGAGTGGGTTTGGGTCTGGCGGTGGGTTTGGGTATGGCAGAGTGGGTTTGGGTCTGGCGGAGTGGGTTTGGTTCTGGCGGAGTGGGTTTGGGTCTGGCGGAGTGGGTTTGGGTCTGGCGGAGTGGGTTTGGGTCTGGCGGAGTGGGTTTGGGTCTGGCGGAGTGGGTTTGGTTATTGCGGAGTTGGTTTAGGGTCTCGCGGAGTGGGTTTGGGTCTGGCGGAGTGGGTTTGGGTCTGGCGGAGTGGGTTTGGGTCTGGTGGATTGGGTATGGGTCTGGCGGAGTGGGTTTGGGTCTGGCGGAGTGGGTTTGGGTCTGGCGGAGTGGGTTTGGGTCTGGCGTAGTGGGTTTGGGTCTGGCGGAGTGGGTTTGGGTCTGGCGGAGTGGGTTTGGGTCTGGCGAAGTGGGGTTGGGTCTGGCGGTGTGGGCTTAGGTCTGGCGGAGTGGGTTTGGGTCTGGCGGAGTGGGTTTGGGTCTGGCGGAGTGGGTTTGGGTCTGGCGGAGTGGGTTTGGGTCTGTCGGAGTGGGTTTGGGTCAGGCGGAGTGGGTTTGGGGCTGGCGGAGTGGGTTTGGGTCTGGCGGAGTGGGTTTTGGTCTGGTGGAGTGGGTTTGGGTCTGGCGGAGTGGGTTTGGGTCTGGCGGAGTGGGTTTGGGTCTGGCGGAGTGGGTTTGGGTCTGGCGGAGTGGGTTTGGGTCTGTCGGAGTGGGTTTGGGTCAGGCGGAGTGGGTTTGGGGCTGGCGGAGTGGGTTTGGGTCTGGCGGAGTGGGTTTTGGTCTGGTGGAGTGGGTTTGGGTCTGGCGGAGTGGGTTTGGGTCTGGCGGAGTGGGTTTGGGTCTGGCGGAGTGGGTTTGGGTCTGCCGGAGTGGGTTTGGGGTCTGGCGGAGTGGGTTTGTGACTGGCGGAGTGGGTTTGGGTCTGGCGGAGTACGTTTGGGTCTGGCGGAGTGGGTTTGGGTCTGGCGGAGTGGGTTTGGGTCTGGCGGAGTGGGTTTGGGTCTGGCGGAGTGGGTTCGGGTCTGGCGGATTGGGTTTGGGTCTGTCGGAGTGGGTTCGGGTCTGGCGGAGTGTGTTTGGGTCTGGCGGAGTGGGTTTGGGTCTGGCGGAGTGGGTTTGGGTCTGGCGGAGTGGGTTTGGGTCTGGCGGGGTGGGTTTGTGTCTGGCGGAGTGGGTTTGGGTCTGGCGGAGTGGGTTAGGGTCTGGCGGAGTGGGTTTGGGTCTGGCGGTGGGTTTGGGTATGGCAGAGTGGGTTTGGGTCTGGCGGAGTGGGTTTGGGTCTGGCGGAGTGGGTTTGGGTCTGGTGGAGTGGGTTTGGGTCTGGCGGAGTGGGTTTGGCTCTGGCGGAGTGGGTTTGGGTCTGGCGGAGTGGGTTTGGGGTCTGCCGGAGTGGTTTTGGGTCTGGCGGAGTGGGTTTGGGTCTGGCGGAGTGGGTTCGGGTCTGGCGGATTGGGTTCGGGTCTGTCGGAGTGGGTTCGGGTCTCGCGGAGTGGGTTCGGGTCTCGCGGAGTGGGTTGGGGTCTGGCGGAGTGGGTTTGGGTCTGGCGGAGTGGGTTTTGGTCTGGCGGAGTGGGTTTGGGTCTGGCGGAGTGGGTTTGTGTCTGGCGGAGTGGGTTTGGGTCTGGCGGAGTAAGTTTCGGTCTGGCGGAGTGGGTTTGGGTCTGGCGGAGTAAGTTTAGGTCTGGCGGAGTGGGTTCGGGTCTGGCGCAGTGGGTTTGGCTCTGGCGGAGTGGGTTCGGGTCTGGCGGATTGGGTTCGGGTCTGTCGGAGTGGGTTCGGGTCTGGCGGAGTGGGTTGGGGTCTGGCGGATTGGGTTCGGGTCTGTCGGAGTGGGTTCGGGTCTGGCGGAGTGGGTTCGGGTCTGGCGGAGTGGGTTCGGGTCTCGCGGAGTGGGTTGGGGTCTGGCGGAGTGGGTTTGGGTCTGGCGGAGTGGGATTTGGTCTGGCGGAGTGGGTTTGGGTCTGGCGGAGTGGGTTTGTGTCTGGCGGAGTGGGTTTGGGTCTGGCGGAGTAAGTTTCGGTCTGGCGGAGTGGGTTTGGGTCTGGCGGAGTAAGTTTAGGTCTGGCGGAGTGGGTTCGGGTCTGGCGCAGTGGGTTTGGCTCTGGCGGAGTGGGTTCGGGTCTGGCGGATTGGGTTCGGGTCTGTCGGAGTGGGTTCGGGTCTGGCGGAGTGGGTTGGGGTCTGGCGGATTGGGTTCGGGTCTGTCGGAGTGGGTTCGGGTCTGGCGGAGTGGGTTCGGGTCTGGCGGAGTGGGTTCGGGTCTGGCGGAGTGGGTTCGGGTCTGGCGGAATGGGTTCGGCTCTGGCGGTGTGGGTTCGGGTCTGGCGGAGTGGGTTTGGGTCTGGCGGAGTGGGTTTGGGTCTGGCGGGGTGGGTTTGGGTCTGGCGGAGTGGGTTTGGGTCTGGCGGGGTGGGTTTGGGTCTGGCGGAGTGGGTTTGGATCTGGCGGAGTGGGTTAGGGTCTGGCGGAGTGGGTTTGGGTCTGGCGGTGGGTTTGGGTATGGCAGAGTGGGTTTGGGTCTGGCGGAGTGGGTTTGGTTCTGGCGGAGTGGGTTTGGGTCTGGCGGAGTGGGTTTGGGTCTGGCGGAGTGGGTTTGGGTCTGGCGGAGTGGGTTTGGGTCTGGCGGAGTGGGTTTGGGTATTGCGGAGTTGGTTTAGGGTCTCGCGGAGTGGGTTTGGGTCTGGCGGAGTGGGTTTGGGTCTGGCAGAGTGGGTTTGGGTCTGGTGGACTGGGTATGGGTTTGGCGGAGTGGGTTTGGGTCTGGCGGAGTGGGTTTGGGTCTGGCGGAGTGGGTTTGGGTCTGGCGTAGTGGGTTTGGGTCTGGCGGAGTGGGTTTGGGTCTGGCGGAGTGGGTTTGGGTCTGGCGAAGTGGGGTTGGGTCTGGCGGTGTGGGCTTGGGTCTGGCGGAGTGGGTTTGTGTCTGGTGGAGTGGTTTGGGTCTGGCGGAGTGGGTTTGGGTCTGGCGGAGTGGGTTTGGGTCTGGCGGAGTGGGTTTGGGTCTGGCGGAGTGGGTTTGGGTCTGGCGGAGTGGGTTTGGGTCTGGCGGAGTGGGTTTGGGTCTGGCGGAGTGGGTTTGGGTCTGTCGGAGTGGGTTTGGGTCAGGCGGAGTGGGTTTGGGGCTGGCGGAGTGGGTTTGGGTCTGGCGGAGTGGGTTTTGGTCTGGAGGAGTGGGTTTGGGTCTGGCGGAGTGGGTTTGGGTCTGGCGGAGTGGGTTTGGGTCTGGCGGAGTGGGTTTGGGTCTGGCGGAGTGGGTTTGGGGTCTGGCGGAGTGGGTTTGTGCCTGGCGGAGTGGGTTTGGGTCTGGCGGAGTAACTTTGGGTCTGGCGGAGTGGGTTTGGGTCTGGCGGAGTGGGTTTGGGTCTGGCGGAGTGGGTTTGGGTCTGGCGGGGTGGGTTCGGGTCTGGCGGATTGGGTTTGGGTCTGTCGGAGTGGGTTCGGGTCTGGCGGAGTGTGTTTGGGTCTGGCGGAGTGGGTTTGGGTCTGGCGGAGTGGGTTTGGGTCTGGCGGAGTGGGTTTGGGTCTGGCGGGGTGGGTTTGTGTCTGGCGGAGTGGGTTTGGGTCTGGCGGAGTGGGTTAGGGTCTGGCGGAGTGGGTTTGGGTCTGGCGGTGGGTTTGGGTATGGCAGAGTGGGTTTGGGTCTGGCGGAGTGGGTTTGGGTCTGGCGGAGTGGGTTTGGGTCTGGCGGAGTGGGTTTGGGTCTGGCGGAGTGGGTTTGGGTCTGGCGGAGTGGGTTTGGGTCTGGCGGAGTGGGTTTGGGGTCTGGCGGAGTGGGTTTGGGTCTGGCGGAGGTGGTTTGGGTCTGGCGGAGTGGGTTCGGGTCTGGCAGATTGGGTTCGGGTCTGTCGGAGTGGGTTCGGGTCTCGCGGAGTGGGTTCGGGTCTGGCGGAGTGGGTTGGGGTCTGGCGGTGTGGGTTTGGGTCTGGCGGAGTGGGTTTTGGTCTGGCGGAGTGGGTTTGGGTCTGGCGGAGTGGGTTTGTGTCTGGCGGAGTGGGTTTGGGTCTGGCGGAGTAAGTTTCGGTCTGGCGGAGTGGGTTTGGGTCTGGCGGAGTAATTTAGGTCTGGCGGAGTGGGTTCGGGTCTGGCGCAGTGGGTTCGGCTCTGGCGGAGTGGGTTCGGGTCTGGCGGATTGGGTTCGGGTCTATCGGAGTGGGTTCGGGTCTGGCGGAGTGGGTTGGGGTCTGGCGGAGTGGGTTCGGGTCTGGCGGATTGGGTTGGGGTCTGGCGGGGTGGGTTCGGGTCTGGCGGAATGGGTTCGGCTCTGGCGGTGTGGGTTCGGGTCTGGCTGAGCGTGTTTGGGTCTGGCGGAGTCGGTTAAGGTCCGGCGGAGTGGGTTGGGGTCTGGCGGAGTGGGTTTGGGTCTGACGGAGTTGGTTTGGGTCTGGCGGAGTGGGTTTGGGTCTGGCGGAGTGGGTTTGGGCCTGTCGGTGTGGGTTTGGGTCTGGCGGAGTGGGTTTGGGTCTGGCGGAGTGGGTTTGGGTCTGGCGGAGTGGGTTTGGGGCTGGCGGAGTGGGTTTGGGTCTGGCGGAGTGGGTTTTGGTCTGGCGGAGTGGGTTTGGGTCTGGCGGAGTGGGTTTGGGTCCGGCGGAGTGGGTTTGGGGTCTGGCGGAGTGGGTTTGGGTCTGGCGGAGTGAGTTTGGGGCTGGCGGAGTGGGTTTGGGTCTGGAGGAGTGGGTTTTGATCTGGCGGAGTGGGTTTGGGTCTGGCGGAGTGGGTTGGGGTCTGGCGGATTGGGTTCGGGTCTGTCGGAGTGGGTTCGGGTCTGGCGGAGTGGGTTCGGGTCTGGCGGAGTGGGTTCGGGTCTGGCGGAGTGGGTTCGGGTCTGGCGGAATGGGTTCGGCTCTGGCGGTGTGGGTTCGGGTCTGGCGGAGTGGGTTTGGGTCTGGCGGAGTGGGTTTGGGTCTGGCGGGGTGGGTTTGGGTCTGGCGGAGTGGGTTTGGGTCTGGCGGGGTGGGTTTGGGTCTGGCGGAGTGGGTTTGGATCTGGCAGAGTGGGTTCGGGTCTGGCGGAGTGGGTTTGGGTCTGGCGGTGGGTTTGGGTATGGCAGAGTGGGTTTGGGTCTGGCGGAGTGGGTTTGGTTCTGGCGGAGTGGGTTTGGGTCTGGCGGAGTGGGTTTGGGTCTGGCGGAGTGGGTTTGGGTCTGGCGGAGTGGGTTTGGGTCTGGCGGAGTGGGTTTGGGTATTGCGGAGTTGGTTTAGGGTCTCGCAGAGTGGGTTTGGGTCTGGCGGAGTGGGTTTGGGTCTGGCAGAGTGGGTTTGGGTCTGGTGGACTGGGTATGGGTTTGGCGGAGTGGGTTTGGGTCTGGCGGAGTGGGTTTGGGTCTGGCGGAGTGGGTTTGGGTCTGGCGTAGTGGGTTTGGGTCTGGCGGAGTGGGTTTGGGTCTGGCGGAGTGGGTTTGGGTCTGGCGAAGTGGGGTTGGGTCTGGCGGTGTGGGCTTGGGTCTGGCGGAGTGGGTTTGGGTCTGGTGGAGTGGTTTGGGTCTGGCGGAGTGGGTTTGGGTCTGGCGGAGTGGGTTTGGGTCTGGCGGAGTGGGTTTGGGTCTGGCGGAGTGGGTTTGGGTCTGGCGGAGTGGGTTTGGGTTTGGCGGAGTGGGTTTGGGTCTGGCGGAGTGGGTTTGGGTCTGTCGGAGTGGGTTTGGGTCAGGCGGAGTGGGTTTGGGGCTGGCGGAGTGGGTTTGGGTCTGGCGGAGTGGGTTTTGGTCTGGTGGAGTGGGTTTGGGTCTGGCGGAGTGGGTTTGGGTCTGGCGGAGTGGGTTTGGGTCTGGCGGAGTGGGTTTGGGTCTGGCGGAGTGGGTTTGGGGTCTGGCGGAGTGGGTTTGTGCCTGGCGGAGTGGGTTTGGGTCTGGCGGAGTAACTTTGGGTCTGGCGGAGTGGGTTTGGGTCTGGCGGAGTGGGTTTGGGTCTGGCGGAGTGGGTTTGGGTCTGGCGGGGTGGGTTCGGGTCTGGCGGATTGGGTTTGGGTCTGTCGGAGTGGGTTCGGGTCTGGCGGAGTGTGTTTGGGTCTGGCGGAGTGGGTTTGGGTCTGGCGGAGTGGGTTTGGGTCTGGCGGAGTGGGTTTGGGTCTGGCGGGGTGGGTTTGTGTCTGGCGGAGTGGGTTTGGGTCTGGCGGAGTGGGTTAGGGTCTGGCGGAGTGGGTTTGGGTCTGGCGGTGGGTTTGGGTATGGCGGAGTGGGTTTGGGTCTGGCGGAGTGGGTTTGGGTCTGGCGGAGTGGGTTTGGGTCTGGCGGAGTGGGTTTGGGTCTGGCGGAGTGGGTTTGGGTCTGGCGGAGTGGGTTTGGGGTCTGGCGGAGTGGGTTTGGGTCTGGCGGAGGTGGTTTGGGTCTGGCGGAGTGGGTTCGGGTCTGGCAGATTGGGTTCGGGTCTCGCGGAGTGGGTTCGGGTCTGGCGGAGTGGGTTGGGGTCTGGCGGAGTGGGTTTGGGTCTGGCGGAGTGGGTTTTGGTCTGGCGGAGTGGGTTTGGGTCTGGCGGAGTGGGTTTGTGTCTGGCGGAGTGGGTTTGGGTCTGGCGGAGTAAGTTTCGGTCTGGCGGAGTGGGTTTGGGTCTGGCGGAGTAATTTAGGTCTGGCGGAGTGGGTTCGGGTCTGGCGCAGTGGGTTCGGCTCTGGCGGAGTGGGTTCGGGTCTGGCGGATTGGGTTCGGGTCTGTCGGAGTGGGTTCGGGTCTGGCGGAGTGGGTTGGGGTCTGGCGGAGTGGGTTCGGGTCTGGCGGATTGGGTTGGGGTCTGGCGGAGTGGGTTCGGGTCTGGCGGAATGGGTTCGGCTCTGGCGGTGTGGGTTCGGGTCTGGCTGAGCGTGTTTGGGTCTGGCGGAGTCGGTTAAGGTCCGGCGGAGTGGGTTGGGGTCTGGCGGAGTGGGTTTGGGTCTGACGGAGTTGGTTTGGGTCTGGCGGAGTGGGTTTGGGTCTGGCGGAGTGGGTTTGGGCCTGTCGGTGTGGGTTTGGGTCTGGCGGAGTGGGTTTGGGTCTGGCGGAGTGGGTTTCGGTCTGGCGGAGTGGGTTTGGGGCTGGCGGAGTGGGTTTGGGTCTGGCGGAGTGGGTTTTGGTCTGGCGGAGTGGGTTTGGGTCTGGCGGAGTGGGTTTGGGTCCGGCGGAGTGGGTTTGGGGTCTGGCGGAGTGGGTTTGGGTCTGGCGGAGTGAGTTTGGGGCTGGCGGAGTGGGTTTGGGTCTGGAGGAGTGGGTTTTGATCTGGCGGAGTGGGTTTGGGTCTGACGGAGTGGGTTTGTGTCTGGCGGAGTGGGTTTGGGTCTGGCGGAGTGGGTTTGGGTCTGCCGGAGTGGGTTTGGGGTCTGGCGGAGTGGGTTTGTGACTGGCGGAGTGGGTTTGGGTCTGGCGGAGTACGTTTGGGTCTGGCGGAGTGGGTTTGGGTCTGGCGGAGTGGGTTTGGGTCTGGCGGAGTGGGTTTGGGTCTGGCGGAGTGGGTTCGGGTCTGGCGGATTGGGTTTGGGTCTGTCGGAGTGGGTTCGGGTCTGGCGGAGTGTGTTTGGGTCTGGCGGAGTGGGTTTGGGTCTGGCGGAGTGGGTTTGGGTCTGGCGGTGTGGGTTTGGGTCTGGCGGGGTGGGTTTGTGTCTGGCGGAGTGCGTTTGGGTCTGGCGGAGTGGGTTAGGGTCTGGCGGAGTGGGTTTGGGGTCTGGCGGTGGGTTTGGGTATGGCAGAGTGGGTTTGGGTCTGGCGGAGTGGGTTTGGGTCTGGCGGAGTGGGTTTGGGTCTGGCGGAGTGGGTTTGGGTCTGGCGGAGTGGGTTTGGGTCTGGCGGAGTGGGTTTGGGTCTGGCGGAGTGGGTTTGGGGTCTGCCGGAGTGGGTTTGGGTCTGGCGGAGTGGGTTTGGGTCTGGCGGAGTGGGTTCGGGTCTGGCGGATTGGGTTCGGGTCTGTCGGAGTGGGTTCGGGTCTCGCGGAGTGGGTTCGGGTCTCGCGGAGTGGGTTGGGGTCTGGCGGAGTGGGTTTGGGTCTGGCGGAGTGGGTTTTGGTCTGGCGGAGTGGGTTTGGGTCTGGCGGAGTGGGTTTGTGTCTGGCGGAGTGGGTTTGGGTCTGGCGGAGTAAGTTTCGGTCTGGCGGAGTGGGTTTGGGTCTGGCGGAGTAAGTTTAGGTCTGGCGGAGTGGGTTCGGGTCTGGCGCAGTGGGTTTGGCTCTGGCGGAGTGGGTTCGGGTCTGGCGGATTGGGTTCGGGTCTGTCGGAGTGGGTTCGTGTCTGGCGGAGTGGGTTGGGGTCTGGCGGATTGGGTTCGGGTCTGTCGGAGTGGGTTTGGGTCTGGCGGAGTGGGTTCGGGTCTGGCGGAGTGGGTTCGGGTCTGGCGGAGTGGGTTCGGGTCTGGCGGAATGGGTTCGGCTCTGGCGGTGTGGGTTCGGGTCTGGCGGAGTGGGTTTGGGTCTGGCGGAGTGGGTTTGGGTCTGGCGGGGTGGGTTTGGGTCTGGCGGAGTGGGTTTGGGTCTGGCGGGGTGGGTTTGGGTCTGGCGGAGTGGGTTTGGATCTGGCGGAGTGGGTTAGGGTCTGGCGGAGTGGGTTTGGGTCTGGCGGTGGGTTTGGGTATGGCAGAGTGGGTTTGGGTCTGGCGGAGTGGGTTTGGTTCTGGCGGAGTGGGTTTGGGTCTGGCGGAGTGGGTTTGGGTCTGGCGGAGTGGGTTTGGGTCTGGCGGAGCGGGTTTGGGTCTGGCGGAGTGGGTTTGGGTCTGGCGGAGTGGGTTTGGGTCTGCCGGAGTGGGTTTGGGGTCTGGCGGAGTGGGTTTGTGACTGGCGGAGTGGGTTTGGGTCTGGCGGAGTACGTTTGGGTCTGGCGGAGTGGGTTTTGGTCTGGCGGAGTGGGTTTGGGTCTGGCGGAGTGGGTTGGGGTCTGGCGGAGTGGGTTCGGGTCTGGCGGATTGGGTTTGGGTCTGTCGGAGTGGGTTCGGGTCTGGCGGAGTGTGTTTGGGTCTGGCGGAGTGGGTTTGGGTCTGGCGGAGTGGGTTTGGGTCTGGCGGTGTGGGTTTGGGTCTGGCGGGGTGGGTTTGTGTCTGGCGGAGTGGGTTTGGGTCTGGCGGAGTGGGTTAGGGTCTGGCGGAGTGGGTTTGGGGTCTGGCGGTGGGTTTGGGTATGGCAGAGTGGGTTTGGGTCTGGCGGAGTGGGTTTGGGTCTGGCGGAGTGGGTTTGGGTCTGGCGGAGTGGGTTTGGGTCTGGCGGAGTGGGTTTGGGTCTGGCGGAGTGGGTTTGGGTCTGGCGGAGTGGGTTTGGGGTCTGCCGGAGTGGGTTTGGGTCTGGCGGAGTGGGTTTGGGTCTGGCGGAGTGGGTTCGGGTCTGGCGGATTGGGTTCGGGTCTGTCGGAGTGGGTTCGGGTCTCGCGGAGTGGGTTCGGGTCTCGCGGAGTGGGTTGGGGTCTGGCGGAGTGGGTTTGGGTCTGGCGGAGTGGGTTTTGTCTGGCGGAGTGGGTTTGGGTCTGGCGGAGTGGGTTTGTGTCTGGCGGAGTGGGTTTGGGTCTGGCGGAGTAAGTTTCGGTCTGGCGGAGTGGGTTTGGGTCTGGCGGAGTAAGTTTAGGTCTGGCGGAGTGGGTTCGGGTCTGGCGCAGTGGGTTTGGCTCTGGCGGAGTGGGTTCGGGTCTGGCGGATTGGGTTCGGGTCTGTCGGAGTGGGTTCGTGTCTGGCGGAGTGGGTTGGGGTCTGGCGGATTGGGTTCGGGTCTGTCGGAGTGGGTTTGGGTCTGGCGGAGTGGGTTCGGGTCTGGCGGAGTGGGTTCGGGTCTGGCGGAGTGGGTTCGGGTCTGGCGGAATGGGTTCGGCTCTGGCGGTGTGGGTTCGGGTCTGGCGGAGTGGGTTTGGGTCTGGCGGAGTGGGTTTGGGTCTGGCGGGGTGGGTTTGGGTCTGGCGGAGTGGGTTTGGGTCTGGCGGGGTGGGTTTGGGTCTGGCGGAGTGGGTTTGGATCTGGCGGAGTGGGTTAGGGTCTGGCGGAGTGGGTTTGGGTCTGGCGGTGGGTTTGGGTATGGCAGAGTGGGTTTGGGTCTGGCGGAGTGGGTTTGGTTCTGGCGGAGTGGGTTTTGGTCTGGCGGAGTGGGTTTGGGTCTGGCGGAGTGGGTTTGGGTCTGGCGGAGTGGGTTTGGGTCTGGCGGAGTGGGTTTGGGTATTGCGGAGTTGGTTTAGGGTCTCGCGGAGTGGGTTTGGGTCTGGCGGAGTGGGTTTGGGTCTGGCAGAGTGGGTTTGGGTCTGGTGGACTGGGTATGGGTTTGGCGGAGTGGGTTTGGGTCTGGCGGAGTGGGTTTGGGTCTGGCGGAGTGGGTTTGGGTCTGGCGTAGTGGGTTTGGGTCTGGCGGAGTGGGTTAGGGTCTGGCGGAGTGGGTTTGGGTCTGGCGAAGTGGGGTTGGGTCTGGCGGTGTGGGCTTGGGTCTGGCGGAGTGGGTTTGGGTCTGGTGGAGTGGTTTGGGTCTGGCGGAGTGGGTTTGGGTCTGGCGGAGTGGGTTTGGGTCTGGCGGAGTGGGTTTGGGTCTGGCGGAGTGGGTTTGGGTCTGGCGGAGTGGGTTTGGGTCTGGCGGAGTGGGTTTGGGTCTGGCGGAGTGGGTTTGGGTCTGTCGGAGTGGGTTTGGGTCAGGCGGAGTGGGTTTGGGGCTGGCGGAGTGGGCTTGGGTCTGGCGGAGTGGGTTTTGGTCTGGTGGAGTGGGTTTGGGTCTGGCGAAGTGGGTTTGGGTCTGGCGGAGTGGGTTTGGGTCTGGCGGAGTGGGTTTGGGTCTGGCGGAGTGGGTTTGGGGTCTGGCGGAGTGGGTTTGTGCCTGGCGGAGTGGGTTTGGGTCTGGCGGAGTAACTTTGGGTCTGGCGGAGTGGCTTTGGGTCTCGCGGAGTGGGTTTGGGTCTGGCGGAGTGGGTTTGGGTCTGGCGGAGTGGGTTCGGGTCTGGCGGATTGGGTTTGGGTCTGTCGGAGTGGGTTCGGGTCTGGCGGAGTGTGTTTGGGTCTGGCGGAGTGGGTTTGGGTCTGGCGGAGTGGGTTTGGGTCTGGCGGAGTGGGTTTGGGTCTGGCGGGGTGGGTTTGTGTCTGGCGGAGTGGGTTTGGGTCTGGCGGAGTGGGTTAGGGTCTGGCGGAGTGGGTTTGGGTCTGGCAGTGGGTTTGGGTATGGCAGAGTGGGTTTGGGTCTGGCGGAGTGGGTTTGGGTCTGGCGGAGTGGGTTTGGGTCTGGCGGAGTGGGTTTGGGTCTGGCGGAGTGGGTTTGGGTCTGGCGGAGTGGGTTTGGGTCTGGCGGAGTGGGTTTGGGGTCTGGCGGAGTGGGTTTGGGTCTGGCGGAGGTGGTTTGGGTCTGGCGGAGTGGGTTCGGGTCTGGCAGATTGGGTTCGGGTCTGTCGGAGTGGGTTCGGGTCTCGCGGAGTGGGTTCGGGTCTGGCGGAGTGGGTTGGGGTCTGGCGGAGTGGGTTTGGGTCTGGCGGAGTGGGTTTTGGTCTGGCGGAGTGGGTTTGGGTCTGGCGGAGTGGGTTTGTGTCTGGCGGAGTGGGTTTGGGTCTGGCGGAGTAAGTTTCTGTCTGGCGGAGTGGGTTTGGGTCTGGCGGAGTAAGTTTAGGTCTGGCGGAGTGGGTTCGGGTCTGGCGCAGTGGGTTCGGCTCTGCCGGAGTGGGTTCGGGTCTGGCGGATTGGGTTCGGGTCTGTCGGAGTGGGTTCGGGTCTGGCGGAGTGGGTTGGGGTCTGGCGGAGTGGGTTCGGGTCTGGCGGATTGGGTTCGGGTCTGGCGGAGTGGGTTCGGGTCTGGCGGAATGGGTTCGGCTCTGGCGGTGTGGGTTCGGGTCTGGCTGAGCGTGTTTGGGTCTGGCGGAGTCGGTTAAGGTCCGGCGGAGTGGGTTGGGGTCTGGCGGAGTGGGTTTGGGTCTGACGGAGTTGGTTTGGGTCTGGCGGAGTGGGTTTGGGTCTGGCGGAGTGGGTTTGGGCCTGTCGGTGTGGGTTTGGGTCTGGCGGAGTGGGTTTGGGTCTGGCGGAGTGGGTTTGGGTCTGGCGGAGTGGGTTTGGGTCTGGCGGAGTGGGTTTGGGTCTGGCGGAGTGGGTTTGGGTCTGGCGGAGTGGGTTTGGGTCTGGCGGAGTGGGTTTGGGTCTGTCGGAGTGGGTTTGGGTCAGGCGGAGTGGGTTTGGGTCTGGCGGAGTGGGTTTGGGTCCGGCGGAGTGGGTTTGGGGTCTGGCGGAGTGGGTTTGGGACTGGCGGAGTGGGTTTGGGGCTGGCGGAGTGGGTTTGGGTCTGGCGGAGTGGGTTTTGGTCTGGCGGAGTGGGTTTGGGTCTGGCGGAGTGGGTTTGGGTCCGGCGGAGTGGGTTTGGGGTCTGGCGGAGTGGGTTTGGGTCTGGCGGAGTGAGTTTGGGGCTGGCGGAGTGGGTTTGGGTCTGGAGGAGTGGGTTTTGATCTGGCGGAGTGGGTTTGGGTCTGGCGGAGTGGGTTTGGGTCTGGCGGAGTGGGTTTGGGTCTGGCGGAGTGGGTTTGGGTCTGCCGGAGTGGGTTTGGGGTCTGGCGGAGTGGGTTTGTGTCTGGCGGAGTGGGTTTGGGTCTGGCGGAGTGGGTTTGGGTCTGGCGGAGTGGGTTTGGGTCTGGCGGAGTGGGTTTGGGTCTGGCGGAGTGGGTTCGGGTCTGGCGGATTGGGTTGGGGTCTGTCGGAGTGGGTTCGGGTCTGGCGGAGTGTGTTTGGGTCTGGCGGAGTGGGTTTGGGTCTGGCGGAGTGGGTTTGGGTCTGGCGGAGTGGGTTTGGGTCTGGCGGGGTGGGTTTGTGTCTGGCGGAGTGGGTTTGGGTCTGGCGGAGTGGGTTAGGGTCTGGCGGAGTGGGTTTGGGTCTGGCGGTGGGTTTGGGTATGGCAGAGTGGGTTTGGGTCTGGCGGAGTGGGTTTGGGTCTGGTGGAGTGGGTTTGGGTCTGGCGGAGTGGGTTTGGGTCTGACGGAGTGGGTTTGGGTCTGGCGGAGTGGGTTTGGGTCTGGCGGAGTGGGTTTGGGGCCTGGCGGAGTGGGTTTGGGTCTGGCGGAGTGGGTTTGGGTCTGGCGGAGTGGGTTCGGGTCTGGCGGATTGGGTTCGGGTCTGGCGGAGTGGGTTCGGGTCTGGCGGAGTGGGTTCGGGTCTGGCGGAATGGGTTCGGCTCTGGCGGTGTGGGTTCGGGTCTGGCGGAGTGGGTTTGGGTCTGGCGGAGTGGGTTTGGGTCTGGCGGGGTGGGTTTGGGTCTGGCGGAGTGGGTTTGGGTCTGGCGGGGTGGGTTTGGGTCTGGCGGAGTGGGTTTGGATCTGGCGGAGTGGGTTAGGGTCTGGCGGATTGGGTTTGGGTCTGGCGGTGGGTATGGGTATGGCAGAGTGGGTTTGGGTCTGGCGGAGTGGGTTTGGTTCTGGCGGAGTGGGTTTGGGTCTGGCGGAGTGGGTTTGGGTCTGGCGGAGTGGGTTTGGGTCTGGCGGAGTGGGTTTGGGTCTGGCGGAGTGGGTTTGGGTATTGCGGAGTTGGTTTAGGGTCTCGCGGAGTGGGTTTGGGTCTGGCGGAGTGGGTTTCGGTCTGGCAGAGTGGGTTTGGGTCTGGTGGACTGGGTATGGATTTGGCGGAGTGGGTTTGGGTCTGGCGGAGTGGGTTTGGGTCTGGCGGAGTGGGTTTGGGTCTGGCGTAGTGGGTTTGGGTCTGGCGGAGTGGGTTTGGGTCTGGCGGAGTGGGTTTGGGTCTGGCGAAGTGGGGTTGGGTCTGGCGGTGTGGGCTTGGGTCTGGCGGAGTGGGTTTGGGTCTGGGGGAGTGGTTTGGGTCTGGCGGAGTGGGTTTGGGTCTGGCGGATTGGGTTGGGGTCTGGCGGAGTGGGTTCGGGTCTGGCGGAATGGGTTCGGCTCTGGCGGTGTGGGTTCGGGTCTGGCTGAGCGTGTTTGGGTCTGGCGGAGTCGGTTAAGGTCCGGCGGAGTGGGTTGGGGTCTGGCGGAGTGGGTTTGGGTCTGACGGAGTTGGTTTGGGTCTGGCGGAGTGGGTTTGGGTCTGGCGGAGTGGGTTTGGGCCTGTCGGTGTGGGTTTGGGTCTGGCGGAGTGGGTTTGGGTCTGGCGGAGTGGGTTTCGGTCTGGCGGAGTGGGTTTGGGGCTGGCGGAGTGGGTTTGGGTCTGGCGGAGTGGGTTTTGGTCTGGCGGAGTGGGTTTGGGTCTGGCGGAGTGGGTTTGGGTCCGGCGGAGTGGGTTTGGGGTCTGGCGGAGTGGGTTTGGGTCTGGCGGAGTGAGTTTGGGGCTGGCGGAGTGGGTTTGGGTCTGGAGGAGTGGGTTTTGATCTGGCGGAGTGGGTTTGGGTCTGACGGAGTGGGTTTGTGTCTGGCGGAGTGGGTTTGGGTCTGGCGGAGTGGGTTTGGGTCTGCCGGAGTGGGTTTGGGGTCTGGCGGAGTGGGTTTGTGACTGGCGGAGTGGGTTTGGGTCTGGCGGAGTACGTTTGGGTCTGGCGGAGTGGGTTTGGGTCTGGCGGAGTGGGTTTGGGTCTGGCGGAGTGGGTTTGGGTCTGGCGGAGTGGGTTCGGGTCTGGCGGATTGGGTTTGGGTCTGTCGGAGTGGGTTCGGGTCTGGCGGAGTGTGTTTGGGTCTGGCGGAGTGGGTTTGGGTCTGGCGGAGTGGGTTTGGGTCTGGCGGTGTGGGTTTGGGTCTGGCGGGGTGGGTTTGTGTCTGGCGGAGTGCGTTTGGGTCTGGCGGAGTGGGTTAGGGTCTGGCGGAGTGGGTTTGGGGTCTGGCGGTGGGTTTGGGTATGGCAGAGTGGGTTTGGGTCTGGCGGAGTGGGTTTGGGTCTGGCGGAGTGGGTTTGGGTCTGGCGGAGTGGGTTTGGGTCTGGCGGAGTGGGTTTGGGTCTGGCGGAGTGGGTTTGGGTCTGGCGGAGTGGGTTTGGGGTCTGCCGGAGTGGGTTTGGGTCTGGCGGAGTGGGTTTGGGTCTGGCGGAGTGGGTTCGGGTCTGGCGGATTGGGTTCGGGTCTGTCGGAGTGGGTTCGGGTCTCGCGGAGTGGGTTCGGGTCTCGCGGAGTGGGTTGGGGTCTGGCGGAGTGGGTTTGGGTCTGGCGGAGTGGGTTTTGGTCTGGCGGAGTGGGTTTGGGTCTGGCGGAGTGGGTTTGTGTCTGGCGGAGTGGGTTTGGGTCTGGCGGAGTAAGTTTCGGTCTGGCGGAGTGGGTTTGGGTCTGGCGGAGTAAGTTTAGGTCTGGCGGAGTGGGTTCGGGTCTGGCGCAGTGGGTTTGGCTCTGGCGGAGTGGGTTCGGGTCTGGCGGATTGGGTTCGGGTCTGTCGGAGTGGGTTCGTGTCTGGCGGAGTGGGTTGGGGTCTGGCGGATTGGGTTCGGGTCTGTCGGAGTGGGTTTGGGTCTGGCGGAGTGGGTTCGGGTCTGGCGGAGTGGGTTCGGGTCTGGCGGAGTGGGTTCGGGTCTGGCGGAATGGGTTCGGCTCTGGCGGTGTGGGTTCGGGTCTGGCGGAGTGGGTTTGGGTCTGGCGGAGTGGGTTTGGGTCTGGCGGGGTGGGTTTGGGTCTGGCGGAGTGGGTTTGGGTCTGGCGGGGTGGGTTTGGGTCTGGCGGAGTGGGTTTGGATCTGGCGGAGTGGGTTAGGGTCTGGCGGAGTGGGTTTGGGTCTGGCGGTGGGTTTGGGTATGGCAGAGTGGGTTTGGGTCTGGCGGAGTGGGTTTGGTTCTGGCGGAGTGGGTTTGGGTCTGGCGGAGTGGGTTTGGGTCTGGCGGAGTGGGTTTGGGTCTGGCGGAGCGGGTTTGGGTCTGGCGGAGTGGGTTTGGGTCTGGCGGAGTGGGTTTGGGTCTGCCGGAGTGGGTTTGGGGTCTGGCGGAGTGGGTTTGTGACTGGCGGAGTGGGTTTGGGTCTGGCGGAGTACGTTTGGGTCTGGCGGAGTGGGTTTTGGTCTGGCGGAGTGGGTTTGGGTCTGGCGGAGTGGGTTGGGGTCTGGCGGAGTGGGTTCGGGTCTGGCGGATTGGGTTTGGGTCTGTCGGAGTGGGTTCGGGTCTGGCGGAGTGTGTTTGGGTCTGGCGGAGTGGGTTTGGGTCTGGCGGAGTGGGTTTGGGTCTGGCGGTGTGGGTTTGGGTCTGGCGGGGTGGGTTTGTGTCTGGCGGAGTGGGTTTGGGTCTGGCGGAGTGGGTTAGGGTCTGGCGGAGTGGGTTTGGGGTCTGGCGGTGGGTTTGGGTATGGCAGAGTGGGTTTGGGTCTGGCGGAGTGGGTTTGGGTCTGGCGGAGTGGGTTTGGGTCTGGCGGAGTGGGTTTGGGTCTGGCGGAGTGGGTTTGGGTCTGGCGGAGTGGGTTTGGGTCTGGCGGAGTGGGTTTGGGGTCTGCCGGAGTGGGTTTGGGTCTGGCGGAGTGGGTTTGGGTCTGGCGGAGTGGGTTCGGGTCTGGCGGATTGGGTTCGGGTCTGTCGGAGTGGGTTCGGGTCTCGCGGAGTGGGTTCGGGTCTCGCGGAGTGGGTTGGGGTCTGGCGGAGTGGGTTTGGGTCTGGCGGAGTGGGTTTTGTCTGGCGGAGTGGGTTTGGGTCTGGCGGAGTGGGTTTGTGTCTGGCGGAGTGGGTTTGGGTCTGGCGGAGTAAGTTTCGGTCTGGCGGAGTGGGTTTGGGTCTGGCGGAGTAAGTTTAGGTCTGGCGGAGTGGGTTCGGGTCTGGCGCAGTGGGTTTGGCTCTGGCGGAGTGGGTTCGGGTCTGGCGGATTGGGTTCGGGTCTGTCGGAGTGGGTTCGTGTCTGGCGGAGTGGGTTGGGGTCTGGCGGATTGGGTTCGGGTCTGTCGGAGTGGGTTTGGGTCTGGCGGAGTGGGTTCGGGTCTGGCGGAGTGGGTTCGGGTCTGGCGGAGTGGGTTCGGGTCTGGCGGAATGGGTTCGGCTCTGGCGGTGTGGGTTCGGGTCTGGCGGAGTGGGTTTGGGTCTGGCGGAGTGGGTTTGGGTCTGGCGGGGTGGGTTTGGGTCTGGCGGAGTGGGTTTGGGTCTGGCGGGGTGGGTTTGGGTCTGGCGGAGTGGGTTTGGATCTGGCGGAGTGGGTTAGGGTCTGGCGGAGTGGGTTTGGGTCTGGCGGTGGGTTTGGGTATGGCAGAGTGGGTTTGGGTCTGGCGGAGTGGGTTTGGTTCTGGCGGAGTGGGTTTTGGTCTGGCGGAGTGGGTTTGGGTCTGGCGGAGTGGGTTTGGGTCTGGCGGAGTGGGTTTGGGTCTGGCGGAGTGGGTTTGGGTATTGCGGAGTTGGTTTAGGGTCTCGCGGAGTGGGTTTGGGTCTGGCGGAGTGGGTTTGGGTCTGGCAGAGTGGGTTTGGGTCTGGTGGACTGGGTATGGGTTTGGCGGAGTGGGTTTGGGTCTGGCGGAGTGGGTTTGGGTCTGGCGGAGTGGGTTTGGGTCTGGCGTAGTGGGTTTGGGTCTGGCGGAGTGGGTTAGGGTCTGGCGGAGTGGGTTTGGGTCTGGCGAAGTGGGGTTGGGTCTGGCGGTGTGGGCTTGGGTCTGGCGGAGTGGGTTTGGGTCTGGTGGAGTGGTTTGGGTCTGGCGGAGTGGGTTTGGGTCTGGCGGAGTGGGTTTGGGTCTGGCGGAGTGGGTTTGGGTCTGGCGGAGTGGGTTTGGGTCTGGCGGAGTGGGTTTGGGTCTGGCGGAGTGGGTTTGGGTCTGGCGGAGTGGGTTTGGGTCTGTCGGAGTGGGTTTGGGTCAGGCGGAGTGGGTTTGGGGCTGGCGGAGTGGGCTTGGGTCTGGCGGAGTGGGTTTTGGTCTGGTGGAGTGGGTTTGGGTCTGGCGAAGTGGGTTTGGGTCTGGCGGAGTGGGTTTGGGTCTGGCGGAGTGGGTTTGGGTCTGGCGGAGTGGGTTTGGGGTCTGGCGGAGTGGGTTTGTGCCTGGCGGAGTGGGTTTGGGTCTGGCGGAGTAACTTTGGGTCTGGCGGAGTGGCTTTGGGTCTCGCGGAGTGGGTTTGGGTCTGGCGGAGTGGGTTTGGGTCTGGCGGAGTGGGTTCGGGTCTGGCGGATTGGGTTTGGGTCTGTCGGAGTGGGTTCGGGTCTGGCGGAGTGTGTTTGGGTCTGGCGGAGTGGGTTTGGGTCTGGCGGAGTGGGTTTGGGTCTGGCGGAGTGGGTTTGGGTCTGGCGGGGTGGGTTTGTGTCTGGCGGAGTGGGTTTGGGTCTGGCGGAGTGGGTTAGGGTCTGGCGGAGTGGGTTTGGGTCTGGCAGTGGGTTTGGGTATGGCAGAGTGGGTTTGGGTCTGGCGGAGTGGGTTTGGGTCTGGCGGAGTGGGTTTGGGTCTGGCGGAGTGGGTTTGGGTCTGGCGGAGTGGGTTTGGGTCTGGCGGAGTGGGTTTGGGTCTGGCGGAGTGGGTTTGGGGTCTGGCGGAGTGGGTTTGGGTCTGGCGGAGGTGGTTTGGGTCTGGCGGAGTGGGTTCGGGTCTGGCAGATTGGGTTCGGGTCTGTCGGAGTGGGTTCGGGTCTCGCGGAGTGGGTTCGGGTCTGGCGGAGTGGGTTGGGGTCTGGCGGAGTGGGTTTGGGTCTGGCGGAGTGGGTTTTGGTCTGGCGGAGTGGGTTTGGGTCTGGCGGAGTGGGTTTGTGTCTGGCGGAGTGGGTTTGGGTCTGGCGGAGTAAGTTTCTGTCTGGCGGAGTGGGTTTGGGTCTGGCGGAGTAAGTTTAGGTCTGGCGGAGTGGGTTCGGGTCTGGCGCAGTGGGTTCGGCTCTGCCGGAGTGGGTTCGGGTCTGGCGGATTGGGTTCGGGTCTGTCGGAGTGGGTTCGGGTCTGGCGGAGTGGGTTGGGGTCTGGCGGAGTGGGTTCGGGTCTGGCGGATTGGGTTCGGGTCTGGCGGAGTGGGTTCGGGTCTGGCGGAATGGGTTCGGCTCTGGCGGTGTGGGTTCGGGTCTGGCTGAGCGTGTTTGGGTCTGGCGGAGTCGGTTAAGGTCCGGCGGAGTGGGTTGGGGTCTGGCGGAGTGGGTTTGGGTCTGACGGAGTTGGTTTGGGTCTGGCGGAGTGGGTTTGGGTCTGGCGGAGTGGGTTTGGGCCTGTCGGTGTGGGTTTGGGTCTGGCGGAGTGGGTTTGGGTCTGGCGGAGTGGGTTTGGGTCTGGCGGAGTGGGTTTGGGTCTGGCGGAGTGGGTTTGGGTCTGGCGGAGTGGGTTTGGGTCTGGCGGAGTGGGTTTGGGTCTGGCGGAGTGGGTTTGGGTCTGTCGGAGTGGGTTTGGGTCAGGCGGAGTGGGTTTGGGTCTGGCGGAGTGGGTTTGGGTCCGGCGGAGTGGGTTTGGGGTCTGGCGGAGTGGGTTTGGGACTGGCGGAGTGGGTTTGGGGCTGGCGGAGTGGGTTTGGGTCTGGCGGAGTGGGTTTTGGTCTGGCGGAGTGGGTTTGGGTCTGGCGGAGTGGGTTTGGGTCCGGCGGAGTGGGTTTGGGGTCTGGCGGAGTGGGTTTGGGTCTGGCGGAGTGAGTTTGGGGCTGGCGGAGTGGGTTTGGGTCTGGAGGAGTGGGTTTTGATCTGGCGGAGTGGGTTTGGGTCTGGCGGAGTGGGTTTGGGTCTGGCGGAGTGGGTTTGGGTCTGGCGGAGTGGGTTTGGGTCTGCCGGAGTGGGTTTGGGGTCTGGCGGAGTGGGTTTGTGTCTGGCGGAGTGGGTTTGGGTCTGGCGGAGTGGGTTTGGGTCTGGCGGAGTGGGTTTGGGTCTGGCGGAGTGGGTTTGGGTCTGGCGGAGTGGGTTCGGGTCTGGCGGATTGGGTTGGGGTCTGTCGGAGTGGGTTCGGGTCTGGCGGAGTGTGTTTGGGTCTGGCGGAGTGGGTTTGGGTCTGGCGGAGTGGGTTTGGGTCTGGCGGAGTGGGTTTGGGTCTGGCGGGGTGGGTTTGTGTCTGGCGGAGTGGGTTTGGGTCTGGCGGAGTGGGTTAGGGTCTGGCGGAGTGGGTTTGGGTCTGGCGGTGGGTTTGGGTATGGCAGAGTGGGTTTGGGTCTGGCGGAGTGGGTTTGGGTCTGGTGGAGTGGGTTTGGGTCTGGCGGAGTGGGTTTGGGTCTGACGGAGTGGGTTTGGGTCTGGCGGAGTGGGTTTGGGTCTGGCGGAGTGGGTTTGGGGCCTGGCGGAGTGGGTTTGGGTCTGGCGGAGTGGGTTTGGGTCTGGCGGAGTGGGTTCGGGTCTGGCGGATTGGGTTCGGGTCTGGCGGAGTGGGTTCGGGTCTGGCGGAGTGGGTTCGGGTCTGGCGGAATGGGTTCGGCTCTGGCGGTGTGGGTTCGGGTCTGGCGGAGTGGGTTTGGGTCTGGCGGAGTGGGTTTGGGTCTGGCGGGGTGGGTTTGGGTCTGGCGGAGTGGGTTTGGGTCTGGCGGGGTGGGTTTGGGTCTGGCGGAGTGGGTTTGGATCTGGCGGAGTGGGTTAGGGTCTGGCGGATTGGGTTTGGGTCTGGCGGTGGGTATGGGTATGGCAGAGTGGGTTTGGGTCTGGCGGAGTGGGTTTGGTTCTGGCGGAGTGGGTTTGGGTCTGGCGGAGTGGGTTTGGGTCTGGCGGAGTGGGTTTGGGTCTGGCGGAGTGGGTTTGGGTCTGGCGGAGTGGGTTTGGGTATTGCGGAGTTGGTTTAGGGTCTCGCGGAGTGGGTTTGGGTCTGGCGGAGTGGGTTTCGGTCTGGCAGAGTGGGTTTGGGTCTGGTGGACTGGGTATGGATTTGGCGGAGTGGGTTTGGGTCTGGCGGAGTGGGTTTGGGTCTGGCGGAGTGGGTTTGGGTCTGGCGTAGTGGGTTTGGGTCTGGCGGAGTGGGTTTGGGTCTGGCGGAGTGGGTTTGGGTCTGGCGAAGTGGGGTTGGGTCTGGCGGTGTGGGCTTGGGTCTGGCGGAGTGGGTTTGGGTCTGGGGGAGTGGTTTGGGTCTGGCGGAGTGGGTTTGGGTCTGGCGGAGTGGGTTTGGGTCTGGCGGAGTGGGTTTGGGTCTGGCGGAGTGGGTTTGGGTCTGGCGGAGTGGGTTTGGGTCTGGCGGAGTGGGTTTGGGTCTGGCGGAGTGGGTTTGGGTCTGGCGGAGTGGGTTTGGGTCAGGCGGAGTGGGTTTGGGGCTGGCGGAGTGGGTTTGGGTCTGGCGGAGTGGGTTTTGGTCTGGTGGAGTGGGTTTGGGTCTGGCGGAGTGGGTTTGGGTCTGGCGGAGTGGGTTTGGGTCTGGCGGAGTGGGTTTGGGTCTGGCGGAGTGGGTTTGGGGTCTGGCGGAGTGGGTTTGTGCCTGGCGGAGTGGGTTTGGGTCTGGCTGAGTAACTTTGGGTCTGGCGGAGTGGGTTTGGGTCTGGCGGAGTGGGTTTGGGTCTGGCGGAGTGGGTTTGGGTCTGGCGGAGTGGGTTCGGGTCTGGCGGATTGGGTTTGGGTCTGTCGGAGTGGGTTCGGGTCTGGCGGAGTGTGTTTGGGTCTGGCGGAGTGGGTTTGGGTCTGGCGGAGTGGGTTTGGGTCTGGCGGAGTGGGTTTGGGTCTGGCGGGGTGGGTTTGTGTCTGGCGGAGTGGGTTTGGGTCTGGCGGTGTGGGTTAGGGTCTGGCGGAGTGGGTTTGGGTCTGGCGGTGGGTTTGGGTATGGCAGAGTGGGTTTGGGTCTGGCGGAGTGGGTTTGGGTCTGGCGGAGTGGGTTTGGGTCTGGCGGAGTGGGTTTGGGTCTGGCGGAGTGGGTTTGGGTCTGGCGGAGTGGGTTTGGGTCTGGCGGAGTGGGTTTGGGGTCTGGCGGAGTGGGTTTGGGTTTGGCGGAGGTGGTTTGGGTCTGGCGGAGTGGGTTCGGGTCTGGCAGATTGGGTTCGGGTCTGTCGGAGTGGGTTCGGGTCTCGCGGAGTGGGTTCGGGTCTCGCGGAGTGGGTTGGGGTCTGGCGGAGTGGGTTTGGGTCTGGCGGAGTGGGTTTTGGTCTGGCGGAGTGGGTTTGGGTCTGGCGGAGTGGGTTTGTGTCTGGCGGAGTGGGTTTGGGTCTGGCGGAGTAAGTTTCGGTCTGGCGGAGTGGGTTTGGGTCTGGCGGAGTAAGTTTAGGTCTGGCGGAGTGGGTTCGGGTCTGGCGGATTGGGTTTGGGTCTGTCGGAGTGGGTTCGGGTCTGGCGGAGTGGGTTGGGGTCTGGCGGAGTGGGTTCGGGTCTGGCGGATTGGGTTCGGGTCTGGCGGAGTGGGTTCGGGTCTGGCGGAATGGGTTCGGCTCTGGCGGTGTGGGTTCGGGTCTGGCTGAGTGTGTTTGGGTCTGGCGGAGTCGGTTAAGGTCCGGCGGAGTGGGTTGGTGTCTGGCGGAGTGGGTTTGGGTCTGACGGAGTTGGTTTGGGTCTGGCGGAGTGGGTTTGGGTCTGGCGGAGTGGGTTTGGGCCTTTCGGTGTGGGTTTGGGTCTGGCGGAGTGGGTTTGGGTCTGGCGGAGTGGGTTTGGGTCTGGCGGAGTGGGTTTGGGTCTGGCGGAGTGGGTTTGGGTCTGTCGGAGTGGGTTTGGGTCAGGCGGAGTGGGTTTGGGTCTGGCGGAGTGGGTTTGGGTCCGGCGGAGTGGGTTTGGGGTCTGGCGGAGTGGGTTTGGGACTGGCGGAGTGGGTTTGGGGCTGGCGGAGTGGGTTTGGGTCTGGCGGAGTGGGTTTGGGTCTGGCGGAGTGGGTTTGGGTCTGTCGGAGTGGGTTTGGGTCAGGCGGAGTGGGTTTGGGGCTGGCGGAGTGGGTTTGGGTCTGGCGGAGTGGGTTTTGGTCTGGTGGAGTGGGTTTGGGTCTGGCGGAGTAGGTTTGGGTCTGGCGGAGTGGGTTTGGGTCTGGCGGAGTGGGTTTGGGTCTGGCGGAGTGGGTTTGGGGTCTGGCGGAGTGGGTTTGTGCCTGGCGGAGTGGGTTTGGGTCTGGCTGAGTAACTTTGGGTCTGGCGGAGTGGGTTTGGGTCTGGCGGAGTGGGTTTGGGTCTGGCGGAGTGGGTTTGGGTCTGGCGGAGTGGGTTCGGGTCTGGCGGATTGGGTTTGGGTCTGTCGGAGTGGGTTCGGGTCTGGCGGAGTGTGTTTGGGTCTGGCGGAGTGGGTTTGGGTCTGGCGGAGTGGGTTTGGGTCTGGCGGAGTGGGTTTGGGTCTGGCGGGGTGGGTTTGTGTCTGGCGGAGTGGGTTTGGGTCTGGCGGAGTGGGTTAGGGTCTGGCGGAGTGGGTTTGGGTCTGGCGGTGGGTTTGGGTATGGCAGAGTGGGTTTGGGTCTGGCGGAGTGGGTTTGGGTCTGGCGGAGTGGGTTTGGGTCTGGCGGAGTGGGTTTGGGTCTGGCGGAGTGGGTTTGGGTCTGGCGGAGTGGGTTTGGGTCTGGCGGAGTGGGTTTGGGGTCTGGCGGAGTGGGTTTGGGTCTGGCGGAGGTGGTTTGGGTCTGGCGGAGTGGGTTCGGGTCTGGCAGATTGGGTTCGGGTCTGTCGGAGTGGGTTCGGGTCTCGCGGAGTGGGTTCGGGTCTCGCGGAGTGGGTTGGGGTCTGGCGGAGTGGGTTTGGGTCTGGCGGAGTGGGTTTTGGTCTGGCGGAGTGGGTTTGGGTCTGGCGGAGTGGGTTTGTGTCTGGCGGAGTGGGTTTGGGTCTGGCGGAGTAAGTTTCGGTCTGGCGGAGTGGGTTTGGGTCTGGCGGAGTAAGTTTAGGTCTGGCGGAGTGGGTTTGGGTCTGGCGGAGTGGGTTTGGGGTCTGGCGGAGTGGGTTTGGGTCTGGCGGAGGTGGTTTGGGTCTGGCGGAGTGGGTTCGGGTCTGGCAGATTGGGTTCGGGTCTGTCGGAGTGGGTTCGGGTCTCGCGGAGTGGGTTCGGGTCTGGCGGAGTGGGTTGGGGTCTGGCGGAGTGGGTTTGGGTCTGGCGGAGTGGGTTTTGGTCTGGCGGAGTGGGTTTGGGTCTGGCGGAGTGGGTTTGTGTCTGGCGGAGTGGGTTTGGGTCTGGCGGAGTAAGTTTCTGTCTGGCGGAGTGGGTTTGGGTCTGGCGGAGTAAGTTTAGGTCTGGCGGAGTGGGTTCGGGTCTGGCGCAGTGGGTTCGGCTCTGCCGGAGTGGGTTCGGGTCTGGCGGATTGGGTTCGGGTCTGTCGGAGTGGGTTCGGGTCTGGCGGAGTGGGTTGGGGTCTGGCGGAGTGGGTTCGGGTCTGGCGGATTGGGTTCGGGTCTGGCGGAGTGGGTTCGGGTCTGGCGGAATGGGTTCGGCTCTGGCGGTGTGGGTTCGGGTCTGGCTGAGCGTGTTTGGGTCTGGCGGAGTCGGTTAAGGTCCGGCGGAGTGGGTTGGGGTCTGGCGGAGTGGGTTTGGGTCTGACGGAGTTGGTTTGGGTCTGGCGGAGTGGGTTTGGGTCTGGCGGAGTGGGTTTGGGCCTGTCGGTGTGGGTTTGGGTCTGGCGGAGTGGGTTTGGGTCTGGCGGAGTGGGTTTGGGTCTGGCGGAGTGGGTTTGGGTCTGGCGGAGTGGGTTTGGGTCTGGCGGAGTGGGTTTGGGTCTGGCGGAGTGGGTTTGGGTCTGGCGGAGTGGGTTTGGGTCTGTCGGAGTGGGTTTGGGTCAGGCGGAGTGGGTTTGGGTCTGGCGGAGTGGGTTTGGGTCCGGCGGAGTGGGTTTGGGGTCTGGCGGAGTGGGTTTGGGACTGGCGGAGTGGGTTTGGGGCTGGCGGAGTGGGTTTGGGTCTGGCGGAGTGGGTTTTGGTCTGGCGGAGTGGGTTTGGGTCTGGCGGAGTGGGTTTGGGTCCGGCGGAGTGGGTTTGGGGTCTGGCGGAGTGGGTTTGGGTCTGGCGGAGTGAGTTTGGGGCTGGCGGAGTGGGTTTGGGTCTGGAGGAGTGGGTTTTGATCTGGCGGAGTGGGTTTGGGTCTGGCGGAGTGGGTTTGGGTCTGGCGGAGTGGGTTTGGGTCTGGCGGAGTGGGTTTGGGTCTGCCGGAGTGGGTTTGGGGTCTGGCGGAGTGGGTTTGTGTCTGGCGGAGTGGGTTTGGGTCTGGCGGAGTGGGTTTGGGTCTGGCGGAGTGGGTTTGGGTCTGGCGGAGTGGGTTTGGGTCTGGCGGAGTGGGTTCGGGTCTGGCGGATTGGGTTGGGGTCTGTCGGAGTGGGTTCGGGTCTGGCGGAGTGTGTTTGGGTCTGGCGGAGTGGGTTTGGGTCTGGCGGAGTGGGTTTGGGTCTGGCGGAGTGGGTTTGGGTCTGGCGGGGTGGGTTTGTGTCTGGCGGAGTGGGTTTGGGTCTGGCGGAGTGGGTTAGGGTCTGGCGGAGTGGGTTTGGGTCTGGCGGTGGGTTTGGGTATGGCAGAGTGGGTTTGGGTCTGGCGGAGTGGGTTTGGGTCTGGTGGAGTGGGTTTGGGTCTGGCGGAGTGGGTTTGGGTCTGACGGAGTGGGTTTGGGTCTGGCGGAGTGGGTTTGGGTCTGGCGGAGTGGGTTTGGGGCCTGGCGGAGTGGGTTTGGGTCTGGCGGAGTGGGTTTGGGTCTGGCGGAGTGGGTTCGGGTCTGGCGGATTGGGTTCGGGTCTGGCGGAGTGGGTTCGGGTCTGGCGGAGTGGGTTCGGGTCTGGCGGAATGGGTTCGGCTCTGGCGGTGTGGGTTCGGGTCTGGCGGAGTGGGTTTGGGTCTGGCGGAGTGGGTTTGGGTCTGGCGGGGTGGGTTTGGGTCTGGCGGAGTGGGTTTGGGTCTGGCGGGGTGGGTTTGGGTCTGGCGGAGTGGGTTTGGATCTGGCGGAGTGGGTTAGGGTCTGGCGGATTGGGTTTGGGTCTGGCGGTGGGTATGGGTATGGCAGAGTGGGTTTGGGTCTGGCGGAGTGGGTTTGGTTCTGGCGGAGTGGGTTTGGGTCTGGCGGAGTGGGTTTGGGTCTGGCGGAGTGGGTTTGGGTCTGGCGGAGTGGGTTTGGGTCTGGCGGAGTGGGTTTGGGTATTGCGGAGTTGGTTTAGGGTCTCGCGGAGTGGGTTTGGGTCTGGCGGAGTGGGTTTCGGTCTGGCAGAGTGGGTTTGGGTCTGGTGGACTGGGTATGGATTTGGCGGAGTGGGTTTGGGTCTGGCGGAGTGGGTTTGGGTCTGGCGGAGTGGGTTTGGGTCTGGCGTAGTGGGTTTGGGTCTGGCGGAGTGGGTTTGGGTCTGGCGGAGTGGGTTTGGGTCTGGCGAAGTGGGGTTGGGTCTGGCGGTGTGGGCTTGGGTCTGGCGGAGTGGGTTTGGGTCTGGGGGAGTGGTTTGGGTCTGGCGGAGTGGGTTTGGGTCTGGCGGAGTGGGTTTGGGTCTGGCGGAGTGGGTTTGGGTCTGGCGGAGTGGGTTTGGGTCTGGCGGAGTGGGTTTGGGTCTGGCGGAGTGGGTTTGGGTCTGGCGGAGTGGGTTTGGGTCTGGCGGAGTGGGTTTGGGTCAGGCGGAGTGGGTTTGGGGCTGGCGGAGTGGGTTTGGGTCTGGCGGAGTGGGTTTTGGTCTGGTGGAGTGGGTTTGGGTCTGGCGGAGTGGGTTTGGGTCTGGCGGAGTGGGTTTGGGTCTGGCGGAGTGGGTTTGGGTCTGGCGGAGTGGGTTTGGGGTCTGGCGGAGTGGGTTTGTGCCTGGCGGAGTGGGTTTGGGTCTGGCTGAGTAACTTTGGGTCTGGCGGAGTGGGTTTGGGTCTGGCGGAGTGGGTTTGGGTCTGGCGGAGTGGGTTTGGGTCTGGCGGAGTGGGTTCGGGTCTGGCGGATTGGGTTTGGGTCTGTCGGAGTGGGTTCGGGTCTGGCGGAGTGTGTTTGGGTCTGGCGGAGTGGGTTTGGGTCTGGCGGAGTGGGTTTGGGTCTGGCGGAGTGGGTTTGGGTCTGGCGGGGTGGGTTTGTGTCTGGCGGAGTGGGTTTGGGTCTGGCGGAGTGGGTTAGGGTCTGGCGGAGTGGGTTTGGGTCTGGCGGTGGGTTTGGGTATGGCAGAGTGGGTTTGGGTCTGGCGGAGCGGGTTTGGGTCTGGCGGAGTGGGTTTGGGTCTGGCGGAGTGGGTTTGGGTCTGGCGGAGTGGGTTTGGGTCTGGCGGAGTGGGTTTGGGTCTGGCGGAGTGGGTTTGGGGTCTGGCGGAGTGGGTTTGGGTCTGGCGGAGGTGGTTTGGGTCTGGCGGAGTGGGTTCGGGTCTGGCAGATTGGGTTCGGGTCTGTCGGAGTGGGTTCGGGTCTCGCGGAGTGGGTTCGGGTCTCGCGGAGTGGGTTGGGGTCTGGCGGAGTGGGTTTGGGTCTGGCGGAGTGGGTTTTGGTCTGGCGGAGTGGGTTTGGGTCTGGCGGAGTGGGTTTGTGTCTGGCGGAGTGGGTTTGGGTCTGGCGGAGTAAGTTTCGGTCTGGCGGAGTGGGTTTGGGTCTGGCGGAGTAAGTTTAGGTCTGGCGGAGTGGGTTCGGGTCTGGCGGATTGGGTTTGGGTCTGTCGGAGTGGGTTCGGGTCTGGCGGAGTGGGTTGGGGTCTGGCGGAGTGGGTTCGGGTCTGGCGGATTGGGTTCGGGTCTGGCGGAGTGGGTTCGGGTCTGGCGGAATGGGTTCGGCTCTGGCGGTGTGGGTTCGGGTCTGGCTGAGTGTGTTTGGGTCTGGCGGAGTCGGTTAAGGTCCGGCGGAGTGGGTTGGTGTCTGGCGGAGTGGGTTTGGGTCTGACGGAGTTGGTTTGGGTCTGGCGGAGTGGGTTTGGGTCTGGCGGAGTGGGTTTGGGCCTTTCGGTGTGGGTTTGGGTCTGGCGGAGTGGGTTTGGGTCTGGCGGAGTGGGTTTGGGTCTGGCGGAGTGGGTTTGGGTCTGGCGGAGTGGGTTTGGGTCTGTCGGAGTGGGTTTGGGTCAGGCGGAGTGGGTTTGGGTCTGGCGGAGTGGGTTTGGGTCCGGCGGAGTGGGTTTGGGGTCTGGCGGAGTGGGTTTGGGACTGGCGGAGTGGGTTTGGGGCTGGCGGAGTGGGTTTGGGTCTGGCGGAGTGGGTTTGGGTCTGGCGGAGTGGGTTTGGGTCTGTCGGAGTGGGTTTGGGTCAGGCGGAGTGGGTTTGGGGCTGGCGGAGTGGGTTTGGGTCTGGCGGAGTGGGTTTTGGTCTGGTGGAGTGGGTTTGGGTCTGGCGGAGTAGGTTTGGGTCTGGCGGAGTGGGTTTGGGTCTGGCGGAGTGGGTTTGGGTCTGGCGGAGTGGGTTTGGGGTCTGGCGGAGTGGGTTTGTGCCTGGCGGAGTGGGTTTGGGTCTGGCTGAGTAACTTTGGGTCTGGCGGAGTGGGTTTGGGTCTGGCGGAGTGGGTTTGGGTCTGGCGGAGTGGGTTTGGGTCTGGCGGAGTGGGTTCGGGTCTGGCGGATTGGGTTTGGGTCTGTCGGAGTGGGTTCGGGTCTGGCGGAGTGTGTTTGGGTCTGGCGGAGTGGGTTTGGGTCTGGCGGAGTGGGTTTGGGTCTGGCGGAGTGGGTTTGGGTCTGGCGGGGTGGGTTTGTGTCTGGCGGAGTGGGTTTGGGTCTGGCGGAGTGGGTTAGGGTCTGGCGGAGTGGGTTTGGGTCTGGCGGTGGGTTTGGGTATGGCAGAGTGGGTTTGGGTCTGGCGGAGTGGGTTTGGGTCTGGCGGAGTGGGTTTGGGTCTGGCGGAGTGGGTTTGGGTCTGGCGGAGTGGGTTTGGGTCTGGCGGAGTGGGTTTGGGTCTGGCGGAGTGGGTTTGGGGTCTGGCGGAGTGGGTTTGGGTCTGGCGGAGGTGGTTTGGGTCTGGCGGAGTGGGTTCGGGTCTGGCAGATTGGGTTCGGGTCTGTCGGAGTGGGTTCGGGTCTCGCGGAGTGGGTTCGGGTCTCGCGGAGTGGGTTGGGGTCTGGCGGAGTGGGTTTGGGTCTGGCGGAGTGGGTTTTGGTCTGGCGGAGTGGGTTTGGGTCTGGCGGAGTGGGTTTGTGTCTGGCGGAGTGGGTTTGGGTCTGGCGGAGTAAGTTTCGGTCTGGCGGAGTGGGTTTGGGTCTGGCGGAGTAAGTTTAGGTCTGGCGGAGTGGGTTCGGGTCTGGCGGATTGGGTTTGGGTCTGTCGGAGTGGGTTCGGGTCTGGCGGAGTGGGTTGGGGTCTGGCGGAGTGGGTTCGGGTCTGGCGGATTGGGTTCGGGTCTGGCGGAGTGGGTTCGGGTCTGGCGGAATGGGTTCGGCTCTGGCGGTGTGGGTTCGGGTCTGGCTGAGTGTGTTTGGGTCTGGCGGAGTCGGTTAAGGTCCGGCGGAGTGGGTTGGTGTCTGGCGGAGTGGGTTTGGGTCTGACGGAGTTGGTTTGGGTCTGGCGGAGTGGGTTTGGGTCTGGCGGAGTGGGTTTGGGCCTTTCGGTGTGGGTTTGGGTCTGGCGGAGTGGGTTTGGGTCTGGCGGAGTGGGTTTGGGTCTGGCGGAGTGGGTTTGGGTCTGGCGGAGTGGGTTTGGGTCTGTCGGAGTGGGTTTGGGTCAGGCGGAGTGGGTTTGGGTCTGGCGGAGTGGGTTTGGGTCCGGCGGAGTGGGTTTGGGGTCTGGCGGAGTGGGTTTGGGACTGGCGGAGTGGGTTTGGGGCTGGCGGAGTGGGTTTGGGTCTGGCGGAGTGGGTTTTGGTCTGGCGGAGTGGGTTTGGGTCTGGCGGAGTGGGTTTGGGTCCGGCGGAGTGGGTTTGGGGACTGGCGGAGTGGGTTTGGGTCTGGCGGAGTGACTTTGGGGCTGGCGGAGTGGGTTTGGGTCTGGAGGAGTGGGTTTTGATCTGGCGGAGTGGGTTTGGGTCTGGCGGAGTGGGTTTGGGTCTGGCGGAGTGGGTTTGGGTCTGGCGGAGTGGGTTTGGGTCTGCCGGAGTGGGTTTGGGGTCTGGCGGAGTGGGTTTGTGTCTGGCGGAGTGGGTTTGGGTCTGGCGGAGTGGGTTTGGGTCTGGCGGAGTGGGTTTGGGTCTGGCGGAGTGGGTTTGGGTCTGGCGGAATGGGTTCGGGTCTGGCGGATTGGGTTTGGGTCTGTCGGAGTGGGTTCGGGTCTGGCGGAGTGTGTTTGGGTCTGGCGGAGTGGGTTTGGGTCTGGCGGAGTGGGTTTGGGTCTGGCGGAGTGGGTTTGGGTCTGGCGGGGTGGGTTTGTGTCTGGCGGAGTGGGTTTGGGTCTGGCGGAGTGGGTTAGGGTCTGGCGGAGTGGGTTTGGGTCTGGCGGTGGGTTTGGGTATGGCAGAGTGGGTTTGGGTCTGGCGGAGTGGGTTTGGGTCTGGCGGAGTGGGTTTGGGTCTGGCGGAGTGGGTTTGGGTCTGACGGAGTGGGTTTGGGTCTGGCGGAGTGGGTTCGGGTCTGGCGGAGTGGGTTTGGGGTCTGGCGGAGTGGGTTTGGGTCTGGCGGAGTGGGTTTGGGTCTGGCGGAGTAGGTTCGGGTCTGGCGGATTGGGTTCGGGTCTGTCGGAGTGGGTTCGGGTCTCGCGGAGTGGGTTGGGGTCTGGCGGAGTGGGTTTGGGTCTGGCGGAGTGGGTTTGGGTCTGGCGGAGTGGGTTTTGGTCTGGCGGAGTGGGTTTGGGTCTGGCGGAGTGGGTTTGTGTCGGGCGGAGTGGGTTTGGGTCTGGCGGAGTAAGTTTCGGTCTGGCGGAGTGGGTTTGGGTCTGGCGGAGTAAGTTTAGGTCTGGCGGAGTGGGTTCGGGTCTGGCGCAGTGGGTTTGGCTCTGGCGGAGTGGGTTCGGGTCTGGCGGATTGCGTTCGGGTCTGTCGGAGTGGGTTCGGGTCTGGCGGAGTGGGTTGGGGTCTGGCGGAGTGGGTTCGGGTCTGGCGGATTGGGTTCGGGTCTGGCGGAGTGGGTTCGGGTCTGGCGGAATGGGTTCGGCTCTGGCGGTGTGGGTTCGGGTCTGGCGGAGCGTGTTTGGGTCTGGCGGAGTCGGTTAAGGTCCGGCGGAGTGGGTTGGGGTCTGGCGGAGTGGGTTTGGGTCTGACGGAGTGGGTTTGGGTCTGGCGGAGTGGGTTTGGGTCTGGCGGAGTGGGTTTGGGCCTGTCGGTGTGGGTTTGGGTCTGGCGGAGTGGGTTTGGGTCTGGCGGGGTGGGTTTGGGTCTGGCGGAGTGGGTTTGGGTCTGGCGGAGTGGGTTTGGGTCTGGCGGAGTGGGTTTGGGGTCTGGCGGTGTGGGTTTGGGTCTGGCGGAGTGGGTTTGGGTCTGGCGGAGTGGGTTTGGGGTCTGGTGGTGTGGGTTTGGGTCTGGCGGAGTGGGTTTGGGTCTGGCGGAGTGGGTTTGGGTCTGGCGGAGTGGGTTTGGGTTTGGCGGAGTGGGTTTGGGCCTGTCGGTGTGGGTTTGGGTCTGGCGGAGTGGGTTTGGGTCTGGCGGAGTGGGTTTGGGGTCTGCCGGAGTGGGTTTGGGTCTGGCGGAGTGGGTTTGGGTCCGGCGGAGTGGGTTTGGGGACTGGCGGAGTGGGTTTGGGTCTGGCGGAGTGAGTTTGGGGCTGGCGGAGTGGGTTTGGGTCTGGAGGAGTGGGTTTTGATCTGGCGGAGTGGGTTTGGGTTTGGCGGAGTGGGTTTGGGTCTGGCGGAGTGGGTTTGGGTCTGGCGGAGTGGGTTTGGGTCTGCCGGAGTGGGTTTGGGGTCTGGCGGAGTGGGTTTGTGTCTGGCGGAGTGGGTTTGGGTCTGGCGGAGTGGGTTTGGGTCTGGCGGAATGGGTTCGGGTCTGGCGGATTGGGTTTGGGTCTGTCGGAGTGGGTTCGGGTCTGGCGGAGTGGGTTTGTGTCTGGCGGAGTGGGTTTGGGTCTGGCGGAGTGGGTTTGGGTCTGGCGGAGTGGGTTTGGGTCTGGCGGAGTGGGTTTGGGTCTGGCGGAATGGGTTCGGGTCTGGCGGATTGGGTTTGGGTCTGTCGGAGTGGGTTCGGGTCTGGCGGAGTGTGTTTGGGTCTGGCGGAGTGGGTTTGGGTCTGGCGGAGTGGGTTTGGGTCTGGCGGAGTGGGTTTGGGTCTGGCGGGGTGGGTTTGTGTCTGGCGGAGTGGGTTTGGGTCTGGCGGAGTGGGTTAGGGTCTGGCGGAGTGGGTTTGGGTCTGGCGGTGGGTTTGGGTATGGCAGAGTGGGTTTGGGTCTGGCGGAGTGGGTTTGGGTCTGGCGGAGTGGGTTTGGGTCTGGCGGAGTGGGTTTGGGTCTGACGGAGTGGGTTTGGGTCTGGCGGAGTGGGTTCGGGTCTGGCGGAGTGGGTTTGGGGTCTGGCGGAGTGGGTTTGGGTCTGGCGGAGTGGGTTTGGGTCTGGCGGAGTAGGTTCGGGTCTGGCGGATTGGGTTCGGGTCTGTCGGAGTGGGTTCGGGTCTCGCGGAGTGGGTTGGGGTCTGGCGGAGTGGGTTTGGGTCTGGCGGAGTGGGTTTGGGTCTGGCGGAGTGGGTTTTGGTCTGGCGGAGTGGGTTTGGGTCTGGCGGAGTGGGTTTGTGTCGGGCGGAGTGGGTTTGGGTCTGGCGGAGTAAGTTTCGGTCTGGCGGAGTGGGTTTGGGTCTGGCGGAGTAAGTTTAGGTCTGGCGGAGTGGGTTCGGGTCTGGCGCAGTGGGTTTGGCTCTGGCGGAGTGGGTTCGGGTCTGGCGGATTGCGTTCGGGTCTGTCGGAGTGGGTTCGGGTCTGGCGGAGTGGGTTGGGGTCTGGCGGAGTGGGTTCGGGTCTGGCGGATTGGGTTCGGGTCTGGCGGAGTGGGTTCGGGTCTGGCGGAATGGGTTCGGCTCTGGCGGTGTGGGTTCGGGTCTGGCGGAGCGTGTTTGGGTCTGGCGGAGTCGGTTAAGGTCCGGCGGAGTGGGTTGGGGTCTGGCGGAGTGGGTTTGGGTCTGACGGAGTGGGTTTGGGTCTGGCGGAGTGGGTTTGGGTCTGGCGGAGTGGGTTTGGGCCTGTCGGTGTGGGTTTGGGTCTGGCGGAGTGGGTTTGGGTCTGGCGGGGTGGGTTTGGGTCTGGCGGAGTGGGTTTGGGTCTGGCGGAGTGGGTTTGGGTCTGGCGGAGTGGGTTTGGGGTCTGGCGGTGTGGGTTTGGGTCTGGCGGAGTGGGTTTGGGTCTGGCGGAGTGGGTTTGGGGTCTGGTGGTGTGGGTTTGGGTCTGGCGGAGTGGGTTTGGGTCTGGCGGAGTGGGTTTGGGTCTGGCGGAGTGGGTTTGGGTTTGGCGGAGTGGGTTTGGGCCTGTCGGTGTGGGTTTGGGTCTGGCGGAGTGGGTTTGGGTCTGGCGGAGTGGGTTTGGGGTCTGCCGGAGTGGGTTTGGGTCTGGCGGAGTGGGTTTGGGTCCGGCGGAGTGGGTTTGGGGACTGGCGGAGTGGGTTTGGGTCTGGCGGAGTGAGTTTGGGGCTGGCGGAGTGGGTTTGGGTCTGGAGGAGTGGGTTTTGATCTGGCGGAGTGGGTTTGGGTTTGGCGGAGTGGGTTTGGGTCTGGCGGAGTGGGTTTGGGTCTGGCGGAGTGGGTTTGGGTCTGCCGGAGTGGGTTTGGGGTCTGGCGGAGTGGGTTTGTGTCTGGCGGAGTGGGTTTGGGTCTGGCGGAGTGGGTTTGGGTCTGGCGGAGTGGGTTTGGGTCTGGCGGAGTGGGTTTGGGTCTGGCGGAATGGGTTCGGGTCTGGCGGATTGGGTTTGGGTCTGTCGGAGTGGGTTCGGGTCTGGCGGAGTGTGTTTGGGTCTGGCGGAGTGGGTTTGGGTCTGGCGGAGTGGGTTTGGGTCTGGCGGAGTGGGTTTGGGTCTGGCGGGGTGGGTTTGTGTCTGGCGGAGTGGGTTTGGGTCTGGCGGAGTGGGTTAGGGTCTGGCGGAGTGGGTTTGGGTCTGGCGGTGGGTTTGGGTATGGCAGAGTGGGTTTGGGTCTGGCGGAGTGGGTTTGGGTCTGGCGGAGTGGGTTTGGGTCTGGCGGAGTGGGTTTGGGTCTGACGGAGTGGGTTTGGGTCTGGCGGAGTGGGTTCGGGTCTGGCGGAGTGGGTTTGGGGTCTGGCGGAGTGGGTTTGGGTCTGGCGGAGTGGGTTTGGGTCTGGCGGAGTAGGTTCGGGTCTGGCGGATTGGGTTCGGGTCTGTCGGAGTGGGTTCGGGTCTCGCGGAGTGGGTTGGGGTCTGGCGGAGTGGGTTTGGGTCTGGCGGAGTGGGTTTGGGTCTGGCGGAGTGGGTTTTGGTCTGGCGGAGTGGGTTTGGGTCTGGCGGAGTGGGTTTGTGTCTGGCGGAGTGGGTTTGGGTCTGGCGGAGTAAGTTTCGGTCTGGCGGAGTGGGTTTGGGTCTGGCGGAGTAAGTTTAGGTCTGGCGGAGTGGGTTCGGGTCTGGCGCAGTGGGTTTGGCTCTGGCGGAGTGGGTTCGGGTCTGGCGGATTGCGTTCGGGTCTGTCGGAGTGGGTTCGGGTCTGGCGGAGTGGGTTGGGGTCTGGCGGAGTGGGTTCGGGTCTGGCGGAGTGGGTTTGGGGTCTGGCGTTGTGGGTTTGGGTCTGGCGGAGTGGGTTTGGGTCTGACGGAGTGGGTTTGGGTCTGGCGGAGTGGGTTTGGGTCTGGCGGAGTGGGTTTGGGCCTGTCGGTGTGGGTTTGGGTCTGGCGGAGTGGGTTTGGGTCTGGCGGAGTGGGTTTGGGGTCTGCCGGAGTGGGTTTGGGTCTGGCGGAGTGGGTTTGGGTCCGGCGGAGTGGGTTTGGGGACTGGCGGAGTGGGTTTGGGTCTGGCGGAGTGAGTTTGGGGCTGGCGGAGTGGGTTTGGGTCTGGAGGAGTGGGTTTTGATCTGGCGGAGTGGGTTTGGGTTTGGCGGAGTGGGTTTGGGTCTGGCGGAGTGGGTTTGGGTCTGGCGGAGTGGGTTTGGGTCTGCCGGAGTGGGTTTGGGGTCTGGCGGAGTGGGTTTGTGTCTGGCGGAGTGGGTTTGGGTCTGGCGGAGTGGGTTTGGGTCTGGCGGAGTGGGTTTGGGTCTGGCGGAGTGGGTTTGGGTCTGGCGGAATGGGTTCGGGTCTGGCGGATTGGGTTTGGGTCTGTCGGAGTGGGTTCGGGTCTGGCGGAGTGTGTTTGGGTCTGGCGGAGTGGGTTTGGGTCTGGCGGAGTGGGTTTGGGTCTGGCGGAGTGGGTTTGGGTCTGGCGGGGTGGGTTTGTGTCTGGCGGAGTGGGTTTGGGTCTGGCGGAGTGGGTTAGGGTCTGGCGGAGTGGGTTTGGGTCTGGCGGTGGGTTTGGGTATGGCAGAGTGGGTTTGGGTCTGGCGGAGTGGGTTTGGGTCTGGCGGAGTGGGTTTGGGTCTGGCGGAGTGGGTTTGGGTCTGACGGAGTGGGTTTGGGTCTGGCGGAGTGGGTTCGGGTCTGGCGGAGTGGGTTTGGGGTCTGGCGGAGTGGGTTTGGGTCTGGCGGAGTGGGTTTGGGTCTGGCGGAGTAGGTTCGGGTCTGGCGGATTGGGTTCGGGTCTGTCGGAGTGGGTTCGGGTCTCGCGGAGTGGGTTGGGGTCTGGCGGAGTGGGTTTGGGTCTGGCGGAGTGGGTTTGGGTCTGGCGGAGTGGGTTTTGGTCTGGCGGAGTGGGTTTGGGTCTGGCGGAGTGGGTTTGTGTCTGGCGGAGTGGGTTTGGGTCTGGCGGAGTAAGTTTCGGTCTGGCGGAGTGGGTTTGGGTCTGGCGGAGTAAGTTTAGGTCTGGCGGAGTGGGTTCGGGTCTGGCGCAGTGGGTTTGGCTCTGGCGGAGTGGGTTCGGGTCTGGCGGATTGCGTTCGGGTCTGTCGGAGTGGGTTCGGGTCTGGCGGAGTGGGTTGGGGTCTGGCGGAGTGGGTTCGGGTCTGGCGGATTGGGTTCGGGTCTGGCGGAGTGGGTTCGGGTCTGGCGGAATGGGTTCGGCTCTGGCGGTGTGGGTTCGGGTCTGGCGGAGCGTGTTTGGGTCTGGCGGAGTCGGTTAAGGTCCGGCGGAGTGGGTTGGGGTCTGGCGGAGTGGGTTTGGGTCTGACGGAGTGGGTTTGGGTCTGGCGGAGTGGGTTTGGGTCTGGCGGAGTGGGTTTGGGCCTGTCGGTGTGGGTTTGGGTCTGGCGGAGTGGGTTTGGGTCTGGCGGAGTGGGTTTGGGTCTGGCGGAGTGGGTTTGGGTCTGGCGGAGTGGGTTTGGGTCTGGCGGAGTGGGTTTGGGGTCTGGCGGTGTGGGTTTGGGTCTGGCGGAGTGGGTTTGGGTCTGGCGGAGTGGGTTTGGGGTCTGGCGGTGTGGGTTTGGGTCTGGCGGAGTGGGTTTGGGTCTGACGGAGTGGGTTTGGGTCTGGCGGAGTGGGTTTGGGTCTGGCGGAGTGGGTTTGGGCCTGTCGGTGTGGGTTTGGGTCTGGCGGAGTGGGTTTGGGTCTGGCGGAGTGGGTTTGGGGTCTGCCGGAGTGGGTTTGGGTCTGGCGGAGTGGGTTTGTGTCTGGCGGAGTAAGGTTGGGTCTGGCGGAGTGGGTTTGGGTCTGGCGGAGTGGGTTTGGTTCTGGCGGAGTGGGTTTGGCTCTGGTGGAGTGGGTTCGGGTCTGGCGGATTGGGTTCTGGTCTGTCGGAGTGGGTTCGGGTCTGGCGGAGTGGGTTGGGGTCTGGCGGAGTGGGTTGGGGTCTGGCGGAGTGGGTTCGGGTCTTGCGGAGTGGGTTCGGGTCTGGCGGAATGGGTTCGGCTCTGGCGGTGTGGGTTCGGGTCTGGCGGAGTGGGTTTGGGTCTGGCGGAGTGGGTTTGGGTCTGGCGGGGTGGGTTTGGGTCTGGCGGAGTGGGTTTGGGTCTGGCGGGGTGGGTTTGGGTCTGGCGGAGTGGGTTTGGGTCTGGCGGAGTGTGTTTGGGTCTGGCGGAGTGGGTTTGGGTCTGGCGGAGTGGGTTTGGGTCTGGCGGAGTGGGTTTGGGTCTGGCGGGGTGGGTTTGTGTCTGGCGGAGTGGGTTTGGGTCTGGCGGAGTGGGTTAGGGTCTGGCGGAGTGGGTTTGGGTCTGGCGGTGGGTTTGGGTATGGCAGAGTGGGTTTGGGTCTGGCGGAGTGGGTTTGGGTCTGGCGGAGTGGGTTTGGGTCTGGCGGAGTGGGTTTGGGTCTGACGGAGTGGGTTTGGGTCTGGCGGAGTGGGTTCGGGTCTGGCGGAGTGGGTTTGGGGTCTGGCGGAGTGGGTTTGGGTCTGGCGGAGTGGGTTTGGGTCTGGCGGAGTAGGTTCGGGTCTGGCGGATTGGGTTCGGGTCTGTCGGAGTGGGTTCGGGTCTCGCGGAGTGTGTTGGGGTCTGGCGGAGTGGGTTTGGGTCTGGCGGAGTGGGTTTGGGTCTGGCGGAGTGGGTTTTGGTCTGGCGGAGTGGGTTTGGGTCTGGCGGAGTGGGTTTGTGTCTGGCGGAGTGGGTTTGGGTCTGGCGGAGTAAGTTTCGGTCTGGCGGAGTGGGTTTGGGTCTGGCGGAGTAAGTTTAGGTCTGGCGGAGTGGGTTCGGGTCTGGCGCAGTGGGTTTGGCTCTGGCGGAGTGGGTTCGGGTCTGGCGGATTGCGTTCGGGTCTGTCGGAGTGGGTTCGGGTCTGGCGGAGTGGGTTGGGGTCTGGCGGAGTGGGTTCGGGTCTGGCGGATTGGGTTCAGGTCTGGCGGAGTGGGTTCGGGTCTGGCGGAATGGGTTCGGCTCTGGCGGTGTGGGTTCGGGTCTGGCGGAGCGTGTTTGGGTCTGGCGGAGTCGGTTAAGGTCCGGCGGAGTGGGTTGGGGTCTGGCGGAGTGGGTTTGGGTCTGACGGAGTGGGTTTGGGTCTGGCGGAGTGGGTTTGGGTCTGGCGGAGTGGGTTTGGGCCTGTCGGTGTGGGTTTGGGTCTGGCGGAGTGGGTTTGGGTCTGGCGGAGTGGGTTTGGGTCTGGCGGAGTGGGTTTGGGTCTGGCGGAGTGGGTTTGGGTCTGGCGGAGTGGGTTTGGGGTCTGGCGGTGTGGGTTTGGGTCTGGCGGAGTGGGTTTGGGTCTGGCGGAGTGGGTTTGGGGTCTGGCGGTGTGGGTTTGGGTCTGGCGGAGTGGGTTTGGGTCTGACGGAGTGGGTTTGGGTCTGGCGGAGTGGGTTTGGGTCTGGCGGAGTGGGTTTGGGCCTGTCGGTGTGGGTTTGGGTCTGGCGGAGTGGGTTTGGGTCTGGCGGAGTGGGTTTGGGGTCTGCCGGAGTGGGTTTGGGTCTGGCGGAGTGGGTTTGTGTCTGGCGGAGTAAGGTTGGGTCTGGCGGAGTGGGTTTGGGTCTGGCGGAGTGGGTTTGGTTCTGGCGGAGTGGGTTTGGCTCTGGTGGAGTGGGTTCGGGTCTGGCGGATTGGGTTCTGGTCTGTCGGAGTGGGTTCGGGTCTGGCGGAGTGGGTTGGGGTCTGGCGGAGTGGGTTGGGGTCTGGCGGAGTGGGTTCGGGTCTTGCGGAGTGGGTTCGGGTCTGGCGGAATGGGTTCGGCTCTGGCGGTGTGGGTTCGGGTCTGGCGGAGTGGGTTTGGGTCTGGCGGAGTGGGTTTGGGTCTGGCGGGGTGGGTTTGGGTCTGGCGGAGTGGGTTTGGGTCTGGCGGGGTGGGTTTGGGTCTGGCGGAGTGGGTTTGGATCTGGCGGAGTGGGTTAGGGTGTGGCGGAGTGGGTTTGGGTCTGGCGGTGGGTTTGGGTATGGCAGAGTGGGTTTGGGTCTGGCAGAGTGGGTTTGGTTCTGGCGGAGTGGGTTTGGGTCTGGCGGAGTGGGTTTGGGTCTGGCGGAGTGGGTTTGGGTCTGGCGGAGCGGGTTTGGGTCTGGCGGAGTGGGTTTGGGTATTGCGGAGTTGGTTTAGGGTCTCGCGGAGTGGGTTTGGGTCTGGCGGAGTGGGTTTGGGTCTGGCGGAGTGGGTTTGGGTCTGGTGGACTGGGTATGGGTTTGGCGGAGTGGGTTTGGGTCTGGCGGAGTGGGTTTGGGTCTGGCGGAGTGGGTTTGGGCCTGGCGGAGTGGGTTTGGGTCTGGCGGAGTGGGTTTGGGTCTGGCGGAGTGGGTTTGGGTCTGGCGAAGTGGGGTTGTGTCTGGCGGTGTGGGCTTGGGTCTGGCGGAGTGGGTTTGGGTCTGGTGGAGTGGGTTGTGGTCTGGCGGAGTGGGTTCGGGTCTGGCGGGGTGGGTTCGGGTCTGGCGGAGTGGGTTTGGGTCTGGCGGTGGGTTTGGGTATGGCAGAGTCGGTTTGGGTCTGGCGGAGTGGGTTTGGGTCTGGCGGGGTGGGTTGGGGTCTGGCGGAGTGGGTTTGGGTCTGGCAGAGTGGGTTTGGGGTCTGGCGGAGTGGGTTTGGGTCTGGCGGAGTGGGTTTGGGTCTGGCGGAGTGGGTTTGGGTCTGGCGGAGTGGGTTTGGGTCTGGTGGAGTGGGCTTGGGTCTGGCGGAGTGGGTTTGGGTCTGGCGGAGTGGGTTTGGGTCTGGCGGAGTGGGTTTAGAAACATAGAAACATAGAAAATAGGTGCAGGAGTAGGCCATTCGGCCCTTCGAGCCTGCACCGCCATTCAATGTGATCATGGCTGATCATCCAACTCAGTATCCCGTACCTGCCTTCTCTCCATACCCCCTGATCCCTTTAGCCACAAGTGCCACATCTAACGCCCTCTTAAATATAGCCAATGAACTGGCCTCAACTACCTTCTGTGGCAGAGAATTCCAGAGACTCACCACTCTCTGTGTAAAGAATGTTTTCCTCATTTCGGTCCTAAAGAAATTCCCCCTTATCCTTAGACTGTGACCCCTTGTTCTGGACTCCCCCAACATCGGGAACAATCTTCCAGCATCTAGCTTGTCCAACCCCTTAAGAATTTTGTAGGTTTCTATAAGATCCCTTTGGGTTTGGGTCTGGCGGAGTGGGTTTGGGTCTGGCGGAGTGGGTTTGGGTCTGGCGGAGTGGGCTTGGGTCTGGCGGAGTGGGCTTGGGTCTGGCGGAGTGGGCTTGGGTCTGGCGGAGTGGGTTTGGGTCTGGCCGAGTGGGCTTTGGTGTGGCGGAGTGGGTTTGGGTCTGGCGGGGGGGGGGGGTTTGGGTCTGGCGGAGTGGGTTTGGGTCTGGCGGAGTGGGTTTGGGTCTGGCGGAGTGGGTTTGGGTCTGGCGGAGTGGGTTTGGGGTCTGGCGGAGTGGGTTTGGGTCTGGCGGAGTGGGTTTGGGTCTGGCGGAGTGGGTTCGTGTCTGGCGGATTGGGTTTGGGTCTGTCGGAGTGGGTTTGGGTCTGGCGGAGTGGGTTGTGGTCTGGCGGAGTGGGTTCGGGTCTGGCGGGGTGGGTTTGGGTCTGGCGGAGTGGGTTCGGGTCTGGCGGAGTGGGATCGGGTCTGGCAGAGAGGGTTTGGGTCTGGCGGAGTGGGTTCGGGTCTGGCGGAGTGGGTTTGGGTCTGCCCGAGTGGGTTTGGGTCTGGCGGAGTGGGTTTGGGTCTGGCGGAGTGGGTTTTGGTCTGGCGGAGTGGGTTTGGGTCTGGAGGAGTGGGTTTGGGTCTGGCGGAGTTGGTTTGGGTCTGGCGGATTGGGTTTGGGTCTGTCGGAGTGGGTTCGGGTCTGGCGGAGTGGGTTGGGGTCTGGCAGAGTGGGTTCGGGTCTGGCGGAGTGGGTTCGGGTCTGGCGGAGTGTGTTTGGGTCTCGCGGAGTGGGTTTGTGTCTGGCGGAGTGGGTTTGGGTCTGGTGGAATGGGTTTGGGTCTGGTGGGGTGGGTTTGTGTCTGGCGGAGTGGGTTTGGGTCTGGCGGAGTGGGTTAGGGTCTGGCGGAGTGGGTTTGGGTCTGGCGGTGGGTTTGGGTATGGCAGAGTCGGTTTGGGTCTGGCGGAGTGGGTTTGGGTCTGGCGGGGTGGGTTGTGGTCTGGCGAAGTGGGTTTGGGTCTGGCGGAGTGGGTTTGGGGTCTGGCGGAGTGGGTTTGGGTCTGGCGGAGTGGGTTTGGGTCTGGCAGAGTGGGTTTGGGTCTGGCGGAGTGGGCTTGGGTCTGGCGGAGTGGGTTTGGGTCTGGCGGAGTGGGTTTGGGTCTGGCGGAGTGGGTTTGGGTCTGGCGGAGTGGGTTTGGGTCTGGCGGAGTGGGTTTGGGTCTGGCAGAGTTGGTATGGGTCTGGCGGAGTGGGTTTGGGTCTGGCGGAGTGGTTTTGGTTCTGGCGGAGTGGGTTTGGGTCTGGCGGAGTGGGTTTGGGTCTGGCGGAGTGGGTTTGGGTCTGGCGGAGTGGGTTTGGGTCTGGCGGAGTGGGTTTTGGTCTGGCGGAGTGGGTTTGGGTCTGGAGGAGTGGGTTTGGGTCTGGCGGAGTGGGTTTGGGTCTGGCGGAGTGGGTTTGGGTCTGGCGGAGTGGGTTCGGGTCTGGCGGATTGGGTTCGGGTCTGGCGGAGGGTGTTTGGGTCTGGCGGAGTGGGTTTGGGTCTGGCGGAGTGGGTTTGGGTCTGGCGGAGTGGGATTGGAGTCTGGCGGGGTGGGTTGGGGTCTGGCGGAGTGGGTTTGGGTCTGGCGGAGTGGGTTTGGGGTCTGGCGGAGTGGGTTTGGGTCTGGCGGAGTGGGTTTGGGTCCGGCGGAGTGGGTTTGGGACTGGAGGAGTGGGCTTGGGTCTGGCGGAGTGGGTTTGGGTCTGGCGGAGTGGGTTTGGGTCTGGTGGAGTGGGTTTGGGTCTGGCGGAGTGGGTTTGGGTCTGGCGGAGTGGGTTTGGGTCTGGCGGAGTGGGTTTGGGTCTGGCAGAGTGGGCTTGGGTCTGGCGGAGTGGCCTTGGGTTTGGCGGAGTGGGTTTGGGTCTGGCCGAGTGGGCTTTGGTGTGGCGGAGTGGGTTTGGGTCTGGCGGGGGGGGGGGGGTTTGGGTCTGGCGGAGTGGGTTTGGGTCTTGCGGAGTGGGTTTGGGTCTGGCGGAGTGGGTTTGGGTCTGGCGGAGTGGGTTTGGGTCTGGCGGAGTGGGTTTGGGGTCTGGCGGAGTGGGTTTGGGTCTGGCGGAGTGGGTTAGGGTCTGGCGGAGTGGGTTCAGGTCTGGCGGATTGGGTTTGGGTCTGACGGAGTGGGTTTGGGTCTGGCGGAGTGGGTTGTGGTCTGGCGGAGTGGGTTCGGGTCTGGCGGGGTGGGTTCGGGTCTGGCGGAGTGGGTTCGGGTCTGGCGGAGTGGGATCGGGTCTGGCGGAGAGGGTTCGGGTCTGGCGGAGTGGGTTCGGGTCTGGCGGAGTGTGTTTGGGTCTGCCCGAGTGGGTTTGGGTCTGGCGGAGTGGGTTTGGGTCTGGCGGAGTGGGTTTTGGTCTGGCGGAGTGGGTTTGGGTCTGGAGGAGTTGGTTTGGGTCTGGCGGAGTTGGTTTGGGTCTGGCGGATTGGGTTTGGGTCTGTCGGAGTGGGTTCGGGTCTGGCGGAGTGGGTTGGGGTCTGGCGGAGTGTGTTTGGGTCTCGCGGAGTGGGTTTATGTCTGGCGGAGTGGGTTTGGGTCTCGTGGAGTGGGTTGGGTCTGGTGGGGTGGGTTTGTGTCTGGCGGAGTGGGTTTGGGTCTGGCGGAGTGGGTTAGGGTCTGGCGGAGTGGGTTTGGGTCTGGCGGTGGGTTTGGGTAAGGCAGAGTCGGTTTGGGTCTGGCGGAGTGGGTTTGGGTCTGGCGGGGTGGGTTGTGGTCTGTCGGAGTGGGTTTGGGTCTGGCAGAGTGGGTTTGGGGTCTGGCGGAGTGGGTTTGGGTCTGGCGGAGTGGGTTTGGGTCTGGCGGAGTGGGTTTGGGTCTGGCGGAGTGGGTTTGGGTCTGGCGGAGTGGGCTTGGGTCTGGCGGAGTGGGTTTGGGTCTGGCGGAGTGGGTTTGGGTCTGGCGGAGTGGGTTTGGGTCTGGCGGAGTGGGTTTGGGTCTGGCGGAGTGGGTTTGGGTCTGGCGGAGTTGGTATGGGTCTGGCGGAGGGGGTTTGGGTCTGGCGCAGTGGTTTTGGATCTGGCGGAGTGGGTTTGGGTCTGGCGGAGTGGGTTTGGGTCTGGCGGAGTGGGTTTGGGACTGGCGGAGTGGGTTTGGGTCTGGCGAAGCGGGGTTGGGTGTGGCGGTGCGGGCTTGGGTCTGGCGGAGTGGGTTTGGGTCTGGCGGAGTGGGTTTGGGTCTGGCGGAGTGGGTTTGGGTCTGGCGGAGTGGGTTTTGGTCTGGCGGAGTGGGTTTGGGTCTGGCGGAGTGGGTTTGGGTCTGGCGGAGTGGGTTTGGGTCTGGCGGAGTGGGTTCGGGTCTGGCGGAGTGGGTTCGGGTCTGGCGGATTGGGTTTGGGTCTGTCGGAGTGGGTTCGGGTCTGGCGGAGTGGGTTGGGGTCTGGCGGAGTGGGTTCGGGTCTGGCGGAGTGGGTTCGGGTCTGGCGGAGTGGGTTCGGGTCTGGCGGAGTGTGTTTGGGTCTGGCGGAGTGGGTTTGGGTCTGGCGGGGTGGGTTGGGGTCTGGCGGAGTGGGTTTGGGTCTGGCGGAGTGGGTTTGGGTCTGGCGGAGTGGGTTTGGGTCTGGCGGAGTGGGTTTGGGTCTGGCGGAGTGGGCTTGGGTCTGGCGGAGTGGGTTTGGGTCTGGCGGAGTGGGTTTGGGTCTGGCGGAGTGGGTTTGGGTCTGGCGGAGTGGGTTTGGGTCTGGCGTAGTGGGTTTGCGTCTGGCGGAGTGGGTTTGGGTCTGGCGGAGTGGGCTTGGGTCTGGCGGAGTGGGCTTGGGTCTGGCGGAGTGGGTTTGGGTCTGGCCGAGTGGGCTTTGGTGTGGCGGAGTGGGTTTGGGTCTGGCGGGGGGGGGGGGTTTGGGTCTGGCGGAGTGGGTTTGGGTCTTGCGGAGTGGGTTTGGGTCTGGCGGAGTGGGTTTGGGTCTGGCGGAGTGGGCTTGGGTCTGGCGGAGTGGGTTTGGGTCTGGCGGAGTGGGGTCGGGTCTGGCGGATTGGGTTTGGGTCTGTCGGAGTGGGTTGTGGTCTGGCGGAGTGGGTTCGGGTCTGGCGGGGTGGGTTCGGGTCTGGCGGAGTGGGTTCGGGTCTGGCGGAGTGGGATCGGGTCTGGCGGAGAGGGTTCGGGTCTGGCGGAGTGGGTTCGGGTCTGGCGGAGTGGGTTTGGGTCTGCCCGAGTGGGTTTGGGTCTGGCGGAGTGGGTTTGGGTCTGGCGGAGTGGGTTTTGGTCTGGCGGAGTGGGTTTGGGTCTGGAGGAGTGGGTTTGGGTCTGGCGGAATTGGTTTGGGTCTGGCGGATTGGGTTTGGGTCTGTCGGAGTGGGTTCGGGTCTGGCGGAGTGGGTTCGGGTCTGGCGGAGTGGGTTCGGGTCTGGCGGAGTGGGTTCGGGTCTGGCGGAGTGTGTTTGGGTCTCGCGGAGTGGGTTTGTGTCTGGCGGAGTGGGTTTGTGTCTGGCGGAGTGGGTTTGGGTCTGGCGGAGTGGGTTTGGGTCTGGCGGGGTGGGTTTGTGTCTGGCGGAGTGGGTTTGGGTCTGGCGGAGTGGGTTAGGGTCTGGCGGAGTGGGTTTGGGTCTGGCGGTGGGTTTGGGTAAGGCAGAGTCGGTTTGGGTCTGGCGGAGTGGGTTTGGGTCTGGCGGAGTGGGTTTGGGTCTGGCGGAGTGGGTTTGGGTCTGGCGGAGTGGGTTCGGGTCTGGCGGATTGGGTTTGGGTCTGTCGGAGTGGGTTTGGGTCTGGCGGAGTGGGTTGGGGTCTGGCGGAGTGGGTTCGGGTCTGGCGGAGTGGGTTCGGGTCTGGCGGAGTGGGTTCGGGTCTGGCGGAGTGTGTATGGGTCTGGCGGAGGGGGTTTGGGTCTGGCGCAGTGGTTTTGGATCTGGCGGAGTGGGTTTGGGTCTGGCGGAGTGGGTTTGGGTCTGGCGGAGTGGGTTTGGGACTGGCGGAGTGGGTTTGGGTCTGGCGAAGCGGGGTTGGGTGTGGCGGTGCGGGCTTGGGTCTGGCGGAGTGGGTTTGGGTCTGGCGGAGTGGGTTTGGGTCTGGCGGAGTGGGTTTGGGTCTGGCGGAGTGGGTTTGCGTCTGGCGGAGTGGGTTTGGGTCTGGCGGAGTGGGCTTGGGTCTGGCGGAGTGGGCTTGGGTCTGGCGGAGTGGGTTTGGGTCTGGCCGAGTGGGCTTTGGTGTGGCGGAGTGGGTTTGGGTCTGGCGGGGGGGGGGGGTTTGGTTCTGGCGGAGTGGGTTTGGGTCTTGCGGAGTGGGTTTGGGTCTGGCGGAGTGGGTTTGGGTCTGGCGGAGTGGGCTTGGGTCTGGCGGAGTGGGTTTGGGGTCTGGCGGAGTGGGCTTGGGTCTGGCGGAGTGGGTTTGGGTCTGGCGGAGTGGGGTCGGGTCTGGCGGATTGGGTTTGGGTCTGTCGGAGTGGGTTGTGGTCTGGCGGAGTGGGTTCGGGTCTGGCGGGGTGGGTTCGGGTCTGGCGGAGTGGGTTCGGGTCTGGCGGAGTGGGATCGGGTCTGGCGGAGAGGGTTCGGGTCTGGCGGAGTGGGTTCGGGTCTGGCGGAGTGGGTTTGGGTCTGCCCGAGTGGGTTTGGGTCTGGCGGAGTGGGTTTGGGTCTGGCGGAGTGGGTTTTGGTCTGGCGGAGTGGGTTTGGGTCTGGAGGAGTGGGTTTGGGTCTGGCGGAGTTGGTTTGGGTCTGGCGGATTGGGTTTGGGTCTGTCAGAGTGGGTTCGGGTCTGGCGGAGTGGGTTCGGGTCTGGCGGAGTGGGTTCGGGTCTGGCGGAGTGGGTTCGGGTCTGGCGGAGTGTGTTTGGGTCTCGCGGAGTGGGTTTGTGTCTGGCGGAGTGGGTTTGTGTCTGGCGGAGTGGGTTTGTGTCTGGCGGAGTGGGTTTGGGTCTGGCGGGGTGGGTTTGTGTCTGGCGGAGTGGGTTTGGGTCTGGCGGAGTGGGTTAGGGTCTGGCGGAGTGGGTTTGGGTCTGGCGGTGTGTTTGGGTAAGGCAGAGTCGGTTTGGGTCTGGCGGAGTGGGTTTGGGTCTGGCGGAGTGGGTTTGGGTCTGGCGGAGTGGGTTTGGGTCTGGCGGAGTGGGTTTGGGTCTGGCGGAGTGGGCTTGGGTCTGGCGGAGTGGGTTTGGGTCTGGCGGAGTGGGTTTGGGTCTGGCAGAGTGGGTTTGGGTCTGGCGGAGTGGGTTTGGATCTGGCGGAGTGGGTTTGCGTCTGGCGGAGTGGGTTTGGGTCTGGCGGAGTGGGCTTGGGTCTGGCGGAGTGGGCTTGGGTCTTGCGGAGTGGGTTTGGGTCTGGCCGAGTGGGCTTTGGTGTGGCGGAGTGGGTTTGGGTCTGGCGGGGGGGGGGGGTTTGGGTCTGGCGGAGTGGTTTTGGGTCTTGCGGAGTGGGTTTGGGTCTGGCGGAGTGGGTTTGGGTCTGGCGGAGTGGGCTTGGGTCTGGCGGAGTGGGTTTGGGGTCTGGCTGAGTGGGCTTGGGTCTGGCGGAGTGGGTTTGGGTCTGGCGGAGTGGGGTCGGGTCTGGCGGATTGGGTTTGGGTCTGTCGGAGTGGGTTGTGGTCTGGCGGAGTGGGTTCGGGTCTGGCGGGGTGGGTTCGGGTCTGGCGGAGTGGGTTCGGGTCTGGCGGAGTGGGATCGGGTCTGGCGGAGAGGGTTCGGGTCTGGCGGAGTGGGTTCGGGTCTGGCGGAGTGGGTTTGGGTCTGCCCGAGTGGGTTTGGGTCTGGCGGAGTGGGTTTGGGTATGGCGGAGTGGGTTCGGGTCTGGCGGAGTGGGTTCGGGTCTGGCGGAGTGTGTTTGGGTCTCGCGGAGTGGGTTTGTGTCTGGCGGAGTGGGTTTGTGTCTGGCGGAGTGGGTTTGGGTCTGGCGGAGTGGGTTCGGGTCTGGCGGAGTGTGTTTGGGTCTGGCGGGGTGGGTTTGTGTCTGGCGGAGTGGGTTTGGGTCTGGCGGAGTGGGTTAGGGTCTGGCGGAGTGGGTTTGGGTCTGGCGGTGGGTTTGGGTAAGGCAGAGTCGGTTTGGGTCTGGCGGAGTGGGTTTGGGTCTGGCGGGGTGGGTTGTGGTCTGGCGGAGTGGGTGTGGGTCTGGCGGAGTGGGTTTGGGTCTGGCGGAGTGGGTTTGGGTCTGGCGGAGTGGGTTTGGGTCTGGCGGAGTGGGTTTGGGTCTGGCAGAGTTGGTATGGGTCTGGCGGAGGGGGTTTGGGTCTGGCGGAGTGGTTTTGGATCGGGCGGAGTGGGTTTGGGTCTGGCGGAGTGGGTTTGGGTCTGGCGGAGCGGGTTTGGGTCTGGCGGAGAGGGTTTGGGTCTGGCGAAGCGGGGTTGGGTGTGGTGGTGCGGGCTTGGGTCTGGCGGTGCGGGCTTGGGTCTGGCGGAGTGGGTTTTGGTCTGGCGGAGTGGGTTTGGGTCTGGAGGAGTGGGTTTGGGTCTGGCGGAGTGGGTTTGGGTCTGGCGGAGTGGGTTTGGGTCTGGCGGAGTGGGTTGGGGTCTGGCGGATTGGGTTTGGGTCTGTCGGAGTGGGTTCGGGTCTGGCGGAGTGGGTTGGGGTCTGGCGGAGTGGGTTCGGGTCTGGCGGAGTGGGTTCGGGTCTGGCGGAGTGGGTTCGGGTCTGGCGGAGTGTGTTTGGGTCTGGCGGAGTGGGTTAGGGTCTGGCGGAGTGGGTTTGGGTCTGGTGGAGTGGGTTTGGGGTCTGGCGGAATGGGTTTGGGACTGGCGGAGTGGGTTTGGGTCTAACGGAGTGGGTTTGGGTCTGGCGGAGTGGGTTTGGGTCTGGCGGAGTGGGCTTGGGTCTGGCGGAGTGGGTTTGGGTCTGGCGGAGTGGGTTTGGGTCTGGCGGAGTGGGTTTGGGTCTGGCGGAGTGGGTTTGGGTCTAGCGGAGTGGGTTTGGGTCTGGCGGAGTGGGTTTGGGTCTGTCGGAGTGGGTTTGGGTCTGGCGGAGTGGGTTTGGGTGTGGCGGAGTGGGTTTGGGGTCTGGCGGAGTGGGTTTGTGTCTGCCGGAGTGGGTTTGGTTCTGGCGGAGAAAGTTTGGGTCTGGCGGAGTGGGTTTGGGTCTGGCGGAGTGCGTTTGCGTCTGGCGGAGTGGGTTCGGGTCTGTCGGAGTGGGTTCGGGTCTGGCGGAGTGGGTTGGGGTCTGGCGGAGTGGGTTCGGGTCTGGCGGAGTGGGTTCGGGTCTGGCGGAGTGGGTTATGGTCTGGCGGAATGGGTTCGGCTCTGGCGGAGTGGGTTCGGGTCTGGCGGAGTGTGTTTGGGTCTGGCGGAGTGGGTTCGGGTCTGGCGGAGTGGGTTTGGGTCTGGCGGAGTGGGTTTGGGTCTGGCGGGGTGGGTTTGGGTCTGACGGAGTGGGTTTGGGTCTGGCGGAGTGGGTTAGGGTCTGGCGGAGTGGGTTTTTTGTCTGGTGTGGGTTTGGGTATGGCAGAGTGGGTTTGGGTCTGGCGGATTGGGTTTGGGTCTGGCGGAGTGGGTTTGGGTCTGGCGGAATGTGTATGAGTCTGGCGGAGTGGGTTTGGGTCTGGCGGAGTGGGTTTGGGTCTGGCGGAGTGGCTTTGGGTCTGGCGGAGTGGGTTTCGGTCTGGCGGAGTGGGTTTGGGTCTGGCGGACTGGGTTTGGGTCTGGCGGAGTGGGTTTGGGTCTGGCGGATTGGGTTTGGGGTCTGGCGGAGTGGGTTTGTGTCTGGCGGAGTGGGTTCGGATCAGCCGGAGTGGGTTCGGGTCTGGCGGAGTGGGATCGGGTCTGGCGGAGAAGGTTCGGGTCTGGCGGAGTGGGTTCGGGTCTGGCGGAGTGGGTTCGGGTCTGGCAAAGTGGGGTTGGGTCTGGCGGTGTGGGCTTGGGTCTGGCGGAGTGGGTTTGGGTCTGGCGGAGTGGGTTTGGGTCTGGCGGAGTGGGTTTGGGTCTGGCGGGGTGGGTTTGGGTCTGACGGAGTGGGTTTGGGTCTGGCGGAGTGGGTTAGGGTCTAGCGGAGTGGGTTTGGGTCTGGCGGTGGGTTTGGATATGGCGGAGTGGGTTTGGGTCTGGCGGAGTGGGTTTGGGTCTGGCGGAGTGGGTTTGGGTCTGGCGGAGTGGGTTTGGGTCTGGCGGAGTGGGTTTGGGTCTGGCGGAGTGGGTTTGGGTCTGGCGGAGTGGGTTTGGGTCTGGCGGAGTGGGTTTGGGTCTGGCGGAGTGGGCTTGGGTCTGGCGGAGTGGGCTTGGGTCTGGCGGAGTGGGTTTGGGTCTGGCCGAGTGGGCTTTGGTGTGGCGGAGTGGGTTTGGGTCTGGCGGGGGGGGGGGGGTTTGGGTCTGGCGGAGTGGGTTTGGGTCTTGCGGAGTGGGTTTGGGTCTGGCGGAGTGGGTTTGGGTCTGGCGGAGTGGGTTTGGGTCTGGCGGAGTGGGTTTGGGGTCTGGCGGAGTGGGTTTGGGTCTGGCGGAGTGGGTTTGGGTCTGGCGGAGTGGGGTCGGGTCTGGCGGATTGGGTTTGGGTCTGTCGGAGTGGGTTTGGGTCTGGCGTAGTGGGTTGTGGTCTGGCGGAGTGGGTTCGGGTCTGGCGGGGTGGGTTCGGGTCTGGCGGAGTGGGTTCGGGTCTGGCGGAGTGGGATCGGGTCTGGCGGAGAGGGTTCGGGTCTGGCGGTGTGGGTTCGGGTCTGGCGGAGTGGGTTTGGGTCTCCCCGAGTGGGTTTGGGTCTGGCGGAGTGGGTTTGGGTCTGGCGGAGTGGGTTTGGGTCTGGCGGGGTGGGTAAGGGTGTGACGGATTGGGTTTGGGTCTGGCGGAGTGGGTTAGGGTCTGGCGGATTGGGTTTGGGTCTGGCGGTGGGTTTGGGTATGGCAGAGTGGGTTTGGGTCTGGCGGAGCGGGTTTGGGTCTGGCGGAGCGGGTTTGGGTCTGGCGGAGTGGGTTTGGGTCTGGCGGAGTGGGTTTGGGTCTGGCGGAGAGGGTTTGGGTCTGGCGGAGTGGGTTGGGGTCTGGCGGAGTGGGTTCGGGTCTGGCGGAGTGGGTTTGGGTCTGGCGGAGTGGGTTCGGGTCTGGCGGAGTGGGTTCGGGTCTGGCGGAGTGGGTTCGGGTCTGGCGGAGTGTGTTTGGGTCTGGCGGAGTGGGTTGGGGTCTGGCGGAGTGGGTTTGGGTCTGGCGGAGTGGGTTTGGGTCTGCGGAGTGGGTTAGGGTCTGGCGGAGTGGGTTTGGGTCTGGCGGTAGGTTTGGGTATGGCAGAGTGGGTTTGGGTCTGGCGGAGTGGGTTTGGGTCTGGCGGAGTGGGTTTGGGTCTGGCCGAGTGGGCTTGGGTCTGGCTGAGTGGGTTTGGGTCTGGCGGGGGGGGTTTGGGTCTAGCGGAGTGGGTTTGGGGTCTGGCGGAGTGGGTTTGGGTCTGGTGGAGTGGGTTTGGGTCTGGCAAAGTGGGTTTGGGTCTGGCGGAGTGGGTTTGGGTCTGGCGGAGTGGTTCGGTTCTGGCGGAGTGGGTTTGGGTCTGGCGGAGTGGGTTTTGGTCTGGCGGAGTGGGTTCGGGTCTGGCGGAGTGGGTTCGGGTCTGGCGGAGTGGGTTCGGGTCTGGCGGAGTGGGTTTGGGTATGGCGGAGTGGGTTTGGGTCTGGCGGAGTGGGTTTGGGTCTGGCAGAGTAGGTTTGGGTCTGGAGGAGTGGGTTTGGGTCTGGCGGATTGGGTTTGGGTCTGGCGGAGTGGGTTTGGGTCTGGCGGAGTGGGTTTGTGTCTGGCGGAGTGGGTTTGGGGTCTGGCGGAGTGGGTTTGTGTCTGGCGGAGTGGGATTGGGTCTGTCGGAGTCAGTTTGGGTGTGGCGGAGTGGGTTTGGGTCTGGCAGAGTGGGTTTGGGTCTGGCGGAGTGGGGTTGGGCCTGGCGGAGTGGGCTTGGGTCTGGCGGAGTGGGCTTGGGTCTGGCCGAGTGGGTTTGGGTCTGGCCGAGTGGGCTTGGGTCTGGCCGAGTGGGTTTGGGTCTGGCGGGGGGGGGGTTTGGGTCTGGCGGAGTGGGTTTGGGTCTTGCGGAGTGGGTTTGGGTCTGGCGGAGTGGGTTTGGGTCTGGCGGAGTGGGTTTGGGCCTGGCGGAGTGGGTTTGGGGTCTGGCGAAGTGGGTTTGGGTCTGGCGGAGTGGGTTTGGGTCTGGCGGTGTGGGTTTGGGTCTGGCGGAGTGGGTTTGGGTCTGGCGGTAGGTTTGGGTATGGCAGAGTGGGTTTGGGTCTGGCGGAGTGGGTTTGGGTCTGGCGGAGTGGGTTTGGGTCTGGCCGAGTGGGCTTGGGTCTGGCTGAGTGGGTTTGGGTCTGGCGGGGGGGGTTTGGGTCTGGTGGAGTGGGTTTGGGTCTGGCAAAGTGGGTTTGGGTCTGGCGGAGTGGGTTTGGGTCTGGCGGAGTGGTTCGGTTCTGGCGGAGTGGGTTTGGGTCTGGCGGAGTGGGTTTTGGTCTGGCGGAGTGGGTTCGGGTCTGGCGGAGTGGGGTCGGGTCTGGCGGAGTGGGTTCGGGTCTGGCGGAGTGGGTTTGGGTATGGCGGAGTGGGTTTGGGTCTGGCGGAGTGGGTTTGGGTCTGGCAGAGTGGGTTTGGGTCTGGCGGAGTGGGTTTGGGGTCTGGCGGAGTGGGTTTGTGTCTGGCGGAGTGGGATTGGGTCTGTCGGAGTCAGTTTGGGTGTGGCGGAGTGGGTTTGGGTTTGGCAGAGTGGGTTTGGGTCTGGCGGAGTGGGGTTGGGCCTGGCGGAGTGGGCTTGGGTCTGGCGGAGTGGGCTTGGGTCTGGCCGAGTGGGTTTGGGTCTGGCGGGGGGGGGGTTTGGGTCTGGCGGAGTGGGTTTGGGTCTGGCGGAGTGGGTTTGGGCCTGGCGGAGTGGGCTTGGGGTCTGGCGGAGTGGGTTTGGGTCTGGCGGAGTGGGTTTGGGTCTGGCGGTGTGGGTTTGGGTCTGGCGGAGTGGGTTTGGGTCTGGCGGAGTGGGTTTGGGTCTGGCGGAGTGGGTTTAGGGTCTGGCGGAGTGGGTTTGGGTCTGGCGGAGTGGGTTTGGGTCTGTCGGAGTGGGTTTGGGTCAGGCGGTGTGGGTATGGGTCTGGCGGAGTGGGTTTGGGTCTGGCGGAGTGGGTTTAGGTCTGGCGGAGTGGGTTTGGGTCTGGCGGAGTGGGTTTGGGTCTGGTGGAGTGGGTTTGGGTCTGGCGGAGTGGGTTTGGGTCTGGCGGAGTGGGTTTGGGTCTGGCGGAGTGGGTTTGGGTCTGGCGGAGTGGGTTTGTGTCTGGCGGAGTGGGTTTGTATCTGGCGGAGTGGGTTTGGGTCTGGCGGAGTGGGTTTGGGTCTGGCGGAGTGGGTTTGTGTTTGGCGGAGTGGGTTTGGGTCTGGCGGAGTGGGTTTGGGTCTGGCGGAGTGGGTTTGGGTTTGGTGGAGTGGGTTTGGGTCTGGCGGAGTGGGTTGTGGTCTGCCGGAGAGAGTTCGGGTCTGGCGGAGTGGGTTCGGGTCTGGCGGAGTGGGTTCGGGTCTGGCGGAGTGGGTTCGGATCTGGCGGAGTGGTTTCGGGACTGGCTGAGTGGGATCGGGTCTGGCGGAGAGAGTTCGGGTCTGGCGGAGTGGGGTCGGGTCTGGCGGTGTGGGTTCGGGTCTGGCGGAGTGGGTTTGGGTCTGGCCGAGTGGGTTTGGATCTGGCCGAGTGGGTTTGGGTCTGGCGGAGTGGGTTTGGGTCTGGTGGAGTGGGTTTGGGTCTGGCGGAGTGGGTTTGGGTCTGGCGGAGTGGGTTTTGGTCTGGCGGAGTGTGTTTGGGTCTGGCGGAGTGGGTTTGGTTCTCGCGGAGTGGGTTTGGCTCTGGCGGAGTGGGTTCGGGTCTGGCGGATTGGGTTCGGGTCTGTCGGAGTGGGTTCGGGTCTGGCGGAGTGGGTTCGGGTCTGGCGGAGTGGGTTCGGGTCTGGCGGAGTGGGTTCGGGTCTGGCGGAGTGTGTTTGGGTCTGGCGGAGTGGGTTGGGGTCTGGCGGAGTGGGTTTGGGTCTGGCGGAGTGGGTTTGGGTCTGCGGAGTGGGTTAGGGTCTGGCGGAGTGGGTTTGGGTCTGGCGGTAGGTTTGGGTATGGCAGAGTGGGTTTGGGTCTGGCGGAGTGGGTTTGGGTCTGGCGGAGTGGGTTTGGGTCTGGCCGAGTGGGCTTGGGTCTGGCTGAGTGGGTTTGGGTCTGGCGGGGGGGGTTTGGGTCTAGCGGAGTGGGTTTGGGGTCTGGCGGAGTGGGTTTGGGTCTGGTGGAGTGGGTTTGGGTCTGGCAAAGTGGGTTTGGGTCTGGCGGAGTGGGTTTGGGTCTGGCGGAGTGGTTCGGTTCTGGCGGAGTGGGTTTGGGTCTGGCGGAGTGGGTTTTGGTCTGGCGGAGTGGGTTCGGGTCTGGCGGAGTGGGTTCGGGTCTGGCGGAGTGGGTTCGGGTCTGGCGGAGTGGGTTTGGGTATGGCGGAGTGGGTTTGGGTCTGGCGGAGTGGGTTTGGGTCTGGCAGAGTAGGTTTGGGTCTGGAGGAGTGGGTTTGGGTCTGGCGGATTGGGTTTGGGTCTGGCGGAGTGGGTTTGGGTCTGGCGGAGTGGGTTTGTGTCTGGCGGAGTGGGTTTGGGGTCTGGCGGAGTGGGTTTGTGTCTGGCGGAGTGGGATTGGGTCTGTCGGAGTCAGTTTGGGTGTGGCGGAGTGGGTTTGGGTCTGGCAGAGTGGGTTTGGGTCTGGCGGAGTGGGGTTGGGCCTGGCGGAGTGGGCTTGGGTCTGGCGGAGTGGGCTTGGGTCTGGCCGAGTGGGTTTGGGTCTGGCCGAGTGGGCTTGGGTCTGGCCGAGTGGGTTTGGGTCTGGCGGGGGGGGGGTTTGGGTCTGGCGGAGTGGGTTTGGGTCTTGCGGAGTGGGTTTGGGTCTGGCGGAGTGGGTTTGGGTCTGGCGGAGTGGGTTTGGGCCTGGCGGAGTGGGTTTGGGGTCTGGCGAAGTGGGTTTGGGTCTGGCGGAGTGGGTTTGGGTCTGGCGGTGTGGGTTTGGGTCTGGCGGAGTGGGTTTGGGTCTGGCGGTAGGTTTGGGTATGGCAGAGTGGGTTTGGGTCTGGCGGAGTGGGTTTGGGTCTGGCGGAGTGGGTTTGGGTCTGGCCGAGTGGGCTTGGGTCTGGCTGAGTGGGTTTGGGTCTGGCGGGGGGGGTTTGGGTCTGGTGGAGTGGGTTTGGGTCTGGCAAAGTGGGTTTGGGTCTGGCGGAGTGGGTTTGGGTCTGGCGGAGTGGTTCGGTTCTGGCGGAGTGGGTTTGGGTCTGGCGGAGTGGGTTTTGGTCTGGCGGAGTGGGTTCGGGTCTGGCGGAGTGGGTTCGGGTCTGGCGGAGTGGGTTCGGGTCTGGCGGAGTGGGTTTGGGTATGGCGGAGTGGGTTTGGGTCTGGCGGAGTGGGTTTGGGTCTGGCAGAGTGGGTTTGGGTCTGGAGGAGTGGGTTTGGGTCTGGCGGATTGGGTTTGGGTCTGGCGGAGTGGGTTTGGGTCTGGCGGAGTGGGTTTGTGTCTGGCGGAGTGGGTTTGGGGTCTGGCGGAGTGGGTTTGTGTCTGGCGGAGTGGGATTGGGTCTGTCGGAGTCAGTTTGGGTGTGGCGGAGTGGGTTTGGGTTTGGCAGAGTGGGTTTGGGTCTGGCGGAGTGGGGTTGGGCCTGGCGGAGTGGGCTTGGGTCTGGCGGAGTGGGCTTGGGTCTGGCCGAGTGGGTTTGGGTCTGGCGGGGGGGGGGTTTGGGTCTGGCGGAGTGGGTTTGGGTCTGGCGGAGTGGGTTTGGGCCTGGCGGAGTGGGCTTGGGGTCTGGCGGAGTGGGTTTGGGTCTGGCGGAGTGGGTTTGGGTCTGGCGGTGTGGGTTTGGGTCTGGCGGAGTGGGTTTGGGTCTGGCGGAGTGGGTTTGGGTCTGGCGGAGTGGGTTTAGGGTCTGGCGGAGTGGGTTTGGGTCTGGCGGAGTGGGTTTGGGTCTGTCGGAGTGGGTTTGGGTCAGGCGGTGTGGGTATGGGTCTGGCGGAGTGGGTTTGGGTCTGGCGGAGTGGGTTTAGGTCTGGCGGAGTGGGTTTGGGTCTGGCGGAGTGGGTTTGGGTCTGGTGGAGTGGGTTTGGGTCTGGCGGAGTGGGTTTGGGTCTGGCGGAGTGGGTTTGGGTCTGGCGGAGTGGGTTTGGGTCTGGCGGAGTGGGTTTGTGTCTGGCGGAGTGGGTTTGTATCTGGCGGAGTGGGTTTGGGTCTGGCGGAGTGGGTTTGGGTCTGGCGGAGTGGGTTTGTGTTTGGCGGAGTGGGTTTGGGTCTGGCGGAGTGGGTTTGGGTCTGGCGGAGTGGGTTTGGGTTTGGTGGAGTGGGTTTGGGTCTGGCGGAGTGGGTTGTGGTCTGCCGGAGAGAGTTCGGGTCTGGCGGAGTGGGTTCGGGTCTGGCGGAGTGGGTTCGGGTCTGGCGGAGTGGGTTCGGATCTGGCGGAGTGGTTTCGGGACTGGCTGAGTGGGATCGGGTCTGGCGGAGAGAGTTCGGGTCTGGCGGAGTGGGGTCGGGTCTGGCGGTGTGGGTTCGGGTCTGGCGGAGTGGGTTTGGGTCTGGCCGAGTGGGTTTGGATCTGGCCGAGTGGGTTTGGGTCTGGCGGAGTGGGTTTGGGTGTGGCGGAGTGGGTTTGGGTTTGGCAGAGTGGGTTTGGGTCTGGCGGAGTGGGGTTGGGCCTGGCGGAGTGGGCTTGGGTCTGGCGGAGTGGGCTTGGGTCTGGCCGAGTGGGTTTGGGTCTGGCGGGGGGGGGGGTTTGGGTCTGGCGGAGTGGGTTTGGGTCTGGCGGAGTGGGTTTGGGCCTGGCGGAGTGGGCTTGGGGTCTGGCGGAGTGGGTTTGGGTCTGGCGGAGTGGGTTTGGGTCTGGCGGTGTGGGTTTGGGTCTGGCGGAGTGGGTTTGGGTCTGGCGGAGTGGGTTTGGGTCTGGCGGAGTGGGTTTAGGGTCTGGCGGAGTGGGTTTGGGTCTGGCGGAGTGGGTTTGGGTCTGTCGGAGTGGGTTTGGGTCAGGCGGTGTGGGTATGGGTCTGGCGGAGTGGGTTTGGGTCTGGCGGAGTGGGTTTAGGTCTGGCGGAGTGGGTTTGGGTCTGGCGGAGTGGGTTTGGGTCTGGTGGAGTGGGTTTGGGTCTGGCGGAGTGGGTTTGGGTCTGGCGGAGTGGGTTTGGGTCTGGCGGAGTGGGTTTGGGTCTGGCGGAGTGGGTTTGTGTCTGGCGGAGTGGGTTTGTATCTGGCGGAGTGGGTTTGGGTCTGGCGGAGTGGGTTTGGGTCTGGCGGAGTGGGTTTGTGTTTGGCGGAGTGGGTTTGGGTCTGGCGGAGTGGGTTTGGGTCTGGCGGAGTGGGTTTGGGTTTGGTGGAGTGGGTTTGGGTCTGGCGGAGTGGGTTGTGGTCTGCCGGAGAGAGTTCGGGTCTGGCGGAGTGGGTTCGGGTCTGGCGGAGTGGGTTCGGGTCTGGCGGAGTGGGTTCGGATCTGGCGGAGTGGTTTCGGGACTGGCTGAGTGGGATCGGGTCTGGCGGAGAGAGTTCGGGTCTGGCGGAGTGGGGTCGGGTCTGGCGGTGTGGGTTCGGGTCTGGCGGAGTGGGTTTGGGTCTGGCCGAGTGGGTTTGGATCTGGCCGAGTGGGTTTGGGTCTGGCGGAGTGGGTTTGGGTCTGGTGGAGTGGGTTTGGGTCTGGCGGAGTGGGTTTGGGTCTGGCGGAGTGGGTTTTGGTCTGGCGGAGTGTGTTTGGGTCTGGCGGAGTGGGTTTGGTTCTCGCGGAGTGGGTTTGGCTCTGGCGGAGTGGGTTCGGGTCTGGCGGATTGGGTTCGGGTCTGTCGGAGTGGGTTCGGGTCTGGCGGAGTGGGTTTGGGCCTGGCGGAGTGGGTTTGGGTCTGGCGGAGTGGGTTTGGGACTGACGGAGTGGGTTCGGGTCTGGCGGAGTGGGTTCGGGTCTGGCGGAGTGGGTTCGGGTCTGTCAGAGTGGGTTTGGGTCTGGCGGAGTGTGTTTGGATCTGGCGGAGTGGGTTGGGGTCTGGCGGAGTGGGTTTGGGTCTGGCGGAGTGGGTTTGGGTCTGCGGAGTGGGTTAGGGTCTGGCGGAGTGGGTTTGGGTCTGGCGGTAGGTTTGGGTATGGCAGAGTGGGTTTGGGTCTGGCGGAGTGGGTTTGGGTCTGGCGGAGTGGGTTTGGGTCTGGCCGAGTGGGCTTGGGTCTGGCCGAGTGGGTTTGGGTCTGGCGGGGGGGGTTTGGGTCTAGCGGAGTGGGTTTGGGGTCTGGCGGAGTGGGTTTGGGTCTGGTGGAGTGGGTTTGGGTCTGGCAAATTGGGTTTGGGTCTGGCGGAGTGGGTTTGGGTCTGGCGGAGTGGTTCGGTTCTGGCGGAGTGGGTTTGGGTCTGGCGGAGTGGGTTTTGGTCTGGCGGAGTGGGTTCGGGTCTGGCGGAGTGGGTTCGGGTCTGGCGGAGTGGGTTCGGGTCTGGCGGAGTGGGTTTGGGCATGGCGGAGTGGGTTTGGGTCTGGCGGAGTGGGTTTGGGTCTGGCAGAGTGGGTTTGGGTCTGGAGGAGTGGGTTTGGGTCTGGCGGATTGGGTTTGGGTCTGGCGGAGTGGGTTTGGGTCTGGCGGAGTGGGTTTGTGTCTGGCGGAGTGGGTTTGGGGTCTGGCGGAGTGGGTTTGTGTCTGGCGGAGTGGGATTGGGTCTGGCGGAGTCAGTTTGGGTGTGGCGGAGTGGGTTTGGGTCTGGCAGAGTGGGTTTGGGTCTGGCGGTGTGGGTTTGGGTCTGGCGGAGTGGGTTTGGGTCTGGCGGAGTGGGCTTGGTCTGGCGGAGTGGGTTTGGGTCTGGCCGAGTGGGTTTGGGTCTGGCGGAGTGGGTTTGGGTCTGTCGGAGTGGGTTTGGGTCAGGCGGTGTGGGTATGGGTCTGGCGGAGTGGGTTTGGGTCTGGCGGAGTGGGTTTAGGTCTGGCGGAGTGGGTTTGGGTCTGGCGGAGTGGGTTTGGGTCTGGTGGAGTGGGTTTGGGTCTGGCGGACTGGGTTTGGGTCTGGCGGAGTGGGTTTGGGGTCTGGCGGACTGGGTTTGGGTCTGGCGGAGTGGGTTTGGGTCTGGCGGAGTGGGTTTGGGTCTGGCGGAGTGGGTTGGGGTCTGGCGGAGTGGGGTCGGGTCTGGCGGTGTGGGTTCGGGTCTGGCGGAGTGGGTTTGGGTCTGGCCGAGTGGGTTTGGATCTGGCCGAGTGGGTTTGGGTCTGGCGGAGTGGGTTTGGGTCTGGTGGAGTGGGTTTGGGTCTGGCGGAGTGGGTTTGGGTCTGGCGGAGTGGGTTTTGGTCTGGCGGAGTGTGTTTGGGTCTGGCGGAGTGGGTTTGGTTCTCGCGGAGTGGGTTTGGCTCTGGCGGAGTGGGTTCGGGTCTGGCGGATTGGGTTCGGGTCTGTCGGAGTGGGTTCGGGTCTGGCGGAGTGGGTTTGGGTCTGGCGGAGTGGGTTTGGGTCTGGCGGAGTGGGTTTGGGACTGACGGAGTGGGTTCGGGTCTGGCGGAGTGGGTTCGGGTCTGGCGGAGTGGGTTCGGGTCTGTCAGAGTGGGTTTGGGTTTGGCGGCGTGGGTTGGGGTCTGGCAGAATGGGTTCGGGTCTGGCGGAGTGGGTTCGTGTCTGGCAGAGTGTGTTCGGGTCTGGCGGTGTGGGTTCGGGTCTGGCGGAGTGGGTTGGGGTCTGGCGGAGTGGGTTTGGGTCTGGCGGGGTGGGTTTGGGTCTGGCGGAGTGGGGTTGGGTCTGGAGGAGTGGGTTAGGGTCTGGCGGAGTGGGTTTGGGTCTGGCGTTGGGTTTGGGTATGGCAGAGTGGGTTTGGGTCTGGCGGAGTGGGTTTGGGTCTGGCGGAGTGGGTTTGGGTCTGGCGGAGTGGGTTTGGGTCTGGCGGAGTGGGTTTGGGTCTGGTGGAGTGGGTTTGGGTCTGGCGGAGTGGGTTTGGGTCTCGCGGAGTGGGTTTGGGTCTGGCGGAGTGGGTTTGGGTCTGGCGGAGTGGGTTTGAGTCTGGCGGAGTGTGTTTGCATCTGGCGGAGTGGGTTTGGGGTCTGGCGGAGTGGGTTTGGGTGTGCCGGAGTGGGTTTAGGGTCTGGCGGAGTGGGTTTGGGTCTGGCGGAGTGGGTTTGGGTCTGGCGGAGTGGGTTTGGGTCTGGCGGATTGGGTATGGGTCTGGCGGAGTGGGTGTGGGTCTGGCGGAGTGTGTTTGCATCTGGCGGAGTGCGTTTGGGTCTGGCGGAGTGGGTTTGGGTCTGTCGGAGTGGGTTTGGGTCTGTCGGAGTGGGTTTGGGTCTGGCGGAGTGGGTTTGAGTGTGGCGGAGTGGGTTTGGGTGTGCCGGAGTGGGTTTAGGGTCTGGCGGAGTGGGTTTGGGTCTGGCGGAGTGGGTTTGGGTCTGTCGGAGTGGGTTTGTGTCAGGCGGATTGGGTATGGGTCTGGCGGAGTGGTTTTGGGTCTGGCGGAGTGGGTTTGGGGTCTGGCGGAGTGGGTTTGGGTCTGGCGGAGTGGGTTTGGGTCTGGCGGAGTGGGTTTGGGTCTGGCGGAGTGGGTTTGGGTCTGGCGGAGTGGGTTTGTGTCTGGCGGAGTGGGTTTGGGTCTGGCGAAGTGGGTTTGGGTCTGGCGGAGTGGGTTTGGGTTTGGCGGAGTGGGTTTGGGTCTGGCGGAGAGGGTTTGGGTCTGGCAGAGTGGGTTTGGGTTTGGTGGAGTTTGTTTGGGTCTGGCGGAGTGGGTTGTGGTCTGCCGGAGAGAGTTCGGGTCTGGCGGAGTGGGTTCGGGTCTGGCGGAGTGGGTTCGGGTCTGGCGGAGTGGGTTCGGATCTGGCGGAGTGGTTTCGGGACTGGCGGGGTGGGATCGGGTCTGGCGGAGAGAGTTCGGGTCTGGCGGAGTGGATTCGGGTCTGGCGGAGTGGGTTCGGGTCTGGTGCAGTGGGGCTGGTGCTGGCGGAGTGGGCTAGGGTCTGGCGGAGTGGGTTTGGGTCTGGCGGAGTGGGTTTGGGTCTGGCGGAGTGGGTTTGGGTCTGGCGTAGTGGGTTTTGGTCTGGCGGGTGGGTTTGGGTCTGGCGGAGTGGGTTTGGGTCTGGCGGAGTGGATTTGGGTCTGGCGGAGTAAGTTTGGATCTGGCGGAGTGGTTTTGGGTCTGGCGGAGTGGGCTTGGGTCTGGCGGAGTGGGTTTGGGTCTGGCGGAGTGGGGTTGGGTCTGGCGGAGTGGGCTTGGGTCTGGCGGAGTGGGTTTGGGTCTGGCGGAGTGGGTTTGCGTCTGGCGGAGTGGGTTTGGGTCTGGCGGAGAGGGTTTTGGTCTGGCGGAGTGTGTTTGGGTCTGGCGGAGTGGGTTTGAGGCTGGCGGAGTGGGTTTGGGTCTGGCGGAGTGAGTTTGGGTCTGGCAGAGTGGGTTTGGGTCTGGCGGAGTGGGTTTGGTTCTGGCGGAGTGGGTTTGCGTCTGGCGGACTGGGTTTGGGTCTGGCGGAGTGGGTTTGGGTCTGGCGGAGTGGGTTTGGGTCTGGCGCAGTGGGTTTGGGTCTGGCGGAGTGGGTTTGGGTCTGGCGGAGTGTGTTTGGGTCTGGCGGAGTGGGTTTGGGTCTGGCAGAGTGGGTTTGGGTCTGGCGGAGTGCGTTTGGGTCTGGCGGAGTGGGTTTGGGTCTGTCGGAGTGGGTTTGGGTCTGTCGGAGTGGGTTTGGGTCTGGCGGAGTGGGTTTGAGTGTGGCGGAGTGGGTTTGGGTGTGCCGGAGTGGGTTTAGGGTCTGGCGGAGTGGGTTTGGGTCTGGCGGAGTGGGTTTGGGTCTGTCGGAGTGGGTTTGTGTCAGGCGGATTGGGTATGGGTCTGGCGGAGTGGTTTTGGGTCTGGCGGAGTGGGTTTGGTGTCTGGCGGAGTGGGTTTGGGTCTGGCGGAGTGGGTTTGGGTCTGGCGGAGTAGGTTTGGGTCTGGCGGAGTGGGTTTGGGTCTGGCGGAGTGGGTTTGTGTCTGGCGGAGTGGGTTTGGGTCTGGCGAAGTGGGTTTGGGTCTGGCGGAGTGGGTTTGGGTTTGGCGGAGTGGGTTTGGGTCTGGCGGAGAGGGTTTGGGTCTGGCAGAGTGGGTTTGGGTTTGGTGGAGTTTGTTTGGGTCTGGCGGAGTGGGTTGTGGTCTGCCGGAGAGAGTTCGGGTCTGGCGGAGTGGGTTCGGGTCTGGCGGAGTGGGTTCGGGTCTGGCGGAGTGGGTTCGGATCTGGCGGAGTGGTTTCGGGACTGGCGGAGTGGGATCGGGTCTGGCGGAGAGAGTTCGGGTCTGGCGGAGTGGATTCGGGTCTGGCGGAGTGGGTTCGGGTCTGGTGCAGTGGGGCTGGGGCTGGCGGAGTGGGCTAGGGTCTGGCGGAGTGGGTTTGGGTCTGGCGGAGTGGGTTTGGGTCTGGCGGAGTGGGTTTGGGTCTGGCGTAGTAGGTTTTGGTCTGGCGGGTGGGTTTGGGTCTGGCGGAGTGGGTTTGGGTCTGGCGGAGTGGATTTGGGTCTGGCGGAGTAAGTTTGGATCTGGCGGAGTGGTTTTGGGTCTGGCGGAGTGGGCTTGGGTCTGGCGGAGTGGGTTTGGGTCTGGCGGAGTGGGGTTGGGTCTGGCGGAGTGGGCTTGGGTCTGGCGGAGTGGGTTTGGGTCTGGCGGAGTGGGTTTGCGTCTGGCGGAGTGGGTTTGGGTCTGGCGGAGAGGGTTTTGGTCTGGCGGAGTGGGTTTGGGTCTGGCGGAGTGGGTTTGAGGCTGGCGGAGTGGGTTTGGGTCTGGCGGAGTGAGTTTGGGTCTGGCAGAGTGGGTTTGGGTCTGGCGGAGTGGGTTTGGTTCTGGCGGAGTGGGTTTGCGTCTGGCGGACTGGGTTTGGGTCTGGCGGAGTGGGTTTGGGTCTGGCGGAGTGGGTTTGGGTCTGGCGCAGTGGGTTTGGGTCTGGCGGAGTGGGTTTGGGTCTGGTGGAGTGGGTTTGGGTCCGGCGGAGTGGGTTGTGGTCTGGCGGAGAGAGTTCGGGTCTGGCGGAGTGGGTTCGGTTCTGGCGGAGTGGGTTCGGGTCTGGCGGAGTGGGTTCGGATCTGGCGGAGTGGTTTCGGGACTGGCGGAGTGGGATCGGGTCTGGCGGAGAGAGTTAGGTTCTGGCGGAGTGGGTTCGGGTCTGGCGGAGTGGGTTCGGGTCTGGCGGAGTGGGTTTGGGTTTGGCCGAGTGGGTTTGGGTCTGGCCAAGTGGGTTTGGGTCTGGCGGAGTGGGTTTGGGTCTGGCCGAGTGGGTTTGGGTCTGGCGGAGTGGGTTTGGGTCTGGCGGAGTGGGTATGGGTCTGGCGGAGGGGGTTTGGGTCTGGCGGAGTGGGTTTAGGTCTGGCGCAGTGGGTTTGGGGCTGGCGGAGTGGGCTGGGGTCTGGCGGAGTGGGTTCGTGTCTGGCGGAGTGGGTTTGGGTCTGGCGGAGTGGGTTTGGGTTTGGCGGAGTGGGTTTGGGTCTGGCGGAGTGGGTTTGGGTCTGGCGGAGTGGGTTTGGGTCTGGCGGAGTGGGTTTGGGTCTGGCGGAGTGGGTTTGGGTCTGGCGGAGTGGGTTTGGGTCTGGCGGAGTTGGTGTGGGTCGGGCGGAGTGGGTTTGGGTCTGGCTGAGTGGGTTTGCGTCTTGCGGAGTGGGTTTGGGTATGGCGGAGTGGGTTTGGGTCTGGCGGAGTGGGTTTGGGGTCTGGCGGAGTGGGTTTGGGTCTGGCGGAGTGGGTTTGGGTCTGTCGGAGTGGGTTTGGGTCTGGCGGAGTGGGTTTGGGTCTGGCGGAGTGGGTTTGGGTCTGGCGGAGTGGGTTTGGGTCTGGCGGAGTGGGTTGGGGTCTGGCGGAGAGGGTTCGGGTCTGGCGGAGTGGGTTTGGGTCTGGCGGAATGGGTTGGGGTATGGCGGATTGGGTTCGGGTCTGGCGGAGTGGGTTCGGGTCTGTCGGAGTGGGTTGGGGTCTGGAGGAGTGGGTTGGGGTCTGGCGGAATGGGTTGGGGTATGGCGGATTGGGTTTGGGTCTGGCGGAGTGGGTTCGGGTCTGTCGGAGTGGGTTGGGGTCTGGAGGAGTGGGTTGGGGTCTGGCGGAGTGGGTTCGGGTCTGCCAGAGTGAGTTTGGGTCTGGCGGAGTGGGTTTGGGTCTGGCCGAGTGGGTTTGGGTCTGGCGGAGTGGGTTTGGGTCTGGCGGAGTGGGTTTGGGTCTGGCGGAGTGGGTTTGGGTCTGGCGGAGTGGGTTGGGGTCTGGCGGAGTGGGTTTGGGGTCTGGCGGAGTGGGTTTGTGTCTGGCGGAGTGGGTTTGGGGCTGGCGGAGTGGGTTTGGGACTGGCGGAGTGGGTTTGGGTCTGACGGTGTGGGGATGGGTCTGGCGGAGTGGGTTTGGGTCTGGCGGAGTGGGTTTGGGACAGGCGGAGTGGGTTTGGGTCTGGCGGAGTGGGTTTGGGTCTGGCGGAGTGGGTTTGGGTCTGGCGGAGTGGGTTTGGGTCTGGCGGAGTGGGTTTGGCGCTGGCGGAGTGGGTTGGGGTCTGGCGGAGAGGGTTCGGGTCTAGCGTAGTGGGTTTGGGTCTGGCGGAGTGGGTTTGGGTCTGGCGGAGTGGGTTTGGGTCTGGCGGAGTGGGTTTGGGTCTGGCGGAGTGGGTTTGGGTCTGGCGGAGTGGGTTTGGGTCTGGCGGAGTTGGTGTGGGTCGGGCGGAGTGGGTTTGGGTCTGGCGGAGTGGGTTTGGGTCTGGCGGAGTGGGTTTGGGTCTGGCGGAGTTGGTGTGGGTCGGGCGGAGTGGGTTTGGGTCTGGCTGAGTGGGTTTCCGTCTGGCAGAGTGGGTTTGGGTATGGCGGAGTGGGTTTGGGTCTGGCGGAGTGGGTTTGGGGTCTGGCGGAGTGGGTTTGGGTCTGGCGGAGTGGGTTTGGGTCTGGCGGAGTGGGTTTGGGTCTGGCGGAGTGGGTTTGGGTCTGGCGGAGTGGGTTTGGGTCTGGCGGAGTGTGTTTGGGTCTGGCGGAATGGGTTGGGGTCTGGCGGAGTGGGTAGGGGTCTGGCGGAGAGGTTTCGGGTCTGGCGGATTGGGTTTTGGTCTGGCGGAATGGGTTGGGGTCTGGCGGAGTGGGTTTGGGTCTTGCGGAGTGGGTTCGGGTCTGGCGGAGGGGGTTTGGGTCTGGCGGAGTGGGTTTGGGTCTGGCGCAGTGGGTTTGGGTCTGGCGGAGTGGGTTTGGGTCTGGTGGAGTGGGTTTGGGTCCGGCGGAGTGGGTTGTGGTCTGGCGGAGAGAGTTCGGGTCTGGCGGAGTGGGTTTGGGTCTGGCGGAGTTGGTGTGGGTCGGGCGGAGTGGGTTTGGGTCTGGCTGAGTGGGTTTGCGTCTGGCGGAGTGGGTTTGGGTATGGCGGAGTGGGTTTGGGTCTGGCGGAGTGGGTTTGGGGTCTGGCGGAGTGGGTTTGGGTCTGGCGGAGTGGGTTTGGGTCTGTCGGAGTGGGTTTGGGTCTGGCGGAGTGGGTTTGGGTCTGGCGGAGTGGGCTTGGGTCTGGCGGAGTGGGTTTGGGTCTGGCGGAGTGGGTTGGGGTCTGGCGGAGTGGGTTGGGGTCTGGCGGAGAGGGTTCGGGTCTGGCGGAGTGGGTTTGGGTCTGGCGGAATGGGTTGGGGTATGGCGGATTGTGTTCGGGTCTGGCGGAGTGGGTTCGGGTCTGTCGGAGTGGGTTGGGGTCTGGAGGAGTGGGTTGGGGTCTGGCGGAATGGGTTGGGGTATGGCGGATTGGGTTCGGGTCTGGCGGAGTGGGTTCGGGTCTGTCGGAGTGGGTTGGGGTCTGGAGGAGTGGGTTGGGGTCTGGCGGAGTGGGTTGGGGTTTGGCGGAGTGGGTTCTGGTCTGCCAGAGTGAGTTTGGGTCTGGCGGAGTGGGTTTGGGTCTGGCCGAGTGGGTTTGGGTCTGGCGGAGTGGGTTTGGGTCTGGCGGAGTGGGTTTGGGTCTGGCGGAGTGGGTTTGGGTCTGGCGGAGTGGGTTGGGGTCTGGCGGAGTGGGTTTGGGGTCTGGCGGAGTGGGTTTGTGTCTGGCGGAGTGGGTTTGGGGCTGGCGGAGTGGGTTTCGGACTGGCGGAGTGGGTTTGGGTCTGGCGGTGTGGGGATGGGTCTGGCGGAGTGGGTTTGGGTCTGGCGGAGTGGGTTTGGGACTGGCGGAGTGGGTTTGGGTCTGGCGGAGTGGGTTTGGGTCTGGCGGAGTGGGTTTGGGTCTGGCGGAGTGGGTTTGGGTCTGGCGGAGTGGGTTTGGGGCTGGCGGAGTGGGTTGGGGTCTGGCGGAGAGGGTTCGGGTCTAGCGGAGTGGGTTTGGGTCTGGCGGAGTGGGTTTGGGTCTGGCGGAGTGGGTTTGGGTCTGGCGGAGTGGGTTTGGGTCTGGCGGAGTGGGTTTGGGTCTGGCGGAGTGGGTTTGGGTCTGGCGGAGTGGGTTTGGGTCTGGCGGAGTTGGTGTGGGTCGGGCGGAATGGGTTTGGGTCTGGCTGAGTGGGTTTGCGTCTGGCGGAGTGGGTTTGGGTATGGCGGTGTGGGTTTGGGTCTGGCGGAGTGGGTTTGGGGTCTGGCGGAGTGGGTTTGGGTCTGGCGGAGTGGGTTTGGGTCTGGCGGAGTGGGTTTGGGTCTGGCGGAGTGGGTTTGGGTCTGGCGGAGTGGGTTTGGGTCTGGCGGAGTGTGTTTGCGTCTGGCGGAGTGGGTTGGGGTCTGGCGGAGTGGGTAGGGGTCTGGCGGAGAGGTTTCGGGTCTGGCGGAGTGGGTTTGGGTCTGGCGGAATGGGTTGGGGTATGGCGGAGTGGGTTCGGGTCTGGCGGAGTGGGTTCGGGTCTGTCGGAGTGGGTTGGTGTCTGGAGGAGTGGGTTGGGGTCTGGCGGAGTGTGTTGGGGTTTGGCGGAGTGGGTTCGGGTCTGTCAGAGTGAGTTTGGGTCTGGCGGAGTGGGTTTGGGTCTGGCCGAGTGGGTTTGGGTCTGGCGGAGTGGGTTTGGGTCTGGCGGAGTGGGTTTGGGTCTGGCGGAGTGGGTTGGCGTCTGGCGGAGTGGGTTTGGGGTCTGGCGGAGTGGGTTTGTGTCTGGCGGAGTGGGTTTGGGGCTGGCAGAGTGGGTTTGGGACTGGCGGAGTGGGTTTGGGTCTGGCGGAGTGGGTTTCGGTCTGGCGGAGTGGGTTTGGGTCTGGCGGAGTGGGTTTGGGACTGGCGGAGTGGGTTTGGGTCTGGCGGAGTGGGTTTGGGTCTGGCGGAGTGGGTTTGGGTCTGGCGGAGTGGGTTTGTGTCTGGCGGAGTGGGTTTGGGCCTGGCGGAGAGGGTTCGGGTCTAGCGGAGTGGGTTTGGGTCTGGCGGAGTGGGTTTGGGTCTGGCAGAGTGGGTTTGGGTCTGGCGGAGTGGGTGTGGGGTCTGGCGGAGTGGGTTCGGGTCTGGCGGAGTGGGTTTGGGTCTGGCGGAGTGGGTTTGGGGTCTGGCGGAGTGGGTTTGGGTCTGGCGGAGTGGGTTTGCGTCTGGCGGACTGGGTTTGGGTCTGGCGGAGTGGGTTTGGGTCTGGTGGAGTGGGTTTGGGTCTGGCGCAGTGGGTTTGGGTCTGGCGGAGTGGGTTTGGGTCTGGTGGAGTGGGTTTGGGTCCGGCGGAGTGGGTTGTGGTCTGGCGGAGAGAGTTCGGGTCTGGCGGAGTGGGTTCGGTTCTGGCGGAGTGGGTTAAGGTCTGGCGGAGTGGGTTCGGATCTGGCTGAGTGGTTTCGGGACTGGCGGAGTGGGATCGGGTCTGGCGGAGAGAGTTAGGTTCTGGCGGAGTGGGTTCGGGTCTGGCGGAGTGGGTTCGGGTCTGGCGGAGTGGGTTTGGGTTTGGCCGAGTGGGTTTGGGTCTGGCCAAGTGGGTTTGGGTCTGGCGGAGTGGGTTTGGGTCTGGCCTAGTGGGTTTGGGTCTGGCGGAGTTGGTTTGGGTCTGGCGGAGTGGGTATGGGTCTGGCGGAGGGGGGTTGGGTCTGGCGGAGTGGGTTTAGGTCTGGCGCAGTGGGTTTGGGGCTGGCGGAGTGGGCTTGGGTCTGGCGGAGTGGGTTCGTGTCTGGCGGAGTGGGTTTGGGTCTGGCGGAGTGGGTTTGCGTCTGGCGGAGTGGGTTTGGGTATGGCGGAGTGGGTTTGGGTCTGGCGGAGTGGGTTTGGGGTCTGGCGGAGTGGGTTTGGGTCTGGCGGAGTGGGTTTGGGTCTGGCGGAGTGGGTTTGGATCTGGCGGAGTGGGTTTGGGTCTGGCGGAGTGGGTTTGGGTCTGGCGGAGTGGGTTTGGGTCTGGCGGAGTGGGTTGGGGTCTGGCGGAGTGGGTTGGGGTCTGGCGGAGAGGGTTCGGGTCTGGCGGAGTGGGTTTGGGTCTGGCGGAATGGGTTGGGGTATGGCGGATTGGGTTCGGGTCTGGCGGAGTGGGTTCGGGTCTGTCGGTGTGGGTTGGGGTCTGGAGGAGTGGGTTGGGGTCTGGCGGAATGGGTTGGGGTATGGCGGATTGGGTTCGGGTCTGGCGGAGTGGGTTCGGGTCTGTCGGAGTGGGTTGGGGTCTGGAGGAGTGGGTTGGGGTCTGGCGGAGTGGGTTGGGGTTTGGCGGAGTGGGTTCGGGTCTGTCAGAGTGAGTTTGGGTCTGGCGGAGTGGGTTTGGGTCTGGCGGAGTGGGTTTGGGTCTTGCGGAGTGGGTTTGGGTCTGGCGGAGTGGGTTTGGGTCTGGCGGAGTGGGTTGGGGTCTGGCGGAGTGGGTTTGGGGTCTGGCGGAGTGGGTTTGTGTCTGGCGGAGTGGGTTTGGGGCTGGCGGAGTGGGTTTGGGACTGGCGGAGTGGGTTTGGGTCTGGCGGAGTGGGGATGGGTCTGGCGGAGTGGGTTTGGGTCTGGCGGAGTGGGTTTGGGACTGGCGGAGTGGGTTTGGGTCTGGCGGAGTGGGTTTGGGTCTGGCGGAGTGGGTTTGGGTCTGGCGGAGTGGGTTTGGGTCTGGCGGAGTGTGTTTGGGTCTGGCGGAGTGGGTTGGGGTCTGGCGGAGTGGGTAGGGGTCTGGCGGAGAGGTTTCGGGTCTGGCGGAGTGGGTTTGGTTCTGGCGGAATGGGTTGGGGTATGGCGGAGTGGGTTCGGGTCTGGCGGAGCGGGTTTGGGTCTGGCCGAGTGGGTTTGGGTCTGGCGGAGTGGGTTTGGGTCTGGCGGAGTGGGTTTGGGTCTGGCGGAGTGGGTTGGCGTCTGGCGGAGTGGGTTTGGGGTCTGGCGGAGTGGGTTTGTGTCTGGCGGAGTGGGTTTGGGGCTGGCAGTGTGGGTTTGGGACTGGCGGAGTGGGTTTGGGTCTGGCGGAGTGGGTTTGGGTCTGGCGGAGTGGGTTTGGGTCTGGCGGAGTGGGTTTGGGACTGGCGGAGTGGGTTTGGGTCTGGCGGAGTGGGTTTGGGTCTGGCGGAGTGGGTTTGGGTCTGGCGGAGTGGGTTTGGGTCTGGCGGAGTGGGTTTGGGTCTGGCGGAGTGGGTTTGGGCCTGGCGGAGAGGGTTCGGGTCTAGCGGAGTGGGTTTGGGTCTGGCGGAGTGGGTTTGGGTCTGGCGGAGTGGGTTTGGGTCTGGCGGAGTGGGTGTGGGGTCTGGCGGAGTGGGTTCGGGTCTGGCGGAGTGGGTTTGGGTCTGGCGGAGTGGGTTGGGGTCTGGCTGTGTGGGTTCGGGTCTTGCGGAGTGGGTTCGGGTCTGGCGGAGTGGGTTCCGGTCTGGCGGAGTGGGTTTGGGACTGGCGGAGTGGGTTGGGGTCTGGCGGAGTGGGTCCGTGTCTGGCGGAGTGGGTTTGGGACTGGCGGAGTGGGTTTGGGTCTGGCGCAGTAAGTTTGGGTCTGGCGGAGTGGGTTTGGGTCTGGCAGAGTGGGTTTGGGTCTGGCGGAGTGGGTTTTGGTCTGGCGGAGTGGGTTTGGGTCTGGCGGAGTTGGTTTGGGTCTGGCGGAGTGGGTTTGGGACTGGCGGAGTGTGTTTTGGTCTGGCGGAGTTGGTTTGGGTCTGGCGGAGTGGTTTTGGGTCTGGCGGAGTGGGTTTGGGTCTGGCGGAGTGGGTTTGGGGTCTGGCGGGGTGGGTTTGGGTCTGGCGGAGTGGGTTTGGGGCTGGCGGAGTGGGTTTGGATCTAGCGGTGTGGGTTGGGTTCTGGCGGAGTGGGTTCGGGTCTGGCGGAGTGGGTTCGGGTCTGGAGGAGTGGGTTGGGGTCTGGCGGAGTGGGTTTGGGTCTGGCGGAGTGGGTTTGGGTCTGGCGGAGTGGGTTTGGGTCTGTCGGAGTGGGTTTGGGTCTGGCGGAGTGGGTGTGGGGTCTGGCGGAGTGGGTTCGGGTCTGGCGCAGTAAGTTTGGGTCTGGCGGAGTGGGTTTGGGTCTGGCGGAGTGGGTTTGGGTCTGGCGGAGTGGGTTTGGGTCTGGCGGAGTGGGTTTGGGACTGGCGGAGTGGGTTTGGGGTCTGGCGGGGTGGGTTTGGGTCTGGCGGAGTGGGTTTGGGGCTGGCGGAGTGGGTTTGGATCTAGCGGTGTGGGTTGGGTTCTGGCGGAGTGGGTTCGGGTCTGGCGGAGTGGGTTCGGGTCTGGAGGAGTGGGTTGGGGTCTGGCGGAGTGGGTTTGGGTCTGGCGGAGTGGGTTTGGGTCTGGCGGAGTGGGTTTGGGTCTGGCGGAGTGGGTTTGGGTCTGGCGGAGTGGGTGTGGGGTCTGGCGGAGTGGGTTCGGGTCTGGCGCAGTAAGTTTGGGTCTGGCGGAGTGGGTTTGGGTCTGGCGGAGTGGGTTTGGGTCTTGCGGAGTGGGTTTGGGACTGGCGGAGTGGGTTTGGGTCTGGCGGAGTGGGTTTGGGTCTGGCGGAGTGGGTTTGGGTCTGGCGAAGTGGGTTTGGGTCTGGCGGAGTGGGTTTGGGTCTGGCGGAGTGGGTTTGGGCCTGGCGGAGAGGGTTCGGGTCTAGCGGAGTGGGTTTGGGTCTGGCGGAGTGGGTTTGGGTCTGGCAGAGTGGGTTTGGGTCTGGCGGAGTGGGTGTGGGGTCTGGCGGAGTGGGTTCGGGTCTGGCGGAGTGGGTTTGGGTCTGGCGGAGTGGGTTGGGGTCTGGCTGTGTGGGTTCGGGTCTTGCGGAGTGGGTTCGGGTCTGGCGGAGTGGGTTCCGGTCTGGCGGAGTGGGTTTGGGACTGGCGGAGTGGGTTGGGGTCTGGCGGAGTGGGTCCGTGTCTGGCGGAGTGGGTTTGGGACTGGCGGAGTGGGTTTGGGTCTGGCGCAGTAAGTTTGGGTCTGGCGGAGTGGGTTTGGGTCTGGCGGAGTGGGTTTGGGTCTGGCGGAGTGGGTTTTGGTCTGGCGGAGTGGGTTTGGGTCTGGCGGAGTTGGTTTGGGTCTGGCGGAGTGGGTTTGGGACTGGCGGAGTGTGTTTTGGTCTGGCGGAGTTGGTTTGGGTCTGGCGGAGTGGTTTTGGGTCTGGCGGAGTGGGTTTGGGTCTGGCGGAGTGGGTTTGGGGTCTGGCGGGGTGGGTTTGGGTCTGGCGGAGTGGGTTTGGGGCTGGCGGAGTGGGTTTGGATCTAGCGGTGTGGGTTGGGTTCTGGCGGAGTGGGTTCGGGTCTGGCGGAGTGGGTTCGGGTCTGGAGGAGTGGGTTGGGGTCTGGCGGAGTGGGTTTGGGTCTGGCGGAGTGGGTTTGGGTCTGGCGGAGTGGGTTTGGGTCTGGCGGAGTGGGTTTGGGTCTGGCGGAGTGGGTGTGGGGTCTGGCGGAGTGGGTTCGGGTCTGGCGCAGTAAGTTTGGGTCTGGCGGAGTGGGTTTGGGTCTGGCGGAGTGGGTTTGGGTCTGGCGGAGTGGGTTTGGGTCTGGCGGAGTGGGTTTGGGACTGGCGGAGTGGGTTTGGGGTCTGGCGGGGTGGGTTTGGGTCTGGCGGAGTGGGTTTGGGGCTGGCGGAGTGGGTTTGGATCTAGCGGTGTGGGTTGGGTTCTGGCGGAGTGGGTTCGGGTCTGGCGGAGTGGGTTCGGGTCTGGAGGAGTGGGTTGGGGTCTGGCGGAGTGGGTTTGGGTCTGGCGGAGTGGGTTTGGGTCTGGCGGAGTGGGTTTGGGTCTGGCGGAGTGGGTTTGGGTCTGGCGGAGTGGGTGTGGGGTCTGGCGGAGTGGGTTCGGGTCTGGCGCAGTAAGTTTGGGTCTGGCGGAGTGGGTTTGGGTCTGGCGGAGTGGGTTTGGGTCTGGCGGAGTTGGTTTGGGTCTGGCGGAGTGGGTTTGGGACTGGCGGAGTGTGTTTTGGTCTGGCGGAGTTGGTTTGGGTCTGGCGGAGTGGTTTTGGGTCTGGCGGAGTGGGTTTGGGTCTGGCGGAGTGGGTTTGGGGTCTGGCGGGGTGGGTTTGGGTCTGGCGGAGTGGGTTTGGGGCTGGCGGAGTGGGTTTGGATCTAGCGGTGTGGGTTGGGTTCTGGCGGAGTGGGTTCGGGTCTGGCGGAGTGGGTTCGGGTCTGGAGGAGTGGGTTGGGGTCTGGCGGAGTGGGTTTGGGTCTGGCGGAGTGGGTTTGGGTCTGGCGGAGTGGGTTTGGGTCTGGCGGAGTGGGTTTGGGTCTGGCGGAGTGGGTTTGCGTCTGGCGGACTGGGTTTGGGTCTGGCGGAGTGGGTTTGGGTCTGGCGGAGTGGGTTTGGGTCTGGCGCAGTGGGTTTGGGTCTGGCGGAGTGGGTTTGGGTCTGGCGGAGTGGGTTTGGGTCCGGCGGAGTGGGTTGTGGTCTGGCGGAGAGAGTTCGGGTCTGGCGGAGTGGGTTCGGTTCTGGCGGAGTGGGTTAAGGTCTGGCGGAGTGGGTTCGGATCTGGCTGAGTGGTTTCGGGACTGGCGGAGTGGGATTGGGTCTGGCGGAGAGAGTTAGGTTCTGGCGGAGTGGGTTCGGGTCTGGCGGAGTGGGTTCGGGTCTGGCGGAGTGGGTTTGGGTTTGGCCGAGTGGGTTTGGGTCTGGCCAAGTGGGTTTGGGTCTGGCGGAGTGGGTTTGGGTCTGGCCGAGTGGGTTTGGGTCTGGCGGAGTGGGTTTGGGTCTGGCGGAGTGGGTATGGGTCTGGCGGAGGGGGGTTGGGTCTGGCGGAGTGGGTTTAGGTCTGGCGCAGTGGGTTTGGGGCTGGCGGAGTGGGCTTGGGTCTGGCGGAGTGGGTTCGTGTCTGGCGGAGTGGGTTTGGATCTGGCGGAGTGGGTTTGGGTCTGGCGGAGTGGGTTTGGGTCTGGCGGAGTGGGTTTGGGTCTGGCGGAGTGGGTTGGGGTCTGGCGGAGTGGGTTGGGGTCTGGCGGAGAGGGTTCGGGTCTGGCGGAGTGGGTTTGGGTCTGGCGGAATGGGTTGGGGTATGGCGGATTGGGTTCGGGTCTGGCGGAGTGGGTTCGGGTCTGTCGGAGTGGGTTGGGGTCTGGAGGAGTGGGTTGGGGTCTGGCGGAATGGGTTGGGGTATGGCGGATTGGGTTCGGGTCTGGCGGAGTGGGTTCGGGTCTGTCGGAGTGGGTTGGGGTCTGGAGGAGTGGGTTGGGGTCTGGCGGAGTGGGTTGGGGTTTGGCGGAGTGGGTTCGGGTCTGTCAGAGTGAGTTTGGGTCTGGCGGAGTGGGTTTGGGTCTGGCGGAGTGGGTTTGGGTCTGGCGGAGTGGGTTTGGGTCTGGCGGAGTGGGTTTGGGTCTGGCGGAGTGGGTTGGGGTCTGGCGGAGTGGGTTTGGGGTCTGGCGGAGTGGGTTTGTGTCTGGCGGAGTGGGTTTAGGGCTGGCGGAGTGGGTTTGGGACTGGCGGAGTGGGTTTGGGTCTGGCGGAGTGGGGATGGGTCTGGCGGAGTGGGTTTGGGTCTGGCGGAGTGGGTTTGGGACTGGCGGAGTGGGTTTGGGTCTGGCGGAGTGGGTTTGGGTCTGGCGGAGTGGGTTTGGGTCTGGCGGAGTGGGTTTGAGTCTGGCGGAGTGGGTTTGGGGCTGGCGGAGTGGGTTGGGGTCTGGCGGAGAGGGTTCGGGTCTAGCAGAGTGGGTTTGGGTCTGGCGGAATGGGTTTGGGTCTGGCGGAGTGGGTTTGGGTCTGGCGGAGTGGGTTTGGGTCTGGCGGAGTGTGTTTGGGTCTGGCGGAGTGGGTTGGGGTCTGGCGGAGTGGGTAGGGGTCTGGCGGAGAGGTTTCGGGTCTGGCGGAGTGGGTTTGGTTCTGGCGGAATGGGTTGGGGTATGGCGGAGTGGGTTCGGGTCTGGCGGAGCGGGTTTGGGTCTGGCCGAGTGGGTTTGGGTCTGGCGGAGTGGGTTTGGGTCTGGCGGAGTGGGTTTGGGTCTGGCGGAGTGGGTTGGCGTCTGGCGGAGTGGGTTTGGGGTCTGGCGGAGTGGGTTTGTGTCTGGCGGAGTGGGTTTGGGGCTGGCAGTGTGGGTTTGGGACTGGCGGAGTGGGTTTGGGTCTGGCGGAGTGGGTTTGGGTCTGGCGGAGTGGGTTTGGGTCTGGCGGAGTGGGTTTGGGACTGGCGGAGTGGGTTTGGGTCTGGCGGAGTGGGTTTGGGTCTGGCGGAGTGGGTTTGGGTCTGGCGGAGTGGGTTCGGGTATGGCGGAGTGGGTTTGGGTCTGGCGGAGTGGGTTTGGGCCTGGCGGAGAGGGTTCGGGTCTAGCGGAGTGGGTTTGGGTCTGGCGGAGTGGGTTTGGGTCTGGCAGAGTGGGTTTGGGTCTGGCGGAGTGGGTGTGGGGTCTGGCGGAGTGGGTTCGGGTCTGGCGGAGTGGGTTTGGGTCTGGCGGAGTGGGTTGGGGTCTGGCTGTGTGGGTTCGGGTCTTGCGGAGTGGGTTCGGGTCTGGCGGAGTGGTTTCCGGTCTGGCGGAGTGGGTTTGGGACTGGCGGAGTGGGTTGGGGTCTGGCGGAGTGGGTCCGTGTCTGGCGGAGTGGGTTTGGGACTGGCGGAGTGGGTTTGGGTCTGGCGCAGTAAGTTTGGGTCTGGCGGAGTGGGTTTGGGTCTGGCGGAGTGGGTTTGGGTCTGGCGGAGTGGGTTTTGGTCTGGAGGAGTGGGTTTGGGTCTGGCGGAGTTGGTTTGGGTCTGGCGGAGTGGGTTTGGGACTGGCGGAGTGTGTTTCGGTCTGGCGGAGTTGGTTTGGGTCTGGCGGAGTGGTTTTGGGTCTGGCGGAGTGGGTTTGGGTCTGGCGGAGTGGGTTTGGGGTCTGGCGGGGTGGGTTTGGGTCTGGCGGAGTGGGTTTGGGGCTGGCGGAGTGGGTTTGGATCGAGCGGTGTGGGTTGGGTTCTGGCGGAGTGGGTTCGGGTCTGGCGCAGTGGGTTCGGGTCTGGAGGAGTGGGTTGGGGTCTGGCGGAGTGGGTTTGGGTCTGGCGGAGTGGGTTTGGGTCTGGCGGAGTGGGTTTGGGTCTGGCGGAGTGGGTTTGGGTCTGGCGGAGTGGGTGTGGGGTCTGGCGGAGTGGGTTCGGGTCTGGCGGAGTGGGTTTGGGTCTGGCGGAGTGGGTTGGGGTCTGGCTGGGTGGGTTCGGGTCTGGCGGAGTGGGTTCGGGTCTGGCGGAGTGGGTTCCGGTCTGGCGGAGTGGGGTCGGGTCTGTCGGAGTGGGTTTGGTTCTGGCGGAGTGAGTTTGGGTCTGGCGGAGTGGGTTGGGGTCTGGCGGAGTGAGCTTGGGTCTGGCGGAGGGGGTTTGGGGTCTGGCAAAGTGGGTTTGGGGTCTGGGGGAGTGGGTTTGGGTCTGGCGCAGTGGGGTTGGGTCTGGCGCAGTGGGTTTAGGCCTGTCGGAGTGGGTTGGTGTCTGGCGGAGTGGGTTGGGGTTTGGCGGAGTGGGTTCGGGTCTGGCGGAGTGAGTTTGGTTCTGGAGGAGTGAGTTTGGGTCTGGCGGAGTGGGTTTGGGTCTGGCGGAGTGGGTTTGGGTCTGGCGGAGTTGGTTTGGTTCTGGCGGAGTTGGTTTGGTTCTGGCGGAGTGGGTTTGGGTCTGGCGGAGTTGGTTTGGTTCTGGCGGAGTGGGTTTGGGTCTGGCGGAGTGGGTTTTGGTCTGGCGGAGTTGGTTTGGGTCTGGCGGAGTGGGTTTGGGTCTGCCGGAGTGGGTTTGGGTCTGGCGGAGTGGGTTTGGGGTCTGGCGGGGTGGGTTTGGGTCTGGCGGAGTGGGTTCGGGGCTGGCAGACTGGGTTTGGGTCTGGCGGAGTGGGTTGGGTTCTGGCAGAGTGGGTTTGGGTCTGGCGGAGTGGGTTTGGGTCTGGTGAAGTGGGTTTGGGTCTGGCGGAGTGGGTTCGGGTCTGGCGCAGTGGGTTCGGGTCTGGCGGAGTTGGTTCGGGTCTGGCGGAGTGGGTTTGGGTCTGGCGGAGTGTGTTTGGGGTATGGCGGAGTGGGTTTGGGTCTGGTGGAGTGGGTTTGGGGCTGGCGGAGTGGGTTTGGGTCTGGCGGAGTGGGTTTGGGTCTGGCGGAGTGGGTTTGGGTCTGGCGGAGTGGGTTTGGGTCTGGCGGAGTTGGTGTGGGTCGGGCAGAGTGGGTTTGGGTCTGGCTGAGTGGGTTTGCGTCTGGCGGAGTGGGTTTGGGTATGGCGGAGTGGGTTTGGGTCTGGCGGAGTGGGTTTGGGGTCTGGCGGAGTGGGTTTGGGTCTGGCGGAGTGGGTTTGGGTCTGGCGGAGTGGGTTTGGGTCTGGCGGAGTGGGTTTGGGTCTGGCGGAGTGGGTTTGGGTCTGGCGGAGTGGGTTTGGGTCTGGCGGAGTGGGTTGGGGTCTGGCGGAGTGGGTTGGGGTCTGGCGGAGAGGGTTCGGGTCTGGCGGAGTGGGTTTGGGTCTGGCGGAATGGGTTGGGGTATGGCGGATTGGGTTCGGGTCTGGCGGAGTGGGTTCGGGTCTGTCGGAGTGGGTTGGGGTCTGGAGGAGTGGGTTGGGGTCTGGCGGAATGGGTTGGGGTATGGCGGATTGGGTTCGGGTCTGGCGGAGTGGGTTCGGGTCTGTCGGAGTGGGTTGGGGTCTGGAGGAGTGGGTTGGGGTCTGGCGGAGTGGGTTGGGGTTTGGCGGAGTGGGTTCGGGTCTGTCAGAGTGAGTTTGGGTCTGGCGGAGTGGGTTTGGGTCTGGCCGAGTGGGTTTGGGTCTGGCGGAGTGGGTTTCGGGTCTGGCGGAGTGGGTTTGGGTCTGACGGAATGGGTTGGGGTATGGCGGATTGGGTTCGGGTCTGGCGGAGTGGGTTCGGGTCTGTCGGAGTGGGTTGGGGTCTGGAGGAGTGGGTTGGGGTCTGGCGGAATGGGTTGGGGTATGGCGGATTGGGTTCGGGTCTGGCGGAGTGGGTTCGGGTCTGTCGGAGTGGGTTGGGGTCTGGAGGAGTGGGTTGGGGTCTGGCGGAGTGGGTTGGGGTTTGGCGGAGTGGGTTCGGGTCTGTCAGAGTGAGTTTGGGTCTGGCGGAGTGGGTTTGGGTCTGGCCGAGTGGGTTCGGGTCTGTCAGAGTGAGTTTGGGTATGGCGGAGTGGGTTCGGGTCTGGCGGAGTGGGTTCGGGTCTGTCGGAGTGGGTTGGTGTCTGGAGGAGTGGGTTGGGGTCTGGCGGAGTGGGTTTGGGTCTGGCGGAGTGGGTTTGGGTCTGGCGGAGTTGGTTTGGTTCTGGCGGAGTTGGTTTGGTTCTGGCGGAGTGGGTTTGGGTCTGGCGGAGTTGGTTTGGTTCTGGCGGAGTGGGTTTGGGTCTGGCGGAGTGGGTTTTGGTCTGGCGGAGTTGGTTTGGGTCTGGCGGAGTGGGTTTGGGTCTGGCAGAGTGGGTTTGGGTCTGGCGGAGTGGGTTTGGGGTCTGGCGGGGTGGGTTTGGGTCTGGCGGAGTGGGTTCGGGGCTGGCAGACTGGGTTTGGGTCTGGCGGAGTGGGTTGGGTTCTGGCGGAGTGGGTTCGGGTCTGGCGGAGTGGGTTTGGGTCTGGCGAAGTGGGTTTGGGTCTGGCGGAGTGGGTTCGGGTCTGGCGCAGTGGGTTTGGGTCTGGCGGAGTGGGTTTGGGTCTGGTGAAGTGGGTTTGGGTCTGGCGGAGTGGGTTCGGGTCTGGCGCAGTGGGTTCGGGTCTGGCGGAGTTGGTTCGGGTCTGGCGGAGTGGGTTTGGGTCTGGCGGAGTGTGTTTGGGGTATGGCGGAGTGGGTTTGGGTCTGGTGGAGTGGGTTTGGGGCTGGCGGAGTGGGTTTGGGTCTGGCGGAGTGGGTTTGGGTCTGGCGGAGTGGGTTTGGGTCTGGCGGAGTGGGTTTGGGTCTGGCGGAGTTGGTGTGGGTCGGGCAGAGTGGGTTTGGGTCTGGCTGAGTGGGTTTGCGTCTGGCGGAGTGGGTTTGGGTATGGCGGAGTGGGTTTGGGTCTGGCGGAGTGGGTTTGGGGTCTGGCGGAGTGGGTTTGGGTCTGGCGGAGTGGGTTTGGGTCTGGCGGAGTGGGTTTGGGTCTGGCGGAGTGGGTTTGGGTCTGGCGGAGTGGGTTTGGGTCTGGCGGAGTGGGTTTGGGTCTGGCGGAGTGGGTTGGGGTCTGGCGGAGTGGGTTGGGGTCTGGCGGAGAGGGTTCGGGTCTGGCGGAGTGGGTTTGGGTCTGGCGGAATGGGTTGGGGTATGGCGGATTGGGTTCGGGTCTGGCGGAGTGGGTTCGGGTCTGTCGGAGTGGGTTGGGGTCTGGAGGAGTGGGTTGGGGTCTGGCGGAATGGGTTGGGGTATGGCGGATTGGGTTCGGGTCTGGCGGAGTGGGTTCGGGTCTGTCGGAGTGGGTTGGGGTCTGGAGGAGTGGGTTGGGGTCTGGCGGAGTGGGTTGGGGTTTGGCGGAGTGGGTTCGGGTCTGTCAGAGTGAGTTTGGGTCTGGCGGAGTGGGTTTGGGTCTGGCCGAGTGGGTTTGGGTCTGGCGGAGTGGGTTTCGGGTCTGGCGGAGTGGGTTTGGGTCTGACGGAATGGGTTGGGGTATGGCGGATTGGGTTCGGGTCTGGCGGAGTGGGTTCGGGTCTGTCGGAGTGGGTTGGGGTCTGGAGGAGTGGGTTGGGGTCTGGCGGAATGGGTTGGGGTATGGCGGATTGGGTTCGGGTCTGGCGGAGTGGGTTCGGGTCTGTCGGAGTGGGTTGGGGTCTGGAGGAGTGGGTTGGGGTCTGGCGGAGTGGGTTGGGGTTTGGCGGAGTGGGTTCGGGTCTGTCAGAGTGAGTTTGGGTCTGGCGGAGTGGGTTTGGGTCTGGCCGAGTGGGTTCGGGTCTGTCAGAGTGAGTTTGGGTATGGCGGAGTGGGTTCGGGTCTGGCGGAGTGGGTTCGGGTCTGTCGGAGTGGGTTGGTGTCTGGAGGAGTGGGTTGGGGTCTGGCGGAGTGGGTTTGGGTCTGGCGGAGTGGGTTTGGGTCTGGCGGAGTTGGTTTGGTTCTGGCGGAGTTGGTTTGGTTCTGGCGGAGTGGGTTTGGGTCTGGCGGAGTTGGTTTGGTTCTGGCGGAGTGGGTTTGGGTCTGGCGGAGTGGGTTTTGGTCTGGCGGAGTTGGTTTGGGTCTGGCGGAGTGGGTTTGGGTCTGGCAGAGTGGGTTTGGGTCTGGCGGAGTGGGTTTGGGGTCTGGCGGGGTGGGTTTGGGTCTGGCGGAGTGGGTTCGGGGCTGGCAGACTGGGTTTGGGTCTGGCGGAGTGGGTTGGGTTCTGGCGGAGTGGGTTCGGGTCTGGCGGAGTGGGTTTGGGTCTGGCGAAGTGGGTTTGGGTCTGGCGGAGTGGGTTCGGGTCTGGCGCAGTGGGTTCGGGTCTGGCGGAGTTGGTTCGGGTCTGGCGGAGTGGGTTTGGGTCTGACGGAGTGGGTTTGGGGTATGGCTTAGTGGGTTTGGGTCTGGTGGAGTGGGTTTGGGGCTGGCGGAGTGGGTTTGGGTCTGGCGGAGAGGGTTTGGGTCCGGCGGAGTGGGTTTGGGTCTGACGGAGTGGGTTTGGGTCTGGCGGAGTGGGTTGGGGTCTGGCTGGGTGGGTTCGGGTCTTGCGGAGTGGGTTCGGGTCTGGCGGAGTGGGTTCCGGTCTGGCGGAGTGGGTTTGGGACTGGCGGAGTGGGTTGGGGTCTGGCGGAGTGGGTCCGTGTATGGCGGATGGGCTTGGGACTGGCGGAGTGGGTTTGGGTCTGGCGCAGTAAGTTTGGGTCTGGCGGAGTGGGTTTGGGTCTGGCGGAGTGGGTTTGGGTCTGGCGGAGTGGGTTTTGGTCTGGCGGAGTGGGTTTGGGTCTGGCGGAGTTGGTTTGGGTCTGGCGGAGTGGGTTTGGGACTGGCGGAGTGTGTTTTGGTCTGGCCGAGTTGGTTTGGGTCTGGCGGAGTGGGTTTGGGTCTGGCGGAGTGGGTTTGGGTCTGGCGGAGTGGGTTTGGGGTCTGGCGGGGTAGGTTTGTGTCTGGCGGAGTGGGTTTGGGGCTGGCGGAGTGAGTTTGGATCTGGCGGAGTGGGTTGACTTCTGGCGGAGTGTGTTCCGGTCTGGCGGAGTGGGTTCGGGTCTGGAGGAGTGGGTTGGGGTCTGGCGGAGTGGGTTTGGGTCTGGCGGAGTGGGTTTGGGTCTGGCGGAGTGGGTTTGGGTCTGGCGGAGAGGGTTCGGGTCTAGCGGAGTGGGTTTGGGTCTGGCGGAGTGGGTTTGGGTCTGGCGGAGTGGGTTTGGGTCTGGCGGAGTGGGTGTGGGGTCTGGCGGAGTGGGTTGGTGTCTGGCGGAGTGGGTTGGGGTTTGGCGGAGTGGGTTCGGGTCTGGCGGAGTGAGTTTGGTTCTGGAGGAGTGAGTTTGGGTCTGGCGGAGTGGGTTTGGGTCTGGCGGAGTGGGTTTGGGTCTGGCGGAGTTGGTTTGGTTCTGGCGGAGTTGGTTTGGTTCTGGCGGAGTGGGTTTGGGTCTGGCGGAGTTGGTTTGGTTCTGGCGGAGTGGGGTTGGGTCTGGCGGAGTGGGTTTTGGTCTGGCGGAGTTGGTTTGGGTCTGGCGGAGTGGGTTTGGGTCTGGCGGAGTGGGTTTCGGTCTGGCGGAGTGGGTTTGGGGTCTGGCGTGGTGGGTTTGGGTCTGGCGGAGTGGGTTCGGGGCTGGCAGAGTGGGTTTGGGTCTGGCGGAGTGGGTTGGGTTCTGGCGGAGTGGGTTCGGGTCTGGCGGAGTGGGTTTGGGTCTGGCGAAGTGGGTTTGGGTCTGGCGGAGTGGGTTTGGGTCTGGCGCAGTGGGTTCGGGTCTGGCGGAGTTGGTTCGGGTCTGGCGGAGTGGGTTTGGGTCTGGCGGAGTGGGTTTGGGGTATGGCGGAGTGGGTTTGGGTCTGGGGGAGTGGGTTTGGGTCTGGCGGAGTGGGTTTGGGTCTGGCGGAGTGGGTTTGGGTCTGGCGGAGTGGGTTTGGGTCTGGGGGAGTGGGTTTTGGTCTGGCGGAGTGGGTTCGGGTCTGGCGGATTGGGTTGGGGTCTGGTGGAGTGGGTTCGGTTTTGGCGGAGTGGGTTCGGGTCTGGCGGAGTGGGTTTGGGTCTGGCGGAGTGGGCTTGGGTCTGGCGGAGTGGGTTTGGATCTGGTGGAGTGGGGTTTGGTCTGGCGGAGTGGGCTTGGGTCTCGCGGAGTGGGTTTGGGTCTGGCGGATTGGGTTTGGGTCTGGCGGAGTGGGTTTGGGTCTGGGGGAGTGGGTTTTGGTCTGGCGGAGTGGGTTCGGGTCTGGCGGATTGGGTTGGGGTCTGGTGGAGTGGGTTCGGTTTTGGCGGAGTGGGTTCGGGTTTGGCGGAGTGGGTTTGGGTCTGGCGGAGTGGGCTTGGGTCTGGCGGAGTGGGTTTGGGTCTGGTGGAGTGGGGTTTGGTCTGGCGGAGTGGGCTTGGGTCTCGCGGAGTGGGTTTGGGTCTGGCGGATTGGGTTTGGGTCTGGCGGAGTGGGTTCGGGTCTGGCGGAGTGGGTTCGGGTCTGGCGGAGTGGGTTTGGGTCTGGCGGAGTGGGTTTGGGGTCTGGCGGAGTGGGTTTGGGTCTGGCGGAGTGGGTTTGGGGCTGGCGGAGTGGGTTTGGGTCTGGCGGAGTGGGTTTGGGTCTGGCGGAGTGGGTTTGGGTCTAGCGGAGTGGGTTTGGGTCTGGGGGAGTGGGTTTGGGTCTGGCGGAGTGGGTTTGGGTCTGGCAGAGTGGGTTTTGGTCTGGATGAGTGGGTTTGGGTCTGGGGGAGTGGGTTTGGGTCTGGCGGAGTGGGTTTGGGTCTGGCGGAGTGGGTTGGGTTCTGGCGGAGTGGGTTCGGGTCTGGCGGAGTGGGTTCGGGTCTGGAGGAGTGGGTTGGGGTCTGGCGGAGTGGGTTTGGGTCTGGTGGAGTGGGTTTGGGTCTGGCGGAGTGGGCTTGGGTCTGGCGGAGTGGGTTTGGGTCTGTGTGGAGTTGGGTTTGGTCTGGCGGAGTGGGCTTGGGTCTCGCGGAGTGGGTTTGGGTCTGGCGGATTGGGTTTGGGTCTGGCGGAGTGGGTTCGGGTCTGGCGGAGTGGGTTTGGGGTCTGGCGGAGTGGGTTTGGGTCTGGCGGAGTGGGTTTGGGGTCTGGCGGAGTGGGTTTGGGTCTGGCGGAGTGGGTTTGGGGCTGGCGGAGTGGGTTTGGGTCTGGCGGAGTGGGTTTGGGTCTGGCGGAGTGCGTATGGGTCTAGCGGAGTGGGTTTGGGTCTGGGGGAGTGGGTTTGGGTCTGGCGGAGTGGGTTTGGGTCTGGCAGAGTGGGTTTTGGTCTGGATGAGTGGGTTTGGGTCTGTCGGAGTGGGTTTGGGTCTGGCGGAGTGGGTTTGGGTCTGGCGGAGTTGGTTTGTGTCTGGCGGAGTGGGTTTGGGTGTGGCGGAGTGGGTTTGGGGTCTGGCGGAGTGGGTTTGAGTCGTGCGGAGTGGGTTTGGGTCTGGCGGAGTGGGTTTGGGTCTGGCAGAGTGGGTTTGGGTCTGGCGGAGTGGGTTTGGGTCTGGCGGAGTGGCTTTGGGTCTGGCGGAGTGGGTTGAGGTCTGGCGGAATGGGTTGGGGTCTGGCGGAGTGGGTTCGGGAGTGGCGGTGTGGGTTCGGGTCTGACGGAGTGGGTTGGGGTGTGGCGGGGTGGGTTCGGGTCTGTCGGAGTGGGTTCGGGGCTGTCGGAGGGGGCTTGGGTCTGGCGGAGTGGGATTGGGTCTGGCGGAGTGGGGTTGGGTCTGGCGGAGTGGGTTGGGTCTGGCGGAGAGGGTTTGGGTCTGGCGGAGTGGGTTTGGGTCTGGCGGAGTGGGTTTGGGCTGGCGGAGTGGGTTTTGGTCTGGCGGAGTGAGTTTGGGTCTGGCGTAGTGGGTTTGGGTCTGGCGGAGTGGGTTTGGGGTCTGGCGGAGTGGGTTTTGGTCTGGCGGAGTGGGTTTGGGTCTGGCGGAGTGGGTTTGGGTCTGGCGGAGTTGGTTTGGGTCTGGCGGAGTGGGTTTGGGTCTGGCGGAGTGGGTTTCAGTGTGGCGGAGTGGGTTTGGGTCTGGCGGAGTGGGTTTTGGTCTGGCGGAGTGGGTTTGGGGCTGGCGGAGTGGGTTTGGGTTTGGGGGAGTGGGTTTTGGTCTGGCGGAGTGGGTTCGGGTCTGGCGGAGTGGGTTGGGGTCTGGTGGAGTGGGTTCGGTTTTGGCGGAGTGGGTTCGGGTCTGGCGGAGTGGGTTTGGGTCTGGCGCAGTGGTGTTTGGTCTGGCGGAGTGGGCTTGGGTCTCGCGGAGTGGGTTTGGGTCTGGCGGATTGGGTTTGGGTCTGGCGGAGTGGGTTCGGGACTGGCGGCGTGGGTTCGGGTCTGGCGGAGTGGGTTTGGGTCTGGCGGAGTGGGTTTGGGTCTGGCGGAGTGGGTTTGGGGTCTGGCGGAGTGGGTTTGGGTCTGGCAGAGTGGGTTTGGGGCTGGCGGAGTGGGTTTGGGTCTGGCGGAGTGGGTTTGGGTCTGGCGGAGTGGGTTTGGGTCTGGGGTGTGGGTTTGGGTCTGGCGGATTGGGTTTGGGTCTGGCAGAGTGGGTTTTGGTCTGGATGAGTGGGTTTGGGTCTGGCGGAGTGGGTTTGGGTCTGGCGGAGTGGGTTTGGGTCTGGCGGAGTTGGTTTGGGTCTGGCGGAGTGGGTTTGGGTGTGGCGGAGTGGGTTTGGGGTCTGGCGGAGTGGGTTTGGGTCGTGCGGAGTGGGTTTGGGTCTGGCGGAGTGGGTTTGGGTCTGGCAGAGTTGGTTTGGGTCTGGCGGAGTGGGTTTGGGTCTGGCGGAGTGGCTTTGGGTCTGGCGGAGTGGGTTGGGGTCTGGCGGAGTGGGTTTGGGTCTGGCGGAGTTGGTTTGGGTCTGGCGGAGTGGGTTTGGGTGTGGCGGAGTGGGTTTGGGGTCTGGCGGAGTGGGTTTGGGTCGTGCGGAGTGGGTTTGGGTCTGGCGGAGTGGGTTTGGGTCTGGCAGAGTTGGTTTGGGTCTGGCGGAGTGGGTTTGGGTCTGGCGGAGTGGCTTTGGGTCTGGCGGAGTGGGTTGGGGTCTGGCGGAGTGGGTTGGGGTCTGGCGGAGTGGGTTGGGGTCTGGTGGTGTCGGTTCGGGTCTGGCGGAGTGGGTTCGGGTCTGGCGGGGTGGGTTCGGGTCTGGCGGAGTGGGTTCAGGTCTGTCGGAGGGGGCTTGGGTCTGGCGGAGTGGAATTGGGTCTGGCGGAGTGGGGTTGGGTCTGGCGGATTGGGCTTGGGTCTGGCGGAGAGGGTTTGGGTCTGGCGGAGTGGGTTTGGGTCTGGCGGATTGGGTTTGGGTCTGGCGGAGTGGGTTTTGGTCTGGCGGAGTGGGATTGGGTCTGGCGGAGTGGGTTTGGGCCTGGCGGAGTGGGTTTGGGTCTGGCGGAGTGGGTTTGGGTTTGGCGGATCGGGTTTGGGGTCTGGCGGAGTGGGTTTGGGGTCTGGCGGAGTGGGTTTGGGTCGTGCGGAGTGGGTTTGGGTCTGGCGGAGTGGGTTTGTGTCTGGCAGAGTTGGTTTGGGTCTGGCGGAGTGGGTTTGGGTCTGGCGGTGTGGCTTTGGGTCTGGCGGAGTGGGTTGGGGTCTGGCGGAGTGGGTTTGGGTCTGGCGGAGTGGGTTTGCGTCTGGCGGAGTTGGTTTGGGTCTGGCGGAGTGGGTTTGGGTGTGGCGGAGTGGGTTTGGGGTCTGGCGGAGTGGGTTTGGGTCGTGCGGAGTGGGTTTGGGTCTGGCGGAGTGGGTTTGGGTCTGGCAGAGTTGGTTTGGGTCTGGCGGAGTGGGTTTGGGTCTGGCGGAGTGGGTTCGGGTCTGGCGGTGTGGGATCGGGTCTGGCGGAGTGGGTTCGGGTCTGGCGGGGTGGGTTCGGGTCTGGCGGAGTGGGTTCGGGTCTGGCGGAGGGGGCTTGGGTCTGGCGGAGTGGAATTGGGTCTGGCGGAGTGGGGTTGGGTCTGGCGGATTGGGGTTGGGTCTGGCGGAGAGGGTTTGGGTCTGGCGGAGTGGGTTTGGGTCTGGCGGATTGGGTTTGGGTCTGGCGGAGTGGGTTTTGGTCTGGCGGAGTGGGTTTGGGTCTGGCGGAGTGGGTTTGGGCCTGGCGGAGTGGGTTTGGGTCTGGCGGAGTGGGTTTGGGTCTGGCGGATTGGGTTTGGGGTCTGGCGGAGTGGGTTTGTGTCTGGCGGAGTGGGTTTGGGGCTGGCGGAGTGGGTTTCTGTTTGGCGGAGTGGGTTTGGGTCTGGCGGAGTGGGTTTGGGTCTGGCGGAGTGGGTTTCGGTCTGGCGGAGTGGGTTTGGGTCTGGCGGAGTGGGTTTGCATCTGGCGGAGTGGGTTTGGGTCTGGCGGAGTGGGTTTTGGTCTGGCGGAGTGGGTTTGGGTCTGGCGGAGTGGGTTTGGGTCTGGCGTAGTGGGTTTGGGTCTGGCGGAGTGGGTTTGGGGTCTGGCGGAGTGGGTTTTGGTCTGGCGGAGTGGGTTTGGGTCTGGCGGAGTGGGTTTGGGTCTGGCGGAGTTGGTTTGGGTCTGGCGGTGTGGGTTTGGGTCTGGCGGAGTGGGTTTGAGTGTGGCGGAGTGGGTTGTGGGTCTGGCGGAGTGGGTTTGTGTCTGGCGGAGTGGGTTTGGGGCTGGCGGAGTGGGTTTCTGTTTGGCGGAGTGGGTTTTGGTCTGGCGGAGTGGGTTTGGGTCTGGCGGAGTGGGTTTGGGTCTGGCGGAGTGGGTTTGGGTCTGGCGGAGTGGGTTTGCGTCTGGCGGGGTGGGTTTGGGTCTGGCGGAGTGGGTTTGGGGTCTGGCGGAGTGGGTTTGGGTCTGGCGTAGTGGGTTTGGGTCTGGCGGAGTGGGTTTGGGGTCTGGGGGAGTGGGTTTTGGTCTGGCGGAGTGGGTTTGGGTCTGGCGCAGTAAGTTTGGGTCTGGCGGAGTGGGTTTGGGTCTGGCGGAGTGGGTTTGGGTCTGGCGGAGTGGGTTTTGGTCTGGCGGAGTGGGTTTGGGTCTGGCGGAGTTGGTTTGGGTCTGGCGGAGTGGGTTTGGGTCTGGCGGAGTGGGTTTTGGTCTGGCGGAGTTGGTTTGGGTCTGGCGGAGCGGGTTTGGGTCTGGCGGAGTGGGTTTGGGTCTGGCGGAGTGGGTTTGGGGTCTGGCAGGGTGGGTTTGGGTCTGGCGGAGTGGGTTCGGGGCTGGCAGAGTGGGTTTGGGTCTGGCGGAGTGGGTTGGGTTCTGGCGGAGTGGGTTCGGGTCTGGCGGAGTGGGTTCGGGTCTGGAGGAGTGGGTTGGGGTCTGTCGGAGTGGGTTGTGGTCTGGCGGAGTGGGTTTGGGTGTGGCGGAGTGGGTTTGGGGTCTGGCGGAGTGGGTTTGGGTCGTGCGGAGTGGGTTTGGGTCTGGCGGAGTGGGTTTGGGTCTGGCAGAGTTGGTTTGGGTCTGGCGGAGTGGGTTTGGGTCTGGCGGAGTGGGTTCGGGTCTGGCGGTGTGGGATCGGGTCTGGCGGAGTGGGTTCGGGTCTGGCGGGGTGGGTTCGGGTCTGGCGGAGTGGGTTCGGGTCTGGCGGAGGGGGCTTGGGTCTGGCGGAGTGGAATTGGGTCTGGCGGAGTGGGGTTGGGTCTGGCGGATTGGGCTTGGGTCTGGCGGAGAGGGTTTGGGTCTGGCGGAGTGGGTTTGGGTCTGGCGGATTGGGTTTGGGTCTGGCGGAGTGGGTTTTGGTCTGGCGGAGTGGGTTTGGGTCTGGCGGAGTGGGTTTGGGCCTGGCGGAGTGGGTTTGGGTCTGGCGGAGTGGGTTTGGGTCTGGCGGATTGGGTTTGGGGTCTGGCGGAGTGGGTTTGTGTCTGGCGGAGTGGGTTTGGGGCTGGCGGAGTGGGTTTCTGTTTGGCGGAGTGGGTTTGGGTCTGGCGGAGTGGGTTTGGGTCTCGCGGAGTGGGTTTCGGTCTGGCGGAGTGGGTTTGGGTCTGGCGGAGTGGGTTTGCATCTGGCGGAGTGGGTTTGGGTCTGGCGGAGTGGGTTTGGGTCTGGCGGAGTGGGTTTGGGTCTGGCGGAGTGGGTTTGGGTCTGGCGTAGTGGGTTTGGGTCTGGCGGAGTGGGTTTGGGGTCTGGCGGAGTGGGTTTTGGTCTGGCGGAGTGGGTTTGGGTCTGGCGGAGTGGGTTTGGGTCTGGCGGAGTTGGTTTGGGTCTGGCGGTGTGGGTTTGGGTCTGGCGGAGTGGGTTTGAGTGTGGCGGAGTGGGTTGTGGGTCTGGCGGAGTGGGTTTGTGTCTGGCGGAGTGGGTTTGGGGCTGGCGGAGTGGGTTTCTGTGTGGCGGAGTGGGTTTTGGTCTGGCGGAGTGGGTTTGGGTCTGGCGGAGTGGGTTTGGGTCTGGCGGAGTGGGTTTGGGTCTGGCGGAGTGGGTTTGCGTCTGGCGGGGTGGGTTTGGGTCTGGCGGAGTGGGTTTGGGGTCTGGCGGAGTGGGTTTGGGTCTGGCGTAGTGTGTTTGGGTCTGGCGGAGTGGGTTTGGGGTCTGGGGGAGTGGGTTTTGGTCTGGCGGAGTGGGTTTGGGTCTGGCGCAGTAAGTTTGGGTCTGGCGGAGTGGGTTTGGGTCTGGCGGAGTGGGTTTGGGTCTGGCAGAGTGGGTTTTGGTCTGGATGAGTGGGTTTGGGTCTGGGGGAGTGGGTTTGGGTCTGGCGGAGTGGGTTTGGGTCTGGCGGAGTGGGTTGGGTTCTGGCGGAGTGGGTTCGGGTCTGGCGGAGTGGGTTCGGGTCTGGAGGAGTGGGTTGGGGTATGGCGGAGTGGGTTTGGGTCTGGTGGAGTGGGTTTGGGTCTGGCGGAGTGGGCTTGGGTCTGGCGGAGTGGGTTTGGGTCTGGTGGAGTGGGGTTTGGTCTGGCGGAGTGGGCTTGGGTCTCGCGGAGTGGGTTTGGGTCTGGCGGATTAGGTTTGGGTCTGGCGGAGTGGGTTCGGGTCTGGCGGAGTGGGTTTGGGGTCTGGCGGAGTGGGTTTGGGTCTGGCGGAGTGGGTTTGGGGTCTGGCGGAGTGGGTTTGGGTCTGGCGGAGTGGGTTTGGGGCTGGCGGAGTGGGTTTGGGTCTGGCGGAGTGGGTTTGGGTCTGGCGGAGTGCGTATGGGTCTAGCGGAGTGGGTTTGGGTCTGGGGGAGTGGGTTTGGGTCTGGCGGAGTGGGTTTGGGTCTGGCAGAGTGGGTTTTGGTCTGGATGAGTGGGTTTGGGTCTGGCGGAGTGGGTTTGGGTCTGGCGGAGTGGGTTTGGGTCTGGCGGAGTTGGTTTGTGTCTGGCGGAGTGGGTTTGGGTGTGGCGGAGTGGGTTTGGGGTCTGGCGGAGTGGGTTTGAGTCGTGCGGAGTGGGTTTGGGTCTGGCGGAGTGGGTTTGGGTCTGGCAGAGTGGGTTTGGGTCTGGCGGAGTGGGTTTGGGTCTGGCGGAGTGGCTTTGGGTCTGGCGGAGTGGGTTGAGGTCTGGCGGAATGGGTTGGGGTCTGGCGGAGTGGGTTCGGGAGTGGCGGTGTGGGTTCGGGTCTGACGGAGTGGGTTGGGGTGTGGCGGGGTGGGTTCGGGTCTGGCGGAGTGGGTTCGGGGCTGTCGGAGGGGGCTTGGGTCTGGCGGAGTGGGATTGGGTCTGGCGGAGTGGGGTTGGGTCTGGCGGAGTGGGTTGGGTCTGGCGGAGAGGGTTTGGGTCTGGTGGAGTGGGTTTGGGTCTGGCGGAGTGGGTTTGGGCTGGCGGAGTGGGTTTTGGTCTGGCGGAGTGAGTTTGGGTCTGGCGTAGTGGGTTTGGGTCTGGCGGAGTGGGTTTGGGGTCTGGCGGAGTGGGTTTTGGTCTGGCGGAGTGGGGTTGGGTCTGGCGGAGTGGGTTTGGGTCTGGCGGAGTTGGTTTGGGTCTGGCGGAGTGGGTTTGGGTCTGGCGGAGTGGGTTTCAGTGTGGCGGAGTGGGTTTGGGTCTGGCGGAGTGGGTTTTGGTCTGGCGGAGTGGGTTTGGGGCTGGCGGAGTGGGTTTGGGTTTGGGGGAGTGGGTTTTGGTCTGGCGGAGTGGGTTCGGGTCTGGCGGAGTGGGTTGGGGTCTAGTGGAGTGGGTTTGGTTTTGGCGGAGTGGGTTCGGGTCTGGCGGAGTGGGTTTGGGTCTGGCGGAGTGGGTTTGGGGTCTGGCGGAGTGGGTTTGGGTCTGGCAGAGTGGGTTTGGGGCTGGCGGAGTGGGTTTGGGTCTGGCGGAGTGGGTTTGGGTCTGGCGGAGTGGGTTTGGGTCTGGGGTGTGGGTTTGGGTCTGGCGGATTGGGTTTGGGTCTGGCAGAGTGGGTTTTGGTCTGGATGAGTGGGTTTGGGTCTGGCGGAGTGGGTTTGGGTCTGGCGGAGTGGGTTTGGGTCTGGCGGAGTTGGTTTGGGTCTGGCGGAGTGGGTTTGGGGTCTGGCGGAGTGGGTTTGGGTCGTGCGGAGTGGGTTTGGGTCTGGCGGAGTGGGTTTGTGTCTGGCAGAGTTGGTTTGGGTCTGGCGGAGTGGGTTTGGGTCTGGCGGTGTGGCTTTGGGTCTGGCGGAGTGGGTTGGGGTCTGGCGGAGTGGGTTTGGGTCTGGCGGAGTGGGTTTGCGTCTGGCGGAGTTGGTTTGGGTCTGGCGGAGTGGGTTTGGGTGTGGCGGAGTGGGTTTGGGGTCTGGCGGAGTGGGTTTGGGTCGTGCGGAGTGGGTTTGGGTCTGGCGGAGTGGGTTTGGGTCTGGCAGAGTTGGTTTGGGTCTGGCGGAGTGGGTTTGGGTCTGGCGGAGTGGGTTCGGGTCTGGCGGTGTGGGATCGGGTCTGGCGGAGTGGGTTCGGGTCTGGCGGGGTGGGTTCGGGTCTGGCGGAGTGGGTTCGGGTCTGGCGGAGGGGGCTTGGGTCTGGCGGAGTGGAATTGGGTCTGGCGGAGTGGGGTTCGGTCTGGCGGATTGGGCTTGGGTCTGGCGGAGAGGGTTTGGGTCTGGCGGAGTGGGTTTGGGTCTGGCGGATTGGGTTTGGGTCTGGCGGAGTGGGTTTTGGTCTGGCGGAGTGGGTTTGGGTCTGGCGGAGTGGGTTTGGGCCTGGCGGAGTGGGTTTGGGTCTGGCGGAGTGGGTTTGGGTCTGGCGGATTGGGTTTGGGGTCTGGCGGAGTGGGTTTGTGTCTGGCGGAGTGGGTTTGGGGCTGGCGGAGTGGGTTTCTGTTTGGCGGAGTGGGTTTGGGTCTGGCGGAGTGGGTTTGGGTCTGGCGGAGTGGGTTTCGGTCTGGCGGAGTGGGTTTGGGTCTGGCGGAGTGGGTTTGCATCTGGCGGAGTGGGTTTGGGTCTGGCGGAGTGGGTTTGGGTCTGGCGGAGTGGGTTTGGGTCTGGCGGAGTGGGTTTGGGTCTGGCGTAGTGGGTTTGGGTCTGGCGGAGTGGGTTTGGGGTCTGGCGGAGTGGGTTTTGGTCTGGCGGAGTGGGTTTGGGTCTGGCGGAGTGGGTTTGGGTCTGGCGGAGTTGGTTTGGGTCTGGCGGTGTGGGTTTGGGTCTGGCGGAGTGGGTTTGAGTGTGGCGGAGTGGGTTGTGGGTCTGGCGGAGTGGGTTTGTGTCTGGCGGAGTGGGTTTGGGGCTGGCGGAGTGGGTTTCTGTTTGGCGGAGTGGGTTTTGGTCTGGCGGAGTGGGTTTGGGTCTGGCGGAGTGGGTTTGGGTCTGGCGGAGTGGGTTTGGGTCTGGCGGAGTGGGTTTGCGTCTGGCGGGGTGGGTTTGGGTCTGGCGGAGTGGGTTTGGGGTCTGGCGGAGTGGGTTTGGGTCTGGCGTAGTGGGTTTGGGTCTGGCGGAGTGGGTTTGGGGTCTGGGGGAGTGGGTTTTGGTCTGGCGGAGTGGGTTTGGGTCTGGCGCAGTAAGTTTGGGTCTGGCGGAGTGGGTTTGGGTCTGGCGGAGTGGGTTTGGGTCTGGCGGAGTGGGTTTTGGTCTGGCGGAGTGGGTTTGGGTCTGGCGGAGTTGGTTTGGGTCTGGCGGAGTGGGTTTGGGTCTGGCGGAGTGGGTTTTGGTCTGGCGGAGTTGGTTTGGGTCTGGCGGAGCGGGTTTGAGTCTGGCGGAGTGGGTTTGGGTCTGGCGGAGTGGGTTTGGGGTCTGGCAGGGTGGGTTTGGGTCTGGCGGAGTGGGTTCGGGGCTGGCAGAGTGGGTTTGGGTCTGGCGGAGTGGGTTGGGTTCTGGCGGAGTGGGTTCGGGTCTGGCGGAGTGGGTTCGGGTCTGGAGGAGTGGGTTGGGGTCTGTCGGAGTGGGTTGTGGTCTGGCGGAGTGGGTTTGGGTGTGGCGGAGTGGGTTTGGGGTCTGGCGGAGTGGGTTTGGGTCGTGCGGAGTGGGTTTGGGTCTGGCGGAGTGGGTTTGGGTCTGGCAGAGTTGGTTTGGGTCTGGCGGAGTGGGTTTGGGTCTGGCGGAGTGGGTTCGGGTCTGGCGGTGTGGGATCGGGTCTGGCGGAGTGGGTTCGGGTCTGGCGGGGTGGGTTCGGGTCTGGCGGAGTGGGTTCGGGTCTGGCGGAGGGGGCTTGGGTCTGGCGGAGTGGAATTGGGTCTGGCGGAGTGGGGTTGGGTCTGGCGGATTGGGCTTGGGTCTGGCGGAGAGGGTTTGGGTCTGGCGGAGTGGGTTTGGGTCTGGCGGATTGGGTTTGGGTCTGGCGGAGTGGGTTTTGGTCTGGCGGAGTGGGTTTGGGTCTGGCGGAGTGGGTTTGGGCCTGGCGGAGTGGGTTTGGGTCTGGCGGAGTGGGTTTGGGTCTGGCGGATTGGGTTTGGGGTCTGGCGGAGTGGGTTTGTGTCTGGCGGAGTGGGTTTGGGGCTGGCGGAGTGGGTTTCTGTTTGGCGGAGTGGGTTTGGGTCTGGCGGAGTGGGTTTGGGTCTGGCAGAGTGGGTTTCGGTCTGGCGGAGTGGGTTTGGGTCTGGCGGAGTGGGTTTGCATCTGGCGGAGTGGGTTTGGGTCTGGCGGAGTGGGTTTGGGTCTGGCGGAGTGGGTTTGGGTCTGGCGTAGTGGGTTTGGGTCTGGCGGAGTGGGTTTGGGGTCTGGCGGAGTGGGTTTTGGTCTGGCGGAGTGGGTTTGGGTCTGGCGGAGTGGGTTTGGGTCTGGCGGAGTTGGTTTGGGTCTGGCGGTGTGGGTTTGGGTCTGGCGGAGTGGGTTTGAGTGTGGCGGAGTGGGTTGTGGGTCTGGCGGAGTGGGTTTGTGTCTGGCGGAGTGGGTTTGGGGCTGGCGGAGTGGGTTTCTGTTTGGCGGAGTGGGTTTTGGTCTGGCGGAGTGGGTTTGGGTCTGGCGGAGTGGGTTTGGGTCTGGCGGAGTGGGTTTGGGTCTGGCGGAGTGGGTTTGCGTCTGGCGGGGTGGGTTTGGGTCTGGCGGAGTGGGTTTGGGGTCTGGCGGAGTGGGTTTGGGTCTGGCGTAGTGGGTTTGGGTCTGGCGGAGTGGGTTTGGGGTCTGGGGGAGTGGGTTTTGGTCTGGCGGAGTGGGTTTGGGTCTGGCGCAGTAAGTTTGGGTCTGGCGGAGTGGGTTTGGGTCTGGCGGAGTGGGTTTGGGTCTGGCGGAGTGGGTTTTGGTCTGGCGGAGTGGGTTTGGGTCTGGCGGAGTTGGTTTGGGTCTGGCGGAGTGGGTTTGGGTCTGGCGGAGTGGGTTTTGGTCTGGCGGAGTTGGTTTGGGTCTGGCGGAGCGGGTTTGGGTCTGGCGGAGTGGGTTCGGGGCTGGCAGAGTGGGTTTGGGTCTGGCGGAGTGGGTTGGGTTCTGGCGGAGTGGGTTTGGGGTCTGGCAGGGTGGGTTTGGGTCTGGCGGAGTGGGTTCGGGGCTGGCAGAGTGGGTTTGGGTCTGGCGGAGTGGGTTGGGTTCTGGCGGAGTGGGTTCGGGTCTGGCGGAGTGGGTTCGGGTCTGGAGGAGTGGGTTGGGGTCTGTCGGAGTGGGTTGTGGTCTGGCGGAGTGGGTTTGGGTCTGGCGGAGTGGGCTTGGGTCTGACGGAGTGGGTTTGGGTCTGGCGGAGTGGGTTTGGGTCTGGCGGAGTGGGTTTGGGTCTGTCGGAGTGGGTTTGGGTCTGACGGAGTGGGTTTGGGACTGGCGGAGTGGGTTTGGGTCTGGCGGAGTGGGTTTGGGGTCTGGCGGAGGGGGTTTGGGGTCTGGCGGAGTGGGTTCGGGGTCTGGCGGAGTGGGTTGGGGTCTGGCGGAGTGGGTTCGGGTCTGTCGGTGTGGGTTTGGGTCTGGCGGAGTGGGTTGGGGTCTGGCGGATTGGGTTCGGGTCTGGCGGAGTGGGTTGGGGTCTGGCGGAGTGGGTTGGGGTCTGGCGGAGTGGGTTGGGGTCTGGCGGAGTGGGTTCGGGTCTGGCGGAGTGGGTTGGGGTCTGGCGGAGTGGGTTGGGGTCTGGCGGAGTGGGTTTGGGTCTGGCGGAGTGGGTTTGGGTCTGGCGGAGTGGGTTTGGGTCTGGCGGAGTGGGTTTGGGTGTGGCGTAGTGGGCTTGTGGTCTGGCGGATTGGGTTCAGGCCTGGCGGAGTGGGGTCGGGTCTGGCGGAGTGCGTTTGGGTCTGGCGGAGTGGGTTGGGGTCTGGCGGAGTGGGTTCGGGTCTGGCGGAGTGGGTTCGGGTTTGGCGGAGTGGGTTCGGGTCAGGCGGAGTGGGTTTGGTTCTGGCGGAGTGAGTTGGGGTCTGGCGGAGTGGGTTTGGGTCTGGCGGAGTGGGTTTGGGTCTGGCGGAGTGGGTTTGGGTCTGGCGGAGTGGGTTTGGGTCTGGCGGAGTGGGTTTGGTTCTGGCGAAGTGGGTTTGGGTCTGGCGGAGTGGGTTCGGGCCTGGCGCAGTGGGTGCGGGTCTGGCGGAGTGGGTTTGGGTCTGGATTAGTGGGTTTGGGTCTGGCGGAGTGGGTTTGGGTCTGGCGGAGTGGGTTTGGGTCTGGCGGAGTTGGTTTGGGTCTGGCGGATTGGGTTTGGGTGTGGCGGAGTGGGTTTGGGGTCTGGCGGAGTGGGTTTGGGTCGTGCGGAGTGGGTTTGGGTCTGGCGGAGTGGGTTTGGGTCTGGCGGAGTGGCTTTGGGTCTGGCGGAGTGGGTTGGGGTCTGGCGGAGTGGGTTGGGGTCTGGCGGAGTGGGTTCGGGTCTGGCGGTGTGGGTTCGGGTCTGGCGGAGTGGGTTCGGGTCTGGCGGGGTGGGTTCGGGTCTGGCGGAGTGGGTTCGGGTCTGGCGGAGGGGGCTTGGATCTGGCGGAGTGGAATTGGGTCTGGCGGAGTGGGGTTGGGTCTGGCGGATTGGGCTTGGGTCTGGCGGAGAGGGTTTGGGTCTGGCGGAGTGGGTTTGGGTCTGGCGGATTGGGTTTGGGTCTGGCGGAGTGGGTTTTGGTCTGGCGGAGTGGGTTTGGGTCTGGCGGAGTGGGTTTGGGCCTGGCGGAGTGGGTTTGGGTCTGGCGGAGTGGGTTTGGGTCTGGCGGATTGGGTTTGGGGTTTGGCGGAGTGGGTTTGTGTCTGGCGGAGTGGGTTTGGGGCTGGCGGAGTGGGTTTCTGTTTGTCGGAGTGGGTTTGGGTCTGGCGGAGTGGGTTTGGGTCTGGCGGAGTGGGTTTGGGTCTGGCGGAGTGGGTTTGGGTCTGGCGGAGTGGGTTTGGGTCTGGCGTAGTGGGTTTGGGTCTGGCGGAGTGGGTTTGGGGTCTGGCGGAGTGGGTTTTGGTGTGGCGGAGTGGGTTTGGGTCTGGCGGAGTGGGTTTGGGTCTGGCGGAGTTGGTTTGGGTCTGCCGGAGTGGGTTTGGGTCTGGCGGAGTGGGTTTGAGTGTGGCGGAGTGGGTTGTGGGTCTGGCGGAGTGGGTTTGTGTCTGGCGGAGTGGGTTTGGGGCTGGCGGAGTGGGTTTCTGTTTGGCGGAGTGGGTTTAGGTCTGGCGGAGTGTGTTTGGGTCTGGCGGAGTGGGTTTGGGTCTGGCGGACTGTGTTTGGGTCTGGCGGAGTGGGTTTGCGTCTGGCGGAGTGGGTTTGGGTCTGGCGGAGTGGGGTTGGGTCTGGCGGAGTGGGCTTGGGTCTGGCGGAGTGGGTTTGGGTCTGGCGGAGTGGGTTTGGGTCTGGCGGAGTTGGTTTGGGTCTGGCGGAGTGGGTTTTGGTCTGGCGGAGTGGGTCTTGGTCTGTCGGAGTGGGTTTGGGTCTGACGGAGTGGGTTTGGGACTGGCGGAGTGGGTTTGAGTCTGGCGGAGTGGGTTTGGGGTCTGGCGGAGGGGGTTTGGGGTCTGGCGGAGTGGGTTCGGGGTCTGGCGGAGTGGGTTGGGGTCTGGCGGAGTGGGTTCGGGTCTGTCGGTGTGGGTTTGGGTCTGGCGGAGTGGGTTGGGGTCTGGCGGATTGGGTTCGGGTCTGGCGGAGTGGGTTGGGGTCTGGCGGAGTGGGTTAGGGTCTTGCGGAGTGGGTTGGGGTCTGGCGGAGTGGGTTGAGGTCTGGCGGAGTGGGCTGGGGTCTGGCGGAGTGTGTTCTGGTCTGGCGGAGTGGGTTTGGGTCTGTCGGAGTGGGTTCGGGTCTGGCGGAGTGGGTTTGGGTCTTGCGGAGTGGGTTTGGGTCTGGCGGAGTGGGTTTGGGTCTGGCGGAGTGGGTTTGGGTCTGGCGGAGTGGGTTTGGGTCTGGCGGAGTGGGTTTGCGTCTGGCGGAGTGGGTTTGGGGCTGGCGGAGTGGATTTGGGTCTGGCGGAGTGGGTTTGGGTGTGGCGTAGTGGGCTTGTGGTCTGGCGGATTGGGTTCAGGTCTGGCAGAGTGGGGTTGGGTCTGGCGGAGTGCGTTTGGGTCTGGCGGAGTGGGTTGGGGTCTGGCGGAGTGGGTTCGGTTCTGGCGGAGTAGGTTCGGGTTTGGCGGAGTGGGTTCGGGTCTGGCGGAGTGGGTTTGGTTCTGGCGGAGTGAGTTTGGGTCTGGCGGAGTGGGTTTGGGTCTGGCGGAGTGGGTTTGGGTCTGGCGGAGTGGGGTTGGGTCTGGCGGAGTGGGCTTGGGTCTGGCGGAGTGGGTTTGGGTCTGGCGGAGTGGGTTTGGGTCTGGCGGAGTTGGTTTGGGTCTGGCGGAGTGGGTTTTGGTCTGGCGGAGTGGGTCTTGGTCTGTCGGAGTGGGTTTGGGTCTGACGGAGTGGGTTTGGGACTGGCGGAGTGGGTTTGAGTCTGGCGGAGTGGGTTTGGGGTCTGGCGGAGGGGGTTTGGGGTCTGGCGGTGTGGGTTCGGGGTCTGGCGGAGTGGGTTGGGGTCTGGCGGAGTGGGTTCGGGTCTGTCGGTGTGGGTTTGGGTCTGGCGGAGTGGGTTGGGGTCTGGCGGATTGGGTTCGGGTCTGGCGGAGTGGGTTGGGGTCTGGCGGAGTGGGTTAGGGTCTTGCGGAGTGGGTTGGGGTCTGGCGGAGTGGGTTTGGGTCTGGCGGAGTGGGTTTGGGTCTGGCGGAGTGGGTTTGGGTCTGGCGAAGTGGGTTTGGGTCTGGCGGAGTGGGTTCGGGTCTGGCGCAGTGGGTTCGGGTCTGGCGGAGTGGGTTCGGGTCTGGCGGAGTGGGTTCGGGTCTGGCGGTGTGGGTTCGGGTCTGGCGGAGTGGGTTCGGGTCTGGCGGGGTGGGTTCGGGTCTGGCGGAGTGGGTTCGGGTCTGGCGGAGGGGGCTTGGATCTGGCGGAGTGGAATTGGGTCTGGCGGAGTGGGTTTGGGTCTGGCGGAGTGGCTTTGGGTCTGGCGGAGTGGGTTGGGGTCTGGCGGAGTGGGTTGGGGTCTGGCGGAGTGGGTTCGGGTCTGGCGGTGTGGGTTCGGGTCTGGCGGAGTGGGTTCGGGTCTGGCGGGGTGGGTTCGGGTCTGGCGGAGTGGGTTCGGGTCTGGCGGAGGGGGCTTGGATCTGGCGGAGTGGAATTGGGTCTGGCGGAGTGGGGTTGGGTCTGGTGGATTGGGCTTGGGTCTGGCGGAGAGGGTTTGGGTCTGGCGGATTGGGTTTGGGTCTGGCGGAGTGGGTTTTGGTCTGGCGGAGTGGGTTTGGGTCTGGCGGAGTGGGTTTGGGCCTGGCGGAGTGGGTTGGGGTCTGGCGGAGTGGGTTGAGGTCTGGCGGAGTGGGCTGGGGTCTGGCGGAGTGTGTTCTGGACTGGCGCAGTGGGTTTGGGTCTGGCGGAGTGGGTTTGGGTCTGGCGTAGTGGGTTTGGGTCTGGCGGAGTGGGTTTGGGGTCTGGCGGAGTGGGTTTTGGTCTGGCGGAGTGGGTTTGGGTCTGGCGGAGTGGGTTTGGGTCTGGCGGAGTTGGTTTGGGTCTGCCGGAGTGGGTTTGGGTCTGGCGGAGTGGGTTTGAGTGTGGCGGAGTGGGTTGTGGGTCTGGCGGAGTGGGTTTGGGTCTGGCGGAGTGGGTTTTGGTCTGGCGGAGTGGGTCTTGGTCTGTCGGAGTGGGTTTGGGTCTGACGGAGTGGGTTTGGGACTGGCGGAGTGGGTTTGAGTCTGGCGGAGTGGGTTTGGGGTCTGGCGGAGGGGGTTTGGGGTCTGGCGGAGTGGGTTCGGGGTCTGGCGGAGTGGGTTGGGGTCTGGCGGAGTGGGTTCGGGTCTGTCGGTGTGGGTTTGGGTCTGGCGGAGTGGGTTGGGGTCTGGCGGATTGGGTTCGGGTCTGGCGGAGTGGGTTGGGGTCTGGCGGAGTGGGTTAGGGTCTTGCGGAGTGGGTTGGGGTCTGGCGGAGTGGGTTTGGGTCTGGCGGAGTGGGTTTGGGTCTGGCGGAGTGGGTTTGGGTCTGGCGAAGTGGGTTTGGGTCTGGCGGAGTGGGTTCGGGTCTGGCGCAGTGGGTTCGGGTCTGGCGGAGTGGGTTCGGGTCTGGCGGAGTGGGTTCGGGTCTGGCGGTGTGGGTTCGGGTCTGGCGGAGTGGGTTCGGGTCTGGCGGGGTGGGTTCGGGTCTGGCGGAGTGGGTTCGGGTCTGGCGGAGGGGGCTTGGATCTGGCGGAGTGGAATTGGGTCTGGCGGAGTGGGTTTGGGTCTGGCGGAGTGGCTTTGGGTCTGGCGGAGTGGGTTGGGGTCTGGCGGAGTGGGTTGGGGTCTGGCGGAGTGGGTTCGGGTCTGGCGGTGTGGGTTCGGGTCTGGCGGAGTGGGTTCGGGTCTGGCGGGGTGGGTTCGGGTCTGGCGGAGTGGGTTCGGGTCTGGCGGAGGGGGCTTGGATCTGGCGGAGTGGAATTGGGTCTGGCGGAGTGGGGTTGGGTCTGGTGGATTGGGCTTGGGTCTGGCGGAGAGGGTTTGGGTCTGGCGGATTGGGTTTGGGTCTGGCGGAGTGGGTTTTGGTCTGGCGGAGTGGGTTTGGGTCTGGCGGAGTGGGTTTGGGCCTGGCGGAGTGGGTTTGGGTCTGTCGGTGTGGGTTTGGGTCTGGCGGAGTGGGTTGGGGTCTGGCGGATTGGGTTCGGGTCTGGCGGAGTGGGTTGGGGTCTGGCGGAGTGGGTTAGGGTCTTGCGGAGTGGGTTGGGGTCTGGCGGAGTGGGTTGAGGTCTGGCGGAGTGGGCTGGGGTCTGGCGGAGTGTGTTCTGGACTGGCGCAGTGGGTTTGGGTCTGGCGGAGTGGGTTTGGGTCTGGCGTAGTGGGTTTGGGTCTGGCGGAGTGGGTTTGGGGTCTGGCGGAGTGGGTTTTGGTCTGGCGGAGTGGGTTTGGGTCTGGCGGAGTGGGTTTGGGTCTGGCGGAGTTGGTTTGGGTCTGCCGGAGTGGGTTTGGGTCTGGCAGAGTGGGTTTGAGTGTGGCGGAGTGGGTTGTGGGTCTGGCGGAGTGGGTTTGTGTCTGGCGGAGTGGGTTTGGGGCTGGCGGAGTGGGTTTCTGTTTGGCGGAGTGTGTTTAGGTCTGGCGGAGTGTGTTTGGGTCTGGCGGAGTGGGTTTGGGTCTGGCGGACTGGGTTTGGGTCTGGCGGAGTGGGTTTGCGTCTGGCGGAGTGGGTTTGGGTCTGGCGGAGTGGGGTTGGGTCTGGCGGAGTGGGCTTGGGTCTGGCGGAGTGGGTTTGGGTCTGGCGGAGTGGGTTTGGGTCTGGCGGAGTTGGTTTGTGTCTGGCGGAGTGGGTTTTGGTCTGGCGGAGTGGGTCTTGGTCTGTCGGAGTGGGTTTGGGTCTGACGGAGTGGGTTTGGGACTGGCGGAGTGGGTTTGAGTCTGGCGAAGTGGGTTTGGGGTCTGGCGGAGGGGGTTTGGGGTCTGGCGGAGTGGGTTCGGGGTCTGGCGGAGTGGGTTGGGGTCTGGCGGAGTGGGTTCGGGTCTGTCGGTGTGGGTTTGGGTCTGGCGGAGTGGGTTGGGGTCTGGCGGATTGGGTTCGGGTCTGGCGGATTGGGTTGGGGTCTGGCGGAGTGGGTTAGGGTCTTGCGGAGTGGGTTGGGGTCTGGCGGAGTGGGTTGAGGTCTGGCGGAGTGGGCTGGGGTCTGGCGGAGTGTGTTCTGGTCTGGCGGAGTGGGTTTGGGTCTGTCGGAGTGGGTTCGGGTCTGGCGGAGTGGGTTTGGGTCTTGCGGAGTGGGTTTGGGTCTGGCGGAGTGGGTTTGGGTCTGGCGGAGTGGGTTTGGGTCTGGCGGAGTGGGTTTGGGTCTGGCGGAGTGGGTTTGCGTCTGGCGGAGTGGGTTTGGGGCTGGCGGAGTGGATTTGGGTCTGGCGGAGTGGGTTTGGGTGTGGCGTAGTGGGCTTGTGGTCTGGCGGATTGGGTTCAGGTCTGGCAGAGTGGGGTCGGGTCTGGCGGAGTGCGTTTGGGTCTGGCGGAGTGGGTTGGGGTCTGGCGGAGTGGGTTCGGGTCTGGCGGAGTCGGTTCGGGTTTGGCGGAGTGGGTTCGGGTCTGGCGGAGTGGGTTTGGTTCTGGCGGAGTGAGTTTGGGTCTGGCGGAGTGGGTTTGGGTCTGGCGGAGTGGGTTTGGGTCTGGCGGAGTGGGTTTGGGTCTGGCGGAGTGGGTTTGGGTCTGGCGGAGTGCGTTTGGGTCTGGCGAAGTGGGTTTGGGTCTGGCGGAGTGGGTTCGGGTCTGGCGCAGTGGGTTCGGGTCTGGCGGAGTGGGTTCGGTTCTGGCGGAGTGGGTTCGGGTCTGGCGGTGTGGGTTCGGGTCTGGCGGAGTGGGTTCGGGTCTGGCGGGGTGGGTTCGGGTCTGGCGGAGTGGGTTCGGGTCTGGCGGAGGGGGCTTGGATCTGGCGGAGTGGAATTGGGTCTGGCGGAGTGGGTTTGGGTCTGGCGGAGTGGCTTTGGGTCTGGCGGAGTGGGTTGGGGTCTGGCGGAGTGGGTTGGGGTCTGGCGGAGTGGGTTCGGGTCTGGCGGTGTGGGTTCGGGTCTGGCGGAGTGGGTTCGGGTCTGGCGGGGTGGGTTCGGGTCTGGCGGAGTGGGTTCGGGTCTGGCGGAGGGGGCTTGGATCTGGCGGAGTGGAATTGGGTCTGGCGGAGTGGGGTTGGGTCTGGCGGATTGGGCTTGGGTCTGGCGGAGAGCGTTTGGGTCTGGCGGAGTGGGTTTGGGTCTGGCGGATTGGGTTTGGGTCTGGCGGAGTGGGTTTTGGTCTGGCGGAGTGGGTTTGGGTCTGGCGGAGTGGGTTTGGGCCTGGCGGAGTGGGTTTGGGTCTGGCGGAGTGGGTTTGGGTCTGGCGGATTGGGTTTGGGGTCTGGCGGAGTGGGTTTGTGTCTGGCGGAGTGGGTTTGGGGCTGGCGGAGTGGGTTTCTGTTTGGCGGAGTGGGTTTGGGTCTGGCGGAGTGGGTTTGGGTCTGGCGGAGTGGGTTTGGGTCTGGCGGAGTGGGTTTGGGTCTGGCGGAGTGGGTTTGGGTCTGGCGTAGTGGGTTTGGGTCTGGCGGAGTGGGTTTGGGGTTTGGCGGAGTGGGTTTTGGTCTGGCGGAGTGGGTTTGGGTCTGGCGGAGTGGGTTTGGGTCTGGCGGAGTGGGTTTGTGTCTGGCGGAGTGGGTTTGGGTCTGGCGGAGTGGGTTTGGGTCTGGCGGAGTGGGTTGGAGTGTGGCGGAGTGGGTTCGGGTCTGTCGGTGTGGGTTTGGGTCTGGCGGAGTGGGTTGAGGTCTGGCGGATTGGGTTGGGGTCTGGCGGAGTGTGTTCTGGTCTGGCGGAGTGGGTTTGGGTCTGGCGGAGTGGGTTTGGGTCTGGCGGAGTGGGTTTGCGTCTGGCGGAGTGGGTTTGGGGCTGGCGGAGTGGGTTTGGGTCTGGCGGAGTGGGTTTGGGTGTGGCGTAGTGGGCTTGTGGTCTGGCGGATTGGGTTCAGGTCTGGCGGAGTGGGTTTGGGTCTGGCGGAGTGGATTTGGGGTATGGCGGAGTGGGTTTGGGTCTGGCGAAGTGGGTTTGGGGCTGGCGGAGTGGGTTTGGGTCTGGCGGAGTGGGTTTGGGTCTGGCGGAGTGGGTTTGGGTCTGGGGGAGTGGGTTTTGGTCTGGCGGAGTGGGTTCGGGTCTGGCGGATTGGGTTGGGGTCTGGTGGAGTGGCTTCGGTTTTGGCGGAGTGGGTTCGGGTCTGGCGGAGTGGGTTTCGGTCTGGCGGAGTGGGCTTGGGTCTGGCGGATTGGGTTTGGGTCTGGCGGAGTGGGTTTCGGTCTGGCGGAGTGGGTTTGGGTCTGGCGGAGTGGGTTTGGGCCTGGCAGAGTGGGTTTGGGTCTGGCGGAGTGGGTTTGGGTCTGGCGGATTGGGTTTGGGGTCTGGCGGTGTGGGTTTGTGTCTGGCGGAGTGGGTTTGGGGCTGGCGGAGTGGGTTTCTGTTTGGCGGAGTGGGTTTGGGTCTGGCGGAGTGGGTTTGGGTCTGGCGGAGTGGGTTTGGGTCTGGCGGAGTGGGTTTGGGTCTGGCGGAGTGGGTTTGCGTCTGGCGGAGTGGGTTTGGGTCTGGCGTAGTGGGTTTGGGTCTGGCGGAGTGGGTTTGGGGTCTGGGGGAGTGGGTTTTGGTCTGGCGGAGTGGGTTTGGGTCTGGCGCAGTAAGTTTGGGTCTGGCGGAGTGGGTTTGGGTCTGGCGGAGTGGGTTGGGGTCTGGCGGATTGGGTTCGGGTCTGGCGGAGTGGGTTGGGGTCTGGCGGAGTGGGTTGGGGTCTGGCGGAGTGGGTTGGGGTCTGGCGGAGTGGGTTGGGGTCTGGCGGAGTGGGTTGAGGTCTGGCGGATTGGGTTGGGGTCTGGCGGAGTGTGTTCTGGTCTGGCGGAGTGGGTTTGGGTCTGTCGGAGTGGGTTCGGGTCTGGCGGAGTGGGTTTGGGTCTTGCGGAGTGGGTTTGGGTCTGGCGGAGTGGGTTTGGGTCTGGCGGAGTGGGTTTGCGTCTGGCGGAGTGGGTTTGGGGCTGGCGGAGTGGGTTTGGGTCTGGCGGAGTGGGTTTGGGTGTGGCGTAGTGGGCTTGTGGTCTGGCGGATTGGGTTCAGGTCTGGCGGAGTGGGTTTGGGTCTGGCGGAGTGGGTTTGGGTCTGGGGGAGTGGGTTTTGGTCTGGCGGAGTGGGTTCGGGTCTGGCGGATTGGGTTGGGGTCTGGTGGAGTGGCTTCGGTTTTGGCGGAGAGGGTTCGGGTCTGGCGGAGTGGGTTTCGGTCTGGCGGAGTGGGCTTGGGTCTGGCGGATTGGGTTTGGGTCTGGCGGAGTGGGTTTTGGTCTGGCGGAGTGGGTTTGGGTCTGGCGGAGTGGGTTTGGGCCTGGCAGAGTGGGTTTGGGTCTGGCGGAGTGGGTTTGGGTCTGGCGGATTGGGTTTGGGGTCTGGCGGTGTGGGTTTGTGTCTGGCGGAGTGGGTTTGGGGCTGGCGGAGTGGGTTTCTGTTTGGCGGAGTGGGTTTGGGTCTGGCGGAGTGGGTTTGGGTCTGGCGGAGTGGGTTTCGGTCTGGCGGAGTGGGTTTGGGTCTGGCGGAGTGGGTTTGCGTCTGGCGGAGTGGGTTTGGGTCTGGCGTAGTGGGTTTGGGTCTGGCGGAGTGGGTTTGGGGTCTGGGGGAGTGGGTTTTGGTCTGGCGGAGTGGGTTTGGGTCTGGCGCAGTAAGTTTGGGTCTGGCGGAGTGGGTTTGGGTCTGGCGGAGTGGGTTTGGGTCTGGCGGAGTGGGTTTGGGTCTGGCGTAGTGGGTTTGGGTCTGGCGGAGTTGGTTTGGGTCTGGCGGAGTGGGTTTGGGTCTGGCGGAGTGGGTTTTGGTCTGGCGGAGTTTTTTGGGTCTGGCGGAGTGGGTTTGGGTCTGGCGGAGTGGGTTTGGGTCTGGCGGAGTGGGTTTGGGGTCTGGCGGGGTGGGTTTGGGTCTGGCGGAGTGGGTTCGGGGCTGGCAGAGTGGGTTTGGGTCTGGCGGAGTGGGTTGGGTTCTGGCGGAGTGGGTTCGGGTCTGGCGGAGTGGGTTCGGGTCTGGAGGAGTGTGTTGGGGTCTGGCGGAGTGGGTTGTGGTCTGGCGGAGTGGGTTTGGGTCTGGCGGAGTGGGGTTGGGTCTGGCGGAGTGGGCTTGGGTCTGGCAGAGTGGGTTTGGGTCTGGCGGAGTGGGTTTGGGTCTGGCGGAGTTGGTTTGGGTCTGGCGGGGTGGGTTTTGGTATGGCGGAGTGGGTTTTGGTCTGTCGGAGTGGGTTTGGGTCTGACGGAGTGGGTTTGGGACTGGCGGAGTGGGTTTGGGTCTGGCGGAGTGGGTTTGGGGTCTGGCGGAGGGGGTTTGGGGTCTGGCGGAGTGGGTTCGGGTCTGTCGGTGTGGGTTTGGGTCTGGCGGAGTGGGTTGGGGTCTGGCGGATTGGGTTGGGGTCTGGCGGAGTGGGTTGGGGTCTGGCGGAGTGGGTTGGGGTCTGGCGGATTGGGTTCAGGTCTGGCGGAGTGGGGTCGGGTCTGGCGGAGTGCGTTTGGGTCTGGCGGAGTGGGTTGGGGTCTGGCGGAGTGGGTTCGGGTCTGGCGGAGTAGGTTCGGGTTTGGCGGAGTGGGTTCGGGTCTGGCGGAGTGGGTTTGGTTCTGGCGGAGGGAGTTTGGGTCTGGCGGAGCGGGTTTGGGTCTGGCGGAGTGGGTTTGGGTCTGGCGGAGTGGGTTTGGGTCTGGCGGAGTGGGTTTGGGTCTGGCGGAGTGGGTATGGGTCTGGCGGAGTGGGTTCGGGTCTGGCGGAGTGGGTTCGGGTCTGGCGCAGTGGGTTCGGGTCTGGCGGAGTGGGTTCGGGTCTGGCGGAGTGGGTTGGGGTATGGCGGAGTGGGTTCGGGTCCGGCGGAGTGGGTTTGGGGCTGGCGGAGTGGGTTTGGGTCTGGCGGAGTGGGTTTGGGTCTGGCGGAGTGGGTTTGGGTCTGGTGGAGTGGGTTTGGGTCTGGGGGAGTGGGTTTTGGTCTGGCGGAGTGGGTTCGGGTCTGGCGGATTGGGTTGGTGTCTGGTGGAGTGGGTTCGGTTTTGGCGGAGTGGGTTCGGGTCTGGCGGATTGGGTTTGGGTCTGGCGGTGTGGGTTCGGGACTGGCGGCGTGGGTTCGGGTCTGGCGGAGTGGGTTTGGGTCTGGCGGAGTGGGTTTGGGTCTGGCGGAGTGGGTTGGGGTCTGGCGGAGTGGGTTAGGGCCTGGCGGAGTGGGTTTGGGGCTGGCGGAGTGGGTTTGGGTCTGGCGGAGTGGGTTTGGGTCTGGCGGAGTGGGTTTAGGTCTAGCAGAGTGGGTTTGGGTCTGGGGTGTGGGTTTGGGTCTGGCGGAGTGAGTTTGGGTCTGGCAGAGTGGGTTTTGGTCTGGATGAGTGGGTTTGGGTCTGGCGGAGTGGGTTTGGGTCTGGCGGAGTGGGTTTGGGTCTGGCGGAGTTGGTTTGGGTCTGGTGGAGTGGGTTTGGGTGTGGCGGAGTGGGTTTGGGGTCTGGCGGAGTGGGATTGGGTCGTGCGGAGTGGGTTTGGGTCTGGCGGAGTGGGTTTGGGTCTGGCGGAGTGGGTTTGGGTCTGGCGGAGTGGGTTTGGGTCTGGCGGAGTGGCTTTGGGTCTGTCGGAGTGGGTTGGGGTCTGGCGGAGTGGGTTGTTGTCTGGCGGAGTGGGTTCGGGTCTGGCGGTGTGGGTTCGGATCTGGCGGAGTGGGTTCGGGTCTGGCGGGGTGGGTTCGGGTCTGGCGGAGTGGGTTCGGGTCTGGCGGAGGGGGCTTGGGTCTGGCGGAGTGGAATTGGGTCTGGCGGAGTGGGGTTGGGTCTGGCGGAGTGGGCTTGGGTCTGGCGGAGAGGGTTTGGGTCTGGCGGAGTGGGTTTGGGTCTGGCGGAGTGGGTTTGGGTCTGGAGGAGTGGGTTGGGGTCTGGCGGAGTGGGTTTGGGTCTTGTGGAGTGGGTTTGGGCCTGGCGGAGTGGGTTTGGGTCTGGCGGAGTGGGTTTGGGTCTGGCGGATTGGGTTTGGGGTCTGGCGGATTGGGTTTGTGTCTGGCGGAGTGGGTTTGGGGCTGGCGGAGTGGGTTTGGGTCTGGCGGAGTGGGTTTCGGTCTGGCGGAGTGGGTTTGGGTCTGGCGGAGTGGGTTTGTGTCTGGCGGAGTGGGTTTGGGTCTGGCGGAGTGGGTTTGGGTCTGGCGGATTGGGTTTGGGTCTGGCGGAGCGGGTTTTGGTCTGGCGGAGTGGGTTTGGGGCTGGCGGATTGGGTTTGGGGTCTGGCGGAGTGGGTTTGTGTCTGGCGGAGTGGGTTTGGGGCTGGCGGAGTGGGTTTCTGTTTGGCGGAGTGGGTTTGGGTCTGGCGGAGTGGGTTTGGATCTGGCGGAGTGGGTTTCGGTCTGGCCGAGTAGGTTTGGGTCTGGCGGAGTGGGTTTGCATCTGGAGGAGTGGGTTTGGGTCTGGCGGAGTGGGTTTGGGTCTGGCGGAGTGGGTTTGGTCTGCCGGAGTGGGTTTGGGTCTGGCGTAGTGGGTTTGGGTCTGGCGGAGTGGGTTTGGGGTCTGGCGGAGTGGGTTTTGGTCTGGCGGAGTGGGTTTGGGTCTGGCGGAGTGGGTTTGGGTCTGGCGGAGTGGGTTTGGGTCTGACGGAGTGGGTTTGGGTCTGGCGGAGTGGGTTGTGGGTCTGGCGGAGTGGGTTTGTGTCTGGCGGAGTGGGTTTGGGGCTGGCGGAGTGGGTTTCTGTTTGGCGGAGTGGGGTTAGGTCTGGCGGAGTGGGTTTGGGTCTGGCGGAGTGGGTTTGGGTCTGGCGGAGTGGGTTTGCGTCTGGCGGAGTGGGTTTGGGTCTGGCGGAGTGGGTTGGGGTCTGGCGGAGTGGGTTTGGGTCTGGCGGAGTGGGTTTGAGTGTGGCGGAGTGGGTTTGGGTCTGGCGGAGTGGGTTTTGGTCTGGCGGAGTGGGTTTGTGGCTGGCGGAGTGGGTTTGGGTTTGGGGGAGTGGGTTTTGGTCTGGCGGAGTGGGTTGGGGTCTGGCGGAGTGGGTTGGGGTCTGGTGGAGTGGGTTCGGTTTTGGCGGAGTGGGTTCGGGTCTGACGGAGTGGGTTTGGGTCTGGCGCAGTGGGGTTTGGTCTGGCGGAGTGGGCTTGGGACTCGCGGAGTGGGTTTGGGTCTGGCGGATTGGGTTTGGGTCTGGCGGATTGGGTTTGCGTCTGGCGGAGTGGGTTCGGGACTGGCGGCGTGGGTTCGGGTCTGGCGGAGTGGGTTTGGGTCTGGCGGAGTGGGTTTGGGTCTGGCGGAGTGGGTTTGGGGTCTGGCGGAGTGGGTTTGCGTCTGGCGGAGTGGGTTTGGGGCTGGCGGAGTGGGTTTGGGTCTGGCGGAGTGGGTTTGGGTCTGGCGGAGTGGGTTTGGGTCTAGCAGAGTGGGTTTGGGTCTGGGGTGTGGGTTTGGGTCTGGCGGAGTGAGTTTGGGTCTGGCAGAGTGGGTTTTGGTCTGGATGAGTGGGTTTGGGTCTGGCGGAGTGGGTTCAGGTCTGGCGGAGTGGGTTTGGGTCTGGCGGAGTTGGTTTGGGTCTGGCGGAGTGGGTTTGGGTGTGGCGGAGTGGGTTTGGGGTCTGGCGGAGTGGGTTTGGGTCTGGCGGAGTGGGTTTGGGTCTGGCGGAGTGGGTTTGGGTCTGGCAGAGTGGGTTTGGGTCTGGCTGAGTGGGTTTGGGTCTGGCGGAGTGGCTTTGGGTCTGGCGGAGTGGGTTGGGGTCTGGCGGAGTGCGTTGGGGTCTGGCGGAGTGGGTTCGGGTATGGTGGTGTGGGTTCGGGTCTGGCGGAGTGCGTTCGGGTCTGGCGGGGCGGGTTCGGGTCTGGCGGAGTGGGTTCGGGTCTGGCTGAGGGGGCTAGTGTCTGGCGGAGTGGAATTGGGTCTGGCGGAGTGGGGTTGGGTCTGGCGGAGTGGGCTTGGGTCTGGCGGAGAGGGTTTGGGTCTGGCGGAGTGGGTTTGGGTCTGGCGGATTGGGTTTGGGTCTGGCGGAGCGGGTTTTGGTCTGGCGGAGTGGGTTTGGGGCTGGCGGATTGGGTTTGTGGTCTGGCGGAGTGGGTTTGTGTCTGGCGGAGTGGGTTTGGGGCTGGCGGAGTGGGGTTCTGTTTGGCGGAGTGGGTTTGGGTCTGGCGGAGTGGGTTTGGGTCTGGCGGAGTGGGTTTCGGTCTGGCCGAGTAGGTTTGGGTCTGGCGGAGTGGGTTTGCGTCTGGAGGAGTGGGTTTGGGTCTGGCGGAGTGGGTTTGGGTCTGGCGGAGTGGGTTTGGTCTGGCGGAGTGGGTTTGGGTCTGGCGTAGTGGGTTTGGGTCTGGCGGAGTGGGTTTGGGGTCTGGCGGAGTGGGTTTTGGTCTGGCGGAGTGGGTTTGGGTCTGGCGGAGTGGGTTTGGGTCTGGCGGAGTGGGTTTGGGTCTGACGGAGTGGGTTTGAGTGTGGCGGAGTGGGTTGTGGGTCTGGCGGAGTGGGTTTGTGTCTGGCGGAGTGGGTTTGGGGCTGGCGGAGTGGGTTTCTGTTTGGCGGAGTGGGTTTAGGTCTGGCGGAGTGGGTTTGGGTCTGTCGGAGTGGGTTTGGGTCTGGCGGAGTGGGTTTGGGTCTGGCGGAGTGGGTTTGCGTCTGGCGGAGTGGGTTTGGGTCTGGCGGAGTGGGTTGGGGTCTGGCGGAGTGGGTTCGGGTCTGTCGTTGTGGGTTTGGGTCTGGCGGAGTGGGTTGGGGTCTGGCGGAGTGGGTTTGGGGTCTGGCGGAGTGGGTTTGGGTCTGGCGGAGTGGGTTTGGGTCTGGCGGAGTGGGGTCGGGTATGGCGGATTGGGTTTGGGTCTGTCGGAGTGGGTTTGGGTCTGGCGGAGTGGGTTGTGGTCTGGCGGAGTGGGTTCGGGTCTGGCGGGGTGGGTTCGGGTCTGGCGGAGTGGGTTCGGGTCTGGCGGAGTGGGATCGGGTCTGGCGGAGAGGGTTCAGGTCTGGCGGAGTGGGTTCGGGTCTGGCGGAGTGGGTTTGGGTCTGCCCGAGTGGGTTTGGGTCTGGCGGAGTGGGTTTGGGTCTGGCGGAGTGGGTTTTGGTCTGGCGGAGTGGGTTTGGGTCTGGCGGAGTGGGTTTGGGTCTGGCGGAGTGGGTTTGGGTCTGGCAGAGTTGGTATGGGTCTGGCGGAGGGGTTTCGGGTCTGGCGGAGTGGTTTTCGATCTGGCGGAGTGGGTTTGGGTCTGGCGGAGTGGGTTTGGGTCTGGCGGAGCGGGTTTGGGTCTGGCGGAGAGGGTTTGGGTCTGGCGAAGCGGGGTTGGGTGTGGCGGTGCGGGCTTGGGTCTGGTGGTGCGGGCTTGGGTCTGGCGGAGTGGGTTTTGGTCTGGCGGAGTGGGTTTGGGTCTGGAGGAGTGGGTTTGGGTCTGGCGGAGTGGGTTTGGGTCTGGCGGAGTGGGTTTGGGTCTGGCGGAGTGGGTTGGGGTCTGGCGGATTGGGTTTGGGTCTGTCGGAGTGGGTTGGGGTCTGGCGGAGTGGGTTGGGGTCTGGCGGAGTGGGTTCGGGTCTGGCGGAGTGGGTTCGGGTCTGGCGGAGTGGGTTCGGGTCTGGCGGAGTGTGTTTGGGTCTGGCGTAGTGGGTTAGGGTCTGGCGGAGTGGGGTTGGGTCTGGCGGAGTGGGTTTGGGGTCTGGCGGAGTGGGTTTGGGACTGGCGGAGTGGGTTTGGGTCTAACGGAGTGGGTTTGGGTCTGGCGGAGTGGGTTTGGGTCTGGCGGAGTGGGCTTGGGTCTGGCGGAGTGGGTTCGGGTCTGGCGGAGTGGGTTGGGGTCTGGCGGAGTGGGTTAGGGTCTGGCGGAGTGGGTTCGGGTCTGGCGGAGTGGGTTATGGTCTGGCGGAATGGGTTCGGCTCTGGCGGAGTGGGTTCGGGTCTGGCGGAGTGTGTTTGGGTCTGGCGGAGTGGGTTCGGGTCTGGCGGAGTGGGTTTGGGTCTGGCGGAGTGGGTTTGGGTCTGGCAGGGTGGGTTTGGGTCTGACGGAGTGGGTTTGGGTCTGGCGGAGTGGGTTTGGGTCTGGCGGAGTGGGTTTGGGTCTGGCGGAGTGGGTTTGGGTCTGGCGGAGTGGGTTTGGGTCTGGCGGAGTGGGTTTGGGTCTGGCGGAGTGGGTTTGGGTCTGGCGGAGTGGGTTTGGGTCTGGCGGAGTGGGCTTGGGTCTGGCGGAGTGGGCTTGGGTCTGGCGGAGTGGGTTTGGGTCTGGCCGAGTGGGCTTTGGTGTGGCGGAGTGGGTTTGGGTCTGGCGGGGGGGGGGGGGGTTTGGGTCTGGCGGAGTGGGTTTGGGTCTTGCGGAGTGGGTTTGGGTCTGGCGGAGTGGGTTTGGGTCTGGCGGAGTGGGTTTGGGTCTGGCGGAGTGGGTTTGGGGTCTGGCGGAGTGGGTTTGGGTCTGGCGGAGTGGGTTTGGGTCTGGCGGAGTGGGGTCGGGTCTGGCGGATTGGGTTTGGGTCTGTCGGAGTGGGTTTGGGTCTGGCGGAGTGGGTTGTGGTCTGGCGGAGTGGGTTCGGGTCTGGCGGGGTGGGTTCGGGTCTGGCGGAGTGGGTTCGGGTCTGGCGGAGTGGGATCGGGTCTGGCGGAGAGGGTTCGGGTCTGGCGGACTGGGTTCGGGTCTGGCGGAGTGGGTTTGGGTCTGCCCGAGTGGGTTTGGGTCTGGCGGAGTGGGTTTGGGTCTGGCGGAGTGGGTTTTGGTCTGGCGGAGTGGGTTTGGGTCTGGAGGAGTGGGTTTGGGTCTGGCGGAGTTGGTTTGGGTCTGGCGGATTGGGTTTGGGTCTGTCGGAGTGGGTTCGGGTCTGGCGGAGTGGGTTCGGGTCTGGCGGAGTGGGTTTCGGGTCTGGCGTAGTGGGTTCGGGTCTGGCGGAGTGTGTTTGGGTCTCGCGGAGTGGGTTTGTGTCTGGCGGAGTGGGTTTGTGTCTGGCGGAGTGGGTTTGGGTCTGGCGGAGTGGGTTTGGGTCTGGCGGGGTGGGTTTGTGTCTGGCGGAGTCGGTTTGGGTCTGGCGGAGTGGGTTAGGGTCTTGCGGAGTGGGTTTGGGTCTGGCGGTGGGTTTGGTTAAGGCAGAGTCGGTTTGGGTCTGGCGGAGTGGGTTTGGGTCTGGCGGGGTGGGTTGTGGTCTGGCGGAGTGGGTTTGGGTCTGGCGGAGTGGGTTTGGGTCTGGCGGAGTGGGTTTGGGTCTGGCGGAGTGGGTTTGGGTCTGGCGGAGTGGGTTTGGGTCTGGCAGAGTTGGTATGGGTCTGGCGGAGGGGGTTTGGGTCTGGCGGAGTGGTTTTGGATCTGGCGGAGTGGGTTTGGGTCTGGCGGAGTGGGTTTGGGTCTGGCGGAGCGGGTTTGGGTCTGGCGGAGAGGGTTTGGGTCTGGCGAAGCGGGGTTGGGTGTGGCGGTGCGGGCTTGGGTCTGGCGGTGCGGGCTTGGGTCTGGCGGAGTGGGTTTTGGTCTGGCGGAGTGGGTTTAGGTCTGGAGGAGTGGGTTTGGGTCTGGCGGAGTGGGTTCGGGTCTGGCGGAGTGGGTTGGGGTCTGGCGGAGTGGGTTCGGGTTTGGCGGAGTGGGTTCGGGTCTGGCGGAGTGGGTTATGGTCTGGCGGAATGGGTTCGGCTCTGGCGGAGTGGGTTCGGGTCTGGCGGAGTGGGTTTGGGTCTGGCGGAGTGGGTTTGGGTCTGGCGGGGTGGGTTTGGGTCTGACGGAGTGGGTTTGGGTCTGGCGGAGTGGGTTTGGGTCTGGCGGAGTGGGTTTGGGTCTGGCGGAGTGCGTTTGGGTCTGGCGGAGTGGGTTCGGGTCTGTCGGAGTGGGTTCGAGTCTGGCGGAGTGGGTTGGGGTCTGGCGGAGTGGGTTCGGGTCTGGCGGAGTGGGTTCGGGTCTGGCGGAGTGGGTTATGGTCTGGCGGAATGGGTTCGGCTCTGGCGGAGTGGGTTCGGGTCTGGCGGAGTGTGTTTGGGTCTGGCGGAGTGGGTTCGGGTCTGGCGGAGTGGGTTTGGGTCTGGCGGAGTGGGTTTGGGTCTGGCGGAGTGGGTTTGGGTCTGGCGGAGTGGGTTTGGGTCTGGCGGGGTGGGTTTGGGTCTGACGGAGTGGGTTTGGGTCTGGCGGAGTGGGTTAGGGTCTGGCTGAGTGGGTTTGGGTCAGGCGGTGGGTTTGGGTATGGCAGAGTGGGTTTGGGTCTGGCGGAGTGGGTTTGGGTCTGGCGGAGTGGGTTTGGGTCTGGCGGAGTGGGTTTGGGTCTGGCGGAGTGGGTTTGGGTCTGGTGGAGTGGGTTTGGGTCTGGCGGAGTGGGTTTGGGTCTGGCGGAGTGGGTTTAGGGTCTGGCGGAGTGGGTTTGGTTCCGGCGGAGTGGGTTTGGGTCTGGCGGAGTGGGTTTGGGTCTGGCGGAATGTGTATAGGTCTGGCGGAGTGGGTTTGGGTCTGGCGGAGTGGGTTTGGGTCTGGCGGAGTGGGTTCGGGTCTGTCGGAGTGGGTTTGGGTGTGGCGGAGTGGGTTTGGGTGTGGCGGAGTGGGTTTGGGGTCTGGCGGAGTGGGATTGTGGCTGCCGGAGTGGGTTTGGGTCTGGCGGAGAAAGTTTGGTTCTGGCGGAGTGGGTTTGGGTCTGGCGGAGTGCGTTTGGGTCTGGCGGAGTGGGTTTGGCTCTGGCGGAGTGGGTTCGGGTCTGGCGGAATGGGTTCGGGTCTGTCGGAGTGGGTTGGGGTCTGGCGGAGTGTGTTTGGGTCTGGCGGAGTGGGTTTGGGTCTGGCGGAGTGGGTTAGGGTCTGGCGGAGTGGGTTTTTTGTCTGGCGGTGGGTTTGGGTATGGCAGAGTGGGTTTGGGTCTGGAGGAGTGGGTTTGGGTCTGGCGGAGTGGGTTTGGGTCTGGCGGAATGTGTATGGGTCTGGCGGAGTGGGTTTGCGTCTGGCGGAGTGGGTTTGGGTCTGGCGGAGTGGCTTTGGGTCTGGCGGAGTGGGTTTCGGTCTGGCGGAGTGGCTTTGGGTCTGGCGGACTGGGTTTGGGTCTGGCGGAGTGGGTTTGGGTCTGGCGGATTGGGTTTGGGGTCTGGCGGAGTGGGTTTGTGTCTGGCGGAGTGGGTTCGGATCAGCCGGAGTGGGTTCGGGTCTGGCGGAGTGGGATCGGGTCTGGCGGAGAAGGTTCGGGTCTGGCGGAGTGGGTTCGGGTCTGGCGGAGTGGGTTCGGGTCTGGCAAAGTGGGGTTGGGTCTGGCGGTGTGGGCTTGGGTCTGGCGGAGTGGGTTTGGGTCTGGCGGAGTGGGTTTGGGTCTGGCGGAGTGGGTTTGGGTCTGGCGGGGTGGGTTTGGGTCTGACGGAGTGGGTTTGGGTCTGGCGGAGTGGGTTAGGGTCTGGCGGAGTGGGTTTGGGTCTGGCGGTGGGTTTGGGTATGGCAGAGTGGGTTTGGGTCTGGCGGAGTGGGTTTGGGTCTGGCGGAGTGGGTTTGGGTCTGGCGGAGTGGGTTTGGGTCTGGCGGAGTGGGTTTGGGTCTGGAGGAGTGGGTTTGGGTCTGGCGGAGAGGGTTTGGGTCTGGCGGAGTGGGTTTAGGGTCTGGCGGAGTGGGTGTGGGTCCGGCGGAGTGGGTTTGGGTCTGGCGGAGTGGGTTTGGGTCTGGCGGAATGTGTATAGGTCTGGCGGAGTGGGTTTGGGTCTGGCGGAGTGGGTTTGGGTCTGGCGGAGTGGGTTTGGGTCTGTCGGAGTGGGTTTGGGTGAGGCGGAGTGGGTTTGGGGTCTGGCGGAGTGGGTTTGTGGCTGCCGGAGTGGGTTTGGGTCTGGCGGAGAAAGTTTGGTTCTGGCGGAGTGGGTTTGGGTCTGGCGGAATGGGTTCGGGTCTGTCGGAGTGGGTTGGGGTCTGGCGGAGTGGGTTTGGGTCTGGCGGAGTGGGTTTGGGTCTGGCGGAGTGGGTTTGGGTCTGGTGGAGTGGGTTTGGGTCTGGCGGAGTGGGTTTGGGTCTGGCGGAGTGGGTTTAGGGTCTGGCGGAGTGGGTTTGGGTCCGGCGGAGTGGGTTTGGGTCTGGCGGAGTGGGTTTGGGTCTGGCGGAATGTGTATAGGTCTGGCGGAGTGGGTTTGGGTCTGGCGGAGTGGGTTTGGGTCTGGCGGAGTGGGTTCGGGTCTGTCGGAGTGGGTTTGGGTGTGGCGGAGTGGGTTTGGGTGTGGCGGAGTGGGTTTGGGGTCTGGCGGAGTGGGATTGTGGCTGCCGGAGTGGGTTTGGGTCTGGCGGAGAAAGTTTGGTTCTGGCGGAGTGGGTTTGGGTCTGGCGGAGTGCGTTTGGGTCTGGCGGAGTGGGTTTGGCTCTGGCGGAGTGGGTTCGGGTCTGGCGGAATGGGTTCGGGTCTGTCGGAGTGGGTTGGGGTCTGGCGGAGTGTGTTTGGGTCTGGCGGAGTGGGTTTGGGTCTGGCGGAGTGGGTTAGGGTCTGGCGGAGTGGGTTTTTTGTCTGGCGGTGGGTTTGGGTATGGCAGAGTGGGTTTGGGTCTGGAGGAGTGGGTTTGGGTCTGGCGGAGTGGGTTTGGGTCTGGCGGAATGTGTATGGGTCTGGCGGAGTGGGTTTGCGTCTGGCGGAGTGGGTTTGGGTCTGGCGGAGTGGCTTTGGGTCTGGCGGAGTGGGTTTCGGTCTGGCGGAGTGGCTTTGGGTCTGGCGGACTGGGTTTGGGTCTGGCGGAGTGGGTTTGGGTCTGGCGGATTGGGTTTGGGGTCTGGCGGAGTGGGTTTGTGTCTGGCGGAGTGGGTTCGGATCAGCCGGAGTGGGTTCGGGTCTGGCGGAGTGGGATCGGGTCTGGCGGAGAAGGTTCGGGTCTGGCGGAGTGGGTTCGGGTCTGGCGGAGTGGGTTCGGGTCTGGCAAAGTGGGGTTGGGTCTGGCGGTGTGGGCTTGGGTCTGGCGGAGTGGGTTTGGGTCTGGCGGAGTGGGTTTGGGTCTGGCGGAGTGGGTTTGGGTCTGGCGGGGTGGGTTTGGGTCTGACGGAGTGGGTTTGGGTCTGGCGGAGTGGGTTAGGGTCTGGCGGAGTGGGTTTGGGTCTGGCGGTGGGTTTGGGTATGGCAGAGTGGGTTTGGGTCTGGCGGAGTGGGTTTGGGTCTGGCGGAGTGGGTTTGGGTCTGGCGGAGTGGGTTTGGGTCTGGCGGAGTGGGTTTGGGTCTGGTGGAGTGGGTTTGGGTCTGGCGGAGAGGGTTTGGGTCTGGCGGAGTGGGTTTAGGGTCTGGCGGAGTGGGTGTGGGTCCGGCGGAGTGGGTTTGGGTCTGGCGGAGTGGGTTTGGGTCTGGCGGAATGTGTATAGGTCTGGCGGAGTGGGTTTGGGTCTGGCGGAGTGGGTTTGGGTCTGGCGGAGTGGGTTTGGGTCTGTCGGAGTGGGTTTGGGTGTGGCGGAGTGGGTTTGGGGTCTGGCGGAGTGGGTTTGTGGCTGCCGGAGTGGGTTTGGGTCTGGCGGAGAAAGTTTGGTTCTGGCGGAGTGGGTTTGGGTCTGGCGGAATGGGTTCGGGTCTGTCGGAGTGGGTTGGGGTCTGGCGGAGTGTGTTTGGGTCTGGCGGAGTGGGTTTGGGTCTGGCGGAGTGGGTTAAGGTCTGGCGGAGTGGGTTTTTTGTCTGGCGGTGGGTTTGGGTATGGCAGAGTGGGTTTGGGTCTGGAGGAGTGGGTTTGGGTCTGGCGGAGTGGGTTTGGGTCTGGCGGAATGTGTATGGGTCTGGCGGAGTGGGTTTGCGTCTGGCGGAGTGGGTTTGGGTCTGGCGGAGTGGCTTTGGGTCTGGCGGAGTGGGTTTCGGTCTGGCGGAGTGGCTTTGGGTCTGGCGGACTGGGTTTGGGTCTGGCGGAGTGGGTTTGGGTCTGGCGGATTGGGTTTGGGGTCTGGCGGAGTGGGTTTGTGTCTGGCGGAGTGGGTTCGGATCAGCCGGAGTGGGTTCGGGTCTGGCGGAGTGGGATCGGGTCTGGCGGAGAAGGTTCGGGTCTGGCGGAGTGGGTTCGGGTCTGGCGGAGTGGGTTCGGGTCTGGCAAAGTGGGGTTGGGTCTGGCGGTGTGGGCTTGGGTCTGGCGGAGTGGGTTTGGGTCTGGCGGAGTGGGTTTGGGTCTGGCGGAGTGGGTTTGGGTCTGGCGGGGTGGGTTTGGGTCTGACGGAGTGGGTTTGGGTCTGGCGGAGTGGGTTAGGGTCTGGCGGAGTGGGTTTGGGTCTGGCGGTGGGTTTGGGTATGGCAGAGTGGGTTTGGGTCTGGCGGAGTGGGTTTGGGTCTGGCGGAGTGGGTTTGGGTCTGGCGGAGTGGGTTTGGGTCTGGCGGAGTAGGTTTGGGTCTGGTGGAGTGGGTTTGGGTCTGGCGGAGTGGGTTTGGGTCTGGCGGAGTGGGTTTAGGGTCTGGCGGAGTGGGTTTGGGTCCGGCGGAGTGGGTTTGGGTCTGGCGGAGTGGGTTTGGGTCTGGCGGAATGTGTATAGGTTTGGAGGAGTGGGTTTGGGTCTGGCGGAGTGGGTTTGGGTCTGGCGGAGTGGGTTTGGGTCTGTCGGAGTGGGTTTGGGTGTGGCGGAGTGGGTTTGGGGTCTGGCGAAGTGGGTTTGTGGCTACCGGAGTGGGTTTGGGTCTGGCGGAGAAAGTTTGGTTCTGGCGGAGTGGGTTTGGGTCTGGCGGAGTGCGTTTGGGTCTGGCGGAGTGGGTTTGGCTCTGGCGGAGTGGGTTCGGGTCTGGCGGAATGGGTTCGGGTCTGTCGGAGTGGGTTGGGGTCTGGCGGAGTGGGTTTGGGTCTGGCGGAGTGGGTTTGGGTCTGGCGGGGTGGGTAAGGGTGTGACGGAGTGGGTTTGGGTCTGGCGGAGTGGGTTAGGGTCTGGCGGATTGGGTTTGGGTCTGGCGGTGGGTTTGGGTATGGCAGAGTGGGTTTGGGTCTGGCGGAGCGGGTTTGGGTCTGGCGGAGCGGGTTTGGGTCTGGCGGAGTGGGTTTGGGTCTGGCGGAGTGGGTTTGGGTCTGGCGGAGAGGGTTTGGGTCTGGCGGAGTGGGTTGGGGTCTGGCGGAGTGGGTTCGGGTCTGGCGGAGTGGGTTTGGGTCTGGCGGAGTGGGTTCGGGTCTGGCGGAGTGGGTTTGGGTCTGGCGGAGTGGGTTTGGGTCTGGCGGAGTGGGTTTGGGTCTGGCGGATTGGGTTTGGGGTCTGGCGGAGTGGGTTTGTGTCTGGCGGAGTGGGTTCGGATCAGCCGGAGTGGGTTCGGGTCTGGCGGAGTGGGATCGGGTCTGGCGGAGAAGGTTCGGGTCTGGCGGAGTGGGTTCGGGTCTGGCGGAGTGGGTTCGGGTCTGGCAAAGTGGGGTTGGGTCTGGCGGTGTGGGCTTGGGTCTGGCAGAGTGGGTTTGGGTCTGGCGGAGTGGGTTTGGGTCTGGCGGAGTGGGTTTGTGTCTGGCGGGGTGGGTTTGGGTCTGACGGAGTGGGTTTGGGTCTGGCGGAGTGGGTTAGGGTCTGGCGGAGTGGGTTTGGGTCTGGCGGTGGGTTTGGGTATGGCAGAGTGGGTTTGGGTCTGGCGGAGTGGGTTTGGGTCTGGCGGAGTGGGTTTGGGTCTGGCGGAGTGGGTTTGGGTCTGGTGGAGTGGGTTTGGGTCTGGCGGAGTGGGTTTGGGTCTGGCGGAGTGGGTTTAGGGTCTGGCGGAGTGGGTTTGGGTCCGGCGGAGTGGGTTTGGGTCTGGCGGAGTGGGTTTAGGGTCTGGCGGAGTGGGTTTGGGTCCGGCGGAGTGGGTTTGGGTCTGGCGGAGTGGGTTTGGGTCTGGCGGAATGTGTATAGGTCTGGCGGAGTGGGTTTGGGTCTGGCGGAGTGGGTTTGGGTCTGGCGGAGTGGGTTTGGGTCTGTCGGAGTGGGTTTGGCTCTGGCGGAGTGGGTTTGGGGTCTGGCGGAGTGGGTTTGTGGCTGTCGGAGTGGGTTGGGGTCTGGCGGAGTGGGTTTGGGTCTGGCGGAGTGGGTTTGGGTCTGGCGGGGTGGGTAAGGGTGTGACGGAGTGGGTTTGGGTCTGGCGGAGTGGGTTAGGGTCTGGCGGATTGGGTTTGGGTCTGGCGGTGGGTTTGGGTATGGCAGAGTGGGTTTGGGTCTGGCGGAGCGGGTTTGGGTCTGGCGGAGCGGGTTTGGGTCTGGCGGAGTGGGTTTGGGTCTGGCGGAGTGGGTTTGGGTCTGGCGGAGAGGGTTTGGGTCTGGCGGAGTGGGTTGGGGTCTGGCGGAGTGGGTTCGGGTCTGGCGGAGTGGGTTCGGGTCTGGCGGAGTGGGTTCGGGTCTGGCGGAGTGGGTTCGGGTCTGGCGGAGTGGGTTCGGGTCTGGCGGAGTGTGTTTGGGTCTGGCGGAGTGGGTTGGGGTCTGGCGGAGTGGGTTTGGGTCTGGCGGAGTGGGTTTGGGTCTGCGGAGTGGGTTAGGGTCTGGCGGAGTGGGTTTGGGTCTGGCGGTAGGTTTGGGTATGGCAGAGTGGGTTTGGGTCTGGCGGAGTGGGTTTGGGTCTGGCGGAGTGGGTTTGGGTCTGGCCGAGTGGGATTGGGTCTGCCTGAGTGGGTTTGGGTCTGGCGGGGGGGGTTTGGGTCTAGCGGAGTGGGTTTGGGGTCTGGCGGAGTGGGTTTGGGTCTGGTGGAGTGGGTTTGGGTCTGGCAAAGTGGGTTTGGGTCTGGCGGAGTGGGTTTGGGTCTGGCGGAGTGGTTCGGTTCTGGCGGAGTGGGTTTGGGTCTGGCGGAGTGGGTTTTGGTCTGGCGGAGTGGGTTCGGGTCTGGCGGAGTGGGTTCGGGTCTGGCGGAGTGGGTTCGGGTCTGGCGGAGTGGGTTTGGGTATGGCGGAGTGGGTTTGGGTCTGGCGGAGTGGGTTTGGGTCTGGCGGAGTGGGTTTAGGTCAGGCGGTGTGGGTATGGGTCTGGCGGAGTGGGTTTGGGTCTGGCGGAGTGGGTTTAGGTCTGGCGGAGTGGGTTTGGGTCTGGCGGAGTGGGTTTGGGTCTGGTGGAGTGGGTTTGGGTCTGGCGGACTGGGTTTGGGGCTGGCGGAGTGGGTTTGGGGTCTGGCGGACTGGGTTTGGGTCTGGCGGAGTGGGTTTGGGTCTGGCGGAGTGGGTTTGGGTCTGGCGGAGTGGGTTTGGGTCTGGCGGAGTGGGTTTGGGTCTGGCGGAGTGGGTTTGTGTCTGGCGGAGTGGGTTTGTGTCTGGCGGAGTGGGTTTGGGTCTGGCGGAGTGGGTTTGGGTCTGGCGGAGTGGGTTTGGGCTTGGCGGAGTGGGTTTGGGTCTGGCGGAGTGGGTTTGGGTCTGGCGGAGTGGGTTTGCGTTTGGTGGAGTGGGTTTGGGTCTGGCGGAGTGGGTTGTGGTCTGGCGGAGTGGGTTCGGATCTGGCGGAGTGGATTCGGGACTGGCTGAGTGGGATCGGGTCTGGCGGAGAGAGTTCGGGTCTGGCGGAGTGGGGTCGGGTCTGGCGGTGTGGGTTCGGGTCTGGCGGAGTGGGTTTGGGTCTGGCCGAGTGGGTTTGGATCTGGCCGAGTGGGTTTGGGTCTGGCGGAGTGGGTTTGGGTCTGGTGGAGTGGGTTTGGGTCTGGCGGAGTGGGTTTGGGTCTGGCGGAGTGGGTTTTGGTCTGGCGGAGTGTGTTTGGGTCTGGCGGAGTGGGTTTGGTTCTCGCGGAGTGGGTTTGGCTCTGGCGGAGTGGGTTCGGGTCTGGCGGATTGGGTTCGGGTCTGTCGGAGTGGGTTCGGGTCTGGCGGAGTGGGTTTGGGCCTGGCGGAGTGGGTTTGGGTCTGGCGGAGTGGGTTTGGGACTGACGGAGTGGGTTCGGGTCTGGCCGAGTGGGTTCGGGTCTGGCGGAGTGGGTTCGGGTCTGTCAGAGTGGGTTTGGGTCTGGCGGCGTGGGTTGGGGTCTGGCAGAATGGGTTCGGATCTGGCGGAGTGGGTTCGGGTCTGGCGGAGTGGGTTCGGGTCTGGCGGAGTGTGTTTGGATCTGGCGGAGTGGGTTGGGGTCTGGCGGAGTGGGTTTGGGTCTGGCGGAGTGGGTTTGGGTCTGCGGAGTGGGTTAGGGTCTGGCGGAGTGGGTTTGGGTCTGGCGGTAGGTTTGGGTATGGCAGAGTGGGTTTGGGTCTGGCGGAGTGGGTTTGGGTCTGGCGGAGTGGGTTTGGGTCTGGCCGAGTGGGCTTGGGTCTGGCCGAGTGGGTTTGGGTCTGGCGGGGGGGGTTTGGGTCTAGCGGAGTGGGTTTGGGGTCTGGCGGAGTGGGTTTGGGTCTGGTGGAGTGGGTTTGGGTCTGGCAAAGTGGGTTTGGGTCTGGCGGAGTGGGTTTGGGTCTGGCGGAGTGGTTCGGTTCTGGCGGAGTGGGTTTGGGTCTGGCGGAGTGGGTTTTGGTCTGGCGGAGTGGGTTCGGGTCTGGCGGAGTGGGTTCGGGTCTGGCGGAGTGGGTTCGGGTCTGGCGGAGTGGGTTTGGGTATGGCGGAGTGGGTTTGGGTCTGGCGGAGTGGGTTTGGGTCTGGCAGAGTGGGTTTGGGTCTGGAGGAGTGGGTTTGGGTCTGGCGGATTGGGCTTGGGTCTGGCGGAGTGGGTTTGGGTCTGGCGGAGTGGGTTTGTGTCTGGCGGAGTGGGTTTGGGGTCTGGCGGAGTGGGTTTGTGTCTGGCGGAGTGGGATTGGGTCTGGCGGAGTCAGTTTGGGTGTGGCGGAGTGGGTTTGGGTCTGGCAGAGTGGGTTTGGGTCTGGCGGTGTGGGTTTGGGTCTGCCGATTGGGTTTGGGTCTGGCGGAGTGGGCTTGGGTCTGGCGGAGTGGGTTTGGGTCTGGCCGAGTGGGTTTGGGTCTGGCGGAGTGGGTTTGGGTCTGGCTGAGTGGGATCGGGTCTGGCGGAGAGAGTTCGGGTCTGGCGGAGTGGGGTCGGGTCTGGCGGTGTGGGTTCGGGTCTGGCGGAGTGGGTTTGGGTCTGGCCGAGTGGGTTTGGATCTGGCCGAGTGGGTTTGGGTCTGGCGGAGTGGGTTTGGGTCTGGTGGAGTGGGTTTGGGTCTGGCGGAGTGGGTTTGGGTCTGGCGGAGTGGGTTTTGGTCTGGCGGAGTGTGTTTGGGTCTGGCAGAGTGGGTTTGGGTCTGGCGGTGTGGGTTTGGGTCTGCCGATTGGGTTTGGGTCTGGCGGAGTGGGCTTGGGTCTGGCGGAGTGGGTTTGGGTCTGGCCGAGTGGGTTTGGGTCTGGCGGAGTGGGTTTGGGTCTGTCGGAGTGGGTTTGGGTCAGGCGGTGTGGGTATGGGTCTGGCGGAGTGGGTTTGGGTCTGGCGGAGTGGGTTTCGGTCTGGCGGAGTGGGTTTGGGTCTGGCGGAGTGGGTTTGGGTCTGGTGGAGTGGGTTTGGGTCTGGCGGACTGGGTTTGGGTCTGGCGGAGTGGGTTTGGGGTCTGGCGGACTGGGTTTGGGTCTGGCGGAGTGGGTTTGGGTCTGGCGGAGTGGGTTTGGGTCTGGCGGAGTGGGTTTGGGTCTGGCGGAGTGGGTTTGGGTCTGGCGGAGTGGGTTTGTGTCTGGCGGAGTGGGTTTGTGTCTGGCGGAGTGGGTTTGGGTCTGGCGGAGTGGGTTTGGGTCTGGCGGAGTGGGTTTGGGTTTGGCGGAGTGGGTTTGGGTCTGGCGGAGTGGGTTTGCGTCTGGCGGAGTGGGTTTGCGTGTGGTGGAGTGGGTTTGGGTCTGGCGGAGTGGGTTGTGGTCTGCCGGAGAGAGTTCGGGTCTGGCGGAGTGGGTTCGGGTCTGGCGGAGTGGGTTCGGGTCTGGCGGAGTGGGTTCGGATCTGGCGGAGTGGTTTCGGGACTGGCTGAGTGGGATCGGGTCTGGCGGAGAGAGTTCGGGTCTGGCGGAGTGGGGTCGGGTCTGGCGGTGTGGGTTCGGGTCTGGCGGAGTGGGTTTGGGTCTGGCCGAGTGGGTTTGGATCTGGCCGAGTGGGTTTGGGTCTGGCGGAGTGGGTTTGGGTCTGGTGGAGTGGGTTTGGGTCTGGCGGAGTGGGTTTGGGTCTGGCGGAGTGGGTTTTGGTCTGGCGGAGTGTGTTTGGGTCTGGCGGAGTGGGTTTGGTTCTCGCGGAGTGGGTTTGGCTCTGGCGGAGTGGGTTCGGGTCTGGCGGATTGGGTTGGGGTCTGTCGGAGTGGGTTCGGGTCCGGCGGAGTGGGTTTGGGTCTGGCGGAGTGGGTTTGGGTCTGGCGGAGTGGGTTTGGGACTGACGGAGTGGGTTCGGGTCTGGCGGAGTGGGTTCGGGTCTGGCGGAGTGGGTTCGGGTCTGTCAGAGTGGGTTTGGGTTTGGCGGCGTGGGTTGGGGTCTGGCAGAATGGGTTCGGGTCTGGCGGAGTGGGTTCGGGTCTGGCAGAGTGTGTTCGGGTCTGGCGGAGTGGGTTCGGGTCTGGCGGAGTGGGTTGGGGTCTGGCGGAGTGGGTTTGGGTCTGGTGGGGTGGGTTTGGGTCTGGCGGAGTGGGGTTGGGTCTGGAGGAGTGGGTTAGGTTCTGGCGGAGTGGGTTTGGGTCTGGCGTTGGGTTTGGGTATGGCAGAGTGGGTTTGGGTCTGGCGGAGTGGGTTTGGGTCTGGCGGAGTGGGTTTGGGTCTGGCGGAGTGGGTTTGGGTCTGGCGGAGTGGGTTTGGGTCTGGTGCAGTGGGTTTGGGTCTGGCGGAGTGGGTTTGGGTCTAGCGGAGTGGGTTTGGGTCTGGCGGAGTGGGGTTGGGCCTGGCGGAGTGGGCTTGGGTCTGGCGGAGTGGGCTTGGGTCTGGCCGAGTGGGTTTGGGTCTGGCCGAGTGGGCTTGGGTCTGGCCGAGTGGGTTTGGGTCTGGCGGGGGGGGGGTTTCGGTCTGGCGGAGTGGGTTTGGGTCTGGCGGAGTGGGTTTGGGTCTGGCGGAGTGGGTTTGGGCCTGGCGGAGTGGGTTTGGGGTCTGGCGGAGTGGGTTTGGGTCTGGCGGAGTGGGTTTGGGTCTGGCGGTGTGGGTTTGGGTCTGGCGGAGTGGGTTTGGGTCTGGCGGAGTGGGTTTGGGTCTGGCGGAGTGGTTTTAGGGTCTGGCGGAGTGGGTTTGGGTCTGGCGGAGTGGGTTTGGGTCTGTCGGAGTGGGTTTAGGTCAGGCGGTGTGGGTATGGGTCTGGCGGAGTGGGTTTGTGTCTGGCGGAGTGGGTTTGTGTCTGGCGGAGTGGGTTTGGGTCTGGCGGAGTGGGTTTGGGTCTGGCGGAGTGGGTTTGGGTCTGGCGGAGTGGGTTTGGGTCTGGCGGAGTGGGTTTGGGTCTGGCGGAGTGGGTTTGTGTCTGGCGGAGTGGGTTTGTGTCTGGCGGAGTGGGTTTGGGTCTGGCGGAGTGGGTTTGGGTCTGGCGGAGTGGGTTTGGGTTTGGCGGAGTGGGTTTGGGTCTGGCAGAGTGGGTTTGCGTCTGGCGGAGTGGGTTTGCGTGTGGTGGAGTGGGTTTGGGTCTGGCGGAGTGGGTTGTGGTCTGCCGGAGAGAGTTCGGGTCTGGCGGAGTGGGTTCGGGTCTGGCGGAGTGGGTTCGGGTCTGGCGGAGTGGGTTCGGATCTGGCGGAGTGGTTTCGGGACTGGCTGAGTGGGATCGGGTCTGGCGGAGAGAGTTCGGGTCTGGCGGAGTGGGGTCGGGTCTGGCGGTGTGGGTTCGGGTCTGGCGGAGTGGGTTTGGGTCTGGCCGAGTGGGTTTGGATCTGGCCGAGTGGGTTTGGGTCTGGCGGAGTGGGTTTGGGTCTGGTGGAGTGGGTTTGGGTCTGGCGGAGTGGGTTTGGGTCTGGCGGAGTGGGTTTTGGTCTGGCGGAGTGTGTTTGGGTCTGGCGGAGTGGGTTTGGTTCTCGCGGAGTGGGTTTGGCTCTGGCGGAGTGGGTTCGGGTCTGGCGGATTGGGTTCGGGTCTGTCGGAGTGGGTTCGGGTCCGGCGGAGTGGGTTTGGGTCTGGCGGAGTGGGTTTGGGTCTGGCGGAGTGGGTTTGGGACTGACGGAGTGGGTTCGGGTCTGGCGGAGTGGGTTCGGGTCTGGCGGAGTGGGTTCGGGTCTGTCAGAGTGGGTTTGGGTTTGGCGGCGTGGGTTGGGGTCTGGCAGAATGGGTTCGGGTCTGGCGGAGTGGGTTCGGGTCTGGCAGAGTGTGTTCGGGTCTGGCGGAGTGGGTTCGGGTCTGGAGGAGTGGGTTGGGGTCTGGCGGAGTGGGTTTGGGTCTGGCGGGGTGGGTTTGGGTCTGGCGGAGTGGGGTTGGGTCTGGAGGAGTGGGTTAGGGTCTGGCGGAGTGGGTTTGGGTCTGGCGTTGGGTTTGGGTATGGCAGAGTGGGTTTGGGTCTGGCGGAGTGGGTTTGGGTCTGGCGGAGTGGGTTTGGGTCTGGCGGAGTGGGTTTGGGTCTGGAGGAGTGGGTTTGGGTCTGGTGGAGTGGGTTTGGGTCTGGCGGAGTGGGTTTGGGTCTAGCGGAGTGGGTTTGGGTCTGGCGGAGTGGGGTTGGGCCTGGCGGAGTGGGCTTGGGTCTGGCGGAGTGGGCTTGGGTCTGGCCGATTGGGTTTGGGTCTGGCCGAGTGGGCTTGGGTCTGGCCGAGTGGGTTTGGGTCTGGCGGGGGGGGGGTTTCGGTCTGGCGGAGTGGGTTTGGGTCTGGCGGAGTGGGTTTGGGTCTGGCGGAGTGGGTTTGGGCCTGGCGGAGTGGGTTTGGGGTCTGGCGGAGTGGGTTTGGGTCTGGCGGAGTGGGTTTGGGTCTGGCGGTGTGGGTTTGGGTCTGGCGGAGTGGGTTTGGGTCTGGCGGAGTGGGTTTGGGTCTGGCGGAGTGGGTTTAGGGTCTGGCGGAGTGGGTTTGGGTCTGGCGGAGTGGGTTTGGGTCTGTCGGAGTGGGTTTAGGTCAGGCGGTGTGGGTATGGGTCTGGCGGAGTGGGTTTGGGTCTGGCGGAGTGGGTTTAGGTCTGGCGGAGTGGGTTTGGGTCTGGCGGAGTGGGTTTGGGTCTGGTGGAGTGGGTTTGGGTCTGGCGGACTGGGTTTGGGGCTGGCGGAGTGGGTTTGGGGTCTGGCGGACTGGGTTTGGGTCTGGCGGAGTGGGTTTGGGTCTGGCGGAGTGGGTTTGGGTCTGGCGGAGTGGGTTTGCGTCTGGCGGAGTGGGTTTGGGTCTGGCGGAGTGGGTTTGTGTCTGGCGGAGTGGGTTTGTGTCTGGCGGAATGGGTTTGGGTCTGGCGGAGTGGGTTTGGGTCTGGCGGAGTGGGTTTGGGTTTGGCGGAGTGGGTTTGGGTCTGGCGGAGTGGGTTTGGGTCTGGCGGAGTGGGTTTGCGTTTGGTGGAGTGGGTTTGGGTGTGGCGGAGTGGGTTGTGGTCTGCCGGAGAGAGTTCGGGTCTGGCGGAGTGGGTTCGGGTCTGGCGGAGTGGGTTCGGGTCTGGCGGAGTGGGTTCGGATCTGGCGGAGTGGTTTCGGGACTGGCTGAGTGGGATCGGGTCTGGCGGAGAGAGTTCGGGTCTGGCGGAGTGGGGTCGGGTCTGGCGGTGTGGGTTCGGGTCTGGCGGAGTGGGTTTGGGTCTGGCCGAGTGGGTTTGGATCTGGCCGAGTGGGTTTGGGTCTGGCGGAGTGGGTTTGGGTCTGGTGGAGTGGGTTTGGGTCTGGCGGAGTGGGTTTGGGTCTGGCGGAGTGGGTTTTGGTCTGGCGGAGTGTGTTTGGGTCTGGCGGAGTGGGTTTGGTTCTCGCGGAGTGGGTTTGGCTCTGGCGGAGTGGGTTCGGGTCTGGCGGATTGGGTTCGGGTCTGTCGGAGTGGGTTCGGGTCTGGCGGAGTGGGTTTGGGCCTGGCGGAGTGGGTTTGGGTCTGGCGGAGTGGGTTTGGGACTGACGGAGTGGGTTCGGGTCTGGCGGAGTGGGTTCGGGTCTGGCGGAGTGGGTTCGGGTCTGTCAGAGTGGGTTTGGGTCTGGCGGCGTGGGTTGGGGTCTGGCAGAATGGGTTCGGGTCTGGCGGAGTGGGTTCGGGTCTGGCGGAGTGGGTTCGGGTCTGGCGGAGTGTGTTTGGATCTGGCGGAGTGGGTTGGGGTCTGGCGGAGTGGGTTTGGGTCTGGCGGAGTGGGTTTGGGTCTGCGGAGTGGGTTAGGGTCTGGCGGAGTGGGTTTGGGTCTGGCGGTAGGTTTGGGTATGGCAGAGTGGGTTTGGGTCTGGCGGAGTGGGTTTGGGTCTGGCGGAGTGGGTTTGGGTCTGGCCGAGTGGGCTTGGGTCTGGCCGAGTGGGTTTGGGTCTGGCGGGGGGGGTTTGGGTCTAGCGGAGTGGGTTTGGGGTCTGGCGGAGTGGGTTTGGGTCTGGTGGAGTGGGTTTGGGTCTGGCAAAGTGGGTTTGGGTCTGGCGGAGTGGGTTTGGGTCTGGCGGAGTGGTTCGGTTCTGGCGGAGTGGGTTTGGGTCTGGCGGAGTGGGTTCTGGTCTGGCGGAGTGGGTTCGGGTCTGGCGGAGTGGGTTCGGGTCTGGCGGAGTGGGTTCGGGTCTGGCGGAGTGGGTTTGGGTATGGCGGAGTGGGTTTGGGTCTGGCGGAGTGGGTTTGGGTCTGGCAGAGTGGGTTTGGGTCTGGAGGAGTGGGTTTGGGTCTGGCGGATTGGGCTTGGGTCTGGCGGAGTGGGTTTGGGTCTGGCGGAGTGGGTTTGTGTCTGGCGGAGTGGGTTTGGGGTCTGGCGGAGTGGGTTTGTGTCTGGCGGAGTGGGATTGGGTCTGGCGGAGTCAGTTTGGGTGTGGCGGAGTGGGTTTGGGTCTGGCAGAGTGGGTTTGGGTCTGGCGGTGTGGGTTTGGGTCTGGCGGAGTGGGTTTGGGTCTGGCGGAGTGGGCTTGGGTCTGGCGGAGTGGGTTTGGGTCTGGCCGAGTGGGTTTGGGTCTGGCGGAGTGGGTTTGGGTCTGTCGGAGTGGGTTTGGGTCAGGCGGTGTGGGTATGGGTCTGGCGGAGTGGGTTTGGGTCTGGCGGAGTGGGTTTCGGTCTGGCGGAGTGGGTTTGGGTCTGGTGGAGTGGGTTTGGGTCTGGTGGAGTGGGTTTGGGTCTGGCGGACTGGGTTTGGGTCTGGCGGAGTGGGTTTGGGGTCTGGCGGACTGGGTTTGGGTCTGGCGGAGTGGGTTTGGGTCTGGCGGAGTGGGTTTGGGTCTGGCGGAGTGGGTTTGGGTCTGGCGGAGTGGGTTTGGGTCTGGCGGAGTGGGTTTGTGTCTGGCGGAGTGGGTTTGTGTCTGGCGGAGTGGGTTTGGGTCTGGCGGAGTGGGTTTGGGTCTGGCGGAGTGGGTTTGGGTGTGGCGGAGTGGGTTTGGGTCTGGCGGAGTGGGTTTGCGTCTGGCGGAGTGGGTTTGCGTGTGGCGGAGTGGGTTTGGGTCTGGCGGAGTGGGTTGTGGTCTGCCGGAGAGAGTTCGGGTCTGGCGGAGTGGGTTCGGGTCTGGCGGAGTGGGTTCGGGTCTGGCGGAGTGGGTTCGGATCTGGCGGAGTGGTTTCGGGACTGGCTGAGTGGGATCGGGTCTGGCGGAGAGAGTTCGGGTCTGGCGGAGTGGGGTCGGGTCTGGCGGTGTGGGTTCGGATCTGGCGGAGTGGGTTTGGGTCTGGCCGAGTGGGTTTGGATCTGGCCGAGTGGGTTTGGGTCTGGCGGAGTGGGTTTGGGTCTGGTGGAGTGGGTTTGGGTCTGGCGGAGTGGGTTTGGGTCTGGCGGAGTGGGTTTTGGTCTGGCGGAGTGTGTTTGGGTCTGGCGGAGTGGGTTTGGTTCTCGCGGAGTGGGTTTGGCTCTGGCGGAGTGGGTTCGGGTCTGGCGGATTGGGTTCGGGTCTGTCGGAGTGGGTTCGGGTCTGGCGGAGTGGGTTTGGGTCTGGCGGAGTGGGTTTGGGTCTGGCGGAGTGGGTTTGGGACTGACGGAGTGGGTTCGGGTCTGGCGGAGTGGGTTCGGGTCTGGCGGAGTGGGTTCGGGTCTGTCAGAGTGGGTTTGGGTTTGGCGGCGTGGGTTGGGGTCTGGCAGAATGGGTTCGGGTCTGGCGGAGTGGGTTCGGGTCTGGCAGAGTGTGTTCGGGTCTGGCGGAGTGGGTTGGGGTCTGGCGGAGTGGGTTTGGGTCTGGCGGGGTGGGTTTGGGTCTGGCGGAGTGGGGTTGGGTCTGGAGGAGTGGGTTAGGGTCTGGCGGAGTGGGTTTGGGTCTGGCGTTGGGTTTGGGTATGGCAGAGTGGGTTTGGGTCTGGCGGAGTGGGTTTGGGTCTGGCGGAGTGGGTTTGGGTCTGGCGGAGTGGGTTTGGGTCTGGCGGAGTGGGTTTGGGTCTGGTGGAGTGGGTTTGGGTCTGGCGGAGTGGGTTTGGGTCTAGCGGAGTGGGTTTGGGTCTGGCGGAGTGGGTTTGGGTCTGGCGGAGTGGGTTTGAGTCTGGCGGAGTGTGTTTGGATCTGGCGGAGTGGGTTTGGGGTCTGGCGGAGTGGGTTTGGGTCTGGCGGAGTGGATTTGGGTCTGGCGGAGTGGGTTTGGGTCTGGCAGAGTGGGTTTGGGTCTGGCGGAGTGGGTTTGGGTCTGGCGGAGTGGGCTTGGGTGTGGCGGTGTGGGTGTGGGTCTGGCGGAGTGTGTTTGCATCTGGCGGAGTGGGTTTGGGTCTGGCGGAGTGGGTTTGGGTCTGGCGGAGTGTGTTTGGGTCTGTCGGAGTGGGTTTGGGTCTGGCAGAGTGGGTTTGGGTCTGGCGGAGTGTGTTTGGGTCTGGCGGAGTGGGTTTGGGTCTGTCGGAGTGGGTTTGGGTCTGTCGGAGTGGGTTTGGGTCTGGCGGAGTGGGTTTGAGTGTGGCGGAGTGGGTTTGGGTGTGCCGGAGTGGGTTTAGGGTCTGGCGGAGTGGGTTTGGGTCTGGCGGAGTGGGTTTGGGTCTGTCGGAGTGGGTTTGTGTCAGGCGGATTGGGTATGGGTCTGGCGGAGTGGTTTTGGGTCTGGCGGAATGGGTTTGGGGTCTGGCGGAGTGGGTTTGGGTCTGGCGGAGTGGGTTTGGGTCTGGCGGAGTGGGTTTGGGTCTGGCGGAGTGGGTTTGGGTCTGGCGGAGTGGGTTTGTGTCTGGCGGAGTGGGTTTGGGTCTGGCGAAGTGGGTTTGGGTCTGGCGGAGTGGGTTTGGGTTTGGCGGAGTGGGTTTGGGTCTGGCGGAGAGGGTTTGGGTCTGGCAGAGTGGGTTTGGGTTTGGTGGAGTTTGTTTGGGTCTGGCGGAGTGGGTTGTGGTCTGCCGGAGAGAGTTCGGGTCTGGCGGAGTGGGTTCGGGTCTGGCGGAGTGGGTTCGGGTCTGGCGGAGTGGGTTCGGATCTGGCGGAGTGGTTTCGGGACTGGCGGAGTGGGATCGGGTCTGGCGGAGAGAGTTCGGGTCTGGCGGAGTGGATTCGGGTCTGGCGGAGTGGGTTCGGGTCTGGTGCAGTGGGGTTGGGGCTGGCGGAGTGGGCTAGGGTCTGGCGGAGTGGGTTTGGGTCTGGCGGAGTGGGTTTGGGTCTGGCGGAGTGGGTTTGGGTCTGGCGTAGTGGGTTTTGGTCTGGCGGGTGGGTTTGGGTCTGGCGGAGTGGGTTTGGGTCTGTCGGAGTGGGTTCGGGTCTGGCGGAGTGGGTTTGGGCCTGGCGGAGTGGGTTTGGGTCTGGCGGAGTGGGTTTGGGACTGACGGAGTGGGTTCGGGTCTGGCGGAGTGGGTTCGGGTCTGGCGGAGTGGGTTCGGGTCTGTCAGAGTGGGTTTGGGTCTGGCGGCGTGGGTTGGGGTCTGGCAGAATGGGTTCGGGTCTGGCGGAGTGGGTTCGGGTCTGGCGGAGTGGGTTCGGGTCTGGCGGAGTGTGTTTGGATCTGGCGGAGTGGGTTGGGGTCTGGCGGAGTGGGTTTGGGTCTGGCGGAGTGGGTTTGGGTCTGCGGAGTGGGTTAGGGTCTGGCGGAGTGGGTTTGGGTCTGGCGGTAGGTTTGGGTATGGCAGAGTGGGTTTGGGTCTGGCGGAGTGGGTTTGGGTCTGGCGGAGTGGGTTTGGGTCTGGCCGAGTGGGCTTGGGTCTGGCCGAGTGGGTTTGGGTCTGGCGGGGGGGGTTTGGGTCTAGCGGAGTGGGTTTGGGGTCTGGCGGAGTGGGTTTGGGTCTGGTGGAGTGGGTTTGGGTCTGGCAAAGTGGGTTTGGGTCTGGCGGAGTGGGTTTGGGTCTGGCGGAGTGGTTCGGTTCTGGCGGAGTGGGTTTGGGTCTGGCGGAGTGGGTTCTGGTCTGGCGGAGTGGGTTCGGGTCTGGCGGAGTGGGTTCGGGTCTGGCGGAGTGGGTTCGGGTCTGGCGGAGTGGGTTTGGGTATGGCGGAGTGGGTTTGGGTCTGGCGGAGTGGGTTTGGGTCTGGCAGAGTGGGTTTGGGTCTGGAGGAGTGGGTTTGGGTCTGGCGGATTGGGCTTGGGTCTGGCGGAGTGGGTTTGGGTCTGGCGGAGTGGGTTTGTGTCTGGCGGAGTGGGTTTGGGGTCTGGCGGAGTGGGTTTGTGTCTGGCGGAGTGGGATTGGGTCTGGCGGAGTCAGTTTGGGTGTGGCGGAGTGGGTTTGGGTCTGGCAGAGTGGGTTTGGGTCTGGCGGTGTGGGTTTGGGTCTGGCGGAGTGGGTTTGGGTCTGGCGGAGTGGGCTTGGGTCTGGCGGAGTGGGTTTGGGTCTGGCCGAGTGGGTTTGGGTCTGGCGGAGTGGGTTTGGGTCTGTCGGAGTGGGTTTGGGTCAGGCGGTGTGGGTATGGGTCTGGCGGAGTGGGTTTGGGTCTGGCGGAGTGGGTTTCGGTCTGGCGGAGTGGGTTTGGGTCTGGTGGAGTGGGTTTGGGTCTGGTGGAGTGGGTTTGGGTCTGGCGGACTGGGTTTGGGTCTGGCGGAGTGGGTTTGGGGTCTGGCGGACTGGGTTTGGGTCTGGCGGAGTGGGTTTGGGTCTGGTGGAGTGGGTTTGGGTCTGGCGGAGTGGGTTTGGGTCTGGCGGAGTGGGTTTGGGTCTGGCGGAGTGGGTTTGTGTCTGGCGGAGTGGGTTTGTGTCTGGCGGAGTGGGTTTGGGTCTGGCGGAGTGGGTTTGGGTCTGGCGGAGTGGGTTTGGGTTTGGCGGAGTGGGTTTGGGTCTGGCGGAGTGGGTTTGCGTCTGGCGGAGTGGGTTTGCGTGTGGTGGAGTGGGTTTGGGTCTGGCGGAGTGGGTTGTGGTCTGCCGGAGAGAGTTCGGGTCTGGCGGAGTGGGTTCGGGTCTGGCGGAGTGGGTTCGGGTCTGGCGGAGTGGGTTCGGATCTGGCGGAGTGGTTTCGGGACTGGCTGAGTGGGATCGGGTCTGGCGGAGAGAGTTCGGGTCTGGCGGAGTGGGGTCGGGTCTGGCGGTGTGGGTTCGGATCTGGCGGAGTGGGTTTGGGTCTGGCCGAGTGGGTTTGGATCTGGCCGAGTGGGTTTGGGTCTGGCGGAGTGGGTTTGGGTCTGGTGGAGTGGGTTTGGGTCTGGCGGAGTGGGTTTGGGTCTGGCGGAGTGGGTTTTGGTCTGGCGGAGTGTGTTTGGGTCTGGCGGAGTGGGTTTGGTTCTCGCGGAGTGGGTTTGGCTCTGGCGGAGTGGGTTCGGGTCTGGCGGATTGGGTTCGGGTCTGTCGGAGTGGGTTCGGGTCTGGCGGAGTGGGTTTGGGTCTGGCGGAGTGGGTTTGGGTCTGGCGGAGTGGGTTTGGGACTGACGGAGTGGGTTCGGGTCTGGCGGAGTGGGTTCGGGTCTGGCGGAGTGGGTTCGGGTCTGTCAGAGTGGGTTTGGGTTTGGCGGCGTGGGTTGGGGTCTGGCAGAATGGGTTCGGGTCTGGCGGAGTGGGTTCGGGTCTGGCAGAGTGTGTTCGGGTCTGGCGGAGTGGGTTGGGGTCTGGCGGAGTGGGTTTGGGTCTGGCGGGGTGGGTTTGGGTCTGGCGGAGTGGGGTTGGGTCTGGAGGAGTGGGGTAGGGTCTGGCGGAGTGGGTTTGGGTCTGGCGTTGGGTTTGGGTATGGCAGAGTGGGTTTGGGTCTGGCGGAGTGGGTTTGGGTCTGGCGGAGTGGGTTTGGGTCTGGCGGAGTGGGTTTGGGTCTGGCGGAGTGGGTTTGGGTCTGGTGGAGTGGGTTTGGGTCTGGCGGAGTGGGTTTGGGTCTAGCGGAGTGGGTTTGGGTCTGGCGGAGTGGGTTTGGGTCTGGCGGAGTGGGTTTGAGTCTGGCGGAGTGTGTTTGGATCTGGCGGAGTGGGTTTGGGGTCTGGCGGAGTGGGTTTGGGTCTGGCGGAGTGGATTTGGGTCTGGCGGAGTGGGTTTGGGTCTGGCAGAGTGGGTTTGGGTCTGGCGGAGTGGGTTTGGGTCTCGCGGAGTGGGCTTGGGTGTGGCGGTGTGGGTGTGGGTCTGGCGGAGTGTGTTTGCATCTGGCGGAGTGGGTTTGGGTCTGGCGGAGTGGGTTTGGGTCTGGCGGAGTGTGTTTGGGTCTGTCGGAGTGGGTTTGGGTCTGGCAGAGTGGGTTTGGGTCTGGCGGAGTGTGTTTGGGTCTGGCGGAGTGGGTTTGGGTCTGTCGGAGTGGGTTTGGGTCTGTCGGAGTGGGTTTGGGTCTGGCGGAGTGGGTTTGAGTGTGGCGGAGTGGGTTTGGGTGTGCCGGAGTGGGTTTAGGGTCTGGCGGAGTGGGTTTGGGTCTGGCGGAGTGGGTTTGGGTCTGTCGGAGTGGGTTTGTGTCAGGCGGATTGGGTATGGGTCTGGCGGAGTGGTTTTGGGTCTGGCGGAGTGGGTTTGGGGTCTGGCGGAGTGGGTTTGGGTCTGGCGGAGTGGGTTTGGGTCTGGCGGAGTGGGTTTGGGTCTGGCGGAGTGGGTTTGGGTCTGGCGGAGTGGGTTTGTGTCTGGCGGAGTGGGTTTGGGTCTGGCGAAGTGGGTTTGGGTCTGGCGGAGTGGGTTTGGGTTTGGCGGAGTGGGTTTGGGTCTGGCGGAGAGGGTTTGGGTCTGGCAGAGTGGGTTTGGGTTTGGTGGAGTTTGTTTGGGTCTGGCGGAGTGGGTTGTGGTCTGCCGGAGAGAGTTCGGGTCTGGCGGAGTGGGTTCGGGTCTGGCGGAGTGGGTTCGGGTCTGGCGGAGTGGGTTCGGATCTGGCGGAGTGGTTTCGGGACTGGCGGAGTGGGATCGGGTCTGGCGGAGAGAGTTCGGGTCTGGCGGAGTGGATTCGGGTCTGGCGGAGTGGGTTCGGGTCTGGTGCAGTGGGGTTGGGGCTGGCGTAGTGGGCTAGGGTCTGGCGGAGTGGGTTTGGGTCTGGCGGAGTGGGTTTGGGTCTGGCGGAGTGGGTTTGGGTCTGGCGTAGTGGGTTTTGGTCTGGCGGGTGGGTTTGGGTCTGGCGGAGTGGGTTTGGGTCTGGCGGAGTGGATTTGGGTCTGGCGGAGTAAGTTTGGATCTGGCGGAGTGGTTTTGGGTCTGGCGGAGTGGGTTTGGGTCTGGCGGAGTGGGTTTGGGTCTGGCGGAGTGGGGTTGGGTCTGGCGGAGTGGGCTTGGGTCTGGCGGAGTGGGTTTGGGTCTGGCGGAGTGGGTTTGCGTCTGGCGGAGTGGGTTTGGGTCTGGCGGAGAGGGTTTTGGTCTGGCGGAGTGGGTTTGGGTCTGGCGGAGTGGGTTTGAGGCTGGCGGAGTGGGTTTGGGTCTGGCGGAGTGAGTTTGGGTCTGGCGGAGTGGGTTTGGGTCTGGCGGAGTGGGTTTGGTTCTGGCGGAGTGGGTTTGCGTCTGGCGGACTGGGTTTGGGTCTGGCGGAGTGGGTTTGGGTCTGGCGGAGTGGGTTTGGGTCTGGCGCAGTGGGTTTGGGTCTGGCGGAGTGGGTTTGGGTCTGGTGGAGTGGGTTTGGGTCCGGCGGAGTGGGTTGTGGTCTGGCGGAGAGAGTTCGGGTCTGGCGGAGTGGGTTCGGTTCTGGCGGAGTGGGTTCGGGTCTGGCGGAGTGGGTTCGTATCTGGCGGAGTGGTTTCGGGACTGGCGGAGTGGGATCGGGTCTGGCGGAGAGAGTTAGGTTCTGGCGGAGTGGGTTCGGGTCTGGCGGAGTGGGTTCGGGTCTGGCGGAGTGGGTTTGGGTTTGGCCGAGTGGGTTTGGGTCTGGCCAAGTGGGTTTGGGTCTGGCGGAGTGGGTTTGGGTCTGGCCGAGTGGGTTTGGGTCTGGCGGAGTGGGATCGGGTCTGGCGGAGAGAGTTCGGGTCTGGCGGAGTGGATTCGGGTCTGGCGGAGTGGGTTCGGGTCTGGTGCAGTGGGGTTGGGGCTGGCGGAGTGGGCTAGGGTCTGGCGGAGTGGGTTTGGGTCTGGCGGAGTGGGTTTGGGTCTGGCGGAGTGGGTTTGGGTCTGGCGTAGTGGGTTTTGGTCTGGCGGGTGGGTTTGGGTCTGGCGGAGTGGGTTTGGGTCTGGCGGAGTGGATTTGGGTCTGGCGGAGTAAGTTTGGATCTGGCGGAGTGGTTTTGGGTCTGGCGGAGTGGGTTTGGGTCTGGCGGAGTGGGTTTGGGTCTGGCGGAGTGGGGTTGGGTCTGGCGGAGTGGGCTTGGGTCTGGCGGAGTGGGTTTGGGTCTGGCGGAGTGGGTTTGCGTCTGGCGGAGTGGGTTTGGGTCTGGCGGAGAGGGTTTTGGTCTGGCGGAGTGGGTTTGGGTCTGGCGGAGTGGGTTTGAGGCTGGCGGAGTGGGTTTGGGTCTGGCGGAGTGAGTTTGGGTCTGGCGGAGTGGGTTTGGGTCTGGCGGAGTGGGTTTGGTTCTGGCGGAGTGGGTTTGCGTCTGGCGGACTGGGTTTGGGTCTGGCGGAGTGGGTTTGGGTCTGGCGGAGTGGGTTTGGGTCTGGCGCAGTGGGTTTGGGTCTGGCGGAGTGGGTTTGGGTCTGGTGGAGTGGGTTTGGGTCCGGCGGAGTGGGTTGTGGTCTGGCGGAGAGAGTTCGGGTCTGGCGGAGTGGGTTCGGTTCTGGCGGAGTGGGTTCGGGTCTGGCGGAGTGGGTTCGTATCTGGCGGAGTGGTTTCGGGACTGGCGGAGTGGGATCGGGTCTGGCGGAGAGAGTTAGGTTCTGGCGGAGTGGGTTCGGGTCTGGCGGAGTGGGTTCGGGTCTGGCGGAGTGGGTTTGGGTTTGGCCGAGTGGGTTTGGGTCTGGCCAAGTGGGTTTGGGTCTGGCGGAGTGGGTTTGGGTCTGGCCGAGTGGGTTTGGGTCTGGCGGAGTGGGTTTGGGTCTGGCGGAGTGGGTATGGGTCTGGCGGAGGGGGTTTGGGTCTGGCGGAGTGGGTTTAGGTCTGGCGCAGTGGGTTTGGGGCTGGCGGAGTGTGCTTGGGTCTGGCGGAGTGGGTTCGTGTCTGGCGGAGTGGGTTTGGGTCTGGCGGAGTGGGTTTGGGTCTGGCAGAGTGGGTTTGGGTCTGGCGGAGTGGGTTTGGGTCTGGCGGAGTGGGTTTGGGTCTGGCGGAGTGGGTTTGGGTCTGGCGGAGTGGGTTTGGGTCTGGCGGAGTTGGTGTGGGTCGGGCGGAGTGGGTTTGGGTCTGGCTGAGTGGGTTTGCGTCTTGCGGAGTGGGTTTGGGTATGGCGGAGTGGGTTTGGGTCTGGCGGAGTGGGTTTGGGGTCTGGCGGAGTGGGTTTGGGTCTGGCGGAGTGGGTTTGGGTCTGTCGGAGTGGGTTTGGGTCTGGCGGAGTGGGTTTGGGTCTGGCGGAGTGGGTTTGGGTCTGGCGGAGTGGGTTTGGGTCTGGCGGAGTGGGTTGGGGTCTGGCGGAGTGGGTTGGGGTCTGGCGGAGAGGGTTCGGGTCTGGCGGAGTGGGTTTGGGTCTGGCGGAATGGGTTGGGGTATGGCGGATTGGGTTCGGGTCTGGCGGAGTGGGTTCGGGTCTGTCGGAGTGGGTTGGGGTCTGGAGGAGTGGGTTGGGGTCTGGCGGAATGGGTTGGGGTATGGCGGATTGGGTTCGGGTCTGGCGGAGTGGGTTCGGGTCTGTCGGAGTGGGTTGGGGTTTGGAGGAGTGGGTTGGGGTCTGGCGGAGTGGGTTGGGGTTTGGCGGAGTGGGTTCGGGTCTGCCAGAGTGAGTTTGGGTCTGGCGGAGTGGGTTTGGGTCTGGCCGAGTGGGTTTGGGTCTGGCGGAGTTGGTGTGGGTCTGGCGGAGTGGGTTTGGGTCTGGCAGAGTGGGTTTGGGTCTGGCGGAGTGGGTTTGGGTCTGGCGGAGTGGGTTTGGGTCTGGCGGAGTGGGTTTGGGTCTGGCGGAGTGGGTTTGGGTCTGGCGGAGTTGGTGTGGGTCGGGCGGAGTGGGTTTGGGTCTGGCTGAGTGGGTTTGCGTCTGGCGGAGTGGGTTTGGGTATGGCGGAGTGGGTTTGGGTCTGGCGGAGTGGGTTTGGGGTCTGGCGGAGTGGGTTTGGGTCTGGCGGAGTGGGTTTGGGTCTGGCGGAGTGCGTTTGGGTCTGGCGGAGTGGGTTTGGGTCTGGCGGAGTGGGTTTGGGTCTGGCGGAGTGTGTTTGGGTCTGGCGGAGTGGGTTGGGGTCTGGCGGAGTGGGTAGGGGTCTGGCGGAGAGGTTTCGGGTCTGGCGGAGTGGGTTTGGGTCTGGCGGAATGGGTTGGGGTATGGCGGAGTGGGTTCGGGTCTGGCGGAGTGGGTTCGGGTCTGTCGGAGTGGGTTGGTGTCTGGAGGAGTGGGTTGGGGTCTGGCGGAGTGGGTTGGGGTTTGGCGGAGTGGGTTCGGGTCTGTCAGAGTGAGTTTGGGTCTGGCAGAGTGGGTTTGGGTCTGGCCGAGTGGGTTTGGGTCTGGCGGAGTGGGTTTGGGTCTGGCGGAGTGGGTTTGGGTCTGGCGGAGTGGGTTGGCGTCTGGCGGAGTGGGTTTGGGGTCTGGCGGAGTGGGTTTGTGTCTGGCGGAGTGGGTTTGGGGCTGGCAGAGTGGGTTTGGGACTGTCGGAGTGGGTTTGGGTCTGGCGGAGTGGGTTTCGGTCTGGCGGAGTGGGTTTGGGTCTGGCGGAGTGGGTTTGGGACTGGCGGAGTGGGTTTGGGTCTGGCGGAGTGGGTTTGGGTCTGGCGGAGTGGGTTTGGGTCTGGCGGAGTGGGTTTGGGTCTGGCGGAGTGGGTTTGGGTCTGGCGGAGTGGGTTTGGGCCTGGCGGAGAGGGTTCGGGTCTAGCGGAGTGGGTTTGGGTCTGGCGCAGTGGGTTTGGGTCTGGCGGAGTGGGTTTGGGTCTGGTGGAGTGGGTTTGGGTCCGGCGGAGTGGGTTGTGGTCTGGCGGAGAGAGTTCGGGTCTGGCGGAGTGGGTTCGGTTCTGGCGGAGTGGTTTCGGGACTGGCGGAGTGGGATCGGGTCTGGCGGAGAGAGTTAGGTTCTGGCGGAGTGGGTTCGGGTCTGGCGGAGTGGGTTCGGGTCTGGCGGAGTGGGTTTGGGTTTGGCCGAGTGGGTTTGGGTCTGGCCAAGTGGGTTTGGGTCTGGCGGAGTGGGTTTGGGTCTGGCCGAGTGGGTTTGGGTCTGGCGGAGTGGGTTTGGGTCTGGCGGAGTGGGTATGGGTCTGGCGGAGGGGGGTTGGGTCTGGCGGAGTGGGTTTAGGTCTGGCGCAGTGGGTTTGGGGCTGGCGGAGTGGGCTTGGGTCTGGCGGAGTGGGTTCGTGTCTGGCGGAGTGGGTTTGGGTCTGGCGGAGTGGGTTTGCGTCTGGCGGAGTGGGTTTGGGTATGGCGGAGTGGGTTTGGGTCTGGCGGAGTGGGTTTGGGGTCTGGCGGAGTGGGTTTGGGTCTGGCGGAGTGGGTTTGGGTCTGGCGGAGTGGGTTTGGGTCTGGCGGAGTGGGTTTGGGTCTGGCGGAGTGGGTTTGGGTCTGTCGGAGTGGGTTTGGGTCTGGCGGAGTGGGTTGGGGTCTGGCGGAGTGGGTTGGGGTCTGGCGGAGAGGGTTCGGGTCTGGCGGAGTGGGTTTGGGTCTGGCGGAATGGGTTGGGGTATGGCGGATTGGGTTCGGGTCTGGCGGAGTGGGTTCGGGTCTGTCGGAGTGGGTTGGGGTCTGGAGGAGTGGGTTGGGGTCTGGCGGAATGGGTTGGGGTATGGCGGATTGGGTTCGGGTCTGGCGGAGTGGGTTCGGGTCTGTCGGAGTGGGTTGGGGTCTGGAGGAGTGGGTTGGGGTCTGGCGGAGTGGGTTGGGGTTTGGCGGAGTGGGTTCGGGTCTGTCAGAGTGAGTTTGGGTCTGGCGGAGTGGGTTTGGGTCTGGCGGAGTGGGTTTGGGTCTGGCGGAGTGGGTTTGGGTCTGGCGGAGTGGGTTTGGGTCTGGCGGAGTGGGTTGGGGTCTGGCGGAGTGGGTTTGGGGTCTGGCGGAGTGGGTTTGTGTCTGGCGGAGTGGGTTTGGGGCTGGCGGAGTGGGTTTGGGACTGGCGGAGTGGGTTTGGGTCTGGCGGAGTGGGGATGGGTCTGGCGGAGTGGGTTTGGGTCTGGCGGAGTGGGTTTGGGACTGGCGGAGTGGGTTTGGGTCTGGCGGAGTGGGTTTGGGTCTGGCGGAGTGGGTTTGGGTCTGGCGGAGTGGGTTAGGGTCTGGCGGAGTGGGTTTGGGGCTGGCGGAGTGGGTTGGGGTCTGGCGGAGTGGGTTGGGGTCTGGCGGAGTGGGTTTGGGTCTGGCGGAGTGGGTTTGGGTCTGGCGGAGTGGGTTTGGGTCTGGCCGAGTGGGTTTGGGTCTGGCGGAGTGTGTTTGGGTCTGGCGGAGTGGGTTGGGGTCTGGCGGAGTGGGTAGGGGTCTGGCGGAGAGGTTTCGGGTCTGGCGGAGTGGGTTTGGTTCTGGCGGAATGGGTTGGGGTATGGCGGAGTGGGTTCGGGTCTGGCGGAGTGGGTTTGGGTCTGGCCGAGTGGGTTTGGGTCTGGCGGAGTGGGTTTGGGTCTGGCGGAGTGGGTTTGGGTCTGGCGGAGTGGGTTGGCGTCTGGCGGAGTGGGTTTGGGGTCTGGCGGAGTGGGTTTGTGTCTGGCGGAGTGGGTTTGGGGCTGGCAGTGTGGGTTTGGGACTGGCGGAGTGGGTTTGGGTCTGGCGGAGTGGGTTTGGGTCTGGCGGAGTGGGTTTGGGTCTGGCGGAGTGGGTTTGGGACTGGCGGAGTGGGTTTGGGTCTGGCGGAGTGGGTTTGGGTCTGGCGGAGTGGGTTTGGGTCTGGCGGAGTGGGTTTGGGTCTGGCGGAGTGGGTTTGGGTCTGGCGGAGTGGGTTCGGGCCTGGCGGAGAGGGTTCGGGTCTAGCGGAGTGGGTTTGGGTCTGGCGGAGTGGGTTTGGGTCTGGCAGAGTGGGTTTGGGTCTGGCGGAGTGGGTGTGGGGTCTGGCGGAGTGGGTTCGGGTCTGGCGGAGTGGGTTTGGGTCTGGGGGAGTGGGTTGGGGTCTGGCTGTGTGGGTTCGGGTCTTGCGGAGTGGGTTCGGGTCTGGCGGAGTGGGTTCCGGTCTGGCGGAGTGGGTTTGGGACTGGCGGAGTGGGTTGGGGTCTGGCGGAGTGGGTCCGTGTCTGGCGGAGTGGGTTTGGGACTGGCGGAGTGGGTTTGGGTCTGGCGCAGTAAGTTTGGGTCTGGCGGAGTGGGTTTGGGTCTGGCGGAGTGGGTTTGGGTCTGGCGGAGTGGGTTTTGGTCTGGCGGAGTGGGTTTGGGTCTGGCGGAGTTGGTTTGGGTCTGGCGGAGTGGGTTTGGGACTGGCGGAGTGTGTTTTGGTCTGGCGGAATTGGTTTGGGTCTGGCGGAGTGGTTTTGGGTCTGGCGGAGTGGGTTTGGGTCTGGCGGAGTGGGTTTGGGGTCTGGCGGGGTGGGTTTGGGTCTGGCGGAGTGGGTTTGGGGCTGGCGGAGTGGGTTTGGATCTGGCGGTGTGGGTTGGGTTCTGGCGGAGTGGGTTCGGGTCTGGCGGAGTGGGTTCGGGTCTGGAGGAGTGGGTTGGGGTCTGGCGGAGTGGGTTTGGGTCTGGCGGTGTGGGTTTGGGTCTGGCGGAGTGGGTTTGGGTCTGGCGGAGTGGGTTTGGGTCTGGCGGAGTGGGTGTGGGGTCTGGCGGAGTGGGTTTGGGTCTGGCGGAGTGGGTTTGGGTCTGGCGGAGTGGGTTGGGGTCTGGCTGGGTGCGTTCGGGTCTGGCGGAGTGGGTTCGGGTCTGGCGGAGTGGGTTCCGGTCTGGCGGAGTGGGTTCGGGTCTGTCGGAGTGGGTTTGGTTCTGGCGGAGTGAGTTCGGGTCTGGCGGAGTGGATTTGGGTTTGGCCGAGTGGGTTTGGGTCTGGCCAAGTGGGTTTGGGTCTGGCGGAGTGGGTTTGGGTCTGGCCGAGTGGGTTTGGGTCTGGCGGAGTGGGTTTGGGTCTGGCGGAGTGGGTATGGGTCTGGCGGAGGGGGGTTGGGTCTGGCGGAGTGGGTTTACGTCTGGCGCAGTGGGTTTGGGGCTGGCGGAGTGGGCTTGGGTCTGGCGGAGTGGGTTCGTGTCTGGCGGAGTGGGTTTGGGTCTGGCGGAGTGGGTTTGCGTCTGGCGGAGTGGGTTTGGGTATGGCGGAGTGGGTTTGGGTCTGGCGGAGTGGGTTTGGGGTCTGGCGGAGTGGGTTTGGGTCTGGCGGAGTGGGTTTGGGTCTGGCGGAGTGGGTTTGGGTCTGGCGGAGTGGGTTTGGGTCTGGCGGAGTGGGTTGGGTCTGGCGGAGTGGGTTTGGGTCTGGCGGAGTGGGTTGGGGTCTGGCGGAGTGGGTTGGGGTCTGGCGGAGAGGGTTCGGGTCTGGCGGAGTGGGTTTGGGTCTGGCGGAATGGGTTGGGGTATGGCGGATTGGGTTCGGGTCTGGCGGAGTGGGTTCGGGTCTGTCGGAGTGGGTTGGGGTCTGGAGGAGTGGGTTGGGGTCTGGCGGAATGGGTTGGGGTATGGCGGATTGGGTTCGGGTCTGGCGGAGTGGGTTCGGGTCTGTCGGAGTGGGTTGGGGTCTGGAGGAGTGGGTTGGGGTCTGGCGGAGTGGGTTGTGGTTTGGCGGAGTGGGTTCGGGTCTGTCAGAGTGAGTTTGGGTCTGGCGGAGTGGGTTTGGGTCTGGTGGAGTGGGTTTGGGTCTGGCGGAGTGGGTTTGGGTCTGGCGGAGTGGGTTTGGGTCTGGCGGAGTGGGTTGGGGTCTGGCGGAGTGGGTTTGGGGTCTGGCGGAGTGGGTTTGTGTCTGGCGGAGTGGGTTTGGGGCTGGCGGAGTGGGTTTGGGACTGGCGTAGTGGGTTTGGGTCTGGCGGAGTGGGGATGGGTCTGGCGGAGTGGGTTTGGGTCTGGCGGAGTGGGTTTGGGACTGGCTGAGTGGGTTTGGGTCTGGCGGAGTGGGTTTGGGTCTGGCGGAGTGGGTTTGGGTCTGGCGGAGTGGGTTTGGGTCTGGCGGAGTGGGTTTGGGGCTGGCGGATTGGGTTGGGGTCTGGCGGAGAGGGTTCGGGTCTAGCGGAGTGGGTTCGGGTCTGGCGGAGTGGGTTTGGGTCTGGCGGAGTGGGTTTGGGTCTGGCAGAGTGGGTTTGGGTCTGGCGGAGTGTGTTTGGGTCTGGCGGAGTGGGTTGGGGTCTGGCGGAGTGGGTAGGGGTCTGGAGGAGAGGTTTCGGGTCTGGCGGAGTGGGTTTGGTTCTGGCGGAATGGGTTGGGGTATGGCGGAGTGGGTTCGGGTCTGGCGGAGTGGGTTTGGGTCTGGCCGAGTGGGTTTGGGTCTGGCGGAGTGGGTTTGGGTCTGGCGGAGTGGGTTTGGGTCTGGCGGAGTGGGTTGGCGTCTGGCGGAGTGGGTTTGGGGTCTGGCGGAGTGGGTTTGTGTCTGGCGGAGTGGGTTTGGGGCTGGCAGTGTGGGTTTGGGACTGGCGGAGTGGGTTTGGGTCTGGCGGAGTGGGTTTGGGTCTGGCGGAGTGGGTTTGGGTCTGGCGGAGTGGGTTTGGGACTGGCGGAGTGGGTTTGGGTCTGGCGGAGTGGGTTTGGGTCTGGCGGAGTGGGTTTGGGTCTGGCGGAGTGGGTTTGGGTCTGGCGGAGTGGGTTTGGGTCTGGCGGAGTGGGTTTGGGTCTGGCGGAGTGGGTTGGCGTCTGGCGGAGTGGGTTTGGGGTCTGGCGGAGTGGGTTTGTGTCTGGCGGAGTGGGTTTGGGGCTGGCAGTGTGGGTTTGGGACTGGCGGAGTGGGTTTGGGTCTGGCGGAGTGGGTTTGGGTCTGGCGGAGTGGGTTTGGGTCTGGCGGAGTGGGTTTGGGACTGGCGGAGTGGGTTTGGGTCTGGCGGAGTGGGTTTGGGTCTGGCGGAGTGGGTTTGGGTCTGGCGGAGTGGGTTTGGGTCTGGCGGAGTGGGTTCGGGCCTGGCGGAGAGGGTTCGGGTCTAGCGGAGTGGGTTTGGGTCTGGCGGAGTGGGTTTGGGTCTGGCAGAGTGGGTTTGGGTCTGGCGGAGTGGGTGTGGGGTCTGGCGGAGTGGGTTCGGGTCTGGCGGAGTGGGTTTGGGTCTGGCGGAGTGGGTTGGGGTCTGGCTGTGTGGGTTCGGGTCTTGCGGAGTGGGTTCGGGTCTGGCGGAGTGGGTTCCGGTCTGGCGGAGTGGGTTTGGGACTGGCGGAGTGGGTTGGGGTCTGGCGGAGTGGGTCCGTGTCTGGCGGAGTGGGTTTGGAACTGGCGGAGTGGGTTTGGGTCTGGCGCAGTAAGTTTGGGTCTGGCGGAGTGGGTTTGGGTCTGGCGGAGTGGGTTTGGGTCTGGCGGAGTGGGTTTTGGTCTGGCGGAGTGGGTTTGGGTCTGGCGGAGTTGGTTTGGGTCTGGCGGAGTGGGTTTGGGACTGGCGGAGTGTGTTTTGGTCTGGCGGAATTGGTTTGGGTCTGGCGGAGTGGTTTTGTGTCTGGCGGAGTGGGTTTGGGTCTGGCGGAGTGGGTTTGGGGTCTGGTGGGGTGGGTTTGGGTCTGGCGGAGTGGGTTTGGGGCTGGCGGAGTGGGTTTGGATCTGGCGGTGTGGGTTGGGTTCTGGCGGAGTGGGTTCGGGTCTGGCGGAGTGGGTTCGGGTCTGGAGGAGTGGGTTGGGGTCTGGCGGAGTGGGTTTGGGTCTGGCGGAGTGGGTTTGGGTCTGGCGGAGTGGGTTTGGGTCTGGCGGAGTGGGTTCGGGTCTGGCGGAGTGGGTTTGGGTCTGGCGGAGTGGGTTTGGGTCTGGCAGAGTGGGTTTGGGTCTGGCGGAGTGGGTGTGGGGTCTGGCGGAGTGGGTTCGGGTCTGGCGGAGTGGGTTTGAGTCTGGCGGAGTGGGTTGGGGTCTGGCTGTGTGGGTTCGGGTCTTGCGGAGTGGGTTCGGGTCTGGCGGAGTGGGTTCCGGTCTGGCGGAGTGGGTTTGGGACTGGCGGAGTGGGTTGGGGTCTGGCGGAGTGGGTCCGTGTCTGGCGGAGTGGGTTTGGGACTGGCGGAGTGGGTTTGGGTCTGGCGCAGTAAGTTTGGGTCTGGCGGAGTGGGTTTGGGTCTGGCGGAGTGGGTTTGGGTCTGGCGGAGTGGGTTTTGGTCTGGCGGAGTGGGTTTGGGTCTGGCGGAGTTGGTTTGGGTCTGGCGGAGTGGGTTTGGGACTGGCGGAGTGTGTTTTGGTCTGGCGGAGTTGGTTTGGGTCTGGCGGAGTGGTTTTGGGTCTGGCGGAGTGGGTTTGGGTCTGGCGGAGCGGGTTTGGGGTCTGGCGGGGTGGGTTTGGGTCTGGCGGAGTGGGTTTGGGGCTGGCGGAGTGGGTTTGGATCTGGCGGTGTGGGTTGGGTTCTGGCGGAGTGGGTTCGGGTCTGGCGGAGTGGGTTCGGGTCTGGAGGAGTGGGTTGGGGTCTGGCGGAGTGGGTTTGGGTCTGGCGGAGTGGGTTTGGGTCTGGCGGAGTGGGTTTGGGTCTGGCGGAGTGGGTTTGGGTCTGGCGGAGTGGGTGTGGGGTCTGGCGGAGTGGGTTCGGGTCTGGCGGAGTGGGTTTGGGTCTGGCGGAGTCGGTTGGGGTCTGGCTGGGTGGGTTCGGGTCTGGCGGAGTGGGTTCGGGTCTGGCGGAGTGGGTTCCGGTCTGGCGGAGTGGGTTCGGGTCTGTCGGAGTGGGTTTGGTTCTGGCGGAGTGAGTTTGGGTCTGGCGGAGTGGGTTGGGGTCTGGCGGAGTGAGTTTGGGTCTGGCGGAGGGGGTTTGGGGTCTGGCGAAGTGGGTTTGGGGTCTGGGGGAGTGGGTTTGGGTCTGGCGCAGTGGGGTTGGGTCTGGCGCAGTGGGTTTAGGCCTGTCGGAGTGGGTTGGTGTCTGGCGGAGTGGGTTGGGGTTTGGCGGAGTGGGTTCGGGTCTGGCGGAGTGAGTTTGGTTCTGGAGGAGTGAGTTTGGGTCTGGCGGAGTGGGTTTGGGTCTGGCGGAGTGGGTTTGGGTCTGGCGGAGTTGGTTTGGTTCTGGCGGAGTTGGTTTGGTTCTGGCGGAGTGGGTTTGGGTCTGGCGGAGTTGGTTTGGTTCTGGCGGAGTGGGTTTGGGTCTGGCGGAGTGGGTTTTGGTCTGGCGGAGTTGGTTTGGGTCTGGCGGAGTGGGTTTGGGTCTGGCGGAGTGGGTTTGGGTCTGGCGGAGTGGGTTTGGGGTCTGGCGGGGTGGGTTTGGGTCTGGCGGAGTGGGTTCGGGGCTGGCAGACTGGGTTTGGGTCTGGCGGAGTGGGTTGGGTTCTGGCGGAGTGGGTTCGGGTCTGGCGGAGTGGGTTTGGGTCTGGCGAAGTGGGTTTGGGTCTGGCGGAGTGGGTTCGGGTCTGGCGCAGTGGGTTCGGGTCTGGCGGAGTTGGTTCGGGTCTGGCGGAGTGGGTTTGGGTCTGGCGGAGTGGGTTTGGGGCATGGCGGAGTGGGTTTGGGTCTGGCGGAGTGGGTTTGGGGCTGGCGGAGTGGGTTTGGGTCTGGCGGAGTGGGTTTGGGTCTGGCGGAGTGGGTTTGGGTCTGGCGGAGTGGGTTTGGGTCTGGCGGAGTTGGTGTGGGTCGGGCAGAGTGGGTTTGGGTCTGGCTGAGTGGGTTTGCGTCTGGCGGAGTGGGTTTGGGTATGGCGGAGTGGGTTTGGGTCTGGCGGAGTGGGTTTGGGGTCTGGCGGAGTGGGTTTGGGTCTGGCGGAGTGGGTTTGGGTCTGGCGGAGTGGGTTTGGGTCTGGCGGAGTGGGTTTGGGTCTGGCGGAGTGGGTTTGGGTCTGGCGGAGTGGGTTTGGGTCTGGCGGAGTGGGTTGGGGTCTGGCGGAGTGGGTTGGGGTCTGGCGGAGAGGGTTCGGGTCTGGCGGAGTGGGTTTGGGTCTGGCGGAATGGGTTGGTGTATGGCGGATTGGGTTCGGGTCTGGCGGAGTGGGTTCGGGTCTGTCGGAGTGGGTTGGGGTCTGGAGGAGTGGGTTGGGGTCTGGCGGAATGGGTTGGGGTATGGCGGATTGGGTTCGGGTCTGGCGGAGTGGGTTCGGGTCTGTCGGAGTGGGTTGGGGTCTGGAGGAGTGGGTTGGGGTCTGGCGGAGTGGGTTGGGGTTTGGCGGAGTGGGTTCGGGTCTGTCAGAGTGAGGTTGGGTCTGGCGGAGTGGGTTTGGGTCTGGCCGAGTGGGTTTGGGTCTGGCGGAGTGGGTTTCGGGTCTGGCGGAGTGGGTTTGGTTCTGGCGGAATGGGTTGGGGTATGGCGGAGTGGGTTCGGGTCTGGCGGAGTGGGTTCGGGTCTGTCGGAGTGGGTTGGTGTCTGGAGGAGTGGGTTGGGGTCTGGCGGAGTGGGTTGGGGTTTGGCGGACTGGGTTCGGGTCTGTCAGAGTGAGTTTGGGTCTGGCGGAGTGGGTTTGGGTCTGGCCGAGTGGGTTTGGGTCTGGCGGAGTGGGTTTGGGTCTGGCGGAGTGGGTTTGGGTCTGGCGGAGTGGGTTGGCGTCTGGCGGAGTGGGTTTGGGCCTGGCGGAGAGGGTTCGGGTCTAGCGGAGTGGGTTTGGGTCTGGCGGAGTGGGTTTGGGTCTGGCAGAGTGGGTTTGGGTCTGGCGGAGTGGGTGTGGGGTCTGGCGGAGTGGGTTCGGGTCTGGCGGAGTGGGTTTGGGTCTGGCGGAGTGGGTTGGGGTCTGGCTGTGTGGGTTCGGGTCTTGTGGAGTGGGTTCGGGTCTGGCGGAGTGGGTTCCGGTCTGGCGGAGTGGGTTTGGGACTGGCGGAGTGGGTTGGGGTCTGGCGGAGTGGGTCCGTGTCTGGCGGAGTGGGTTTGGGACTGGCGGAGTGGGTTTGGGTCTGGCGCAGTAAGTTTGGGTCTGGCGGAGTGGGTTTGGGTCTGGCGGAGTGGGTTTGGGTCTGGCGGAGTGGGTTTTGGTCTGGCGGAGTGGGTTTGGGTCTGGCGGAGTTGGTTCGGGTCTGGCGGAGTGGGTTTGGGACTGGCGGAGTGTGTTTTGGTCTGGCGGAGTTGGTTTGGGTCTGGCGGAGTGGGTTTGGGTCTGGCGGAGTGGGTTTGGGTCTGGCGGAGTGGGTTTGGGGTCTGGCGGGGTGGGTTTGGGTCTGGCGGAGTGGGTTTGGGGCTGGCGGAGTGGGTTTGGATCTGGCGGTGTGGGTTGGGTTCTGGCGGAGTGGGTTCGGGTCTGGCGGAGTGGGTTCGGGTCTGGAGGAGTGGGTTCGGGTCTGGCGGAGTGGGTTTGGGTCTGGCGGAGTGGGTTTGGGTCTGGCGGAGTGGGTTTGGGTCTGGCGGAGTGGGTTTGGGTCTGGCGGAGTGGGTGTGGGGTCTGGCGGAGTGGGTTCGGGTCTGGCGGAGTGGGTTTGGGTCTGGCGGAGTGAGTTGGGGTCTGGCTGGGTGGGTTCGGGTCTGGCGGAGTGGGTTCGGGTCTGGCGGAGTGGGCTCCGGTCTGGCGGAGTGGGTTCGGGTCTGTCGGAGTGGGTTTGGTTCTGGCGGAGTGAGTTTGGGTCTGGCGGAGTGGGTTGGGGTCTGGCGGAGTGAGTTTGGGTCTGGCGGAGGGGGTTTGGGGTCTGGCGAAGTGGGTTTGGGGTCTGGGGGAGTGGGTTTGGGTCTGGCGGAGTGAGTTTGGTTCTGGAGGAGTGAGTTTGGGTCTGGCGGAGTGGGTTTGGGTCTGGCGGAGTGGTTTGGGTCTGGCGGAGTTGGTTTGGTTCTGGCGGAGTTGGTTTGGTTCTGGCGGAGTGGGTTTGGGTCAGGCGGAGTTGGTTTGGTTCTGGCGGAGTGGGTTTGGGTCTGGCGGAGTGGGTTTTGGTCTGGCGGAGTTGGTTTGGGTCTGGCGGAGTGGGTTTGGGTCTGGCAGAGTGGGTTTGGGTCTGGCGGAGTGGGTTTGGGGTCTGGCGGGGTGGGTTTGGGTCTGGCGGAGTGGGTTCGGGGCTGGCAGACTGGGTTTGGGTCTGGCGGAGTGGGTTGGGTTCTGGCGGAGTGGGTTCGGGTCTGGCGGAGTGGGTTTGGGTCTGGCGAAGTGGGTTCGGGTCTGGCGGAGTGGGTTCGGGTCTGGCGCAGTGGGTTCGGGTCTGGCGGAGTTGGTTCGGGTCTGGCGGAGTGGGTTTGGGTCTGGCGGAGTGGGTTTGGGGTATGGCGGAGTGGGTTTGGGTCTGGTGGAGTGGGTTTGGGGCTGGCGGAGTGGGTTTGGGTCTGGCGGAGTGGGTTTGGGTCCGGCGGAGTGGGTTTGGGTCTGACGGAGTGGGTTTGGGTCTGGCGGAGTGGGTTGGGGTCTGGCTGGGTGGGTTCGGGTCTTGCGGAGTGGGTTCGGGTCTGGCGGAGTGGGTTCCGGTCTGGCGGAGTGGGTTTGGGACTGGCGGAGTGGGTTGGGGTCTGGCGGAGTGGGTCCGTGTCTGGCGGATGGGTTTGGGACTGGCGGAGTGGGTTTGGGTCTGGCGCAGTAAGTTTGGGTCTGGCGGAGTGGGTTTGGGTCTGGCGGAGTGGGTTTGGGTCTGGCGGAGTGGGTTTTGGTCTGGCGGAGTGGGTTTGGGTCTGGCGGAGTTGGTTTGGGTCTGGCGGAGTGGGTTTGGGACTGGCGGAGTGTGTTTTGGTCTGGCCGAGTTGGTTTGGGTCTGGCGGAGTGGGTTTGGGTCTGGCGGAGTGGGTTTGGGTCTGGCGGAGTGGGTTTGGGGTCTGGCGGGGTAGGTTTGGGTCTGGCGGAGTGGGTTTGGGGCTGGCGGAGTGGGTTTGGATCTGGCGGAGTGGGTTGACTTCTGGCGGAGTGGGTTCCGGTCTGGCGGAGTGGGTTCGGGTCTGGAGGAGTGGGTTGGGGTCTGGCGGAGTGGGTTTGGGTCTGGCGGAGTGGGTTTGGGTCTGGCGGAGTGGGTTTGGGTCTGGCGGAGAGGGTTCGGGTCTAGCGGAGTGGGTTTGGGTCTGGCGGAGTGGGTTTGGGTCTGGCGGAGTGGGTTTGGGTCTGGCGGAGTGGGTGTGGGGTCTGGCGGAGTGGGTTGGTGTCTGGCGGAGTGGGTTGGGGTTTGGCGGAGTGGGTTCGGGTCTGGCGGAGTGAGTTTGGTTCTGGAGGAGTGAGTTTGGGTCTGGCGGAGTGGGTTTGGGTCTGGCGGAGTGGGTTTGGGTCTGGCGGAGTTGGTTTGGTTCTGGCGGATTTGGTTTGGTTCTGGCGGATTTGGTTTGGTTCTGGCGGAGTGGGTTTGGGTCTGGCGGAGTTGGTTTGGTTCTGGCGGAGTGGGGTTGGGTCTGGCGGAGTGGGTTTTGGTCTGGCGGAGTTGGTTTGGGTCTGGCGGAGTGGGTATGGGTCTGGCGGAGTGGGTTTGGGTCTGGCGGAGTGGGTTTGGGGTCTGGCGTGGTGGGTTTGGGTCTGGCGGAGTGGGTTCGGGGCTGGCAGAGTGGGTTTGGGTCTGGCGGAGTGGGTTGGGTTCTGGCGGAGTGGGTTCGGGTCTGACGGAGTGGGTTTGGGTCTGGCGAAGTGGGTTTGGGTCTGGCGGAGTGGGTTCGGGTCTGGCGCAGTGGGTTCGGGTCTGGCGGAGTTGGTTCGGGTCTGGCGGAGTGGGTTTGGGTCTGGCGGAGTGGGTTTGGGGTATGGCGGAGTGGGTTTGGGTCTGGTGGAGTGGGTTTGGGGCTGGCGGAGTGGGTTTGGGTCTGGCGGAGTGGGTTTGGGTCTGGCGGAGTGGGTTTGGGTCTGGCGGAGTGGGTTTGGGTCTGGGGGAGTGGGTTTTGGTCTGGCGGAGTGGGTTCGGGTCTGGCGGATTGGGTTGGGGTCTGGTGGAGTGGGTTCGGTTTTGGCGGAGTGGGTTCGGGTCTGGCGGAGTGGGTTTGGGTCTGGCGGAGTGGGCTTGGGTCTGGCGGAGTGGGTTTGGGTCTGGTGGAGTGGGGTTTGGTCTGGCGGAGTGGGCTTGGGTCTCCCGGAGTGGGTTTGGGTCTGGCGGATTGGGTTTGGGTCTGGCGGAGTGGGTTTGGGTCTGGGGGAGTGGGTTTGGGTCTGGGGGAGTGGGTTTTGGTCTGGCGGAGTGGGTTCGGGTCTGGCGGATTGGGTTGGGGTCTGGTGGAGTGGGTTCGGTTTTGGCGGAGTGGGTTCGGGTCTGGCGGAGTGGGTTTGGGTCTGGCGGAGTGGGCTTGGGTCTGGCGGAGTGGGTTTGGGTCTGGTGGAGTGGGGTTTGGTCTGGCGGAGTGGGCTTGGGTCTCCCGGAGTGGGTTTGGGTCTGGCGGATTGGGTTTGGGTCTGGCGGAGTGGGTTTGGGTCTGGGGGAGTGGGTTTTGGTCTGGCGGAGTGGGTTCGGGTCTGGCGGATTGGGTTGGGGTCTGGTGGAGTGGGTTCGGTTTTGGCGGAGTGGGTTCGGGTCTGGCGGAGTGGGTTTGGGTCTGGCGGAGTGGGCTTGGGTCTGGCGGAGTGGGTTTGGGTCTGGTGGAGTGGGGTTTGGTCTGGCGGAGTGGGCTTGGGTCTCGCGGAGTGGGTTTGGGTCTGGCGGATTGGGTTTGGGTCTGGCGGAGTGGGTTCGGGTCTGGCGGAGTGGGTTCGGGTCTGGCGGAGTGGGTTTGGGGTCTGGCGGAGTGGGTTTGGGTCTGGCGGAGTGGGTTTGTGTCTGGCGGAGTGGGTTTGTGTCTGGCGGAGTGGGTTTGGGCCTGGCGGAGTGGGTTTGGGTCTAGCGGAGTGGGTTTGGGTCTGGGGGAGTGGGTTTGGGTCTGGCGGAGTGGGTTTGGGTCTGGCAGAGTGGGTTTTGGTCTGGATGAGTGGGTTTGGGTCTGGGGGAGTGGGTTTGGGTCTGGCGGAGTGGGTTTGGGTCTGGCGGAGTGGGTTGGGTTCTGGCGGAGTGGGTTCGGGTCTGGCGGAGTGGGTTCGGGTCTGGAGGAGTGGGTTGGGGTCTGGCGGAGTGGGTTTGGGTCTGGTGGAGTGGGTTTGGGTCTGGCGGAGTGGGCTTGGGTCTGGCGGAGTGGGTTTGGGTCTGGTGGAGTGGGGTTTGGTCTGGCGGAGTGGGCTTGGGTCTCGCGGAGTGGGTTTGGGTCTGACGGATTGGGTTTGGGTCTGGCGGAGTGGGTTCGGGTCTGGCGGAGTGGGTTCGGGACTGGCGGAGTGGGTTTGGGTCTGGCGGAGTGGGTTTGGGGTCTGGCGGAGTGGGTTTGGGTCTGGCGGAGTGGGTTTGGGGCTGGCGGAGTGGGTTTGGGTCTGGCGGAGTGGGTTTGGGTCTGGCGGAGTGCGTTTGGGTCTAGCGGAGTGGGTTTGGGTCTGGGGGAGTGGGTTTGGGTCTGGCGGAGTGGGTTTGGGTCTGGCAGAGTGGGTTTTGGTCTGGATGAGTGGGTTTGGGTCTGGCGGAGTGGGTTTGGGTCTAGCGGAGTGGGTTTGGGTCTGGCGGAGTTGGTTTGTGTCTGGCGGAGTGGGTTTGGGTGTGGCGGAGTGGGTTTGGGGTCTGGCGGAGTGGGTTTGAGTCGTGCGGAGTGGGTTTGGGTTTGGCGGAGTGGGTTTGGGTCTGGCAGAGTGGGTTTGGGTCTGTCGGAGTGGGTTTGGGTCTGGCGGAGTGGCTTTGGGTCTGGCGGAGTGGGTTGAGGTCTGGCGGAATGGGTTTGGGTCTGGCGGAGTGGGTTCGGGAGTGGCGGTGTGGGTTCGGGTCTGACGGAGTGGGTTGGGGTGTGGCGGGGTGGGTTCGGGTCTGGCGGAGTGGGTTCGGGGCTGTCGGAGGGGGCTTGGGTCTGGCGGAGTGGGATTGGGTCTGGCGGAGTGGGGTTGGGTCTGGCGGAGTGGGTTGGGTCTGGCGGAGAGGGTTTGGGTCTGGCGGAGTGGATTTGGGTCTGGCGGAGTGGGTTTGGGCTGGCGGAGTGGGTTTTGGTCTGGCGGAGTGAGTTTGGGTCTGGCGTAGTGGGTTTGGGTCTGGCGGAGTGGGTTTGGGGTCTGGCGGAGTGGGTTTTGGTCTGGCGGAGTGGGTTTGGGTCTGGCGGAGTGGGTTTGGGTCTGGCGGAGTTGGTTTGGGTCTGGCGGAGTGGGTTTGGGTCTGTCGGAGTGGGTTTCAGTGTGGCGGAGTGGGTTTGGGTCTGGCGGAGTGGGTTTTGGTCTGGCGGAGTGGGTTTGGGGCTGGCGGAGTGGGTTTGGGTTTGGGGGAGTGGGTTTTGGTCTGGCGGAGTGGGTTCGGGTCTGGCGGAGTGGGTTGGGGTCTGGTGGAGTGGGTTCCGTTTTGGCGGAGTGGGTTCGGGTCTGGCGGAGTGGGTTTGGGTCTGGCGCAGTGGTGTTTGGTCTGGCGGAGTGGGCTTGGGTCTCGCGGAGTGGGTTTGGGTCTGGCGGATTGGGTTTGGGTCTGGCGGAGTGGGTTCGGGACTGGCGGCGTGGGTTCGGGTCTGGCGGAGTGGGTTTGGGTCTGGCGGAGTGGGTTTGGGTCTGGCGGAGTGGGTTTGGGGTCTGGCGGAGTGGGTTTGGGTCTGGCAGAGTGGGTTTGGGGCTGGCGGAGTGGGTTTGGGTCTGGCGGAGTGGGTTTGGGTCTGGCGGAGTGGGTTTGGGTCTGGGGTGTGGGTTTGGGTCTGGCGGATTGGGTTTGGGTCTGGCAGAGTGGGTTTTGGTCTGGATGAGTGGGTTTGGGTCTGGCGGAGTGGGTTTGGGTCTGGCGGAGTGGGTTTGGGTCTGGCGGAGTTGGTTTGGGTCTGGCGGAGTGGGTTTGGGTGTGGCGGAGTGGGTTTGGGGTCTGGCGGAGTGGGTTTGGGTCGTGCGGAGTGGGTTTGGGTCTGGCGGAGTGGGTTTGGGTCTGGCAGAGTTGGTTTGGGTCTGGCGGAGTGGGTTTGGGTCTCGCGGAGTGGCTTTGGGTCTGGCGGAGTGGGTTGGGGTCTGGCGGAGTGGGTTGGGGTCTGGCGGAGTGGGTTCGGGTCTGGCGGTGTCGGTTCGGGTCTGGCGGAGTGGGTTCGTGTCTGGCGGGGTGGGTTCGGGTCTGGCGGAGTGGGTTCAGGTCTGGCGGAGGGGGCTTGGGTCTGGCGGAGTGGGATTGGGTCTGGCGGAGTGGGGTTGGGTCTGGCGGATTGGGCTTGGGTCTGGCGGAGAGGGTTTGGGTCTGGCGGAGTGGGTTTGGGTCTGGCGGATTGGGTTTGGGTCTGGCGGAGTGGGTTTTGGTCTGGCGGAGTGGGTTTGGGTCTGGCGGAGTGGGTTTGGGCCTGGCGGAGTGGGTTTGGGTCTGGCGGAGTGGGTTTGGGTTTGGCGGATCGGGTTTGGGGTCTGGCGGAGTGGGTTTGGGGTCTGGCGGAGTGGGTTTGGGTCGTGCGGAGTGGGTTTGGGTCTGGCGGAGTGGGTTTGGGTCTGGCAGAGTTGGTTTGGGTCTGGCGGAGTGGGTTTGGGTCTGGCGGAGTGGCTTTGGGTCTGGCGGAGTGGGTTGGGGTCTGGCGGAGTGGGTTTGGGTCTGGCGGAGTGGGTTTGCGTCTGGCGGAGTTGGTTTGGGTCTGGCGGAGTGGGTTTGGGTGTGGCGGAGTGGGTTTGGGGTCTGGCGGAGTGGGTTTGGGTCGTGCGGAGTGGGTTTGGGTCTGGCGGAGTGGGTTTGGGTCTGGCAGAGTTGGTTTGGGTCTGGCGGAGTGGGTTTGGGTCGTGCGGAGTGGGTTTGGGTCTGGCGGAGGGGGCTTGGGTCTGGCGGAGTGGAATTGGGTCTGGCGGAGTGGGGTTGGGTCTGGCGGATTGGGCTTGGGTCTCGCGGAGAGGGTTTGGGTCTGGCGGAGTGGGTTTGGGTCTGGCGGATTGGGTTTGGGTCTGGCGGAGTGGGTTTTGGTCTGGCGGAGTGGGTTTGGGTCTGGCGGAGTGGGTTTGGGCCTGGCGGAGTGGGTTTGGGTCTGGCGGAGTGGGTTTGGGTCTAGCGGAGTGGGTTTGGGTCTGGCGGAGTTGGTTTGTGTCTGGCGGAGTGGGTTTGGGTGTGGCGGAGTGGGTTTGGGGTCTGGCGGAGTGGGTTTGAGTCGTGCGGAGTGGGTTTGGGTTTGGCGGAGTGGGTTTGGGTCTGGCAGAGTGGGTTTGGGTCTGTCGGAGTGGGTTTGGGTCTGGCGGAGTGGCTTTGGGTCTGGCGGAGTGGGTTGAGGTCTGGCGGAATGGGTTTGGGTCTGGCGGAGTGGGTTCGGGAGTGGCGGTGTGGGTTCGGGTCTGACGGAGTGGGTTGGGGTGTGGCGGGGTGGGTTCGGGTCTGGCGGAGTGGGTTCGGGGCTGTCGGAGGGGGCTTGGGTCTGGCGGAGTGGGATTGGGTCTGGCGGAGTGGGGTTGGGTCTGGCGGAGTGGGTTGGGTCTGGCGGAGAGGGTTTGGGTCTGGCGGAGTGGATTTGGGTCTGGCGGAGTGGGTTTGGGCTGGCGGAGTGGGTTTTGGTCTGGCGGAGTGAGTTTGGGTCTGGCGTAGTGGGTTTGGGTCTGGCGGAGTGGGTTTGGGGTCTGGCGGAGTGGGTTTTGGTCTGGCGGAGTGGGTTTGGGTCTGGCGGAGTGGGTTTGGGTCTGGCGGAGTTGGTTTGGGTCTGGCGGAGTGGGTTTGGGTCTGTCGGAGTGGGTTTCAGTGTGGCGGAGTGGGTTTGGGTCTGGCGGAGTGGGTTTTGGTCTGGCGGAGTGGGTTTGGGGCTGGCGGAGTGGGTTTGGGTTTGGGGGAGTGGGTTTTGGTCTGGCGGAGTGGGTTCGGGTCTGGCGGAGTGGGTTGGGGTCTGGTGGAGTGGGTTCCGTTTTGGCGGAGTGGGTTCGGGTCTGGCGGAGTGGGTTTGGGTCTGGCGCAGTGGTGTTTGGTCTGGCGGAGTGGGCTTGGGTCTCGCGGAGTGGGTTTGGGTCTGGCGGATTGGGTTTGGGTCTGGCGGAGTGGGTTCGGGACTGGCGGCGTGGGTTCGGGTCTGGCGGAGTGGGTTTGGGTCTGGCGGAGTGGGTTTGGGTCTGGCGGAGTGGGTTTGGGGTCTGGCGGAGTGGGTTTGGGTCTGGCAGAGTGGGTTTGGGGCTGGCGGAGTGGGTTTGGGTCTGGCGGAGTGGGTTTGGGTCTGGCGGAGTGGGTTTGGGTCTGGGGTGTGGGTTTGGGTCTGGCGGATTGGGTTTGGGTCTGGCAGAGTGGGTTTTGGTCTGGATGAGTGGGTTTGGGTCTGGCGGAGTGGGTTTGGGTCTGGCGGAGTGGGTTTGGGTCTGGCGGAGTTGGTTTGGGTCTGGCGGAGTGGGTTTGGGTGTGGCGGAGTGGGTTTGGGGTCTGGCGGAGTGGGTTTGGGTCGTGCGGAGTGGGTTTGGGTCTGGCGGAGTGGGTTTGGGTCTGGCAGAGTTGGTTTGGGTCTGGCGGAGTGGGTTTGGGTCTCGCGGAGTGGCTTTGGGTCTGGCGGAGTGGGTTGGGGTCTGGCGGAGTGGGTTGGGGTCTGGCGGAGTGGGTTCGGGTCTGGCGGTGTCGGTTCGGGTCTGGCGGAGTGGGTTCGTGTCTGGCGGGGTGGGTTCGGGTCTGGCGGAGTGGGTTCAGGTCTGGCGGAGGGGGCTTGGGTCTGGCGGAGTGGGATTGGGTCTGGCGGAGTGGGGTTGGGTCTGGCGGATTGGGCTTGGGTCTGGCGGAGAGGGTTTGGGTCTGGCGGAGTGGGTTTGGGTCTGGCGGATTGGGTTTGGGTCTGGCGGAGTGGGTTTTGGTCTGGCGGAGTGGGTTTGGGTCTGGCGGAGTGGGTTTGGGCCTGGCGGAGTGGGTTTGGGTCTGGCGGAGTGGGTTTGGGTTTGGCGGATCGGGTTTGGGGTCTGGCGGAGTGGGTTTGGGGTCTGGCGGAGTGGGTTTGGGTCGTGCGGAGTGGGTTTGGGTCTGGCGGAGTGGGTTTGGGTCTGGCAGAGTTGGTTTGGGTCTGGCGGAGTGGGTTTGGGTCTGGCGGAGTGGCTTTGGGTCTGGCGGAGTGGGTTGGGGTCTGGCGGAGTGGGTTTGGGTCTGGCGGAGTGGGTTTGCGTCTGGCGGAATTGGTTTGGGTCTGGCGGAGTGGGTTTGGGTGTGGCGGAGTGGGTTTGGGGTCTGGCGGAGTGGGTTTGGGTCGTGCGGAGTGGGTTTGGGTCTGGCGGAGTGGGTTTGGGTCTGGCAGAGTTGGTTTGGGTCTGGCGGAGTGTGTTTGGGTCTGGCGGAGTGGGTTCGGGTCTGGCGGTGTGGGATCGGGTCTGGCGGAGTGGGTTCGGGTCTGGCGGGGTGGGTTCGGGTCTGGCCGAGTGGGTTCGGGTCTGGCGGAGGGGGCTTGGGTCTGGCGGAGTGGAATTGGGTCTGGCGGAGTGGGGTTGGGTCTGGCGGATTGGGCTTGGGTCTCGCGGAGAGGGTTTGGGTCTGGCGGAGTGGGTTTGGGTCTGGCGGATTGGGTTTGGGTCTGGCGGAGTAGGTTTTGGTCTAGCGGAGTGGGTTTGGGTCTGGCGGAGTGGGTTTGGGCCTGGCGGAGTGGGTTTGGGTCTGGCGGAGTGGGTTTGGGTCTGGCGGATTGGGTTTGGGGTCTGGCGGAGTGGGTTTGTGTCTGGCGGAGTGGGTTTGGGGCTGGCGGAGTGGGTTTCTGTTTGGCGGAGTGGGTTTGGGTCTGGCGGAGTGGGTTTGGGTCTGGCGGAGTGGGTTTCGGTCTGGCGGAGTGGGTTTGGGTCTGGCGGAGTGGGTTTGCATCTGGCGGAGTGGGTTTGGGTCTGGCGGAGTGGGTTTGGGTCTGGCGGAGTGGGTTTGGGTCTGGCGGAGTGGGTTTGGGTCTGGCGTAGTGGGTTTGGGTCTGGCGGAGTGGCTTTGGGGTCTGGCGGAGGGGGTTTTGGTCTGGCGGAGTGGGTTTGGGTCTGGCGGAGTGGGTTTGGGTCTGGCGGAGTTGGTTTGGGTCTGGCGGTGTGGGTTTGGGTCTGGCCGGGTGGGTTTGAGTGTGGCGGAGTGGGTTGTGGGTCTGGCGGAGTGGGTTTGTGTCTGGCGGAGTGGGTTTGGGGATGGCGGAGTGGGTTTCTGTTTGGCGGAGTGGGTTTTGGTCTGGCGGAGTGGGTTTGGGTCTGGCGGAGTGGGTTTGGGTCTGGCGGAGTGGGTTTGGGTCTGGCGGAGTGGGTTTGCGTCTGGCGGGATGGGTTTGGGTCTGGCGGAGTGGGTTTGGGTCTGGCGGAGTGGGTTTGGGTCTGGCGGAGTGGGTTTGGGTCTGGCGTAGTGGGTTTGGGTCTGGCGGAGTGGGTTTGGGGTCTGGCGGAGTGGGTTTGGGTCTGGCGTAGTGGGTTTGGGTCTGGCGGAGTGGGTTTGGGGTCTGGGGGAGTGGGTTTTGGTCTGGCGGAGTGGGTTTGGGTCTGGCGCAGTAAGTTTGGGTCTGGCGGAGTGGGTTTGGGTCTGGCGGAGTGGGTTTGGGTCTGGCGGAGTGGTTTTGGTCTGGCGGAGTGGGTTTGGGTCTGGCGGAGTTGGTTTGGGTCTGGCGGAGTGGGTTTGGGTCTGGCGGAGTGGGTTTTGGTCTGGCGGAGTTGGTTTGGGTCTGGCGGAGCGGGTTTGGGTCTGGCGGAGTGGGTTTGGGTCTGGCGGAGTGGGTTTGGGGTCTGGCAGTGTGGGTTTGGGTCTGGCGGAGTGGGTTCGGGGCTGGCAGAGTGGGTTTGGGTCTGGCGGAGTGGGTTGGGTTCTGGCGGAGTGGGTTCGGGTCTGGCGGAGTGGGTTCGGGTCTGGAGGAGTGGGTTGGGGTCTGTCGGAGTGGGTTGTGGTCTGGCGGAGTGGGTTTGGGTCTGGCGGAGTGGGCTTGGGTCTGACGGAGTGGGTTTGGGTCTGGCGGAGTGGGTTTGGGTCTGGCGGAGTGGGTTTGGGTCTGTCGGAGTGGGTTTGGGTCTGACGGAGTGGGTTTGGGACTGGCGGAGTGGGTTTGGGTTAGGCGGAGTGGGTTTGGGGTCTGGCGGAGGGGGTTTGGGGTCTGGCGGAGTGGGTTCGGGGTCTGGCGGAGTGGGTTGGGGTCTGGCGGAGTGGGTTCGGGTCTGTCGGTGTGGGTTTGGGTCTGGCGGAGTGGGTTGGGGTCTGGCGGATTGGGTTCGGGTCTGGCGGAGTGGGTTGGGGTCTGGCGGAGTGGGTTGGGGTCTGGCGGAGTGGGTTGGGGTCTGGCGGAGTGGGTTCGGGTCTGGCGGAGTGGGTTGGGGTCTGGCGGAGTGGGTTGGGGTCTGGCGGAGTGGGTTTGGGTCTGGCGGAGTGGGTTTGGGTCTGGCGGAGTGGGTTTGCGTCTGGCGGAGTGGGTTTGGTGCTGGCGGAGTGGGTTTGGGTCTGGCGGAGTGGGTTTGGGTGTGGCGTAGTGGGCTTGTGGTCTGGCGGATTGGGTTCAGGTCTGGCGGAGTGGGGTCGGGTCTGGCGGAGTGCGTTTGGGTCTGGCGGAGTGGGTTGGGGTCTGGCGGAGTGGGTTCGGGTCTGGCGGGGTAGGTTCGGGTTTGGCGGAGTGGGTTCGGGTCTGGCGGAGTGGGTTTGGTTCTGGCGGAGTGAGTTGGGGTCTGGCGGAGTGGGTTTGGGTCTGGCGGAGTGGGTTTGGGTCTGGCGGAGTGGGTTTGGGTCTGGCGGAGTGGGTTTGGGTCTGGCGGAGTGGGTTTGGTTCTGGCGAAGTGGGTTTGGGTCTGGCGGAGTGGGTTCGGGCCTGGCGCAGTGGGTGCGGGTCTGGCGGAGTGGGTTTGGGTCTGGATGAGTGGGTTTGGGTCTGGCGGAGTGGGTTTGGGTCTGGCGGAGTGGGTTTGGGTCTGGCGGAGTTGGTTTGGGTCTGGCGGAGTGGGTTTGGGTGTGGCGGAGTGGGTTTGGGGTCTGGCGGAGTGGGTTTGGGTCGTGCGGAGTGGGTTTGGGTCTGGCGGAGTGGGTTTGGGTCTGGCGGAGTGGCTTTGGGTCTGGCGGAGTGGGTTGGGGTCTGGCGGAGTGGGTTGGGGTCTGGTGGAGTGGGTTCGGGTCTGGCGGTGTGGGTTCGGGTCTGGCGGAGTGGGTTCGGGTCTGGCGGGGTGGGTTCGGGTCTGGCGGAGTGGGTTCGGGTCTGGCGGAGGGGGCTTGGATCTGGCGGAGTGGAATTGGGTCTGGCGGAGTGGGGTTGGGTCTGGCGGATTGGGCTTGGGTCTGGCGGAGAGGGTTTGGGTCTGGCGGAGTGGGTTTGGGTCTGGCGGATTGGGTTTGGGTCTGGCGGAGTGGGTTTTGGTCTGGCGGAGTGGGTTTGGGTCTGGCGGAGTGGGTTTGGGCCTGGCGGAGTGGGTTTGGGTCTGGCGGAGTGGGTTTGGGTCTGGCGGATTGGGTTTGGGGTCTGGCGGAGTGGGTTTGTGTCTGGCGGAGTGGGTTTGGGGCTGGCGGAGTGGGTTTCTGTTTGGCGGAGTGGGTTTGGGTCTGGCGGAGTGGGTTTGGGTCTGGCGGAGTGGGTTCGGGTCTGGAGGAGTGGGTTGGGGTCTGTCGGAGTGGGTTGTGGTCTGGCGGAGTGGGTTTGGGTCTGGCGGAGTGGGCTTGGGTCTGACGGAGTGGGTTTGGGTCTGGCGGAGTGGGTTTGGGTCTGGCGGAGTGGGTTTGGGTCTGTCGGAGTGGGTTTGGGTCTGACGGAGTGGGTTTGGGACTGGCGGAGTGGGTTTGGGTTAGGCGGAGTGGGTTTGGGGTCTGGCGGAGGGGGTTTGGGGTCTGGCGGAGTGGGTTCGGGGTCTGGCGGAGTGGGTTGGGGTCTGGCGGAGTGGGTTCGGGTCTGTCGGTGTGAGTTTGGGTCTGGCGGAGTGGGTTGGGGTCTGGCGGATTGGGTTCGGGTCTGGCGGAGTGGGTTGGGGTCTGGCGGAGTGGGTTGGGGTCTGGCGGAGTGGGTTGGGGTCTGGCGGAGTGGGTTCGGGTCTGGCGGAGTGGGTTGGGGTCTGGCGGAGTGGGTTGGGGTCTGGCGGAGTGGGTTTGGGTCTGGCGGAGTGGGTTTGGGTCTGGCGGAGTGGGTTTGCGTCTGGCGGAGTGGGTTTGGTGCTGGCGGAGTGGGTTTGGGTCTGGCGGAGTGGGTTTGGGTGTGGCGTAGTGGGCTTGTGGTCTGGCGGATTGGGTTCAGGTCTGGCGGAGTGGGGTCGGGTCTGGCGGAGTGCGTTTGGGTCTGGCGGAGTGGGTTGGGGTCTGGCGGAGTGGGTTCGGGTCTGGCGGAGTAGGTTCGGGTTTGGCGGAGTGGGTTCGGGTCTGGCGGAGTGGGTTTGGTTCTGGCGGAGTGAGTTGGGGTCTGGCGGAGTGGGTTTGGGTCTGGCGGAGTGGGTTTGGGTCTGGCGGAGTGGGTTTGGGTCTGGCGGAGTGGGTTTGGGTCTGGCGGAGTGGGTTTGGTTCTGGCGAAGTGGGTTTGGGTCTGGCGGAGTGGGTTCGGGCCTGGCGCAGTGGGTGCGGGTCTGGCGGAGTGGGTTTGGGTCTGGATGAGTGGGTTTGGGTCTGGAGGAGTGGGTTTGGGTCTGGCGGAGTGGGTTTGGGTCTGGCGGAGTTGGTTTGGGTCTGGCGGAGTGGGTTTGGGTGTGGCGGAGTGGGTTTGGGGTCTGGCGGAGTGGGTTTGGGTCGTGCGGAGTGGGTTTGGGTCTGGCGGAGTGGGTTTGGGTCTGGCGGAGTGGCTTTGGGTCTGGCGGAGTGGGTTGGGGTCTGGCGGAGTGGGTTGGGGTCTGGCGGAGTGGGTTCGGGTCTGGCGGTGTGGGTTCGGGTCTGGCGGAGTGGGTTCGGGTCTGGCGGGGTGGGTTCGGGTCTGGCGGAGTGGGTTCGGGTCTGGCGGAGGGGGCTTGGATCTGGCGGAGTGGAATTGGGTCTGGCGGAGTGGGGTTGGGTCTGGCGGATTGGGCTTGGGTCTGGCGGAGAGGGTTTGGGTCTGGCGGAGTGGGTTTGGGTCTGGCGGATTGGGTTTGGGTCTGGCGGAGTGGGTTTTGGTCTGGCGGAGTGGGTTTGGGTCTGGCGGAGTGGGTTTGGGCCTGGCGGAGTGGGTTTGGGTCTGGCGGAGTGGGTTTGGGTCTGGCGGATTGGGTTTGGGGTCTGGCGGAGTGGGTTTGTGTCTGGCGGAGTGGGTTTGGGGCTGGCGGAGTGGGTTTCTGTTTGGCGGAGTGGGTTTGGGTCTGGCGGAGTGGGTTTGGGTCTGGCGGAGTGGGTTTGGGTCTGGCGGAGTGGGTTTGGGTCTGGCGGAGTGGGTTTGGGTCTGGCGTAGTGGGTTTGGGTCTGGCGGAGTGGGTTTGGGGTCTGGCGGAGTGGGTTTTGGTCTGGCGGAGTGGGTTTGGGTCTGGCGGAGTGGGTTTGGGTCTGGCGGAGTTGGTTTGGGTCTGCCGGAGTGGGTTTGGGTCTGGCGGAGTGGGTTTGAGTGTGGCGGAGTGGGTTGTGGGTCTGGCGGAGTGGGTTTGTGTCTGGCGGAGTGGGTTTGGGGCTGGCGGAGTGGGTTTCTGTTTGGCGGAGTGGGTTTAGGTCTGGCGGAGTGTGTTTGGGTCTGGCGGAGTGGGTTTGGGTCTGGCGGACTGGGTTTGGGTCTGGCGGAGTGGGTTTGCGTCTGGCGGAGTGGGTTTGGGTCTGGCGGAGTGGGGTTGGGTCTGGCGGAGTGGGCTTGGGTCTGGCGGAGTGGGTTTGGGTCTGGCGGAGTGGGTTTGGGTCTGGCGGAGTTGGTTTGGGTCTGGCGGAGTGGGTTTTGGTCTGGCGGAGTGGGTCTTGGTCTGTTGGAGTGGGTTTGGGTCTGACGGAGTGGGTTTGGGACTGGCGGAGTGGGTTTGAGTCTGGCGGAGTGGGTTTGGGGTCTGGCGGAGGGGGTTTGGGGTCTGGCGGAGTGGGTTCGGGGTCTGGCGGAGTGGGTTTGGGTCTGGCGGAGTGGGTTCGGGTCTGTCGGTGTGGGTTTGGGTCTGGCGGAGTGGGTTGGGGTCTGGCGGATTGGGTTCGGGTCTGGCGGAGTGGGTTCGGGTCTGTCGGTGTGGGTTTGGGTCTGGCGGAGTGGGTTGGGGTCTGGCGGATTGGGTTCGGGTCTGGCGGAGTGGGTTGGGGTCTGGCGGAGTGGGTTAGGGTCTTGCGGAGTGGGTTGGGGTCTGGCGGAGTGGGTTGAGGTCTGGCGGAGTGGGCTGGGGTCTGGCGGAGTGTGTTCTGGTCTGGCGGAGTGGGTTTGGGTCTGTCGGACTGGGTTTGGGTCTGGCGGAGTGGGTTTGCGTCTGGCGGAGTGGGTTTGGGTCTGGCGGAGTGGGGTTGGGTCTGGCGGAGTGGGCTTGGGTCTGGCGGAGTGGGTTTGGGTCTGGCGGAGTGGGTTTGGGTCTGGCGGAGTTGGTTTGGGTCTGGCGGAGTGGGTTTTGGTCTGGCGGAGTGGGTCTTGGTCTGTCGGAGTGGGTTTGGGTCTGACGGAGTGGGTTTGGGACTGGCGGAGTGGGTTTGAGTCTGGCGGAGCGGGTTTGGGGTCTGGCGGAGGGGGTTTGGGGTCTGGCGGAGAGGGTTCGGGGTCTGGCGGAGTGGGTTGGGGTCTGGCGGAGTGGGTTCGGGTCTGTCGGTGTGGGTTTGGGTCTGGCGGAGTGGGTTGGGGTCTGGCGGATTGGGTTCGGGTCTGGCGGAGTGGGTTGGGGTCTGGCGGAGTGGGTTAGGGTCTTGCGGAGTGGGTTGGGGTCTGGCGGAGTGGGTTGAGGTCTGGCGGAGTGGGCTGGGGTCTGGCGGAGTGTGTTCTGGTCTGGCGGAGTGGGTTTGGGTCTGTCGGAGTGGGTTCGGGTCTGGCGGAGTGGGTTTGGGTCTTGCGGAGTGGGTTTGGGTCTGGCGGAGTGGGTTTGGGTCTGGCGGAGTGGGTTTGGGTCTGGCGGAGTGGGTTTGGGTCTGGCGGAGTGGGTTTGCGTCTGGCGGAGTGGGTTTGGGGCTGGCGGAGTGGATTTGGGTCTGGCGGAGTGGGTTTGGGTGTGGCGTAGTGGGCTTGTGGTCTGGCGGATTGGGTTCAGGTCTGGCAGAGTGGGGTCGGGTCTGGCGGAGTGCGTTTGGGTCTGGCGGAGTGGGTTGGGGTCTGGCGGAGTGGGTTCGGGTCTGGCGGAGTCGGTTCGGGTTTGGCGGAGTGGGTTCGGATCTGGCGGAGTGGGTTTGGTTCTGGCGGAGTGAGTTTGGGTCTGGCGGAGTGGGTTTGGGTCTGGCGGAGTGGGTTTGGGTCTGGCGGAGTGGGTTTGGGTCTGGCGGAGTGGGTTTGGGTCTGGCGGAGTGGGTTTGGGTCTGGCGAAGTGGGTTTGGGCCTGGCGGAGTGAGTTCGGGTCTGGCGCAGTGTGTTCGGGTCTGGCGGAGTGGGTTCGGGTCTGGCGGAGTGGGTTCGGGTCTGGCGGTGTGGGTTCGGGTCTGGCGGAGTGGGTTCGGGTCTGGCGGGGTGGGTTCGGGTCTGGCGGAGTGGGTTCGGGTCTGGCGGAGGGGGCTTGGATCTGGCGGAGTGGAATTGGGTCTGGCGGAGTGGGTTTGGGTCTGGCGGAGTGGCTTTGGGTCTGGCGGAGTGGGTTGGGGTCTGGCGGAGTGGGTTGGGGGCTGGCGGAGTGGGTTCGGGTCTGGCGGTGTGGGTTCGGGTCTGGCGGAGTGGGTTCGGGTCTGGCGGGGTGGGTTCGGGTCTGGCGGAGTGGGTTCGGGTCTGGCGGAGGGGGCTTGGATCTGGCGGAGTGGAATTGGGTCTGGCGGAGTGGGGTTGGGTCTGGCGGATTGGGCTTGGGTCTGGCGGAGAGGGTTTGGGTCTGGCGGAGTGGGTTTGGGTCTGGCGGATTGGGTTTGGGTCTGGCGGAGTGGGTTTTGGTCTGGCGGAGTGGGTTTGGGTCTGGCGGAGTGGGTTTGGGCCTGGCGGAGTGGGTTTGGGTCTGGCGGAGTGGGTTTGGGTCTGGCGGATTGGGTTTGGGGTCTGGCGGAGTGGGTTTGTGTCTGGCGGAGTGGGTTTGGGGCTGGCGGAGTGGGTTTCTGTTTGGCGGAGTGGGTTTGGGTCTGGCGGAGTGGGTTTGGGTCTGGCGGAGTGGGTTTGGGTCTGGCGGAGTGGGTTTGGGTCTGGCGGAGTGGGTTTGGGTCTGGCGTAGTGGGTTTGGGTCTGGCGGAGTGGGTTTGGGGTCTGGCGGAGTGGGTTTTGGTCTGGCGGAGTGGGTTTGGGTCTGGCGGAGTGGGTTTGGGTCTGGCGGAGTGGGTTTGTGTCTGGCGGAGTGGGTTTGGGTCTGGCGGAGTGGGTTTGGGTCTGGCGGAGTGGGTTGGAGTGTGGCGGAGTGGGTTCGGGTCTGTCGGTGTGGGTTTGGGTCTGGCGGAGTGGGTTGGGGTCTGGCGGATTGGGTTCGGGTCTGGCGGAGTGGGTTGGGGTCTGGCGGAGTGGGTTGGGGTCTGGCGGAGTGGGTTGGGGTCTGGCGGAGTGGGTTGGGGTCTGGCGGAGTGGGTTGAGGTCTGGCGGATTGGGTTGGGGTCTGGCGGAGTGTGTTCTGGTCTGGCGGAGTGGGTTTGGGTCTGTCGGAGTGGGTTCGGGTCTGGCGGAGTGGGTTTGGGTCTTGCGGAGTGGGTTTGGGTCTGGCGGAGTGGGTTTGGGTCTGCCGGAGTGGGTTTGCGTCTGGCGGAGTGGGTTTGGGGCTGGCGGAGTGGGTTTGGGTCTGGCGGAGTGGGTTTGGGTGTGGCGTCGTGGGCTTGTGGTCTGGCGGATTGGGTTCAGGTCTGGCGGAGTGGGTTTGGGTCTGGCGGAGTGGGTTTGGGGTATGGCGGAGTGGGTTTGGGTCTGGCGAAGTGTGTTTGGGGCTGGTGGTGTGGGTTTGGGTCTGGCGGAGTGGGTTTGGGTCTGGCGGAGTGGGTTTGGGTCTGGGGGAGTGGGTTTTGGTCTGGCGGAGTGGGTTCGGGTCTGGCGGATTGGGTTGGGGTCTGGTGGAGTGGCTTCGGTTTTGGCGGAGTGGGTTCGGGTCTGGCGGAGTGGGTTTCGGTCTGGCGGAGTGGGCTTGGGTCTGGCGGATTGGGTTTGGGTCTGGCGGAGTGGGTTTTGGTCTGGCGGAGTGGGTTTGGGTCTGGCGGAGTGGGTTTGGGCCTGGCAGAGTGGGTTTGGGTCTGGCGGAGTGGGTTTGTGTCTGGCGGATTGGGTTTGGGGTCTGGCGGAGTGGGTTTGTGTCTGGCGGAGTGGGTTTGGGGCTGGCGGAGTGGGTTTCTGTTTGGCGGAGTGGGTTTGGGTCTGGCGGAGTGGGTTTGGGTCTGGCGGAGTGGGTTTCGGTCTGGCGGAGTGGGTTTGGGTCTGGCGGAGTGGGTTTGCGTCTGGCGGAGTGGGTTTGGGTCTGGCGTAGTGGGTTTGGGTCTGGCGGAGTGGGTTTGGGGTCTGGGGGAGTGGGTTTTGGTCTGGCGGAGTGGGTTTGGGTCTGGCGCAGTAAGTTTGGGTCTGGCGGAGTGGGTTTGGGTCTGGCGGAGTGGGTTTGGGTCTGGCGGAGTGGGTTTTGGCCTGGCGTAGTGGGTTTGGGTCTGGCGGAGTTGGTTTGGGTCTGGCGGAGTGGATTTGGGTCTGGCGGAGTGGGTTTTGGTCTGGCGGAGTTGGTTTGGGTCTGGCGGAGTGGGTTTGGGTCTGGCGGAGTGGGTTTGGGTCTGGCGCAGTGGTTTTGGGGTCTGGCGGGGTGGGTTTGGGTCTAGCGGAGTGGGTTCGGGGCTGGCAGAGTGGGTTTGGGTCTGGCGGAGTGGGTTGGGTTCTGCGGAGTGGGTTCGGGTCTGGCGGAGTGGGTTCGGGTCTGGAGGAGTGGGTTGGGGTCTGGCGGAGTGGGTTGTGGTCTGGCGGAGTGGGTTTGGGTCTGGCGGAGTGGGGTTGGGTCTGGCGGAGTGGGCTTGGGTCTGGCGGAGTGGGTTTGGGTCTGGCGGAGTGGGTTTGGGTCTGGCGGAGTTGGTTTGGGTCTGGCGGAGTGGGTTTTGGTATGGCGGAGTGGGTTTTGGTCTGTCGGAGTGGGTTTGGGTCTGACGGAGTGGGTTTGGGACTGGCGGAGTGGGTTTGGGTCTGGCGGAGTGGGTTTGGGGTCTGGCGGAGGGGGTTTGGGGTCTGGCGGAGTGGGTTCGGGTCTGTCGGTGTGGGTTTGGGTCTGGCGGAGTGGGTTGGGGTCTGGCGGATTGGGTTGGGGTCTGGCGGAGTGGGTTGGGGTCTGGCGGAGTGGGTTGGGGTCTGGCGGATTGGGTTCAGGTCTGGCGGAGTGGGGTCGGGTCTGGCGGAGTGCGTTTGGGTCTGGCGGAGTGGGTTGGGGTCTGGCGGAGTGGGTTCGGGTCTGGCGGAGTAGGTTCGGGTTTGGCGGAGTGGGTTTGGGGCTGGCGGAGTGGGTTTGGGTCTGGCGGAGTGGGTTTGGGTCTGGCGGAGTGGGTTTAGGTCTAGCAGAGTGGTTTTGGGTCTGGGGTGTGGGTTTGGGTCTGGCGGAGTGAGTTTGGGTCTGGCAGAGTGGGTTTTGGTCTGGATGAGTGGGTTTGGGTCTGGCGGAGTGGGTTTGGGTCTGGCGGAGTGGGTTTGGGTCTGGCGGAGTTGGTTTGGGTCTGGTGGAGTGGGTTTGGGTGTGGCGGAGTGGGTTTGGGGTCTGGCGGAGTGGGATTGGGTCGTGCGGAGTGGGTTTGGGTCTGGCGGAGTGGGTTTGGGTCTGGCGGAGTGGGTTTGGGTCTGGCGGAGTGGGTTTGGGTCTGGCGGAGTGGCTTTGGGTCTGTCGGAGTGGGTTGGGGTCTGGCGGAGTGGGTTGGGATCTGGCGGAGTGGGTTCGGGTCTGGCGGTGTGGGTTCGGATCTGGCGGAGTGGGTTCGGGTCTGGCGGGGTGGGTTCGGGTCTGGCGGAGTGGGTTCGGGTCTGGCGGAGGGGGCTTGGGTCTGGCGGAGTGGAATTGGGTCTGGCGGAGTGGGGTTGGGTCTGGCGGAGTGGGCTTGGGTCTGGCGGAGAGGGTTTGGGTCTGGCGGAGTGGGTTTGGGTCTGGCGGAGTGGGTTCGGGTCTGGAGGAGTGGGTTGGGGTCTGGCGGAGTGGGTTTGGGTCTTGTGGAGTGGGTTTGGGCCTGGCGGAGTGGGTTTGGGTCTGGCGGAGTGGGTTTGGGTCTGGCGGATTGGGTTTGGGGTCTGGCGGAGTGGGTTTGTGTCTGGCGGAGTGGGTTTGGGGCTGGCGGAGTGGGTTTGGGTCTGGCGGAGTGGGTTTCGGTCTGGCGGAGTGGGTTTGGGTCTGGCGGAGTGGGTTTGCGTCTGGCGGAGTGGGTTTGGGTCTGGCGGAGTGGGTTTGGGTCTGGCGGATTGGGTCTGGGTCTGGCGGAGCGGGTTTTGGTCTGTCGGAGTGGGTTTGGGGCTGGCGGATTGGGTTTGGGGTCTGGCGGAGTGGGTTTGTGTCTGGCGGAGTGGGTTTGGGGCTGGCGGAGTGGGTTTCTGTTTGGCGGAGTGGGTTTGGGTCTGGCGGAGTGGGTTTGGATCTGGCGGAGTGGGTTTCGGTCTGGCCGAGTAGGTTTGGGTCTGGCGGAGTGGGTTTGCATCTGGAGGAGTGGGTTTGGGTCTGGCGGAGTGGGTTTGGGTCTAGCAGAGTGGGTTTGGGTCTGGGGTGTGGGTTTGGGTCTGGCGGAGTGAGTTTGGGTCTGGCAGAGTGGGTTTTGGTCTGGATGAGTGGGTTTGGGTCTGGCGGAGTGGGTTCGGGTCTGGCGGAGTGGGTTTGGGTCTGGCGGAGTTGGTTTGGGTCTGGCGGAGTGGGTTTGGGTGTGGCGGAGTGGGTTTGGGGTCTGGCGGAGTGGGTTTGGGTCTGGCGGAGTGGGTTTGGGTCTGGCGGAGTGGGTTTGGGTCTGGCAGAGTGGGTTTGGGTCTGGCTGAGTGGGTTTGGGTCTGGCGGAGTGGCTTTGGGTCTGGCGGAGTGGGTTGGGGTCTGGCGGAGTGCGTTGGGGTCTGGCGGAGTGGGTTCGGGTATGGTGGTGTGGGTTCGGGTCTGGCGGAGTGGGTTCGGGTCTGGCGGGGCGGGTTCGGGTCTGGCGGAGTGGGTTCGGGTCTGGCTGAGGGGGCTAGGGTCTGGCGGAGTGGAATTGGGTCTGGCGGAGTGGGGTTTGGTCTGGCGGAGTGGGCTTGGGTCTGGCGGAGAGGGTTTGGGTCTGGCGGAGTGGGTTTGGGTCTGGCGGATTGGGTTTGGGTCTGGCGGAGCGGGTTTGGGTCTGGCGGAGTGGGTTTGGGGTCTGGGGGAGTGGGTTTTGGTCTGGCGGAGTGGGTTTGGGTCTGGCGCAGTAAGTTTGGGTCTGGCGGAGTGGGTTTGGGTCTGGCGGAGTGGGTTTGGGTCTGGCGGAGTGGGTTTTGGCCTGGCGTAGTGGGTTTGGGTCTGGCGGAGTTGGTTTGGGTCTGGCGGAGTGGGTTTGGGTCTGGCGGAGTGGGTTTTGGTCTGGCGGAGTTGGTTTGGGTCTGGCGGAGTGGGTTTGGGTCTGGCGGAGTGGGTTTGGGTCTGGCGCAGTGGTTTTGGGGTCTGGCGGGGTGGGTTTGGGTCTAGCGGAGTGGGTTCGGGGCTGGCAGAGTGGGTTTGGGTCTGGCGGAGTGGGTTGGGTTCTGGCGGAGTGGGTTCGGGTCTGGCGGAGTGGGTTCGGGTCTGGAGGAGTGGGTTGGGGTCTGGCGGAGTGGGTTGTGGTCTGGCGGAGTGGGTTTGGGTCTGGCGGAGTGGGGTTGGGTCTGGCGGAGTGGGCTTGGGTCTGGCGGAGTGGGTTTGGGTCTGGCGGAGTGGGTTTGGGTCTGGCGGAGTTGGTTTGGGTCTGGCGGAGTGGGTTTTGGTATGGCGGAGTGGGTTTTGGTCTGTCGGAGTGGGTTTGGGTCTGACGGAGTGGGTTTGGGACTGGCGGAGTGGGTTTGGGTCTGGCGGAGTGGGTTTGGGGTCTGGCGGAGGGGGTTTGGGGTCTGGCGGAGTGGGTTCGGGTCTGTCGGTGTGGGTTTGGGTCTGGCGGAGTGGGTTGGGGTCTGGCGGATTGGGTTGGGGTCTGGCGGAGTGGGTTGGGGTCTGGCGGAGTGGGTTGGGGTCTGGCGGATTGGGTTCAGGTCTGGCGGAGTGGGGTCGGGTCTGGCGGAGTGCGTTTGGGTCTGGCGGAGTGGGTTGGGGTCTGGCGGAGTGGGTTCGGGTCTGGCGGAGTAGGTTCGGGTTTGGCGGAGTGGGTTCGGGTCTGGCGGAGTGGGTTTGGTTCTGGCGGAGGGAGTTTGGGTCTGGCGGAGCGGGTTTGGGTCTGGCGGAGTGGGTTTGGGTCTGGCGGAGTGGGTTTGGGTCTGGCGGAGTGGGTTTGGGTCTGGCGGAGTGGGTTTGGGACTGGCGGAGTGGGTTTGGGTCTGGCGGAGTGGGTTCGGGTCTGGCGCAGTGGGTTCGGGTCTGGCGGAGTGGGTTTGGGTCTGGCGGAGTGGGTTTGGGGTATGGCGGAGTGGGTTCGGGTCTGGCGGAGTGGGTTTGGGGCTGGCGGAGTGGGTTTGGGTCTGGCGGAGTGGGTTTGGGTCTGGCGGAGTGGGTTTGGGTCTGGTGGAGTGGGTTTGGGTCTGGGGGAGTGGGTTTTGGTCTGGCGGAGTGGGTTCGGGTCTGGCGGATTGGGTTGGTGTCTGGTGGAGTGGGTTCGGTTTTGGCGGAGTGGGTTCGGGTCTGGCGGATTGGGTTTGGGTCTGGCGGAGTGGGTTCGGGACTGGCGGCGTGGGTTCGGGTCTGGCGGAGTGGGTTTGGGTCTGGCGGAGTGGGTTTGGGTCTGGCGGAGTGGGTTTGGGGTCTGGCGGAGTGGGTTAGGGCCTGGCGGAGTGGGTTTGGGGCTGGCGGAGTGGGTTTGGGTCTGGCGGAGTGGGTTTGGGTCTGGCGGAGTGGGTTTACGTCTAGCAGAGTGGGTTTGGGTCTGGGGTGTGGGTTTGGGTCTGGCGGAGTGAGTTTGGGTCTGGCAGAGTGGGTTTTGGTCTGGATGAGTGGGTTTGGGTCTGGCGGAGTGGGTTTGGGTCTGGCGGAGTGGGTTTGGGTCTGGCGGAGTTGGTTTGGGTCTGGTGGAGTGGGTTTGGGTGTGGCGGAGTGGGTTTGGGGTCTGGCGGAGTGGGATTGGGTCGTGCGGAGTGGGTTTGGGTCTGGCGGAGTGGGTTTGGGTCTGGCGGAGTGGGTTTGGGTCTGGCGGAGTGGGTTTGGGTCTGGCAGAGTGGCTTTGGGTCTGTCGGTGTGGGTTGGGGTCTGGCGGAGTGGGTTGGGGTCTGGCGGAGTGGGTTCGGGTCTGGCGGTGTGGGTTCGGATCTGGCGGAGTGGGTTCGGGTCTGGCGGGGTGGGTTCGGGTCTGGCGGAGTGGGTTCGGGTCTGGCGGAGGGGGCTTGGGTCTGGCGGAGTGGAATTGGGTCTGGCGGAGTGGGGTTGGGTCTGGCGGAGTGGGCTTGGGTCTGGCGGAGAGGGTTTGGGTCTGGCGGAGTGGGTTTGGGTCTGGCGGAGTGGGTTCGGGTCTGGAGGAGTGGGTTGGGGTCTGGCGGAGTGGGTTTGGGTCTTGTGGAGTGGGTTTGGGCCTGGCGGAGTGGGTTTGGGTCTGGCGGAGTGGGTTTGGGTCTGGCGGATTGGGTTTGGGGTCTGGCGGAGTGGGTTTGTGTCTGGCGGAGTGGGTTTGGGGCTGGCGGAGTGGGTTTGGGTCTGGCGGAGTGGGTTTCGGTCTGGCGGAGTGGGTTTGGGTCTGGCGGAGTGGGTTTGCGTCTGGCGGAGTGGGTTTGGGTCTGGCGGAGTGGGTTTGGGTCTGGCGGATTGGGTCTGGGTCTGGCGGAGCGGGTTTTGGTCTGCCGGAGTGGGTTTGGGGCTGGCGGATTGGGTTTGGGGTCTGGCGGAGTGGGCTTGTGTCTGGCGGAGTGGGTTTGGGGCTGGCGGAGTGGGTTTCTGTTTGGCGGAGTGGGTTTGGGTCTGGCGGAGTGGGTTTGGATCTGGCGGAGTGGGTTTCGGTCTGGCCGAGTAGGTTTGGGTCTGGCGGAGTGGGTTTGCATCTGGAGGAGTGGGTTTGGGTCTGGCGGAGTGGGTTTGGGTCTTGCAGAGTGGGTTTGGGTCTGGGGTGTGGGTTTGGGTCTGGCGGAGTGAGTTTGGGTCTGGCAGAGTGGGTTTTGGTCTGGATGAGTGGGTTTGGGTCTGGCGGAGTGGGTTCGGGTCTGGCGGAGTGGGTTTGGGTCTGGCGGAGTTGGTTTGGGTCTGGCGGAGTGGGTTTGGGTGTGGCGGAGTGGGTTTGGGGTCTGGCGGAGTGGGTTTGGGTCTGGCGGAGTGGGTTTGGGTCTGGCGGAGTGGGTTTGGGTCTGGCAGAGTGGGTTTGGGTCTGGCTGAGTGGGTTTGGGTCTGGCGGAGTGGCTTTGGGTCTGGCGGAGTGGGTTGGGGTCTGGCGGAGTGCGTTGGGGTCTGGCGGAGTGGGTTCGGGTATGGTGGTGTGGGTTCGGGTCTGGCGGAGTGGGTTCGGGTCTGGCGGGGCGGGTTCGGGTCTGGCGGAGTGGGTTCGGGTCTGGCTGAGGGGGCTAGGGTCTGGCGGAGTGGAATTGGGTCTGGCGGAGTGGGGTTTGGTCTGGCGGAGTGGGCTTGGGTCTGGCGGAGAGGGTTTGGGTCTGGCGGAATGGGTTTGGGTCTGGCGGATTGGGTTTGGGTCTGGCGGAGCGGGTTTTGGCCTGGCGGAGTGGGTTTGGGGCTGGCGGATTGGGTTTGGGGTCTGGCGGAGTGGGTTTGTGTCTGGCGGAGTGGGTTTGGGGCTGGCGGAGTGGGTTTCTGTTTGGCGGAGTGGGTTTGGGTCTGGCGGAGTGGGTTTGGGTCTGGCGGAGTGGGTTTCGGTCTGGCCGAGTAGGTTTGGGTCTGGCGGAGTGGGTTTGCGTCTGGAGGAGTGGGTTTGGGTCTGGCGGAGTGGGTTTGGGTCTGGCGGAGTGGGTTTGGTCTGGCGGAGTGGGTTTGGGTCTGGCGTAGTGGGTTTGGGTCTGGCGGAGTGGGTTTGGGGTCTGGCGGAGTGGGTTTTGGTCTGGCGGAGTGGGTTTGGGTATGGCGGAGTGGGTTTGGGTCTGGCGGAGTGGGTTTGGGTCTGACGGAGTGGGTTTGAGTGTGGCGGAGTGGGTTGTGGGTCTGGCGGAGTGGGTTTGTGTCTGGCGGAGTGGGTTTGGGGCTGGCGGAGTGGGTTTCTGTTTGGCGGAGTGGGTTTAGGTCTGGCGGAGTGGGTTTGGGTCTGTCGGAGTGGGTTTGGGTCTGGCGGAGTGGGTTTGGGTCTGGCGGAGTGGGTTTGCGTCTGGCGGAGTGGGTTTGGGTCTGGCGGAGTGGGTTGGGGTCTGGCGGAGTGGGTTCGGGTCTGTCGTTGTGGGTTTGGGTCTGGCGGAGTGGGTTGGGGTCTGGCGGATTGGGTTGGGATCTGGCGGAGTGGGTTGGGGTCTGGCGGAGTGGGTTGGGGTCTGGCGGAGTGGGTTGGGGTCTGGCGGAGTGGGTTGGGGTCTGGCGGAGTGGGTTGGGGTCTGGCGGAGTGGGTTGGGGTCTGGCGGAGTGGGTTGGGGTCTGGCGGAGTGGGTTGGTGTCTGGCGGAGTGGGTTGGGGTCTGGCGGAGTGGGTTGGGGTCTGGCGGAGTGTGTTCTGGTCTGGCGGAGTGGGTTTGGGTCTGTCGGAGTGGGTTCGGGTCTGGCGGAGTGGGTTTGGGTCTTGCGGAGTGGGTTTGGGTCTGGCGGAGTGGGTTTCGGTCTGGCGGAGTGGGTTTGGGTCTAGCAGAGTGGGTTTGGGTCTGGGGTGTGGGTTTGGGTCTGGCGGAGTGAGTTTGGGTCTGGCAGAGTGGGTTTTGGTCTGGATGAGTGGGTTTGGGTCTGGCGGAGTGGGATCGGGTCTGGCGGAGTGGGTTTGGGTCTGGCGGAGTTGGTTTGGGTCTGGCGGAGTGGGTTTGGGTGTGGCGGAGTGGGTTTGGGTCTGGCGGAGTGGGTTTGGGTCTGGCAGAGTGGGTTTGGGTCTGGCGGAGTGGGTTTGGGTCTGGCGGAGTGGCTTTGGGTCTGGCGGAGTGGGTTGGGGTCTGGCGGAGTGGGTTGGGGTCTGGCGGAGTGGGTTCGGGTCTGGCGGAGAGGGTTTGGGTCTGGCGGAGTGGGTTTGGGTCTGGCGGATTGGGTTTGGGTCTGGCGGAGCGGGTTTTGGTCTGGCGGAGTGGGTTTGGGGCTGGCGGATTGGGTTTGGGGTCTGGCGGAGTGGGTTTGTGTCTGGCGGAGTGGGTTTGGGGCTGGCGGAGTGGGTTTCTGTTTGGCGGAGTGGGTTTGGGTCTGGCGGAGTGGGTTTGGGGCTGGCGGAGTGGGTTTCTGTTTGGCGGAGTGGGTTTGGGTCTGGCCGAGTAGGTTTGGGTCTGGCGGTGTGGGTTTGCGTCTGGAGGAGTGGGTTTGGGTCTGGCGGAGTGGGTTTGGGTCTGGCGGAGTGGGTTTGGTCTGGCGGAGTGGGTTTGGGTCTGGCGTAGTGGGTTCGGGTCTGGCGGAGTGGGTTTGGGGTCTGGCGGAGTGGGTTTTGGTCTGGCGGAGTGGGTTTGGGTCTGGCGGAGTGGGTTTGGGTCTGGCGGAGTGGGTTTGGATCTGACGGAGTGGGTTTGAGTGTGGCGGAGTGGGTTGTGGGTCTGGCGGAGTGGGTTTGTGTCTGGCGGAGTGGGTTTGGGGCTGGCGGAGTGGGTTTCTGTTTGGCGGAGTGGGTTTAGGTCTGGCGGAGTGGGTTTGGGTCTGGCGGAGTGCGTTTGGGTCTGGCGGAGTGGGTTTGGGTCTGGCGGAGTGGGTTTGCATCTGGCGGAGTGGGTTTGGGTCTGGCGGAGTGGGTTGGGGCCTGGCGGAGTGGGTTTGGGTCTGGTGGAGTGGGTTTGGGTGTGGCGGAGTGGGTTTGGGGTCTGGCGGAGTGGGATTGGGTCGTGCGGAGTGGGTTTGGGTCTGGCGGAGTGGGTTTGGGTCTGGCGGAGTGGGTTTGGGTCTGGCGGAGTGGGTTTGGGTCTGGCAGAGTGGCTTTGGGTCTGTCGGTGTGGGTTGGGGTCTGGCGGAGTGGGTTGGGGTCTGGCGGAGTGGGTTCGGGTCTGGCGGTGTGGGTTCGGATCTGGCGGAGTGGGTTCGGGTCTGGCGGGGTGGGTTCGGGTCTGGCGGAGTGGGTTCGGGTCTGGCGGAGGGGGCTTGGGTCTGGCGGAGTGGAATTGGGTCTGGCGGAGTGGGGTTGGGTCTGGCGGAGTGGGCTTGGGTCTGGCGGAGAGGGTTTGGGTCTGGCGGAGTGGGTTTGGGTCTGGCGGAGTGGGTTCGGGTCTGGAGGAGTGGGTTGGGGTCTGGCGGAGTGGGTTTGGGTCTTGTGGAGTGGGTTTGGGCCTGGCGGAGTGGGTTTGGGTCTGGCGGAGTGGGTTTGGGTCTGGCGGATTGGGTTTGGGGTCTGGCGGAGTGGGTTTGTGTCTGGCGGAGTGGGTTTGGGGCTGGCGGAGTGGGTTTGGGTCTGGCGGAGTGGGTTTCGGTCTGGCGGAGTGGGTTTGGGTCTGGCGGAGTGGGTTTGCGTCTGGCGGAGTGGGTTTGGGTCTGGCGGAGTGGGTTTGGGTCTGGCGGATTGGGTCTGGGTCTGGCGGAGCGGGTTTTGGTCTGCCGGAGTGGGTTTGGGGCTGGCGGATTGGGTTTGGGGTCTGGCGGAGTGGGCTTGTGTCTGGCGGAGTGGGTTTGGGGCTGGCGGAGTGGGTTTCTGTTTGGCGGAGTGGGTTTGGGTCTGGCGGAGTGGGTTTGGATCTGGCGGAGTGGGTTTCGGTCTGGCCGAGTAGGTTTGGGTCTGGCGGAGTGGGTTTGCATCTGGAGGAGTGGGTTTGGGTCTGGCGGAGTGGGTTTGGGTCTTGCAGAGTGGGTTTGGGTCTGGGGTGTGGGTTTGGGTCTGGCGGAGTGAGTTTGGGTCTGGCAGAGTGGGTTTTGGTCTGGATGAGTGGGTTTGGGTCTGGCGGAGTGGGTTCGGGTCTGGCGGAGTGGGTTTGGGTCTGGCGGAGTTGGTTTGGGTCTGGCGGAGTGGGTTTGGGTGTGGCGGAGTGGGTTTGGGGTCTGGCGGAGTGGGTTTGGGTCTGGCGGAGTGGGTTTGGGTCTGGCGGAGTGGGTTTGGGTCTGGCAGAGTGGGTTTGGGTCTGGCTGAGTGGGTTTGGGTCTGGCGGAGTGGCTTTGGGTCTGGCGGAGTGGGTTGGGGTCTGGCGGAGTGCGTTGGGGTCTGGCGGAGTGGGTTCGGGTATGGTGGTGTGGGTTCGGGTCTGGCGGAGTGGGTTCGGGTCTGGCGGGGCGGGTTCGGGTCTGGCGGAGTGGGTTCGGGTCTGGCTGAGGGGGCTAGGGTCTGGCGGAGTGGAATTGGGTCTGGCGGAGTGGGGTTTGGTCTGGCGGAGTGGGCTTGGGTCTGGCGGAGAGGGTTTGGGTCTGGCGGAATGGGTTTGGGTCTGGCGGATTGGGTTTGGGTCTGGCGGAGCGGGTTTTGGCCTGGCGGAGTGGGTTTGGGGCTGGCGGATTGGGTTTGGGGTCTGGCGGAGTGGGTTTGTGTCTGGCGGAGTGGGTTTGGGGCTGGCGGAGTGGGTTTCTGTTTGGCGGAGTGGGTTTGGGTCTGGCGGAGTGGGTTTGGGTCTGGCGGAGTGGGTTTCGGTCTGGCCGAGTAGGTTTGGGTCTGGCGGAGTGGGTTTGCGTCTGGAGGAGTGGGTTTGGGTCTGGCGGAGTGGGTTTGGGTCTGGCGGAGTGGGTTTGGTCTGGCGGAGTGGGTTTGGGTCTGGCGTAGTGGGTTTGGGTCTGGCGGAGTGGGTTTGGGGTCTGGCGGAGTGGGTTTTGGTCTGGCGGAGTGGGTTTGGGTATGGCGGAGTGGGTTTGGGTCTGGCGGAGTGGGTTTGGGTCTGACGGAGTGGGTTTGAGTGTGGCGGAGTGGGTTGTGGGTCTGGCGGAGTGGGTTTGTGTCTGGCGGAGTGGGTTTGGGGCTGGCGGAGTGGGTTTCTGTTTGGCGGAGTGGGTTTAGGTCTGGCGGAGTGGGTTTGGGTCTGTCGGAGTGGGTTTGGGTCTGGCGGAGTGGGTTTGGGTCTGGCGGAGTGGGTTTGCGTCTGGCGGAGTGGGTTTGGGTCTGGCGGAGTGGGTTGGGGTCTGGCGGAGTGGGTTCGGGTCTGTCGTTGTGGGTTTGGGTCTGGCGGAGTGGGTTGGGGTCTGGCGGATTGGGTTGGGATCTGGCGGAGTGGGTTGGGGTCTGGCGGAGTGGGTTGGGGTCTGGCGGAGTGGGTTGGGGTCTGGCGGAGTGGGTTGGGGTCTGGCGGAGTGGGTTGGGGTCTGGCGGAGTGGGTTGGGGTCTGGCGGAGTGGGTTGGGGTCTGGCGGAGTGGGTTGGTGTCTGGCGGAGTGGGTTGGGGTCTGGCGGAGTGGGTTGGGGTCTGGCGGAGTGTGTTCTGGTCTGGCGGAGTGGGTTTGGGTCTGTCGGAGTGGGTTCGGGTCTGGCGGAGTGGGTTTGGGTCTTGCGGAGTGGGTTTGGGTCTGGCGGAGTGGGTTTCGGTCTGGCGGAGTGGGTTTGGGTCTAGCAGAGTGGGTTTGGGTCTGGGGTGTGGGTTTGGGTCTGGCGGAGTGAGTTTGGGTCTGGCAGAGTGGGTTTTGGTCTGGATGAGTGGGTTTGGGTCTGGCGGAGTGGGATCGGGTCTGGCGGAGTGGGTTTGGGTCTGGCGGAGTTGGTTTGGGTCTGGCGGAGTGGGTTTGGGTGTGGCGGAGTGGGTTTGGGTCTGGCGGAGTGGGTTTGGGTCTGGCAGAGTGGGTTTGGGTCTGGCGGAGTGGGTTTGGGTCTGGCGGAGTGGCTTTGGGTCTGGCGGAGTGGGTTGGGGTCTGGCGGAGTGGGTTGGGGTCTGGCGGAGTGGGTTCGGGTCTGGCGGAGAGGGTTTGGGTCTGGCGGAGTGGGTTTGGGTCTGGCGGATTGGGTTTGGGTCTGGCGGAGCGGGTTTTGGTCTGGCGGAGTGGGTTTGGGGCTGGCGGATTGGGTTTGGGGTCTGGCGGAGTGGGTTTGTGTCTGGCGGAGTGGGTTTGGGGCTGGCGGAGTGGGTTTCTGTTTGGCGGAGTGGGTTTGGGTCTGGCGGAGTGGGTTTGGGGCTGGCGGAGTGGGTTTCTGTTTGGCGGAGTGGGTTTGGGTCTGGCCGAGTAGGTTTGGGTCTGGCGGTGTGGGTTTGCTTCTGGAGGAGTGGGTTTGGGTCTGGCGGAGTGGGTTTGGGTCTGGCGGAGTGGGTTTGGTCTGGCGGAGTGGGTTTGGGTCTGGCGTAGTGGGTTCGGGTCTGGCGGAGTGGGTTTGGGGTCTGGCGGAGTGGGTTTTGGTCTGGCGGAGTGGGTTTGGGTCTGGCGGAGTGGGTTTGGGTCTGGCGGAGTGGGTTTGGATCTGACGGAGTGGGTTTGAGTGTGGCGGAGTGGGTTGTGGGTCTGGCGGAGTGGGTTTGTGTCTGGCGGAGTGGGTTTGGGGCTGGCGGAGTGGGTTTCTGTTTGGCGGAGTGGGTTTAGGTCTGGCGGAGTGGGTTTGGGTCTGGCGGAGTGCGTTTGGGTCTGGCGGAGTGGGTTTGGGTCTGGCGGAGTGGGTTTGCATCTGGCGGAGTGGGTTTGGGTCTGGCGGAGTGGGTTGGGGCCTGGCGGAGTGGGTTTGGGTCTGTCGTTGTGGGTTTGGGTCTGGCGGAGTGGGTTGGGGTCTGGCGGATTGGGTTCGGGTCTGGCGGAGTGGGTTGGGGTCTGGCGGAGTGGGTTGGGGTCTGGCGGAGTGGGTTGGGGTCTGGCGGAGTGGGTTGGGGTCTGGCGGAGTGGGTTGGGGTCTGGCGGAGTGGGTTGGGGTCTGGCGGAGTGGGTTGGGGTCTGGCGGAGTGGGTTGGGGTCTGGCGGAGTGGGTTGGGGTCTGGCGGAGTGGGTTGGGGTCTGGCGGAGTGTGTTCTGGTCTGGCGGAGTGGGTTTGGGTCTGTCGGAGTGGGTTTGGGTCTGGCGGAGTGGGTTTGGGTCTTGCGGAGTGGGTTTGGGTCTGGCGGAGTGGGTTTCGGTCTGGCGGAGTGGGTTTGGGTGTGGCGGAGTGGGTTTGCGTCTGGCGGAGTGGGTTTGGGTCTGGCGGAGTGGGTTTGGGTGTGGCGTAGTGGGCTTGTGGTCTGGCGGATTGGGTTCAGGTCTGGCGGAGTGGGGTCGGGTCTGGCGGAGTGCGTTTGGGTCTGGCGGAGTGGGTTGGGGTCTGGCGGAGTGGGTTTGGGTCTGGCGGAGTGGGTTTGGGTCTGGCGGAGTCGGTTTGGGTCTGGCGGAGTGGGTTTCGGTCTGGCGGAGTGGGTTTGGGTCTGGCGGAGTGGGTTTGCGTCTGGCGGAGTGGGTTTGGGTCTGGCGGAGTGGGTTTGGGTCTGGCGGAGTGGGTGTAGGTCTGGCTTAGTGGGTCTGGGTCTGGCGTAGTGGGTTTGGGTCTGGCGGAGTGGGTTTGGGGTCTGGCGGAGTGGGTTTTGGTCTGGCGGAGTGGGTTTGGGTCTGGCGGAGTGGGTTTGGGTCTGGCGGAGTTGGTTTGGGTCTGGCGGAGTGGGTTTGGGCCTGGCGGAGTGGGTTTGGGTCTGGCGGAGTGGGTTTGGGTCTGGCAGAGTGGGTTTGAGTGTGGCGGAGTGGGTTTGGGTCTGGCGGAGTGGGTTTTGGTCTGGCGGAGTGGGTTTGGGGCTGGCGGACTGGGTTTGGGTTTGGGGGAGTGGGTTTTGGTCTGGCGGAGTGGGTTCGGGTCTGGCGGAGTGGGTTGGGGTCTGGTGGAGTGGGTTCGGTTTTGGAGGAGTGGGTTCGGGTCTGGCGGAGTGGGTTTGGGTCTGGCGCAGTGGGGTTTGGTCTGGCGGAGTGGGCTTGGGTCTCGCGGAGTGGGTTTGGGTCTGGCGGATTGGGTTTGGGTCTGGCGGAGTGGGTTCGGGACTGGCGGCGTGGGTTCGGGACTGGCGGCGTGGGTTCGGGTCTGGCGGAGTGGGTTTGGGTCTGGCGGAGTGGGTTTGGGTCTGGCGGAGTGGGTTTGGGGTCTGGCGGAGTGGGTTTGGGTCTGGCGGAGTGGGTTTGGGGCTGGCGGAGTGGGTTTGGGTCTGGCGGAGTGGGTTTGGGTCTGGCGGAGTGGGTTTGGGTCTAGCGGAGTGGGTTTGGGTCTGGGGTGTGGGTTTGGGTCTGGCGGAGTGAGTTTGGGTCTGGCGGAGTGGGTTCGGGTCTGGCGGAGTGGGTTTGGGTCTGGCGGAGTTGGTTTGGGTCTGGCGGAGTGGGTTTGGGTGTGGCGGAGTGGGTTTGGGGTCTGGCGGAGTGGGTTTGGGTAGTGCGGAGTGGGTTTGGGTCTGGCGGAGTGGGTTTGGGTCTGGCAGAGTGGGTTTGGGTCTGGCGGAGTGGGTTTGGGTCTGGCGGAGTGGCTTTGGGTCTGGCGGAGTGGGTTGGGGTCTGGCGGAGTGGGTTGGGGTCTGGCGGAGTGGGTTCGGGTGTGGCGGTGTGGGTTCGGGTCTGGCGGAGTGGGTTCGGGTCTGGCGGGGCGGGTTCGGGTCTGGCGGAGTGGGTTCGGGTCTGGCGGAGGGGGCTTGTGTCTGGCGGAGTGGAATTGGGTCTGGCGGAGTGGGGTTGGGTCTGGCGGATTGGGTTTGGGGTCTGGCGGAGTGGGTTTGTGTCTGGCGGAGTGGGTTTGGGGCTGGCGGAGTGGGTTTGGGTCTGGCGGAGTGGGTTTCGGTCTGGGCGAGTAGGTTTGGGTCTGGCGGAGTGGGTTTGCGTCTGGCGGAGTGGGTTTGGGTCTGGCGGAGTGGGTTTGGGTCTGGCGGAGTGGGTTTGGTCTGGCGGAGTGGGTTTGGGCCTGGCGTAGTGGGTTTGGGTCTGGCGGAGTGGGTATGGGGTCTGGCGGAGTGGGTTTTGGTCTGGCGGAGTGGGTTTGGGTCTGGCGGAGTGGGTTTGGGGCTGGCGGAGTGGGTTTCTGTTTGGCGGTGTGGGTTTAGGTCTGGCGGAGTGTGTTTGCGTCTGGCGGAGTGGGTTTGGGTCTGGCAGAGTGGGTTTGGGTCTGGCGGAGTGGGTTTGAGTCTGGCGGTGTGGGATGTGGGTCTGGCGGAGTGGGTTCGGGTCTGGCGGAGTGGGTTCGGGTCTGGCGGAGTGGGTTTGGGTCTGGCGGAGTGGGTTTGGGTCTGGCGGAGTGGGTTTGGATCTGGCGGAGTGGGTTTGGGCTCTGGCGGAGTGGGTTTGGGTCTGGCGGAGTTGGTTTGGGTCTGGCGGAGTTGGTTTGGGTCTGGCGGAGTGGGTTTGGGTCTGGCGGAGTGGGTTTGGGTCTGGCGGAGTGGGTTGGGGTCTGGCGGAGTGGGTTCGGGACTGGCGGAGTGGGTTGGGGTCTGCCGGGGTGGGTTGGAGTCTGGCGGAGTGGGTTCGGGTCTGGCGGAGTGGGTTATGGTCTGGCGGAGTGGGTTCGGGTCTGTCGGAGTGGGTTCGGGTCTGGCGGAGTGGGTTGTGGTCTGGCGGAGTGGGTGCGGGTGTGGCGGAGTGGGTTCGGGTCTGGCGGAGTTGGTTTGGCTCTGGCGGAGTGAGTTTGGGTCTGGCGGAGTGGGTTTGGGTCTGGCGGAGTTGGTTTAGGTCTGGCGGAGTGCGTTTGGGTCTGGCGGAGTGGGTTTGGGTCTTGCGGAATAGGTTCGGGTTTGGCGGAGTGGGTTCGGATCTGGCGGAGTGGGTTGGGGTCTGGCGGAGTGGGTTCGGGTCTGGCGGAGTGGGTTTCGTTCTGGCAGAGTGAGTTGGGGTCTGGCGGAGTGGGTTTGGGTCTGGCGCAGAGGGTTTGGGTCTGGCGGAGTGGGTTTGGGTCTGGCGGAGTGGGTTTGGGTCTGGCGGAGTGGGTTGAGGTCTGGCGGAGTGGGTTTGGGTCTGGCGGAGTGGGTTTGGGTCTGGCGGAGTGGGTTTGGGTCTGGCGGAGTGGGTTTGGGTCTGGCGGAGTGGGTTTGGGGTCTGGCGGAGTGGGTTTGGGTCTGGCGGAGTGGCTTTGGGTCTGGCGGAGTGGGTTGGGGTCTGGCGGAGTGGGTTGGGGTCTGGCGGAGTGGGTTCGGGTCTGGCGGTGTGGGTTCGGGTCTGGCGGAGTGGGTTCGGGTCTGGCGGGGTGGGTTCGGGTCTGGCGGAGTGGGTTCGTGTCTGGCGGAGGGGGCTTGGGTCTGGCGGAGTGGAATTGGGTCTGGCGGAGTGGGGTTGGGTCTGGCGGAGTGGGCTTGGGTCTGGCGGAGAGGGTTTGGGTCTGGCGGAGTGGGTTTGGGTCTGGCGGATTGGGTTTGGGTCTGGCGGAGTGGGTTTTGGTCTGGCGCAGTGGGTTTGGGTCTGGCGGAGTGGGTTTGGGCCTGGCGGAGTGGGTTTGGGTCTGGCGGAGTGGGTTTGGGTCTGGCGGATTGGGTTTCGGTCTGGCGGAGTGGGTTGGGGTCTGGCGGAGTGGGTTGGGGTCTGGCGGAGTGGGTTCGGGTCTGGCGGTGTGGGTTCGGGTCTGGCGGAGTGGGTTCGGGTCTGGTGGGGCGGGTTCGGGTCTGGCGGAGTGGGTTCGGGTCTGGCGGAGGGGGCTTGGGCTGGCGGAGTGGAATTGGGTCTGGCGGAGTGGGGTTGGGTCTGGCGGAGTGGGCTTGGGTCTGGCGGAGTGGGTTTGCGTCTGGCGGAGTGGGTTTGGGACTGGTGGAGTGGGTTCGGGTCTGGCGGAGTGGGTTTTGGTCTGGCGGAGAGGGTTTGGGTCTGGCGGAGTGGGTTTGGGTCTGGCGGATTGGGTTTGGGTCTGGCGGAGTGGGTTCGGGTCTGGCGGGGTGGGTTCGGGTCTGGCGGAGTGGGTTCGTGTCTGGCGGAGGGGGCTTGGGTCTGGCGGAGTGGAATTGGGTCTGGCGGAGTGGGGTTGGGTCTGGCGGAGTGGGCTTGGGTCTGGCGGAGAGGGTTTGGGTCTGGCGGAGTGGGTTTGGGTCTGGCGGATTGGGTTTGGGTCTGGCGGAGTGGGTTTTGGTCTGGCGCAGTGGGTTTGGGTCTGGCGGAGTGGGTTTGGGCCTGGCGGAGTGGGTTTGGGTCTGGCGGAGTGGGTTTGGGTCTGGCGGATTGGGTTTCGGTCTGGCGGAGTGGGTTGGGGTCTGGCGGAGTGGGTTGGGGTCTGGCGGAGTGGGTTCGGGTCTGGCGGTGTGGGTTCGGGTCTGGCGGAGTGGGTTCGGGTCTGGTGGGGCGGGTTCGGGTCTGGCGGAGTGGGTTCGGGTCTGGCGGAGGGGGCTTGGGTCTGGCGGAGTGGAATTGGGTCTGGCGGAGTGGGGTTAGGTCTGGCGGAGTGGGCTTGGGTCTGGCGGAGTGGGTTTGCGTCTGGCGGAGTGGGTTTGGGACTGGTGGAGTGGGTTCGGGTCTGGCGGAGTGGGTTTTGGTCTGGCGGAGAGGGTTTGGGTCTGGCGGAGTGGGTTTGGGTCTGGCGGATTGGGTTTGGGTCTGGCGGAGCGGGTTTTGGTCTGGCAGAGTGGGTTTGGGTCTGGCGGAGTGGGTTTGGGCCTGGCGGAGTGGGTTTGGGTCTGGCGGAGTGGGTTTGGGTCTGGCGGATTGGGTTTGGGGTCTGGCGGAGTGGGTTTGTGTCTGGCGGAGTGGGTTTGGGGCTGGCGGAGTGGGTTTCTGCTTGACGGAGTGGGTTTGGGTCTGGCGGAGTGGGTTTGGGTCTGCCGGAGTGGGTTTCGGTCTGGCCGAGTAGGTTTGGGTCTGGCGGAGTGGGTTTGCGTATGGCGGAGTGGGTTTGGGTCTGGCGGAGTGGGTTTGGGTCTGGCGGAGTGGGTTTGGTCTGGCGGAGTGGGTTTGGGTCTGGCGTAGAGGGTTTGGGTCTGGCGGAGTGGGTTTGGGGTCTGGCGGAGTGGGTTTTGGTCTGGCGGAGTGGGTTTGGGTCTGGCGGAGTGGGTTCGGGTCTGGCGGAGTGGGTTTGGGTCTGACGGAGTGGGTTTGAGTGTGGCGGAGTGGGTTGTGGGTCTGGCGGAGTGGGTTTGTGTCTGGCGGAGTGGGTTTGGGGCTGGCGGAGTGGGTTTCTGTTTGGCGGAGTGGGTTTAGGTCTGGCGGAGTGGGTTTGGGTCTGGCGGAGTGGGTTTGGGTCTGGCGGAGTGGGTTTGGGTCTGGCGGAGTGGGTTTGCGTCTGGCGGAGTGGGTTTGGGTCTGGCGGAGTGGGTTTGGGTCTGGCGGAGTGGGTTTGGGTCTGGCGGAGTGGGTTTGGGTCTGGCGTCGTGAGTTTGGGTCTGGCGGAGTGGGTTTGGGGTCTGGCGGAGTGGGTTTGGGTCTGGCGTAGTGGGTTTGTGTCTGGCGGAGTGGGTTTGGGGCTGGCGGAGTGGGTTTCTGCTTGACGGAGTGGGTTTGGGTCTGGCGGAGTGGGTTTGGGTCTGGCGGAGTGGGTTTGGGACTGGTGGAGTGGGTTCGGGTCTGGCGGAGTGGGTTTTGGTCTGGCGGAGAGGGTTTGGGTCTGGCGGAGTGGGTTTGGGTCTGGCGGATTGGGTTTGGGTCTGGCGGAGCGGGTTTTGGTCTGGCAGAGTGGGTTTGGGTCTGGCGGAGTGGGTTTGGGCCTGGCGGAGTGGGTTTGGGTCTGGCGGAGTGGGTTTGGGTCTGGCGGATTGGGTTTGGGGTCTGGCGGAGTGGGTTTGTGTCTGGCGGAGTGGGTTTGGGGCTGGCGGAGTGGGTTTCTGCTTGACGGAGTGGGTTTGGGTCTGGCGGAGTGGGTTTGGGTCTGCCGGAGTGGGTTTCGGTCTGGCCGAGTAGGTTTGGGTCTGGCGGAGTGGGTTTGCGTATGGCGGAGTGGGTTTGGGTCTGGCGGAGTGGGTTTGGGTCTGGCGGAGTGGGTTTGGTCTGGCGGAGTGGGTTTGGGTCTGGCGTAGAGGGTTTGGGTCTGGCGGAGTGGGTTTGGGGTCTGGCGGAGTGGGTTTTGGTCTGGCGGAGTGGGTTTGGGTCTGGCGGAGTGGGTTCGGGTCTGGCGGAGTGGGTTTGGGTCTGACGGAGTGGGTTTGAGTGTGGCGGAGTGGGTTGTGGGTCTGGCGGAGTGGGTTTGTGTCTGGCGGAGTGGGTTTGGGGCTGGCGGAGTGGGTTTCTGTTTGGCGGAGTGGGTTTAGGTCTGGCGGAGTGGGTTTGGGTCTGGCGGAGTGGGTTTGGGTCTGGCGGAGTGGGTTTGGGTCTGGCGGAGTGGGTTTGCGTCTGGCGGAGTGGGTTTGGGTCTGGCGGAGTGGGTTTGGGTCTGGCGGAGTGGGTTTGGGTCTGGCGGAGTGGGTTTGGGTCTGGCGTCGTGAGTTTGGGTCTGGCGGAGTGGGTTTGGGGTCTGGCGGAGTGGGTTTGGGTCTGGCGTAGTGGGTTTGGGTCTGGCGGAGTGGGTTTGGGGCTGGCGGAGTGGGTTTCTGTTTGGCGGAGTGGGTTTAGGTCTGGCGGAGTGGGTTTGGGTCTGGCGGAGTGGAATTGGGTCTGGCGGAGTGGGGTTAGGTCTGGCGGAGTGGGCTTGGGTCTGGCGGAGTGGGTTTGCGTCTGGCGGAGTGGGTTTGGGACTGGTGGAGTGGGTTCGGGTCTGGCGGAGTGGGTTTTGGTCTGGCGGAGAGGGTTTGGGTCTGGCGGAGTGGGTTTGGGTCTGGCGGATTGGGTTTGGGTCTGGCGGAGCGGGTTTTGGTCTGGCAGAGTGGGTTTGGGTCTGGCGGAGTGGGTTTGGGCCTGGCGGAGTGGGTTTGGGTCTGGCGGAGTGGGTTTGGGTCTGGCGGATTGGGTTTGGGGTCTGGCGGAGTGGGTTTGTGTCTGGCGGAGTGGGTTTGGGGCTGGCGGAGTGGGTTTCTGCTTGACGGAGTGGGTTTGGGTCTGGCGGAGTGGGTTTGGGTCTGCCGGAGTGGGTTTCGGTCTGGCCGAGTAGGTTTGGGTCTGGCGGAGTGGGTTTGCGTATGGCGGAGTGGGTTTGGGTCTGGCGGAGTGGGTTTGGGTCTGGCGGAGTGGGTTTGGTCTGGCGGAGTGGGTTTGGGTCTGGCGTAGAGGGTTTGGGTCTGGCGGAGTGGGTTTGGGGTCTGGCGGAGTGGGTTTTGGTCTGGCGGAGTGGGTTTGGGTCTGGCGGAGTGGGTTCGGGTCTGGCGGAGTGGGTTTGGGTCTGACGGAGTGGGTTTGAGTGTGGCGGAGTGGGTTGTGGGTCTGGCGGAGTGGGTTTGTGTCTGGCGGAGTGGGTTTGGGGCTGGCGGAGTGGGTTTCTGTTTGGCGGAGTGGGTTTAGGTCTGGCGGAGTGGGTTTGGGTCTGGCGGAGTGGGTTTGGGTCTGGCGGAGTGGGTTTGGGTCTGGCGGAGTGGGTTTGCGTCTGGCGGAGTGGGTTTGGGTCTGGCGGAGTGGGTTTGGGTCTGGCGGAGTGGGTTTGGGTCTGGCGGAGTGGGTTTGGGTCTGGCGTCGTGAGTTTGGGTCTGGCGGAGTGGGTTTGGGGTCTGGCGGAGTGGGTTTGGGTCTGGCGTAGTGGGTTTGGGTCTGGCGGAGTGGGTTTGGGGCTGGCGGAGTGGGTTTCTGTTTGGCGGAGTGGGTTTAGGTCTGGCGGAGTGGGTTTGGGTCTGGCGGAGTGGAATTGGGTCTGGCGGAGTGGGGTTAGGTCTGGCGGAGTGGGCTTGGGTCTGGCGGAGTGGGTTTGCGTCTGGCGGAGTGGGTTTGGGACTGGTGGAGTGGGTTCGGGTCTGGCGGAGTGGGTTTGGGTCTGGTTGAGAGGGTTTGGGTCTGGCGTAGTGGGTTTGTGTCTGGCGGAGTGGGTTTGGGGCTGGCGGAGTGGGTTTCTGCTTGACGGAGTGGGTTTGGGTCTGGCGGAGTGGGTTTGGGTCTGGCGGAGTGGGTTTGGGACTGGTGGAGTGGGTTCGGGTCTGGCGGAGTGGGTTTTGGTCTGGCGGAAAGGGTTTGGGTCTGGCGGAGTGGGTTTGGGTCTGGCGGATTGGGTTTGGGTCTGGCGGAGCGGGTTTTGGTCTGGCAGAGTGGGTTTGGGTCTGGCGGAGTGGGTTTGGGCCTGGCGGAGTGGGTTTGGGTCTGGCGGAGTGGGTTTGGGTCTGGCGGATTGGGTTTGGGGTCTGGCGGAGTGGGTTTGTGTCTGGCGGAGTGGGTTTGGGGCTGGCGGAGTGGGTTTCTGCTTGACGGAGTGGGTTTGGGTCTGGCGGAGTGGGTTTGGGTCTGCCGGAGTGGGTTTCGGTCTGGCCGAGTAGGTTTGGGTCTGGCGGAGTGGGTTTGCGTATGGCGGAGTGGGTTTGGGTCTGGCGGAGTGGGTTTGGGTCTGGCGGAGTGGGTTTGGTCTGGCGGAGTGGGTTTGGGTCTGGCGTAGAGGGTTTGGGTCTGGCGGAGTGGGTTTGGGGTCTGGCGGAGTGGGTTTTGGTCTGGCGGAGTGGGTTTGGGTCTGGCGGAGTGGGTTCGGGTCTGGCGGAGTGGGTTTGGGTCTGACGGAGTGGGTTTGAGTGTGGCGGAGTGGGTTGTGGGTCTGGCGGAGTGGGTTTGTGTCTGGCGGAGTGGGTTTGGGGCTGGCGGAGTGGGTTTCTGTTTGGCGGAGTGGGTTTAGGTCTGGCGGAGTGGGTTTGGGTCTGGCGGAGTGGGTTTGGGTCTGGCGGAGTGGGTTTGGGTCTGGCGGAGTGGGTTTGCGTCTGGCGGAGTGGGTTTGGGTCTGGCGGAGTGGGTTTGGGTCTGGCGGAGTGGGTTTGGGTCTGGCGGAGTGGGTTTGGGTCTGGCGTCGTGAGTTTGGGTCTGGCGGAGTGGGTTTGGGGTCTGGCGGAGTGGGTTTGGGTCTGGCGTAGTGGGTTTGGGTCTGGCGGAGTGGGTTTGGGGCTGGCGGAGTGGGTTTCTGTTTGGCGGAGTGGGTTTAGGTCTGGCGGAGTGGGTTTGGGTCTGGCGGAGTGGAATTGGGTCTGGCGGAGTGGGGTTAGGTCTGGCGGAGTGGGCTTGGGTCTGGCGGAGTGGGTTTGCGTCTGGCGGAGTGGGTTTGGGACTGGTGGAGTGGGTTCGGGTCTGGCGGAGTGGGTTTTGGTCTGGCGGAGAGGGTTTGGGTCTGGCGGAGTGGGTTTGGGTCTGGCGGATTGGGTTTGGGTCTGGCGGAGCGGGTTTTGGTCTGGCAGAGTGGGTTTGGGTCTGGCGGAGTGGGTTTGGGCCTGGCGGAGTGGGTTTGGGTCTGGCGGAGTGGGTTTGGGTCTGGCGGATTGGGTTTGGGGTCTGGCGGAGTGGGTTTGTGTCTGGCGGAGTGGGTTTGGGGCTGGCGGAGTGGGTTTCTGCTTGACGGAGTGGGTTTGGGTCTGGCGGAGTGGGTTTGGGTCTGCCGGAGTGGGTTTCGGTCTGGCCGAGTAGGTTTGGGTCTGGCGGAGTGGGTTTGCGTATGGCGGAGTGGGTTTGGGTCTGGCGGAGTGGGTTTGGGTCTGGCGGAGTGGGTTTGGTCTGGCGGAGTGGGTTTGGGTCTGGCGTAGAGGGTTTGGGTCTGGCGGAGTGGGTTTGGGGTCTGGCGGAGTGGGTTTTGGTCTGGCGGAGTGGGTTTGGGTCTGGCGGAGTGGGTTCGGGTCTGGCGGAGTGGGTTTGGGTCTGACGGAGTGGGTTTGAGTGTGGCGGAGTGGGTTGTGGGTCTGGCGGAGTGGGTTTGTGTCTGGCGGAGTGGGTTTGGGGCTGGCGGAGTGGGTTTCTGTTTGGCGGAGTGGGTTTAGGTCTGGCGGAGTGGGTTTGGGTCTGGCGGAGTGGGTTTGGGTCTGGCGGAGTGGGTTTGGGTCTGGCGGAGTGGGTTTGCGTCTGGCGGAGTGGGTTTGGGTCCGGCGGAGTGGGTTTGGGTCTGGCGGAGTGGGTTTGGGTCTGGCGGAGTGGGTTTGGGTCTGGCGTCGTGAGTTTGGGTCTGGCGGAGTGGGTTTGGGGTCTGGCGGAGTGGGTTTGGGTCTGGCGTAGTGGGTTTGGGTCTGGCGGAGTGGGTTTGGGGCTGGCGGAGTGGGTTTCTGTTTGGCGGAGTGGGTTTAGGTCTGGCGGAGTGGGTTTGGGTCTGGCGGAGTGGAATTGGGTCTGGCGGAGTGGGGTTAGGTCTGGCGGAGTGGGCTTGGGTCTGGCGGAGTGGGTTTGCGTCTGGCGGAGTGGGTTTGGGACTGGTGGAGTGGGTTCGGGTCTGGCGGAGTGGGTTTGGGTCTGGTTGAGAGGGTTTGGGTCTGGCGGAGTGGGTTTGGGTCTGACGGAGTGGGTTTGAGTGTGGCGGAGTGGGTTGTGGGTCTGGCGGAGTGGGTTTGGGTCTGGCGGAGTGGGTTTGAGTCTGGCGGAGTGGGATGTGGGTCTGGCGGAGTGGGTTCGGGTCTGGCGGAGTGGGTTCGGGTCTGGCGGAGTTGGTTTGGGTCTGGCGGAGTGGGTTTGGGTCTGGCGGAGTGGGTTTGGGGTCTGGCGGAGTGGGTTTGGGTCTGGCGGAGTGGCTTTGGGTCTGGCGGAGTGGGTTTGGGGTCTGGCGGAGTGGGTTTGGGTCTGACGGAGTGGGTTTGAGTGTGGCGGAGTGGGTTGTGGGTCTGGCGGAGTGGGTTTGGGTCTGGCGGAGTGGGTTTGAGTCTGGCGGAGTGGGATGTGGGTCTGGCGGAGTGGGTTCGGGTCTGGCGGAGTGGGTTCGGGTCTGGCGGAGTTGGTTTGGGTCTGGCGGAGTGGGTTTGGGTCTGGCGGAGTGGGTTTGGGGTCTGGCGGAGTGGGTTTGGGTCTGGCGGAGTGGCTTTGGGTCTGGCGGAGTGGGTTGGGGTCTGGCGGAGTGGGTTGGGGTCTGGCGGAGTGGGTTGGGGTCTGGCGGTGTGGGTTCGGGTCTGGCGGAGTGGGTTCGGGTCTGGCGGGGTGGGTTCGGGTCTGGCGGAGTGGGTTCGTGTCTGGCGGAGGGGGCTTGGGTCTGGCGGAGTGGAATTGGGTCTGGCGGAGTGGGGTTGGTTCTGGCGGAGTGGGCTTGGGTCTGGCGGAGAGGGTTTGGGTCTGGCGGAGTGGGTTGGGGTCTGGCGGAGTGGGTTCGGGTCTGGCGGTGTGGGTTCGGGTCTGGCGGAGTGGGTTCGGGTCTGGTGGGGCGGGTTCGGGTCTGGCGGAGTGGGTTCGGGTCTGGCGGAGGGGGCTTGGGTCTGGCGGAGTGGAATTGGGTCTGGCGGAGTGGGGTTGGGTCTGGCGGAGTGGGCTTGGGTCTGGCGGAGTGGGTTTGCGTCTGGCGGAGTGGGTTTGGGACTGGTGGAGTGGGTTCGGGTCTGGCGGAGTGGGTTTTGGTCTGGCGGAGAGGGTTTGGGTCTGGCGGAGTGGGTTTGGGTCTGGCGGATTGGGTTTGGGTCTGGCGGAGCGGGTTTTGGTCTGGCAGAGTGGGTTTGGGTCTGGCGGAGTGGGTTTGGGCCTGGCGGAGTGGGTTTGGGTCTGGCGGAGTGGGTTTGGGTCTGGCGGATTGGGTTTGGGGTCTGGCGGAGTGGGTTTGTGTCTGGCGGAGTGGGTTTGGGGCTGGCGGAGTGGGTTTCTGTTTGGCGGAGTGGGTTTGGGTCTGGCGGAGTGGGTTTGGGTCTGCCGGAGTGGGTTTCGGTCTGGCCGAGTAGGTTTGGGTCTGGCGGAGTGGGTTTGCGAATGGCGGAGTGGGTTTGGGTCTGGCGGAGTGGGTTTGGGTCTGGCGGAGTGGGTTTGGTCTGGCGGAGTGGGTTTGGGTCTGGCGGAGTGGGTTTGGTCTGGCGGAGTGGGTTTGGGTCTGACGGAGTGGGTTTGAGTGTGGCGGAGTGGGTTGTGGGTCTGGCGGAGTGGGTTTGTGTCTGGCGGAGTGGGTTTGGGGCTGGCGGAGTGGGTTTCTGTTTGGCGGAGTGGGTTTAGGTCTGGCGGAGTGGGTTTTGGTCTGGCGGAGTGGGTTTGGGTCTGGCGGAGTGGGTTTGGGTCTGGCGGAGTGGGTTTGCGTCTGGCGGAGTGGGTTTGGGTCTGGCGGAGTGGGTTTGGGTCTGGCGGAGTGGGTTTGGGTCTGGCGGAGTGGGTTTGGGTCTGGCGTAGTGGGTTTGGGTCTGACGGATTGGGTTTGGGGTCTGGCGGAGTGGGATTGGGTCTGGCGTAGTGGGTTTGTGTCTGGCGGAGTGGGTTTGGGGTCTGGCGGAGTGGGTTTTGGTCTGGCGGAGTGGGTTTGGGTCTGGCGGAGTGGGTTTGGGTCTGGCGGAGTGGGTTTGGATCTGGCGGAGTGGGTTTGGGCTCTGGCGGAGTGGGTTTGGGTCTGGCGGAGTTGGTTTGGGTCTGGCGGAGTTGGTTTGGGTCTGGCGGAGTGGGTTTGGGTCTGGCGGAGTGGGTTTGGGTCTGGCGGAGTGGGTTTGGGTCTGACAGAGTGGGTTTGAGTGTGGCGGAGTGGGTTGTGGGTCTGGCGGAGTGGGTTTGTGTCTGGCGGAGTGGGTTTGGGGCTGGCGGAGTGGGTTTCTGTTTGGCGGTGTGGGTTTAGGTCTGGCGGAGTGGGTTTGGGTCTGGCGGAGTGGGTTTGGGTCTGGCGGAGTGGGTTTGGGTCTGGCGGAGTGGGTTTGGGTCTGGCGGAGTGGGTTGGGGTCTGGCGGAGTGGGTTCGGGACTGGCGGAGTGGGTTGGGGTCTGCCGGGGTGGGTTGGAGTCTGGCGGAGTGGGTTCGGGTCTGGCGGAGTGGGTTATGGTCTGGCGGAGTGGGTTCGGGTCTGTCGGAGTGGGTTCGGGTCTGGCGGAGTGGGTTGTGGTCTGGCGGAGTGGGTTCGGGTGTGGCGGAGTGGGTTCGTGTCTGGCGGAGTTGGTTTGGTTCTGGCGGAGTGAGTTTGGGTCTGGCGGAGTGGGTTTGGGTCTGGCGGAGTTGGTTTAGGTCTGGCGGAGTGCGTTTGGGTCTGGCGGAGTGGGTTTGGGTCTTGCGGAATAGGTTCGGGTCTGGCGGAGTGGGTTCGGATCTGGCGGAGTGGGTTGGGGTCTGGCGGAGTGGGTTCGGGTCTGGCGGAGTGGGTTTCGTTCTGGTGGAGTGAGTTGGGGTCTGGCGGAGTGGGTTTGGGTCTGGCGTAGAGGGTTTGGGTCTGGCGGAGTGGGTTTGGGTCTACCGGAGTGGGTTTGTGTCTGGTGAAGTGGGTTTGGGTCTGGCGGAGTGGGTTTGGGTCTGGCGGAGTGGGTTTGGGTCTGGCGGAGTGGGTTTGGGTCTGGCGGAGTGGGTTTGTGTGTGGCGGAGTGGGTTTGGGTCTGGCGGAGTGGGTTTGGGTCTTGCGGAGTGGGTTTGGGGTCTGGCGGAGTGGGTTTGGGTCTGGCGGAGTGGCTTTGGGTCTGGCGGATTGGGTTGGGGTCTGGCGGAGTGGGTTGGGGTCTGGCGGAGTGGGTTCGGGTCTGGCGGTGTGGGTTCGGGTCTGGCGGAGTGGGTTCGGGTCTGGCGGGGTGGGTTCGGGTCTGGCGGAGTGGGTTCGGGTCTGGCGGAGGCGGCTTGGGTCTGGCGGAGTGGAATTGGGTCTGGCGGAGTGGGGTTGGGTCTGGCGGAGTGGGCTTGGGTCTGGCGGAGAGTGTTTGGGTCTGGCGGAGTGGGTTTGGGTCTGGCGGATTGGGTTTGGGTCTGGCGGAGTGGGTTTTGGTCTGGCGGAGTGGGTTCAGGTCTGGCGGAGTGGGTTTGGGCCTGGCGGAGTGGGTTTGGGTCTGGCGGAGTGGGTTTGGGTCTGGCGGATTGGGTTTCGGTCTGGCGGAGTGGGTTGGGGTCTGGCGGAGTGGGTTGGGGTCTGGCGGAGTGGGTTCGGGTCTGGCGGTGTGGGTTCGGGTCTGGCGGAGTGGGTTCGGGTCTGGTGGGGCGGGTTCGGGTCTGGCGGAGTGGGTTCGGGTCTGGCGGAGGGGGCTTGGGTCTGGCGGAGTGGAATTGGGTCTGGCGGAGTGGGGTTGGGTCTGGCGGAGTGGGCTTGGGTCTGGCGGAGTGCGTTTGGGTCTGGCGGAGTGGGTTTGGGTCTTGCGGAATAGGTTCGGGTCTGGCGGAGTGGGTTCGGATCTGGCGGAGTGGGTTGGGGTCTGGCGGAGTGGGTTCGGGTCTGGCGGAGTGGGTTTCGTTCTGGCGGAGTGAGTTGGGGTCTGGCGGAGTGGGTTTGGGTCTGGCGTAGAGGGTTTGGTTCTGGCGGAGTGGGTTTGGGTCTTCCGGAGTGGGTTTGTGTCTGGTGAAGTGGGTTTGGGTCTGGCGGAGTGGGTTTGGGTCTGGCGGAGTGGGTTTGGGTCTGTGGAGTGGGTTTGGGTCTGGCGGAGTGGGTTTGTGTGTGGCGGAGTGGGTTTGGGTCTGGCGGAGTGGGTTTGGGTCTGGCGGAGTGGGTTTGGGGTCTGGCGGAGTGGGTTTGGGTCTGGCGGAGTGGCTTTGGGTCTGGCGGAGTGGGTTGGGGTCTGGCGGAGTGGGTTGGGGTCTGGCGGAGTGGGTTCGGGTCTGGCGGTGTGGGTTCGGGTCTGGCGGAGTGGGTTCGGGTCTGGCGGGGTGGGTTCGGGTCTGGCGGAGTGGGTTCGGGTCTGGCGGAGGCGGCTTGGGTCTGGCGGAGTGGAATTGGGTCTGGCGGAGTGGGGTTGGGTCTGGCGGAGTGGGCTTGGGTCTGGCGGAGAGGGTTTGGGTCTGGCGGAGTGGGTTTGGGTCTGGCGGATTGGGTTTGGGTCTGGCGGAGTGGGTTTTGGTCTGGCGGAGTGGGTTTAGGTCTGGCGGAGTGGGTTTGGGCCTGGCGGAGTGGGTTTGGGTCTGGCGGAGTGGGTTTGGGTCTGGCGGACTGGGTTTCGGTCTGGCGGAGTGGGTTGGGGTCTGGCGGAGTGGGTTGGGGTCTGGCGGAGTGGGTTCGGGTCTGGCGGTGTGGGTTCGGGTCTGGCGGAGTGGGTTCGGGTCTGGTGGGGCGGGTTCGGGTCTGGCGGAGTGGGTTCGGGTCTGGCGGAGGTGGCTTGGGTCTGGCGGAGTGGAATTGGGTCTGGCGGAGTGGGGTTGGGTCTGGCGGAGTGGGCTTGGGTCTGGCGGAGTGGGTTTGCGTCTGGCGGAGTGGGTTTGGGACTGGTGGAGTGGGTTCGGGTCTGGCGGAGTGGGTTTTGGTCTAGCGGAGAGGGTTTGGGTCTGGCGGAGTGGGTTTGGGTCTGGCGGATTGGGTTTGGGTCTGGCGGAGCGGGTTTTGGTCTGGCGGAGTGGGTTTGGGTCTGGCGGAGTGGGTTTGGGCCTGGCGGAGTGGGTTTGGGTCTGGCGGAGTGGGTTTGGGTCTGGCGGATTGGGTTTGGGGTCTGGCGGAGTGGGTTTGTGTCTGGCGGAGTGGGTTTGGGGCTGGCGGAGTGGGTTTCTGTTTGGCGGAGTGGGTTTGGGTCTGGCGGAGTGGGTTTGGGTCTGGCGGAGTGGGTTTGGGGCTGGCGGAGTGGGTTTCTGTTTGGCGGAGTGGGTTTGGGTCTGGCGGAGTGGGTTTGGGGTCTGGCGGAGTGGGTTTGGGTCTGGTGGAGTGGGTTTGAGTCTGGCGGAGTGGGTTTGGGTCTGCCGGAGTGGGTTTCGGTCTGGCCGAGTAGGTTTGGGTCTGGCGGAGTGGGTTTGCGTATGGCGGAGTGGGTTTGGGTCTGGCGGAGTGGGTTTGGTTCTGGCGGAGTGGGTTTGGTCTGCCGGAGTGGGTTTGGGTCTGGCGTAGTGGGTTTGGGTCTGGCGGAGTGGGTTTGGGGTCTGGCGGAGTGGGTTTTGGTCTGGCGGAGTGGGTTTGAGTCTGGCGGAGTGGGTTTGGGTCTGGCGGAGTGGGTTTGGGTCTGACGGAGTGGGTTTGAGTGTGGCGGAGTGGGTTGTGGGTCTGGCGGAGTGGGTTTGTGTCTGGCGGAGTGGGTTTGGGGCTGGCGGAGTGGGTTTCTGTTTGGCGGAGTGGGTTTAGGTCTGGCGGAATGGGTTTGTGTCTGGCGGAGTGGGTTTGGGTCTGGCGGAGTGGGTTTGGGTCTGGCGGAGTGGGTTTGCGTCTGGCGGAGTGGGTTTGGGTCTGACGGAGTGGGTTTGGGTCTGGCGGAGTGGGTTTGGGTCTGGCGGAGTGGGTTTGGGTCTGGCGTAGTGGGTTTGGGTCTGGCGGAGTGGGTTTGGGGTCTGGCGGAGTGGGTTTGGGTCTGGCGTAGTGGGTTTGGGTCTGGCGGAGTGGGTTTGGGGTCTGGCCGAGTGGGTTTTGGTCTGGCGGAGTGGGTTTGGGTCTGGCGGAGTGGGTTTGGGTCTGGCGGAGTGGGTTTGGATCTGGCGGAGTGGGTTTGGGCTCTGGCGGAGTGGGTTTGGGTCTGGCGGAGTTGGTTTGGGTCTGGCGGAGTTGGTTTGGGTCTGGCGGAGTGGGTTTGGGTCTGGCGGAGTGGGTTTGGGTCTGGCGGAGTGGGTTTGGGTCTGGCGGAGTAGGTTTGGGTCTGGCGGAGTGGGTTGGGGTCTGGCGGAGTGGGTTCGGGACTGGCGGAGTGGGTTGGGGTCTGCCGGGGTGGGTTGGAGTCTGGCGGAGTGGGTTCGGGTCTGGCGGAGTGGGTTATGGTCTGGCGGAGTGGGTTCGGGTCTGTCGGAGTGGGTTCAGGTCTGGCGGAGTGGGTTGGGGTCTGGTGGAGTGGGTTCGGGCCTGGCGGAGTGGGTTCGGGTCTGGCGGAGTGGGTTCGGGTCTGGCGGAGTGGGTTAGGGTCTGGCGGAGTGGGTTCGGGTCTGGCGGAGTGGGTTCGGGTCTGTACGAGTGGGTTCGCGTCTGGCGGAGTGGGTTGTGGTCTGGCGGAGTGGGTTCGGGTGTGGCGGAGTGGGTTCGGGTCTGGCGGAGTTGGTTTGGTTCTGGCGGAGTGAGTTTGGATCTGGCGGAGTGGGTTTGGGTCTGGCGGAGTTGGTTTAGGTCTGGCGGAGTGGGTTTGGGTCTGGCGGAGTGGGTTTGGGTCTTGCGGAATGGGTTCGGATCTGGCGGAGTGGGTGGGGGTCTGGCGGAGTGGGTTCGGGTCTGGCGGAGTGGGTTTCGTTCTGGCGGAGTGAGTTGGGGTCTGGCGGAGTGGGTTTGGGTCTGGCGGAGTGGGTTTGGGTCTGGCGGAGTGGGTTTGGGTCTGGCGGAGAAGGTTTGGGTCTGGCGGAGTGGGTTTGGGTCTTCCGGAGTGGGTTTGTGTCTGGCGAAGTGGGTTTGGGTCTGGATGAGTGGGTTTGGGTCTTGCGGTGTGGGTTTGGGGCTGGCGGAGTGGGTTTGGGTCTGGCGGAGTGTGTTTAGGACTGGCGGAGTGGGTTAGGGTCTGGCGGAGTGGGTTTGGGACTGGCGGAGTGGGTTTGGGTCTGGCGGAGTGGGTTTGGGTCTGGCGGAGTGGGTTTGGGTCTGTCGGAGTGGGTTTGTGTGTGGCGGAGTGGGTTTGGGTCTGGCGGAGTGGGTTCGGGACTGGCGGAGTGGGTTGGGGTCTGCCGGGGTGGGTTGGAGTCTGGCGGAGTGGGTTCGGGTCTGGCGGAGTGGGTTATGGTCTGGCGGAGTGGGTTCGGGTCTGTCGGAGTGGGTTCAGGTCTGGCGGAGTGGGTTGGGGTCTGGTGGAGTGGGTTCGGGCCTGGCGGAGTGGGTTCGGGTCTGGCGGAGTGGGTTCGGGTCTGGCGGAGTGGGTTAGGGTCTGGCGGAGTGGGTTCGGGTCTGGCGGAGTGGGTTCGGGTCTGTACGAGTGGGTTCGCGTCTGGCGGAGTGGGTTGTGGTCTGGCGGAGTGGGTTCGGGTGTGGCGGAATGTGTTCGGGTCTCGCGGAGTTGGTTTGGTTCTGGCGGAGTGAGTTTGGGTCTGGCGGAGTGGGTTTGGGTCTGGCGGAGTTGGTTTAGGTCTGGCGGAGTGGGTTTGGGTCTGGCGGAGTGGGTTTGGGTCTTGCGGAATGGGTTCGGATCTGGCGGAGTGGGTGGGGGTCTGGCGGAGTGGGTTCGGGTCTGGCGGAGTGGGTTTCGTTCTGGCGGAGTGAGTTGGGGTCTGGCGGAGTGGGTTTGGGTCTGGCGGAGTGGGTTTGGGTCTGGCGGAGTGGGTTTGGGTCTGGCGGAGAAGGTTTGGGTCTGGCGGAGTGGGTTTGGGTCTTCCGGAGTGGGTTTGTGTCTGGCGAAGTGGGTTTGGGTCTGGATGAGTGGGTTTGGGTCTTGCGGTGTGGGTTTGGGGCTGGCGGAGTGGGTTTGGGTCTGGCGGAGTGTGTTTAGGACTGGCGGAGTGGGTTAGGGTCTGGCGGAGTGGGTTTGGGACTGGCGGAGTGGGTTTGGGTCTGGCGGAGTGGGTTTGGGTCTGGCGGAGTGGGTTTGGGTCTGTCGGAGTGGGTTTGTGTGTGGCGGAGTGGGTTTGGGTCTGGCGGAGTGGGTTTGGGTCTGGCGGAGTGGGTTTGGGGTCTGGTGGAGTGGGTTTGGGTCTGGCGGAGTGGCTTTGGGTCTGGCGGAGTGGGTTGGGGTCTGGCGGAGTGGGTTGGGGTCTGGCGGAGTGGGTTCGGGTCTGGCGGTGTGGGTTCGGGTCTGGCGGAGTGGGTTCGGGTCTGGCGGGGTGGGTTCGGGTCTGGCGGAGTGGGTTCGTGTCTGGCGGAGGGGGCTTGGGTCTGGCGGAGTGGAATTGGGTCTGGCGGAGTGGGGTTGGGTCTGGCGGACTGGGCTTGGGTCTGGCGGAGAGGGTTTGGGTCTGGCGGAGTGGGTTTGGGTCTGGCGGATTGGGTTTGGGTCTGGCGGAGTGGGTTTTGGTCTGGCGGAGTGGGTTTGGGTCTGGCGGAGTGGGTTTGGGTCTGGCGGATTGGGTTTGGGGTCTGGCGGAGTGGGTTTGTGTCTGGCGGAGTGGGTTTGGGGCTGGCGGAGTGGGTTTCTGTTTGGCGGAGTGGGTTTAGGTCTGGCGGAGTGGGTTTGGGTCTGGCGGAGTGGGTTTCGGTCTGGCGGAGTGGGTTTGGGTCTGGCGGAGTGGGTTTGGGTCTGGCGGAGTGGGTTTGGTCTGGCGGAGTGGGTTTGGGTCTGGCGTAGTGGGTTTGGGTCTGGCGGAGTGGGTTTGGGGTCTGGCCGAGTGGGTTTTGTTCTGGCGGAGTGGGTTTGGGACTGGCGGAGTGGGTTTGGGTCTGACGGAGTGGGTTTGAGTGTGGCGGAGTGGGTTTGGGTCTGGCGGAGTGGGTTCGGGACTGGCGGAGTGGGTTGTGGGTCTGGCGGAGTGGGTTTGTGTCTGGCGGAGTGGGTTTGGGGCTGGCGGAGTGGGTTTCTGTTTGGCGGAGTGGGTTTAGGTCTGGCGGAGTGGGTTTGGGTCTGGCGGAGTGGGTTTGAGTCTGGCAGAGTGGTTTGTGGGTCTGGCGGAGTGGGTTCGGGTCTGGCGGAGTGGGTTTGGGTCTGGCGGAGTGGGTTTGGGTCTGGCGGAGTGGGTTTGGGTCTGGCGGAGTGGGTTTGGGTCTGGCGGAATAGGTTCGGGTCTGGCGGAGTGGGTTCGGATCTGGCGGAGTGGGTTGGGGTCTGGCGGAGTGGGTTCGGGTCTGGCGGAGTGGGTTTCATTCTGGCGGAGTGAGTTGGGGTCTGGCGGAGTGGGTTTGGGTCTGGCGGAGTGGGTTTGTGTCTGGCGGAGTGGGTTTGGGTATGGCGGAGAGGGTTTGGGTCTGGCGGAGTGGGTTTGGGTCTGGCGGAGTGGGTTTGTGTCTGGCGAAGTGGGTTTGGGTCTGGATGAGTGGGTTTGTGTCTTGCTGAGTGGGTTTGGGGCTGGCGGAGTGGGTTTGGGTCTGGCGGAGTGTGTTTAGGACTGGCGGAGTGGGTTAGGGTCTGGCGGAGTGGGTTTGGGACTGGCGGAGTGGGTTTGGGTCTGGCGGAGTGGGTTTGGGTCTGGCGGAGTGGGTTTGGGTCTGGCGGAGTGGGTTTGTGTGTGGCGGAGTGGGTTTGGGTCTGGCGGAGTGGGTTTGGGTCTGGCGGAGTGGGTTTGGGGTCTGGCGGAGTGGGTTTGGGTCTGGCGGAGTGGATTTGGGTCTGGCGGAGTGGGTTTGGATCTGGCGGAGTGGGTTTGGGGTCTGGCGGAGTGTGTTTGGATCTGGCGGAGTTGGTTTGGGTCTGGCGGAGTTGGTTTGGGTCTGGCGGAGTGGGTTTGGGTCTGGCGGAGTGGGTTCGGGACTGGCGGATTGGGTTGGGGTCTGCCGGAGTGGGTTGGGGCCTGGCGGAGTGGGTTCGGGTCTGGCGGAGTGGGTTATGGTCTGGCGGAGTAGGTTCGGGTCTGTCGGAGTGGGTTCGGGTCTGGCGGAGTGGGTTGGGGTCTGGCGGAGTGGGTTCGGGTCTGGCGGAGTGGGTTCGGGTCTGGCGGAGTGGGTTGGGGTCTGGCGGAGTGGGTTCGGGTCAGGTGGAGTGGGGTCAGGTCTGGCGGAGTGGGTTTGGGCCTGGCGGAGTGGGTTCGGGTCTGGCGGAGTGGGTTCGGGTCTGTACGAGTGGGTTCGCGTCTGGCGGAGTGGGTTGTGGTCTGGCGGAGTGGGTTCGGGTGTGGCGGAGTGGGTTCGGGTCTGGCGGAGTTGGTTTGGTTCTGGCGGAGTGAGTTTGGGTCTGGCGGAGTGGGTTTGGGTCTGGCGGAGTTGGTTTAGGTCTGGCGGAGTGGGTTTGGGTCTGGCGGAATAGGTTCGGGTCTGGCGGAGTGGGTTCGGATCTGGCGGAGTGGGTTGGGGTCTGGCGGAGTGGGTTCGGGTCTGGCAGAGTGGGTTTCATTCTGGCGGAGTGAGTTGGGGTCTGGCGGAGTGGGTTTGGGTCTGGCGGAGTGGGTTTGGGTCTGGCGGAGTGGGTTTGGGTATGGCGGAGAGGGTTTGGGTCTGGCGGAGTGGGTTTGGGTCTGGCGGAGTGGGTTTGTGTCTGGCGAAGTGGGTTTGGGTCTGGATGAGTGGGTTTGTGTCTTGCTGAGTGGGTTTGGGGCTGGCGGAGTGGGTTGGCGTCTGGCGGAGTGTGTTTAGGACTGGCGGAGTGGGTTTGGGTCTGGCGGAGTGGGTTTGGGACTGGCGGAGTGGGTTTGGGTCTGGCGGAGTGGGTTTGGGTCTGGCGGAGTGGGTTTGGGTCTGGCGGAGTGGGTGTGTGTGTGGCGGAGTGGGTTTGGGTCTGGCGGAGTGGGTTTGGGTCTGGCGGAGTGGGTTTGGGGTCTGGCGGAGTGGGTTTGGGTCTGGCGGAGTGGGTTCGGGTCTGGCGGAGTGGGTTTGGGTCTGGCGGAGTGGGTTCGGGTCTGGCGGAGTGGGTTTGGGTCTGGATGAGTGGGTTTGGGTCTGGCGGAGTGGGTTTGGGTCTGGCGGAGTGGGTTTGGGTTTGGCGGAGTTGGTTTGGGTCTGGCGGAGTGGGTTTGGGTCTGGCGGAGTTGGTTTGGGTCTGGCGGAGTGGGTTTGGGTCTGGCGGAGTGGGTTTGGGTCTGGCGGAGTGGGTTTGGGTCTGGAAGAGTGTGTTAGGGTCTGGCGGAGTGGGTTTGGGTCTGGCGGAGTGGGTTCGGGTCTGGCGGAGTGGGTTGGGGTCTGGCGGAGTGGGTTTCTATCTGGCGGAGTGGGTTTGGGTCTGGCGGAGTGGGTTTGGGTCTGGCGGAGTGGGATTGGGTCTGGCGGAGTGGGTTTGGGTCTGGCGGAGTGGGTTTGGGTCTGGCGGAGTGGGTTGGGGTCTGGCGGAGTGGGGTTGGGTCTGGCGGAGTGGGTTTGGGTCTAGATGAGTGGGTTTGGGTCTGGCGGAGTGGGTTTCTGTCTGGCGGAGTGGGATTGGGGCTGGCGGAGTGGGTTTCTGTCTGGCGGAGTGGGTTTGGGTCTGGCGGAGTGTGTTTAGGTCTGGCGGAGTGGGTTTGGGTCTGGCGGAGTGGGTTTGGGACTGGCGGAGTGGGTTTGGGTCTGGCGGAGTGGGTTTGGGTCTGGCGGAGTGGGTTTGGGTCTGGCGTAGTGGGTTTGGGTCTGGCGGAGTGGGTTTGGGTCTGGCGGAGTGGGTTTGCGTCTGGCGGAGTGGGTTTGGGTCTGGCGGAGTGGGTTTGGGTCTGGCGGAGTGGGTTGGGGTCTGGCGGAGTGGGTTTGGGTCTGGCGGAGTGGGTTTGGGTCTGGCGGAGTGGGTTTGGGTCTGGCGGAGTGGGTTGGGGTCTGGCGGAGTGGGTCCGGGACTGGCGGAGTGGGTTGGGGTCTGCCGGAGTGGGTTGGGGTCTGGCGGAGTGGGTTCGGGTCTGGCGGAGTGTGTTTGGGTCTGGGGGAGTGGGTTTGGGTCTGGCGGAGTGGGTTCGGGTCTGGCGGAGTGGGTTTGGGTCTGGATGAGTGGGTTTGGGTCTGGCGGAGTGGGTTTGGGTCTGGATGAGTGGGTTTGGGTCTGGCGGAGTGGGTTTGGGTCTGGCGGAGTGGGTTTGGGTCTGGCGGAGTTGGTTTGGGTCTGGCGGAGTGGGTTTGGGCCTGGCGGAGTTGGTTTGTGTCTGGTGGAGTGGGTTTGGGTCTGGCGGAGTGGGTTTGGGTCTGGCGGAGTGGGTTGGGGTCTGGCGGAGTGGGTTTGGGTCTGGCGGAGTGGGTTTGGGTCTGGCGGAGCTGGTTTGGGTCTGGCGGAGTGGGTTTGGGTCTGGGGGAGTGGGTTTGGATCTGACGGAGTGGGTTTGGGGTCTGGCGGAGTGGGTTTGGGTCTGGCGGAGTGGGTTTGGGTCTGGCGGAGATGGTTTGGGTCTGGCGGAGTGGGTTTGGGTCTGGCGGAGTGGGTTCGGGTCTGGCGGAGTGGATTCGGGTCTGGCGGAGTGGGTTCGGGTCTGGCGGAGTGGGTTCGGGTCTGGCGGAGTGGGTTCGGGTCTGGCGGAGTGGGTTCGGGTCTGTACGAGTGGGTTCGCGTCTGGCGGAGTGGGTTCGGGTCTGGCGGAGTGGGTTCGGGTGTGGCGGAGTGGGTTCGGGTCTGGCGGAGTTGGTTTGGTTCTGGCGGAGTGAGTTTGGGTCTGGCGGAGTGGGTTTGGGTCTGGCGGAGTGGGTTTGGGTCTGGCGGAGTTGATTTAGGTCTGGCGGAGTGGGTTTGGGCCTGGCGGAGTGGGTTTGGGGTCTGGCGGAGTGGGTTTGGGTCTGGGGGAGTGGGTTTGGGTCTGGCGGAGTGGGTTCGGGTCTGGCGGAGTGGGTTTGGGTCTGGATGAGTGGGTTTGGGTCTGGCGGAGTGGGTTTGGGTCTGGATGAGTGGGTTTGGGTCTGGCGGAGTGGGTTTGGGTCTGGCAGAGTGGGTTTGGGTCTGGCGGAGTTGGTTTGGGTCTGGCGGAGTGGGTTTGGGTCTGGCGGAGTTGGTTTGTGTCTGGTGGAGTGCGTTTGGGTCTGGCGGAGTGGGTTTGGGTCTGGCGGAGTGGGTTGGGGTCTGGCGGAGTGGGTTTGGGTCTGGCGGAGTGGGTTTGGGTCTGGCGGAGTGGGTTTGTGTGTGGCGGAGTGGGTTTGGGTCTGGCGGAGTGGGTTTGGGGTCTGGCGGAGTGGGTTTGGGTCTGGCGGAGTGGATTTGGGTATGGCGGAGTGGGTTTGGATCTGGCGGAGTGGGTTTGGGGTCTGGCGGAGTGGGTTTGGATCTGGTGGAGTTGGTTTGGGTCTGGCGGAGTGGGTTTGGGTCTGGCGGAGTGGGTTTGGGTCTGGCGGAGTGGGTTCGGGACTGGCGGAGTGGGTTGGGGTCTGCCGGAGTGGGTTTTGGTCTGGCGGAGTGGGTTCGGGTCTGGCGGAGTGGGTTATGGTCTGGCGGAGTGGGTTCGGGTCTGTCGGAGTGGGTTCGTGTCTGGCGGAGTGGGTTGGGGTCTGGCGGAGTGGGTTCGGGTCTGGCGGAGTGGGTTCGGGTCAGGTGGAGTGGGCTCAGGTCTGGCGGAGTGGGTTTGGGCCTGGCGGAGTGGGTTCGGGTCTGGCGGAGTGGGTTCGGGTCTGTACGAGTGGGTTCGCGTCTGGCGGAGTGGGTTGTGGTCTGGCGGAGTGGGTTCGGGTGTGGCGGAGTGGGTTTGGGTCTGGCGGAGTTGGTTTGGTTCTGGCGGAGTGAGTTTGGGTCTGGCGGAGTGGGTTTGGGTCTGGCGGAGTTGGTTTAGGTCTGGCGGAGTGGGTTTGGGTCTGGCGGAATAGGTTCGGGTCTGGCGGAGTGGGTTCGGATCTGGCGGAGTGGGTTGGGGTCTGGCGGAGTGGGTTCGGGTCTGGCAGAGTGGGTTTCATTCTGGCGGAGTGAGTTGGGGTCTGGCGGAGTGGGTTTGGGTCTGGCGGAGTGGGTTTGGGTCTGGCGGAGTGGGTTTGGGTATGGCGGAGAGGGTTTGGGTCTGGCGGAGTGGGTTTGGGTCTGGCGGAGTGGGTTTGTGTCTGGCGAAGTAGGTTTGGGTCTGGATGAGTGGGTTTGTGTCTTGCTGAGTGGGTTTGGGGCTGGCGGAGTGGGATGGCGTCTGGCGGAGTGTGTTTAGGACTGGCGGAGTGGGTTTGGGTCTGGCGGAGTGGGTTTGGGACTGGCGGAGTGGGTTTGGGTCTGGCGGAGTGGGTTTGGGTCTGGCGGAGTGGGTTTGGGTCTGGCGGAGTGGGTTTGTGTGTGGCGGAGTGGGTTTGGGTCTGGCGGAGTGGGTTTGGGTCTGGCGGAGTGGGTTTGGGGTCTGGCGGAGTGGGTTTGGGTCTGGCGGAGTGGGTTCGGGTCTGGCGGAGTGGGTTTGGGTCTGGCGGAGTGGGTTCGGGTCTGGCGGAGTGGGTTTGGGTCTGGATGAGTGGGTTTGGGTCTGGCGGAGTGGGTTTGGGTCTGGCGGAGTGGGTTTTGGTTTGGCGGAGTTGGTTTGGGTCTGGCGGAGTGGGTTTGGGTCTGGCGGAGTTGGTTTGGGTCTGGCGGAGTGGGTTTGGGTCTGGCGGAGTGGGTTTGGGTCTGGCGGAGTGGGTTTGGGTCTGGAAGAGTGTGTTAGGGTCTGGCGGAGTGGGTTTGGGTCTGGCGGAGTGGGTTCGGTCTGGCGGAGTGGGTTGGGGTCTGGCGGAGTGGGTTTCTGTCTGGCGGAGTGGGTTTGGGTCTGGCGGAGTGGGTTTGGGTCTGGCGGAGTGGGTTTGGGTCTGGCGGAGTGGGCTGGGGTCTGGCGGAGTGGGGTTGGGTCTGGCGGAGTGGGCTTCGGTCTGGCGGAGTGGGTTTGGGTCTGGCGGATTGGGTTTGGGTCTGGCGGAGTGGGTTTCTGTCTGGCGGAGTGGGTTTGGGGCTGGCGGAGTGGTTTTCTGTCTGGCGGAGTGGGTTTGGGTCTGGCGGAGTGGGTTTGGGTCTGGCGGAGTGGGTTTGGGTCTGGCGGAGTGGGTTTGTTTCTGGCGAAGAGGGTTTGGGGTCTGGCGGAGTGGGTTAGGGTCTGGCGGAGTGGGTTTGGGGCTGGCGGAGTGGGTTTGGGTCTGGCGGAGTGTGTTTAGGTCTGGCGGAGTGTGTTTGTGTCTGGCGGAGTGGGTTTGGGACTGGCGGAGTGGGTTTGGGTCTGGCGGAGTGGGTTTGGGCCTGGCGGAGTGGGTTTGGGTCTGGCGGAGTGGGTTTATGTGTGGCGTAGTGGGTTTGGGTCTGGCGGAGTGGGTTTGGGTCTGGCGGAGTGGGTTGGGGTCTGGCGGAGTGGGGTTGGGTCTGGGGGAGTGGGTTTGGGTCTGGCGGAGAGGGTTCGGGTCTGGCGGAGTGGGTTTGGGTCTAGATGAGTGGGTTTGGGTCTGGCGGAGTGGGTTTCTGTCTGGCGGAGTGGGTTTGAGGCTGGCGGAGTGGGTTTCTGTCTGGCGGAGTGGGTTTGGGTCTGGCGGAGTGTGTTTAGGTCTGGCGGAGTGGGTTTGGGTCTGGCGGAGTGGGTTTGGGACTGGCGGAGTGGGTTTGGGTCTGGCGGAGTGGGTTGGGGTCTGGCGGAGTGGGTTTGGGTCTGGCGGAGTGGGTTTGGGTCTGGCGGAGTGGGTTTGGGTCTGGCGGAGTGGGTTGGGGTCTGGCGGAGTGGGTTCGGGACTGGCGGAGTGGGTTGGGGTCTGCCGGAGTGGGTTGGGGTCTGGCGGAGTGGGTTCGGGTCTGGCGGAGTGTGTTTGGGTCTGGGGGAGTGGGTTTGGGTCTGGCGGAGTGGGTTCGGGTCTGGCGGAGTGGGTTTGGGTCTGGATGAGTGGGTTTGGGTCTTGCGGAGTGGGTTTGGGTCTGGATGAGTGGGTTTGGGTCTGGCGGAGTGGGTTTGGGTCTGGCGGAGTGGGTTTGGGTCTGGCGGAGTTGGTTTGGGTCTGGCGGAGTGGGTTTGGGTCTGGCGGAGTTGGTTTGTGTCTGGTGGAGTGGGTTTGGGTCTGGCGGAGTGGGTTTGGGTCTGACGGAGTGGGTTGGGGTCTGGCTGAGTGGGTTTGGGTCTGGCGGAGTGGGTTTGGGTCTGGCGGAGCTGGTTTGGGTCTGGCGTAGTGGGTTTGGGTCTGGCGGAGTGGATTCGGGTCTGGCGGAGTGGGTTCGGGTCTGGCGGAGTGGGTTTGGGTCTGGCGGAGTGGGTTCGGGTCTGGCGGAGTGGGTTCGGGTCTGTACGAGTGGGTTCGCATCTGGCGGAGTGGGTTGGGGTCTGGCGGAGTGGGTTCGGGTGTGGCGGAGTGGGTTCGGGTCTGGCGGAGTTGGTTTGGTTCTGGCGGAGTGAGTTTGGGTCTGGCGGAGTGGGTTTGGGTCTGGCGGAGTGGGTTTGGGTCTGGATGAGTGGGTTTGGGTCTGGCGGAGTGGGTTTGGGTCTGGCGGAGTGGGTTTGGGTCTGGCGGAGTTGGTTTGGGTCTGGCGGAGTGGGTTTGGGTCTGGCGGAGTTGGTTTGTGTCTGGCGGAGTGGGTTTGGGTCTGGCGGAGTGGGTTTGGGTCTGGCGGAGTGGGTTGGGGTCTGGCGGAGTGGGTTTGGGTCTGACGGAGTGGGTTTGGGTCTGGCGGAGCTGGTTTGGGTCTGGCGGAGTGGGTTTGGGTCTGGCGGAGTGGGTTGGGGTCTGGCGGAGTGGGTTCGGGACTGGCGGAGTGGGTTGGGGTCTGCCGGAGTGGGTTGGGGTCTGGCGGAGTGGGTTCGGGTCTGGTGGAGTGGGTTATGGTCTGGCGGAGTGGGTTTGGGTCTGGCGGAGTGGGTTTGGGTCTGGCAGAGCGGATTCGGGTCTGGCGGAGTGGGTTCGGGTCTGGCGGAGTGGGTTTGGGTCTGGCGGATTGGGTTCGGGTCTGGCGGAGTGGGTTCGGGTCTGTACGAGTGGGTTCGCGTCTGGCGGAGTGGGTTGGGGTCTGGCGGAGTGGGTTCGGGTGTGGCGGAGTGGGTTCGGGTCTGGCGGAGGTGGTTTGGTTCTGGCGGAGTGAGTTTGGGTCTGGCGGAGTGGGTTTGGGTCTGGCGGAGTGGGTTTGGGTCTGGCGGAGTGGGTTTGGGCCTGGCGGAGTGGGTTTGGGGTCTGGCGGAGTGGGTTTGGTTCTGGGGGAGTGGGTTTGGGTCTGGCGGAGTGGGTTCGGGTCTGGCGGAGTGGGTTTGGGTCTGGATGAGTGGGTTTGGGTCTGGCGGAATGGGTTTGGGTCTGGATGAGTGGGTTTGGGTCTGGCGGAGTGGGTTTGGGTCTGGCGGAGTGGGTTTGGGTCTGGCGGAGTTGGTTTGGGTCTGGCGGAGTGGGTTTGGGTCTGGCGGAGTTGGTTTGTGTCTGGTGGAGTGGGTTTGGGTCTGGCGGAGTGGGTTTGGGTCTGGCGGAGTGGGTTGGGGTCTGGCGGAGTGGGTTTGGGTCTGGCGGAGTGGGTTTGGGTCTGGCGGAGCTGGTTTGGGTCTGGCGGAGTGGGTTTGGGTCTGGCGGAGTGGGTTTGGATCTGGCGGAGTGGGTTTGGGGTCTGGCGGAGTGGGTTTGGGTTTGGCGGAGTTGGTTTGGGTCTGGCGGAGTGGGTTTGGGTCTGGCGGAGTGGGTTTGGGTCTGGCGGAGTGGGTTGGGGTCTGGCGGAGTGGGTTTGGGTCTGGCGGAGTCGGTGTGGGTCTGGCGGAGTGGGTTGGGGTCTGGCGGAGTGGGTTCGGGACTGGAGGAGTGGGTTGGGGTCTGCCGGAGTGGGTTGGGGTCTGGCGGAGTGGGTTTGGGTCTGGCGGAGTTGGTTTGGGTCTGGCGGAGTGGGTTTGGGTCTGGCGGAGTGGGTTTGAGTGTGCCGGAGTGGGTTGTGGGTCTGGCGGAGTGGGTTTGTGTCTGGCGGAGTGGGTTTGGGGCTGGCGGAGTGGGTTTCTGTTTGGCGGAGTGGGTTTTGGTCTGGCGGAGTGGGTTTGGGTCTGGCGGAGTGGGTTCGCGTCTGGCGGAGTGGGTTGGGGTCTGGCGGAGTGGGTTCGGGTGTGGCGGAGTGGGTTCGGGTCTGGCGGAGTTGGTTTGGTTCTGGCGGAGTGAGTTTGGGTCTGGCGGAGTGGGTTTGGGTCTGGCGGAGTGGGTTTGGGTCTGGCGGAGTGGGTTTGGGCCTGGCGGAGTGGGTTTGGGGTCTGGCGGAGTGGGTTTGGGTCTGGGGGAGTGGGTTTGGGTCTGGCGGAGTGGGTTCGGGTCTGGCGGAGTGGGTTTGGGTCTGGATGAGTGGGTCTGGGTCTGGCGGAATGGGTTTGGGTCTGGATGAGTGGGTTTGGGTCTGGCGGAGTGGGTTTGGGTCTGGCGGAGTGGGTTTGGGTCTGGCGGAGTTGGTTTGGGTCTGGCGGAGTGGGTTTGGGTCTGGCGGAGTTGGTTTGTGTCTGGTGGAGTGGGTTTGGGTCTGGCGGAGTGGGTTTGGGTCTGGCGGAGTGGGTTGGGGTCTGGCGGAGTGGGTTTGGGTCTGGCGGAGTGGGTTTGGGTCTGGCGGAGCTGGTTTGGGTCTGGCGGAGTGGGTTTAGGTCTGGCGGAGTGGGTTTGGATCTGGCGGAGTGGGTTTGGAGTCTGGCGGAGTGGGTTTGGGTTTGGCGGAGTTGGTTTGGGTCTGGCGGAGTGGGTTTGGGTCTGGCGGAGTGGGTTTGGGTCTGGCGGAGTGGGTTGGGGTCTGGCGGAGTGGGTTTGGGTCTGGCGGAGTGGGTTTGGGTCTGGCGGAGTGGGTTGGGGTCTGGCGGAGTGGGTTCGGGACTGGAGGAGTGGGTTGGGGTCTGCCGGAGTGGGTTGGGGTCTGGCGGAGTGGGTTTGGGGCTGGCGGAGTTGGTTTGGGTCTGGCGGAGTGGGTTTGGGTCTGGCGGAGTGGGTTTGAGTGTGGCGGAGTGGGTTGTGGGTCTGGCGGAGTGGGTTTGTGTCTGGCGGAGAGGGTTTGGGGCTGGCGGAGTGGGTTTCTGTTTGGCGGAGTGGGTTTAGGTCTGGCGGAGTGGGTTTGGGTCTGGCGGAGTGGGTTTGGGTCTGGCGGAGTGGGTTTGGGTCTGGCGGAGTGGGTTTGGGTCTGGCGGAGTTGGTTTGGGTCTGGCGGAGTGGGTTTGGGTCTGGCGGAGTGGGTTTGAGTGTGGCGGAGTGGGTTGTGGGTCTGGCGGAGTGGGTTTGTGTCTGGCGGAGTGGGTTTGGGGCTGGCGGAGTGGGTTTCTGTTTGGCGGAGTGGGTTTAGGTCTGGCGGAGTGGGTTTGGGTCTGGCGGAGTGGGTTTGGGTCTGGCGGAGTGGGTTTGAATCTGGCGGAGTGGGTTTGCGTCTGGCGGAATGGGTTTGGGTCTGGCGGAGTGGGTTTTGGTCTGGCGGAGTGGGTTTGGGTCTGGCGGAGTGGGTTTAGGTCTGGCGTAGTGGGTTTGGGTCTGGCAGAGTGGGTTTGGGGTCTGGCGGAGTGGGTTGTGGGTCTGGCGGAGTGGGTTCGGGTCTGGCGGAGTGGCTTCGGGTGTGTACGAGTGGGTTCGCGTCTGGCGGAGTGGGTTGGGGTCTGGCGGAGTGGGTTCGGGTGTGGCGGAGTGGGTTCGGGTCTGGCGGAGTTGGTTTGGTTCTGGCGGAGTGAGTTTGGGTCTGGCGGAGTGGGTTTGGGTCTGGCGGAGTGGGTTTGGGTCTGGCGGAGTTGGTTTAGGTCTGGCGGAGTGGGTTTGGGCCTGGCGGAGTGGCTTTGGGGTCTGGCGGAGTGGGTTTGGGTCTGGGGGAGTGGGTTTGGGTCTGGCGGAGTGGGTTCGTGTCTGGCGGAGTGGGTTTGGGTCTGGATGAGTGGGTTTGGGTCTGGCGGAATGGGTTTGGGTCTGGATGAGTGGGTTTGGGTCTGGCGGAGTGGGTTTGGGTCTGGCGGAGTGGGTTTGGGTCTGGCGGAGTTGGTTTGGGTCTGGCGGAGTGGGTTTGGGTCTGGCGGAGTTGGTTTGTGTCTGGCGGAGTGGGTTTGGGTCTGGCGGAGTGGGTTTGGGTCTGGCGGAGTGGGTTGGGGTCTGGCGGAGTGGGTTTGGGTCTGGCGGAGTGGGTTTGGGTCTGGCGGAGCTGGTTTGGGTCTGGCGGAGTGGGTTTGGGGCTGGCGGAGTGGGTTTGGATCTGGCGGAGTGGGTTTGGGGTCTGGCGGAGTGGGTTTGGGTCTGGCGGTGTTGGTTTGGGTCTGGCGGAGTGGGTTTGGGTCTGGCGGAGTGGGTTTGGGTCTGGCGGAGTGGGTTGAGGTCTGGCGGAGTGGGTTTGGGTCTGGCGGAGTGGGTTTGGGTCTGGCGGAGTGGGTTGGGGTCTGGCGGAGTGGGTTCGGGACTGGAGGAGTGGGTTGGGGTCTGCCGGAGTGGGTTGGGGTCTGGCGGAGTGGGTTTGGGTCTGGCGGAGTTGGTTTGGGTCTGGCGGAGAGGGTTTGGGTCTGGCGGAGTGGGTTTGAGTGTGGCGGAGTGGGTTGTGGGTCTGGCGGAGTGGGTTTGTGTCTGGCGGAGTGGGTTTGGGGCTGGCGGAGTGGGTTTCTGTTTGGCGGAGTGGGTTTGGGTCTGGCGGAGTGGGTTTGGGTCTGGCGTAGTGGGTTTGGGTCTGGCGGAGTGGCTTCGGGTCTGGCGGAGTAGGTTTGGGTCTGGCGGAGTGGTTTTGGGTCTGGCGGAGTGGGTTTGGATCTGACGGAGTGGGTTTGGGGTCTGGCGGAGTGGGTTTGGGTCTGGCGGAGTTGGTTTGGGTCTGGCGGAGTGGGTTTGGGTCTGGCGGAGTGGGTTTGGGTCTGGCGGAGTGGGTTTGGGTCTGGCGGAGTGGGTTTGGGGCTGGCGGAGTGAGTTGGGGTCTGCCGGAGTGGGTTCGGGACTGGCGGAGTGGGTTGGGGTCTGCCGGAGTGGGTTCGGGTCTGGCGGAGTGGGTTATGGTCTGGCGGAGTGGGTTCGGGTCTGTCGGAGTGGGTTCGGGTCTGGCGGAGTGGGTTGGTGTCTGGTGGAGTGGGTTCGGGCCTGGCGGAGTGGGTTCGGGTCTGGCGGAGTGGGTTCGGGTCTGGCGGAGTGGGTTAGGGTCTGGCGGAGTGGGTTCGGGTCTGGCGGAGTGGGTTCGGGTCTGTACGAGTGGGTTCGCGTCTGGCGGAGCGGGTTGTGGTCTGGCGGAGTGGGTTCGGGTGTGGCGGAGTGGCTTCGGGTCTGGCGGAGTTGGTTTGGTTCTGGCGGAGTGAGTTTGGGTCTGGCGGAGTGGGTTTGGGTCTGGCGGAGGTGGTTTAGGTCTGGCGGAGTGGGTTTGCGTCTGGCGGAGTGGGTTTGGGTCTGGCGGAATAGGTTCGGGTCTGGCGGAGTGGGTTCGGATCTGGCGGAGTGGGTTGGGGTCTGGCGGAGTGGGTTTGGGTCTGGCGGAGTGGGTTTCGTTCTGGCGGAGTGAGTTGGGGTCTGGCGGAGTGGGTTTGGGTCTGGCGGAGTGGGTTTGGGTCTGGCGGAGTGGGTTTGGGTCTGGCGGAGAGGGTTTGGGTCTGGCGGAGTGGGTTTGGGTCTGGCGGAGTGTGTTTCGGACTGGCGGAGTGGGTTTGGGACTGGCGGAGTGGGTTTGGGTCTGGCGGAGTGGGTTTGGGTCTGGCGGAGTGGGTTTGGGTCTGGCGGAGTGGGTTTGAATCTGGCGGAGTGGGTTTGCGTCTGGCGGAGTGGGTTTGGGGCTGGCGGAGTGGGTTCGGGTCTGGCGGAGTGGGTTTGGGTCTGGATGAGTGGGTTTGGGTCTGGCGGAATGGGTTTGGGTCTGGATGAGTGGGTTTGGGTCTGGCGGAGAGGGTTTGGGTCTGGCGGAGTGGGTTTGCGTCTGGCGGAGTTGGTTTGGGTCTGGCGGAGTGGGTTTGGGTCTGGCGGAGTTGGTTTGTGTCTGGAGGAGTGGGTTTGGGTCTGGCGGAGTGGGTTTGGGTCTGGCGGAGTGGGTTGGGGTCTGGCGGAGTGGGTTTGGGTCTGGCGGAGTGGGTTTGGGTCTGGCGGAGCTGGTTTGGGTCTGGCGGAGTGGGTTTGGGTCTGGCGGAGTGGGTTTGGATCTGGCGGAGTGGGTTTGGTGTCTGGCGGAGTGGGTTTGGGTCTGGCTGAGTTGGTTTGGGTCTGGCGGAGTGGGTTTGGGTCTGGCGGAGTGGGTTTGGGTCTGGCGGAGTGGGTTGGGGTCTGGCGGAGTGGGTTTGGGTCTGGCGGAGTGGGTTTGGGTCTGGCGGAGTGGGTTCGGGACTGGAGGAGTGGGTTGAGGACTGCTGGAGTGGGTTGGGGTCTGGCGGAGTGGGTTTGGGTCTGGCGGAGTTGGTTTGGGTCTGGCGGAGTGGGTTTGGGTCTGGCGGAGTGGGTTTGAGTGTGGCGGAGTGGGTTGTGGGTCTGGCGGAGTGGGTTTGTGTCTGGCGGAGTGGGTTTGGGGCTGGCGGAGTGGGTTTCTGTTTGGCGGAGTGGGTTTAGATCTGGCGGAGTGGGTTTGGGTCTGGCGGAGTGGGTTTGGGTCTGGCGGAGTGGGTTTGGGTCTGGCGGAGTGGGTTGGGGTCTGGCGGAGTGGGTTTGAGTGTGGCGGAGTGGGTTGTGGGTCTGGCGGAGTGGGTTTGGGTCTGGCGGAGTGGGTTTGGGGCTGGCGGAGTGGGTTTCTGTTTGGCGGAGTGGGTTTAGGTCTTGCGGAGTGGGTTTGGGTCTGGCGGGGTGGGTTGTGGGTCTGGCGGAGTGGGTTTGTGTCTGGCGGAGTGGGTTTGGGGCTGGCGGAGTGGGTTTCTGTTTGGCGGAGTGGGTTTAGGTCTGGCGGAGTGGGTTTGGGTCTGGCGGAGTGGGTTTGGGTCTGGCGGGGTGGGTTTGAATCTGGCGGAGTGGGTTTGCGTCTGGCGGAGTGGGTTTGGGGCTGGCGGAGTGGGTTTCTGTTTGGCGGAGTGGGTTTAGGTCTTGCGGAGTGGGTTTGGGTCTGGCGGAGTGGGTTGTGGGTCTGGCGGAGTGGGTTTGTGTCTGGCGGAGTGGGTTTGGGGCTGGCGGAGTGGGTTTCTGTTTGGCGGAGTGGGTTTAGGTCTGGCGGAGTGGGTTTGGGTCTGGCGGAGTGGGTTTGGATCTGGCGGGGTGGGTTTGAATCTGGCGGAGTGGGTTTGCGTCTGGCGGAGTGGGTTTGGGTCTGGCGGAGTGGGTTTTGTTCTGGTGGAGTAGGTTTGGGTCTGGCGGAGTGGGTTTGGGTCTGGCGTAGTGGGTTTGGGTCTGGCGGAGTGGGTTTGGGGTCTGGCGGAGTGGGTTGTGGGTCTGGCGGAGTGGGTTCGGGTCTGGCGGAGTGGCTTCGGGTCTGGCGGAGTAGGTTTGGGTCTGGCGGAGTGGGTTTGGGCCTGGCGGAGTGGGTTTGGATCTGGCGGAGTGGGTTTGAGGTCTGGCGGTGTGGGTTTGGGTCTGGCAGAGTTGGTTTGGGTCTGGCGGAGTGGGTTTGGGTCTGGCGGAGTGGGTTTGGGTCTGGCGGAGTGGGTTTGGGTCTGGCGGAGTGGGTTTGGGTCTGGCGGAGTGGGTTGGGGCCTGGCGGAGTGGGTTCGGGACTGGCGGAGTGGGTTGGGGTCTGCCGGGGTGGGTTGGGGTCTGGCGGAGTTGGTTCGGGTCTGGCGGAGTGGGTTATGGTCTGGCGGAGTGGGTTAGGGTCTGGCGGAGTGGGTTCGGGTCTGGCGGAGTGCGTTCGGGTCTGTACGAGTGGGTTCGCGTCTGGCGGAGTGGGTTGTGGTCTGGCGGAGTGGGTTCGGGTGTGGCGGAGTGGCTTCGGGTCTGGCGGAGTTGGCTTGGTTCTGGCGGAGTGAGTTTGGGTCTGGCGGAGTGGGTTTGGGTCTGGCGGAGTTGGTTTAGGTCTGGCGGAGTGGGTTTGGGTCTGGCGGAGTGGGTTTGGGTCTGGCGGAGTGGGTTTCATTCTGGCGGAGTGAGTTGGGGTCTGGCGGAGTGGGTTTGGGTCTGGCAGAGTGGGTTTGGGTCTGGCGGAGTGGGTTTGGGTCTGGCGGAGAGGGTTTGGGTCTGGCGGAGTGGGTTTGGGTCTGGCGGAGTGTGTTTCGGACTGGCGGAGTGGGTTTGGGTCTGGCGGAGTGGGTTTGGGACTGGCGGAGTGGGTTTGGGTCTGGCGGAGTGGGTTTGGGTCTGGCGGAGTGGGTTTGGGTCTGGCGGAGTGGGTTTGTGTGTGGCGGAGTGGGTTTGGGTCTGGCGGAGTGGGTTTGGGTCTGGCGGAGTGGGTTTGGGGTCTGACGGAGTGGGTTTGGGTCTGGCGGAGTGGGTTTGGGTCTGGCGGAGTGGGTTTGGATCTGGCGGAGTGGGTTTGGGGTCTGGCGGAGTGGGTTTGGGTCTGGCGGAGTTGGTTTGGGTCTGGCGGAGTGGGTTTGGGTCTGCCGGAGCGGGTTTGGGTCTGGCGGAGTGGGTTTGGGTCTGGCGGAGTGGGTTTGGGTCTGGCGGAGTGGGTTTGGGTCTGGCGGAGTGGGTTGGGGTCTGGCGGAGTGGGTTCGGGACTGGCGGAGTGGGTTGGGGTCTGCCGGAGTGGGTTGGGGTCTGGCGGAGTGGGTTCGGGTCTGGCGGAGTGGGTTATGGTCTGGCGGAGTGGGTTCGGGTCTGTCGGAGTGGGTTCGGGTCTTGCGGAGTGGGTTCGGGTCTGGCGGAGTGGGTTCGGGTCTGGCGGAGTGGGTTCGGGTCAGGCGGAGTGGGTTTGGGTCTGGCGGAGTGGGTTCGGGTCTGGCGGAGTGGGTTCGGGTCTGTACGAGTGGGTTCGCATCTGGCGGAGTGGGTTGTGGTCTGGCGGAGTGGGTTTGGGTTTGGCGGAGTGGGTTTGGGTCTGGCGGAATAGGTTCGGGTCTGGCGGAGTGGGTTCGGATCTGGCGGAGTGAGTTGGGGTCTGGCGGAGTGGGTTTGGGTCTGGCGGAGTGGGTTTGGGTCTGGCGGAGTTGGTTTGGGTATGGCGGGGAGGGTTTGGGTCTGGCGGAGTGGGTTTGGGTCTGGCGGAGTGGGTTTGTGTCTGGCGAAGTGGGTTTGGGTCTGGATGAGTGGGTTTGGGTCTTGCGGAGTGGGTTCGGGTCTGGCGGAGTTGGTTTGGGTCTTGTGGAGTGGGTTTGGGTCTGGCGGAGTGGGTTTGGGTCTGGCGGAGTGGGTTTGGGTCTGGAAGAGTGTGTTAGGGTCTGGCGGAGTGGGTTTGGGTCTGGCGGAGTGGCTTCGGGTCTGGCGGAGTGGGTTGGGGTCTGGCGGAGTGGGTTGGGGTCTGGCGGAGTGGGTTCAGGTCTGGCGGAGTGGGTTCGGGTCTGGCGGAGTGGGTTGGGGTCTGGCGGAGTGGGGTTGGGTCTGGCGGAGTGGGCTTGGGTCTGGCGGTGTGGGTTTGGGTCTGGCGGAGTGGGTTTGGGTCTGGCGGATTGGGTTTGGGTCTGGCGGAGTGGGTTTCTGTCTGGCGGAGTGGGTTTGGGGCTGGCGGAGTGGGTTTCTGCCTGGCGGAGTGGGTTTGGGTCTGGCGGAGTGGGTTTGGGTCTGGCGGTATGGGTTTGGGTCTGGCGGAGTGGGTTAGGGTCTGGCGGAGTGGGTTTGGGGCTGGCGGAGTGGGTTTGGGTCTGGCGGAGTGTGTTTAGGTCTGGCGGAGTGGGTTTGGGTCTGGCGGAGTGGGTTTGGGACTGGCGGAGTGGGTTTGGGTCTGGCGGAGTGGGTTTGGGTCTGGCGGAGTTGGTTTCGGTCTGGCGGAGTGGGTTTGGGTCTGGCGGAGTGGGTTTGGGTCTGGCGGAGTAGCTTCGGGTCTGGCGGAGTGGGTTCGGATCTGGCGGAGTTGGTTGGGGTCTGGCGGAGTGGGTTCGGGTCTGGCGGAGTGGGTTTGGTTATGGCGGAGTGAGTTGGGCTCTGGCGGAGTGGGTTTGGGTCTGGCGGAGTGGGTTTGGGTCTGGCGGAGTGGGTTTGGGGTCTGGCGGAGTGGGTTAGGGTCTTGCGGAGTGGGTTTGGGGCTGGCGGAGTGGGTTTGGGTCTGGCGGCGTGTGTTTAGGACTGGCGGAGTGGGTTTGGGTCTGGCGGAGTGGGTTTGGGACTGGCGGAGTGAGCTTGGGTCTGGCGGAGTGGGTTTGGGTCTGGCGGAGTGGGTTTGGGTCTGGCGGAGTGGGTTTGTGTGTGGCGGAGTGGGTTTGGGTCTGGCGGAGTGGGTTTGGCTCTGGCGGAGTGGGTTTGGGGTCTGGCGGAGTGCGTTTGGGTCTGGCGGAGTGGGTTCCCGTCTGGCGGAGTGTGTTTGGGTCTGGCGGAGTGGGTTTGGGTCTGGCGGAGTGGGTTTGGGTCTGGCGGAGTTGGTTTGGGTCTGGCGGAGTGGGTTTGGGTCTGGCGGAGTGGGTATTGGTCTGGCGGAGTGGGTTTGGGTCTGGCAGAGTGTGTTAGAGTCTGGCGGAGTGGGTTCGGGTGTGGCGGAGTGGGTTCGGGTCTGGCGGAGTTGGGTTGGTTCTGGCGGAGTGAGTTTGGGTCTGGCGGAGTGGGATTGGGTCTGGCGGAGTTGGTTTATGTCTGGCGGAGTGGGTTTGGGTCTGGCGGAGTGGGTTTGGGTCTGGCGGAATAGGTTCGGGTCTGGCGGAGTGGGTTCGGATCTGGCGAAGTGGGTTGGGGTCTGGCGGAGTGGGTTCGGGTCTGGCGGAGTGGGTTTCGTTCTGGCGGAGTGAGTTGGGGTCTGGCGGAGTGGGTTTGGGTCTGGCGGAGTGGGTTTGGGTCTGGCGGAGTGGGTTTGGGTCTGGCGGAGAGGGTTTGGGTCTGGCGGAGTGGGTTTGGGTCTGGCGGAGTGGGTTTGTGTCTGGCGGAGTGGGTTTGGGTCTGGCGGTGTGGGTTTGGGTCTGGCGGAGAGGGTTTGGGTCTGGCGGAGTGGGTTTGGGTCTGGCGAAGTGGGTTTGGGTCTGGATGAGTGGGTTTGGGTCTTGCGGTGTGGGTTTGGGGCTGGCGGAGTGGGTTTGGGTCTGGCGGAGTGTGTTTAGGACTGGCGGAGTGGGTTTGGGTCTGGCGGAGTGGGTTTGGGACTGGCGGAGTGGGTTTGGGTCTGGCAAAGTGGGTTTGGGTCTGGCGGAGTGGGTTTGGGTCTGGCGGATTGGGTTTGGGTCTGGCGGAGTGGGTTTCTGTCTGGCGGAGTGGGTTTGGGGCTGGCGGAGTGGGTTTCTGCCTGGCGGAGTGGGTTTGGGTCTGGCGGAGTGGGTTTGGGTCTGGCGGTATGGGTTTGGGTCTGGCGGAGTGGGTTAGGGTCTGGCGGAGTGGGTTTGGGGCTGGCGGAGTGGGTTTGGGTCTGGCGGAGTGTGTTTAGGTCTGCCGGAGTGGGTTTGGGTCTGGCGGAGTGGGTTTGGGACTGGCGGAGTGGGTTTGGGTCTGGCGGAGTGGGTTTGGGTCTGGCGGAGTTGGTTTCGGTCTGGCGGAGTGGGTTTGGGTCTGGCGGAGTGGGTTTGGGTCTGGCGGAGTAGCTTCGGGTCTGGCGGAGTGGGTTCGGATCTGGCGGAGTTGGTTGGGGTCTGGCGGAGTGGGTTCGGGTCTGGCGGAGTGGGTTTGGTTATGGCGGAGTGAGTTGGGCTCTGGCGGAGTGGGTTTGGGTCTGGCGGAGTGGGTTTGGGTCTGGCGGAGTGGGTTTGGGGTCTGGCGGAGTGGGTTAGGGTCTTGCGGAGTGGGTTTGGGGCTGGCGGAGTGGGTTTGGGTCTGGCGGCGTGTGTTTAGGACTGGCGGAGTGGGTTTGGGTCTGGCGGAGTGGGTTTGGGACTGGCGGAGTGAGCTTGGGTCTGGCGGAGTGGGTTTGGGTCTGGCGGAGTGGGTTTGGGTCTGGCGGAGTGGGTTTGTGTGTGGCGGAGTGGGTTTGGGTCTGGCGGAGTGGGTTTGGCTCTGGCGGAGTGGGTTTGGGGTCTGGCGGAGTGCGTTTGGGTCTGGCGGAGTGGGTTCCCGTCTGGCGGAGTGTGTTTGGGTCTGGCGGAGTGGGTTTGGGTCTGGCGGAGTGGGTTTGGGTCTGGCGGAGTTGGTTTGGGTCTGGCGGAGTGGGTTTGGGTCTGGCGGAGTGGGTATGGGTCTGGCGGAGTGGGTTTGGGTCTGGCAGAGTGTGTTAGAGTCTGGCGGAGTGGGTTCGGGTGTGGCGGAGTGGGTTCGGGTCTGGCGGAGTTGGGTTGGTTCTGGCGGAGTGAGTTTGGGTCTGGCGGAGTGGGATTGGGTCTGGCGGAGTTGGTTTATGTCTGGCGGAGTGGGTTTGGGTCTGGCGGAGTGGGTTTGGGTCTGGCGGAATAGGTTCGGGTCTGGCGGAGTGGGTTCGGATCTGGCGAAGTGGGTTGGGGTCTGGCGGAGTGGGTTCGGGTCTGGCGGAGTGGGTTTCGTTCTGGCGGAGTGAGTTGGGGTCTGGCGGAGTGGGTTTGGGTCTGGCGGAGTGGGTTTGGGTCTGGCGGAGTGGGTTTGGGTCTGGCGGAGAGGGTTTGGGTCTGGCGGAGTGGGTTTGGGTCTGGCGGAGTGGGTTTGTGTCTGGCGGAGTGGGTTTGGGTCTGGCGGTGTGGGTTTGGGTCTGGCGGAGAGGGTTTGGGTCTGGCGGAGTGGGTTTGGGTCTGGCGAAGTGGGTTTGGGTCTGGATGAGTGGGTTTGGGTCTTGCGGTGTGGGTTTGGGGCTGGCGGAGTGGGTTTGGGTCTGGCGGAGTGTGTTTAGGACTGGCGGAGTGGGTTTGGGTCTGGCGGAGTGGGTTTGGGACTGGCGGAGTGGGTTTGGGTCTGGCAAAGTGGGTTTGGGTCTGGCGGAGTGGGTTGGGGTCTGGCGGAGTGGGTTTGGGGTCTGGCGGAGTGGGTTTGGGTCTGGCGGAGTGGGTTTGGGTCTGGCGGAGTGGGTTTGGATCTGGCAGAGTGGGTTTGGGGTCTGGCGGAGTGGGTTTGGGTCTGGCGGAGTTGGTTTGGGTCTAGCGGAGTGGGTTTGGGTCTGGCGGAGTGGGTTTGGGTCTGGCGGAGTGGGTTTGGGTCTGGCGGAGTGGGTTTGGGTCTGGCGGAGTGGGTTTGGGTCTGGCGGAGTGGGTTGGGGTCTGGCGGAGTGGGTTCGGGACTGGCGGAGTGGGTTGGGGTCTGCCGGAGTCGGTTGGGGTCTGGCAGAGTGGGTTCGGGTCTGGCGGAGTGGGTTATGGTCTGGCGGAGTGGGTTCGCGTCTGTCGGAGTGGGTTCGGGTCTTGCGGAGTGGGTTGGGGTCTGGCGGAGTGGGTTCGGGTCTGGTGGAGTGGGTTTGGGCCTGGCGGAGTGGGTTCGGGTCTGTCGGAGTCTGTTCGGGTCTGTACGAGTGGGTTCGCGTCTGGCGGAGTGGGTTGTGGTCTGGCGGAGTGGGTTCGGGTGTGGCGGAGTGGGTTCGGGTCTGGCGGAGTTGGTTTGGTTCTGGCGGAGTGAGTTTGGATCTGGCGGAGTGGGTTTGGGTCTGGCGGAGTTGGTTTAGGTCTGGCGGAGTGGGTTTGGGTCTGGCGGAGTGGGTTTGGGTCTGGCGGAATAGGTTCGGGTCTGGCGGAGTGGGTTTGGATCTGGCGGAGTGGGTTGGGGTCTGGCAGAGTGGGTTCGGGTCTGGCGGAGTGGGTTTGGGTCTGGCGGAGTGGGTTTGGGTATGGCGGAGAGGGTTTGGCTCTGGCGGAGTGGGTTTGGGTCTGGCGGAGTGGGTTTGTGTCTGGCGAAGTGGGTTTGGGTCTGGATGAGTGGGTTTGGGTCTTGCGGAGTGGGTTTGTGTGTGGCGTAGTGGGTTTGGGTCTGGCGGAGTGGGTTTGGGCCTGGCGGAGTGGGTTTGGGGTCTGGCGGAGTGTGTTTGGGTCTGGGGGAGTGGGTTTGGGTCTGGCGGAGTGGGTTCGGGTCTGGCGGAGTGGGTTTGGGTCTGGATGAGTGGGTTTGGGTCTGGCGGAGTGGGTTTGGGTCTGGATGAGTGGGTTTGGGTCTGGCGGAGTGGGTTTGGGTCTGGCGGAGTGGGTTTGGGTCTGGCGGAGTTGGTTTGGGTCTGGCGGAGTGGGTTTGGGTCTGGCGGAGTTGGTTTGTGTCTGGTGGATTGGGTTTGGGTCTGGCGGAGTGGGTTTGGGTCTGGCGGAGTGGGTTGGGGTCTGGCGGAGTGGGTTTAGGTCTGGCGGAGTGGGTTTGGGTCTGGCGGAGCTGGTTTGGGTCTGGCGGAGTGGGTTTGGGTCTGGCGGAGTGGGTTTGGATCTGGCGGAGTGGGTTTGGGGTCTGGCGGAGTGGGTTTGGGTCTGGCGGAGTTGGTTTGGGTCTGGGGGAGTGGGTTTGGGTCTGGCGGAGTGGGTTTGGGTCTGGCGGAGTGGGTTTGGGTCTGGCGGAGTGGGTTTGGGTCTGGCGGAGCGGGTTCGGGTCTGGCGGAGTGGGTTTGGGTCCGGATGAGTGGGTTTGGGTCTGGCGGAGTGGCTTTGGGTCTGGCGGAGTGGGTTTGGGTTTGGCGGAGTTGGTTTGGGTCTGGCGGAGTGGGTTTGGGTCTGGCGGAGTTGGTTTGGGTCTGGCGGAGTGGGTTTGGGTCTGGCGGAGTGGGTTTGGGTCTGGCGGAGTGGGTTTGGGTCTGGAAGAGTGTGTTAGGGTCTGGCAGAGTGGGTTTGAGCCTGGCAGAGTGGCTTCGGGTCTGGCCGAGTGGGTTGGGGTCTGGCGGAGTGGGTTGGGGTCTGGCGGAGTGGGTTCGGGTCTGGCGGAGTGGGTTCGGGTCAGGCGGAGTGGGTTGGGGTCTGGCGGAGTGGGTTGGGGTCTGGAGGAGTGGGTTCGGGACTGGCGGAGTGGGTTGGGGTCTGCCGGAGTCGGTTGGGGTCTGGCAGAGTGGGTTTGGGTCTGGCGGAGTTGGTTTAGGTCTGGCGGAGTGGGTTTGGGTCTGGCGGAGTGGGTTTGGGTCTGGCGGAATAGGTTCGGGTCTGGCGGAGTGGGTTTGGATCTGGCGGAGTGGGTTGGGGTCTGGCAGAGTGGGTTCGGGTCTGGCGGAGTGGGTTTGGGTCTGGCGGAGTGGGTTTGGGTCTGGCGGAGTTGGTTTGGGTCTGGCGGAGTGGGTTTGGGTCTGGCGGAGTTGGTTTGTGTCTGGTGGATTGGGTTTGGGTCTGGCGGAGTGGGTTTGGGTCTGGCGGAGTGGGTTGTGGTCTGGCGGAGTGGGTTCGGGTGTGGCGGAGTGGGTTCGGGTCTGGCGGAGTTGGTTTGGTTCTGGCGGAGTGAGTTTGGATCTGGCGGAGTGGGTTTGGGTCTGGCGGAGTTGGTTTAGGTCTGGCGGAGTGGGTTTGGGTCTGGCGGAGTGGGTTTGGGTCTGGCGGAATAGGTTCGGGTCTGGCGGAGTGGGTTTGGATCTGGCGGAGTGGGTTGGGGTCTGGCAGAGTGGGTTCGGGTCTGGCGGAGTGGGTTTGGGTCTGGCGGAGTGGGTTTGGGTATGGCGGAGTGGGTTTGGCTCTGGCGGAGTGGGTTTGGGTCTAGCGGAGTGGGTTTGTGTCTGGCGAAGTGGGTTTGGGTCTGGATGAGTGGGTTTGGGTCCGGATGAGTGGGTTTGGGTCTGGCGGAGTGGCTTTGGGTCTGGCGGAGTGGGTTTGGGTTTGGCGGAGTTGGTTTGGGTCTGGCGGAGTGGGTTTGGGTCTGGCGGAGTTGGTTTGGGTCTGGCGGAGTGGGTTTGGGTCTGGCGGAGTGGGTTTGGGTCTGGCGGAGTGGGTTTGGGTCTGGAAGAGTGTGTTAGGGTCTGGCAGAGTGGGTTTGAGCCTGGCAGAGTGGCTTCGGGTCTGGCCGAGTGGGTTGGGGTCTGGCGGAGTGGGTTGGGGTCTGGCGGAGTGGGTTCGGGTCTGGCGGAGTGGGTTCGGGTCAGGCGGAGTGGGTTGGGGTCTGGCGGAGTGGGGTTGGGTCTGGCGGAGTGGGCTTGGGTCTGGCGGAGTGGGTTTGGGTCTGGCGGAGTGGGTTTGGGTCTGGCGGATTGGGTTTGGGTCTGGCGGAGTGGGTTTCTGTCTGGCGGAGTGGGTTTGGGGCTGGCGGAGTGGGTTTCTGTCTGGCGGAGTGGGTTTGGGTCTGGCGGAGTGGGTTTGGGTCTGGCGGAGTGGGTTTGGGTCTGGCGGAGTGGGTTTGTTTCTGGCGAAGAGGGTTTGGGGTCTGGCGGAGTGGGTTAGGGTCTGGCGGAGTGGGTTTGGGGCTGGCGGAGTGGGTTTGGAACTGGCGGAGTGTGTTTTGGTCTGGCGGAGTGGGTTTGGGTCTGGCGGAGTGGGTTTGGGTCTGGCGGAGTGGGTTTGGATCTGGCGGAGTGGGTTGGGGTCTGGCGGAGTGGGTTTCATTCTGTCGGAGTGTGTTTGGGTCTGGGGGAGTGGGTTTGGGTCTGGCGGAGAGGGTTCGGGTCTGGCGGAGTGGGTTTGGGTCTGGATGAGTGGGTTTGGGTCTGGCGGAGTGGGTTTGGGTCTGGCGGAGTGGGTTTGGGTCTGGCGGAGTTGGTTTGGGTCTGGCGGAGTGGGTTTGGGTCTGGCGGAGTGGGTTTGGGTCTGGCGGAGTGGGTTTGGGTCTGGCAGAGTGTGTTAGAGTCTGGCGGAGTGGGTTCGGGTGTGGCGGAGTGGGTTCGGGTCTGGCGGAGTTGGGTTGGTTCTGGCGGAGTGAGTTTGGGTCTGGCGGAGTGGGTTTGGGTCTGGCGGAGTTGGTTTAGGTCTGGCGGAGTGGGTTTGGGTCTGGCGGAGTGGGTTTGGGTCTGGCGGAATAGGTTCGGGTCAGGCGGAGTGGGTTCGGATCTGGCGGAGTGGGTTGGGGTCTGGCGGAGTGGGTTCGGGTCTGGCGGAGTGGGTTTCGTTTTGGCGGAGTGAGTTGGGGTCTGGCGGAGTGGGTTTGGGTCTGGCGGAGTGGGTTTGGGTCTGGCGGAGTGGGTTTGGGTCTGGTGGAGAGGGTTTGGGTCTGGCGGAGTGGGTTTGGGTCTGGCGGAGTGGGTTTGTGTCTGGCGAAGTGGGTTTGGGTCTGGATGAGTGGGTTTGGGTCTTGCGGTGTGGGTTTGGGGCTGGCGGAGTGGGTTTGGGTCTGGCGGAGTGTGTTTAGGACTGGCGGAGTGGGTTTGGGTCTGGCGGAGTGGGTTTGGGACTGGCGGAGTGGGTTTGGGTCTGGCGGAGTGGGTTCGGGTCTGGCGGAGTGGGTTTCGTTTTGGCGGAGTGGGTTAGGGTCTGGCGGAGTGGGTTTGGGGCTGGCGGAGTGGGTTTGGGTCTGGCGGAGTGTGTTTAGGTCTGGCGGAGTGGGTTTGGGTCTGGCGGAGTGGGTTTGGGTCTGGCGGAGTGGGTTTGGATCTGGCGGAGTGGGTTGGGGTCTGGCGGAGTGGGTTTCATTCTGTCGGAGTGTGTTTGGGTCTGGGGGAGTGGGTTTGGGTCTGGCGGAGAGGGTTCGGGTCTGGCGGAGTGGGTTTGGGTCTGGATGAGTGTGTTTGGGTCTGGCGGAGTGGGTTTGGGTCTGGCGGAGTGGGTTTGGGTCTGGCGGAGTTGGTTTGGGTCTGGCAGAGTGGGTTTGGGTCTGGCGGAGTGGGTTGGGGTCTGGCGGAGTGGGTTTGGGTATGGCAGAGTGTGTTGGAGTCTGGCGGAGTGGGTTCGGGTGTGGCGGAGTGGGTTCGGGTCTGGCGGAGTTGGGTTGGTTCTGGCGGAGTGAGTTTGGGTCTGGCGGAGTGGGTTTGGGTCTGGCGGAGTTGGTTTAGGTCTGGCGGAGTGGGTTTGGGTCTGGCGGAGTGTGTTTGGGTCTGGCGGAATAGGTTCGGGTCAGGCGGAGTGGGTTCGGATCTGGCGGAGTGGGTTGGGGTCTGGCGGAGTGGGTTCGGGTCTGGCGGAGTGGGTTTCGTTTTGGCGGAGTGAGTTGGGGTCTGGCGGAGTGGGTTTGGGTCTGGCGGAGTGGGTTTGGGTCTGGCGGAGTGGGTTTGGTTCTGGCGGAGAGGGTTTGGGTCTGGCGGAGTGGGTTTGGGTCTGGCGGAGTGGGTTTGTGTCTGGCGAAGTGGGTTTGGGTCTGGATGAGTGGGTTTGGGTCTTGCGGTGTGGGTTTGGGGCTGGCGGAGTGGGTTTGGGTCTGGCGGAGTGTGTTTAGGACTGGCGGAGTGGGTTTGGGTCTGGCGGAGTGGGTTTGGGACTGGCGGAGTGGTTTGGGTCTGGCGGAGTGGGTTTGGGTCTGGCGGAGTGGGTTTGGGTCTGGCGGAGTGGGTTTGGGGTCTGGCGGAGTGGGTTTGGGTCTGGCGGAGTGGGTTTGGGTCTGGCGGAGTGGGTTTGGATCTGGCTGAGTGGGTTTGGGTCTGGCGGAGTGGGTTTTGGTCTGGCGGAGTGGGTTTGGGTCTGGCGGAGTGGGTTGGGGTCTGGCGGAGTGGGTTTGGGTCTGGCGGAGTGGGTTTTGGTCTGGCGGAGTGGGTTTGGGTCTGGCGGAGTGGGTTGGGGTCTGGCGGAGTGGGTTCGGGACTGGCGGAGTGGGTTGGGGTCTGCCGGAGTGGGTTGGGGTCAAGCGGAGTGGGTTCGGGTCTGGCGGAGTGGGTTATGGTCTGGCGGAGTGGGTTCGGGTCTGTCGGAGTGGGTTCGGGTCTTGCGGAGTGGGTTGGGGTCTGGCGGAGTGGGTTCGGGTCTGGCGGAGTGGGTTCGGGTCAGGCGGAGTGGGTTCGGGTCTGGCGGAGTGGGTTTGGGCCTGGCGGAGTGGGTTCGGGTCTGGCGGAGTGGGTTCGGGTCTGTACGAGTGGGTTCGCGTCTGGCGGAGTGGGTTGTGGTCTGGCGGAGTGGGTTTGGGTGTGGCGGAGTGGGTTCGGGTCTGGCGGAGTTGGTTTGGTTCTGGCGGAGTGAGTTTGGGTCTGGCGGAGTGGGTTTGGGTCTGGCGGAGTTGGTTTAGGTCTGGCGGAGTGGGTTTGGGTCTGGCGGAGTGGGTTTGGGTCTGGCGGAATAGGTTCGGGTCTGGCAGAGTGGATTTGGATCTGGCGGAGTGGGTTTGGGTCTGGCGGAGTGGTTCGGCTCTGGCGGAGTGGGTTCGGGTCTGGTGGAGTGGGTTTGGGTCTGGATGAGTGGGTTGGGGTCTGGCGGAGTGGGTTTGGGTCTGGCGGAGTGGGTTTGGGTTTGGCGGAGTTGGTTTGGGTCTGGCGGAGTGGGTTTGGGTCTGGCGGAGTTGGTTTGGGTCTGGCGGAGTGGGTTTGTGTCTGGCGGAGTGGGTTTGTGTCTGGCGGAGTGGGTTTGGGTCTGGCGGAGTGGGTTTGGGTCTGGCGGAGTGGGTTTGGGTCTGGCGGAGTGGGTTTGGGTCTGGAAGAGTGTGTTCGGGTCTGGCGGAGTGGGTTTGGGTCTGGCGGAGTGGCTTCGGGTCTGGCGGAGTGGGTTGGGGTCTGACGGAGTGGGTTGGGGTCTGGCGGAGTGGGTTCAGGTCTGGCGGAGTGGGTTTGGGTCTGGCGGAGTGGGTTCGGGTCTGGCGGGGTGGGTTTGGGTCTGGATGAGTGGGTTTGGGTCTGGCGGTGTGGGTTTGGGTCTGGCGGAGTGGGTTTGGGTTTGGCGGAGTTGGTTTGGGTCTGGCGGAGTGGGTTTGGGTCTGGCGGAGTTGGTTTGGGTCTGGCGGAGTGGGTTTGGGTCTGGCGGAGTGGGTTTGGGTCTGGCGGAGTGGGTTTGGGTCTGGAAGAGTGTGTTAGGGTCTGGCGGAGTGGGTTTGGGTCTGGCGGAGTGGCTTCGGGTCTGGCGTAGTGGGTTGGGGTCTGGCGGAGTGGGTTGGGGTCTGGCGGAGTGGGTTCAGGTCTGGCAGAGTGGGTTCGGGTCAGGCGGAGTGGGTTGGGGTCTGGCGGAGTGGGGTTGGGTCTGGCGGAGTGGGCTTGGGTCTGGCGGAGTGGGTTTGGGTCTGGCGGAGTGGGTTTGGGTCTGGCGGATTGGGTTTGGGTCTGGCGGAGTGGGTTTCTGTCTGGCGGAGTGGGTTTGGGGCTGGCGGAGTGGGTTTCTGTCTGGCGGAGTGGGTTTGGGTCTGGCGGAGTGGGTTTGGGTCTGGCGGAGTGGGTTTGGGTCTGGCGGAGTGGGTTTGTTTCTGGCGAAGAGGGTTTGGGGTCTGGCGGAGTGGGTTAGGGTCTGGCGGAGTGGGTTTGGGGCTGGCGGAGTGGGTTTGGGTCTGGCGGAGTGTGTTTAGGTCTGGCGGAGTGGGTTTGGGTCTGGCGGAGTGGGTTTGGGACTGGCGGAGTGGGTTTGGGTCTGGCGGAGTGGGTTTGGGTCTGGCGGAGTGGGATTGGGTCTGGCGGAGTGGGTTTGTGTGTGGCGTAGTGGGTTTGGGTCTGGCGGAGTGGGTTTGGGCCTGGCGGAGTGGGTTTGGGGTCTGGCGGAGTGTGTTTGGGTCTGGGGGAGTGGGTTTGGGTCTGGCGGAGTGGGTTCGGGTCTGGCGGAGCGGGTTTGGGTCTGGATGAGTGGGTTTGGGTCTGGCGGAGTGGGTTGGGGTCTGGATCAGTGGGTTTGGGTCTGGCGGAGTGGGTTTGTGTCTGGCGGAGTGGGTTTGGGTCTGGCGGAGTTGGTTTGGGTCTGGCGGAGTGGGTTTGGGTCTGGCGGAGTTGGTTTGTGTCTGGTGGAGTGGGTTTGGGTCTGGCGGAGTGGGTTTGGGTCTGGCGGAGTGGGTTGGGGTCTGGCGGAGTGGGTTTCGGTCTGGCGGAGTGGGTTTTGGTCTGGCGGAGCTGGTTTGGGTCTGGCGGAGTGGGTTTGGGTCTGGCGGAGTGGGTTTGCGTCTGGCGGAGTGGGTTTGGGTCTGGCGGAGTGGGTTTGGGTCTGGCGGTGTGGGTTGGGGTCTGGCGGAGTGGGTTCGGGACTGGCGGAGTGGGTTGGGGTCTGCCGGAGTGGGTTGGGGTCTGGCGGAGTGGGTTCGGGTCTGGCGGAGTGGGTTATGGTCTGGCGGAGTGGGTTCGGGTCTGTCGGAGTGGGTTCGGGTCTGGCGGAGTGGGTTTGGGTCTGGCGGAGTTGATTAGGGTCTGGCGGAGTGGGTTCGGGTCTGGCGGAGTGGGTTTGGGTCTGGCGGAGTGGGTTCGGGTCTGGCGGAGTGGGTTCGGGTCTGTACGAGTGGGTTCGCGTCTGGCGGAGTGGGTTGGGGTCTGGCGGAGTGGGTTCGGGTCTGGCGGAGTGGGTTTGGGTCTGGCGGAGTTGGTTTAGGTCTGGCGGAGTGGGTTTGGGCCTGGCGGAGTGGGTTTGGGTTCTGGCGGAGTGGGTTTGGGTCTGGGGGAGTGGGTTTGGGTCTGGCGGAGTGGGTTCGGGTCTGGCGGAGTGGGTTTGGGTCTGGATGAGTGGGTTTGGGTCTGGCGGAATTGGTTTAGGTCTGGCGGAGTGGGTTTGGGTCTGGCGGAGTGGGTTTGGGTCTGGCGGAGTAGGTTCGGGTCTGGCGGAGTGGGTTCGGATCTGGCGGAGTTGGTTGGGGTCTGGCGGAGTGGGTTCGGGTCTGGCGGAGTGGGTTTGGTTATGGCGGAGTGAGTTGGGGTCTGGCGGAGTGGGTTTGGGTCTGGCGGAGTGGGTTTGGGTCTGGCGGAGTGGGTTTGGGTGTGGCGGAGTGGGTTGGGGTCTGGCGGAGTGGGTTTGGGTCTGGCGGAGTGGGTTTGGGTCTGGCGGAGCTGGTTTGGGTAGGGCGGAGTGGGTTTGGGTCTGGCGGAGTGGGTTTGGATCTGGCGGAGTGGGTTCGGGTCTGGCGGAGTGGGTTTGGGTCTGGCGGAGTGGGTTTCTGTCTGGCGGAGTGGGTTTGGGGCTGGCGGAGTGGGTTCCTGTCTGGCGGAGTGGGTTTGGGTCTGGCGGAGTGGGTTTGGGTCTGGCGGAGTGGGTTTGGGTCTGGCGGAGTGGGTTTGTTTCTGGCGAAGAGGGTTTGGGGTCTGGCGGAGTGGGTTAGGGTCTGGCGGAGTGGGTTTGGGGCTGGCGGAGTGGGTTTGGGTCTGGCGGAGTGTGTTTAGGTCTGGCGGAGTGGGTTTGGGTCTGGCGGAGTGGGTTTGGGACTGGCGGAGTGGGTTTGGGTCTGGCGGAGTGGGTTTGGGTCTGGCGGAGTGGGTTTGGGTCTGGCGGAGTGGGTTTGTGTGTGGCGTAGTGGGTTTGGCTCTGGCGGAGTGGGTTTGGGCCTGGCGGAGAGGGTTTGCGGTCTGGCGGAGTGTGTTTGGGTCTGGGGGAGTGGGTTTGGGTCTGGCGGAGTGGGTTCGGGTCTGGCGGTGTGGGTTGGGGTCTGGCGGAGTGGGTTCGGGACTGGCGGAGTGGGTTGGGGTCTGCCGGAGTGGGTTGGGGTCTGGCGGAGTGGGTTCGGGTCTGGCGGAGTGGGTTATGGTCTGGCGGAGTGGGTTCGGGTCTGTCGGAGTGGGTTTGGGTCTGGCGGAGTGGGTTTGGGTCTGGCGGAGTTGATTAGGGTCTGGCGGAGTGGGTTCGGGTCTGGCGGAGTGGGTTTGGGTCTGGCGGAGTGGGTTCGGGTCTGGCGGAGTGGGTTCGGGTCTGTACGAGTGGGTTCGCGTCTGGCGGAGTGGGTTGGGGTCTGGCGGAGTGGGTTCGGGTCTGGCGGAGTGGGTTTGGGTCTGGCGGAGTTGGTTTAGGTCTGGCGGAGTGGGTTTGGGCCTGGCGGAGTGGGTTTGGGTTCTGGCGGAGTGGGTTTGGGTCTGGGGGAGTGGGTTTGGGTCTGGCGGAGTGGGTTCGGGTCTGGCGGAGTGGGTTTGGGTCTGGATGAGTGGGTTTGGGTCTGGCGGAGTTGGTTTAGGTCTGGCGGAGTGGGTTTGGGTCTGGCGGAGTGGGTTTGGGTCTGGCGGAGTAGGTTCGGGTCTGGCGGAGTGGGTTCGGATCTGGCGGAGTTGGTTGGGGTCTGGCGGAGTGGGTTCGGGTCTGGCGGAGTGGGTTTGGTTATGGCGGAGTGAGTTGGGGTCTGGCGGAGTGGGTTTGGGTCTGGCGGAGTGGGTTTGGGTCTGGCGGAGTGGGTTTGGGTGTGGCGGAGTGGGTTGGGGTCTGGCGGAGTGGGTTTGGGTCTGGCGGAGTGGGTTTGGGTCTGGCGGAGCTGGTTTGGGTCTGGCGGAGTGGGTTTGGGTCTGGCGGAGTGGGTTTGGGTCTGGCGGAGTGGGTTTGGGTGTGGCGGAGTGGGTTGGGGTCTGGCGGAGTGGGTTTGGGTCTGGCGGAGCTGGTTTGGGTCTGGCGGAGTGGGTTTGGGTCTGGCGGAGTGGGTTTGGGTCTGGCGGAGTGGGTTTGTTTCTGGCGAAGAGGGTTTGGGGTCTGGCGGAGTGGGTTCGGGTCTGGCGGAGTGGGTTTGGGGCTGGCGGAGTGGGTTTGGGTCTGGCGGAGTGTGTTTAGGTCTGGCGGAGTGGGTTTGGGTCTGGCGGAGTGGGTTTGGGACTGGCGGAGTGGGTTTGGGTCTGGCGGAGTGGGTTTGGGTCTGGCGGAGTGGGTTTGGGTCTGGCGGAGTGGGTTTGTGTGTGGCGTAGTGGGTTTGGCTCTGGCGGAGTGGGTTTGGGCCTGGCGGAGAGGGTTTGCGGTCTGGCGGAGTGTGTTTGGGTCTGGGGGAGTGGGTTTGGGCCTGGCGGAGTGGGTTGGGGTCTGGCGGTGTGGGTTGGGGTCTGGCGGAGTGGGTTCGGGACTGGCGGAGTGGGTTGGGGTCTGCCGGAGTGGGTTGGGGTCTGGCGGAGTGGGTTCGGGTCTGGCGGAGTGGGTTATGGTCTGGCGGAGTGGGTTCGGGTCTGTCGGAGTGGGTTCGGGTCTGGCGGAGTGGGTTTGGGTCTGGCGGAGTTGATTAGGGTCTGGCGGAGTGGGTTTGGGTCTGGCGGAGTGGGTTTGGGTCTGGCGGAGTGGGTTCGGGTCTGGCGGAGTGGGTTCGGGTCTGTACGAGTGGGTTCGCGTCTGGCGGAGTGGGTTGGGGTCTGGCGGAGTGGGTTCGGGTCTGGCGGAGTGGGTTTGGGTCTGGCGGAGTTGGTTTAGGTCTGGCGGAGTGGGTTTGGGCCTGGCGGAGTGGGTTTGGGTTCTGGCGGAGTGGGTTTGGGTCTGGGGGAGTGGGTTTGGGTCCGGCGGAGTGGGTTCGGGTCTGGCGGAGTGGGTTTGGGTCTGGATGAGTGGGTTTGGGTCTGGCGGAGTTGGTTTAGGTCTGGCGGAGTGGGTTTGGGTCTGGCGGAGTGGGTTTGGGTCTGGCGGAGTAGGTTCGGGTCTGGCGGAGTGGGTTCGGATCTGGCGGAGTTGGTTGGGGTCTGGCGGAGTGGGTTCGGGTCTGGCGGAGTGGGTTTGGTTATGGCGGAGTGAGTTGGGGTCTGGCGGAGTGGGTTTGGGTCTGGCGGAGTGGGTTTGGGTCTGGCGGAGTGGGTTTGGGTGTGGCGGAGTGGGTTGGGGTCTGGCGGAGTGGGTTTGGGTCTGGCGGAGTGGGTTTGGGTCTGGCGGAGCTGGTTTGGGTCTGGCGGAGTGGGTTTGGGTCTGGCGGAGCGTGTTTGGATCTGGCGGAGTGGGTTCGGGTCTGGCGGAGTGGGTTTGGGTCTGGCGGAGTGGGTTTCTGTCTGGCGGAGTGGGTTTGGGGCTGGCGGAGTGGGTTTCTGTCTGGCGGAGTGGGTTTGGGTCTGGCGGAGTGGGTTTGGGTCTGGCGGAGTGGGTTTGGGTCTGGCGGAGTGGGTTTGTTTCTGGCGAAGAGGGTTTGGGGTCTGGCGGAGTGGGTTAGGGTCTGGCGGAGTGGGTTTGGGGCTGGCGGAGTGGGTTTGGGTCTGGCGGAGTGTGTTTAGGTCTGGCGGAGTGGGTTTGGGTCTGGCGGAGTGGGTTTGGGACTGGCGGAGTGGGTTTGGGTCTGGCGGAGTGGGTTTGGGTCTGGCGGAGTGGGTTTGGGTCTGGCGGAGTGGGTTTGTGTGTGGCGTAGTGGGTTTGGGTCTGGCGGAGTGGGTTTGGGCCTGGCGGAGAGGGTTTGCGGTCTGGCGGAGTGTGTTTGGGTCTGGGGGAGTGGGTTTGGGTCTGGCGGAGTGGATTCGGGTCTGGCGGAGTGGGTTTGGGTCTGGATGAGTGGGTTTGGGTCTGGCGGAGTGGGTTTGGATCTGGCGGAGTGGGTTCGGGTCTGGCGGAGTGGGTTTGGGTCTGGCGGAGTGGGTTTCTGTCTGGCGGAGTGGGTTTGGGGCTGGCGGAGTGGGTTTCTGTCGGTCGGAGTGGGTTTGGGTCTGGCGGAGTGGGTTTGGGTCTGGCGGAGTGGGTTTGGGTCTGGCGGAGTGGGTTTGTTTCTGGCGAAGAGGGTTTGGGGTCTGGCGGAGTGGGTTAGGGTCTGGCGGAGTGGGCTTGGGGCTGGCGGAGTGGGTTTGGGTCTGGCGGAGTGTGTTTAGGTCTGGCGGAGTGGGTTTGGGTCTGGCGGAGTGGGTTTGGGACTGGCGGAGTGGGTTTGGGTCTGGCGGAGTGGGTTTGGGTCTGGCGGAGTGGGTTTGGGTCTGGCGGAGTGGGTTTGTGTGTGGCGTAGTGGGTTTGGGTCTGGCGGAGTGGGTTTGGGCCTGGCGGAGAGGGTTTGCGGTCTGGCGGAGTGTGTTTGGGTCTGGGGGAGTGGGTTTGGGTCTGGCGGAGTGGGTTCGGGTCTGGCGGAGTGGGTTTGGGTCTGGATGAGTGGGTTTGGGTCTGGCGGAGTGGGTTTGGGTCTGGATGAGTGGGTTTGGGTCTGGCGGAGTGGGTTTGGGTCTGGCGGAGTGGGTTTGGGTCTGGCGGAGTTGGTTTGGGTCTGTCGGAGTGGGTTTGGGTCTGGCGGAGTTGGTTTGTGTCTGGCGGAGTGGGTTTGGGTCTGCCGGAGTGGGTTTGGGTCTGGCGGAGTGGGTTTGGGTCTGGCGGAGCTGGTTTGGGTCTGGCGGAGTGCGTTTGGGTCTGGCGGAGTGGGTTTGGATCTGGCGGTGTGGGTTTGGGGTCTGGCGGAGTGGGTTTGGGTCTGGCGGAGTTGGTTTGGGTCTGGCGGAGTGGGTTTGGGTCTGGCGGAGTGGGTTCGGGTCTGGCGGAGTGGGTTCGGGTCTGGCGGAGTTGGTTTAGGTCTGGCGGAGTGGGTTTGGGTCTGGCGGAGTGGGTTTGGGTCTGGCGGAGTGGGTTTGGGTCTAGCGGAGTGGGTTTGGGTCTGGATGAGTGGGTTTGGGTCTGGCGGAGTGGGTTTGGGTCTGGATGAGTGGGTTTGGGTCTGGCGGAGTGGGTTTGGGTCTGGCGGAGTGGGTTTGGGTCTGGCGGAGTTGGTTTGGGTCTGGCGGAGTGGGTTTGGGTCTGGCGGAGTTGGTTTGTGTCTGGCGGAGTGGGTTTGGGTCTGCCGGAGTGGGTTTGGGTCTGGCGGAGTGGGTTTGGGTCTGGCGGAGCTGGTTTGGGTCTGGCGGAGTGCGTTTGGGTCTGGCGGAGTGGGTTTGGATCTGGCGGTGTGGGTTTGGGGTCTGGCGGAGTGGGTTTGGGTCTGGCGGAGTTGGTTTGGGTCTGGCGGAGCTGGTTTGGGTCTGGCGGAGTGGGTTTGGGTCTGGCGGAGTGGGTTTGGGTCTGGCGGAGTGGGTTTGGGTCTGGCGGAGCTGGTTTGGGTCTGGCGGAGTGGGTTTGGGTCTGGCGGAGTGGGTTTGGGTCTGGCGGAGTGGGTTTGGGTGTGGCGGAGTGGGTTGGGGTCTGGCGGAGTGGGTTTGGGTCTGGCGGAGCTGGTTTGGGTCTGGCGGAGTGGGTTTGGGTCTGGCGGAGTGGGTTTGGGTCTGGCGGAGTGGGTTTGTTTCTGGCGAAGAGGGTTTGGGGTCTGGCGGAGTGGGTTCGGGTCTGGCGGAGTGGGTTTGGGTCTGGCGGAGCTGGTTTGGGTCTGGCGGAGTGGGTTTGGGTCTGGCGGAGTGGGTTTGGGTCTGGCGGAGTGGGTTTGTTTCTGGCGAAGAGGGTTTGGGGTCTGGCGGAGTGGGTTCGGGTCTGGCGGAGTGGGTTTGGGGCTGGCGGAGTGGGTTTGGGTCTGGCGGAGTGTGTTTAGGTCTGGCGGAGTGGGTTTGGGTCTGGCGGAGTGGGTTTGGGACTGGCGGAGTGGGTTTGGGTCTGGCGGAGTGGGTTTGGGTCTGGCGGAGTGGGTTTGGGTCTGGCGGAGTGGGTTTGTGTGTGGCGTAGTGGGTTTGGCTCTGGCGGAGTGGGTTTGGGCCTGGCGGAGAGGGTTTGCGGTCTGGCGGAGTGTGTTTGGGTCTGGGGGAGTGGGTTTGGGCCTGGCGGAGTGGGTTGGGGTCTGGCGGTGTGGGTTGGGGTCTGGCGGAGTGGGTTCGGGACTGGCGGAGTGGGTTGGGGTCTGCCGGAGTGGGTTGGGGTCTGGCGGAGTGGGTTCGGGTCTGGCGGAGTGGGTTATGGTCTGGCGGAGTGGGTTCGGGTCTGTCGGAGTGGGTTCGGGTCTGGCGGAGTGGGTTTGGGTCTGGCGGAGTTGATTAGGGTCTGGCGGAGTGGGTTTGGGTCTGGCGGAGTGGGTTTGGGTCTGGCGGAGTGGGTTCGGGTCTGGCGGAGTGGGTTCGGGTCTGTACGAGTGGGTTCGCGTCTGGCGGAGTGGGTTGGGGTCTGGCGGAGTGGGTTCGGGTCTGGCGGAGTGGGTTTGGGTCTGGCGGAGTTGGTTTAGGTCTGGCGGAGTGGGTTTGGGCCTGGCGGAGTGGGTTTGGGTTCTGGCGGAGTGGGTTTGGGTCTGGGGGAGTGGGTTTGGGTCCGGCGGAGTGGGTTCGGGTCTGGCGGAGTGGGTTTGGGTCTGGATGAGTGGGTTTGGGTCTGGCGGAGTTGGTTTAGGTCTGGCGGAGTGGGTTTGGGTCTGGCGGAGTGGGTTTGGGTCTGGCGGAGTAGGTTCGGGTCTGGCGGAGTGGGTTCGGATCTGGCGGAGTTGGTTGGGGTCTGGCGGAGTGGGTTCGGGTCTGGCGGAGTGGGTTTGGTTATGGCGGAGTGAGTTGGGGTCTGGCGGAGTGGGTTTGGGTCTGGCGGAGTGGGTTTGGGTCTGGCGGAGTGGGTTTGGGTGTGGCGGAGTGGGTTGGGGTCTGGCGGAGTGGGTTTGGGTCTGGCGGAGTGGGTTTGGGTCTGGCGGAGCTGGTTTGGGTCTGGCGGAGTGGGTTTGGGTCTGGCGGAGCGTGTTTGGATCTGGCGGAGTGGGTTCGGGTCTGGCGGAGTGGGTTTGGGTCTGGCGGAGTGGGTTTCTGTCTGGCGGAGTGGGTTTGGGGCTGGCGGAGTGGGTTTCTGTCTGGCGGAGTGGGTTTGGGTCTGGCGGAGTGGGTTTGGGTCTGGCGGAGTGGGTTTGGGTCTGGCGGAGTGGGTTTGTTTCTGGCGAAGAGGGTTTGGGGTCTGGCGGAGTGGGTTAGGGTCTGGCGGAGTGGGTTTGGGGCTGGCGGAGTGGGTTTGGGTCTGGCGGAGTGTGTTTAGGTCTGGCGGAGTGGGTTTGGGTCTGGCGGAGTGGGTTTGGGACTGGCGGAGTGGGTTTGGGTCTGGCGGAGTGGGTTTGGGTCTGGCGGAGTGGGTTTGGGTCTGGCGGAGTGGGTTTGTGTGTGGCGTAGTGGGTTTGGGTCTGGCGGAGTGGGTTTGGGCCTGGCGGAGAGGGTTTGCGGTCTGGCGGAGTGTGTTTGGGTCTGGGGGAGTGGGTTTGGGTCTGGCGGAGTGGATTCGGGTCTGGCGGAGTGGGTTTGGGTCTGGATGAGTGGGTTTGGGTCTGGCGGAGTGGGTTTGGATCTGGCGGAGTGGGTTCGGGTCTGGCGGAGTGGGTTTGGGTCTGGCGGAGTGGGTTTCTGTCTGGCGGAGTGGGTTTGGGGCTGGCGGAGTGGGTTTCTGTCGGTCGGAGTGGGTTTGGGTCTGGCGGAGTGGGTTTGGGTCTGGCGGAGTGGGTTTGGGTCTGGCGGAGTGGGTTTGTTTCTGGCGAAGAGGGTTTGGGGTCTGGCGGAGTGGGTTAGGGTCTGGCGGAGTGGGCTTGGGGCTGGCGGAGTGGGTTTGGGTCTGGCGGAGTGTGTTTAGGTCTGGCGGAGTGGGTTTGGGTCTGGCGGAGTGGGTTTGGGACTGGCGGAGTGGGTTTGGGTCTGGCGGAGTGGGTTTGGGTCTGGCGGAGTGGGTTTGGGTCTGGCGGAGTGGGTTTGTGTGTGGCGTAGTGGGTTTGGGTCTGGCGGAGTGGGTTTGGGCCTGGCGGAGAGGGTTTGCGGTCTGGCGGAGTGTGTTTGGGTCTGGGGGAGTGGGTTTGGGTCTGGCGGAGTGGGTTCGGGTCTGGCGGAGTGGGTTTGGGTCTGGATGAGTGGGTTTGGGTCTGGCGGAGTGGGTTTGGGTCTGGATGAGTGGGTTTGGGTCTGGCGGAGTGGGTTTGGGTCTGGCGGAGTGGGTTTGGGTCTGGCGGAGTTGGTTTGGGTCTGTCGGAGTGGGTTTGGGTCTGGCGGAGTTGGTTTGTGTCTGGCGGAGTGGGTTTGGGTCTGCCGGAGTGGGTTTGGGTCTGGCGGAGTGGGTTTGGGTCTGGCGGAGCTGGTTTGGGTCTGGCGGAGTGCGTTTGGGTCTGGCGGAGTGGGTTTGGATCTGGCGGTGTGGGTTTGGGGTCTGGCGGAGTGGGTTTGGGTCTGGCGGAGTTGGTTTGGGTCTGGCGGAGTGGGTTTGGGTCTGGCGGAGTGGGTTCGGGTCTGGCGGAGTGGGTTCGGGTCTGGCGGAGTTGGTTTAGGTCTGGCGGAGTGGGTTTGGGTCTGGCGGAGTGGGTTTGGGTCTGGCGGAGTGGGTTTGGGTCTAGCGGAGTGGGTTTGGGTCTGGATGAGTGGGTTTGGGTCTGGCGGAGTGGGTTTGGGTCTGGATGAGTGGGTTTGGGTCTGGCGGAGTGGGTTTGGGTCTGGCGGAGTGGGTTTGGGTCTGGCGGAGTTGGTTTGGGTCTGGCGGAGTGGGTTTGGGTCTGGTGGAGTTGGTTTGTGTCTGGCGGAGTGGGTTTGGGTCTGCCGGAGTGGGTTTGGGTCTGGCGGAGTGGGTTTGGGTCTGGCGGAGCTGGTTTGGGTCTGGCGGAGTGCGTTTGGGTCTGGCGGAGTGGGTTTGGATCTGGCGGTGTGGGTTTGGGGTCTGGCGGAGTGGGTTTGGGTCTGGCGGAGTTGGTTTGGGTCTGGCGGAGCTGGTTTGGGTCTGGCGGAGTGGGTTTGGGTCTGGCGGAGTGGGTTTGGGTCTGGCGGAGTGGGTTTGGGTCTGGCGGAGCTGGTTTGGGTCTGGCGGAGTGGGTTTGGGTCTGGCGGAGTGGGTTTGGGTCTGGCGGAGTGGGTTTGGGTGTGGCGGAGTGGGTTGGGGTCTGGCGGAGTGGGTTTGGGTCTGGCGGAGCTGGTTTGGGTCTGGCGGAGTGGGTTTGGGTCTGGCGGAGTGGGTTTGGGTCTGGCGGAGTGGGTTTGTTTCTGGCGAAGAGGGTTTGGGGTCTGGCGGAGTGGGTTCGGGTCTGGCGGAGTGGGTTTGGGGCTGGCGGAGTGGGTTTGGGTCTGGCGGAGTGTGTTTAGGTCTGGCGGAGTGGGTTTGGGTCTGGCGGAGTGGGTTTGGGACTGGCGGAGTGGGTTTGGGTCTGGCGGAGTGGGTTTGGGTCTGGCGGAGTGGGTTTGGGTCTGGCGGAGTGGGTTTGTGTGTGGCGTAGTGGGTTTGGCTCTGGCGGAGTGGGTTTGGGCCTGGCGGAGAGGGTTTGCGGTCTGGCGGAGTGTGTTTGGGTCTGGGGGAGTGGGTTTGGGCCTGGCGGAGTGGGTTGGGGTCTGGCGGTGTGGGTTGGGGTCTGGCGGAGTGGGTTCGGGACTGGCGGAGTGGGTTGGGGTCTGCCGGAGTGGGTTGGGGTCTGGCGGAGTGGGTTCGGGTCTGGCGGAGTGGGTTATGGTCTGGCGGAGTGGGTTCGGGTCTGTCGGAGTGGGTTCGGGTCTGGCGGAGTGGGTTTGGGTCTGGCGGAGTTGATTAGGGTCTGGCGGAGTGGGTTTGGGTCTGGCGGAGTGGGTTTGGGTCTGGCGGAGTGGGTTCGGGTCTGGCGGAGTGGGTTCGGGTCTGTACGAGTGGGTTCGCGTCTGGCGGAGTGGGTTGGGGTCTGGCGGAGTGGGTTCGGGTCTGGCGGAGTGGGTTTGGGTCTGGCGGAGTTGGTTTAGGTCTGGCGGAGTGGGTTTGGGCCTGGCGGAGTGGGTTTGGGTTCTGGCGGAGTGGGTTTGGGTCTGGGGGAGTGGGTTTGGGTCCGGCGGAGTGGGTTCGGGTCTGGCGGAGTGGGTTTGGGTCTGGATGAGTGGGTTTGGGTCTGGCGGAGTTGGTTTAGGTCTGGCGGAGTGGGTTTGGGTCTGGCGGAGTGGGTTTGGGTCTGGCGGAGCTGGTTTGGGTCTGGCGGAGTGCGTTTGGGTCTGGCGGAGTGGGTTTGGATCTGGCGGTGTGGGTTTGGGGTCTGGCGGAGTGGGTTTGGGTCTGGCGGAGTGTGTTTAGGTCTGGCGGGGTGGGTTTGGGTCTGGCGGAGTGGGTTTGGGACTGGCGGAGTGGGTTTGGGTCTGGCGGAGTGGGTTTGGGTCTGGCGGAGTGGGTTTGGGTCTGGCGGAGTGGGTTTGTGTGTGGCGTAGTGGGTTTGGCTCTGGCGGAGTGGGTTTGGGCCTGGCGGAGAGGGTTTGCGGTCTGGCGGAGTGTGTTTGGGTCTGGGGGAGTGGGTTTGGGCCTGGCGGAGTGGGTTGGGGTCTGGCGGTGTGGGTTGGGGTCTGGCGGAGTGGGTTCGGGACTGGCGGAGTGGGTTGGGGTCTGCCGGAGTGGGTTGGGGTCTGGCGGAGTGGGTTCGGGTCTGGCGGAGTGGGTTATGGTCTGGCGGAGTGGGTTCGGGTCTGTCGGAGTGGGTTCGGGTCTGGCGGAGTGGGTTTGGGTCTGGCGGAGTTGATTAGGGTCTGGCGGAGTGGGTTTGGGTCTGGCGGAGTGGGTTTGGGTCTGGCGGAGTGGGTTCAGGTCTGGCGGAGTGGGTTCGGGTCTGTACGAGTGGGTTCGCGTCTGGCGGAGTGGGTTGGGGTCTGGCGGAGTGGGTTCGGGTCTGGCGGAGTGGGTTTGGGTCTGGCGGAGTTGGTTTAGGTCTGGCGGAGTGGGTTTGGGCCTGGCGGAGTGGGTTTGGGTTCTGGCGGAGTGGGTTTGGGTCTGGGGGAGTGGGTTTGGGTCCGGCGGAGTGGGTTCGGGTCTGGCGGAGTGGGTTTGGGTCTGGATGAGTGGGTTTGGGTCTGGCGGAGTTGGTTTAGGTCTGGCGGAGTGGGTTTGGGTCTGGCGGAGTGGGTTTGGGTCTGGCGGAGTAGGTTCGGGTCTGGCGGAGTGGGTTCGGATCTGGCGGAGTTGGTTGGGGTCTGGCGGAGTGGGTTCGGGTCTGGCGGAGTGGGTTTGGTTATGGCGGAGTGAGTTGGGGTCTGGCGGAGTGGGTTTGGGTCTGGCGGAGTGGGTTTGGGTCTGGCGGAGTGGGTTTGGGTGTGGCGGAGTGGGTTGGGGTCTGGCGGAGTGGGTTTGGGTCTGGCGGAGTGGGTTTGGGTCTGGCGGAGCTGGTTTGGGTCTGGCGGAGTGGGTTTGGGTCTGGCGGAGCGTGTTTGGATCTGGCGGAGTGGGTTCGGGTCTGGCGGAGTGGGTTTGGGTCTGGCGGAGTGGGTTTCTGTCTGGCGGAGTGGGTTTGGGGCTGGCGGAGTGGGTTTCTGTCTGGCGGAGTGGGTTTGGGTCTGGCGGAGTGGGTTTGGGTCTGGCGGAGTGGGTTTGGGTCTGGCGGAGTGGGTTTGTTTCTGGCGAAGAGGGTTTGGGGTCTGGCGGAGTGGGTTAGGGTCTGGCGGAGTGGGTTTGGGGCTGGCGGAGTGGGTTTGGGTCTGGCGGAGTGTGTTTAGGTCTGGCGGAGTGGGTTTGGGTCTGGCGGAGTGGGTTTGGGACTGGCGGAGTGGGTTTGGGTCTGGCGGAGTGGGTTTGGGTCTGGCGGAGTGGGTTTGGGTCTGGCGGAGTGGGTTTGTGTGTGGCGTAGTGGGTTTGGGTCTATCGGAGTGGGTTTGGGCCTGGCGGAGAGGGTTTGCGGTCTGGCGGAGTGTGTTTGGGTCTGGGGGAGTGGGTTTGGGTCTGGCGGAGTGGATTCGGGTCTGGCGGAGTGGGTTTGGGTCTGGATGAGTGGGTTTGGGTCTGGCGGAGTGGGTTTGGATCTGGCGGAGTGGGTTCGGGTCTGGCGGAGTGGGTTTGGGTCTGGCGGAGTGGGTTTCTGTCTGGCGGAGTGGGTTTGGGGCTGGCGGAGTGGGTTTCTGTCGGTCGGAGTGGGTTTGGGTCTGGCGGAGTGGGTTTGGGTCTGGCGGAGTGGGTTTGGGTCTGGCGGAGTGGGTTTGTTTCTGGCGAAGAGGGTTTGGGGTCTGGCGGAGTGGGTTAGGGTCTGGCGGAGTGGGCTTGGGGCTGGCGGAGTGGGTTTGGGTCTGGCGGAGTGTGTTTAGGTCTGGCGGAGTGGGTTTGGGTCTGGCGGAGTGGGTTTGGGACTGGCGGAGTGGGTTTGGGTCTGGCGGAGTGGGTTTGGGTCTGGCGGAGTGGGTTTGGGTCTGGCGGAGTGGGTTTGTGTGTGGCGTAGTGGGTTTGGGTCTGGCGGAGTGGGTTTGGGCCTGGCGGAGAGGGTTTGCGGTCTGGCGGAGTGTGTTTGGGTCTGGGGGAGTGGGTTTGGGTCTGGCGGAGTGGGTTCGGGTCTGGCGGAGTGGGTTTGGGTCTGGATGAGTGGGTTTGGGTCTGGCGGAGTGGGTTTGGGTCTGGATGAGTGGGTTTGGGTCTGGCGGAGTGGGTTTGGGTCTGGCGGAGTGGGTTTGGGTCTGGCGGAGTTGGTTTGGGTCTGTCGGAGTGGGTTTGGGTCTGGCGGAGTTGGTTTGTGTCTGGCGGAGTGGGTTTGGGTCTGCCGGAGTGGGTTTGGGTCTGGCGGAGTGGGTTTGGGTCTGGCGGAGCTGGTTTGGGTCTGGCGGAGTGCGTTTGGGTCTGGCGGAGTGGGTTTGGATCTGGCGGTGTGGGTTTGGGGTCTGGCGGAGTGGGTTTGGGTCTGGCGGAGTTGGTTTGGGTCTGGCGGAGTGGGTTTGGGTCTGGCGGAGTGGGTTCGGGTCTGGCGGAGTGGGTTCGGGTCTGGCGGAGTTGGTTTAGGTCTGGCGGAGTGGGTTTGGGTCTGGCGGAGTGGGTTTGGGTCTGGCGGAGTGGGTTTGGGTCTAGCGGAGTGGGTTTGGGTCTGGATGAGTGGGTTTGGGTCTGGCGGAGTGGGTTTGGGTCTGGATGAGTGGGTTTGGGTCTGGCGGAGTGGGTTTGGGTCTGTCGGAGTGGGTTTGGGTCTGGCGGAGTTGGTTTGGGTCTGGCGGAGTGGGTTTGGGTCTGGCGGAGTTGGTTTGTGTCTGGCGGAGTGGGTTTGGGTCTGCCGGAGTGGGTTTGGGTCTGGCGGAGTGGGTTTGGGTCTGGCGGAGCTGGTTTGGGTCTGGCGGAGTGCGTTTGGGTCTGGCGGAGTGGGTTTGGATCTGGCGGTGTGGGTTTGGGGTCTGGCGGAGTGGGTTTGGGTCTGGCGGAGTTGGTTTGGGTCTGGCGGAGTGGGTTTGGGTCTGGCGGAGTGGGTTCGGGTCTGGCGGAGTGGGTTTGGGTCTGGATGAGTGGGTTTGGGTCTGGCGGAGTTGGTTTAGGTCTGGCGGAGTGGGTTTGGGTCTGGCGGAGTGGGTTTGGGTCTGGCGGAGTGGGTTTGGGTCTGGCGGAGTGGGTTTGGGTGTGGCGGAGTGGGTTGGGGTCTGGCGGAGTGGGTTTGGGTCTGGCGGAGCTGGTTTGGGTCTGGCGGAATGGGTTTGGGTCTGGCGGAGTGGGTTTGGGTCTGGCGGAGTGGGTTTGTTTCTGGCGAAGAGGGTTTGGGGTCTGGCGGAGTGGGTTAGGGTCTGGCGGAGTGGGTTTGGGGCTGGCGGAGTGGGTTTGGGTCTGGCGGAGTGTGTTTAGGTCTGGCGGAGTGGGTTTGGGTCTGGCGGAGTGGGTTTGGGACTGGCGGAGTGGGTTTGGGTCTGGCGGAGTGGGTTTGGGTCTGGCGGAGTGGGTTTGGGTCTGGCGGAGTGGGTTTGTGTGTGGCGTAGTGGGTTTGGCTCTGGCGGAGTGGGTTTGGGCCTGGCGGAGAGGGTTTGCGGTCTGGCGGAGTGTGTTTGGGTCTGGGGGAGTGGGTTTGGGTCTGGCGGAGTGGGTTCGGGTCTGGCGGTGTGGGTTGGGGTCTGGCGGAGTGGGTTCGGGACTGGCGGAGTGGGTTGGGGTCTGCCGGAGTGGGTTGGGGTCTGGCGGAGTGGGTTCGGGTCTGGCGGAGTGGGTTATGGTCTGGCGGAGTGGGTTCGGGTCTGTCGGAGTGGGTTCGGGTCTGGCGGAGTGGGTTTGGGTCTGGCGGAGTGGGTTCGGGTCTGGCGGAGTGGGTTCGGGTCTGTACGAGTGGGTTCGCGTCTGGCGGAGTGGGTTGGGGTCTGGCGGAGTGGGTTCGGGTCTGGCGGAGTGGGTTTGGGTCTGGCGGAGTTGGTTTAAGTCTGGCGGAGTGGGTTTGGGCCTGGCGGAGTGGGTTTGGGTTCTGGCGGAGTGGGTTTGGGTCTGGGGGAGTGGGTTTGGGTCTGGCGGAGTGGGTTCGGGTCTGGCGGAGTGGGTTTGGGTCTGGATGAGTGGGTTTGGGTCTGGCGGAGTTGGTTTAGGTCTGGCGGAGTGGGTTTGGGTCTGGCGGAGTGGGTTTGGGTCTGGCGGAGTAGGTTCGGGTCTGGCGGAGTGGGTTCGGATCTGGCGGAGTTGGTTGGGGTCTGGCGGAGTGGGTTCGGGTCTGGCGGAGTGGGTTTGGTTATGGCGGAGTGAGTTGGGGTCTGGCGGAGTGGGTTTGGGTCTGGCGGAGTGGGTTTGGGTCTGGCGGAGTGGGTTTGGGTGTGGCGGAGTGGGTTGGGGTCTGGCGGAGTGGGTTTGGGTCTGGCGGAGTGGGTTTCTGTCTGGCGGAGTGGGTTTGGGGCTGGCGGAGTGGGTTTCTGTCTGGCGGAGTGGGTTTGGGTCTGGCGGAGTGGGTTTGGGTCTGGCGGAGTGGGTTTGGGTCTGGCGGAGTGGGTTTGTTTCTGGCGAAGAGGGTTTGGGGTCTGGCGGAGTGGGTTAGGGTCTGGCGGAGTGGGTTTGGGGCTGGCGGAGTGGGTTTGGGTCTGGCGGAGTGTGTTTAAGTCTGGCGGAGTGGGTTTGGGTCTGGCGGAGTGGGTTTGGGACTGGCGGAGTGGGTTTGGGTCTGGCGGAGTGGGTTTGGGTCTGGCGGAGTGGGTTTGGGTCTGGCGGAGTGGGTTTGTGTGTGGCGTAGTGGGTTTGGGTCTGGCGGAGTGGGTTTGGGCCTGGCGGAGAAGGTTTGCGGTCTGGCGGAGTGTGTTTGGGTCTGGGGGAGTGGGTTTGGGTCTGGCGGAGTGGGTTCGGGTCTGGCGGAGTGGGTTTGGGTCTGGATGAGTGGGTTTGGGTCTGGCGGAGTGGGTTTGGATCTGGCGGAGTGGGTTCGGGTCTGGCGGAGTGGGTTTGGGTCTGGCGGAGTGGGTTTCTGTCTGGCGGAGTGGGTTTGGGGCTGGCGGAGTGGGTTTCTGTCTGGCGGAGTGGGTTTGGGTCTGGCGGAGTGGGTTTGGGTCTGGCGGAGTGGGTTTGGGTCTGGCGGAGTGGGTTTGTTTCTGGCGAAGAGGGTTTGGGGTCTGGCGGAGTGGGTTAGGGTCTGGCGGAGTGGGCTTGGGGCTGGCGGAGTGGGTTTGGGTCTGGCGGAGTGGGTTTGGGTCTGGCGGAGTGGGTTTGGGACTGGCGGAGTGAGCTTGGGTCTGGCGGAGTGGGTTTGGGTCTGGCGGAGTGGGTTTGGGTCTGGCGGAGTGGGTTTGTGTGTGGCGGAGTGGGTTTGGGTCTGGCGGAGTGGCTTCGGGTCTGGCGGAGTGGGTTGGGGTCTGGTGGAGTGGGTTTGGGTCTGGCGGAGTGGGCTTGGGTCTGGCGGAGTGGGTTTGGGTCTGGCGGAGTGGGTTTGGGTCTGGCGGAGTGGGTTTGGGTCTGGCGGAGTGGGTTTCTGTCTGGCGGAGTGGGTTTGGGGCTTGGCGGAGTGGGTTCGGGTCTGGCGGAGTGGGTTACGGTCTGGCGGAGTGGGTTCGGGTCTGTCGGAGTGGGTTCGGGTCTGGCGGAGTGGGTTTGGGTCTGGCGGAGTTGGTTAGGGTCTGGCGGAGTGGGTTCGGGTCTGGCGGAGTGGGTTTGGGTCTGGCGGAGTGGGTTCGGGTCTGGCGGAGTGGGTTCGGGTCTGTACGAGTGGGTTCGCGTCTGGCGGAGTGGGTTGGGGTCTGGCGGAGTGGGTTCGGGTCTGGCGGAGTGGGTTTGGGTCTGGCGGAGTTGGTTTAGGTCTGGCGGAGTGGGTTTGGGCCTGGCGGAGTGGGTTTGGGTTCTGGCGGAGTGGGTTTGGGTCTGGGGGAGTGGGTTTGGGTCTGGCGGAGTGGGTTCGGGTCTGGCGGAGTGGGTTTGGGTCTGGATGAGTGGGTTTGGGTCTGGCGGAGTTGGTTTAGGTCTGGCGGAGTGGGTTTGGGTCTGGCGGAGTGGGTTTGGGTCTGGCGGAGTAGGTTCGGGTCTGGCGGAGTGGGTTCGGATCTGGCGGAGTTGGTTGGGGTCTGGCGGAGTGGGTTCGGGTCTGGCGGAGTGGGTTTGGTTATGGCGGAGTGAGTTGGGGTCTGGCGGAGTGGGTTTGGGTCTGGCGGAGTGGGTTTGGGTCTGGCGGAGTGGGTTTGGGTGTGGCGGAGTGGGTTGGGGTCTGGCGGAGTGGGTTTGGGTCTAGCGGAGTGGGTTTCTGTCTGGCGGAGTGGGTTTGGGGCTGGCGGAGTGGGTTTCTGTCTGGCGGAGTGGGTTTGGGTCTGGCGGAGTGGGTTTGGGTCTGGCGGAGTGGGTTTGGGTCTGGCGGAGTGGGTTTGTTTCTGGCGAAGAGGGTTTGGGGTCTGGCGGAGTGGGTTAGGGTCTGGCGGAGTGGGTTTGGGGCTGGCGGAGTGGGTTTGGGTCTGGCGGAGTGTGTTTAAGTCTGGCGGAGTGGGTTTGGGTCTCGCGGAGTGGGTTTGGGACTGGCGGAGTGGGTTTGGGTCTGGCGGAGTGGGTTTGGGTCTGGCGGAGTGGGTTTGGGTCTGGCGGAGTGGGTTTGTGTGTGGCGTAGTGGGTTTGGGTCTGGCGGAGTGGGTTTGGGCCTGGCGGAGAGGGTTTGCGGTCTGGCGGAGTGTGTTTGGGTCTGGGGGAGTGGGTTTGGGTCTGGCGGAGTGGGTTCGGGTCTGGCGGAGTGGGTTTGGGTCTGGATGAGTGGGTTTGGGTCTGGCGGAGTGGGTTTGGATCTGGCGGAGTGGGTTCGGGTCTGGCGGAGTGGGTTTGGGTCTGGCGGAGTGGGTTTCTGTCTGGCGGAGTGGGTTTGGGGCTGGCGGAGTGGGTTTCTGTCTGGCGGAGTGGGTTTGGGTCTGGCGGAGTGGGTTTGGGTCTGGCGGAGTGGGTTTGGGTCTGGCGGAGTGGGTTTGTTTCTGGCGAAGAGGGTTTGGGGTCTGGCGGAGTGGGTTAGGGTCTGGCGGTGTGGGCTTGGGGCTGGCGGAGTGGGTTTGGGTCTGGCGGAGTGGGTTTGGGTCTGGCGGAGTGGGTTTGGGACTGGCGGAGTGAGCTTGGGTCTGGCGGAGTGGGTTTGGGTCTGGCGGAGTGGGTTTGGGTCTGGCGGAGTGGGTTTGTGTGTGGCGGAGTGGGTTTGGGTCTGGCGGAGTGGCTTCGGGTCTGGCGGAGTGGGTTGGGGTCTGGTGGAGTGGGTTTGGGTCTGGCGGAGTGGGCTTGGGTCTGGCGGAGTGGGTTTGGGTCTGGCGGAGTGGGTTTGGGTCTGGCGGAGTGGGTTTGGGTCTGGCGGAGTGGGTTTCTGTCTGGCGGAGTGGGTTTGGGGCTGGCGGAGTGGGTTTGGGTCTGGCAGAGTGGGTTTGTTTCTGGCGAAGAGGGTTTGGGGTCTGGCGGAGTGGGTTTTGTCTGGGGGAGTGGGTTTGGGTCTGGCGGAGTGGGTTCGGGTCTGGCGGAGTGGGTTTGGGTTTGGATGAGTGGGTTTGGGTCTGGCGCAGTGGGTTTGTGTCTGGATGAGTGGGTTTGGGTCTGGCGGAGTGGGTTTGGGTCTGGCGGAGTGGGTTTGGATCTGGCGGAGTTGGTTTGGGTCTGGCGGAGTGGGTTTGGGTCTGGCGGAGTTGGTTTGTGTCTGGTGGAGTGGGTTTGGGTCTGGCGGAGTGGGTTTGTGTCTGGCGGAGTGGGTTTGGGTCTGGCAGAGTGTGTTAGGGTCTGGCGGAGTGGGTTTGGGTCTGGCGGAGTGGCTTCGGGTCTGGCGGAGTGGGTTGGGGTCTGGCGGAGTGGATTCGGGTCTGGCGGAGTGGGTTTGGGTCTGGCGGAGCTGGTTTGGGTCTGGCGGAGTGCGTTTGGGTCTGGCGGAGTGGGTTTGGATCTGGCGGTGTGGGTTTGGGGTCTGGCGGAGTGGGTTTGGGTCTGGCGGAGTTGGTTTGGGTTTGGCGGAGTGGGTTTGGGTCTGGCGGAGTGGGTTCGGGTCTGGCGGAGTGGGTTTGGGTCTGGATGAGTGGGTTTGGGTCTGGCGGAGTTGGTTTAGGTCTGGCGGAGTGGGTTTGGGTCTGGCGGAGTGGGTTTGGGTCTGGCGGAGTAGGTTCGGGTCTGGCGGAGTGGGTTCGGATCTGGCGGAGTTGGTTGGGGTCTGGCGGAGTGGGTTCGGGTCTGGCGGAGTGGGTTTGGTTATGGCGGAGTGAGTTGGGGTCTGGCGGAGTGGGTTTGGGTCTGGCGGAGTGGGTTTGGGTCTGGCGGAGTGGGTTTGGGTCTGGCGGAGTGGGTTGGGGTCTGGCGGAGCGGGTTTGGGTCTGGCGGAGTGGGTTTGGGTCTGTCGGAGCTGGTTTGGGTCTGGCGGAGTGGGTTTGGGTCTGGCGGAGTGGGTTTGGATCTGGCGGAGTGGGTTTGGGGTCTGGCGGAGTGGGTTTGGGTCTGGCGGAGTTGGTTTGGGTCTGGCGGAGTGGGTTTGGGTCTGGCGGAGTGAGTTTGGGTCTGGCGGAGTGGGTTTGGGTCTGGCGGAGTGGGTTTGGGTCTGGCGGAGTGGGTTTGGGTCTGGCGGAGTGGGTTTGGGTCTGGCGGAGTGGGTTTCTGTCTGGCGGAGTGGGTTTGGGGCTGGCGGAGTGGGTTTGGGTCTGGCAGAGTGGGTTTGTTTCTGGCGAAGAGGGTTTGGGGTCTGGCGGAGTGGGTTTTGTCTGGGGGAGTGGGTTTGGGTCTGGCGGAGTGGGTTCGGGTCTGGCGGAGTGGGTTTGGGTTTGGATGAGTGGGTTTGGGTCTGGCGGAGTGGGTTTGTGTCTGGATGAGTGGGTTTGGGTCTGGCGGAGTGGGTTTGGGTCTGGCGGAGTGGGTTTGGATCTGGCGGAGTTGGTTTGGGTCTGGCGGAGTGGGTTTGGGTCTGGCGGAGTTGGTTTGTGTCTGGTGGAGTGGGTTTGGGTCTGGCGGAGTGGGTTTGGGTCTGGCGGAGTGGGTTTGGGTCTGGCAGAGTGTGTTAGGGTCTGGCGGAGTGGGTTTGGGTCTGGCGGAGTGGCTTCGGGTCTGGCGGAGTGGGTTGGGGTCTGGCGGAGTGGATTCGGGTCTGGCGGAGTGGGTTTGGGTCTGGCGGAGCTGGTTTGGGTCTGGCGGAGTGCGTTTGGGTCTGGCGGAGTGGGTTTGGATCTGGCGGTGTGGGTTTGGGGTCTGGCGGAGTGGGTTTGGGTCAGGCGGAGTTGGTTTGGGTCTGGCGGAGTGGGTTTGGGTCTGGCGGAGTGGGTTCGGGTCTGGCGGAGTGGGTTTGGGTCTGGATGAGTGGGTTTGGGTCTGGCGGAGTTGGTTTAGGTCTGGCGGAGTGGGTTTGGGTCTGGCGGAGTGGGTTTGGGTCTGGCGGAGTAGGTTCGGGTCTGGCGGAGTGGGTTCGGATCTGGCGGAGTTGGTTGGGGTCTGGCGGAGTGGGTTCGGGTCTGGCGGAGTGGGTTTGGTTATGGCGGAGTGAGTTGGGGTCTGGCGGAGTGGGTTTGGGTCTGGCGGAGTGGGTTTGGGTCTGGCGGAGTGGGTTTGGGTCTGGCGGAGTGGGTTGGGGTCTGGCGGAGCGGGTTTGGGTCTGGCGGAGTGGGTTTGGGTCTGTCGGAGCTGGTTTGGGTCTGGCGGAGTGGGTTTGGGTCTGGCGGAGTGGGTTTGGATCTGGCGGAGTGGGTTTGGGGTCTGGCGGAGTGGGTTTGGGTCTGGCGGAGTGGGTTTGGGTCTGGCGGAGTGGGTTTGGGTCTGGCGGAGTGGGTTGGGGTCTGGCGGAGTGGGTTCGGGACTGGCGGAGTGGGTTGGGGTCTGCCGGAGTGGGTTGGGGTCTGGCGGAGTGGGTTCGGGTCTGGCGGAGTGGGTTATGGTCTGGCGGAGTGGGTTCGGGTCTGTCGGAGTGGGTTGGGGTCTGGCGGAGTGGGTTTGGGTCTGGCGGAGTGGATTCGGGTCTGGCGGAGTGGGTTCGGGTCTGGCGGAGTGGGTTTGGGTCTGGCGGAGTGGGTTCGGGTCTGGCGGAGTGGGTTCGGGTCTGTACGAGTGGGTTCGCGTCTGGCGGAGTGGGTTGGGGTCTGGCGGAGTGGGTTCAGGTGTGGCGGAGTGGGTTCGGGTCTGGCGGAGATGGTTTGGTTCTGGCGGAGTGAGTTTGGGTCTGGCGGAGTGGGTTTGGGTCTGGCGGAGTGGGTTTGGGTCTGGCGGAGTTGGTTAAGGTCTGACGGAGTGGGTTGGGGTCTGGCGGAGTGGGTTCGGGTCTGGCGGAGTGGGTTTGGTTATGGCGGAGTGAGTTGGGGTCTGGCGGAGTGGGTTTGGGTCTGGCGGAGTGGGTTTGGGTCTGGCGGAGTGGGTTTGGGTCTGGCGGAGAGGGTTTGGGTCTGGCGGAGTGGGTTTGGGTCTGGCGGAGTGGGTTTGGGTCTGGCGGAGTGGGTTTGGGTCTGGCGGAGTGGGTTTGTGTGTGGCGGAGTGGGTTTGGGTCTGGCGGAGTGGCTTCGGGTCTGGCGGAGTGGGTTGGGGTCTGGTGGAGTGGGTTTGGGTCTGGCGGAGTGGGCTTGGGTCTGGCGGAGTGGGTTTGGGTCTGGCGGAGTGGGTTTGGGTCTGGCGGAGTGGGTTTGGGTCTGGCGGAGTGGGTTTCTGTCTGGCGGAGTGGGTTTGGGGCTGGCGGAGTGGGTTTGGGTCTGGCAGAGTGGGTTTGTTTCTGGCGAAGAGGGTTTGGGGTCTGGCGGAGTGGGTTTTGTCTGGGGGAGTGGGTTTGGGTCTGGCGGAGTGGGTTCGGGTCTGGCGGAGTGGGTTTGGGTTTGGATGAGTGGGTTTGGGTCTGGCGGAGTGGGTTTGTGTCTGGATGAGTGGGTTTGGGTCTGGCGGAGTGGGTTTGGGTCTGGCGGAGTGGGTTTGGATCTGGCGGAGTTGGTTTGGGTCTGGCGGAGTGGGTTTGGGTCTGGCGGAGTTGGTTTGTGTCTGGTGGAGTGGGTTTGGGTCTGGCGGAGTGGGTTTGGGTCTGGCGGAGTGGGTTTGGGTCTGGCAGAGTGTGTTAGGGTCTGGCGGAGTGGGTTTGGGTCTGGCGGAGTGGCTTCGGGTCTGGCGGAGTGGGTTGGGGTCTGGCGGAGTGGATTCGGGTCTGGCGGAGTGGGTTTGGGTCTGGCGGAGTGGGTTGGGGTCTGGCGGAGTGGGTTCGGGTCTGGCGGAGTGGGTTCGGGTCTGGCGGAGTGGGTTTGGGTCTGGCGGAGTGGGTTGGGGTCTGGCGGAGTGGGTTCGAGTCTGTACGAGTGGGTTCGCGTCTGGCGGAGTGGGTTGAGGTCTGGCGGAGTGGGTTCGGGTGTGGCGGAGTTGGTTCGGGTCTGGCGGAGATGGTTTGGTTCTGGCGGAGTGAGTTTGGGGCTGGCGGAGTGGGTTTGGGTCTGGCGGAGTGGGTTTGGGTCTGGCGGAGTTGGTATAGGTCTGGCGGAGTGGGTTTGGGCCTGGCGGAGTGGGTTTGGGGTCTGGCGGAGTGGGTTCGGGTCTGGCGGAGTGGGTTGGGTTCTGGCGGAGTGGGGTTGGGTCTGGCGGAGTGGGTTTGGGTCTGGATGAGTGGGTTTGGGTCTGGCGGAGTGGGTTTGGGTCTGGCGGAGTGGGTTTGGGTCTGGCGGAGTGGGTTTGGGTCTGGCGGAGTTGGTTGGTGTCTGGTGGAGTGGGTTTGGGTCTGGCGGAGTGGGTTTGGGTCTGGTGGAGTGGGTTGGGGTCTAGCGGAGTGGGTTTGGGTCTGGCGGAGTGGGTTTGGGTCTGGCGGAGCTGGTTTGGGTCTGGTGGAGTGGGTTGGGGTCTGGCGGAGTGGGTTTGGGTCTGGCGGAGTGGGTTTGGGTCTGTCGGAGAGGGTTTGGGTCTGGCGGAGTGGGTTTGTGTCTGGCGAAGTGGGTTTGGGGTCTGGCGGAGTGGGTTAGGGTCTTGCGGAGTGGGTTTGGGGCTGGCGGAGTGGGTTTGGGTCTGGCGGCGTGTGTTTAGGACTGGCGGAGTGGGTTTGGGTCTGGCGGAGTGGGTTTGGGACTGGCGGAGTGAGCTTGGGTCTGGCGGAGTGGGTTTGGGTCTGGCGGAGTGGGTTTGGGTCTGGCGGAGTGGGTTTGTGTGTGGCGGAGTGGGTTTGGGTCTGGCGGAGTGGGTTTGGGTCTGGCAGAGTGTGTTAGGGTCTGGCGGAGTGGGTTTGGGTCTGGCGGAGTGGCTTCGGGTCTGGCGGAGTGGGTTGGGGTCTGGCGGAGTGGGTTTGGGTCTGGCGGAGTGGGCTTGGGTCTGGTGGAGTGGGTTTGGGTCTGGCGGAGTGGGTTTGGGTCTGGCGGAGTGGGTTTGGGTCTGGCGGAGTGGGTTTCTGTGTGGCGGAGTGGGTTTGGGGCTGGCGGAGTGGGTTTGGGTTTGGATGAGTGGGTTTGGGTCTGGCGGAGTGGGTTTGTGTCTGGATGAGTGGGTTTGGGTCTGGCGGAATGGGTTTGGGTCTGGCGGAGTGGGTTTGGCTCTGGCGGAGTTGGTTTGGGTCTGGCGGAGTGGGTTTGGGTCTGGCGGAGTTGGTTTGTGTCTGGTGGAGTGGGTTTGGGTCTGGCGGAGTGGGTTTGGGTCTGGCGGAGTGGTTTGGGGTCTGGCGGAGTGGGTTTGGGTCTGGCGGAGTGGGTTTGGGTCTGGCGGAGCTGGTTAGGGTCTGGCGGAGTGGGTTTGGGTCTGGCGGAGTGGGTTTGGATCTGGCGGAGTGGGTTTGGGGTCTGGCGGAGTGGGTTTGGGTCTGGCGGAGTTGGTTTGGGTCTGGCGGAGTGGGTTTGGGTCTGGCGGAGTGGGTTTGGGTCTGGCGGAGTGGATTCGGGTCTGGCGGTGTGGGTTCGGGTCTGGCGGAGTGGGTTTGGGCCTGGCGGAGTGGGTTTGGGTCTGGCGGAGTGGGTTCGGGTCTGTACGAGTGGGTTCGCGTCTGGCGGTGTGGGTTGGGGTCTGGCGGAGTGGGTTCGGGTGTGGCGGAGTGGGTTCGCGTCTGGCGGAGTTGGTTTGGTTCTGGCGGAGTGAGTTTGGGTCTGGCGGAGTGGGTTTGGGTCTGGCGGAGTGGGTTTGGGTCTAGTGGAGTGGGTTGGGGTCTGGCGGAGTGGGTTTGGGTCTGGCGGAGTGGATTTGGGTCTGGCGGAGCTGGTTTGGGTCTGGCGGAGTGGGTTTGGGTCTGTCGGAGTGGGTTTGGATCTGGCAGAGTGGGTTTGGGATCTGGCGGAGTGGGTTTGGGTCTGGCGGAGTTGGTTTGGGTCTGGCGGAGTGGGTTTGGGTCTGGCGGAGTGGGTTTGGGTCTGGCGGAGTGGGTTTGGGTCTGGCGGAGTGGGTTTGGGTCTGGCGGAGTGGGTTTGGGTCTGGCGGAGTGGGTTGGGGTCTGGCGGAGTGGGTTCGGGACTGGCGGAGTGGGTTGGGGTCTGCCGGAGTGGGTTGGGGTCTGGCGGAGTGGGTTCGGGTCTGGCGGAGTGGGTTATGGTCTGGCGGAGTGGGTTCGGGTCTGTCGGAGTGGGTTCGGGTCTGGCGGAGTGGGTTTGGGTCTGGCGGAGTGGATTCGGGTCTGGCGGAGTGGGTTCGGGTCTGGCGGAGTGGGTTTGGGTCTGGCGGAGTGGGTTCAGGTCTGGTGGAGTGGGTTCGGGTCTGTACGAGTGGGTTCGCGTCTGGCGGAGTGGGTTGGGGTCTGGCGGAGTGGGTTCGGGTGTGGCGGAGTGGGTTCGGGTCTGGCGGAGATGGTTTGGTTCTGGCGGAGTGAGTTTGTGTCTGGCGGAGTGGGTTTGGGTCTGGCGGAGTGGGTTTGGGTCTGGCGGAGTTGGTTTAGGTCTGGCGGAGTGGGTTTGGGTCTGGCGGAGTGGGTTTGGGTCTGGCGGAGTAGGTTCGGGTCTGGCGGAGTGGGTTTGGGTCTGGCGGAGTGGGTTCGGGTCTGGCGGAGTAGGTTCGGGTCTGGCGGAGTGGGTTCGGATCTGGCGGAGTTGGTTGGGGTCTGGCGGAGTGGGTTCGGGTCTGGCGGAGTGGGTTTGGTTATGGCGGAGTGAGTTGGGGTCTGGCGGAGTGGGTTTGGGTCTGGCGGAGTGGGTTTGGGTCTGGCGGAGTGGGTTTGGGTCTGGCGGAGAGGGTTTGGGTCTGGAGGAGTGCGTTTGGGTCTGGCGGAGTGGGTTTGTGTCTGGCGGAGTTGGTTAGGGTATTGCGGAGTGGGTTTGAGTATGGCGGAGTGGGTTTGGGGTCTGGCGGAGTGTGTTTGGGTCTGGGGGATTGGGTTTGGGTCTGGCGGAGTGGGTTCGGGTCTGGCGGAGTGGGTTTGGGTCTGGATGAGTGGGTTTGGGTCTGGCGGAGGGGGTTTGGGTCTGGCGGAATGGGTTTGGGTCTGGCGGAGTTGCTTTGGTTCTGGCGGAGTGGGTTTGGGTCTGGCAGAGTGTGTTAGAGCCTGGCGGAGTGGGTTTGGGTCTGCCGGAGTGGCTTCGGGTCTGGCGGAGTGGGTTGGGGTCTGGCGGAGTGGGTTTGGGTCTGGCGGACTGGGCTTGGGTCTGGCGGAGTGGGTTTGGGTCTGGCGGAGTGGGTTTGGGTCTGGCGGAGTGGGTTTGGATCTGGCGGAGTGGGTTTCTGTCCGGCGGAGTGGGTTTGGGGCTGGCGGAGTGGGTTTGGGTCTGGCAGAGTGGGTTTGTTTCTGGCGAAGAGGGTTTGGGGTCTGGCGGAGTGAGTTTGGGGCTGGCGGAGTGGGTTTCTGTCTGGCGGAGTGGGTTCGGGTCTCGCGGAGTGGGTTTGGGCCTGGCGGAGTGGGTTTGAGTCTGGCGGAGTGTGTTTGGGCCTGGCGCAGTGGGTTTGAGTCTGGCGGAGTGGGTTTGGGTCTGGCGGAGTAGGTTTGGGCCTGGCGGAGTGGGTTTGAGTCTGGCGGAGTGGGTTGGGGTCTGGCGGAGTGGGTTCGGGTCTGGCGGAGTGGGTTCGGGACTGGCGGAGTGGGTTGGGGTCTGGCGGAGTGGGTTTGGGTCTGGCGGAGTGGGTTTGGGTCTGGCGGAGTGGGTTTGGGTCTGGCGGAGTGGGTTTAGGTCTGGCGGAGTGGGTTTGTGTGTGGCGGAGTGGGTTTGGGTCTGGCGGAGTGGGTTTGGGTCTGGCAGAGTGTGTTCGGGTCTGGCGGAGTGGGTTTGGGTCTGGCGGAGTGGCTTCAGGTCTGGCGGAGTGGGTTGGGGTCTGGCGGAGTGGGTTTGGGTCTGGCGGAGTGGGCTTGGGTCTGGTGGAGTGGGTTTGGGTCTGGCGGAGTGGGTTTGGGTCTGGCGGAGTGGGTTTGGGTCTGGCGGAGTGGGTTTCTGTGTGGCGGAGTGGGTTTGGGGCTGGCGGAGTGGGTTTGGGTTTGGATGAGTGGGTTTGGGTCTGGCGGAGTGGGTTTGTGTCTGGATGAGTGGGTTTGGGTCTGGCGGAATGGGTTTGGGTCTGGCGGAGTGGGTTTGGCTCTGGCGGAGTTGGTTTGGGTCTGGCGGAGTGGGTTTGGGTCTGGCGGAGTTGGTTTGTGTCTGGTGGAGTGGGTTTGGGTCTGGCGGAGTGGGTTTGGGTCTGGCGGAGTGGTTTGGGGTCTGGCGGAGTGGGTTTGGGTCTGGCGGAGTGGGTTTGGGTCTGGCGGAGCTGGTTTGGGTCTGGCGGAGTGGGTTCGGGTCTGGCGGAGTGGGTTTGGGCCTGGCGGAGTGGGTTTGGGTCTGGCGGAGTGGGTTCGGGTCTGTACGAGTGGGTTCGCGTCTGGCGGTGTGGGTTGGGGTCTGGCGGAGTGGGTTCGGGTGTGGCGGAGTGGGTTCGCGTCTGGCGGAGTTGGTTTGGTTCTGGCGGAGTGAGTTTGGGTCTGGCGGAGTGGGTTTGGGTGTGGCGGAGTGGGTTTGGGTCTGGCGGAGTTGGTTTAGGTCTGGCGGAGTGGGTTTGGGCCTGGCAGAGTGGGTTTGGGGTCTGGCGGAGTGGGTTCGGGTCTGGCGGAGTGGGTTGGGGTCTGGCGGAGTGGGGTTGGGTCTGGCGGAGTGGGTTTGAGTCTGGATGAGTGGGTTTGGGTCTGGCGGAGTGGGTTTGGGTCTGGCGGAGTGGGTTTGGGTCTGGCGGAGTGGGTTTGGGTCTGGCGGAGTTGGTTGGTGTCTGGTGGAGTGGGTTTGGGTCTGGCGGAGTGGGTTTGGGTCTGGTGGAGTGGGTTGGGGTCTGGCGGAGTGGGTTTGGGTCTGGCGGAGTGGATTTGGGTCTGGCGGAGCTGGTTTGGGTCTGGCGGAGTGGGTTTGGGTCTGTCGGAGTGGGTTTGGATCTGGCGGAGTGGGTTTGGGATCTGGCGGAGTGGGTTTGGGTCTGGCGGAGTTGGTTTGGGTCTGGCGGAGTGGGTTTGGGTCTGGCGGAGTGGGTTTGGGTCTGGCGGAGTGGGTTTGGGTCTGGCGGAGTGGGTTTGGGTCTGGCGGAGTGGGTTTGGGTCTGGCGGAGTGGGTTGGGGTCTGGCGGAGTGGGTTCGGGACTGGCGGAGTGGGTTGGGGTCTGCCGGAGTGGGTTGGGGTCTGGCGGAGTGGGTTCGGGTCTGGCGGAGTGGGTTATGGTCTGGCGGAGTGGGTTCGGGACTGTCGGAGTGGGTTCGGGTCTGGCGGAGTGGGTTTGGGTCTGGCGGAGTGGATTCGGGTCTGGCGGAGTGGGTTCGGGTCTGGCGGAGTGGGTTTGGGTCTGGCGGAGTGGGTTCAGGTCTGGCGGAGTGGGTTCGGGTCTGTACGAGTGGGTTCGCGTCTGGCGGAGTGGGTTGGGGTCTGGCGGATTGGGTTCGGGTGTGGCGGAGTGGGTTCGGGTCTGGCGGAGATGGTTTGGTTCTGGCGGAGTGGGTTTGGGTCTGGCGGAGTTGGTTTAGGTCTGGCGGAGTGGGTTTGGGTCTGGCGGAGTGGGTTTGGGTCTGGCGGAGTAGGTTCGGGTCTGGCGGAGTGGGTTTGGGTCTGGCGGAGTGGGTTTGGGTCTGGCGGAGTAGGTTCGGGTCTGGCGGAGTGGGTTCGGATCTGGCGGAGTTGGTTGGGGTCTGGCGGAGTGGGTTCGGGTCTGGCGGAGTGGGTTTGGTTATGGCGGAGTGAGTTGGGGTCTGGCGGAGTGGGTTTGGGTCTGGCGGAGTGGGTTTGGGTCTGGCGGAGTGGGTTTGGGTCTGGCGGAGAGGGTTTGGGTCTGGAGGAGTGCGTTTGGGTCTGGCGGAGTGGGTTTGTGTCTGGCGGAGTTGGTTAGGGTATTGCGGAGTGGGTTTGGGTCTGGCGGAGTGGGTTCGGGTCTGGCGGAGTGGGTTTGGGTCTGGATGAGTGGGTTTGGGTCTGGCGGAGGGGGTTTGGGTCTGGCGGAATGGGTTTGGGTCTGGCGGAGTTGCTTTGGTTCTGGCGGAGTGGGTTTGGGTCTGGCAGAGTGTGTTAGAGCCTGGCGGAGTGGGTTTGGGTCTGCCGGAGTGGCTTCGGGTCTGGCGGAGTGGGTTGGGGTCTGGCGGAGTGGGTTTGGGTCTGGCGGAGTGGGCTTGGGTCTGGCGGAGTGGGTTTGGGTCTGGCGGAGTGGGTTTGGGTCTGGCGGAGTGGGTTTGGGTCTGGCGGAGTGGGTTTCTGTCTGGCGGAGTGGGTTTGGGGCTGGCGGAGTGGGTTTGGGTCTGGCAGAGTGGGTTTGTTTCTGGCGAAGAGGGTTTGGGGTCTGGCGGAGTGAGTTTGGGGCTGGCGGAGTGGGTTTCTGTCTGGCGGAGTGGGTTCGGGTCTCGCGGAGTGGGTTTGGGCCTGGCGGAGTGGGTTTGAGTCTGGCGGAGTGGGTTCGGGTCTGTCGGAGTGGGTTGGGGTCTGGCGGAGTGGGTTGGAGTCTGGCGGAGTGGGTTCGGGACTGGCGGAGTGGGTTTGGGTCTGGCGGAGTTGGTTTAGGTCTGGCGGAGTGGGTTCGGGTCTATCGGAGTGGGTTGGGGTCTGGCGGAGTAGGTTGGGGTCTGGCGGAGTGGTTTTGGGTCTGGATGAGTGGGTTTAGGTCTGGCGGAGTGGGTTTGTGTCTGGATGAGTGGGTTTGGGTCTGGCGGTGTGGGTTTGGGTCTGGCGGAGTTGGTTTGGGTCTGGCGGAGTGGGTTTGGGTCTGGCGGAGTTGGTTTGTGTCTGGTGGAGTGGGTTTGGGTCTGGCGGAGTGGGTTTGGGGTCTGGCGGAGTGGGTTCGGGTCTGGCGGAGTGGGTTCAGGTCTGGCGGAGTGGGTTCGGGTCTGGCGGAGTGGGTTGGGGTCTGGCAGAGTGGGGTTGGGTCTGGCGGAGTGGGCTTGGGTCTGGCGGAGTGGGTTTGTGTCTGGCGGAGTGGGTTTGTGTCTGGCGGAGTGGGTTTGGGCCTGGCGGAGTGGGTTTGAGTCTGGCGGAGTGGGTTTGGGTCTGGCGGAGTGGGTTTGGGCCTGGCGGAGTGGGTTTGAGTCTGGTGGAGTGGGTTGGGGTCTGGCGGAGTGGGTTCGGGTCTGGCGGAGTGGGTTCGGGACTGGCGGAGTGGGTTGGGGTCTGGCGGAGTGGGTTTGGGTCTGGCGGAGTGGGTTTGGGTCTGGCGGAGTGGGTTTGGGGTCTGGCAGAGTGGGCTTGGGTCTGGCGGAGTGGGTTTTTGGTCTGGCGGAGTGGGTTCGGGTCTGGCGGAGTGGGTTCGGGTCTGGCGGAGTGGGTTTGGGTCTGGCGGAGTGGGTTCGGGTCTGGCGGAGTGGGTTCGGGACTAGAGGACTGGGTTGGGGTCTGGCGGAGTGGGTTGGGGTCTGGCGGAGTGGTTTTGCATCTGGATGAGTGGGTTTGGGTCTGGCGGAGTGGGTTTGTGTCTGGATGAGTGGGTTTGGGTCTGGCGGTGTGGGTTTCAGTCTGGCGGAGTTGGTTTGGGTCTGGCGGAGTGGGTTTGGGTCTGGCGGAGTTGGTTTGTGTCTGGTGGAGTGGGTTTGGGTCTGGCGGAGTGGGTTTGGGGTCTGGCGGAGTGGGTTCGGGTCTGGCGGAGTGGGTTCAGGTCTGGCGGAGTGGGTTCGGGTCTGGCGGAGTGGGTTGGGGTCTGGCGGAGTGGGGTTGGGTCTGGCGGAGTGGGCTTGGGTCTGGCGGAGTGGGTTTGTGTCTGGCGGAGTGGGTTTGTGTCTGGCGGAGTGGGTTTGGGCCTGGCGGAGTGGGTTTGAGTCTGGCGGAGTGGGTTTGGGTCTGGCGGAGTGGGTTTGGGCCTGGCGGAGTGGGTTTGAGTCTGGTGGAGTGGGTTGGGGTCTGGCGGAGTGGGTTCGGGTCTGGCGGAGTGGGTTCGGGACTGGCGGAGTGGGTTGGGGTCTGGCGGAGTGGGTTTGGGTCTGGCGGAGTGGGTTTGGGTCTGGCGGAGTGGGTTTGGGTCTGGCAGAGTGGGCTTGGGTCTGGCGGAGTGGGTTTTTGGTCTGGCGGAGTGGGTTCGGGTCTGGCGGAGTGGGTTCGGGTCTGGCGGAGTGGGTTTGGGTCTGGCGGAGTGGGTTCGGGTCTGGCGGAGTGGGTTCGGCACTAGAGGACTGGGTTGGGGTCTGGCGGAGTGGGTTGGGGTCTGGCGGAGTGGGTTCGGGTCTGGCGGAGTGGGTTCGGGTCTGGCGGAGTAGGTTATGGTCTGGCGGAGTGGGTTGGAGTCTGGCGGAGTGGGCTCGGGACTGGCGGAGTGGGTTTGGGTCTGGCGGAGTTGGTTTAGGTCTGGCGGAGTGGGTTCGGGTCTGTCGGAGTGGGTTGGGGTCTGGCGGAGTGGGTTGGGGTCTGGCGGAGTGGTTTTGGGTCGGGATGAGTGGGTTTGGGTCTGGCGGAGTCGGTTTGTGTCTGGCGGAGTGGGCTTGGGTCTGGCGGAGTGGGTTTGGGTCTGGCGGAGTTGGTTTGTGTCTGGTGGAGTGGGTTTGGGTCTGGCGGAGTGGGTTTGGGGTCTGGCGGAGTGGGTTCGGGTCTGGCGGAGTGGGTTCAGGTCTGGCGGAGTGGGTTCGGGTCTGGCGGAGTGGGTTGGGGTCTGGCGGAGTGGGGTTGGGTCTGGCGGAGTGGGCTTGGGTCTGGCGGAGTGGGTTTGTGTCTGGCGGAGTGGGTTTGTGTCTGGCGGAGTGGGTTTGGGCCTGGCGGAGTGGGTTTGAGTCTGGCGGAGTGGGTTTGGGTCTGGCGGAGTGGGTTTGGGCCTGGCGGAGTGGGTTTGAGTCTGGTGGAGTGGGTTGGGGTCTGGCGGAGTGGGTTCGGGTCTGGCGGAGTGGGTTCGGGACTGGCGGAGTGGGTTGGGGTCTGGCGGAGTGGGTTTGGGTCTGGCGGAGTGGGTTTGGGTCTGGCGGAGTGGGTTTGGGTCTGGCAGAGTGGGCTTGGGTCTGGCGGAGTGGGTTTTTGGTCTGGCGGAGTGGGTTCGGGTCTGGCGGAGTGGGTTCGGGTCTGGCGGAGTGGGTTTGGGTCTGGCGGAGTGGGTTCGGGTCTGGCGGAGTGGGTTCGGCACTAGAGGACTGGGTTGGGGTCTGGCGGAGTGGGTTGGGGTCTGGCGGAGTGGGTTCGGGTCTGGCGGAGTGGGTTCGGGTCTGGCGGAGTAGGTTATGGTCTGGCGGAGTGGGTTGGAGTCTGGCGGAGTGGGCTCGGGACTGGCGGAGTGGGTTTGGGTCTGGCGGAGTTGGTTTAGGTCTGGCGGAGTGGGTTCGGGTCTGTCGGAGTGGGTTGGGGTCTGGCGGAGTGGGTTGGGGTCTGGCGGAGTGGTTTTGGGTCGGGATGAGTGGGTTTGGGTCTGGCGGAGTCGGTTTGTGTCTGGCGGAGTGGGCTTGGGTCTGGCGGAGTGGGTTTGTGTCTGGCGGAGTGGGTTTGTGTCTGGCGGAGTGGGTTTGGGCCTGGCGGAGTGGGTTTGAGTCTGGCGGAGTGGGTTTGGGTCTGGCGGAGTGGGTTTGGGCCTGGCGGAGTGGGTTTGAGTCTGGTGGAGTGGGTTGGGGTCTGGCGGAGTGGGTTCGGGTCTGGCGGAGTGGGTTCGGGACTGGCGGAGTGGGTTGGGGTCTGGCGGAGTGGGTTTGGGTCTGGCGGAGTGGGTTTGGGTCTGGCGGAGTGGGTTTGGGGTCTGGCGGAGTGGGCTTGGGTCTGGCGGAGTGGGTTTTTGGTCTGGCGGAGTGGGTTCGGGTCTGGCGGAGTGGGTTCGGGTCTGGCGGAGTGGGTTTGGGTCTGGCGGAGTGGGTTCGGGTCTGGCGGAGTGGGTTCGGGACTAGAGGACTGGGTTGGGGTCTGGCGGAGTGGGTTGGGGTCTGGCGGAGTGGTTTTGCATCTGGATGAGTGGGTTTGGGTCTGGCGGAGTGGGTTTGTGTCTGGATGAGTGGGTTTGGGTCTGGCGGTGTGGGTTTCAGTCTGGCGGAGTTGGTTTGGGTCTGGCGGAGTGGGTTTGGGTCTGGCGGAGTTGGTTTGTGTCTGGTGGAGTGGGTTTGGGTCTGGCGGAGTGGGTTTGGGGTCTGGCGGAGTGGGTTCGGGTCTGGCGGAGTGGGTTCAGGTCTGGCGGAGTGGGTTCGGGTCTGGCGGAGTGGGTTGGGGTCTGGCAGAGTGGGGTTGGGTCTGGCGGAGTGGGCTTGGGTCTGGCGGAGTGGGTTTGTGTCTGGCGGAGTGGGTTTGTGTCTGGCGGAGTGGGTTTGGGCCTGGCGGAGTGGGTTTGAGTCTGGCGGAGTGGGTTTGGGTCTGGCGGAGTGGGTTTGGGCCTGGCGGAGTGGGTTTGAGTCTGGTGGAGTGGGTTGGGGTCTGGCGGAGTGGGTTCGGGTCTGGCGGAGTGGGTTCGGGACTGGCGGAGTGGGTTGGGGTCTGGCGGAGTGGGTTTGGGTCTGGCGGAGTGGGTTTGGGTCTGGCGGAGTGGGTTTGGGTCTGGCAGAGTGGGCTTGGGTCTGGCGGAGTGGGTTTTTGGTCTGGCGGAGTGGGTTCGGGTCTGGCGGAGTGGGTTCGGGTCTGGCGGAGTGGGTTTGGGTCTGGCGGAGTGGGTTCGGGTCTGGCGGAGTGGGTTCGGCACTAGAGGACTGGGTTGGGGTCTGGCGGAGTGGGTTGGGGTCTGGCGGAGTGGGTTCGGGTCTGTCGGAGTGGGTTCGGGTCTGGCGGAGTAGGTTATGGTCTGGCGGAGTGGGTTGGAGTCTGGCGGAGTGGGCTCGGGACTGGCGGAGTGGGTTTGGGTCTGGCGGAGTTGGTTTAGGTCTGGCGGAGTGGGTTCGGGTCTGTCGGAGTGGGTTGGGGTCTGGCGGAGTGGGTTGGGGTCTGGCGGAGTGGTTTTGGGTCGGGATGAGTGGGTTTGGGTCTGGCGGAGTCGGTTTGTGTCTGGATGAGTGGGTTTGGGTCTGGCGGAGTTGGTTTGTGTCTGGTGGAGTGGGTATGGGTCTGGCGGAGTGGGTTTGGGTCTGGCGGAGTGGGTTTGGGTCTGGCAGAGTGTGTTAGGGTCTGGCGGAGTGGGTTTGTGTCTGGCGGAGTGGCTTCGGGTCTGGCGGAGTGGGTTGGGGTCTGGCGGAGTGGGTTCGGGTCTGGCGGAGTGGGTTCAGGTCTGGCGGAGTGGGTTCGGGTTTTGCGGAGTGGGTTGGGGTCTGGCGGAGTGGGGTTGTGTCTGGCGGAGTGGGCTTGGGTCTGGCGGAGTGGGTTTGTGTCTGGCGGAGTGGGTTTGGGGCTGGCGGAGTGGGTTTCTGTCTGGCGGAGTGGGTTTGGGTCTGGCGGAGTGGCTTTGGGCCTGGCGGAGTGGGTTTGAGTCTGGCGGAGTGGGTTTGGGTCTGGCGGAGTGTGTTTGGGCCTGGCGGAGTGGGTTTGAGTCTGGCGGAGTGGGTTCGGGTCTGGCGGAGTGGGTTCGGGACTGGCGGAGTGGGTTGGGGTCTGGCGGAGTGGGTTTGGGTCTGGCGGAGTGGGTTTTGGTCTGGCGGAGTGGGTTTGGGTCTGGCGGAGTGGGTTTGGGTCTGGCGGAGTAGGTTTTTGGTCTGGCGGAGTGGGTTCGGGTCTGGCCGTGTGGGTTCGGGTATGGCGGAGTTGGTTCGGGTCTGGCGGAGTGGGTTCGGGACTGGCGGAGTGGGTTTGGGTCTGGCGGAGTTGGTTTAGGTCTGGCGGAGTGCGTTCGGGTCTGGCGGAATGGGTTGGGGTCTGGCGGAGTGGGTTCGGGTCTGGCGGAGTGGGTTCTGGTCTGTACGAGTGGGTTCGGGTCTGGCGGAGTGGGTTGGGGTCTGGCGGAGTGGGTTCGGGTTTGGCGGAGTGGGTTTGGGTCTGGCGGAGTTGGTTTAGGTCTGGCGGAGTGGGTTTGGGTCTGGCGGAGTGGGTTTGGGTCTGGCGGAGTGGGCTTGGGTGTGGCGGAGTGGGTTGGGGTCTGGCAGAGTGGGGTTGGGACTGGCGGAGTGGGCTTGGGTCTGGCGGAGTGGGTTTTTGGTCTGGCGGAGTGGGTTCGGGTCTGGCGGAGTGGGTTGGTGTCTGGCGGAGTGGTTTTGGGTCTGGATGAGTGGGTTTGGGTCTGGCGGAGTGGGTTTGGGTATGGCGGAGTGGGTTCGGGACTAGAGGAGTGGGTTGTGGTCTGGCGGAGTGGGTTGGGGTCTGGCGGAGTGGGTTCGGGTCTGGCGGAGTGGGTTCGGGTCTGGCGGAGTAGGTTATGGTCTGGCGGAGTGGGTTCGGGTCTGTCGGAGTGGGTTGGGGTCTGGCGGAGTGGGTTGGAGTCTGGCGGAGTGGGCTCGGGACTGGCGGAGTGGGTTTGTGTCTGGCGGAGTTGGTTTAGGTCTGGCGGAGTGGGTTCGGGTCTGTCGGAGTGGGTTGGGGTCTGGCGGAGTGGGTTGGGGTCTGGCGGAGTGGTTTTGGGTCTGGATGAGTGGGTTTGGGTCTGGCGGAGTGGGTTTGTGTCTGGATCAGTGGGTTTGGGTCTGGCGGTGTGGGTTTGGGTCTGGCGGAGTTGGTTTGGGTCTGGCGGAGTGGGTTTGGGTCTGGCGGAGTTGGTTTGTGTCTGGTGGAGTGGGTTTGGGTCTGGCGGAGTGGGTTTGGGTCTGGCGGAGTGGGTTTGTGTCTGGCAGAGTGTGTTAGGGTCTGGCGGAGTGGCTTCGGGTCTGGCGGAGTGGGTTGGGGTCTGGCGGAGTGGGTTTGGGTCTGGCGGAGTTGGTTTAGGTCTGGCGGAGTGGGTTTGGGTCTGGCGGAGTGGGTTTGGGTCTGGCGGAGTGGGCTTGGGTCTGGCGGAGTTGGTTTAGGTCTGGCGGAGTGGGTTCGGGTCTGGCGGAGTGGGTCTGTGTCTGGCGGAGTGGGTTTGGGCCTGGCGGAGTGGGTTTGAGTCTGGCGGGGTGGGTTTGGGTCTGGCGGAGTGGGTTTGGGCCTGGCGGAGTGGGTTTGCGTCTGGCGGAGTGGGTTGGGGTCTGGCGGAGTGGGTTCGGGTCTGGCGGAGTGGGTTCGGGACTGGCGGAGTTGGTTGGGGTCTGGCGGAGTGGGTTTGGGTCTGGCGGAGTGGGTTTGGGTCTGGCGGAGTGGGTTTGGGTCTGGCGGAGTGGGCTTGGTTTTGGCGGAGTGGGTTTTTGGTCTGGCGGAGTGGGTTCGGGTCTGGCGGAGTGGGTTCGGGTCTGGCGGAGTGGGTTTGGGTCTGGCGGAGTGGTTTTGGGTCTGGATGAGTGGGTTTGGGTCTGGCGGAGTGGGTTTGTGTCTGGATGAGTGGGTTTGGGTCTGGCGGTGTGGGTTTGGGTCTGGCGGAGTTGGTTTGGGTCTGGCGGAGTGGGTTTGGGTGTGGCGGAGTTGGTTTGTGTCTGGTGGAGTGGGTTTGGGTCTGGCGGAGTGGGTTTGGGTATGGCGGAGTGGGTTTGTGTCTGGCAGAGTGGGTTAGGGTCTGGCGGAGTGGGTTTGAGTCTGGCGGAGTGGCTTCGGGTCTGGCGGAGTGGGTTGGGGTTTAGCGGAGTGGGTTCGGGTCTGGCGGAGTGGGTTCAGGTCTGGCGGAGTGGGTTCGGTTCTGGCGGAGTGGGTTGGGGTCTGGCGGAGTGGGGTTGGGTCTGGCGGAGTGGGCTTGGGTCTGGCGGAGTGGGTTTGGGTCTGGCGGAGTGGGTTTGTGTCTGGCGGAGTGGGTTTGGGCCTGGCGGAGTGGGTTTGAGTCTGGCGGAGTGGGTTTGGGTCTGGCGGAGTGGGTTTGGGCCTGGCGGAGTGGGTTTGAGTCTGGCGGAGTGGGTTGGGTTCTGGCGGAGTGGGTTCGGGTCTGGCGGAGTGGGTTCGGGACTGGCGGAGTAGGTTGGGGTTTGGCGGAGTGGGTTTGGGTCTGGCGGAGTGGGTTTGGGTCTGGCGGAGTGGGTTTGGGTCTGGCGGAGTGGGCTTGGGTCTGGCGGAGTGGGCTTTTGGTCTGGCGGAGTGGGTTCGGGTCTGGCGGAGTGGGTTCGGGTCTGGCGGAGTGGGTTTGGGTCTGGCGGAGTGGGTTTGGGTCTGGCGGAGTGGGTTCGGGACTCGAGGACTGGGTTGGGGTCTGGCGGAGTGGGTTGGGGTCTGGCGGAGTGGGTTCGGGTCGGCGGAGTGGGTTCGGGTCTGGCGGAGTAGGTTATGGTCTGGCGGAGTGGGTTCGGGTCTGTCGGAGTGGGTTGGGGTCTGGCGGAGTGGGTTGGAGTCTGGCGGAGTGGGCTCGGGACAGGCGGAGTGGGTTTGGGTCTGGCGGAGTTGGTTTAGGTCTGGCGGAGTGGGTTCGGGTCTGTCAGAGTGGGTTGGGGTCTGGCGGAGTGGGTTCGGGTCTGGCGGAGTGGTTTTGGGTCTGGATGAGTGGGTTTGGGTCTGGCGGATTGGGTTTGTGTCTGGCAGAGTGGGTTTGGGTCTGGCGGAGTTGGTTTGGGTCTGGCAGAGTGGGTTTTGGTCTGGCGGAGTTGGTTTGTGTCTGGTGGAGTGGGTATGGGTCTGGCGGAGTGGGTTTGGGTCTGGCGGAGTGGGTTTGGGTCTGGCAGAGTGTGTTAGCGTCTGGCGGAGTGGGTTTGTGTCTGGCGGAGTGGCTTCGGGTCTGGCGGAGTGGGTTGGGGTCTGGCGGAGTGGGTTCGGGTCTGGCGGAGTGGGTTCAGGTCTGGCGGAGTGGGTTCGGGTCTGGCGGAGTGGGTTCGGGTCTGGCGGAGTGGGGTTGTGTCTGGCGGAGTGGGCTTGGGTCTGGCGGAGTGGGTTTGTGTCTGGCGGAGTGGGTTTGGGGCTGGCGGAGTGGGTTTCTGTCTGGCGGAGTGGGTTTGGGTCTGGCGGAGTGGCTTTGGGCCTGGCGGAGTGGGTTTGAGTCTGGCGGATTGGGTTTGGGTCTGGCGGAGTGGGTTTGGGCCTGGCGGAGTGGGTTTGAGTCTGGCGGAGTGGGTTCGGGTCTGGCGGAGTGGGTTCGGGACTGGCGGAGTGGGTTGGGGTCTGGCGGAGTGGGTTTGGGTCTGGCGGAGTGGGTTTTGGTCTGGCGGAGTGGGTTTGGGTCTGGCGGAGTGGGTTTGGGTCTGGCGGAGTAGGTTTTTGGTCTGGCGGAGTGGGTTCGGGTCTGGCAGAGTGGGTTCGGGTATGGCGGAGTTGGTTCGGGTCTGGCGGAGTGGGTTCGGGACTGGCGGAGTGGGTTTGGTTCTGGCGGAGTTGGTTTAGGTCTGGCGGAGTGGGTTCGGGTCTGTCGGAGTGGGTTGGGGTCTGGCGGAGTGGGTTGGGGTCTGGCGGAGTGGGTTCGGGTCTGGCGGAGTGGGTTCGGGTCTGTATGAGTGGGTTCGGGTCTGGCGGAGTGGGTTGCGGTCTGGCGGAGTGGGTTCGGGTTTGGCGGAGTGGGTTTGGGTCTGGCGGAGTTGGTTTAGGTCTGGCGGAGTGGGTTTGGGTCTGGCGGAGTGGGTTTGGGTCTGGCGGAGTGGGCTTGGGTGTGGCGGAGTGGGTTGGGGTCTGGCGGAGTGGGGTTGGGTCTGGCGGAGTGGGCTTGGGTCTGGCGGAGTGGGTTTGGGTCTGGCGGAGTGGGTTTGTGTCAGGCGGAGTGGGTTTGGGCCTGGCGGAGTGGGTTTGGGTCTGGCGGAGTGGGTTCGGGACTAGAGGACTGGGTTGGGGTCTGGCGGAGTGGGTTGGGGTCTGGCGGAGTGGGTTCGGGTCTGGCGGAGTGGGTTCGGGTCTGGCGGAGTAGGTTATGGTCTGGCGGAGTGGGTTCGGGTCTGTCGGAGTGGGTTGGGGTCTGGCGGAGTGGGTTGGAGTCTGGCGGAGTGGGCTCGGGACAGGCGGAGTGGGTTTGGGTCTGGCGGAGTTGGTTTAGGTCTGGCGGTGTGGGTTTGGGTCTGGCGGAGTTGGTTTGTGTCTGGTGGAGTGGGTTTGGGTCTGGCGGAGTGGGTTTGGGTCTGGCGGAGTGGGTTTGTGTCTGGCAGAGTGTGTTAGGGTCTGGCGGAGTGGCTTCGGGTCTGGCGGAGTGGGTTGGGGTCTGGCGGAGTGGGTTTGGGTCTGGCGGAGTTGGTTTAGGTCTGGCGGAGTGGGTTTGGGTCTGGCGGAGTGGGTTTGGGTCTGGCGGAGTGTGCTTGGGTCTGGCGGAGTTGGTTTAGGTCTGGCGGAGTGGGTTCGGGTCTGGCGGAGTGGGTCTGTGTCTGGCGGAGTGGGTTTGGGCCTGGCGGAGTGGGTTTGAGTCTGGCGGGGTGGGTTTGGGTCTGGCGGAGTGGGTTTGGGCCTGGCGGAGTGGGTTTGCGTCTGGCGGAGTGGGTTGGGGTCTGGCGGAGTGGGTTCGGGTCTGGCGGAGTGGGTTCGGGACTGGCGGAGTTGGTTGGGGTCTGGCGGAGTGGGTTTGGGTCTGGCGGAGTGGGTTTGGGTCTGGCGGAGTGGGTTTGGGTCTGGCGGAGTGGGCTTGGTTTTGGCGGAGTGGGTTTTTGGTCTGGCGGAGTGGGTTCGGGTCTGGCGGAGTGGGTTCGGGTCTGGCGGAGTGGGTTTGGGTCTGGCGGAGTGGTTTTGGGTCTGGATGAGTGGGTTTGGGTCTGGCGGAGTGGGTTTGTGTCTGGATGAGTGGGTTTGGGTCTGGCGGTGTGGGTTTGGGTCTGGCGGAGTTGGTTTGGGTCTGGCGGAGTGGGTTTGGGTGTGGCGGAGTTGGTTTGTGTCTGGTGGAGTGGGTTTGGGTCTGGCGGAGTGGGTTTGGGTATGGCGGAGTGGGTTTGTGTCTGGCAGAGTGGGTTAGGGTCTGGCGGAGTGGGTTTGAGTCTGGCGGAGTGGCTTCGGGTCTGGCGGAGTGGGTTGGGGTCTAGCGGAGTGGGTTCGGGTCTGGCGGAGTGGGTTCAGGTCTGGCGGAGTGGGTTCGGTTCTGGCGGAGTGGGTTGGGGTCTGGCGGAGTGGGGTTGGGTCTGGCGGAGTGGGCTTGGGTCTGGCGGAGTGGGTTTGGGTCTGGCGGAGTGGGTTTGTGTCTGGCGGAGTGGGTTTGGGCCTGGCGGAGTGGGTTTGAGTCTGGCGGAGTGGGTTTGGGTCTGGCGGAGTGGGTTTGGGCCTGGCGGAGTGGGTTTGAGTCTGGCGGAGTGGGTTGGGTTCTGGCGGAGTGGGTTCGGGTCTGGCGGAGTGGGTTCGGGACTGGCGGAGTAGGTTGGGGTTTGGCGGAGTGGGTTTGGGTCTGGCGGAGTGGGTTTGGGTCTGGCGGAGTGGGTTTGGGTCTGGCGGAGTGGGCTTGGGTCTGGCGGAGTGGGTTTTTGGTCTGGCGGAGTGGGTTCGGGTCTGGCGGAGTGGGTTCGGGTCTGGCGGAGTGGGTTTGGGTCTGGCGGAGTGGGTTTGGGTCTGGCGGAGTGGGTTCGGGACTAGAGGACTGGGTTGGGGTCTGGCGGAGTGGGTTGGGGTCTGGCGGAGTGGGTTCGGGTCGGCGGAGTGGGTTCGGGTCTGGCGGAGTAGGTTATGGTCTGGCGGAGTGGGTTCGGGTCTGTCGGAGTGGGTTGGGGTCTGGCGGAGTGGGTTGGAGTCTGGCGGAGTGGGCTCGGGACAGGCGGAGTGGGTTTGGGTCTGGCGGAGTTGGTTTAGGTCTGGCGGAGTGGGTTCGGGTCTGTCAGAGTGGGTTGGGGTCTGGCGGAGTGGGTTCGGGTCTGGCGGAGTGGTTTTGGGTCTGGATGAGTGGGTTTGGGTCTGGCGGATTGGGTTTGTGTCTGGCAGAGTGGGTTTGGGTCTGGCGGAGTTGGTTTGGGTCTGGCGGAGTGGGTTTGGGTCTGGCGGAGTTGGTTTGTGTCTGGTGGAGTGGGTATGGGTCTGGCGGAGTGGGTTTGGGTCTGGCGGAGTGGGTTTGGGTCTGGCAGAGTGTGTTAGCGTCTGGCGGAGTGGGTTTGTGTCTGGCGGAGTGGCTTCGGGTCTGGCGGAGTGGGTTGGGGTCTGGCGGAGTGGGTTCGGGTCTGGCGGAGTGGGTTCAGGTCTGGCGGAGTGGGTTCGGGTCTGGCGGAGTGGGTTGGGGTCTGGCGGAGTGGGGTTGTGTCTGGCGGAGTGGGCTTGGGTCTGGCGGAGTGGGTTTGTGTCTGGCGGAGTGGGTTTGGGGCTGGCGGAGTGGGTTTCTGTCTGGCGGAGTGGGTTTGGGTCTGGCGGAGTGGCTTTGGGCCTGGCGGAGTGGGTTTGAGTCTGGCGGATTGGGTTTGGGTCTGGCGGAGTGGGTTTGGGCCTGGCGGAGTGGGTTTGAGTCTGGCGGAGTGGGTTCGGGTCTGGCGGAGTGGGTTCGGGACTGGCGGAGTGGGTTGGGGTCTGGCGGAGTGGGTTTGGGTCTGGCGGAGTGGGTTTTGGTCTGGCGGAGTGGGTTTGGGTCTGGCGGAGTGGGTTTGGGTCTGGCGGAGTAGGTTTTTGGTCTGGCGGAGTGGGTTCGGGTCTGGCGGAGTGGGTTCGGGTATGGCGGAGTTGGTTCGGGTCTGGCGGAGTGGGTTCGGGACTGGCGGAGTGGGTTTGGTTCTGGCGGAGTTGGTTTAGGTCTGGCGGAGTGGGTTCGGGTCTGTCGGAGTGGGTTGGGGTCTGGCGGAGTGGGTTGGGGTCTGGCGGAGTGGGTTCGGGTCTGGCGGAGTGGGTTCGGGTCTGTATGAGTGGGTTCGGGTCTGGCGGAGTGGGTTGGGGTCTGGCGGAGTGGGTTCGGGTTTGGCGGAGTGGGTTTGGGTCTGGCGGAGTTGGTTTAGGTCTGGCGGAGTGGGTTTGGGTCTGGCGGAGTGGGTTTGGGTCTGGCGGAGTGGGCTTGGGTGTGGCGGAGTGGGTTGGGGTCTGGCGGAGTGGGGTTGGGTCTGGCGGAGTGGGCTTGGGTCTGGCGGAGTGGGTTTGGGTCTGGCGGAGTGGGTTTGTGTCAGGCGGAGTGGGTTTGGGCCTGGCGGAGTGGGTTTGGGTCTGGCGGAGTGGGTTCGGGACTAGAGGACTGGGTTGGGGTCTGGCGGAGTGGGTTGGGGTCTGGCGGAGTGGGTTCGGGTCTGGCGGAGTGGGTTGGGGTCTGGCGGAGTGGGTTGGAGTCTGGCGGAGTGGGCTCGGGACAGGCGGAGTGGGTTTGGGTCTGGCGGAGTTGGTTTAGGTCTGGCGGAGTGGGTTCGGGTCTGTCAGAGTGGGTTGGGGTCTGGCGGAGTGGGTTCGGGTCTGGCGGAGTGGTTTTGGGTCTGGATGAGTGGGTTTGGGTCTGGCGGATTGGGTTTGTGTCTGGATGAGTGGGTTTGGGTCTGGCGGAGTGGGTTTGGGTCTGGCAGAGTGGGTTTGGGTCTGGCGGAGTTGGTTTGGGTCTGGCGGAGTGGGTTTGGGTCTGGCGGAGTTGGTTTGTGTCTGGTGGAGTGGGTATGGGTCTGGCGGAGTGGGTTTGGGTCTGGCGGAGTGGGTTTGGGTCTGGCAGAGTGTGTTAGCGTCTGGCGGAGTGGGTTTCTGTCTGGCGGAGTGGCTTCGGGTCTGGCGGAGTGGGTTGGGGTCTGGCGGAGTGGGTTCGGGTCTGGCGGAGTGGGTTCAGGTCTGGCGGAGTGGGTTCGGGTCTGGCGGAGTGGGTTGGGGTCTGGCGGAGTGGGGTTGTGTCTGGCGGAGTGGGCTTGGGTCTGGCGGAGTGGGTTTGTGTCTGGCGGAGTGGGTTTGGGGCTGGCGGAGTGGGTTTCTGTCTGGCGGAGTGGGTTTGGGTCTGGCGGAGTGGCTTTGGGCCTGGCGGAGTGGGTTTGAGTCTGGCGGATTGGGTTTGGGTCTGGCGGAGTGGGTTTGGGCCTGGCGGAGTGGGTTTGAGTCTGGCGGAGTGGGTTCGGGTCTGGCGGAGTGGGTTCGGGACTGGCGGAGTGGGTTGGGGTCTGGCGGAGTGGGTTTGGGTCTGGCGGAGTGGGTTTTGGTCTGGCGGAGTGGGTTTGGGTCTGGCGGAGTGGGTTTGGGTCTGGCGGAGTAGGTTTTTGGTCTGGCGGAGTGGGTTCGGGTCTGGCGGAGTAGGTTCGGGTCTGGCGGAGTGGGTTCGGATCTGGCGGAGTTGGTTGGGGTCTGGCGGAGTGGGTTCGGGTCTGGCGGAGTGGGTTTGGTTATGGCGGAGTGAGTTGGGGTCTGGCGGAGTGGGTTTGGGTCTGGCGGAGTGGGTTTGGGTCTGGCGGAGTGGGTTTGGGTGTGGCGGAGTGGGTTGGGGTCTGGCGGAGTGGGTTTGGGTCTGGCGGAGTGGGTTTCTGTCTGGCGGAGTGGGTTTGGGGCTGGCGGAGTGGGTTTCTGTCTGGCGGAGTGGGTTTGGGTCTGGCGGAGTGGGTTTGGGTCTGGCGGAGTGGGTTTGGGTCTGGCGGAGTGGGTTTGTTTCTGGCGAAGAGGGTTTGGGGTCTGGCGGAGTGGGTTAGGGTCTGGCGGAGTGGGTTTGGGGCTGGCGGAGTGGGTTTGGGTCTGGCGGAGTGTGTTTAAGTCTGGCGGAGTGGGTTTGGGTCTCGCGGAGTGGGTTTGGGACTGGCGGAGTGGGTTTGGGTCTGGCGGAGTGGGTTTGGGTCTGGCGGAGTGGGTTTGGGTCTGGCGGAGTGGGTTTGTGTGTGGCGTAGTGGGTTTGGGTCTGGCGGAGTGGGTTTGGGCCTGGCGGAGAGGGTTTGCGGTCTGGCGGAGTGTGTTTGGGTCTGGGGGAGTGGGTTTGGGTCTGGCGGAGTGGGTTCGGGTCTGGCGGAGTGGGTTTGGGTCTGGATGAGTGGGTTTGGGTCTGGCGGAGTGGGTTTGGATCTGGCGGAGTGGGTTCGGGTCTGGCGGAGTGGGTTTGGGTCTGGCGGAGTGGGTTTCTGTCTGGCGGAGTGGGTTTGGGGCTGGCGGAGTGGGTTTCTGTCTGGCGGAGTGGGTTTGGGTCTGGCGGAGTGGGTTTGGGTCTGGCGGAGTGGGTTTGGGTCTGGCGGAGTGGGTTTGTTTCTGGCGAAGAGGGTTTGGGGTCTGGCGGAGTGGGTTAGGGTCTGGCGGTGTGGGCTTGGGGCTGGCGGAGTGGGTTTGGGTCTGGCGGAGTGGGTTTGGGTCTGGCGGAGTGGGTTTGGGACTGGCGGAGTGAGCTTGGGTCTGGCGGAGTGGGTTTGGGTCTGGCGGAGTGGGTTTGGGTCTGGCGGAGTGGGTTTGTGTGTGGCGGAGTGGGTTTGGGTCTGGCGGAGTGGCTTCGGGTCTGGCGGAGTGGGTTGGGGTCTGGTGGAGTGGGTTTGGGTCTGGCGGAGTGGGCTTGGGTCTGGCGGAGTGGGTTTGGGTCTGGCGGAGTGGGTTTGGGTCTGGCGGAGTGGGTTTGGGTCTGGCGGAGTGGGTTTCTGTCTGGCGGAGTGGGTTTGGGGCTGGCGGAGTGGGTTTGGGTCTGGCAGAGTGGGTTTGTTTCTGGCGAAGAGGGTTTGGGGTCTGGCGGAGTGGGTTTTGTCTGGGGGAGTGGGTTTGGGTCTGGCGGAGTGGGTTCGGGTCTGGCGGAGTGGGTTTGGGTTTGGATGAGTGGGTTTGGGTCTGGCGGAGTGGGTTTGTGTCTGGATGAGTGGGTTTGGGTCTGGCGGAGTGGGTTTGGGTCTGGCGGAGTGGGTTTGGATCTGGCGGAGTTGGTTTGGGTCTGGCGGAGTGGGTTTGGGTCTGGCGGAGTTGGTTTGTGTCTGGTGGAGTGGGTTTGGGTCTGGCGGAGTGGGTTTGGGTCTGGCGGAGTGGGTTTGGGTCTGGCAGAGTGTGTTAGGGTCTGGCGGAGTGGGTTTGGGTCTGGCGGAGTGGCTTCGGGTCTGGCGGAGTGGGTTGGGGTCTGGCGGAGTGGATTCGGGTCTGGCGGAGTGGGTTTGGGTCTGGCGGAGCTGGTTTGGGTCTGGCGGAGTGCGTTTGGGTCTGGCGGAGTGGGTTTGGATCTGGCGGTGTGGGTTTGGGGTCTGGCGGAGTGGGTTTGGGTCTGGCGGAGTTGGTTTGGGTTTGGCGGAGTGGGTTTGGGTCTGGCGGAGTGGGTTCGGGTCTGGCGGAGTGGGTTTGGGTCTGGATGAGTGGGTTTGGGTCTGGCGGAGTTGGTTTAGGTCTGGCGGAGTGGGTTTGGGTCTGGCGGAGTGGGTTTGGGTCTGGCGGAGTAGGTTCGGGTCTGGCGGAGTGGGTTCGGATCTGGCGGAGTTGGTTGGGGTCTGGCGGAGTGGGTTCGGGTCTGGCGGAGTGGGTTTGGTTATGGCGGAGTGAGTTGGGGTCTGGCGGAGTGGGTTTGGGTCTGGCGGAGTGGGTTTGGGTCTGGCGGAGTGGGTTTGGGTCTGGCGGAGTGGGTTGGGGTCTGGCGGAGCGGGTTTGGGTCTGGCGGAGTGGGTTTGGGTCTGTCGGAGCTGGTTTGGGTCTGGCGGAGTGGGTTTGGGTCTGGCGGAGTGGGTTTGGATCTGGCGGAGTGGGTTTGGGGTCTGGCGGAGTGGGTTTGGGTCTGGCGGAGTTGGTTTGGGTCTGGCGGAGTGGGTTTGGGTCTGGCGGAGTGAGTTTGGGTCTGGCGGAGTGGGTTTGGGTCTGGCGGAGTGGGTTTGGGTCTGGCGGAGTGGGTTTGGGTCTGGCGGAGTGGGTTTGGGTCTGGCGGAGTGGGTTTCTGTCTGGCGGAGTGGGTTTGGGGCTGGCGGAGTGGGTTTGGGTCTGGCAGAGTGGGTTTGTTTCTGGCGAAGAGGGTTTGGGGTCTGGCGGAGTGGGTTTTGTCTGGGGGAGTGGGTTTGGGTCTGGCGGAGTGGGTTCGGGTCTGGCGGAGTGGGTTTGGGTCTGGCGGAGTGGGTTCGGGTCTGGCGGAGTGGGTTCGGCACTAGAGGACTGGGTTGGGGTCTGGCGGAGTGGGTTGGGGTCTGGCGGAGTGGGTTCGGGTCTGTCGGAGTGGGTTCGGGTCTGGCGGAGTAGGTTATGGTCTGGCGGAGTGGGTTGGAGTCTGGCGGAGTGGGCTCGGGACTGGCGGAGTGGGTTTGGGTCTGGCGGAGTTGGTTTAGGTCTGGCGGAGTGGGTTCGGGTCTGTCGGAGTGGGTTGGGGTCTGGCGGAGTGGGTTGGGGTCTGGCGGAGTGGTTTTGGGTCGGGATGAGTGGGTTTGGGTCTGGCGGAGTCGGTTTGTGTCTGGATGAGTGGGTTTGGGTCTGGCGGAGTTGGTTTGTGTCTGGTGGAGTGGGTATGGGTCTGGCGGAGTGGGTTTGGGTCTGGCGGAGTGGGTTTGGGTCTGGCAGAGTGTGTTAGGGTCTGGCGGAGTGGGTTTGTGTCTGGCGGAGTGGCTTCGGGTCTGGCGGAGTGGGTTGGGGTCTGGCGGAGTGGGTTCGGGTCTGGCGGAGTGGGTTCAGGTCTGGCGGAGTGGGTTCGGGTTTTGCGGAGTGGGTTGGGGTCTGGCGGAGTGGGGTTGTGTCTGGCGGAGTGGGCTTGGGTCTGGCGGAGTGGGTTTGTGTCTGGCGGAGTGGGTTTGGGGCTGGCGGAGTGGGTTTCTGTCTGGCGGAGTGGGTTTGGGTCTGGCGGAGTGGCTTTGGGCCTGGCGGAGTGGGTTTGAGTCTGGCGGAGTGGGTTTGGGTCTGGCGGAGTGTGTTTGGGCCTGGCGGAGTGGGTTTGAGTCTGGCGGAGTGGGTTCGGGTCTGGCGGAGTGGGTTCGGGACTGGCGGAGTGGGTTGGGGTCTGGCGGAGTGGGTTTGGGTCTGGCGGAGTGGGTTTTGGTCTGGCGGAGTGGGTTTGGGTCTGGCGGAGTGGGTTTGGGTCTGGCGGAGTAGGTTTTTGGTCTGGCGGAGTGGGTTCGGGTCTGGCCGTGTGGGTTCGGGTATGGCGGAGTTGGTTCGGGTCTGGCGGAGTGGGTTCGGGACTGGCGGAGTGGGTTTGGGTCTGGCGGAGTTGGTTTAGGTCTGGCGGAGTGCGTTCGGGTCTGGCGGAATGGGTTGGGGTCTGGCGGAGTGGGTTCGGGTCTGGCGGAGTGGGTTCTGGTCTGTACGAGTGGGTTCGGGTCTGGCGGAGTGGGTTGGGGTCTGGCGGAGTGGGTTCGGGTTTGGCGGAGTGGGTTTGGGTCTGGCGGAGTTGGTTTAGGTCTGGCGGAGTGGGTTTGGGTCTGGCGGAGTGGGTTTGGGTCTGGCGGAGTGGGCTTGGGTGTGGCGGAGTGGGTTGGGGTCTGGCAGAGTGGGGTTGGGACTGGCGGAGTGGGCTTGGGTCTGGCGGAGTGGGTTTTTGGTCTGGCGGAGTGGGTTCGGGTCTGGCGGAGTGGGTTGGTGTCTGGCGGAGTGGTTTTGGGTCTGGATGAGTGGGTTTGGGTCTGGCGGAGTGGGTTTGGGTATGGCGGAGTGGGTTCGGGACTAGAGGAGTGGGTTGTGGTCTGGCGGAGTGGGTTGGGGTCTGGCGGAGTGGGTTCGGGTCTGGCGGAGTGGGTTCGGGTCTGGCGGAGTAGGTTATGGTCTGGCGGAGTGGGTTCGGGTCTGTCGGAGTGGGTTCGGGTCTGGCGGAGTGGGTTGGAGTCTGGCGGAGTGGGCTCGGGACTGGCGGAGTGGGTTTGTGTCTGGCGGAGTTGGTTTAGGTCTGGCGGAGTGGGTTCGGGTCTGTCGGAGTGGGTTGGGGTCTGGCGGAGTGGGTTGGGGTCTGGCGGAGTGGGTTTGGGTCTGGCGGAGTGGGTTTGTGTGTGGCGGAGTGGGTTTGGGTCTGGCGGAGTGGCTTCGGGTCTGGCGGAGTGGGTTGGGGTCTGGTGGAGTGGGTTTGGGTCTGGCGGAGTGGGCTTGGGTCTGGCGGAGTGGGTTTGGGTCTGGCGGAGTGGGTTTGGGTCTGGCGGAGTGGGTTTGGGTCTGGCGGAGTGGGTTTCTGTCTGGCGGAGTGGGTTTGGGGCTGGCGGAGTGGGTTTGGGTCTGGCAGAGTGGGTTTGTTTCTGGCGAAGAGGGTTTGGGGTCTGGCGGAGTGGGTTTTGTCTGGGGGAGTGGGTTTGGGTCTGGCGGAGTGGGTTCGGGTCTGGCGGAGTGGGTTTGGGTTTGGATGAGTGGGTTTGGGTCTGGCGGAGTGGGTTTGTGTCTGGATGAGTGGGTTTGGGTCTGGCGGAGTGGGTTTGGGTCTGGCGGAGTGGGTTTGGATCTGGCGGAGTTGGTTTGGGTCTGGCGGAGTGGGTTTGGGTCTGGCGGAGTTGGTTTGTGTCTGGTGGAGTGGGTTTGGGTCTGGCGGAGTGGGTTTGGGTCTGGCGGAGTGGGTTTGGGTCTGGCAGAGTGTGTTAGGGTCTGGCGGAGTGGGTTTGGGTCTGGCGGAGTGGCTTCGGGTCTGGCGGAGTGGGTTGGGGTCTGGCGGAGTGGATTCGGGTCTGGCGGAGTGGGTTTGGGTCTGGCGGAGCTGGTTTGGGTCTGGCGGAGTGCGTTTGGGTCTGGCGGAGTGGGTTTGGATCTGGCGGTGTGGGTTTGGGGTCTGGCGGAGTGGGTTTGGGTCTGGCGGAGTTGGTTTGGGTTTGGCGGAGTGGGTTTGGGTCTGGCGGAGTGGGTTCGGGTCTGGCGGAGTGGGTTTGGGTCTGGATGAGTGGGTTTGGGTCTGGCGGAGTTGGTTTAGGTCTGGCGGAGTGGGTTTGGGTCTGGCGGAGTGGGTTTGGGTCTGGCGGAGTAGGTTCGGGTCTGGCGGAGTGGGTTCGGATCTGGCGGAGTTGGTTGGGGTCTGGCGGAGTGGGTTCGGGTCTGGCGGAGTGGGTTTGGTTATGGCGGAGTGAGTTGGGGTCTGGCGGAGTGGGTTTGGGTCTGGCGGAGTGGGTTTGGGTCTGGCGGAGTGGGTTTGGGTCTGGCGGAGTGGGTTGGGGTCTGGCGGAGCGGGTTTGGGTCTGGCGGAGTGGGTTTGGGTCTGTCGGAGCTGGTTTGGGTCTGGCGGAGTGGGTTTGGGTCTGGCGGAGTGGGTTTGGATCTGGCGGAGTGGGTTTGGGGTCTGGCGGAGTGGGTTTGGGTCTGGCGGAGTTGGTTTGGGTCTGGCGGAGTGGGTTTGGGTCTGGCGGAGTGAGTTTGGGTCTGGCGGAGTGGGTTTGGGTCTGGCGGAGTGGGTTTGGGTCTGGCGGAGTGGGTTTGGGTCTGGCGGAGTGGGTTTGGGTCTGGCGGAGTGGGTTTCTGTCTGGCGGAGTGGGTTTGGGGCTGGCGGAGTGGGTTTGGGTCTGGCAGAGTGGGTTTGTTTCTGGCGAAGAGGGTTTGGGGTCTGGCGGAGTGGGTTTTGTCTGGGGGAGTGGGTTTGGGTCTGGCGGAGTGGGTTCGGGTCTGGCGGAGTGGGTTTGGGTCTGGCGGAGTGGGTTCGGGTCTGGCGGAGTGGGTTCGGCACTAGAGGACTGGGTTGGGGTCTGGCGGAGTGGGTTGGGGTCTGGCGGAGTGGGTTCGGGTCTGTCGGAGTGGGTTCGGGTCTGGCGGAGTAGGTTATGGTCTGGCGGAGTGGGTTGGAGTCTGGCGGAGTGGGCTCGGGACTGGCGGAGTGGGTTTGGGTCTGGCGGAGTTGGTTTAGGTCTGGCGGAGTGGGTTCGGGTCTGTCGGAGTGGGTTGGGGTCTGGCGGAGTGGGTTGGGGTCTGGCGGAGTGGTTTTGGGTCGGGATGAGTGGGTTTGGGTCTGGCGGAGTCGGTTTGTGTCTGGATGAGTGGGTTTGGGTCTGGCGGAGTTGGTTTGTGTCTGGTGGAGTGGGTATGGGTCTGGCGGAGTGGGTTTGGGTCTGGCGGAGTGGGTTTGGGTCTGGCAGAGTGTGTTAGGGTCTGGCGGAGTGGGTTTGTGTCTGGCGGAGTGGCTTCGGGTCTGGCGGAGTGGGTTGGGGTCTGGCGGAGTGGGTTCGGGTCTGGCGGAGTGGGTTCAGGTCTGGCGGAGTGGGTTCGGGTTTTGCGGAGTGGGTTGGGGTCTGGCGGAGTGGGGTTGTGTCTGGCGGAGTGGGCTTGGGTCTGGCGGAGTGGGTTTGTGTCTGGCGGAGTGGGTTTGGGGCTGGCGGAGTGGGTTTCTGTCTGGCGGAGTGGGTTTGGGTCTGGCGGAGTGGCTTTGGGCCTGGCGGAGTGGGTTTGAGTCTGGCGGAGTGGGTTTGGGTCTGGCGGAGTGTGTTTGGGCCTGGCGGAGTGGGTTTGAGTCTGGCGGAGTGGGTTCGGGTCTGGCGGAGTGGGTTCGGGACTGGCGGAGTGGGTTGGGGTCTGGCGGAGTGGGTTTGGGTCTGGCGGAGTGGGTTTTGGTCTGGCGGAGTGGGTTTGGGTCTGGCGGAGTGGGTTTGGGTCTGGCGGAGTAGGTTTTTGGTCTGGCGGAGTGGGTTCGGGTCTGGCCGTGTGGGTTCGGGTATGGCGGAGTTGGTTCGGGTCTGGCGGAGTGGGTTCGGGACTGGCGGAGTGGGTTTGGGTCTGGCGGAGTTGGTTTAGGTCTGGCGGAGTGCGTTCGGGTCTGGCGGAATGGGTTGGGGTCTGGCGGAGTGGGTTCGGGTCTGGCGGAGTGGGTTCTGGTCTGTACGAGTGGGTTCGGGTCTGGCGGAGTGGGTTGGGGTCTGGCGGAGTGGGTTCGGGTTTGGCGGAGTGGGTTTGGGTCTGGCGGAGTTGGTTTAGGTCTGGCGGAGTGGGTTTGGGTCTGGCGGAGTGGGTTTGGGTCTGGCGGAGTGGGCTTGGGTGTGGCGGAGTGGGTTGGGGTCTGGCAGAGTGGGGTTGGGACTGGCGGAGTGGGCTTGGGTCTGGCGGAGTGGGTTTTTGGTCTGGCGGAGTGGGTTCGGGTCTGGCGGAGTGGGTTGGTGTCTGGCGGAGTGGTTTTGGGTCTGGATGAGTGGGTTTGGGTCTGGCGGAGTGGGTTTGGGTATGGCGGAGTGGGTTCGGGACTAGAGGAGTGGGTTGTGGTCTGGCGGAGTGGGTTGGGGTCTGGCGGAGTGGGTTCGGGTCTGGCGGAGTGGGTTCGGGTCTGGCGGAGTAGGTTATGGTCTGGCGGAGTGGGTTCGGGTCTGTCGGAGTGGGTTGGGGTCTGGCGGAGTGGGTTGGAGTCTGGCGGAGTGGGCTCGGGACTGGCGGAGTGGGTTTGTGTCTGGCGGAGTTGGTTTAGGTCTGGCGGAGTGGGTTCGGGTCTGTCGGAGTGGGTTGGGGTCTGGCGGAGTGGGTTGGGGTCTGGCGGAGTGGTTTTGGGTCTGGATGAGTGGGTTTGGGTCTGGCGGAGTGGGTTTGTGTCTGGATCAGTGGGTTTGGGTCTGGCGGTGTGGGTTTGGGTCTGGCGGAGTTGGTTTGGGTCTGGCGGAGTGGGTTTGGGTCTGGCGGAGTTGGTTTGTGTCTGGTGGAGTGGGTTTGGGTCTGGCGGAGTGGGTTTGGGTCTGGCGGAGTGGGTTTGTGTCTGGCAGAGTGTGTTAGGGTCTGGCGGAGTGGCTTCGGGTCTGGCGGAGTGGGTTGGGGTCTGGCGGAGTGGGTTTGGGTCTGGCGGAGTTGGTTTAGGTCTGGCGGAGTGGGTTTGGGTCTGGCGGAGTGGGTTTGGGTCTGGCGGAGTGGGCTTGGGTCTGGCGGAGTTGGTTTAGGTCTGGCGGAGTGGGTTCGGGTCTGGCGGAGTGGGTCTGTGTCTGGCGGAGTGGGTTTGGGCCTGGCGGAGTGGGTTTGAGTCTGGCGGGGTGGGTTTGGGTCTGGCGGAGTGGGTTTGGGCCTGGCGGAGTGGGTTTGCGTCTGGCGGAGTGGGTTGGGGTCTGGCGGAGTGGGTTCGGGTCTGGCGGAGTGGGTTCGGGACTGGCGGAGTTGGTTGGGGTCTGGCGGAGTGGGTTTGGGTCTGGCGGAGTGGGTTTGGGTCTGGCGGAGTGGGTTTGGGTCTGGCGGAGTGGGCTTGGTTTTGGCGGAGTGGGTTTTTGGTCTGGCGGAGTGGGTTCGGGTCTGGCGGAGTGGGTTCGGGTCTGGCGGAGTGGGTTTGGGTCTGGCGGAGTGGTTTTGGGTCTGGATGAGTGGGTTTGGGTCTGGCGGAGTGGGTTTGTGTCTGGATGAGTGGGTTTGGGTCTGGCGGTGTGGGTTTGGGTCTGGCGGAGTTGGTTTGGGTCTGGCGGAGTGGGTTTGGGTGTGGCGGAGTTGGTTTGTGTCTGGTGGAGTGGGTTTGGGTCTGGCGGAGTGGGTTTGGGTATGGCGGAGTGGGTTTGTGTCTGGCAGAGTGGGTTAGGGTCTGGCGGAGTGGGTTTGAGTCTGGCGGAGTGGCTTCGGGTCTGGCGGAGTGGGTTGGGGTCTAGCGGAGTGGGTTCGGGTCTGGCGGAGTGGGTTCAGGTCTGGCGGAGTGGGTTCGGTTCTGGCGGAGTGGGTTGGGGTCTGGCGGAGTGGGGTTGGGTCTGGCGGAGTGGGCTTGGGTCTGGCGGAGTGGGTTTGGGTCTGGCGGAGTGGGTTTGTGTCTGGCGGAGTGGGTTTGGGCCTGGCGGAGTGGGTTTGAGTCTGGCGGAGTGGGTTTGGGTCTGGCGGAGTGGGTTTGGGCCTGGCGGAGTGGGTTTGAGTCTGGCGGAGTGGGTTGGGTTCTGGCGGAGTGGGTTCGGGTCTGGCGGAGTGGGTTCGGGACTGGCGGAGTAGGTTGGGGTTTGGCGGAGTGGGTTTGGGTCTGGCGGAGTGGGTTTGGGTCTGGCGGAGTGGGTTTGGGTCTGGCGGAGTGGGCTTGGGTCTGGCGGAGTGGGCTTTTGGTCTGGCGGAGTGGGTTCGGGTCTGGCGGAGTGGGTTCGGGTCTGGCGGAGTGGGTTTGGGTCTGGCGGAGTGGGTTTGGGTCTGGCGGAGTGGGTTCGGGACTCGAGGACTGGGTTGGGGTCTGGCGGAGTGGGTTGGGGTCTGGCGGAGTGGGTTCGGGTCGGCGGAGTGGGTTCGGGTCTGGCGGAGTAGGTTATGGTCTGGCGGAGTGGGTTCGGGTCTGTCGGAGTGGGTTGGGGTCTGGCGGAGTGGGTTGGAGTCTGGCGGAGTGGGCTCGGGACAGGCGGAGTGGGTTTGGGTCTGGCGGAGTTGGTTTAGGTCTGGCGGAGTGGGTTCGGGTCTGTCAGAGTGGGTTGGGGTCTGGCGGAGTGGGTTCGGGTCTGGCGGAGTGGTTTTGGGTCTGGATGAGTGGGTTTGGGTCTGGCGGATTGGGTTTGTGTCTGGCAGAGTGGGTTTGGGTCTGGCGGAGTTGGTTTGGGTCTGGCGGAGTGGGTTTTGGTCTGGCGGAGTTGGTTTGTGTCTGGTGGAGTGGGTATGGGTCTGGCGGTGTGGGTTTGGGTCTGGCGGAGTGGGTTTGGGTCTGGCAGAGTGTGTTAGCGTCTGGCGGAGTGGGTTTGTGTCTGGCGGAGTGGCTTCGGGTCTGGCGGAGTGGGTTGGGGTCTGGCGGAGTGGGTTCGGGTCTGGCGGAGTGGGTTCAGGTCTGGCGGAGTGGGTTCGGGTCTGGCGGAGTGGGTTCGGGTCTGGCGGAGTGGGGTTGTGTCTGGCGGAGTGGGCTTGGGTCTGGCGGAGTGGGTTTGTGTCTGGCGGAGTGGGTTTGGGGCTGGCGGAGTGGGTTTCTGTCTGGCGGAGTGGGTTTGGGTCTGGCGGAGTGGCTTTGGGCCTGGCGGAGTGGGTTTGAGTCTGGCGGATTGGGTTTGGGTCTGGCGGAGTGGGTTTGGGCCTGGCGGAGTGGGTTTGAGTCTGGCGGAGTGGGTTCGGGTCTGGCGGAGTGGGTTCGGGACTGGCGGAGTGGGTTGGGGTCTGGCGGAGTGGGTTTGGGTCTGGCGGAGTGGGTTTTGGTCTGGCGGAGTGGGTTTGGGTCTGGCGGAGTGGGTTTGGGTCTGGCGGAGTAGGTTTTTGGTCTGGCGGAGTGGGTTCGGGTCTGGCGGAGTGGGTTCGGGTATGGCGGAGTTGGTTCGGGTCTGGCGGAGTGGGTTCGGGACTGGCGGAGTGGGTTTGGTTCTGGCGGAGTTGGTTTAGGTCTGGCGGAGTGGGTTCGGGTCTGTCGGAGTGGGTTGGGGTCTGGCGGAGTGGGTTGGGGTCTGGCGGAGTGGGTTCGGGTCTGGCGGAGTGGGTTCGGGTCTGTATGAGTGGGTTCGGGTCTGGCGGAGTGGGTTGCGGTCTGGCGGAGTGGGTTCGGGTTTGGCGGAGTGGGTTTGGGTCTGGCGGAGTTGGTTTAGGTCTGGCGGAGTGGGTTTGGGTCTGGCGGAGTGGGTTTGGGTCTGGCGGAGTGGGCTTGGGTGTGGCGGAGTGGGTTGGGGTCTGGCGGAGTGGGGTTGGGTCTGGCGGAGTGGGCTTGGGTCTGGCGGAGTGGGTTTGGGTCTGGCGGAGTGGGTTTGTGTCAGGCGGAGTGGGTTTGGGCCTGGCGGAGTGGGTTTGGGTCTGGCGGAGTGGGTTCGGGACTAGAGGACTGGGTTGGGGTCTGGCGGAGTGGGTTGGGGTCTGGCGGAGTGGGTTCGGGTCTGGCGGAGTGGGTTCGGGTCTGGCGGAGTAGGTTATGGTCTGGCGGAGTGGGTTCGGGTCTGTCGGAGTGGGTTGGGGTCTGGCGGAGTGGGTTGGAGTCTGGCGGAGTGGGCTCGGGACAGGCGGAGTGGGTTTGGGTCTGGCGGAGTTGGTTTAGGTCTGGCGGAGTGGGTTTGGGTCTGGCGGAGTTGGTTTGTGTCTGGTGGAGTGGGTTTGGGTCTGGCGGAGTGGGTTTGGGTCTGGCGGAGTGGGTTTGTGTCTGGCAGAGTGTGTTAGGGTCTGGCGGAGTGGCTTCGGGTCTGGCGGAGTGGGTTGGGGTCTGGCGGAGTGGGTTTGGGTCTGGCGGAGTTGGTTTAGGTCTGGCGGAGTGGGTTTGGGTCTGGCGGAGTGGGTTTGGGTCTGGCGGAGTGGGCTTGGGTCTGGCGGAGTTGGTTTAGGTCTGGCGGAGTGGGTTCGGGTCTGGCGGAGTGGGTCTGTGTCTGGCGGAGTGGGTTTGGGCCTGGCGGAGTGGGTTTGAGTCTGGCGGGGTGGGTTTGGGTCTGGCGGAGTGGGTTTGGGCCTGGCGGAGTGGGTTTGCGTCTGGCGGAGTGGGTTGGGGTCTGGCGGAGTGGGTTCGGGTCTGGCGGAGTGGGTTCGGGACTGGCGGAGTTGGTTGGGGTCTGGCGGAGTGGGTTTGGGTCTGGCGGAGTGGGTTTGGGTCTGGCGGAGTGGGTTTGGGTCTGGTGGAGTGGGCTTGGTTTTGGCGGAGTGGGTTTTTGGTCTGGCGGAGTGGGTTCGGGTCTGGCGGAGTGGGTTCGGGTCTGGCGGAGTGGGTTTGGGTCTGGCGGAGTGGTTTTGGGTCTGGATGAGTGGGTTTGGGTCTGGCGGAGTGGGTTTGTGTCTGGATGAGTGGGTTTGGGTCTGGCGGTGTGGGTTTGGGTCTGGCGGAGTTGGTTTGGGTCTGGCGGAGTGGGTTTGGGTGTGGCGGAGTTGGTTTGTGTCTGGTGGAGTGGGTTTGGGTCTGGCGGAGTGGGTTTGGGTATGGCGGAGTGGGTTTGTGTCTGGCAGAGTGGGTTAGGGTCTGGCGGAGTGGGTTTGAGTCTGGCGGAGTGGCTTCGGGTCTGGCGGAGTGGGTTGGGGTCTAGCGGAGTGGGTTCGGGTCTGGCGGAGTGGGTTCAGGTCTGGCGGAGTGGGTTCGGTTCTGGCGGAGTGGGTTGGGGTCTGGCGGAGTGGGGTTGGGTCTGGCGGAGTGGGCTTGGGTCTGGCGGAGTGGGTTTGGGTCTGGCGGAGTGGGTTTGTGTCTGGCGGAGTGGGTTTGGGCCTGGCGGAGTGGGTTTGAGTCTGGCGGAGTGGGTTTGGGTCTGGCGGAGTGGGTTTGGGCCTGGCGGAGTGGGTTTGAGTCTGGCGGAGTGGGTTGGGTTCTGGCGGAGTGGGTTCGGGTCTGGCGGAGTGGGTTCGGGACTGGCGGAGTAGGTTGGGGTTTGGCGGAGTGGGTTTGGGTCTGGCGGAGTGGGTTTGGGTCTGGCGGAGTGGGTTTGGGTCTGGCGGAGTGGGCTTGGGTCTGGCGGAGTGGGTTTTTGGTCTGGCGGAGTGGGTTCGGGTCTGGCGGAGTGGGTTCGGGTCTGGCGGAGTGGGTTTGGGTCTGGCGGAGTGGGTTTGGGTCTGGCGGAGTGGGTTCGGGACTAGAGGACTGGGTTGGGGTCTGGCGGAGTGGGTTGGGGTCTGGCGGAGTGGGTTCGGGTCGGCGGAGTGGGTTCGGGTCTGGCGGAGTAGGTTATGGTCTGGCGGAGTGGGTTCGGGTCTGTCGGAGTGGGTTGGGGTCTGGCGGAGTGGGTTGGAGTCTGGCGGAGTGGGCTCGGGACAGGCGGAGTGGGTTTGGGTCTGGCGGAGTTGGTTTAGGTCTGGCGGAGTGGGTTCGGGTCTGTCAGAGTGGGTTGGGGTCTGGCGGAGTGGGTTCGGGTCTGGCGGAGTGGTTTTGGGTCTGGATGAGTGGGTTTGGGTCTGGCGGATTGGGTTTGTGTCTGGCAGAGTGGGTTTGGGTCTGGCGGAGTTGGTTTGGGTGTGGCGGAGTGGGTTTGGGTCTGGCGGAGTTGGTTTGTGTCTGGTGGAGTGGGTATGGGTCTGGCGGAGTGGGTTTGGGTCTGGCGGAGTGGGTTTGGGTCTGGCAGAGTGTGTTAGCGTCTGGCGGAGTGGGTTTGTGTCTGGCGGAGTGGCTTCGGGTCTGGCGGAGTGGGTTGGGGTCTGGCGGAGTGGGTTCGGGTCTGGCGGAGTGGGTTCAGGTCTGGCGGAGTGGGTTCGGGTCTGGCGGAGTGGGTTGGGGTCTGGCGGAGTGGGGTTGTGTCTGGCGGAGTGGGCTTGGGTCTGGCGGAGTGGGTTTGTGTCTGGCGGAGTGGGTTTGGGGCTGGCGGAGTGGGTTTCTGTCTGGCGGAGTGGGTTTGGGTCTGGCGGAGTGGCTTTGGGCCTGGCGGAGTGGGTTTGAGTCTGGCGGATTGGGTTTGGGTCTGGCGGAGTGGGTTTGGGCCTGGCGGAGTGGGTTTGAGTCTGGCGGAGTGGGTTCGGGTCTGGCGGAGTGGGTTCGGGACTGGCGGAGTGGGTTGGGGTCTGGCGGAGTGGGTTTGGGTCTGGCGGAGTGGGTTTTGGTCTGGCGGAGTGGGTTTGGGTCTGGCGGAGTGGGTTTGGGTCTGGCGGAGTAGGTTTTTGGTCTGGCGGAGTGGGTTCGGGTCTGGCGGAGTGGGTTCGGGTATGGCGGAGTTGGTTCGGGTCTGGCGGAGTGGGTTCGGGACTGGCGGAGTGGGTTTGGTTCTGGCGGAGTTGGTTTAGGTCTGGCGGAGTGGGTTCGGGTCTGTCGGAGTGGGTTGGGGTCTGGCGGAGTGGGTTGGGGTCTGGCGGAGTGGGTTCGGGTCTGGCGGAGTGGGTTCGGGTCTGTATGAGTGGGTTCGGGTCTGGCGGAGTGGGTTGGGGTCTGGCGGAGTGGGTTCGGGTTTGGCGGAGTGGGTTTGGGTCTGGCGGAGTTGGTTTAGGTCTGGCGGAGTGGGTTTGGGTCTGGCGGAGTGGGTTTGGGTCTGGCGGAGTGGGCTTGGGTGTGGCGGAGTGGGTTGGGGTCTGGCGGAGTGGGGTTGGGTCTGGCGGAGTGGGCTTGGGTCTGGCGGAGTGGGTTTGGGTCTGGCGGAGTGGGTTTGTGTCAGGCGGAGTGGGTTTGGGCCTGGCGGAGTGGGTTTGGGTCTGGCGGAGTGGGTTCGGGACTAGAGGACTGGGTTGGGGTCTGGCGGAGTGGGTTGGGGTCTGGCGGAGTGGGTTCGGGTCTGGCGGAGTGGGTTCGGGTCTGGCGGAGTAGGTTATGGTCTGGCGGAGTGGGTTCGGGTCTGTCGGAGTGGGTTGGGGTCTGGCGGAGTGGGTTGGAGTCTGGCGGAGTGGGCTCGGGACAGGCGGAGTGGGTTTGGGTCTGGCGGAGTTGGTTTAGGTCTGGCGGAGTGGGTTCGGGTCTGTCAGAGTGGGTTGGGGTCTGGCGGAGTGGGTTCGGGTCTGGCGGAGTGGGTTCGGGTCTGTATGAGTGGGTTCGGGTCTGGCGGAGTGGGTTGGGGTCTGGCGGAGTGGGTTCGGGTTTGGCGGAGTGGGTTTGGGTCTGGCGGAGTTGGTTTAGGTCTGGCGGAGTGGGTTTGGGTCTGGCGGAGTGGGTTTGGGTCTGGCGGAGTGGGCTTGGGTGTGGCGGAGTGGGTTGGGGTCTGGCGGAGTGGGGTTGGGTCTGGCGGAGTGGGCTTGGGTCTGGCGGAGTGGGTTTGGGTCTGGCGGAGTGGGTTTGTGTCAGGCGGAGTGGGTTTGGGCCTGGCGGAGTGGGTTTGAGTCTGGCGGAGTGGGTTTGGGTCTGGCGGAGTGGGTTTGGGCCTGGCGGAGTGGGTTTGAGTCTGGCGGAGTGCATTGGGGTCTGGCGGAGTGGGTTCGGGTCTGGCGGAGTGGGTTTGGGACTGGCGGAGTGGGTTGGGGTCTGGCGGAGTGGGTATGGGTCTGGCGGAGTGGGTTTGGGTCTGGCGGAGTGGGTTTTTGGTCTGGCGGAGTGGGTTCGGGTCTGGCGGAGTGGGTTCGGGTATGGCGGAGTTGGTTCGGGTCTGGCGGAGTGGGTTCGGGACTAGAGGAGTGGGTTGGGGTCTGGCGGAGTAGGTTGGGGTCTGGCGGAGTGGATTCGGGTCTGGCGGAGTGGGTTCGGGTCTGGCGGAGTAGGTTATGGTCTGACGGAGTGGCTTCGGGTCTGGCGGAGTGGGTTGGGGTCTAGCGGAGAGGGTTGGAGTCTGGCGGAGTGGGCTCGGGACTGGCGGAGTGGGTTTGGGTCTGGCGGAGTTGGTTTAGGTCTGGCTGAGTGGGTTCGGGTCTGTCGGAGTGGGTTGGGGTCTGGCGGAGTGGGTTGGGGTCTGGCGGAGTGGGTTTGGGTCTGGCGGACTGGGTTCGGGTCTGTACGAGTGGGTTCGGGTCTGGCGGAGTGGGTTGGGGTCTGGCGGAGTGGGTTCGGGTTTGGCGGAGTGGGTTTGGGTCTGGCGGAGTTGGTTTAGGTCTGGCGGAGTGGGTTTGGGTCTGGCGGAGTGGGTTTGGGTCTGGCGGAGTGGGCTTGGGTGTGGCGGAGTGGGTTGGGGTCTGGCGGAGTGGGGTTGGGTCTGGCGGAGTGGGCTTGGGTCTGGCAGAGTGGGTTTGGGTCTGGCGGAGTGGGTTTGTGTCTGGCGGAGTGGGTTTGGGCCTGGCGGAGTGGGTTTGAGTCTGGCGGAGTGGGTTGGGGTCTGGCGGAGTGGGTTCGGGTCTGGCGGAGTGGGTTTGGGGCTGGCGGAGTGGGTTGGGGTCTGGCGGAGTGGGTTTGGGTCTGGCGGAGTGGGTTTGGGTCTGGCGGAGTGGGTTTGGGTCTGGCGGGGTGGGTTTGGGTCTGGCGGAGTGGGTTTTTGGTCTGGCGGAGTGGGTTCGGGTCTGTCGGAGTGGGTTGGGGTCTGGCGGAGTGGGTTGGGGTCTGGCGGAGTGGGTTCGGGTCTGTCGGAGTGGGTTGGGGTCTGGCGGAGTGGGTTGGGGTCTGGCGGAGTGGGTTCGGGTCTGTCGGAGTGGGTTTGGGTCTGGCGGAGTGGGTTTGTGTCTGGATGAGTGGGTTTGGGTCTGGCGGAGTGGGTTTGGTTCTGGCGGAGTGGGTTTTTGGTCTGGCGGAGTGGGTTTGGGTCCGGCGGAGTGGGTTTGGTTCTGGCGGAGTGGGTTTGGGTCTGGCAGAGTGTGTTTGGGTCTGGCGGAGTGGGTTTTTGGTCTGGCGGAGTGGGTTCGGGTCTGGCGGAGTGGGTTCGGGTATGGCGGAGTTGGTTCGGGTCTGGCGGAGTGGGTTCGGGACTAGAGGAGTGGGTTGGGGTCTGGCGGAGTGGGTTGGGGTCTGGCGGAGTGGGTTCGGGTCTGGCGGAGTGGGTTCGGGTCTGGCGGAGTAGGTTATGGTCTGGCGGAGTGGGCTCGGGACTGGCGGAGTGGGTTTGGGTCTGGCGGAGTTGGTTTAGGTCTGGCGGAGTTGGTTTGTGTCTGGTGGAGTGGGTTTGGGTCAGGCGGAGTGGGTTTGGGTCTGGCGGAGTGGGTTTGGGTCTGGCAGAGTGTGTTAGGGTCTGGCGGAGTGGGTTTGGGTCTGGCGGAGTGGCTTCGGGTCTGGCGGAGTGGGTTGGGGTCTGGCGGATTGGGTTTGGGTCTGGCGGAGTGGGTTCAGGTCTGGCGGAGTGGGTTCGGGTCTGGCGGAGTGGGTTGGGGTCTGGCGGAGTGGGGTTGGGTCTGGCGGAGTGGGCTTGGGTCTGGCGGAGTGGGTTTGTGTCTGGCGGAGTGGGTTTGGGGCTGGCGGAGTGGGTTTCTGTCTGGCGGAGTGGGTTTGGGTCTGGCGGAGTGGGTTTGGGTCTGGCGGAGTGGGTTTGGGCCTGGCGGAGTGGGTTTGAGTCTTGTGGAGTGGGTTTGGGTCTTGCGGAGTGGGTTTGGGCCTGGCGGAGTGGGTTTGAGTCTGGCGGAGCGGGTTGGGGTCTGGCGGAGTGGGTTCGGGTCTGGCGGAGTGGGTTCGGGACTGGCGGAGTGGGTTGGGGTCTGGCGGAGTGGGTTTGGGTCTGGCGGAGTGGGTTTGGGTCTGGCGGAGTGGGTTTGGGTCTGGCGGAGTGGGTTTGGGTCTGGCGGAGTGGGTTTTTGGTCTGGCGGAGTGGGTTCGGGTCTGGCGGAGTTGGTTCGGGTCTGGCGGAGTGGGTTCGGGACTAGAGGAGTGGGTTGGGGTCTGGCGGAGTGGGTTGGGGTCTGGCGGAGTGGGTTGGGGTCTGGCGGAGTGGGTTCGGGTCTGGCGGAGTAGGTTATGGTCTGGCGGAGTGGGTTCGGGTCTGTCGGAGTGGGTTGGGGTCTGGCGGAGTGGGTTGGAGTCTGGCGGAGTGGGTTTGAGTCTGGCGGAGCGGGTTGGGGTCTGGCGGAGTGGGTTCGGGTCTGGCGGAGTGGGTTCGGGACTGGCGGAGTGGGTTGGGGTCTGGCGGAGTGGGTTTGGGTCTGGCGGAGTGGGTTTGGGTCTGGCGGAGTGGGTTTGGGTCTGGCGGAGTGGGTTTGGGTCTGGCGGAGTGGGTTTTTGGTCTGGCGGAGTGGGTTCGGGTCTGGCGGAGTTGGTTCGGGTCTGGCGGAGTGGGTTCGGGACTAGAGGAGTGGGTTGGGGTCTGGCGGAGTGGGTTGGGGTCTGGCGGAGTGGGTTGGGGTCTGGCGGAGTGGGTTCGGGTCTGGCGGAGTAGGTTATGGTCTGGCGGAGTGGGTTCGGGTCTGTCGGAGTGGGTTGGGGTCTGGCGGAGTGGGTTGGAGTCTGGCGGAGTGGGCTCGGGACTGGCGGAGTGGGTTTGGGTCTGGCGGAGTTGGTTTAGGTCTGGCGGAGTGGGTTCGGGTCTGTTGGAGTGGGTTGGGGTCTGGCGGAGTGGGTTGGGGTCTGGCGGAGTGGGTTCGGGTCTGGCGCAGTGGGTTTGGGTCTGGCGGAGTGGGTTAGGGTCTGTACGAGTGGGTTTGGGTCTGGCGGAGTGGGTTTGGGTCTGGCGGAGTGGGTTTGGGTCTGGCGGAGTTGGTTTGGTTCTGGCGGAGTGGGTTTGGGTCTGGATGAGTGGGTTTGGGTCTGGCGGAGTTGGTTTGTGTCTGTTGGAGTGGGTTTGGGTCTGGCGGAGTGGGTTTGGGTCTGGCGGAGTGGCTTCGGGTCTGGCGGAGTGGGTTGGGGTCTGGCGGAGTGGGTTCGGGTGTGGCGGAGTGGGTTCAGGTCTGGCGGAGTGGGTTCGGGTCTGGCGGAGTGGGTTGGGGTCTGGCGGAGTGGGGTTGGGTCTGGCGGAGTGGGCTTGGGTCTGGCGGAGTGGGTTTGTGTCTGGCGGAGTGGGTTTGGGGCTGGCGGAGTGGGTTTCTGTCTGGCGGAGTGGGTTTGGGCCTGGCGGAGTGGGTTTGAGTCTGGCGGAGTGGGTTGGGGTCTGGCGGAGTGGGTTCGGGTCTGGCGGAGTGGGTTTGGGTCTGGCGGAGTGGGTTTGGGTCTGGCAGAGTGTGTTAGGGTCTGGCGGAGTGGGTTCGGGGCTGGCGGAGTGGCTTCGGGTCTGGCGGAGTGGGTTGGGGTCCGGCGGAGTGGGTTCGGGTCTGGCGGAGTGGGTTCAGGTCTGGCGGAGTGGGTTCGGGTCTGGCGGAGTGGGTTGGGGTCTGGCGGAGTGGGGTTGGGTCTGGCGGAGTGGGTTTGGGTCTGGCGGAGTGGGTTTGGGACTGGCGGAGTGGGTTTGTGTCTGGCGGAGTGGGTTTGGGCCTGGCGGAGTGGGTTTGAGTCTGGCGGAGTGGGTTTGGGTCTGGCGGAGTGGGTTGGGGTCTGGCGGAGTGGGTTCGGGACTGGCGGAGTGGGTTGGGGTCTGGCGGAGTGGGTTTGGGTCTGGCGGAGTGGGTTTGGGTCTGGCGGAGTGGGTTTGGGTCTGGTGGAGTGTGTTTGGGTCTGGCGGAGTGGGTTTGGGTCTGGCGGAGTGGGTTGGGGTCTGGCGGAGTGGGTTCGGGACTGGCGGAGTGGGTTGGGGTCTGGCGGAGTGGGTTCGGGTATGGCGGAGTGGGTTCGGGTCTGGCGGAGTGGGTTCGGGACTAGAGGAGTGGGTTGGGGTCTGGCGGAGTGGGTTGGGGTCTGGCGGAGTGGGTTCGGGTCTGGCGGAGTGGGTTCGGGTCTGGCGGAGTAGGTTATGGTCTGGCGGAGTGGGTTCGGGTCTGTCGCAGTGGGTTGGGTTCTGGCGGAGTGGGTTGGAGTCTGGCGGAGTGGGCTCGGGACTGGCGGAGTGGGTTTGGGTCTGGCGGAGTTGGTTTCGGTCTGGCGGAGTGGGTTTGGGTCTGTCGGAGTGGGTTGGGGTCTGGCGGAGTGGGTTGGGGTCTGGCGGAGTGGTTTTGGGTCTGGCCGAGTGGGTTTGTGTCTGGCGGAGTTGGTTTGGGTCTGGCGGAGTGGGTTTGGGTCTGGCGGAGTTGGTTTGTGTCTGGTGGAGTGGGTGTGGGTCTGGCGGAGTGGGTTTGGGTCTGGCAGAGTGTGTTAGGGTCTGGCGGAGTGGGTTGGGGTCTGGCGGCGTGGGTTCGGGTCTGGCGGAGTGGGTTCAGGTCTGGCGGAGTGGGTTCGGGTCTGGCGGAGTGGGTTGGGGTCTGGCGGAGTGGGGTTGGGTCTGGCGGAGTGGGCTTGGGTCTGGCGGAGTGTGTTTTTTCTGGCGGAGTGGGTTTGGGGCTGGCGGAGTGGGTTTCTGTCTGGCGGAGTGGGTTTGGGTCTGGCGGAGTGGGTTTGGGCCTGGCGGAGTGGGTTTGAGTCTGGCGGAGTGGGTTTGGGTCTGGCGGAGTGGGTTTGGGCCTGGCGGAGTGGGTTTGAGTCTGGCGGAGTGGGTTGGGGTCTGGCGGAGTGGGTTCGGGTCTGGCGGAGTGGGTTCGGGACTGGCGGAGTGGGTTGGGGTCTGGCGGAGTGGGTTTGGGTCTGGCGGAGTGGGTTTGGGTCTGGCGGAGTGGGTTTGGGTCTCGCGGAGTTGGTTTGGCTCTGGCGGAGTGGGTTTTTGGTCTGGCGGAGTGGGTTCGGGTCTGGCGGAGTGGGTTCGGGTATGGCGGAGCTGGTTCGGGTCTGGCGGAGTGGGTTCGGGACTAGAGGAGTGGGTTGGGGTCTGGCGGAGTGGGTTGGGGTCTGGCGGAGTGGGTTGGGGTCTTGCGGAGTGGGTTCGGGTCTGGCGGAGTGGGTTCGGGTCTGTACGAGTGGGTTCGGGTCTGGCGGAGTGGGTTTGTGTCTGGCGGAGTTGGTTTGGGTCTGGCGGAGTGGGTTTGGGTCTGGCGGAGTTGGTTTGTGTCTGGTGGAGTGGGTATGGGTCTGGCGGAGTGGGTTTGGGTCTGGCAGAGTGTGTTAGGGTCTGGCGGAGTGGGTTGGGGTCTGGCGGAGTGGGTTCGGGTCTGGCGGAGTGGGTTCAGGTCTGGCGGAGTGGGTTCGGGTCTGGCGGAGTGGGTTGGGGTCTGGCGGAGTGGGGTTGGGTCTGGCGGAGTGGGTTTGGGTCTGGCGGAGTGGGTTTGGGCCTGGCGGAGTGGGTTTGAGTCTGGCGGAGTGGGTTGGGGTCTGGCGGAGTGGGTTCGGGTCTGGCGGAGTGGGTTCGGGACTGGCGGAGTGGGTTGGGGTCTGGCGGAGTGGGTTTGGGTCTGGCGGAGTGGGTTTGGGTCTGGCAGAGTGGGTTTGGGTCTGGCGGAGTTGGTTTGGCTCTGGCGGAGTGGGTTTTTGGTCTGGCGGAGTGGGTTCGGGTCTGGCGGAGTGGGTTCGGGTATGGCGGAGCTGGTTCGGGTCTGGCGGAGTGGGTTCGGGACTAGAGGAGTGGGTTGGGGTCTGGCGGAGTGGGTTGGGGTCTGGCGGAGTGGGTTGGGGTCTGGCGGAGTGGGTTCGGGTCTGGCGGAGTGGGTTCGGGTCTGTACGAGTGGGTTCGGGTCTGGCGGAGTGGGTTGGGGTCTGGCGGAGTGGGTTCGGGTTTGGCGGAGTGGGTTTGGGTCTGGCGGAGTTGGTTTAGGTCTGGCGGAGTGGGTTTGGGTCTGGCGGAGTGGGTTTGGGTCTGGCGGAGTGGGCTTGGGTGTGGCGGAGTGGGTTGGGGTGTGGCGGAGTGGGCTTGGGTGTGGCGGAGTGGGTTGGGGTCTGGCGGAGTGGGGTTGGGTCTGGCGGAGTGGGCTTGGGTCTGGCGGAGTGGGTTTGGGTCTGGCGGAGTGGGTTTGGGTCTGGCGGAGTGGGTTTGAGTCTGGCGGAGTGGGTTTGGGCCTGGCGGAGTGGGTTTGAGTCTGGCGGAGTGGGTTTGGGTCTGGCGGAGTGGGTTTGGGTCTGGCGGAGTGGGTTGTGGTCTGGCGGAGTGGGTTTGGGTCTGGCGGAGTGGGTTGTGGTCTGGCGGAGTGGGTTTGGGTCTGGCGGAGTGGGTTTGGGCCTGGCGGAGTGGGTTTGGGTCTGGCGGAGTGGGTTGTGGTCTGGCGGAGTGGGTTTGGGTCTGGCGGAGTGGGTTTGGGCCTGGCGGAGTGGGTTTGAGTCTGGCGGAGTGGGTTTGGGTCTGGCGGAGTGTGTTTGGGTCTGGCGGAGTGGGTTTGAGTCTGGCGGAGTGGGTTGGGGTCTGGCGGAGTGGGTTCGGGACTGGCGGAGTGGGTTGGGGTCTGGCGGAGTGGGTTCGGGTATGGCGGAGTGGGTTGGGGTCTGGCGGAGTGGGTTCGGGACTAGAGGAGTGGGTTGGGGTCTGGCGGAGTGGGTTGGGGTCTGGCGGAGTGGGTTGGGGTCTGGCGGAGTGGGTTCGGGTCTGGCGGAGTAGGTTATGGTCTGGCGGAGTGGGTTCGGGTCTGTCGGAGTGGGTTGGGTTCTGGCGGAGTGGGTTGGAGTCTGGCGGAGTGGGCTCGGGACTGGCGGAGTGGGTTTGGGTCTGGCGGAGTTGGTTTAGGTCTGGCGGAGTGGGTTTGGGTCTGTCGGAATGGGTTGTGGTCTGGCGGAGTGGGTTGGGGTCTGGCGGAGTGGTTTTGGGTCTGGCCGAGTGGGTTTGTGTCTGGCGGAGTTGGTTTGGGTCTGGCGGAGTGGGTTTGGGTCTGGCGGAGTTGGTTTGTGTCTGGTGGAGTGGGTATGGGTCTGGCGTAGTGGGTTTGGGTCTGGCAGAGTGTGTTAGGGTCTGGCGCAGTGGGTTGGGGTCTGGCGGAGTGGGTTCGGGTCTGGCGGAGTGGGTTCAGGTCTGGCGGAGTGGGTTCGGGTCTGGCGGAGTGGGTTGGGGTCTGGCGGAGTGGGTTTGGGTCTGGCGGAGTGGGCTTGGGTCTGGCGGAGTGTGTTTGTGTCTGGCGGAGTGGGTTTGGGGCTGGCGGAGTGGGTTTCTGTCTGGCGGAGTGGGTTTGGGTCTGGCGGAGTGGGTTTGGGCCTGGCGGAGTGGGTTTGAGTCTGGCGGAGTGGGTTTGGGTCTGGCGGAGTGGGTTTGGGCCTGGCGGAGTGGGTTTGAGTCTGGCGGAGTGGGTTGGGGTCTGGCGGAGTGGGTTCGGGTCTGGCGGAGTGGGTTCGGGACTGGCGGAGTGGGTTGGGGTCTGGCGGAGTGGGTTTGGGTCTGGCGGAGTGGGTTTGGGTCTGGCGGAGTGGGTTTGGGTCTGGCGGAGTTGGTTTGGCTCTGGCGGAGTGGGTTTTTGGTCTGGCGGAGTGGGTTCGGGTCTGGCGGAGTGGGTTCGGGTATGGCGGAGCTGGTTCGGGTCTGGCGGAGTGGGTTCGGGACTAGAGGAGTGGGTTGGGGTCTGGCGGAGTGGGTTGGGGTCTGGCGGAGTGGGTTGGGGTCTGGCGGAGTGGGTTCGGGTCTGGCGGAGTGGGTTCGGGTCTGTACGAGTGGGTTCGGGTCTGGCGGAGTGGGTTGGGGTCTGGCGGAGTGGGTTCGGGTTTGGCGGAGTGGGTTTGGGTCTGGTGGAGTTGGTTTAGGTCTGGCGGAGTGGGTTTGGGTCTGGCGGAGTGGGTTTGGGTCTGGCGGAGTGGGCTTGGGTGTGGCGGAGTGGGTTGGGGTCTGGCGGAGTGGGGTTGGGTCTGGCGGAGTGGGCTTGGGTCTGGCGGAGTGGGTTTGGGTCTGGCGGAGTGGGCTTGGGTGTGGCGGAGTGGGTTGGGATCTGGCGGAGTGGGGTTGGGTCTGGCGGAGTGGGCTTGGGTCTGGCGGAGTGGGTTTGGGTCTGGCGGAGTGGGTTTGGGTCTGGCGGAGTGGGTTTGGGCCTGGCGGAGTGGGTTTGAGTCTGGCGGAGTGGGTTTGGGTCTGGCGGAGTGGGTTTGGGGCTTGCGGAGTGGGTTTGAATCTGGCGGACTGGGTTGGGGTCTGGCGGAGTGGGTTCGGGTCTGGCGGAGTGGGTTCGGGACTGGCGGAGTGGGTTGGGGTCTGGCGGAGTGGGTTTGGGTCTGGCGGAGTGGGTTTTTGGTCTGGCGGAGTGTGTTTGTGTCTGGCGGAGTGGGTTTGGGGCTGGCGGAGTGGGTTTCTGTCTGGCGGAGTGGGTTTGGGTCTGGCGGAGTGGGTTTGGGCCTGGCGGAGTGGGTTTGAGTCTGGCGGAGTGGGTTTGGGTCTGGCGGAGTGGGTTTGGGCCTGGCGGAGTGGGTTTGAGTCTGGCGGAGTGGGTTGGGGTCTGGCGGAGTGGGTTCGGGTCTGGCGGAGTGGGTTCGGGACTGGCGGAGTGGGTTGGGGTCTGGCGGAGTGGGTTTGGGTCTGGCGGAGTGGGTTTGGGTCTGGCGGAGTGGGTTTGGGTCTGGCGGAGTTGGTTTGGCTCTGGCGGAGTGGGTTTTTGGTCTGGCGGAGTGGGTTCGGGTCTGGCGGAGTGGGTTCGGGTATGGCGGAGCTGGTTCGGGTCTGGCGGAGTGGGTTCGGGACTAGAGGAGTGGGTTGGGGTCTGGCGGAGTGGGTTGGGGTCTGGCGGAGTGGGTTGGGGTCTGGCGGAGTGGGTTCGGGTCTGGCGGAGTGGGTTCGGGTCTGTACGAGTGGGTTCGGGTCTGGCGGAGTGGGTTGGGGTCTGGCGGAGTGGGTTCGGGTTTGGCGGAGTGGGTTTGGGTCTGGCGGAGTTGGTTTAGGTCTGGCGGAGTGGGTTTGGGTCTGGCGGAGTGGGTTTGGGTCTGGCGGAGTGGGCTTGGGTGTGGCGGAGTGGGTTGGGGTCTGGCGGAGTGGGGTTGGGTCTGGCGGAGTGGGCTTGGGTCTGGCGGAGTGGGTTTGGGTCTGGCGGAGTGGGCTTGGGTGTGGCGGAGTGGGTTGGGGTCTGGCGGAGTGGGGTTGGGTCTGGCGGAGTGGGCTTGGGTCTGGCGGAGTGGGTTTGGGTCTGGCGGAGTGGGTTTGGGTCTGGCGGAGTGGGTTTGGGCCTGGCGGAGTGGGTTTGAGTCTGGCGGAGTGGGTTTGGGTCTGGCGGAGTGGGTTTGGGGCTTGCGGAGTGGGTTTGAATCTGGCGGACTGGGTTGGGGTCTGGCGGAGTGGGTTCGGGTCTGGCGGAGTGGGTTCGGGACTGGCGGAGTGGGTTGGGGTCTGGCGGAGTGGGTTTGGGTCTGGCGGAGTGGGTTTGGGTCTGGCGGAGTGGGTTTGGGTCTCGCGGAGTGGGTTTGGGTCTGGCGGAGTGGGTTTGGGTCCGGCGGAGTGGGTTTTTGGTCTGGCGGAGTGGGTTGGGGTCTGGCGGAGTGGGTTGGGGTCTGGCGGAGTGGGTTGGTGTCTGGCGGAGTGGGTTCGGGTCTGGCAGGGTGGGTTATGGTCTGGCGGAGTGGGTTCGGGTCTGTCGGAGTGGGTTGGGGTCTGGCGGAGTGGGCTCGGGACTGGCGGAGTGGGTTTGGGTCTGGCGGAGTTGGTTTAGGTCTGGCGGAGTGGGTTCGGGTCTGTCGGAGTTGGGTTGTGGTCTGGCGGAGTGGGTTGGGGTCTGGCGGAGTGGTTTTGGGTCTGAATGAGTGGGTTTGGGTCTGGCGGAGTGGGTTTGTGTCTGGATGAGTGGGTTTGGGTCTGGCGGAGTGGGTTTGGGTCTGGCGGAGTGGGTTTGGGTGTGGCGGAGTTGGTTTGGGTCTGGCGGAGTGGGTTTGGGTCTGGCGGAGTGGGTTTGGGCCTGGCGGAGTGGGTTTGAGTCTGGCGGAGTGGGTTGGGGTCTGGCGGAGTGGGTTCGGGTCTGGCGGAGTGGGTTCGGGACTGGCGGAGTGGGTTGGGGTCTGGCGGAGTGGGTTTGGGTCTGGCGGAGTCGGTTTGGGTCTGGCGGAGTGGGTTTGGGTCTGGCGGAGTGTGTTTGGGTCTGGCGGAGTGGGTTTGGGTCTGGCAGAGTGGGTTTTTGGTCTGGCGGAGTGGGTTCGGGTCTGGCGGAGTGGGTTCGGGTATGGCGGAGTGGGTTCGGGTCTGGCGGAGTGGGTTCGGGACTAGAGGAGTGGGTTGGGGTCTGGCGGAGTGGGTTGGGGTCTGGCGGAGTGGGTTCGGGTCTGGCGGAGTGGGTTCGGGTCTGGCGGAGTAGGTTATGGTCTGGCGGAGTGGGTTCGGGTTTGTCGGAGTGGGTTGGGGTCTGGCGGAGTGGGTTGGGGTGTGGCGGAGTGGTTTTGGGTCTGGATGAGTGGGTTTGGGTCTGGCGGAGTGGGTTTGTGTCTGGATGAGTGGGTTTGGGTCTGGCGGAGTGGGTTTGGGTCTGGCGGAGTGGGTTTGGGTCTGGCGGAGTTGGTTTGGGTCTGGCGGAGTGGGTTTGGGCTGGCGGAGTGGGTTCGGTTCTAGCGGAGTGGGTTCGGGTATGGCGGAGTGGGTTCGGGTCTGGCGGAGTGGGTTCGGGACTAGAGGAGTGGGTTGGGGTCTGGCGGAGTGGGTTGGGGTCTAGCGGAGTGGGTTGGGGTCTGGCGGAGTGGGTTCGGGTCTGCCGGAGTGGGTTCGGGTCTGGCGGAGTAGGTTATGGTCTGGCGGAGTGGGTTCGGGTCTGTCGGAGTGGGTTGGGTTCTGGCCTAGTGGGTTGGAGCCTGGCGGAGTGGGCTCGGGACTGGCGGAGTGGGTTTGGGTCTGGCGGAGTGGGTTGGGGTCTGGCGGAGTGGTTTTGGGTCTGGCGGAGTGGGTTTGTGTCTGGCGGAGTTGGTTTGGGTCTGGCGGAGTGGGTTTGGGTCTGGCGGAGTTGGTTTGTGTCTGGTGGAGTGGGTATGGGTCTGGCGGAGTGGGTTTGGGTCTGGCGGAGTGGGTTTGGGTCGGGCAGAGTGTGTTAGGGTCTGGCGGAGTGGGTTGGGGTCTGGCGGAGTGGGTTGGGGTCTGGCGGAGTGGGTTGGGGTCTGGCGGAGTGGGTTCGGGTCTGGCAGGGTGGGTTATGGTCTGGCGGAGTGGGTTCGTGTCTGTCGGAGTGGGTTGGGGTCTGGCGGAGTGGGCTCGGGACTGGCGGAGTGGGTTTGGGTCTGGCGGAGTTGGTTTAGGTCTGGCGGAGTGGGTTCGTGTCTGTCGGAGTGGGTTGGGGTCTGGCGGAGTAGGTTGGGGTCTGGCGGAGTGGTTTTGGGTCTGGATGAGTGGGTTTGGGTCTGGCGGAGTGGGTTTGTGTCTGGATGAGTGGGTTTGGGTCTGGCGGAGTGGGTTTGGGTCTGGCGGAGTGGGTTTGGGTGTGGCGGAGTTGGTTTGGGTCTGGCGGAGTGGGTTTGGGTCTGGCGGAGTGGGTTCGGGTCTGGCGGAGTGGGTTTGGGTCTGGCGGAGTAGGTTATGGTCTGGCGGAGTGGGTTCGGGTCTGTCGGAGTGGGTTGGGGTCTGGCCTAGTGGGTTGGAGTCTGGCGGAGTGGGCTCGGGACTGGCGGAGTGGGTTTGGGTCTGGCGGAGTGGGTTGGGGTCTGGCGGAGTGGTTTTGGGTCTGGCCGAGTGGGTTTGTGTCTGGCGGAGTTGGTTTGGGTCTGGCGGAGTGGGTTTGGGTCTGGCGGAGTTGGTTTGTGTCTGGTGGAGTGGGTATGGGTCTGGCGGAGTTGGTTTGGGTCTGGCGGAGTGGGTTTGGGTCTGGCAGAGTGTGTTAGGGTCTGGCGGAGTGGGTTGGGGTCTGGCGGAGTGGGCTCGGGACTGGCGGAGTGGGTTTGGGTCTGGCGGAGTTGGTTTAGGTCTGGCGGAGTGGGTTCGGGTCTGTCGGAGTGGGTTGGGGTCTGGCGGAGTGGGTTGGGGTCTGGCGGAGTGGTTTTGGGTCTGGATGAGTGGGTTTGGGTCTGGCGGAGTGGGTTTGTGTCTGGATGAGTGGGTTTGGGTGTGGCGGAGTGGGTTTGGGTCTGGCGGAGTGGGTTTGGGTGTGGCGGAGTTGGTTTGGGTCTGGCGGAGTGGGTTTGGGCCTGGCGGAGTGGGTTTGAGTCTGGCGGAGTGGGTTGGGGTCTGGCGGAGTGGGTTTGGGTCTGGCCGAGTGGGTTTGTGTCTGGCGGAGTTGGTTTGGGTCTGGCGGAGTGGGTTTGGGTCTGGCGGAGTTGGTTTGTGTCTGGTGGAGTGGGTATGGGTCTGGCGGAGTGGGTTTGGGTCTGGCGGAGTGGGTTTGGGTCTGGCAGAGTGTGTTAGGGTCTGGCGGAGTGGGTTGGGGTCTGGCCTAGTGGGTTGGAGTCTGGCGGAGTGGGCTCGGGACTGGCGGAGTGGGTTTGGGTCTGGCGGAGTGGGTTGGGGTCTGGCGGAGTGGTTTTGGGTCTGGCCGAGTGGGTTTGTGTCTGGCGGAGTTGGTTTGGGTCTGGCGGAGTGGGTTTGGGTCTGGCGGAGTTGGTTTGTGTCTGGTGGAGTGGGTATGGGTCTGGCGGAGTGGGTTTGGGTCTGGCGGAGTGGGTTTGGGTCTGGCAGAGTGTGTTAGGGTCTGGCGGAGTGGGTTGGGGTCTGGCGGAGTGGGTTGGGGTCTGGCGGAGTGGGTTGGGGTCTGGCGGAGTGGGTTCGGGTCTGGCAGGGTGGGTTATGGTCTGGCGGAGTGGGTTCGGGTCTGTCGGAGTGGGTTGGGGTCTGGCGGAGTGGGCTCGGGACTGGCGGAGTGTGTTTGGGTCTGGCGGAGTTGGTTTAGGTCTGGCGGAGTGGGTTCGGGTCTGTCGGAGTGGGTTGGGGTCTGGCGGAGTGGGTTGGGGTCTGGCGGAGTGGTTTTGGGTCTGGATGAGTGGGTTTGGGTCTGGCGGAGTGGGTTTGTGTCTGGATGAGTGGGTTTGGGTCTGGCGGAGTGGGTTTGGGTCTGGCGGAGTGGGTTTGGGTGTGGCGGAGTTGGTTTGGGTCTGGCGGAGTGGGTTTGGGCCTGGCGGAGTGGGTTTGAGTCTGGCGGAGTGGGTTGGGGTCTGGCGGAGTGGGTTTGGGTCTGGCGGAGTCGGTTTGGGTCTGGCGGAGTGGGTTTGGGTCTGGCGGAGTGTGTTTGGGTCTGGCGGAGTGGGTTTGGGTCTGGCGGAGTGGGTTTTTGGTCTGGCGGAGTGGGTTCGGGTCTGGCGGAGTGGGTTCGGGTATGGCGGAGTGGGTTTGGGTCTGGCGGAGTGGGTTCGGGACCAGAGGAGTGGGTTGGGGTCTGGCGGAGTGGGTTGGGGTCTGGCGGAGTGGGTTCGGGTCTGGCGGAGTGGGTTCGGGTCTGGCGGAGTAGGTTATGGTCTGGCGGAGTGGGTTCGGGTCTGTCGGAGTGGGTTGGGGTCTGGCCTAGTGGGTTGGAGTCTGGCGGAGTGGGCTCGGGACTGGCGGAGTGGGTTTGGGTCTGGCAGAGTGGGTTGGGGTCTGGCGGAGAGGTTTTGGGTCTGGCCGAGTGGGTTTGTGTCTGGCGGAGTTGGTTTGGGTCTGGCGGAGTGGGTTTGGGTCTGGCGGAGTTGGTTTGTGTCTGGTGGAGTGGGTATGGGTCTGGCGGAGTGGGTTTGGGTCTGGCGGAGTGGGTTTGGGTCTGGCAGAGTGTGTTAGGGTCTGGCGGAGTGGGTTTGGGTCTGGCGGAGTGGCTTCGGGTCTGGCGGAGTGGGTTGGGGTCTGGCGGAGTGGGTTCGGGTCTGGCGGAGTGGGTTCAGGTCTGGCGGAGTGGGTTCGGGTCTGGCGGAGTGGGTTGGGGTCTGGCGGAGTGGGGTTGGGTCTGGCGGAGTGGGCTTGGGTCTGGCGGAGTGTGTTTGTGTCTGGCGGAGTGGGTTTGGGGCTGGCGGAGTGGGTTTCTGTCTGGCGGAGTGGGTTTGGGTCTGGCGGAGCGGGTTTGGGCCTGGCGGAGTGGGTTTGAGTCTGGCGGAGTGGGTTTGGGTCTGGCGGAGTGGGTTTGGGCCAGGCGGAGTGGGTTTGAGTCTGGCGGAGTGGGTTGGGGTCTGGCGGAGTGGGTTCGGGTCTGGCGGAGTGCGTTCGGGACTGGCGGAGTGGGTTGGGGTCTGACGGAGTGGGTTTGGGTCTGGCGGAGTGGGTTTGGGTCTGGCGGAGTGGGTTTGGGTCTGGCGGAGTGGGTTTGGCTCTGCCGGAGTGGGTTTTTGGTCTGGCGGAGTGGGTTCGGGTCTGGCGGAGTGGGTTCGGGTATGGCGGAGCTGGTTCGGGTCTGGCGGAGTGGGCTCGGGACTGGCGGAGTGGGTTTGGGTCTGGCGGAGTTGGTTTAGGTCTGGCGGAGTGGGTTCGGGTCTGTCGGAGTGGGTTGGGGTCTGGCGGAGTGGGTTGGGGTCTGGCGGAGTGGGTTCGGGTCTGGCGGAGTGGGTTCGGGTCTGTACGAGTGGGTTCGGGTCTGGCGGAGTGGGTTGGGGTCTGGCGGAGTGGGTTCGGGTTTGGCGGAGTGGGTTTGGGTCTGGCGGAGTTGGTTTAGGTCTGGCGGAGTGGGTTTGGGTCTGGCGGAGTGGGTTTGGGTCTGGCGGAGTGGGCTTGGGTGTGGCGGAGTGGGTTGGGGTCTGGCGGAGTGAGGTTGGGTCTGGCGGAGTGGGCTTGGGTCTGGCGGAGTGGGTTTGTGTCTGGCGGAGTGGGTTTGGGGCTGGCGGAGTGGGTTTGAGACTGGCGGAGTGGGTTGGGGTCTGGCGGAGTGGGTTCGGGTCTGGCGGAGTGGGTTCGGGACTGGCGGAGTGGGTTTGGGTCTGGCGGAGTGGGTTTGGGTCTGGCGGAGTGGGTTTGGGTCTGGCGGAGTGGGTTTGGGTCTGGCGGAGTGGGTTTGGGTCCGGCGGAGTGGGTTTTTGGTCTGGCGGAGTGGGTTCGGGTCTGGCGGATTGGGTTCGGGTATGGCGGAGTGGGTTCGGGTCTGGCGGAGTGGGTTCGGGACTAGAGGAGTGGGTTGGGGTCTGGCGGAGTGGGTTGGGGTCTGGCGGAGTGGGTTCGGGTCTGGCGGAGTGGGTTCGGGTCTGGCGGAGTAGGTTATGGTCTGGCGGAGTGGGTTCGGGTCTGTCGGAGTGGGTTGGGGTCTGGCGGAGTGGGTTGGAGTCTGGCGGAGTGGGCTCGGGACTGGCGGAGTGGGTTTGGGTCTGGCGGAGTTGGTTTAGGTCTGGCGGAGTGGGTTCGGGTCTGTCGGAGTGGGTTGGGGTCTGGCGGAGTGGGTTGGGGTCTGGCGGAGTGGTTTTGGGTCTGGATGAGTGGGTTTGGGTCTGGCGGAGTGTGTTTGTGTCTGGATGAGTGGGTTTGGGTCTGGCGGAGTGGGTTTGGGTCTGGCGGAGTGGGTTTGGGTCTGGCGGAGTGGGTTTGGGTCTGGCGGAGTTGGTTTGTGTCTGGTGGAGTGGGTTTGGGTCTGGCGGAGTGGGTTTGGGTCTGGCGGAGTGGGTTTGGGTCTGGCAGAGTGTGTTAGGGTCTGGCGGAGTGGGTTTGGGTCTGGCGGAGTGGCTTCGTGTCTGGCGGAGTGGGTTGGGGTCTGGCGGAGTGGGTTCGGGTCTGGCGGAGTGGGTTCAGGTCTGGCGGAGTGGGTTCGGGTCTGGCGGAGTGGGTTGGGGTCTGGCGGAGTGGGGTTGGGTCTGGCGGAGTGGGCTTGGGTCTGGCGGAGTGGGTTTGTGTCTGGCGGAGTGGGTTTGGGGCTGGCGGAGTGGGTTTCTGTCTGGCGGAGTGGGTTTGGGTCTGGCGGAGTGGGTTTGGGCCTGGCGGAGTGGGTTTGAGTCTGGCGGAGTGGGTTTGGGTCTGGCGGAGTGGGTTTGGGCCTGGCGGAGTGGGTTTGAGGCTGGCGGAGTGGGTTGGGGTCTGGCGGAGTGGGTTCGGGTCTGGCGGAGTGGGTTCGGGACTGGCGGAGTGGGTTGGGGTCTGGCGGAGTGGGTTTGGGTCTGGCGGAGTGGGTTTGGGTCTGGCGGAGTGGGTTTGGGTCTGGCGGAGTGGGTTTTTGGTCTGGCGGAGTGGGTTCGGGTCTGGTGGAGTGGGTTCGGGTATGGCGGAGTGGGTTCGGGTCTGGTGGAGTGGGTTCGGGACTAGAGGAGTGGGTTGGGGTCTGGCGGAGTGGGTTGGGGTCTGGCGGAGTGGGTTCGGGTCTGGCGGTGTGGGTTCGGGTCTGTACGAGTGGGTTCGGGTCTGGCGGAGTGGGTTGGGGTCTGGCGGAGTGGGTTCGGGTTTGGCGGAGTGGGTTTGGGTCTGGCGGAGTTGGTTTAGGTCTGGCGGAGTGGGTTTGGGTCAGGCGGAGTGGGTTGGGACTGGCGGAGTGGGTTTGGGTCTGGCGGAGTGGGTTTGGGTCTGGCGGAGTGGGTTTGGGCCTGGCGGAGTGGGTTTGGGTCTGGCGGAGTGGGTTTGTGTCTGGCGGAGTGTGTTTGGGTCTGGCGGAGTGGGTTTGGGTCTGGCGGTGTGGGTTTGGGGTCGGGCGGAGTGGGTTAGGGTCTGGCGGAGTGGGTTCGGGTCTGGCGGAGTGGGTTCGGGTTTGGCGGAGTGGGTTCGTGTGTGGCGGAGTGGGTTGGGGTCTGGCGGAGTGGGTTCGGGTCTGTCAGAGTGGGTTCGGGTCTGGCGGATTGGGTCGGGGTCTGGCGGTGTGGGTTCGGGTTTGGCGGAGAGGGTTCGGGTCTGGCGGAGTGGGTTTGAGTCTGGCGGAGTGGGTTTGGGTCTGGCGGAGTGGGTTTGGGCCTGGCGGAGTGGGTTTGAGGCTGGCGGAGTGGGTTGGGGTCTGGCGGAGTGGGTTCGGGTCTGGCGGAGTGGGTTCGGGACTGGCGGAGTGGGTTGGGGTCTGGCGGAGTGGGTTTGGGTCTGGCGGAGTGGGTTTGGGTCTGGCGGAGTGGGTTTGGGTCTGGCGGAGTGGGTTTTTGGTCTGGCGGAGTGGGTTCGGGTCTGGTGGAGTGGGTTCGGGTATGGCGGAGTGGGTTCGGGTCTGGTGGAGTGGGTTCGGGACTAGAGGAGTGGGTTGGGGTCTGGCGGAGTGGGTTGGGGTCTGGCGGAGTGGGTTCGGGTCTGGCGGTGTGGGTTCGGGTCTGTACGAGTGGGTTCGGGTCTGGCGGAGTGGGTTGGGGTCTGGCGGAGTGGGTTCGGGTTTGGCGGAGTGGGTTTGGGTCTGGCGGAGTTGGTTTAGGTCTGGCGGAGTGGGTTTGGGTCTGGCGGAGTGGGTTGGGACTGGCGGAGTGGGTTTGGGTCTGGCGGAGTGGGTTTGGGTCTGGCGGAGTGGGTTTGGGCCTGGCGGAGTGGGTTTGGGTCTGGCGGAGTGGGTTTGTGTCTGGCGGAGTGTGTTTGGGTCTGGCGGAGTGGGTTTGGGTCTGGCGGTGTGGGTTTGGGGTCGGGCGGAGTGGGTTAGGGTCTGGCGGAGTGGGTTCGGGTCTGGCGGAGTGGGTTCGGGTTTGGCGGAGTGGGTTCGTGTGTGGCGGAGTGGGTTGGGGTCTGGCGGAGTGGGTTCGGGTCTGTCAGAGTGGGTTCGGGTCTGGCGGATTGGGTCGGGGTCTGGCGGTGTGGGTTCGGGTTTGGCGGAGAGGGTTCGGGTCTGGCGGAGTGGGTTTGGTTCTGGCGGAGTGTATTGGGGTCTGGCGGAATGGGTTTGGGTCTGGCGGAGTGGGTTTGGGTCAGGCGGAGTGGGTTTGTGTCTGGCGAAGTGGGTTTGGGGTCTGGCGGAGTGGGTTAGGGTCTGGCGGAGTGGGTTTCGGGCTGGCGGAGTGGGTTTGGGTCTGGCGGAGTGTGTTTAGGTCTGGCGGAGTGGGTTTGGGTCTGGCGGAGTGGGTTTGGGGTCTAGCGGAGTGGGTTGGGGTCTGGCGGAGTGGGTTCGGGTGTGGCGGAGTGGGTTTGGGTCTGGCGGAGTGGGTATGGGTCACGCGGAGTGGGTTTGGGGTCTAGCGGAGTGGGTTGGGGTCTGGCGGAGTGGGTTCGGGTGTGGCGGAGTGGGTTCGGGACTGGCGGAGTGGGTTGGGGTCTGGCGGAGTGGGTTTGGGTCTGGCGGAGTGGGTTTGGGTCTGGCGGAGTGGGTATGGGTCTGGCGGAGTGGGTTTGGGTCTGGCGGAGTGGGTTTTTGGTCTGGCGGAGTGGGTTCGGGTCTGGCGGAGTGGGTTTGGGTCTGGCGGAGTGGGTTGGGGTCTGGCGGAGTGGGTTCGGGTATGGCGGAGTGGGTTCGGGTCTGGCGGAGTGGGTTCGGGACTAGAGGAGTGGGTTGGGGTCTGGCGGAATGGGTTGGGGTCTGGCGGAGTGGGTTCGGGTCTGGCGGAGTGGGTTCGGGTCTGGCGGAGTAGGTTATGGTCTGGCGGAGTGGGTTCGGGTCTGTCGGAGTGGGTTGGGGTCTGGCGGAGTGGGTTGGAGTCTTGCGGAGTGGGCTCGGGACTGGCGGAGTGGGTTTGGGTCTGGCGGAGTTGGTTTAGGTCTGGCGGAGTGGGTTGGGGTCTGTCGGAGTGGGTTGGGGTCTGGCGGAGTGGGTTGTGGTCTGGCGGAGTGGGTTCGGGTCTGGCGGAGTGGGTTCGGGTCTGTACGAGTGGGTTCGGGTCTGGCGGAGTGGGTTGGGGTCTGGCGGAGTGGGTTCGGGTTTGGCAGAGTGGGTTTGGGTCTGGCGGAGTTGGTTTAGGTCTGGCGGAGTGGGTTTGGGTCTGGCGGAGTGGGTTTGGGTCTGGCGGAGTGGGTTTGGGTCTGGAGGAATGGGTTTGGGTCTGGCGGGGTGGGTTTGGGTCTGGCGGAGTGTGTTTGGGTCTGGCGGAGTGTGTTTGGGTCTGGCGGAGTGGGTTAGGGTCTGGCGGAGTGGGTTCGTGTGTGGCGGAGTGGGTTGGGGTCTGGCGGAGTGGGTTCGGGTTTGGCGGAGTGGGTTCGTGTGTGGCGGAGTGGGTTGGGGTCTGGCGGAGTGGGTTCGGGTCTGTCAGGGAGGGTTCGGGTCTGGCGGAGTGGGTCGGGGTCTGTCGGTGTGGGTTTGGGGACTGGCGGAGTGGGTTAGGGTCTGGCGGAGTGGGTTTCAGGCTGGCGGAGTGGGTTTGGGTCTGGCGGAGTGTGTTTAGGTCTGGCGGAGTGGGTTTGGGTCTGGCGGAGTGGGTTTGGGACTGGCGGAGTGGGTTGTGGTCTGGCGGAGTGGGTTCGGGTCTGGCGGAGTGGGTTCGGGTCTGTACGAGTGGGTTCGGGTCTGGCGGAGTGGGTTGGGGTCTGGCGGAGTGGGTTCGGGTTTGGCGGAGTGGGTTTGGGTCTGGCGGAGTTGGTTTAGGTCTGGCGGAGTGGGTTTGGGTCTGGCGGAGTGGGTTTGGGTCTGGCGGAATGGGTTTGGGTCTGGCGGAGTGGGTTTGGGTCTGGCGGAGTGGGTTTGGGTCTGGCGGAGTGTGTTTGGGTCTGGCGGAGTGGGTTAGGGTCTGGCGGAGTGGGTTCGTGTGTGGCGGAGTGGGTTGGGGTCTGGCGGAGTGGGTTCGGGTTTGGCGGAGTGGGTTTGTGTGTGGCGGAGTGGGTTGGGGTCTGGCGGAGTGGGTTCGTGTCTGTCAGGGTGGGTTCGGGTCTGGCGGAGTGGGTCGGGGTCTGTCGGTGTGGTTTTGGGGACTGGCGGAGTGGGTTAGGGTCTGGCGGAGTGGGTTTCGGGCTGGCGGAGTGGGTTTGGGTCTGGCGGAGTGTGTTTAGGTCTGGCGGAGTGGGTTTGGGTCTGGCGGAGTGGGTTTGGGACTGGCGGAGTGGGTTTGGGTCTGGCGGAGTGGGTTTGGGTCTGGCGGAGTGGGTTTGGGTCTGGCGGAGTGGGTTTGTGTGTGGCGGAGTGGGTTTGGGTCTGGCGGAGTGGGTTCGGGTCTGGCGGAGTGGGTTCGGGTCTGGCGGAGTGGGTTGGGGTCTGGCGGAGTGGGTTCGGGTCTGGCGGAGTGGGTTTGGGTCTGGCGGAGGGGGTTTGGGTCTGGCGGAGTGTGTTTGGGTCTGGCGCAGTGGGTTGGGGTCTGGCGGAGTGGGTTGGGGTCTGGCGGAGTGGGTTTGGGTCTGGCGGAGTGGGTTTGGGTCTGGCGGAGAGGGTTTGGGTCTGGCGGAGTGGGTTCGGGTCTGGCGGAGTGGGTTCGGGTATGGCGGAGTGGGTTCGGGTCTGGCAGAGTGGGTTCGGGACTAGAGGAGTGGGTTGGGGTCTGGCGGAGTGGGTTGGGGTCTGGCGGAGTGGGTTCGGGTCTGGCGGAGTGGGTTCGGGTCTGGCGGAGTGGGTTGGGGTCTGGCAGAGTGGGTTGGAGTCTTGCGGATTGGGCTCGGGACTGGCGGAGTGGGTTTGGGTCTGGCGGAGTTGGTTTCGGTCTGGCGGAGTGGGTTCGGGTCTGTCGGAGTGGGTTTGGGTCTGGCGGAGTGGGTTTGGGTCTGGCGGAGTGTGTTTGGGTCTGGCGGAGTGGGTTTGGGTCTGGCGGAGTGGGTTTGTGTCTGGCGGAGTGGGTTCGGGTCTGGCGGAGTGGGTTCGTGTTTGGCGGAGTGGGTTCGTGTGTGGCGGAGTGGGTTCGGGTCTGGCGGAGTGGGTTCGGGTCTGTCAGAGTGGGTTCGGGTCTGGTGGAGTGGGTCGGGGTCTGGCGGTGTGGGTTCGGGTTCGGCGGAGAGGGTTCGGGTCTGGCGGAGTGGGTTTGGTTCTGGTGGAGTGAGTTGGGGTCTGGCGGAGTGGGTTTGGGTCTGGCGGAGTGGGTTTGGGTCTGGCGGAGTGGGTTTGGGTCAGGCGGAGTGGGTTTGTGTCTGGCGAAGTGGGTTTGGGGTCTGGCGGAGTGGGTTAGGGTCTGGCGGAGTGGGTTTCGGGCTGGCGGAGTGGGTTTGGGTCTGGCGGAGTGTGTTTAGGTCTGGCGGAGTGGGTTTGGGTCTGGCGGAGTGGGTTTGGGAATGGCGGAGTGGGTTCGGGTTTGGCGGAGTGGGTTTGGGTCTGGCGGAGTGGGTTTGCGTGTGGCGGAGTGGGTTTGGGTCTGGCGGAGTGGGTTTGGGTCAGGCGGAGTGGGTTTGGGGTCTAGCGGAGTGGGTTGGGGTCTGGCGGAGAGGGTTCGGCTGTGGCGGAGTATGTTCGGGTCTGGCGGAGTGGGTTCGGGTCTGGCGGAGTGGGTTCGGGTCTAGCGGAGTGGGTTGGGGTCTGGCGGAGTGGGTTTGGGTCTGGCGGAGTGGTTTCGGGTCTCGCGGAGTGGGTTTGGGTCTGGCGGAGTGTGTTTGGGTCTGGCGCAGTGGGTTGGGGTCTGGCGGAGTGGGTTGGGGTCTGGCGGAGTGGGTTTGGGTCTGGCGGAGTGGGTTAGGGTCTGGCGGAGTGGGTTCGGGTCTGGCGGAGTGGGTTCGGGTCTGGCGGAGTGGGTTCGGGTCTGTCGGTGTGGGTTCGGGTCTGGCGGAGTGGGTTGTGGTCTGGCGGAGTGGGTTCGGGTTTGGCGGAGTGGGTTCAGGTCTGTCGGTGTGGGTTCGGGTCTGGCGGAGTGGGGTCGGGTCTGTCGGTGTGGGTTCGGGTCTGGCGGAGTGGGTTGTGGTCTGGCGGAGTGGGTTCGGGTCTGGGGGAGTGGGTTTGTGTCTGGCGTAGTGGGTTTGGGTCTGGCGGAGTGGGTTTGAGTCTGGCGTAGTGGGTTTGGTGTCTGACGGAGTAGGTTTGTGTCTGGCGGAGTTGGTTTGGGTCTGGCGGAGTGGGTTTGGGTCTGGCGGAGTGGGTTTAGGTCTGGCGGAGTGGGTTCGGGTCTGTCGGAGTGGGTTGGGGTCTGGCGGAGTGGGTTGGGGTCTGGCGGAGTGGGTTGGGGTCTGGCGGAGTGGGTTGGGGTCTGGCGGAGTTGGTTCAGGTCTGGCGGAGTGGGTTAGGGTCTGGCGGAGTGGGTTTGGGTCTGGCGGAGTGGGTTAGGGTCTGGCGGAGTGGGTTCGGGTCTGGCGGAGTGGGTTCGGGTCTGGCGGAGTGGGTTCAGGTCTGGCGGAATGGGTTCGGGTCTGGCGGAGTGGGTTCGGGTCTGTCAGTGTGGGTTAGGGTCTGGGGGAGTGGGTTGTGGTCTGGCGGAGTGGGTTCGGGCATGGCGGAGTGTGTTCGGGTCTGGCGGAGTGGGTTTGGGTCTGGCGGAGTGGGTTTGGGTCTGGCGGAGTGGGTTTGGGTCTGTCGGAGTGGGTTTGGGTCAGGCGGAGTGGGTTTGGGGTCTAGCGGAGTGGGTTGGGGTCTGGCGGAGTGGGTTCGGCTGTGGCGGAGTATGTTCGGGTCTGGCGGAGTGCGTTCGGGTCTGGCGGAGTGGGTTCGGGTCTAGCGGAGTGGGTAAGGGTCTGGCGGAGTGGGTTTGGGTCTGGCGGAGTGGTTTCGGGTCTCGCGGAGTGGGTTTGGGTCTGGCGGAGTGTGTTTGGGTCTGGCGCAGTGGGTTGGGGTCAGGCGGAGTGGGTTGGGGTGTGGCGGAGTGGGTTTGGGTCTGGCGGAGTGGGCTCGGGTCTGGCGGAGTGGGTTCGGGTCTGGCGGAGTGGGTTTGGGTCTGGCGGAGTGGGTTCGGGTCTGTCGGTGTGGGTTCGGGTCTGGCGGAGTGGGTTGTGGTCTGGCGGAGTGGGTTCGGGTTTGGCGGAGTCGGTTAGGATCTGGCGGGGTGGGTTGGGGTCTGGCGGAGTGGGTTGGGGTCTGGCGGAGTGGGTTGCGGTCTGGCGGAGTGGGTTCGGATCTGGCGGAATGGGTTTGGGTCTGGCGGAGTGGGTTTGGGTCTGGCGGAGTGGGGTCGGGTCTGTCGGTGTGGGTTCGGGTCTGGCGGAGTGGGTTGTGTTCTGGCGGATTGGGTTCGGGTCTGGCGGAGTGGGTTTGTGTCTGGCGGAATGGGTTTGGGTCTGGCGGAGTGGGTTTGGGTCTGGCGGAGTGGGTTTGGGTCTGGCGAAGTGGGTTTGGATCTGGCGGTGTGGGTTTGGGGTCTAGCGGAGTGGGTTGGGGTCTGGCGGAGTGGGTTCAGGTCTGGCGGAGTATGTTCGGGTCTGGCGGAGTGGGTTCGGGTCTGGCGGAGTGGGGTCGGTTCTGTCCATGTGGGTTCGGGTCTGGCGGAGTGGGTTGTGGTCTGGCGGAGTGGGTTCGGGTCTGGCGGAGTGGGTTTGTGTCTGGCGGAGTGGGTTTGGGTCTGGCGGAGTGGGTTTGGGTCTGGCGGAGTGGGTTTGGGTCTGGCGAAGTGGGTTTGGGTCTGGCGGAGTGGGTTTGGGGTCTAGCGGAGTGGGTTGGGGTCTGGCGGAGTGGGTTCGGGTCTGGCGGAGTATGTTCGGGTCTGGCGGAGTGAGTTCGTGTCTGGCGGAGTGGGTTCGGGTCTAGCGGAGTATGTTCGGGTCTGGCGGTGTGGGTTTGGGTCTGGCGGAGTGGGTTTTGGTCTGGCGGAGTGGGTTGGGTTCTGGCGGAGTGGGTTGGGGTCTGGCGGAGTGGGTTGGGGTCTGGGGGAGTGGGTTGGAGTCTGGCGGAGTGGGTTCGGATCTGGCGGAGTGGGTTTCGGGTCTGGCGGAGGGGGTTCGGGTCTGGGGGAGTGGGTTTGTGTCTGGCGGAGTGGGTTTGGGTCTGGCGGAGTGGGTTTGAGTCTGGCGGAGTGGGTTTGGCGTCTGACGGAGTAGGTTTGTGTCTGGCGGAGTTGGTTTGGGTCTGGCGGAGTGGGTTTGGGTCTGGCGGAGTGGGTTTAGGTCTGGCGGAGTGGGTTCGGGTCTGTCGGAGTGGGTTGGGGTCTGGCGGAGTGGGTTGGGGTCTGGCGGAGTGGGTTCGGGTCTGGCGGAGTGGGTTCGGGTCTGGCGGAGTTGGTTCCCGTCTGGCGGAGTGGGTTTGGGTCTGGCGGAGTGGGTTCGTGTATGGCGGAGTGTGTTCGGGTCTGGCGGAGTGGGTTTGGGTCTGGCGGAGTGGGTTCGGGTCTGGCGGAGTGGGTTCGATTCTGGCGGAGTGGGTTATGGTCTGGCGGAGTGGGTTCGGGTCTGTCGGAGTGGGTTGGGGTCTGGCGGAGTGGGTTGGGGTCTGGCGGAGTGGGTTCGGGTCTGGCGGAGTGGGTTCGGGTCTGGCGGAGTTGGTTCGGGTCTGGCGGAGTGGGTTAGGGTCTGGCGGAGTGGGTTAAGGTCTGGCGGAGTGTGTTCGGGTCTGGCGGAGTGCGTTCGGGTCTGGCGGAGTGTGTTTGGGTCTGGCGGAGTGGATTCGGGTCTGTCGGTGTGGGTTAGGGTCTGGGGGAGTGGGTTGTGGTCTGGCGGAGTGGGTTCGGGTATGGCGGAGTGGGTGCTGGTCTGGCGGAGTGGATTTGGGTCTGGCAGAGTGGGTTTGGGTATGGCGGAGTGGGTGCGGGTCTGGCGGAGTGGATTTGGGTCTGGCGGAGTGGGTTTGTGTCTGGCGGAGTTGGTTTGGGTCTGGCGGAGTGGGTTTGGGTCTGGCGGAGTGGGTTTAGGTCTGGCGGAGTGGGTTCGGGTCTGTCGGAGTGGGTTCGGGTCTGGCGGAGTGGGTTGGGGTCTGGCGGAGTGGGTTGGGGTCTGGCGGAGTGGGTTCGGGTCTGGCGGAGTTGGTTCAGGTCTGGCGGAGTGGGTTAGGGTCTGGCGGAGTGGGTTTGGGTCTGGCGGAGTGGGTTAGGGTCTGGCGGAGTGGGTTCGGGTCTGGCGGAGTGGGTTCGGGTCTGGCGGAGTGGGTTCCAGTCTGGCGGAGTGGGTTCGGGTCTGGCGGAGTGGGTTTGGGTCTGGCGGAGTGGGTTCGGGTCTGTCAGTGTGGGTTAGGGTCTCGGGGAGTGGGTTGTGGTCTGGCGGAGTGGGTTCGGGCATGGCGGAGTGTGTTCGGGTCTGGCGGAGTGGGTTTGGGTCTGGCGGAGTGGGTTTGGGTCTGGCGGAGTGGGTTCGGGTCGGTCGGAGTGGGTTCGGGTCTGGCAGAGTGGGTTCGGGACTAGAGGAGTGGGTTGGGGTCTGGCGGAGTGGGTTGGGGTCTGGCGGAGTGGGTTCGGGTCTGGCGGAGTGGGTTCGGGTCTGGCGGAGTAGGTTATGGTCTGGCGGAGTGGGTTCGGGTCTGTCGGAGTGGGTTGGGGTCTGGCAGAGTGGGTTGGAGTCTTGCGGAGTGGGCTCGGGACTGGCGGAGTGGGTTTGGGTCTGGCGGAGTTGGTTTCGGTCTGGCGGAGTGGGTTCGGGTCTGTCGGAGTGGGTTGGGGTCTGGCGGAGTGGGTTGGGGTCTGGCGGAGTGGGTTCGGGTCTGGCGGAGTGGGTTCGGGTCTGTACGAGTGGGTTCGGGTCTGGCGGAGTGGGTTGGGGTCTGGCGGAGTGGGTTCGGGTTTGGCGGAGTGGGTTTGGGTCTGGCGGAGTTGGTTTAGGTCTGGCGGAGTGGGTTTGGGTCTGGCGGAGTGGGTTTGGGTCTGGCGGAGTGGGTTGGGGTCTGGCGGAGTGGGTTGGGGTCTGGCGGAGTGGGTTGGGGTCTGGCGGAGTTGGTTCAGGTCTGGCGGAGTGGGTTAGGGTCTGGCGGAGTGGGTTTGGGTCTGGCGGAGTGGGTTAGGGTCTGGCGGAGTGGGTTCGGGTCTGGCGGAGTGGGTTCGGGTCTGGCGGAGTGGGTTCCAGTCTGGCGGAGTGGGTTCGGGTCTGGCGGAGTGGGTTTGGGTCTGGCGGAGTGGGTTCGGGTCTGTCAGTGTGGGTTAGGGTCTCGGGGAGTGGGTTGTGGTCTGGCGGAGTGGGTTCGGGCATGGCGGAGTGTGTTCGGGTCTGGCGGAGTGGGTTTGGGTCTGGCGGAGTGGGTTTGGGTCTGGCGGAGTGGGTTCGGGTCGGTCGGAGTGGGTTCGGGTCTGGCAGAGTGGGTTCGGGACTAGAGGAGTGGGTTGGGGTCTGGCGGAGTGGGTTGGGGTCTGGCGGAGTGGGTTCGGGTCTGGCGGAGTGGGTTCGGGTCTGGCGGAGTAGGTTATGGTCTGGCGGAGTGGGTTCGGGTCTGTCGGAGTGGGTTGGGGTCTGGCAGAGTGGGTTGGAGTCTTGCGGAGTGGGCTCGGGACTGGCGGAGTGGGTTTGGGTCTGGCGGAGTTGGTTTCGGTCTGGCGGAGTGGGTTCGGGTCTGTCGGAGTGGGTTGGGGTCTGGCGGAGTGGGTTGGGGTCTGGCGGAGTGGGTTCGGGTCTGGCGGAGTGGGTTCGGGTCTGTACGAGTGGGTTCGGGTCTGGCGGAGTGGGTTGGGGTCTGGCGGAGTGGGTTTGGGTTTGGCGGAGTGGGTTTGGGTCTGGCGGAGTTGGTTTAGGTCTGGCGGAGTGGGTTTGGGTCTGGCGGAGTGGGTTTGGGTCTGGCGGAGTGGGTTTGGGTCTGGCGGAGTGGGTTTGGGTCTGGCGGAGTGTGTTTGGGTCTGGCGGAGTGGGTTTGGGTCTGGCGGAGTGGGTTTGTGTCTGGCGGAGTGGGTTCGGGTCTGGCGGAGTGGGTTCGTGTTTGGCGGAGTGGGTTCGTGTGTGGCGGAGTGGGTTCGGGTCTGGCGGAGTGGGTTCGGGTCTGTCAGAGTGGGTTCGGGTCTGGTGGAGTGGGTCGGGGTCTGGCGGTGTGGGTTCGGGTTCGGCGGAGAGGGTTCGGGTCTGGCGGAGTGGGTTTGGTTCTGGTGGAGTGAGTTGGGGTCTGGCGGAGTGGGTTTGGGTCTGGCGGAGTGGGTTTGGGTCTGGCGGAGTGGGTTTGGGTCAGGCGGAGTGGGTTTGTGTCTGGCGAAGTGGGTTTGGGGTCTGGCGGAGTGGGTTAGGGTCTGGCGGAGTGGGTTTCGGGCTGGCGGAGTGGGTTTGGGTCTGGCGGAGTGTGTTTGGGTCTGGCGGAGTGGGTTTGGGTCTGGCGGAGTGGGTTTGGGAATGGCGGAGTGGGTTCGGGTTTGGCGGAGTGGGTTTGGGTCTGGCGGAGTGGGTTTGCGTGTGGCGGAGTGGGTTTGGGTCTGGCGGAGTGGGTTTGGGTCAGGCGGAGTGGGTTTGGGGTCTAGCGGAGTGGGTTGGGGTCTGGCGGAGAGGGTTCGGCTGTGGCGGAGTATGTTCGGGTCTGGCGGAGTGGGTTCGGGTCTGGCGGAGTGGGTTCGGGTCTAGCGGAGTGGGTTGGGGTCTGGCGGAGTGGGTTTGGGTCTGGCGGAGTGGTTTCGGGTCTCGCGGAGTGGGTTTGGGTCTGGCGGAGTGTGTTTGGGTCTGGCGCAGTGGGTTGGGGTCTGGCGGAGTGGGTTGGGGTCTGGCGGAGTGGGTTTGGGTCTGGCGGAGTGGGTTCGGGTCTGGCGGAGTGGGTTCGGGTCTGGCGGAGTGGGTTTGGGTCTGGCGGAGTGGGTTCGGGTCTGTCGGTGTGGGTTCGGGTCTGGCGGAGTGGGTTGCGGTCTGGCGGAGTGGGTTCGGGTTTGGCGGAGTGGGTTAGGATCTGGCGGGGTGGGTTGGGGTCTGGCGGAGTGGGTTGGGGTCTTGCGGAGTGGGTTGGGGTCTGGCGGTGTGGGTTCGGATCTGGCGGAATGGGTTCGGGTCTGGCGGAGTGGGTTTGGGTCTGGCGGAGTGGGGTCGGGTCTGTCGGTGTGGGTTCGGGTCTGGCGGAGTGGGTTGTGGTCTGGCGGAGTGGGTTGGGGTCTGGCGGAGTGGGTTCGGGTCTGGCGGAGTATGTTCGGGTCTGGCGGAGTGGGTTCGGGTCTGGCGGAGTGGGGTCGGGTCTGTCCATGTGGGTTCGGGTCTGGCGGAGTGGGTTGTGGTCTGGCGCAGTGGGTTCGGGTCTGGCAGAGTGGGTTTGCGTCTGGCGGAGTGGGTTTGGGTCTGGCGGAGTGGGTTTGGGTCTGGCGGAGTGGGTTTGGGGTCTAGCGGAGTGGGTTGGGGTCTGGCGGTGTGGGGTCGGGTCTGGCGGAGTATGTTCGGGTCTGGCGGAGTGGGTTCGGGTCTGGCGGAGTGGGTTCGGGTCTGGCGGAGTATGTTCGGGTCTGGCGGAGTGGGTTTGGGTCTGGCGGAGTGGGTTTGGGTCTGGCGGAGTGGGTTGGGTTCTGGCGGAGTGGGTTCGGATCTGGCGGAGTGGGTTCGGGTCTGGCGGAGTGGGTTTGGGTCTGGCGGAGTGGGTTTGGGTCTGGCGGAGTGGGTTGGGTTCTGGCGGAGTGGGTTCGTGTGTGGCGGAGTGGGTTGGGGTCTGGCGGAGTGGGTTCGGGTTTGGCGGAGTGGGTTCGTGTGTGGCGGAGTGGGTTGGGGTCTGGCGGAGTGGGTTCGGGTCTGTCAGGGAGGGTTCGGGTCTGGCGGAGTGGGTCGGGGTCTGTCGGTGTGGGTTTGGGGACTGGCGGAGTGGGTTAGGGTCTGGCGGAGTGGGTTTCAGGCTGGCGGAGTGGGTTTGGGTCTGGCGGAGTGTGTTTAGGTCTGGCGGAGTGGGTTTGGGTCTGGCGGAGTGGGTTTGGGACTGGCGGAGTGGGTTGTGGTCTGGCGGAGTGGGTTCGGGTCTGGCGGAGTGGGTTCGGGTCTGTACGAGTGGGTTCGGGTCTGGCGGAGTGGGTTGGGGTCTGGCGGAGTGGGTTCGGGTTTGGCGGAGTGGGTTTGGGTCTGGCGGAGTTGGTTTAGGTCTGGCGGAGTGGGTTTGGGTCTGGCGGAGTGGGTTTGGGTCTGGCGGAGTGGGTTTGTGTCTGGCGGAGTGGGTTCGGGTCTGGCGGAGTGGGTTCGTGTTTGGCGGAGTGGGTTCGTGTGTGGCGGAGTGGGTTCGGGTCTGGCGGAGTGGGTTCGGGTCTGTCAGAGTGGGTTCGGGTCTGGTGGAGTGGGTCGGGGTCTGGCGGTGTGGGTTCGGGTTCGGCGGAGAGGGTTCGGGTCTGGCGGAGTGGGTTTGGTTCTGGTGGAGTGAGTTGGGGTCTGGCGGAGTGGGTTTGGGTCTGGCGGAGTGGGTTTGGGTCTGGCGGAGTGGGTTTGGGTCAGGCGGAGTGGGTTTGTGTCTGGCGAAGTGGGTTTGGGGTCTGGCGGAGTGGGTTAGGGTCTGGCGGAGTGGGTTTCGGGCTGGCGGAGTGGGTTTGGGTCTGGCGGAGTGTGTTTGGGTCTGGCGGAGTGGGTTTGGGTCTGGCGGAGTGGGTTTGGGAATGGCGGAGTGGGTTCGGGTTTGGCGGAGTGGGTTTGGGTCTGGCGGAGTGGGTTTGCGTGTGGCGGAGTGGGTTTGGGTCTGGCGGAGTGGGTTTGGGTCAGGCGGAGTGGGTTTGGGGTCTAGCGGAGTGGGTTGGGGTCTGGCGGAGAGGGTTCGGCTGTGGCGGAGTATGTTCGGGTCTGGCGGAGTGGGTTCGGGTCTGGCGGAGTGGGTTCGGGTCTAGCGGAGTGGGTTGGGGTCTGGCGGAGTGGGTTTGGGTCTGGCGGAGTGGTTTCGGGTCTCGCGGAGTGGGTTTGGGTCTGGCGGAGTGTGTTTGGGTCTGGCGCAGTGGGTTGGGGTCTGGCGGAGTGGGTTGGGGTCTGGCGGAGTGGGTTTGGGTCTGGCGGAGTGGGTTCGGGTCTGGCGGAGTGGGTTCGGGTCTGGCGGAGTGGGTTTGGGTCTGGCGGAGTGGGTTCGGGTCTGTCGGTGTGGGTTCGGGTCTGGCGGAGTGGGTTGCGGTCTGGCGGAGTGGGTTCGGGTTTGGCGGAGTGGGTTAGGATCTGGCGGGGTGGGTTGGGGTCTGGCGGAGTGGGTTGGGGTCTTGCGGAGTGGGTTGGGGTCTGGCGGTGTGGGTTCGGATCTGGCGGAATGGGTTCGGGTCTGGCGGAGTGGGTTTGGGTCTGGCGGAGTGGGGTCGGGTCTGTCGGTGTGGGTTCGGGTCTGGCGGAGTGGGTTGTGGTCTGGCGGAGTGGGTTGGGGTCTGGCGGAGTGGGTTCGGGTCTGGCGGAGTATGTTCGGGTCTGGCGGAGTGGGTTCGGGTCTGGCGGAGTGGGGTCGGGTCTGTCCATGTGGGTTCGGGTCTGGCGGAGTGGGTTGTGGTCTGGCGCAGTGGGTTCGGGTCTGGCGGAGTGGGTTTGCGTCTGGCGGAGTGGGTTTGGGTCTGGCGGAGTGGGTTTGGGTCTGGCGGAGTGGGTTTGGGGTCTAGCGGAGTGGGTTGGGGTCTGGCGGTGTGGGGTCGGGTCTGGCGGAGTATGTTCGGGTCTGGCGGAGTGGGTTCGGGTCTGGCGGAGTGGGTTCGGGTCTGGCGGAGTATGTTCGGGTCTGGCGGAGTGGGTTTGGGTCTGGCGGAGTGGGTTTGGGTCTGGCGGAGTGGGTTGGGTTCTGGCGGAGTGGGTTCGGATCTGGCGGAGTGGGTTCGGGTCTGGCGGAGTGGGTTTGGGTCTGGCGGAGTGGGTTTGGGTCTGGCGGAGTGGGTTGGGTTCTGGCGGAGTGGGTTCGTGTGTGGCGGAGTGGGTTGGGGTCTGGCGGAGTGGGTTCGGGTTTGGCGGAGTGGGTTCGTGTGTGGCGGAGTGGGTTGGGGTCTGGCGGAGTGGGTTCGGGTCTGTCAGGGAGGGTTCGGGTCTGGCGGAGTGGGTCGGGGTCTGTCGGTGTGGGTTTGGGGACTGGCGGAGTGGGTTAGGGTCTGGCGGAGTGGGTTTCAGGCTGGCGGAGTGGGTTTGGGTCTGGCGGAGTGTGTTTAGGTCTGGCGGAGTGGGTTTGGGTCTGGCGGAGTGGGTTTGGGACTGGCGGAGTGGGTTGTGGTCTGGCGGAGTGGGTTCGGGTCTGGCGGAGTGGGTTCGGGTCTGTACGAGTGGGTTCGGGTCTGGCGGAGTGGGTTGGGGTCTGGCGGAGTGGGTTCGGGTTTGGCGGAGTGGGTTTGGGTCTGGCGGAGTTGGTTTAGGTCTGGCGGAGTGGGTTTGGGTCTGGCGGAGTGGGTTTGGGTCTGGCGGAGTGGGTTTGGGTCTGGCGGAATGGGTTTGGGTCTGGCGGAGTGGGTTTGGGTCTGGCGGAGTGGGTTTGGGTCTGGCGGAGTGTGTTTGGGTCTGGCGGAGTGGGTTAGGGTCTGGCGGAGTGGGTTCGTGTGTGGCGGAGTGGGTTGGGGTCTGGCGGAGTGGGTTCGGGTTTGGCGGAGTGGGTTTGTGTGTGGCGGAGTGGGTTGTGGTCTGGCGGAGTGGGTTCGTGTCTGTCAGGGTGGGTTCGGGTCTGGCGGAGTGGGTCGGGGTCTGTCGGTGTGGTTTTGGGGACTGGCGGAGTGGGTTAGGGTCTGGCGGAGTGGGTTTCGGGCTGGCGGAGTGGGTTTGGGTCTGGCGGAGTGTGTTTAGGTCTGGCGGAGTGGGTTTGGGTCTGGCGGAGTGGGTTTGGGACTGGCGGAGTGGGTTTGGGTCTGGCGGAGTGGGTTTGGGTCTGGCGGAGTGGGTTTGGGTCTGGCGGAGTGGGTTTGTGTGTGGCGGAGTGGGTTTGGGTCTGGCGGAGTGGGTTCGGGTCTGGCGGAGTGGGTTCGGGTCTGGCGGAGTGGGTTGGGGTCTGGCGGAGTGGGTTCGGGTCTGGCGGAGTGGGTTTGGGTCTGGCGGAGGGGGTTTGGGTCTGGCGGAGTGTGTTTGGGTCTGGCGCAGTGGGTTGGGGTCTGGCGGACTGGGTTGGGGTCTGGCGGAGTGGGTTTGGGTCTGGCGGAGTGGGTTTGGGTCTGGCGGAGAGGGTTTGGGTCTGGCGGAGTGGGTTCGGGTCTGGCGGAGTGGGTTCGGGTATGGCGGAGTGGGTTCGGGTCTGGCAGAGTGGGTTCGGGACTAGAGGAGTGGGTTGGGGTCTGGCGGAGTGGGTTGGGGTCTGGCGGAGTGGGTTCGGGTCTAGCGGAGTGGGTTCGGGTCTGGCGGAGTAGGTTATGGTCTGGCAGAGTGGGTTCGGGTCTGTCGGAGTGGGTTGGGGTCTGGCAGAGTGGGTTGGAGTCTTGCGGAGTGGGCTCGGGACTGGCGGAGTGGGTTTGGGTCTGGCGGAGTTGGTTTCGGTCTGGCGGAGTGGGTTCGGGTCTGTCGGAGTGGGTTGGGGTCTGGCGGAGTGGGTTGGGGTCTGGCGGAGTGGGTTCGGGTCTGGCGGAGTGGGTTCGGGTCTGTACGAGTGGGTTCGGGTCTGGCGGAGTGGGTTGGGGTCTGGCGGAGTGGGTTCGGGTTTGGCGGAGTGGGTTTGGGTCTGGCGGAGTTGGTTTAGGTCTGGCGGAGTGGGTTTGGGTCTGGCGGAGTGGGTTTGGGTCTGGCGGAGTGGGTTTGGGTCTGGCGGAGTGGGTTTGGGTCTGGCGGAGTGTGTTTGGGTCTGGCGGAGTGGGTTTGGGTCTGGCGGAGTGGGTTTGTGTCTGGCGGAGTGGGTTCGGGTCTGGCGGAGTGGGTTCGTGTTTGGCGGAGTGGGTTCGTGTGTGGCGGAGTGGGTTCGGGTCTGGCGGAGTGGGTTCGGGTCTGTCAGAGTGGGTTCGGGTCTGGTGGAGTGGGTCGGGGTCTGGCGGTGTGGGTTCGGGTTCGGCGGAGAGGGTTCGGGTCTGGCGGAGTGGGTTTGGTTCTGGTGGAGTGAGTTGGGGTCTGGCGGAGTGGGTTTGGGTCTGGCGAAGTGGGTTTGGGTCTGGCGGAGTGGGTTTGGGTCAGGCGGAGTGGGTTTGTGTCTGGCGAAGTGGGTTTGGGGTCTGGCGGAGTGGGTTTGGGTCTGGCGGAGTGGGTTTCGGGCTGGCGGAGTGGGTTTGGGTCTGGCGGAGTGTGTTTAGGTCTGGCGGAGTGGGTTTGGGTCTGGCGGAGTGGGTTTGGGAATGGCGGAGTGGGTTCGGGTTTGGCGGAGTGGGTTTGGGTCTGGCGGAGTGGGTTTGCGTGTGGCGGAGTGGGTTTGGGTCTGGCGGAGTGGGTTTGGGTCAGGCGGAGTGGGTTTGGGGTCTAGCGGAGTGGGTTGGGGTCTGGCGGAGAGGGTTCGGCTGTGGCGGAGTATGTTCGGGTCTGGCGGAGTGGGTTCGGGTCTGGCGGAGTGGGTTCGGGTCTAGCGGAGTGGGTTGGGGTCTGGCGGAGTGGGTTTGGGTCTGGCGGAGTGGTTTCGGGTCTCGCGGAGTGGGTTTGGGTCTGGCGGAGTGTGTTTGGGTCTGGCGCAGTGGGTTGGGGTCTGGCGGAGTGGGTTGGGGTCTGGCGGAGTGGGTTTGGGTCTGGCGGAGTGGGTTAGGGTCTGGCGGAGTGGGTTCGGGTCTGGCGGAGTGGGTTCGGGTCTGGCGGAGTGGGTTCGGGTCTGTCGGTGTGGGTTCGGGTCTGGCGGAGTGGGTTGTGGTCTGGCGGAGTGGGTTCGGGTTTGGCGGAGTGGGTTCAGGTCAGTCGGTGTGGGTTCGGGTCTGGCGGAGTGGGGTCGGGTCTGTCGGTGTGGGTTCGGGTCTGGCGGAGTGGGTTGTGGTCTGGCGGAGTGGGTTCGGGTCTGGGGGAGTGGGTTTGTGTCTGGCGTAGTGGGTTTGGGTCTGGCGGAGTGGGTTTGAGTCTGGCGTAGTGGGTTTGGTGTCTGACGGAGTAGGTTTGTGTCTGGCGGAGTTGGTTTGGGTCTGGCGGAGTGGGTTTGGGTCTGGCGGAGTGGGTTTAGGTCTGGCGGAGTGGGTTCGGGTCTGTCGGAGTGGGTTGGGGTCTGGCGGAGTGGGTTGGGGTCTGGCGGAGTGGGTTGGGGTCTGGCGGAGTGGGTTGGGGTCTGGCGGAGTTGGTTCAGGTCTGGCGGAGTGGGTTAGGGTCTGGCGGAGTGGGTTTGGGTCTGGCGGAGTGGGTTAGGGTCTGGCGGAGTGGGTTCGGGTCTGGCGGAGTGGGTTCGGGTCTGGCGGAGTGGGTTCAGGTCTGGCGGAATGGGTTCGGGTCTGGCGGAGTGGGTTTGGGTCTGGCGGAGTGGGTTCGGGTCTGTCAGTGTGGGTTAGGGTCTGGGGGAGTGGGTTGTGGTCTGGCGGAGTGGGTTCGGGCATGGCGGAGTGTGTTCGGGTCTGGCGGAGTGGGTTTGGGTCTGGCGGAGTGGGTTTGGGTCTGGCGGAGTGGGTTTGGGTCTGTCGGAGTGGGTTTGGGTCAGGCGGAGTGGGTTTGGGGTCTAGCTGAGTGGGTTGGGGTCTGGCGGAGTGGGTTCGGCTGTGGCGGAGTATGTTCGGGTCTGGCGGAGTGCGTTCGGGTCTGGCGGAGTGGGTTCGGGTCTAGCGGAGTGGGTAAGGGTCTGGCGGAGTGGGTTTGGGTCTGGCGGAGTGGTTTCGGGTCTCGCGGAGTGGGTTTGGGTCTGGCGGAGTGTGTTTGGGTCTGGCGCAGTGGGTTGGGGTCAGGCGGAGTGGGTTGGGGTGTGGCGGAGTGGGTTTGGGTCTGGCGGAGTGGGCTCGGGTCTGGCGGAGTGGGTTCGGGTCTGGCGGAGTGGGTTTGGGTCTGGCGGAGTGGGTTCGGGTCTGTCGGTGTGGGTTCGGGTCTGGCGGAGTGGGTTGTGGTCTGGCGGAGTGGGTTCGGGTTTGGCGGAGTCGGTTAGGATCTGGCGGGGTGGGTTGGGGTCTGGCGGAGTGGGTTGGGGTCTGGCGGAGTGGGTTGCGGTCTGGCGGAGTGGGTTCGGATCTGGCGGAATGGGTTTGGGTCTGGCGGAGTGGGTTTGGGTCTGGCGGAGTGGGGTCGGGTCTGTCGGTGTGTGTTCGGGTCTGGCGGAGTGGGTTGTGTTCTGGCGGATTGGGTTCGGGTCTGGCGGAGTGGGTTTGTGTCTGGCGGAATGGGTTTGGGTCTGGCGGAGTGGGTTTGGGTCTGGCGGAGTGGGTTTGGGTCTGGCGAAGTGGGTTTGGATCTGGCGGTGTGGGTTTGGGGTCTAGCGGAGTGGGTTGGGGTCTGGCGGAGTGGGTTCAGGTCTGGCGGAGTATGTTCGGGTCTGGCGGAGTGGGTTCGGGTCTGGCGGAGTGGGGTCGGTTCTGTCCATGTGGGTTCGGGTCTGGCGGAGTGGGTTGTGGTCTGGCGGAGTGGGTTCGGGTCTGGCGGAGTGGGTTTGTGTCTGGCGGAGTGGGTTTGGGTCTGGCGGAGTGGGTTTGGGTCTGGCGGAGTGGGTTTGGGTCTGGCGAAGTGGGTTTGGGTCTGGCGGAGTGGGTTTGGGGTCTAGCGGAGTGGGTTGGGGTCTGGCGGAGTGGGTTCGGGTCTGGCGGAGTATGTTCGGGTCTGGCGGAGTGAGTTCGTGTCTGGCGGAGTGGGTTCGGGTCTGGCGGAGTATGTTCGGGTCTGGCGGTGTGGGTTTGGGTCTGGCGGAGTGGGTTTTGGTCTGGCGGAGTGGGTTGGGTTCTGGCGGAGTGGGTTGGGGTCTGGCGGAGTGGGTTGGGGTCTGGGGGAGTGGGTTGGAGTCTGGCGGAGTGGGTTCGGATCTGGCGGAGTGGGTTTCGGGTCTGGCGGAGGGGGTTCGGGTCTGGGGGAGTGGGTTTGTGTCTGGCGGAGTGGGTTTGGGTCTGGCGGAGTGGGTTTGAGTCTGGCGGAGTGGGTTTGGCGTCTGACGGAGTAGGTTTGTGTCTGGCGGAGTTGGTTTGGGTCTGGCGGAGTGGGTTTGGGTCTGGCGGAGTGGGTTTAGGTCTGGCGGAGTGGGTTCGGGTCTGTCGGAGTGGGTTGGGGTCTGGCGGAGTGGGTTGGGGTCTGGCGGAGTGGGTTCGGGTCTGGCGGAGTGGGTTCGGGTCTGGCGGAGTTGGTTCCCGTCTGGCGGAGTGGGTTTGGGTCTGGCGGAGTGGGTTCGTGTATGGCGGAGTGTGTTCGGGTCTGGCGGAGTGGGTTTGGGTCTGGCGGAGTGGGTTCGGGTCTGGCGGAGTGGGTTCGATTCTGGCGGAGTGGGTTATGGTCTGGCGGAGTGGGTTCGGGTCTGTCGGAGTGGGTTGGGGTCTGGCGGAGTGGGTTGGGGTCTGGCGGAGTGGGTTCGGGTCTGGCGGAGTGGGTTCGGGTCTGGCGGAGTTGGTTCGGGTCTGGCGGAGTGGGTTAGGGTCTGGCGGAGTGGGTTAAGGTCTGGCGGAGTGTGTTCGGGTCTGGCGGAGTGCGTTCGGGTCTGGCGGAGTGGGTTTGGGTCTGGCGGAGTGGATTCGGGTCTGTCGGTGTGGGTTTGGGTCTGGGGGAGTGGGTTGTGGTCTGGCGGAGTGGGTTCGGGTATGGCGGAGTGGGTGCTGGTCTGGCGGGGTGGATTTGGGTCTGGCAGAGTGGGTTTGGGTATGGCGGAGTGGGTGCGGTTCTGGCGGAGTGGATTTGGGTCTGGCGGAGTGGGTTTGTGTCTGGCGGAGTTGGTTTGGGTCTGGCGGAGTGGGTTTGGGTCTGGCGGAGTGGGTTTAGGTCTGGCGGAGTGGGTTCGGGTCTGTCGGAGTGGGTTCGGGTCTGGCGGAGTGGGTTGGGGTCTGGCGGATTGGGTTGGGGTCTGGCGGAGTGGGTTCGGGTCTGGCGGAGTTGGTTCAGGTCTGGCGGAGTGGGTTAGGGTCTGGCGGAGTGGGTTTGGGTCTGGCGGAGTGGGTTAGGGTCTGGCGGAGTGGGTTCGGGTCTGGCGGAGTGGGTTCGGGTCTGGCGGAGTGGGTTCCAGTCTGGCGGAGTGGGTTCGGGTCTGGCGGAGTGGGTTTGGGTCTGGCGGAGTGGGTTCGGGTCTGTCAGTGTGGGTTAGGGTCTCGGGGAGTGGGTTGTGGTCTGGCGGAGTGGGTTCGGGCATGGCGGAGTGTGTTCGGGTCTGGCGGAGTGGGTTTGGGTCTGGCGGAGTGGGTTTGGGTCTGGCGGAGTGGGTTCGGGTCGGTCGGAGTGGGTTCGGGTCTGGCAGAGTGGGTTCGGGACTAGAGGAGTGGGTTGGGGTCTGGCGGAGTGGGTTGGGGTCTGGCGGAGTGGGTTCGGGTCTGGCGGAGTGGGTTCGGGTCTGGCGGAGTAGGTTATGGTCTGGCGGAGTGGGTTCGGGTCTGTCGGAGTGGGTTGGGGTCTGGCAGAGTGGGTTGGAGTCTTGCGGAGTGGGCTCGGGACTGGCGGAGTGGGTTTGGGTCTGGCGGAGTTGGTTTCGGTCTGGCGGAGTGGGTTCGGGTCTGTCGGAGTGGGTTGGGGTCTGGCGGAGTGGGTTGGGGTCTGGCGGAGTGGGTTCGGGTCTGGCGGAGTGGGTTCGGGTCTGTACGAGTGGGTTCGGGTCTGGCGGAGTGGGTTGGGGTCTGGCGGAGTGGGTTCGGGTTTGGCGGAGTGGGTTTGGGTCTGGCGGAGTTGGTTTAGGTCTGGCGGAGTGGGTTTGGGTCTGGCGGAGTGGGTTTGGGTCTGGCGGAGTGGGTTGGGGTCTGGCGGAGTGGGTTGGGGTCTGGCGGAGTGGGTTCGGGTCTGGCGGAGTTGGTTCCGGTCTGGCGGAGTGGGTTAGGGTCTGGCGGAGTGGGTTTGGGTCTGGCGGAGTGGGTTAGGGTCTGGCGGAGTGGGTTCGGGTCTGGCGGAGTGGGTTCGGGTCTGGCGGAGTGGGTTCCAGTCTGGCGGAGTGGGTTCGGGTCTGGCGGAGTGGGTTTGGGTCTGGCGGAGTGGGTTCGGGTCTGTCAGTGTGGGTTAGGGTCTCGGGGAGTGGGTTGTGGTCTGGCGGAGTGGGTTCGGGCATGGCGGAGTGTGTTCGGGTCTGGCGGAGTGGGTTTGGGTCTGGCGGAGTGGGTTTGGGTCTGGCGGAGTGGGTTCGGGTCGGTCGGAGTGGGTTCGGGTCTGGCAGAGTGGGTTCGGGACTAGAGGAGTGGGTTGGGGTCTGGCGGAGTGGGTTGGGGTCTGGCGGAGTGGGTTCGGGTCTGGCGGAGTGGGTTCGGGTCTGGCGGAGTAGGTTATGGTCTGGCGGAGTGGGTTCGGGTCTGTCGGAGTGGGTTGGGGTCTGGCAGAGTGGGTTGGAGTCTTGCGGAGTGGGCTCGGGACTGGCGGAGTGGGTTTGGGTCTGGCGGAGTTGGTTTCGGTCTGGCGGAGTGGGTTCGGGTCTGTCGGAGTGGGTTGGGGTCTGGCGGAGTGGGTTGGGGTCTGGCGGAGTGGGTTCGGGTCTGGCGGAGTGGGTTCGGGTCTGGCGGAGTTGGTTTAGGTCTGGCGGAGTGGGTTTGGGTCTGGCGGAGTGGGTTTGGGTCTGGCGGAGTGGGTTTGGGTCTGGCGGAGTGTGTTTGGGTCTGGCGGAGTGTGTTTGGGTCTGGCGGAGTGGGTTTGGGTCTGGCGGAGTGGGTTTGTGTCTGGCGGAGTGGGTTCGGGTCTGGCGGAGTGGGTTCGTGTTTGGCGGAGTGGGTTCGTGTGTGGCGGAGTGGGTTCGGGTCTGGCGGAGTGGGTTCGGGTCTGTCAGAGTGGGTTCGGGTCTGGTGGAGTGGGTCGGGGTCTGGCGGTGTGGGTTCGGGTTCGGCGGAGAGGGTTCGGGTCTGGCGGAGTGGGTTTGGTTCTGGTGGAGTGAGTTGGGGTCTGGCGGAGTGGGTTTGGGTCTGGCGGAGTGGGTTTGGGTCTGGCGGAGTGGGTTTGGGTCAGGCGGAGTGGGTTTGTGTCTGGCGAAGTGGGTTTGGGGTCTGGCGGAGTGGGTTAGGGTCTGGCGGAGTGGGTTTCGGGCTGGCGGAGTGGGTTTGGGTCTGGCGGAGTGTGTTTGGGTCTGGCGGAGTGGGTTTGGGTCTGGCGGAGTGGGTTTGGGAATGGCGGAGTGGGTTCGGGTTTGGCGGAGTGGATTTGGGTCTGGCGGAGTGGGTTTGCGTGTGGCGGAGTGGGTTTGGGTCTGGCGGAGTGGGTTTGGGTCAGGCGGAGTGGGTTTGGGGTCTAGCGGAGTGGGTTGGGGTCTGGCGGAGAGGGTTCGGCTGTGGCGGAGTATGTTCGGGTCTGGCGGAGTGGGTTCGGGTCTGGCGGAGTGGGTTCGGGTCTAGCGGAGTGGGTTGGGGTCTGGCGGAGTGGGTTTGGGTCTGGCGGAGTGGTTTCGGGTCTCGCGGAGTGGGTTTGGGTCTGGCGGAGTGTGTTTGGGTCTGGCGCAGTGGGTTGGGGTCTGGCGGAGTGGGTTGGGGTCTGGCGGAGTGGGTTTGGGTCTGGCGGAGTGGGTTCGGGTCTGGCGGAGTGGGTTCGGGTCTGGCGGAGTGGGTTTGGGTCTGGCGGAGTGGGTTCGGGTCTGTCGGTGTGGGTTCGGGTCTGGCGGAGTGGGTTGCGGTCTGGCGGAGTGGGTTCGGGTTTGGCGGAGTGGGTTAGGATCTGGCGGGGTGGGTTGGGGTCTGGCGGAGTGGGTTGGGGTCTTGCGGAGTGGGTTCGGGTCTGGCGGTGTGGGTTCGGATCTGGCGGAATGGGTTCGGGTCTGGCGGAGTGGGTTTGGGTCTGGCGGAGTGGGGTCGGGTCTGTCGGTGTGGGTTCGGGTCTGGCGGAGTGGGTTGTGGTCTGGCGGAGTGGGTTGGGGTCTGGCGGAGTGGGTTCGGGTCTGGCGGAGTATGTTCGGGTCTGGCGGAGTGGGTTCGGGTCTGGCGGAGTGGGGTCGGGTCTGTCCATGTGGGTTCGGGTCTGGCGGAGTGGGTTGTGGTCTGGCGCAGTGGGTTCGGGTCTGGTGGAGTGGGTTTGCGTCTGGCGGAGTGGGTTTGGGTCTGGCGGAGTGGGTTTGGGTCTGGCGGAGTGGGTTTGGGGTCTAGCGGAGTGGGTTGGGGTCTGGCGGTGTGGGGTCGGGTCTGGCGGAGTATGTTCGGGTCTGGCGGAGTGGGTTCGGGTCTGGCGGAGTGGGTTCGGGTCTGGCGGAGTATGTTCGGGTCTGGCGGAGTGGGTTTGGGTCTGGCGGAGTGGGTTTGGGTCTGGCGGAGTGGGTTGGGTTCTGGCGGAGTGGGTTCGGATCTGGCGGAGTGGGTTCGGGTCTGGCGGAGTGGGTTTGGGTCTGGCGGAGTGGGTTTGGGTCTGGCGGAGTGGGTTGGGTTCTGGCGGAGTGGGTTCGTGTGTGGCGGAGTGGGTTGGGGTCTGGCGGAGTGGGTTCGGGTTTGGCGGAGTGGGTTCGTGTGTGGCGGAGTGGGTTGGGGTCTGGCGGAGTGGGTTCGGGTCTGTCAGGGAGGGTTCGGGTCTGGCGGAGTGGGTCGGGGTCTGTCGGTGTGGGTTTGGGGACTGGCGGAGTGGGTTAGGGTCTGGCGGAGTGGGTTTCAGGCTGGCGGAGTGGGTTTGGGTCTGGCGGAGTGTGTTTAGGTCTGGCGGAGTGGGTTTGGGTCTGGCGGAGTGGGTTTGGGACTGGCGGAGTGGGTTGTGGTCTGGCGGAGTGGGTTCGGGTCTGGCGGAGTGGGTTCGGGTCTGTACGAGTGGGTTCGGGTCTGGCGGAGTGGGTTGGGGTCTGGCGGAGTGGGTTCGGGTTTGGCGGAGTGGGTTTGGGTCTGGCGGAGTTGGTTTAGGTCTGGCGGAGTGGGTTTGGGTCTGGCGGAGTGGGTTTGGGTCTGGCGGAGTGGGTTTGGGTCTGGCGGAATGGGTTTGGGTCTGGCGGAGTGGGTTTGGGTCTGGCGGAGTGGGTTTGGGTCTGGCGGAGTGTGTTTGGGTCTGGCGGAGTGGGTTAGGGTCTGGCGGAGTGGGTTCGTGTGTGGCGGAGTGGGTTGGGGTCTGGCGGAGTGGGTTCGGGTTTGGCGGAGTGGGTTTGTGTGTGGCGGAGTGGGTTGTGGTCTGGCGGAGTGGGTTCGTGTCTGTCAGGGTGGGTTCGGGTCTGGCGGAGTGGGTCGGGGTCTGTCGGTGTGGTTTTGGGGACTGGCGGAGTGGGTTAGGGTCTGGCGGAGTGGGTTTCGGGCTGGCGGAGTGGGTTTGGGTCTGGCGGAGTGTGTTTAGGTCTGGCGGAGTGGGTTTGGGTCTGGCGGAGTGGGTTTGGGACTGGCGGAGTGGGTTTGGGTCTGGCGGAGTGGGTTTGGGTCTGGCGGAGTGGGTTTGGGTCTGGCGGAGTGGGTTTGTGTGTGGCGGAGTGGGTTTGGGTCTGGCGGAGTGGGTTCGGGTCTGGCGGAGTGGGTTCGGGTCTGGCGGAGTGGGTTGGGGTCTGGCGGAGTGGGTTCGGGTCTGGCGGAGTGGGTTTGGGTCTGGCGGAGGGGGTTTGGGTCTGGCGGAGTGTGTTTGGGTCTGGCGCAGTGGGTTGGGGTCTGGCGGACTGGGTTGGGGTCTGGCGGAGTGGGTTTGGGTCTGGCGGAGTGGGTTTGGGTCTGGCGGAGAGGGTTTGGGTCTGGCGGAGTGGGTTCGGGTCTGGCGGAGTGGGTTCGGGTATGGCGGAGTGGGTTCGGGTCTGGCAGAGTGGGTTCGGGACTAGAGGAGTGGGTTGGGGTCTGGCGGAGTGGGTTGGGGTCTGGCGGAGTGGGTTCGGGTCTGGCGGAGTGGGTTCGGGTCTGGCGGAGTAGGTTATGGTCTGGCGGAGTGGGTTCGGGTCTGTCGGAGTGGGTTGGGGTCTGGCAGAGTGGGTTGGAGTCTTGCGGAGTGGGCTCGGGACTGGCGGAGTGGGTTTGGGTCTGGCGGAGTTGGTTTCGGTCTGGCGGAGTGGGTTCGGGTCTGTCGGAGTGGGTTGGGGTCTGGCGGAGTGGGTTGGGGTCTGGCGGAGTGGGTTCGGGTCTGGCGGAGTGGGTTCGGGTCTGTACGAGTGGGTTCGGGTCTGGCGGAGTGGGTTGGGGTCTGGCGGAGTGGGTTCGGGTTTGGCGGAGTGGGTTTGGGTCTGGCGGAGTTGGTTTAGGTCTGGCGGAGTGGGTTTGGGTCTGGCGGAGTGGGTTTGGGTCTGGCGGAGTGGGTTTGGGTCTGGCGGAGTGGGTTTGGGTCTGGCGGAGTGTGTTTGGGTCTGGCGGAGTGGGTTTGGGTCTGGCGGAGTGGGTTTGTGTCTGGCGGAGTGGGTTCGGGTCTGGCGGAGTGGGTTCGTGTTTGGCGGAGTGGGTTCGTGTGTGGCGGAGTGGGTTCGGGTCTGGCGGAGTGGGTTCGGGTCTGTCAGAGTGGGTTCGGGTCTGGTGGAGTGGGTCGGGGTCTGGCGGTGTGGGTTCGGGTTCGGCGGAGAGGGTTCGGGTCTGGCGGAGTGGGTTTGGTTCTGGTGGAGTGAGTTGGGGTCTGGCGGAGTGGGTTTGGGTCTGGCGAAGTGGGTTTGGGTCTGGCGGAGTGGGTTTGGGTCAGGCGGAGTGGGTTTGTGTCTGGCGAAGTGGGTTTGGGGTCTGGCGGAGTGGGTTTGGGTCTGGCGGAGTGGGTTTCGGGCTGGCGGAGTGGGTTTGGGTCTGGCGGAGTGTGTTTAGGTCTGGCGGAGTGGGTTTGGGTCTGGCGGAGTGGGTTTGGGAATGGCGGAGTGGGTTCGGGTTTGGCGGAGTGGGTTTGGGTCTGGCGGAGTGGGTTTGCGTGTGGCGGAGTGGGTTTGGGTCTGGCGGAGTGGGTTTGGGTCAGGCGGAGTGGGTTTGGGGTCTAGCGGAGTGGGTTGGGGTCTGGCGGAGAGGGTTCGGCTGTGGCGGAGTATGTTCGGGTCTGGCGGAGTGGGTTCGGGTCTGGCGGAGTGGGTTCGGGTCTAGCGGAGTGGGTTGGGGTCTGGCGGAGTGGGTTTGGGTCTGGCGGAGTGGTTTCGGGTCTCGCGGAGTGGGTTTGGGTCTGGCGGAGTGTGTTTGGGTCTGGCGCAGTGGGTTGGGGTCTGGCGGAGTGGGTTGGGGTCTGGCGGAGTGGGTTTGGGTCTGGCGGAGTGGGTTAGGGTCTGGCGGAGTGGGTTCGGGTCTGGCGGAGTGGGTTCGGGTCTGGCGGAGTGGGTTCGGGTCTGTCGGTGTGGGTTCGGGTCTGGCGGAGTGGGTTGTGGTCTGGCGGAGTGGGTTCGGGTTTGGCGGAGTGGGTTCAGGTCTGTCGGTGTGGGTTCGGGTCTGGCGGAGTGGGGTCGGGTCTGTCGGTGTGGGTTCGGGTCTGGCGGAGTGGGTTGTGGTCTGGCGGAGTGGGTTCGGGTCTGGGGGAGTGGGTTTGTGTCTGGCGTAGTGGGTTTGGGTCTGGCGGAGTGGGTTTGAGTCTGGCGTAGTGGGTTTGGTGTCTGACGGAGTAGGTTTGTGTCTGGCGGAGTTGGTTTGGGTCTGGCGGAGTGGGTTTGGGTCTGGCGGAGTGGGTTTAGGTCTGGCGGAGTGGGTTGGGGTCTGTCGGAGTGGGTTGGGGTCTGGCGGAGTGGGTTGGGGTCTGGCGGAGTGGGTTGGGGTCTGGCGGAGTGGGTTGGGGTCTGGCGGAGTTGGTTCAGGTCTGGCGGAGTGGGTTAGGGTCTGGCGGAGTGGGTTTGGGTCTGGCGGAGTGGGTTAGGGTCTGGCGGAGTGGGTTCGGGTCTGGCGGAGTGGGTTCGGGTCTGGCGGAGTGGGTTCAGGTCTGGCGGAATGGGTTCGGGTCTGGCGGAGTGGGTTTGGGTCTGGCGGAGTGGGTTCGGGTCTGTCAGTGTGGGTTAGGGTCTGGGGGAGTGGGTTGTGGTCTGGCGGAGTGGGTTCGGGCATGGCGGAGTGTGTTCGGGTCTGGCGGAGTGGGTTTGGGTCTGGCGGAGTGGGTTTGGGTCTGGCGGAGTGGGTTTGGGTCTGTCGGAGTGGGTTTGGGTCAGGCGGAGTGGGCTTGGGGTCTAGCTGAGTGGGTTGGGGTCTGGCGGAGTGGGTTCGGCTGTGGCGGAGTATGTTCGGGTCTGGCGGAGTGCGTTCGGGTCTGGCGGAGTGGGTTCGGGTCTAGCGGAGTGGGTAAGGGTCTGGCGGAGTGGGTTTGGGTCTGGCGGAGTGGTTTCGGGTCTCGCGGAGTGGGTTTGGGTCTGGCGGAGTGTGTTTGGGTCTGGCGCAGTGGGTTGGGGTCAGGCGGAGTGGGTTGGGGTGTGGCGGAGTGGGTTTGGGTCTGGCGGAGTGGGCTCGGGTCTGGCGGAGTGGGTTCGGGTCTGGCGGAGTGGGTTTGGGTCTGGCGGAGTGGGTTCGGGTCTGTCGGTGTGGGTTCGGGTCTGGCGGAGTGGGTTGTGGTCTGGCGGAGTGGGTTCGGGTTTGGCGGAGTCGGTTAGGATCTGGCGGGGTGGGTTGGGGTCTGGCGGAGTGGGTTGGGGTCTGGCGGAGTGGGTTGCGGTCTGGCGGAGTGGGTTCGGATCTGGCGGAATGGGTTTGGGTCTGGCGGAGTGGGTTTGGGTCTGGCGGAGTGGGGTCGGGTCTGTCGGTGTGGGTTCGGGTCTGGCGGAGTGGGTTGTGTTCTGGCGGATTGGGTTCGGGTCTGGCGGAGTGGGTTTGTGTCTGGCGGAATGGGTTTGGGTCTGGCGGAGTGGGTTTGGGTCTGGCGGAGTGGGTTTGGGTCTGGCGAAGTGGGTTTGGATCTGGCGGTGTGGGTTTGGGGTCCAGCGGAGTGGGTTGGGGTCTGGCGGAGTGGGTTCAGGTCTGGCGGAGTATGTTCGGGTCTGGCGGAGTGGGTTCGGGTCTGGCGGAGTGGGGTCGGGTCTGTCCATGTGGGTTCGGGTCTGGCGGAGTGGGTTGTGGTCTGGCGGAGTGGGTTTGGGTCTGGCGGAGTGGGTTTGTGTCTGGCGGAGTGGGTTTGGGTCTGGCGGAGTGGGTTTGGGTCTGGCGGAGTGGGTTTGGGTCTGGCGAAGTGGGTTTGGGTCTGGCGGAGTGGGTTTGGGGTCTAGCGGAGTGGGTTGGGGTCTGGCGGAGTGGGTTCGGGTCTGGCGGAGTATGTTCGGGTCTGGCGGAGTGAGTTCGTGTCTGGCGGAGTGGGTTCGGGTCTGGCGGAGTATGTTCGGGTCTGGCGGTGTGGGTTTGGGTCTGGCGGAGTGGGTTTTGGTCTGGCGGAGTGGGTTGGGTTCTGGCGGAGTGGGTTGGGGTCTGGCGGAGTGGGTTGGGGTCTGGGGGAGTGGGTTGGAGTCTGGCGGAGTGGGTTCGGATCTGGCGGAGTGGGTTTCGGGTCTGGCGGAGGGGGTTCGGGTCTGGGGGAGTGGGTTTGTGTCTGGCGGAGTGGGTTTGGGTCTGGCGGAGTGGGTTTGAGTCTGGCGGAGTGGGTTTGGGGTCTGACAGAGTAGGTTTGTGTCTGGCGGAGTTGGTTTGGGTCTGGCGGAGTGGGTTTGGGTCTGGCGGAGTGGGTTTAGGTCTGGCGGAGTGGGTTCGGGTCTGTCGGAGTGGGTTGGGGTCTGGCGGAGTGGGTTGGGGTCTGGCGGAGTGGGTTCGGGTCTGGCGGAGTGGGTTCGGGTCTGGCGGAGTTGGTTCCCGTCTGGCGGAGTGGGTTTGGGTCTGGCGGAGTGGGTTCGTGTATGGCGGAGTGTGTTCGGGTCTGGCGGAGTGGGTTTGGGTCTGGCGGAGTGGGTTCGGGTCTGGCGGAGTGGGTTGGGGTCTGGCGGAGTGGGTTCGGGTCTGGCGGAGTGGGTTCGGGTCTGGCGGAGTTGGTTCGGGTCTGGCGGAGTGGGTTAGGGTCTGGCGGAGTGGGTTAAGGTCTGGCGGAGTGTGTTCGGGTCTGGCGGAGTGCGTTCGGGTCTGGCGGAGTGGGTTTGGGTCTGGCGGAGTGGATTCGGGTCTGTCGGTGTGGGTTAGGGTCTGGGGGAGTGGGTTGTGGTCTGGCGGAGTGGGTTCGGGTATGGCGGAGTGGGTGCTGGTCTGGCGGAGTGGATTTGGGTCTGGCATAGTGGGTTTGGGTATGGCGGAGTGGGTGCGGGTCTGGCGGAGTGGATTTGGGTCTGGCGGAGTGGGTTTGTGTCTGGCGGAGTTGGTTTGGGTCTGGCGGAGTGGGTTTGGGTCTGGCGGAGTGGGTTTAGGTCTGGCGGAGTGGGTTCGGGTCTGTCGGAGTGGGTTCGGGTCTGGCGGAGTGGGTTCGGGTCTGGCGGAGTGGGTTGGGGTCTGGCGGAGTGGGTTCGGGTCTGGCGGAGTTGGTTCAGGTCTGGCGGAGTGGGTTAGGGTCTGGCGGAGTGGGTTTGGGTCTGGCGGAGTGGGTTAGGGTCTGGCGGAGTGGGTTCGGGTCTGGCGGAGTGGGTTCGGGTCTGGCGGAGTGGGTTCCGGTCTGGCGGAGTGGGTTCGGGTCTGGCGGAGTGGGTTTGGGTCTGGCGGAGTGGGTTCGGGTCTGTCAGTGTGGGTTAGGGTCTCGGGGAGTGGGTTGTGGTCTGGCGGAGTGGGTTCGGGCATGGCGGAGTGTGTTCGGGTCTGGCGGAGTGGGTTTGGGTCTGGCGGAGTGGGTTTGGGTCTGGCGGAGTGGGTTCGGGTCGGTCGGAGTGGGTTCGGGTCTGGCAGAGTGGGTTCGGGACTAGAGGAGTGGGTTGGGGTCTGGCGGAGTGGGTTGGGGTCTGGCGGAGTGGGTTCGGGTCTGGCGGAGTGGGTTCGGGTCTGGCGGAGTAGGTTATGGTCTGGCGGAGTGGGTTCGGGTCTGTCGGAGTGGGTTGGGGTCTGGCAGAGTGGGTTGGAGTCTTGCGGAGTGGGCTCGGGACTGGCGGAGTGGGTTTGGGTCTGGCGGAGTTGGTTTCGGTCTGGCGGAGTGGGTTCGGGTCTGTCGGAGTGGGTTGGGGTCTGGCGGAGTGGGTTGGGGTCTGGCGGAGTGGGTTCGGGTCTGGCGGAGTGGGTTCGGGTCTGTACGAGTGGGTTCGGGTCTGGCGGAGTGGGTTGGGGTCTGGCGGAGTGGGTTCGGGTTTGGCGGAGTGGGTTTGGGTCTGGCGGAGTTGGTTTAGGTCTGGCGGAGTGGGTTTGGGTCTGGCGGAGTGGGTTTGGGTCTGGCGGAGTGGGTTTGGGTCTGGCGGAGTGGGTTTGGGTCTGGCGGAGTGTGTTTGGGTCTGGCGGAGTGGGTTTGGGTCTGGCGGAGTGGGTTTGTGTCTGGCGGAGTGGGTTCGGGTCTGGCGGAGTGGGTTCGTGTTTGGCGGAGTGGGTTTGTGTGTGGCGGAGTGGGTTCGGGTCTGGCGGAGTGGGTTCGGGTCTGTCAGAGTGGGTTCGGGTCTGGTGGAGTGGGTCGGGGTCTGGCGGTGTGGGTTCGGGTTCGGCGGAGAGGGTTCGGGTCTGGCGGAGTGGGTTTGGTTCTGGTGGAGTGAGTTGGGGTCTGGCGGAGTGGGTTTGGGTCTGGCGGAGTGGGTTTGGGTCTGGCGGAGTGGGTTTGGGTCAGGCGGAGTGGGTTTGTGTCTGGCGAAGTGGGTTTGGGGTCTGGCGGAGTGGGTTAGGGTCTGGCGGAGTGGGTTTCGGGCTGGCGGAGTGGGTTTGGGTCTGGCGGAGTGTGTTTAGGTCTGGCGGAGTGGGTTTGGGTCTGGCGGAGTGGGTTTGGGAATGGCGGAGTGGGTTCGGGTTTGGCGGAGTGGGTTTGGGTCTGGCGGAGTGGGTTTGCGTGTGGCGGAGTGGGTTTGGGTCTGGCGGAGTGGGTTTGGGTCAGGCGGAGTGGGTTTGGGGTCTAGCGGAGTGGGTTGGGGTCTGGCGGAGAGGGTTCGGCTGTGGCGGAGTATGTTCGGGTCTGGCGGAGTGGGTTCGGGTCTGGCGGAGTGGGTTCGGGTCTAGCGGAGTGGGTTGGGGTCTGGCGGAGTGGGTTTGGGTCTGGCGGAGTGGTTTCGGGTCTTGCGGAGTGGGTTTGGGTCTGGCGGAGTGTGTTTGGGTCTGGCGCAGTGGGTTGGGGTCTGGCGGAGTGGGTTGGGGTCTGGCGGAGTGGGTTTGGGTCTGGCGGAGTGGGTTCGGGTCTGGCGGAGTGGGTTCGGGTCTGGCGGAGTGGGTTTGGGTCTGGCGGAGTGGGTTCGGGTCTGTCGGTGTGGGTTCGGGTCTGGCGGAGTGGGTTGCGGTCTGGCGGAGTGGGTTCGGGTTTGGCGGAGTGGGTTAGGATCTGGCGGGGTGGGTTGGGGTCTGGCGGAGTGGGTTGGGGTCTTGCGGAGTGGGTTGGGGTCTGGCGGTGTGGGTTCGGATCTGGCGGAATGGGTTCGGGTCTGGCGGAGTGGGTTTGGGTCTGGCGGAGTGGGGTCGGGTCTGTCGGTGTGGGTTCGGGTCTGGCGGAGTGGGTTGTGGTCTGGCGGAGTGGGTTGGGGTCTGGCGGAGTGGGTTCGGGTCTGGCGGAGTATGTTCGGGTCTGGCGGAGTGGGTTCGGGTCTGGCGGAGTGGGGTCGGGTCTGTCCATGTGGGTTCGGGTCTGGCGGAGTGGGTTGTGGTCTGGCGGAGTGGGTTCGGGTCTGGCGGAGTGGGTTCGGGTCTGGCGGAGTAGGTTATGGTCTGGCGGAGTGGGTTCGGGTCTGTCGGAGTGGGTTGGGGTCTGGCAGAGTGGGTTGGAGTCTTGCGGAGTGGGCTCGGGTCTGGCGGAGTGGGTTCGGGTCTGGCGGAGTAGGTTATGGTCTGGCGGAGTGGGTTCGGGTCTGTCGGAGTGGGTTGGGGTCTGGCAGAGTGGGTTGGAGTCTTGCGGAGTGGGCTCGGGACTGGCGGAGTGGGTTTGGGTCTGGCGGAGTTGGTTTCGGTCTGGCGGAGTGGGTTCGGGTCTGTCGGAGTGGGTTGGGGTCTGGCGGAGTGGGTTGGGGTCTGGCGGAGTGGGTTCGGGTCTGGCGGAGTGGGTTCGGGTCTGTACGAGTGGGTTCGGGTCTGGCGGAGTGGGTTGGGGTCTGGCGGAGTGGGTTCGGGTTTGGCGGAGTGGGTTTGGGTCTGGCGGAGTTGGTTTAGGTCTGGCGGAGTGGGTTTGGGTCTGGCGGAGTGGGTTTGGGTCTGGCGGAGTGGGTTTGGGTCTGGCGGAGTGGGTTTGGGTCTGGCGGAGTGTGTTTGGGTCTGGCGGAGTGGGTTTGGGTCTGGCGGAGTGGGTTTGTGTCTGGCGGAGTGGGTTCGGGTCTGGCGGAGTGGGTTCGTGTTTGGCGGAGTGGGTTTGTGTGTGGCGGAGTGGGTTCGGGTCTGGCGGAGTGGGTTCGGGTCTGTCAGAGTGGGTTCGGGTCTGGTGGAGTGGGTCGGGGTCTGGCGGTGTGGGTTCGGGTTCGGCGGAGAGGGTTCGGGTCTGGCGGAGTGGGTTTGGTTCTGGTGGAGTGAGTTGGGGTCTGGCGGAGTGGGTTTGGGTCTGGCGGAGTGGGTTTGGGTCTGGCGGAGTGGGTTTGGGTCAGGCGGAGTGGGTTTGTGTCTGGCGAAGTGGGTTTGGGGTCTGGCGGAGTGGGTTAGGGTCTGGCGGAGTGGGTTTCGGGCTGGCGGAGTGGGTTTGGGTCTGGCGGAGTGTGTTTAGGTCTGGCGGAGTGGGTTTGGGTCTGGCGGAGTGGGTTTGGGAATGGCGGAGTGGGTTCGGGTTTGGCGGAGTGGGTTTGGGTCTGGCGGAGTGGGTTTGCGTGTGGCGGAGTGGGTTTGGGTCTGGCGGAGTGGGTTTGGGTCAGGCGGAGTGGGTTTGGGGTCTAGCGGAGTGGGTTGGGGTCTGGCGGAGAGGGTTCGGCTGTGGCGGAGTATGTTCGGGTCTGGCGGAGTGGGTTCGGGTCTGGCGGAGTGGGTTCGGGTCTAGCGGAGTGGGTTGGGGTCTGGCGGAGTGGGTTTGGGTCTGGCGGAGTGGTTTCGGGTCTTGCGGAGTGGGTTTGGGTCTGGCGGAGTGTGTTTGGGTCTGGCGCAGTGGGTTGGGGTCTGGCGGAGTGGGTTGGGGTCTGGCGGAGTGGGTTTGGGTCTGGCGGAGTGGGTTCGGGTCTGGCGGAGTGGGTTCGGGTCTGGCGGAGTGGGTTTGGGTCTGGCGGAGTGGGTTCGGGTCTGTCGGTGTGGGTTCGGGTCTGGCGGAGTGGGTTGCGGTCTGGCGGAGTGGGTTCGGGTTTGGCGGAGTGGGTTAGGATCTGGCGGGGTGGGTTGGGGTCTGGCGGAGTGGGTTGGGGTCTTGCGGAGTGGGTTGGGGTCTGGCGGTGTGGGTTCGGATCTGGCGGAATGGGTTCGGGTCTGGCGGAGTGGGTTTGGGTCTGGCGGAGTGGGGTCGGGTCTGTCGGTGTGGGTTCGGGTCTGGCGGAGTGGGTTGTGGTCTGGCGGAGTGGGTTGGGGTCTGGCGGAGTGGGTTCGGGTCTGGCGGAGTATGTTCGGGTCTGGCGGAGTGGGTTCGGGTCTGGCGGAGTGGGGTCGGGTCTGTCCATGTGGGTTCGGGTCTGGCGGAGTGGGTTGTGGTCTGGCGCAGTGGGTTCGGGTCTGGCGGAGTGGGTTTGCGTCTGGCGGAGTGGGTTTGGGTCTGGCGGAGTGGGTTTGGGTCTGGCGGAGTGGGTTTGGGGTCTAGCGGAGTGGGTTGGGGTCTGGTGGTGTGGGGTCGGGTCTGGCGGAGTATGTTCGGGTCTGGCGGAGTGGGTTCGGGTCTGGCGGAGTGGGTTCGGGTCTGGCGGAGTATGTTCGGGTCTGGCGGAGTGGGTTTGGGTCTGGCGGAGTGGGTTTGGGTCTGGCGGAGTGGGTTGGGTTCTGGCGGAGTGGGTTGGGGTCTGGCGGAGTGGGTTGGGGTCTGGGGGAGTGGGTTGGAGTCTGGCGGAGTGGGTTCGGATCTGGCGGAGTGGGTTCGGGTCTGGCGGAGTGGTTTCGGGTCTGGCGGAGTGGGTTCGGGTCTGGCGGAGTGGGTTCGGGTCTGGCGGAGTGGGTTCGGGTCTGGCGGTTTGGGTTTGGGTCTGGCGGAGTGGGTTTGGGTCTGGCCGAGTGGGTTTGGGTCTGGCGGAGTGGGTTGGGGTCTGGCGGAGTGGGTTGGGGTCTGGCGGAGTGGGTTCGGGTCTGGCGGATTGGGTTCGGGTCTGGCGGAGTGGGTTCGGGTCTGGCAGAGTGGGTTCGGGTCTGGCGGAGTGGGTTCTGGTCTGGCGGAGTGGGTTCGGGTCTGGCGGAGTGGGTTCCGGTGTGGCGGAGTGGGTTCGGGTGTGGCGGAGTGGGTTCGGGTCTGGCGGAGTGGGTTTGGGTCTGGCGGAGGGGGTTTGGGTCTGGCGGAGTGTGTTTGGGTCTGGCGGAGTGGGGTTGGGTCTGGCGCAGTGGGTTGTGGTCTGGCGGAGTGGGTTAGGGTCTGGCGGAGTGGGTTCAGGTCTGTCGGTGTGGGTTCGGGTCTGGCGGAGTGGGGTCGGGTCTGTCGGTGTGGGTTCGGGTCTGGCGGAGTGGGTTGTGGTCTGGCGGAGTGGGTTCGGGTCTGGGGGAGTGGGTTTGTTTCTGGCGTGGTGGGTTTGGGTCTGGCGGAGTGGGTTTGAGTCTGGCGGAGTGGGTTTGGTGTCTGACGGAGTAGGTTTGTGTCTGGCGGAGTTGGTTTGGGTCTGGCGGAGTGGGTTTGGGTCTGGCGGAGTGGGTTTAGGTCTGGCGGAGTGGGTTCGGGTCTGTCGGAGTGGGTTGGGGTCTGGCGGAGTGGGTTGGGGTCTGGCGGAGTGGGTTGGGGTCTGGCGGAGTGGGTTGGGGTCTGGCGGAGTTGGTTCAGGTCTGGCGGAGTGGGTTAGGGTCTGGCGGAGTGGGTTTGGGTCTGGCGGAGTGGGTTAGGGTCTGGCGGAGTGGGTTCGGGTCTGGCGGAGTGGGTTCGGGTCTGGCGGAGTGGGTTCAGGTCTGGCGGAGTGGGTTCGGGTCTGGCGGAGTGGGTTTGGGTCTGGCGGAGTGGGTTCGGGTCTGTCAGTGTGGGTTAGGGTCTGGGGGAGTGGGTTGTGGTCTGGCGGAGTGGGTTCGGGCATGGCGGAGTGTGTTCGGGTCTGGCGGAGTGGGTTTGGGTCTGGCGGAGTGGGTTTGGGTCTGGCGGAGTGGGTTTGGGTCTGTCGGAGTGGGTTTGGGTCAGGCGGAGTGGGTATGGGGTCTAGCGGAGTGGGTTGGGGTCTGGCGGAGTGGGTTCGGCTGTGGCGGAGTATGTTCGGGTCTGGCGGAGTGCGTTCGGGTCTGGCGGAGTGGGTTCGGGTCTAGCGGAGTGGGTAAGGGTCTGGCGGAGTGGGTTTGGGTCTGGCGGAGTGGTTTCGGGTCTCGCGGAGTGGGTTTGGGTCTGGCGGAGTGTGTTTGGGTCTGGCGCAGTGGGTTGGGGTCAGGCGGAGTGGGTTGGGGTGTGGCGGAGTGGGTTTGGGTCTGGCGGAGTGGGCTCGGGTCTGGCGGAGTGGGTTCGGGTCTGGCGGAGTGGGTTTGGGTCTGGCGGAGTGGGTTCGGGTCTGTCGGTGTGGGTTCGGGTCTGGCGGAGTGGGTTGTGGTCTGGCGGAGTGGGTTCGGGTTTGGCGGAGTCGGTTAGGATCTGGCGGGGTGGGTTGGGGTCTGGCGGAGTGGGTTGGGGTCTGGCGGAGTGGGTTGCGGTCTGGCGGAGTGGGTTCGGATCTGGCGGAATGGGTTTGGGTCTGGCGGAGTGGGTTTGGGTCTGGCGGAGTGGGGTCGGGTCTGTCGGTGTGGGTTCGGGTCTGGCGGAGTGGGATGTGTTCTGGCGGATTGGGTTCGGGTCTGGTGGAGTGGGTTTGTGTCTGGCGGAATGGGTTTGGGTCTGGCGGAGTGGGTTTGGGTCTGGCGGAGTGGGTTTGGGTCTGGCGAAGTGGGTTTGGGTCTGGCGGTGTGGGTTTGGGGTCTAGCGGAGTGGGTTGGGGTCTGGCGGAGTGGGTTCAGGTCTGGCGGAGTATGTTCGGGTCTGGCGGAGTGGGTTCGGGTCTGGCGGAGTGGGGTCGGGTCTGTCCATGTGGGTTCGGGTCTGGCGGAGTGGGTTGTGGTCTGGCGGAGTGGGTTCGGGTCTGGCGGAGTGGGTTTGTGTCTGGCGGAGTGGGTTTGGGTCTGGCGGAGTGGGTTTGGGTCTGGCGGAGTGGGTTTGGGTCTGGCGAAGTGGGTTTGGGTCTGGCGGAGTGGGTTTGGGGTCTAGCGGAGTGGGTTGGGGTCTGGCGGAGTGGGTTCGGGTCTGGCGGAGTATGTTCGGGTCTGGCGGAGTGAGTTCGTGTCTGGCGGAGTGGGTTCGGGTCTGGCGGAGTATGTTCGGGTCTGGCGGTGTGGGTTTGGGTCTGGCGGAGTGGGTTTTGGTCTGGCGGAGTGGGTTGGGTTCTGGCGGAGTGGGTTGGGGTCTGGCGGAGTGGGTTGTGGTCTGGGGGAGTGGGTTGGAGTCTGGCGGAGTGGGTTCGGATCTGGCGGAGTGGGTTTCGGGTCTGGCGGAGGGGGTTCGGGTCTGGGGGAGTGGGTTTGTGTCTGGCGGAGTGGGTTTGGGTCTGGCGGAGTGGGTTTGAGTCTGGCGGAGTGGGTTTGGGGTCTGACGGAGTAGGTTTGTGTCTGGCGGAGTTGGTTTGGGTCTGGCGGAGTGGGTTTGGGTCTGGCGGAGTGGGTTTAGGTCTGGCGGAGTGGGTTCGGGTCTGTCGGAGTGGGTTGGGGTCTGGCGGAGTGGGTTGGGGTCTGGCGGAGTGGGTTCGGGTCTGGCGGAGTGGGTTCAGGTCTGGCGGAGTTGGTTCCCGTCTGGCGGAGTGGGTTAGGGTCTGGCGGAGTGGGTTTGGGTCTGGCGGAGTGGGTTTGGGCCTGGCGGATTGGGTTCGGGTCTGGCGGAGTGGGTTCGGGTCTGGCGGAGTGGGTTCGGGTCTGGCGGAGTGGGTTCGGGTCTGGCGGAGTGGGTTTGGGTCTGGCGGAGTAGGTTCGGGTCTGTCAGTGTGGGTTTGGGTCTGGGGGAGTGGGTTGTGGTCTGGCGGAGTGGGTTCGGGTATGGCGGAGTGTGTTCGGGTCTGGCGGAGTGGGTTTGGGTCTGGCGGAGTGGGTTCGGGTCTGGCGGAGTGGGTTCGATTCTGGCGGAGTGGGTTATGGTCTGGCGGAGTGGGTTCGGGTCGGTCGGAGTGGGTTGGGGTCTGGCGGAGTGGGTTGGGGTCTGGCGGAGTGGGTTCGGGTCTGGCGGAGTGGGTTCGGGTCTGGCGGAGTTGGTTCGGGTCTGGCGGAGTGGGTTAGGGTCTGGCGGAGTGGGTTTGGGTCTGGCGGAGTGGGTTCGGGTCTGGCGGAGTGGGTTCGATTCTGGCGGAGTGGGTTATGGTCTGGCGGAGTGGGTTCGGGTCGGTCGGAGTGGGTTGGGGTCTGGCGGAGTGGGTTGGGGTCTGGCGGAGTGGGTTCGGGTCTGGCGGAGTGGGTTCGGGTCTGGCGGAGTTGGTTCGGGTCTGGCGGAGTGGGTTAGGGTCTGGCGGAGTGGGTTAAGGTCTGGCGGAGTGTGTTCGGGTCTGGCGGAGTGCGTTCGGGTCTGGCGGAGTGGGTTTGGGTCTGGCGGAGTGGATTCGGGTCTGTCGGTGTGGGTTAGGTTCTGGGGGAGTGGGTTGTGGTCTGGCGGAGTGGGTTCGGGTATGGCGGAGTGGGTGCTGGTCTGGCGGAGTGGATTTGGGTCTGGCAGAGTGGGTTTGGGTATGGCGGAGTGGGTGCGGGTCTGGCGGAGTGGATTTGGGTCTGGCGGAGTGGGTTTGTGTCTGGCGGAGTTGGTTTGGGTCTGGCGGAGTGGGTTTGGGTCTGGCGGAGTGGGTTTCGGTCTGGCGGAGTGGGTTCGGGTCTGTCGGAGTGGGTTCGGGTCTGGCGGAGTGGGTTGGGGTCTGGCGGAGTGGGTTGGGGTCTGGCGGAGTGGGTTCGGGTCTGGCGGAGTTGGTTCAGGTCTGGCGGAGTGGGTTAGGGTCTGGCGGAGTGGGTTTGGGTCTGGCGGAGTGGGTTAGGGTCTGGCGGAGTGGGTTCGGGTCTGGCGGAGTGGGTTCGGGTCTGGCGGAGTGGGTTCCGGTCTGGCGGAGTGGGTTCGGGTCTGGCGGAGTGGGTTGGGGTCTGGCGGAGTGGGTTGGGGTCTGGCGGAGTGGGTTCGGGTCTGGCGGAGTTGGTTCAGGTCTGGCGGAGTGGGTTAGGGTCTGGCGGAGTGGGTTTGGGTCTGGCGGAGTGGGTTAGGGTCTGGCGGAGTGTGTTCGGGTCTGGCGGAGTGGGTTTGGGTCTGGCGGAGTGGGTTGGGGTCTGGCGGAGTGAGTTCGATTCTGGCGGAGTGGGTTATGGTCTGGCGGAGTGGGTTCGGGTCTGTCGGAGTGGGTTGGGGTCTGGCGGAGTGGGTTGGGGTCTGGCGGAGTGGGTTCGGGTCTGGCGGAGTGGGTTCGGGTCTGGCGGAGTTGGTTCGGGTCTGGCGGAGTGGGTTAGGGTCTGGCGGAGTGGGTTAAGGTCTGGCGGAGTGTGTTCGGGTCTGGCGGAGTGCGTTCGGGTCTGGCGGAGTGGGTTTGGGTCTGGCGGAGTGGATTCGGGTCTGTCGGTGTGGGTTAGGGTCTGGGGGAGTGGGTTGTGGTCTGGCGGAGTGGGTTCGGGTCTGTCGGTGTGGGTTAGGGTCTGGGGGAGTGGGTGCTGGTCTGGCGGAGTGGGTTTGGGTCTGGCGGAGTGGTTTCGGATCTCGCGGAGTGGGTTTGGGTCTGGCGGAGTGGATTTGGGTCTGGCGGAGTGGGTTTGTGTCTGGCGGAGTTGGTTTGGGTCTGGCGGAGTGGGTTTGGGTCTGGCGGAGTGGGTTTAGGTCTGGCGGAGTGGGTTCGGGTCTGTCGGAGTGGGTTCGGGTCTGGCGGAGTGGGTTGGGGTCTGGCGGAGTGGGTTGGGGTCTGGCGGAGTGGGTTCGGGTCTGGCGGAGTTGGTTCAGGTCTGGCGGAGTGGGTTAGGGTCTGGCGGAGTGGGTTTGGGTCTGGCGGAGTGGGTTAGGGTCTGGCGGAGTGGGTTCGGGTCTGGCGGCGTGGGTTCGGGTCTGGCGGAGTGGGTTCCGGTCTGGCGGAGTGGGTTCGGGTCTGGCGGAGTGGGTTTGGGTCTGGCGGAGTGGGTTCGGGTCTGTCAGTGTGGGTTAGGGTCTCGGGGAGTGGGTTGTGGTCTGGCGGAGTGGGTTCGGGCATGGCGGAGTGTGTTCGGGTCTGGCGGAGTGGGTTTGGGTCTGGCGGATTGGGTTTGGGTCTGGCGGAGTGGGTTCGGGTCTGTCGGAGTGGGTTCGGGTCTGGCGGAGTGGGTTGGGGTCTGGCGGAGTGGGTTGGGGTCTGGCGGAGTGGGTTCGGGTCTGGCGGAGTTGGTTCAGGTCTGGCGGAGTGGGTTAGGGTCTGGCGGAGTGGGTTTGGGTCTGGCGGAGTGGGTTAGGGTCTGGCGGAGTGGGTTCGGGTCTGGCGGAGTGGGTTCGGGTCTGGCGGAGTGGGTTCGGGTCTGGCGGAGTGGGTTCGGGTCTGGCGGAGTGGGTTTGGGTCTGGCGGAGTGGGTTCGGGTCTGTCAGTGTGGGTTAGGGTCTGGGGGAGTGGGTTGTGGTCTGGCGGAGTGGGTTCGGGCATGGCGGAGTGTGTTCGGGTCTGGCGGAGTGGGTTTGGGTCTGGCGGAGTGGGTTTGGGTCTGGCGGAGTGGGTTCGGGTCTGTCGGAGTGGGTTTGGGTCAGGCGGAGTGGGTTTGGGGTCTAGCGGAGTGGGTTGGGGTCTGGCGGAGTGGGTTCGGCTGTGGCGGAGTATGTTCGGGTCTGGCGGAGTGCGTTCGGGTCTGGCGGAGTGGGTTCGGGTCTAGCGGAGTGGGTAAGGGTCTGGCGGAGTGGGTTTGGGTCTGGCGGAGTGGTTTCGGGTCTCGCGGAGTGGGTTTGGGTCTGGCGGAGTGTGTTTGGGTCTGGCGCAGTGGGTTGGGGTCAGGCGGAGTGGGTTGGGGTCTGGCGGAGTGGGTTTGGGTCTGGCGGAGTGGGCTCGGGTCTGGCGGAGTGGGTTCGGGTCTGGCGGAGTGGGTTTGGGTCTGGCGGAGTGGGTTCGGGTCTGTCGGTGTGGGTTCGGGTCTGGCGGAGTGGGTTGTGGTCTGGCGGAGTGGGTTCGGGTTTGGCGGAGTGGGTTAGGATCTGGCGGGGTGGGTTGGGGTCTGGCGGAGTGGGTTGGGGTCTGGCGGAGTGGGTTGCGGTCTGGCGGAGTGGGTTCGGATCTGGCGGAATGGGTTTGGGTCTGGCGGAGTGGGTTTGGGTCTGGCGGAGTGGGGTCGGGTCTGTCGGTGTGGGTTCGGGTCTGGCGGAGTGGGTTGTGGTCTGGCGGATTGGGTTCGGGTCTGACGGAGTGGGTTTGTGTCTGGCGGAATGGGTTTGGGTCTGGCGGAGTGGGTTTGGGTCTGGCGGAGTGGGTTTGGGTCTGGCGAAGTGGGTTTGGGTCTGGCGGTGTGGGTTTGGGGTCTAGCGGAGTGGGTTGGGGTCTGGCGGAGTGGGTTCAGGTCTGGCGGAGTATGTTCGGGTCTGGCGGAGTGGGTTCGGGTCTGGCGGAGTGGGGTCGGGTCTGTCCATGTGGGTTCGGGTCTGGCGGAGTGGGTTGTGGTCTGGCGGAGTGGGTTCGGGTCTGGCAGAGTGGGTTTGTGTCTGGCGGAGTGGGTTTGGGTCTGGCGGAGTGGGTTTGGGTCTGGCGGAGTGGGTTTGGGTCTGGCGAAGTGGGTTTGGGTCTGGCGGAGTGGGTTTGGGGTCTAGCGGAGTGGGTTGGGGTCTGGCGGAGTGGGTTCGGGTCTGGCGGAGTATGTTCGGGTCTGGCGGAGTGAGTTCGGGTCTGGCGGAGTGGGTTCGGGTCTGGCGGAGTATGTTCGGGTCTGGCGGTGTGGGTTTGGGTCTGGCGGAGTGGGTTTGGGTCTGGCGGAGTGGGTTGGGTTCTGGCGGAGTGGGTTGGGGTCTGGCGGAGTGGGTTGGGGTCTGGGGGAGTGGGTTGGAGTCTGGCGGAGAGGGTTCGGATCTGGCGGAGTGGGTTTCGGGTCTGGCGGAGTGGGTTCGGGTCTGGGGGAGTGGGTTTGTGTCTGGCTGAGTGGGTTTGGGTCTGGCGGAGTGGGTTTGAGTCTGGCGGAGTGGGTTTGGGGTCTGACGGAGTAGGTTTGTGTCTAGCGGAGTTGGTTTGGGTCTGGCGGAGTGGGTTTGGGTCTGGCGGAGTGGGTTTAGGTCTGGCGGAGTGGGTTCGAGTCTGTCGGAGTGGGTTGGGGTCTGGCGGAGTGGGTTGGGGTCTGGCGGAGTGGGTTCGGGTCTGGCGGAGTGGGTTCGGGTCTGGCGGAGTTGGTTCCGGTCTGGCGGAGTGGGTTAGGGTCTGGCGGAGTGGGTTTGGGTCTGGCGGAGTGGGTTTGGGCCTGGCGGAGTGGGTTCGGGTCTGGCGGAGTGGGTTCGGGTCTGGCGGAGTGGGTTCGGGTCTGGCGGAGTGGGTTCGGGTCTGGCGGAGTGGGTTTGGGTCTGGCGGAGTAGGTTCGGGTCTGTCAGTGTGGGTTAGGGTCTGGGCAGTGGGTTGTGGTCTGGCGGAGTGGGTTCGGGTATGGCGGAGTGTGTTCGGGTCTGGCGGAGTGGGTTTGGGTCTGGCGGAGTGGGTTCGGGTCTGGCGGAGTGGGTTCGATTCTGGCGGAGTGGGTTATGGTCTGGCGGAGTGGGTTTGGGTCTGGCGGAGTGGGTTTGTGTGTGGCGGAGTGGGTTTGGGTCTGGCGGAGTGGGTTTGGGTCAGGCGGAGTGGGTTTCGGGTCTAGCGGAGTGGGTTGGGGTCTGGCGGAGAGGGTTCGGCTGTGGCGGAGTATGTTCGGGTCTGGCGGAGTGGGTTCGGGTCTGGCGGAGTGGGTTCGGGTCTAGCGGAGTGGGTTGGGGTCTGGCGGAGTGGGTTTGGGTGTGGCGGAGTGGTTTCGGGTCTCGCGGAGTGGGTTTGGGTCTGGCGGAGTGTGTTTGGGTCTGGCGCAGTGGGTTGGGGTCTGGCGGAGTGGGTTGGGGTCTGGCGGAGTGGGTTTGGGTCTGGCGGAGTGGGTTCGGGTCTGGCGGAGTGGGTTCGGGTCTGGCGGAGTGGGTTTGGGTCTGGCGGAGTGGGTTCGGGTCTGTCGGTGTGGGTTCGGGTCTGGCGGAGTGGGTTGTGGTCTGGCGGAGTGGGTTCGTGTTTGGCGGAGTGGGTTAGGATCTGGCGGGGTGGGTTGGGGTCTGGCGGAGTGGGTTGGGGTCTTGCGGAGTGGGTTGGGGTCTGGCGGTGTGGGTTCGGATCTGGCGGAATGGGTTCGGGTCTGGCGGAGTGGGTTTGGGTCTGGCGGAGTGGGGTCGGGTCTGTCGGTGTGGGTTCGGGTCTGGCGGAGTGGGTTGTGGTCTGGCGGAGTGGGTTGGGGTCTGGCGGAGTGGGTTCGGGTCTGGCAGAGTATGTTCGGGTCTGGCGGAGTGGGTTCGGGTCTGGCGGAGTGGGGTCGGGTCTGTCCATGTGGGTTCGGGTCTGGCGGAGTGGGTTGTGGTCTGGCGGAGTGGGTTCGGGTCAGGCGGAGTGGGTTTGCGTCTGGCGGAGTGGGTTTGGGTCTGGCGGAGTGGGTTTGGGTCTGGCGGAGTGGGTTTGGGGTCTAGCGGAGTGGGTTGGGGTCTGGTGGAGTGGGGTCGGGTCTGGCGGAGTATGTTCGGGTCTGGCGGAGTGGGTTCGGTCTGGCGGAGTGGGTTTGGGTCTGGCGGAGTGGGTTTGGGTCTGGCGGAGTGGGTTGGGTTCTGGCGGAGTGGGTTGGGGTCTGGCGGAGTGGGTTGGGGTCTGGGGGAGTGGGTTGGAGTCTGGCGGAGTGGGTTCGGATCTGGCGGAGTGGGTTCGGGTCTGGCGGAGTGGTTTCGGGTCTGGCGGAGTGGGTTCGGGTCTGGCGGAGTGGGTTCGGGTCTGGCGGAGTGGGTTCGGGTCTGGCGGTGTGGGTTCAGGTCTGGCGGAGTGGGTCAGGGTCTGGCGGAGTGGGTTTGGGTCTGGCGGAGTGGGTTAGGGTCTGGCGGAGTGGGTTCGGGTCTGGCGGAGTGGGTCCGGGTCTGGCGGAGTGGGTTCAGGTCTGGCGGAGTGGGTTCGGGTCTGGCGGAGTGGGTTTGGGTCTGGCGGAGTGGGTTCGGGTCTGTCAGTGTGGGTTAGGGTCTGGGGGAGTGGGTTGTGGTCTGGCGGAGTGGGTTCGGGCATGGCGGAGTGTGTTCGGGTCTGGCGGAGTGGGTTTGTGTCTGGCGGAATGGGTTTGGGTCTGGCGGAGTGGGTTTGGGTCTGGCGGAGTGGGTTTGGGTCTGGCGAAGTGGGTTTGGGTCTGGCGGTGTGGGTTTGGGGTCTAGCGGAGTGGGTTGGGGTCTGGCGGAGTGGGTTCAGGTCTTGCGGAGTATGTTCGGGTCTGGCGGAGTGGGTTCGGGTCTGGCGGAGTGGGGTCGGGTCTGTCCATGTGGGTTCGGGTCTGGCGGAGTGGGTTGTGGTCTGGCGGAGTGGGTTCGGGTCTGGCGGAGTGGGTTTGTGTCTGGCGGAGTGGGTTTGGGTCTGGCGGAGTGGGTTTGGGTCTGGCGGAGTGGGTTTGGGTCTGGCGAAGTGGGTTTGGGTCTGGCGGAGTGGGTTTGGGGTCTAGCGGAGTGGGTTGGGGTCTGGCGGAGTGGGTTCGGGTCTGGCGGAGTATGTTCGGGTCTGGCGGAGTGAGTTCGGGTCTGGCGGAGTGGGTTCGGGTCTGGCGGAGTATGTTCGGGTCTGGCGGTGTGGGTTTGGGTCTGGCGGAGTGGGTTTGGGTCTGGCGGAGTGGGTTGGGTTCTGGCGGGGTGGGTTGGGGTCTGGCGGAGTGGGTTGGGGTCTGGGGGAGTGGGTTGGAGTCTGGCGGAGAGGGTTCGGATCTGGCGGAGTGGGTTTCGGGTCTGGCGGAGTGGGTTCGGGTCTGGGGGAGTGGGTTTGTGTCTGGCGGAGTGGGTTTGGGTCTGGCGGAGTGGGTTTGAGTCTGGCGGAGTGGGTTTGGGGTCTGACGGAGTAGGTTTGTGTCTGGCGGAGTTGGTTTGGGTCTGTCGGAGTGGGTTTGGGTCTGGCGGAGTGGGTTTAGGTCTGGCGGAGTGGGTTCGAGTCTGTCGGAGTGGGTTGGGGTCTGGCGGAGTGGGTTGGGGTCTGGCGGAGTGGGTTGGGGTCTGGCGGAGTGGGTTCGGGTCTGGCGGAGTTGGTTCCGGTCTGGCGGAGTGGGTTAGGGTCTGGCGGAGTGGGTTTGGGTCTGGCGGAGTGGGTTTGGGCCTGGCGGAGTGGGTTCGGGTCTGGCGGAGTGGGTTCGGGTCTGGCGGAGTGGGTTCGGGTCTGGCGGAGTGGGTTCGGGTCTGGCGGAGTGGGTTTGGGTCTGGCGGAGTAGGTTCGGTTCTGTCAGTGTGGGTTAGGGTCTGGGGGAGTGGGTTGTGGTCTGGCGGAGTGGGTTTGGGTATGGCGGAGTGTGTTCGGGTCTGGCGGAGTGGGTTTGGGTCTGGCGGAGCGGGTTCGGGTCTGGCGGAGTGGGTTCGATTCTGGCAGAGTGGGTTATGGTCTGGCGGAGTGGGTTTGGGTCTGGCGGAGTGGGTTTGTGTGTGGCGGAGTGGGTTTGGGTCTGGCGGAGTGGGTTTGGGTCAGGCGGAGTGGGTTTCGGGTCTAGCGGAGTGGGTTGGGGTCTGGCAGAGTGGGTTTGGGTCTGGCGGAGTGGGTTCGGGTCTGTCGGTGTGGGTTCGGGTCTGGCGGAGTGGGTTGGGGTCTGGCGGAGTGGGTTCGGGTCTGGCAGAGTATGTTCGGGTCTGGCGGAGTGGGTTGTGTTCTGGCGGAGTGGGTTCGGGTCTGGCGGAGTGGGTTTGCGTCTGGCGGAGTGGGTTTGGGTCTGGCGGAGTGGGTTTGGGTCTGGCGGAGTGGGTTTGGGGTCTAGCGGAGTGGGTTTGGGTCTGGCGGAGTGGGTTTGGGTCTGGCGGAGTGGGTTGGGTTCTGGCGGAGTGGGTTGGGGTCTGGCGGAGTGGGTTGGGGTCTGGGGGAGTGGGTTGGAGTCTGGCGGAGTGGGTTCGGATCTGGCGGAGTGGGTTCGGGTCTGGCGGAGTGGTTTCGGGTCTGGCGGAGTGGGTTCGGGTCTGGCGGAGTGGGTTCGGGTCTGGCGGAGTGGGTTCGGGTCTGGCGGTGTGGGTTTGGGTCTGGCGGAGTGGGTTTGGGTCTGGCGGAGTGGGTTTGGGTCTGGCGAAGTGGGTTTGGGTCTGGCGGAGTGGGTTTGGGGTCTAGCGGAGTGGGTTGGGGTCTGGCGGAGTGGGTTCGGGTCTGGCGGAGTATGTTCGGGTCTGGCGGAGTGAGTTCGGGTCTGGCGGAGTGGGTTCGGGTCTGGCGGAGTATGTTCGGGTCTGGCGGTGTGGGTTTGGGTCTGGCGGAGTGGGTTTGGGTCTGGCGGAGTGGGTTGGGTTCTGGCGGAGTGGGTTGGGGTCTGGCGGAGTGGGTTGGGGTCTGGGGGAGTGGGTTGGAGTCTGGCGGAGAGGGTTCGGATCTGGCGGAGTGGGTTTCGGGTCTGTCGGAGTGGGTTCGGGTCTGGGGGAGTGGGTTTGTGTCTGGCGGAGTGGGTTTGGGTCTGGCGGAGTGGGTTTGAGTCTGGCGGAGTGGGTTTGGGGTCTGACGGAGTAGGTTTGTGTCTGGCGGAGTTGGTTTGGGTCTGGCGGAGTGGGTTTGGGTCTGGCGGAGTGGGTTTAGGTCTGGCGGAGTGGGTTCGAGTCTGTCGGAGTGGGTTGGGGTCTGGCGGAGTGGGTTGGGGTCTGGCGGAGTGGGTTCGGGTCTGGCGGAGTGGGTTCGGGTCTGGCGGAGTTGGTTCCGGTCTGGCGGAGTGGGTTAGGGTCTGGCGGAGTGGGTTTGGGTCTGGCGGAGTGGGTTTGGGCCTGGCGGAGTGGGTTCGGGTCTGGCGGAGTGGGTTCGGGTCTGGCGGAGTGGGTTCGGGTCTGGCGGAGTGGGTTCGGGTCTGGCGGAGTGGGTTTGGGTCTGGCGGAGTAGGTTCGGTTCTGTCAGTGTGGGTTAGGGTCTGGGGGAGTGGGTTGTGGTCTGGCGGAGTGGGTTTGGGTATGGCGGAGTGTGTTCGGGTCTGGCGGAGTGGGTTTGGGTCTGGCGGAGCGGGTTCGGGTCTGGCGGAGTGGGTTCGATTCTGGCAGAGTGGGTTATGGTCTGGCGGAGTGGGTTTGGGTCTGGCGGAGTGGGTTTGTGTGTGGCGGAGTGGGTTTGGGTCTGGCGGAGTGGGTTTGGGTCAGGCGGAGTGGGTTTCGGGTCTAGCGGAGTGGGTTGGGGTCTGGCAGAGTGGGTTTGGGTCTGGCGGAGTGGGTTCGGGTCTGTCGGTGTGGGTTCGGGTCTGGCGGAGTGGGTTGGGGTCTGGCGGAGTGGGTTCGGGTCTGGCAGAGTATGTTCGGGTCTGGCGGAGTGGGTTGTGTTCTGGCGGAGTGGGTTCGGGTCTGGCGGAGTGGGTTTGCGTCTGGCGGAGTGGGTTTGGGTCTGGCGGAGTGGGTTTGGGTCTGGCGGAGTGGGTTTGGGGTCTAGCGGAGTGGGTTTGGGTCTGGCGGAGTGGGTTTGGGTCTGGCGGAGTGGGTTGGGTTCTGGCGGAGTGGGTTGGGGTCTGGCGGAGTGGGTTGGGGTCTGGGGGAGTGGGTTGGAGTCTGGCGGAGTGGGTTCGGATCTGGCGGAGTGGGTTCGGGTCTGGCGGAGTGGTTTCGGGTCTGGCGGAGTGGGTTCGGGTCTGGCGGAGTGGGTTCGGGTCTGGCGGAGTGGGTTCGGGTCTGGCGGTGTGGGTTTGGGTCTGGCGGAGTGGGTTTGGGTCTGGCGGAGTGGGTTTGGGTCTGGCAGAGTGGGTTGGGGTCTGGCGGAGTGGGTTGGGGTCTGGCGGAGTGGGTTGGGGTGTGGGGGAGTGGGTTGGAGTCTGGCGGAGTGGGTTGGGGTCTGGCGGAGTGGGTTGGGGTCTGGCGGAGTGGGTTCGGGTCTGGCGGATTGGGTTCGGGTCTGGCGGAGTGGGTTCGGGTCTGGCGGAGTGGGTTCGGGTCTGGCGGAGTGGGTTCGGGTCTGGCGGAGTGGGTTCGGGTCTGGCGGAGTGGGTTCAGGTGTGGCGGAGTGGGTTTGGGTGTGGCGGAGTGGGTTCGGGTCTGGCGGAGTGGGTTTGGGTCTGGCGGAGGGGGTTTGGGTCTGGCGGAGTGTGTTTGGGTCTGGCGGAGTGGGGTTGGGTCTGGCGCAGTGGGTTGTGGTCTGGCGGAGTGGGTTCGGGTCTGGCGGAGTGGGTTCGGGTCTGGCGGAGTGGGTTCGGGTCTGGAGGAGTGGGTTCGGGTCTGGCGGAGTGGGTTCGGGTCTGGCGGAGTGGGTTCGGGTCTGTCGGTGTGGGTTCGGGTCTGGCGGAGTGGGTTGTGGTCTGGCGGAGTGGGTTCGGGTTTGGCGGAGTGGGTTCGGGTCTGTCGGTGTGGGTTCGGGTCTGGCGGAGTGGGGTCGGGTCTGTCGGTGTGGGTTCGGGTCTGGCGGAGTGGGTTGTGGTCTGGCGGAGTGGGTTCAGGTCTGGGGGAGTGGGTTTGTGTCTGGCGGAGTGGGTTTGGGTCTGGCGGAGTGGGTTTGAGTCTGGCGGAGTGGGTGTGGGGTCTGACGGAGTAGGTTTGTGTCTGGCGGAGTTGGTTTGGGTCTGGCAGAGTGGGTTTGGGTCTGGCGGAGTGGGTTTAGGTCTGGCGGAGTGGGTTCGGGTCTGTCGGAGTGGGTTGGGGTCTGGCGGAGTGGGTTGGGGTCTGGCGGAGTGGGTTGGGGTCTGGCGGAGTGGGTTCGGGTCTGGCGGAGTTGGTTCAGGTCTGGCGGAGTGGGTTAGGGTCTGGCGGAGTGGGTTTGGGTCTGGCGGAGTGGGTTAGGGTCTGGCGGAGTGGGTTCGGGTCTGGCGGAGTGGGTTCGGGTCTGGCGGAGTGGGTTCAGGTCTGGCGGAGTGGGTTCGGGTCTGGCGGAGTGGGTTTGGGTCTGGCGGAGTGGGTTCGGGTCTGTCAGTGTGGGTTAGGGTCTGGGGGAGTGGGTTGTGGTCTGGCGGAGTGGGTTCGGGCATGGCGGAGTGTGTTCGGGTCTGGCGGAGTGGGTTTGGGTCTGGCGGAGTGGGTTTGGGTCTGGCGGAGTGGGTTCGGGTCTGTCGGAGTGGGTTTGGGTCAGGCGGAGTGGGTGTGGGGTCTAGCGGAGTGGGTTGGGGTCTGGCGGAGTGGGTTCGGCTGTGGCGGGGTATGTTCGGGTCTGGCGGAGTGCGTTCGGGTCTGGCGGAGTGGGTGCGGGTCTGGCGGAGTGGGCTCGGGTCTGGCGGAGTGGGTTCGGGTCTGGCGGAGTGGGTTTGGGTCTGGCGGAGTGGGTTCGGGTCTGTCGGTGTGGGTTCGGGTCTGGCGGAGTGGGTTGTGGTCTGGCGGAGTGGGTTCGGGTTTGGCGGAGTGGGTTAGGATCTGGCGGGGTGGGTTGGGGTCTGGCGGAGTGGGTTGGGGTCTGGCGGAGTGGGTTGCGGTCTGGCGGAGTGGGTTCGGATCTGGCGGAATGGGTTTGGGTCTGGCGGAGTGGGTTTGGGTCTGGCGGAGTGGGGTCGGGTCTGTCGGTGTGGGTTCGGGTCTGGCGGAGTGGGTTGTGGTCTGGCGGATTGGGTTCGGGTCTGGCGGAGTGGGTTTGTGTCTGGCGGAATGGGTTTGGGTCTGGCGCAGTGGGTTTGGGTCTGGCGGAGTGGGTTTGGGTCTGGCGAAGTGGGTTTGGGTCTGGCGGTGTGGGTTTGGGGTCTGGCGGAGTGGGTTGGGGTCTGGCGGAGTGGGTTCAGGTCTGGCGGAGTATATTCGGGTCTGGCGGAGTGGGTTCGGGTCTGGCGGAGTGGGGTCGGGTCTGTCCATGTGGGTTCGGGTCTGGCGGAGTGGGTTGTGGTCTGGCGGAGTGGGTTCGGGTCTGGCGGAGTGGGTTTGTGTCTGGCGGAGTGGGTTTGTGTCTGGCGGAGTGGGTTTGTGTCTGGCGGAGTGGGTTTGGGTCTGGCGGAGTGGGTTTGGGTCTGGCGAAGTGGGTTTGGGTCTGGGGGAGTGGGTTTGGGGTCTAGCGGAGTGGGTTGGGGTCTGGCGGAGTGGGTTCGGGTCTGGCGGAGTATGTTCGGGTCTGGCGGAGTGAGTTCGGGTCTGGCGGAGTGGGTTCGGGTCTGGCGGAGTATGTTCGGGTCTGGCGGTGTGGGTTTGGGTCTGGCGGAGTGGGTTTGGGTCTGGCGGAGTGGGTTGGGTTCTGGCGGAGTGGGTTGGGGTCTGGCGGAGTGGGTTGGGGTCTGGGGGAGTGGGTTGGAGTCTGGCGGAGTGGGTTCGGATCTGGCGGAGTGGGTTTCGGGTCTGGCGGAGGGGGTTCGGGTCTGGGGGAGTGGGTTTGTGTCTGGCGGAGTGGGTTTGGGTCTGGCGGAGTGGGTTTGAGTCTGGCGGAGTGGGTTTGGGGTCTGACGGAGTAGGTTTGTGTCTGGCGGAGTTGGTTTGGGTCTGGCGGAGTGGGTTTGGGTATGGCGGAGTGGGTTTAGGTCTGGCGGAGTGGGTTCGGGTCTGTCGGAGTGGGTTGGGGTCTGGCGGAGTGGGTTGGGGTCTGGCGGAGTGGGTTCGGGTCTGGCGGAGTGGGTTCGGGTCTGGCGGAGTTGGTTCCCGTCTGGCGGAGTGGGTTAGGGTCTGGCGGAGTGGGTTTGGGTCCGGCGGAGTGGGTTTGGGCCTGGCGGAGTGGGTTCGGGTCTGGCGGAGTGGGTTCGGGTCTGGCGGAGTGGGTTCGGGTCTGGCGGAGTGGGTTCGGGTCTGGCAGAGTGGGTTCGGGTCTGGCGGAGTGGGTTCGGGTCTGGCGGAGTGGGTTTGGGTCTGGCGGAGTGGGTTTGGGTCTGGCGGAGTAGGTTCGGGTCTGTCAGTGTGGGTTAGGGTCTGGGGGAGTGGGTTGTGGTCTGGCGGAGTGGGTTCGGGTATGGCGGAGTGTGTTCGGGTCTGGCGGAGTGGGTTTGGGTCTGGCGGAGTGGGTTCGGGTCTGGCGGAGTGGGTTCGATTCTGGCGGAGTGGGTTATGGTCTGGCGGAGTGGGTTCGGGTCTGTCGGAGTGGGTTGGGGTCTGGCGGAGTGGGTTGGGGTCTGGCGGAGTGGGTTCGGGTCTGGCGGAGTGGGTTCGGGTCTGGCGGAGTTGGTTCGGGTCTGGCGGAGTGGGTTAGGGTCTGGCGGAGTGGGTTAAGGTCTGGCGGAGTGTGTTCGGGTCTGGCGGAGTGGGTTCGGGTCTGGCGGAGTGGGTTTGGGTCTGGCGGAGTGGATTCGGGTCTGTCGGTGTGGGTTAGGGTCTGGGGGAGTGGGTTGTGGTCTGGCGGAGTGGGTTCGGGTATGGCGGAGTGGGTGCTGGTCTGGCGGAGTGGATTTGGGTCTGGCAGAGTGGGTTTGGGTATGGCGGAGTGGGTGCGGGTCTGGCGGAGTGGATTTGGGTCTGGCGGAGTGGGTTTGTGTCTGGCGGAGTTGGTTTGGGTCTGGCGGAGTGGGTTTGGGTCTGGCGGAGTGGGTTTAGGTCTGGCGGAGTGGGTTCGGGTCTGTCGGAGTGGGTTGGGGTCTGGCGGAATGGGTTGGGGTCTGGCGGAGTGGGTTGGGGTCTGGCGGAGTGGGTTCGGGTGTGGCGGAGTTGGTTCCGGTCTGGCGGAGTGGGTTAGGGTCTGGCGGAGTGGGTTTGGGTCTGGCGGAGTGGGTTAGGGTCTGGCGGAGTGGGTTCGGGTCTGGCGGAGTGGGTTCGGGTCTGGCGGAGTGGGTTCAGGTCTGGCGGAGTGGGTTCGGGTCTGGCGGAGTGGGTTTGGGTCTGGCGGAGTGGGTTCGGGTCTGTCAGTGTGGGTTAGGGTCTGGGGGAGTGGGTTGTGGTCTGGCGGAGTGGGTTCGGGCATGGCGGAGTGTGTTCGGGTCTGGCGGAGTGGGTTTGGGTCTGGCGGAGTGGGTTTGGGTCTGGCGGAGTGGGTTTGGGTCTGGCGGAGTGGGTTCGGGTCTGGCGGAGTGGGTTCGGGTCTGGCGGAGTGGGTTCGGGTCTGGCGGAGTGGGTTGGGGTCTGGCGGAGTGGGTTGGGGTCTGGCGGAGTGGGTTGGGGTCTGGCGGAGTGGGTTCGGGTCTGGCGGAGTTGGTTCAGGTCTGGCGGAGTGGGTTAGGGTCTGGCGGAGTGGGTTTGGGTCTGGCGGAGTGGGTTCGGGTCTGGCGGAGTGGGTTCGGGTCTGGCGGAGTGGGTTCAGGTCTGGCGGAGTGGGTTCGGGTCTGGCGGAGTGGGTTTGGGTCTGGCGGAGTGGGTTCGGGTCTGTCAGTGTGGGTTAGGGTCTGGGGGAGTGGGTTGTGGTCTGGCGGAGTGGGTTCGGGCATGGCGGAGTGTGTTCGGGTCTGGCGGAGTGGGTTTGGGTCTGGCGGAGTGGGTTTGGGTCTGGCGGAGTGGGTTCGGGTCTGTCGGAGTGGGTTTGGGTCAGGCGGAGTGGGTTTGGGGTCTAGCGGAGTGGGTTGGGGTCTGGCGGAGTGGGTTCGGCTGTGGCGGGGTATGTTCGGGTCTGGCGGAGTGCGTTCGGGTCTGGCGGAGTGGGCTCGGGTCTGGCGGAGTGGGTTCGGGTCTGGCGGAGTGGGTTTGGGTCTGGCGGAGTGGGTTCGGGTCTGTCGGTGTGGGTTCGGGTCTGGCGGAGTGGGTTGTGGTCTGGCGGAGTGGGTTCGGGTTTGGCGGAGTGGGTTAGGATCTGGCGGGGTGGGTTGGGGTCTGGCGGAGTGGGTTGGGGTCTGGCGGAGTGGGTTGCGGTCTGGCGGAGTGGGTTCGGATCTGGCGGAATGGGTTTGGGTCTGGCGGAGTGGGTTTGGGTCTGGCGGAGTGGGGTCGGGTCTGTCGGTGTGGGTTCGGGTCTGGCGGAGTGGGTTGTGGTCTGGCGGATTGGGTTCGGGTCTGGCGGAGTGGGTTTGTGTCTGGCGGAATGGGTTTGGGTCTGGCGCAGTGGGTTTGGGTCTGGCGGAGTGGGTTTGGGTCTGGCGAAGTGGGTTTGGGTCTGGCGGTGTGGGTTTGGGGTCTGGCGGAGTGGGTTGGGGTCTGGCGGAGTGGGTTCAGGTCTGGCGGAGTATATTCGGGTCTGGCGGAGTGGGTTCGGGTCTGGCGGAGTGGGGTCGGGTCTGTCCATGTGGGTTCGGGTCTGGCGGAGTGGGTTGTGGTCTGGCGGAGTGGGTTCGGGTCTGGCGGAGTGGGTTTGTGTCCGGCGGAGTGGGTTTGTGTCTGGCGGAGTGGGTTTGGGTCTGGCGGAGTGGGTTTGGGTCTGGCGAAGTGGGTTTGGGTCTGGCGGAGTGGGTTTGGGGTCTAGCGGAGTGGGTTGGGGTCTGGCGGAGTGGGTTCGGGTCTGGCGGAGTATGTTCGGGTCTGGCGGAGTGAGTTCGGGTCTGGCGGAGTGGGTTCGGGTCTGGCGGAGTATGTTCGGGTCTGGCGGTGTGGGTTTTGGTCTGGCGGAGTGGGTTTGGGTCTGGCGGAGTGGGTTGGGTTCTGGCGGAGTGGGTTGGGGTCTGGCGGAGTGGGTTGGGGTCTGGGGGAGTGGGTTGGAGTCTGGCGGAGTGGGTTCGGATCTGGCGGAGTGGGTTTCGGGTCTGGCGGAGGGGGTTCGGGTCTGGGGGAGTGGGTTTGTGTCTGGCGGAGTGGGTTTGGGTCTGGCGGAGTGGGTTTGAGTCTGGCGGAGTGGGTTTGGGGTCTGACGGAGTAGGTTTGTGTCTGGCGGAGTTGGTTTGGGTCTGGCGGAGTGGTTTTGGGTATGGCGGAGTGGGTTCAGGTCTGGCGGAGTGGGTTCGGGTCTGTCGGAGTGGGTTGGGGTCTGGCGGAGTGGGTTGGGGTCTGGCGGAGTGGGTTCGGGTCTGGCGGGGTGGGTTCGGGTCTGGCGGAGTTGGTTCCCGTCTGGCGGAGTGGGTTAGGGTCTGGCGGAGTTGGTTCCCGTCTGGCGGAGTGGGTTAGGGTCTGGCGGAGTGGGTTTGGGTCCGGCGGAGTGGGTTTGGGCCTGGCGGAGTGGGTTCGGGTCTGGCGGAGTGGGTTCGGGTCTGGCGGAGTGGGTTCGGGTCTGGCGGAGTGGGTTCGGGTCTGGCGGAGTGGGTTCGGGTCTGGCGGAGTGGGTTCGGGTCTGGTGGAGTGGGTTCGGGTCTGGCGGAGTGGGTTTGGGTCTGGCGGAGTAGGTTCGGGTCTGTCAGTGTGGGTTAGGGTCTGGGGGAGTGGGTTGTGGTCTGGCGGAGTGGGTTCGGGTATGGCGGAGTGTGTTCGGGTCTGGCGGAGTGGGTTTGGGTCTGGCGGAGTGGGTTCGGGTCTGGCGGAGTGGGTTCGATTCTGGCGGAGTGGGTTATGGTCTGGCGGAGTGGGTTCGGGTCTGTCGGAGTGGGTTGGGGTCTGGCGGAGTGGGTTGGGGTCTGGCGGAGTGGGTTCGGGTCTGGCGGAGTGGGTTCGGGTCTGGCGGAGTTGGTTCGGGTCTGGCGGAGTGGGTTAGGGTCTGGCGGAGTGGGTTAAGGTCTGGCGGAGTGTGTTCGGGTCTGGCGGAGTGGGTTCGGGTCTGGCGGAGTGGGTTTAGGTCTGGCGGAGTGGATTCGGGTCTGTCGGTGTGGGTTAGGGTCTGGGGGAGTGGGTTGTGGTCTGGCGGAGTGGGTTCGGGTATGGCGGAGTGGGTGCTGGTCTGGCGGAGTGGATTTGGGTCTGGCAGAGTGGGTTTGGGTATGGCGGAGTGGGTGCGGGTCTGGCGGAGTGGATTTGGGTCTGGCGGAGTGGGTTTGTGTCTGGCGGAGTTGGTTTGGGTCTGGCGGAGTGGGTTTGGGTCTGGCGGAGTGGGTTTAGGTCTGGCGGAGTGGGTTCGGGTCTGTCGGAGTGGGTTGGGGTCTGGCGGAATGGGTTGGGGTCTGGCGGAGTGGGTTCGGGTCTGGCGGAGTGGGTTCGGGTGTGGCGGAGTTGGTTCCGGTCTGGCGGAGTGGGTTAGGGTCTGGCGGAGTGGGTTTGGGTCTGGCGGAGTGGGTTAGGGTCTGGCGGAGTGGGTTCGGGTCTGGCGGAGTGGGTTCGGGTCTGGCGGAGTGGGTTCAGGTCTGGCGGAGTGGGTTCGGGTCTGGCGGAGTGGGTTTGGGTCTGGCGGAGTGGGTTCGGGTCTGTCAGTGTGGGTTAGGGTCTGGGGGAGTGGGTTGTGGTCTGGCGGAGTGGGTTCGGGCATGGCGGAGTGTGTTCGGGTCTGGCGGAGTGGGTTTGGGTCTGGCGGAGTGGGTTTGGGTCTGGCGGAGTGGGTTTGGGTCTGGCGGAGTGGGTTTGGGCCTGGCGGAGTGGGTTTGGGTCTGGCGGAGTGGATTCGGGTCTGTCGGTGTGGGTTAGGGTCTGGGGGAGTGGGTTGTGGTCTGGCGGAGTGGGTTCGGGTATGGCGGAGTGGGTGCTGGTCTGGCGGAGTGGATTTGGGTCTGGCAGAGTGGGTTTGGGTATGGCGGAGTGGGTGCGGGTCTGGCGGAGTGGATTTGGGTCTGGCGGAGTGGGTTTGTGTCTGGCGGAGTTGGTTTGGGTCTGGCGGAGTGGGTTTGGGTCTGGCGGAGTGGGTTTAGGTCTGGCGGAGTGGGTTCGGGTCTGTCGGAGTGGGTTGGGGTCTGGCGGAATGGGTTGGGGTCTGGCGGAGTGGGTTCGGGTCTGGCGGAGTGGGTTCGGGTGTGGCGGAGTTGGTTCCGGTCTGGCGGAGTGGGTTAGGGTCTGGCGGAGTGGGTTTGGGTCTGGCGGAGTGGGTTAGGGTCTGGCGGAGTGGGTTCGGGTCTGGCGGAGTGGGTTCGGGTCTGGCGGAGTGGGTTCAGGTCTGGCGGAGTGGGTTCGGGTCTGGCGGAGTGGGTTTGGGTCTGGCGGAGCGGGTTCGGGTCTGTCAGTGTGGGTTAGGGTCTGGGGGAGTGGGTTGTGGTCTGGCGGAGTGGGTTCGGGCATGGCGGAGTGTGTTCGGGTCTGGCGGAGTGGGTTTGGGTCTGGCGGAGTGGGTTTGGGTCTGGCGGAGTGGGTTTGGGTCTGGCGGAGTGGGTTGGGGCCTGGCGGAGTGGGTTCGGGTCTGGCGGAGTGGGTTCGGGTCTGGCGGAGTGGGTTCGGGTCTGGCGGAGTGGGTTCGGGTCTGGCGGAGTGGGTTTGGGTCTGGCGGAGTAGGTTCGGGTCTGTCAGTGTGGGCTAGGGTCTGGGGGAGTGGGTTGTGGTCTGGCGGAGTGGGTTCGGGTATGGCGGAGTGTGTTCGGGTCTGGCGGAGTGGGTTTGGGTCTGGCGGAGTGGGTTCGGGTCTGGCGGAGTGGGTTCGATTCTGGCGGAGTGGGTTATGGTCTGGCGGAGTGGGTTCGGGTCTGTCGGAATTGGTTGGGGTCTGGCGGAGTGGGTTGGGGTCTGGCGGAGTGGGTTCGGGTCTGGCGGAGTGGGTTCGGGTCTGGCGGAGTTGGTTCGGGTCTGGCGGAGTGGGTTAGGGTCTGGCGGAGTTGGTTAAGGTCTGGCGGAGTGTGTTCGGGTCTGGCGGAGTGGGTTCGGGTCTGGCGGAGTGGGTTTGGGTCTGGTGGAGTGGATTCGGGTCTGTCGGTGTGGGTTAGGGTCTGGGGGAGTGGGTTGTGGTCTGGCGGAGTTGGTTCCGGTCTGGCGGAGTGGGTTAGGGTCTGGCGGAGTGGGTTTGGGTCTGGCGGAGTGGGTTAGGGTCTGGCGGAGTGGGTTCGGGTCTGGCGGAGTGGGTTCGGGTCTGGCGGAGTGGGTTCAGGTCTGGCGGAGTGGGTTCGGGTCTGGCGGAGTGGGTTTGGGTCTGGCGGAGTGGGTTCGGGTCTGTCAGTGTGGGTTAGGGTCTGGGGGAGTGGGTTGTGGTCTGGCGGAGTGGGTTCGGGCATGGCGGAGTGTGTTCGGGTCTGGCGGAGTGGGTTTGGGTCTGGCGGAGTGGGTTTGGGTCTGGCGGAGTGGGTTTGGGTCTGGCGGAGTGGGTTTGGGCCTGGCGGAGTGGGTTTGGGTCTGGCGGAGTGGATTCGGGTCTGTCGGTGTGGGTTAGGGTCTGGGGGAGTGGGTTGTGGTCTGGCGGAGTGGGTTCGGGTATGGCGGAGTGGGTGCTGGTCTGGCGGAGTGGATTTGGGTCTGGCAGAGTGGGTTTGGGTATGGCGGAGTGGGTGCGGGTCTGGCGGAGTGGATTTGGGTCTGGCGGAGTGGGTTTGTGTCTGGCGGAGTTGGTTTGGGTCTGGCGGAGTGGGTTTGGGTCTGGCGGAGTGGGTTTAGGTCTGGCGGAGTGGGTTCGGGTCTGTCGGAGTGGGTTGGGGTCTGGCGGAATGGGTTGGGGTCTGGCGGAGTGGGTTCGGGTCTGGCGGAGTGGGTTCGGGTGTGGCGGAGTTGGTTCCGGTCTGGCGGAGTGGGTTAGGGTCTGGCGGAGTGGGTTTGGGTCTGGCGGAGTGGGTTAGGGTCTGGCGGAGTGGGTTCGGGTCTGGCGGAGTGGGTTCGGGTCTGGCGGAGTGGGTTCAGGTCTGGCGGAGTGGGTTCGGGTCTGGCGGAGTGGGTTTGGGTCTGGCGGAGCGGGTTCGGGTCTGTCAGTGTGGGTTAGGGTCTGGGGGAGTGGGTTGTGGTCTGGCGGAGTGGGTTCGGGCATGGCGGAGTGTGTTCGGGTCTGGCGGAGTGGGTTTGGGTCTGGCGGAGTGGGTTTGGGTCTGGCGGAGTGGGTTTGGGTCTGGCGGAGTGGGTTGGGGCCTGGCGGAGTGGGTTCGGGTCTGGCGGAGTGGGTTCGGGTCTGGCGGAGTGGGTTCGGGTCTGGCGGAGTGGGTTCGGGTCTGGCGGAGTGGGTTTGGGTCTGGCGGAGTAGGTTCGGGTCTGTCAGTGTGGGCTAGGGTCTGGGGGAGTGGGTTGTGGTCTGGCGGAGTGGGTTCGGGTATGGCGGAGTGTGTTCGGGTCTGGCGGAGTGGGTTTGGGTCTGGCGGAGTGGGTTCGGGTCTGGCGGAGTGGGTTCGATTCTGGCGGAGTGGGTTATGGTCTGGCGGAGTGGGTTCGGGTCTGTCGGAATTGGTTGGGGTCTGGCGGAGTGGGTTGGGGTCTGGCGGAGTGGGTTCGGGTCTGGCGGAGTGGGTTCGGGTCTGGCGGAGTTGGTTCGGGTCTGGCGGAGTGGGTTAGGGTCTGGCGGAGTTGGTTAAGGTCTGGCGGAGTGTGTTCGGGTCTGGCGGAGTGGGTTCGGGTCTGGCGGAGTGGGTTTGGGTCTGGTGGAGTGGATTCGGGTCTGTCGGTGTGGGTTAGGGTCTGGGGGAGTGGGTTGTGGTCTGGCGGAGTTGGTTCCGGTCTGGCGGAGTGGGTTAGGGTCTGGCGGAGTGGGTTTGGGACTGGCGGAGTGGGTTAGGGTCTGGCGGAGTGGGTTCGGGTCTGGCGGAGTGGGTTCGGGTCTGGCGGAGTGGGTTCAGGTCTGGCGGAGTGGGTTCGGGTCTGGCGGAGTGGGTTTGGGTCTGGCGGAGTGGGTTCGGGTCTGTCAGTGTGGGTTAGGGTCTGGGGGAGTGGGTTGTGGTCTGGCGGAGTGGGTTCGGGCATGGCGGAGTGTGTTCGGGTCTGGCGGAGTGGGTTTGGGTCTGGCGGAGTGGGTTTGGGTCTGGCGGAGTGGGTTTGGGTCTGGCGGAGTGGGTTTTGGCCTGGCGGAGTGGGTTCGGGTCTGGCGGAGTGGGTTCGGGTCTGGCGGAGTGGGTTCGGGTCTGGCGGAGTGGGTTCGGGTCTGGCGGAGTGGGTTTGGGTCTGGCGGAGTAGGTTCGGGTCTGTCAGTGTGGGCTAGGGTCTGGGGGAGTGGGTTGTGGTCTGGCGGAGTGGGTTCGGGTATGGCGGAGTGTGTTCGGGTCTGGCGGAGTGGGTTTGGGTCTGGCGGAGTGGGTTCGGGTCTGGCGGAGTGGGTTCGATTCTGGCGGAGTGGGTTATGGTCTGGCGGAGTGGGTTCGGGTCTGTCGGAGTTGGTTGGGGTCTGGCGGAGTGGGTTGGGGTCTGGCGGAGTGGGTTCGGGTCTGGCGGAGTGGGTTCGGGTCTGGCGGAGTTGGTTCGGGTCTGGCGGAGTGGGTTAGGGTCTGGCGGAGTGGGTTAATGTCTGGCGGAGTGTGTTCGGGTCTGGCGGAGTGGGTTCGGGTCTGGCGGAGTGGGTTTGGGTCTGGCGGAGTGGATTCGGGTCTGTCGGTGTGGGTTAGGGTCTGGGGGAGTGGGTTGTGGTCTGGCGGAGTGGGTTCGGGTATGGCGGAGTGGGTGCTGGTCTGGCGGAGTGGATTTGGGTCTGGCAGAGTGGGTTTGGGTATGGCGGAGTGGGTGCGGGTCTGGCGGAGTGGATTTGGGTCTGGCGGAGTGGGTTTGTGTCTGGCGGAGTTGGTTTGGGTCTGGCGGAGTGGGTTTGGGTCTGGCGGAGTGGGTTTAGGTCTGGCGGAGTGGGTTCGGGTCTGTCGGAGTGGGTTGGGGTCTGGCGGAATGGGTTGGGGTCTGGCGGAGTGGGTTGGGGTCTGGCGGAGTGGGTTCGGGTCTGGCGGAGTTGGTTCAGGTCTCGCGGAGTGGGTTAGGGTCTGGCGGAGTGGGTTTGGGTCTGGCGGAGTGGGTTAGGGTCTGGCGGAGTGGGTTCGGGTCTGGCGGAGTGGGTTCGGGTCTGGCGGAGTGGGTTCAGGTCTGGCGGAGTGGGTTCGGGTCTGGCGGAGTGGGTTTGGGTCTGGCGGAGTGGGTTCGGGTCTGTCAGTGTGGGTTAGGGTCTGGGGGAGTGGGTTGTGGTCTGGCGGAGTGGGTTCGGGCATGGCGGAGTGTGTTCGGGTCTGGCGGAGTGGGTTTGGGTCTGGCGGAGTGGGTTTGGGTCTGGCGGAGTGGGTTCGGGTCTGTCGGAGTGGGTTTCGGTCAGGCGGAGTGGGTTTGGGGTCTAGCGGAGTGGGTTGGGGTCTGGCGGAGTGGGTTCGGCTGTGGCGGAGTATGTTCGGGTCTGGCGGAGTGCGTTCGGGTCTGGCGGAGTGGGTTCGGGTCTAGCGGAGTGGGTAAGGTTCTGGCGGAGTGGGTTTGGGTCTGGCGGAGTGGTTTCGGGTCTCGCGGAGTGGGTTTGGGTCTGGCGGAGTGTGTTTGGGTCTGGTGCAGTGGGTTGGGGTCAGGCGGAGTGGGCTCGGGTCTGGCGGAGTGGGTTCGGGTCTGGCGGAGTGGGTTTGGGTCTGGCGGAGTGGGTTCGGGTCTGTCGGTGTGGGTTCGGGTCTGGCGGAGTGGGTTGTGGTCTGGCGGAGTGGGTTCGGGTTTGGCGGAGTGGGTTAGGATCTGGCGGGGTGGGTTGGGGTCTGGCGGAGTGGGTTGGGGTCTGGCGGAGTGGGTTGCGGTCTGGCGGAGTGGGTTGGGACCTGGCGGAATGGGTTTGGGTCTGGCGGAGTGGGTTTGGGTCTGGCGGAGTGGGGTCGGGTCTGTCGGTGTGGGTTCGGGTCTGGCGGAGTGGGTTATGGTCTGGCGGATTGGGTTCGGGTCTGGAGGAGTGGGTTTGTGTCTGGCGGAATGGGTTTGGGTCTGGCGGAGTGGGTTTGGGTCTGGCGGAGTGGGTTTGGGTCTGGCGAAGTGGGTTTGGGTCTGGCGGTGTGGGTTTGGGGTCTAGCGGAGTGGGTTGGGGTCTGGCGGAGTGGGTTCAGGTCTGGCGGAGTATGTTCGGGTCTGGCGGAGTGGGTTCGGGTCTGGCGGAGTGGGGTCGGGTCTGTCCATGTGGGTTCGGGTCTGGCGGAGTGGGTTGTGGTCTGGCGGAGTGGGTTCGGGTCTGGCGGAGTGGGTTTGTGTCTGGCGGAGTGGGTTTGGGTCTGGCGGAGTGGGTTTGGGTCTGGCGGAGTGGGTTTGGGTCTGGCGAAGTGGGTTTGGGTCTGGCGGAGTGGGTTTGGGGTCTAGCGGAGTGGGTTGGGGTCTGGCGGAGTGGGTTCGGGTCTGGCGGAGTATGTTCGGGTCTGGCGGAGTGAGTTCGGGTCTGGCGGAGTGGGTTCGGGTCTGGCGGAGTATGTTCGGGTCTGGCGGTGTGGGTTTGGGTCTGGCGGAGTGGGTTTGGGTCTGGCGGAGTGGGTTGGGTTCTGGCGGAGTGGGTTGGGGTCTGGCGGAGTGGGTTGGGGTCTGGGGGAGTGGGTTGGAGTCTGGCGGAGTGGGTTCGGATCTGGCGGAGTGGGTTTGGGTCTGGCGGAGTGGGTTTGGGTCTGGCGGAGTGGGTTTGGGTCTGGCGGAGTGGGTTTGGGCCTGGCGGAGTGGGTTCGGGTCTGGCGGAGTGGGTTCGGGTCTGGCGGAGTGGGTTCGGGTCTGGCGGAGTGGGTTCGGGTCTGGCGGAGTGGGTTTGGGTCTGGCGGAGTAGGTTCGGGTCTGTCAGTGTGGGCTAGGGTCTGGGGGAGTGGGTTGTGGTCTGGCGGAGTGGGTTCGGGTATGGCGGAGTGTGTTCGGGTCTGGCGGAGTGGGTTTGGGTCTGGCGGAGTGGGTTCGGGTCTGGCGGAGTGGGTTCGATTCTGGCGGAGTGGGTTATGGTCTGGCGGAGTGGGTTCGGGTCTGTCGGAGTTGGTTGGGGTCTGGCGGAGTGGGTTGGGGTCTGGCGGAGTGGGTTCGGGTCTGGCGGAGTGGGTTCGGGTCTGGCGGAGTTGGTTCGGGTCTGGCGGAGTGGGTTAGGGTCTGGCGGAGTGGGTTAAGGTCTGGCGGAGTGTGTTCGGGTCTGGCGGAGTGGGTTCGGGTCTGGCGGAGTGGGTTTGGGTCTGGCGGAGTGGATTCGGGTCTGTCGGTGTGGGTTAGGGTCTGGGGGAGTGGGTTGTGGTCTGGCGGAGTGGGTTCGGGTATGGCGGAGTGGGTGCTGGTCTGGCGGAGTGGATTTGGGTCTGGCAGAGTGGGTTTGGGTATGGCGGAGTGGGTGCGGGTCTGGCGGAGTGGATTTGGGTCTGGCGGAGTGGGTTTGTGTCTGGCGGAGTTGGTTTGGGTCTGGCGGAGTGGGTTTGGGTCTGGCGGAGTGGGTTTAGGTCTGGCGGAGTGGGTTCGGGTCTGTCGGAGTGGGTTGGGGTCTGGCGGAATGGGTTGGGGTCTGGCGGAGTGGGTTGGGGTCTGGCGGAGTGGGTTCGGGTCTGGCGGAGTTGGTTCAGGTCTCGCGGAGTGGGTTAGGGTCTGGCGGAGTGGGTTTGGGTCTGGCGGAGTGGGTTAGGGTCTGGCGGAGTGGGTTCGGGTCTGGCGGAGTGGGTTCGGGTCTGGCGGAGTGGGTTCAGGTCTGGCGGAGTGGGTTCGGGTCTGGCGGAGTGGGTTTGGGTCTGGCGGAGTGGGTTCGGGTCTGTCAGTGTGGGTTAGGGTCTGGGGGAGTGGGTTGTGGTCTGGCGGAGTGGGTTCGGGCATGGCGGAGTGTGTTCGGGTCTGGCGGAGTGGGTTTGGGTCTGGCGGAGTGGGTTTGGGTCTGGCGGAGTGGGTTCGGGTCTGTCGGAGTGGGTTTCGGTCAGGCGGAGTGGGTTTGGGGTCTAGCGGAGTGGGTTGGGGTCTGGCGGAGTGGGTTCGGCTGTGGCGGAGTATGTTCGGGTCTGGCGGAGTGCGTTCGGGTCTGGCGGAGTGGGTTCGGGTCTAGCGGAGTGGGTAAGGTTCTGGCGGAGTGGGTTTGGGTCTGGCGGAGTGGTTTCGGGTCTCGCGGAGTGGGTTTGGGTCTGGCGGAGTGTGTTTGGGTCTGGCGCAGTGGGTTGGGGTCAGGCGGAGTGGGCTCGGGTCTGGCGGAGTGGGTTCGGGTCTGGCGGAGTGGGTTTGGGTCTGGCGGAGTGGGTTCGGGTCTGTCGGTGTGGGTTCGGGTCTGGCGGAGTGGGTTGTGGTCTGGCGGAGTGGGTTCGGGTTTGGCGGAGTGGGTTAGGATCTGGCGGGGTGGGTTGGGGTCTGGCGGAGTGGGTTGGGGTCTGGCGGAGTGGGTTGCGGTCTGGCGGAGTGGGTTGGGACCTGGCGGAATGGGTTTGGGTCTGGCGGAGTGGGTTTGGGTCTGGCGGAGTGGGGTCGGGTCTGTCGGTGTGGGTTCGGGTCTGGCGGAGTGGGTTATGGTCTGGCGGATTGGGTTCGGGTCTGGAGGAGTGGGTTTGTGTCTGGCGGAATGGGTTTGGGTCTGGCGGAGTGGGTTTGGGTCTGGCGGAGTGGGTTTGGGTCTGGCGAAGTGGGTTTGGGTCTGGCGGTGTGGGTTTGGGGTCTAGCGGAGTGGGTTGGGGTCTGGCGGAGTGGGTTCAGGTCTGGCGGAGTATGTTCGGGTCTGGCGGAGTGGGTTCGGGTCTGGCGGAGTGGGGTCGGGTCTGTCCATGTGGGTTCGGGTCTGGCGGAGTGGGTTGTGGTCTGGCGGAGTGGGTTCGGGTCTGGCGGAGTGGGTTTGTGTCTGGCGGAGTGGGTTTGGGTCTGGCGGAGTGGGTTTGGGTCTGGCGGAGTGGGTTTGGGTCTGGCGAAGTGGGTTTGGGTCTGGCGGAGTGGGTTTGGGGTCTAGCGGAGTGGGTTGGGGTCTGGCGGAGTGGGTTCGGGTCTGGCGGAGTATGTTCGGGTCTGGCGGAGTGAGTTCGGGTCTGGCGGAGTGGGTTCGGGTCTGGCGGAGTATGTTCGGGTCTGGCGGTGTGGGTTTGGGTCTGGCGGAGTGGGTTTGGGTCTGGCGGAGTGGGTTGGGTTCTGGCGGAGTGGGTTGGGGTCTGGCGGAGTGTGTTGGGGTCTGGGGGAGTGGGTTGGAGTCTGGCGGAGTGGGTTCGGATCTGGCGGAGTGGGTTTCGGGTCTGGCGGAGTGGGTTTGGGTCTGGGGGAGTGGGTTTGTGTCTGGCGGAGTGGGTTTGGGTCTGGCGGAGTGGGTTTGTCTGGCGGAGTGGGTTTGGTGTCTGACGGAGTAGGTTTGTGTCTGGCGGAGTTGGTTTGGGTCTGGCGGAGTGGGTTTGGGTCTGGCGGAGTGGGTTTAGGTCTGGTGGAGTGGGTTCGGGTCTGTCGGAGTGGGTTGGGGTCTGGCGGAGTGGGTTGGGGTCTGGCGGAGTGGGTTTGGGTCTGGCGAAGTGGGTTTGGGTCTGGCGGTGTGGGTTTGGGGTCTAGCGGAGTGGGTTGGGGTCTGGCGGAGTGGGTTCAGGTCTGGCGGAGTATGTTCGGGTCTGGCGGAGTGGGTTCGGGTCTGGCGGAGTGGGGTCGGGTCTGTCCATGTGGGTTCGGGTCTGGCGGAGTGGGTTGTGGTCTGGCGGAGTGGGTTCGGGTCTGGCGGAGTGGGTTTGTGTCTGGCGGAGTGGGTTTGGGTCTGGCGGAGTGGGTTTGGGTCTGGCGGAGTGGGTTTGGGTCTGGCGAAGTGGGTTTGGGTCTGGCGGAGTGGGTTTGGGGTCTAGCGGAGTGGGTTGGGGTCTGGCGGAGTGGGTTCGGGTCTGGCGGAGTATGTTCGGGTCTGGCGGAGTGAGTTCGGGTCTGGCGGAGTGGGTTCGGGTCTGGCGGAGTATGTTCGGGTCTGGCGGTGTGGGTTTGGGTCTGGCGGAGTGGGTTTGGGTCTGGCGGAGTGGGTTGGGTTCTGGCGGAGTGGGTTGGGGTCTGGCGGAGTGTGTTGGGGTCTGGGGGAGTGGGTTGGAGTCTGGCGGAGTGGGTTCGGATCTGGCGGAGTGGGTTTCGGGTCTGGCGGAGTGGGTTCGGGTCTGGGGGAGTGGGTTTGTGTCTGGCGGAGTGGGTTTGGGTCTGGCGGAGTGGGTTTGTCTGGCGGAGTGGGTTTGGTGTCTGACGGAGTAGGTTTGTGTCTGGCGGAGTTGGTTTGGGTCTGGCGGAGTGGGTTTGGGTCTGGCGGAGTGGGTTTAGGTCTGGTGGAGTGGGTTCGGGTCTGTCGGAGTGGGTTGGGGTCTGGCGGAGTGGGTTGGGGTCTGGCGGAGTGGGTTCGGGTCTGTCGGAGAGGGTTCGGGTCTGGCGGAGTTGGTTCCGGTCTGGCGGAGTGGGTTAGGGTCTGGTGGAGTGGGTTTGGGTCTGGCGAAGTGGGTTTGGGCCTGGCGGAGTGGGTTCGGGTCTGACGGAGTGGGTTCGGGTCTGGCGGAGTGGGTTCGGGTCTGGCGGAGTGGGTTCGGGTCTGGCGTAGTGGGTTTGGGTCTGGCGGGGTAGGTTCGGGTCTGTCAGTGTGGGTTAGGGTCTGGGGGAGTGGGTTGTGGTCTGGCGGAGTGGGTTCGGGTATGGCGGAGTGTGTTCGGGTCTGGCGGAGTGGGTTTGGGTCTGGCGGAGTGGGTTCGGGTCTGGCGGAGTGGGTTCGATTCTGGCGGAGTGGGTTATGGTCTGGCGGAGTGGGTTCGGGTCTGTCGGAGTGGGTTGGGGTCTGGCGGAGTGGGTTGGGGTCTGGCGGAGTGGGTTCGGGTCTGGCGGAGTGGGTTCGGGTCTGGCGGAGTTGGTTCGGGTCTGGCGGAGTGGGTTAGGGTCTGGCGGAGTGGGTTAAGGTCTGGCGGAGTGTGTTCGGGTCTGGCGGAGTGGGTTCGGATCTGGCGGAGTGGGTTTGGGTCTGGCGGAGTGGATTCGGGTCTGTCGGTGTGGGTTAGGGTCTGGGGGAGTGGGTTGTGGTCTGGCGGAGTGGGTTCGGGTATGGCGGAGTGGGTGCTGGTCTGGCGGAGTGGATTTGGGTCTGGCAGAGTGGGTTTGGGTATGGCGGAGTGGGTTCGGGTCTGTCGGTGTGGGTTCGGGTCTGGCGGAGTGGGTTGTGGTCTGGCGGAGTGGGTTCGGGTTTGGCGGAGTGGGTTAGGATCTGGCGGGGTGGGTTGGGGTCTGGCGGAGTGGGTTGGGGTCTGGCGGAGTGGGTTGCGGTCTGGCGGAGTGGGTTGGGATCTGGCGGAATGGGTTTGGGTCTGGCGGAGTGGGTTTGGGTCTGGCGGAGTGGGGTCGGGTCTGTCGGTGTGGGTTCGGGTCTGGCGGAGTGGGTTGTGGTCTGGCGGATTGGGTTCGGGTCTGGCGGAGTGGGTTTGTGTCTGGCGGAATGGGTTTGGGTCTGGCGGAGTGGGTTTGGGTCTGGCGGAGTGGGTTTGGGTCTGGCGAAGTGGGTTTGGGTCTGGCGGTGTGGGTTTGGGGTCTAGCGGAGTGGGTTGGGGTCTGGCGGAGTGGGTTCAGGTCTGGCGGAGTATGTTCGGGTCTGGCGGAGTGGGTTCGGGTCTGGCGGAGTGGGGTCGGGTCTGTCCATGTGGGTTCGGGCCTGGCGGAGTGGGTTGTGGTCTGGCGGAGTGGGTTCGGGTCTGGCGGAGTGGGTTTGTGTCTGGCGGAGTGGGTTTGGGTCTGGCGGAGTGGGTTTGGGTCTGGCGTAGTGGGTTTGGGTCTGGCGAAGTGGGTTTGGGTCTGGCGGAGTGGGTTTGGGGTCTAGCGGAGTGGGTTGGGGTCTGGCGGAGTGGGTTCGGGTCTGGCGGAGTATGTTCGGGTCTGGCGGAGTGAGTTCGGGTCTGGCGGAGTGGGTTCGGGTCTGGCGGAGTATGTTCGGGTCTGGCGGTGTGGGTTTGGGTCTGGCGGAGTGGGTTTGGGTCTGGCGGAGTGGGTTGGGTTCTGGCGGAGTGGGTTGGGGTCTGGCGGAGTGGGTTGGGGTCTGGGGGAGTGGGTTGGAGTCTGGCGGAGTGGGTTCGGATCTGGCGGAGTGGGTTTCGGGTCTGGCGGAGTGGGTTTGGGTCTGGGGGAGTGGGTTTGTGTCTGGCGGAGTGGGTTTGGGTCTGGCGGAGTGGGTTTGTCTGGCGGAGTGGGTTTGGTGTCTGACGGAGTAGGTTTGTGTCTGGCGGAGTTGGTTTGGGTCTGGCGGAGTGGGTTTGGGTCTGGCGGAGTGGGTTTAGGACTGGCGGAGTGGGTTCGGGTCTGTCGGAGTGGGTTGGGGTCTGGCGGAGTGGGTTGGGGTCTGGCGGAGTGGGTTCGGGTCTGGCGGAGTGGGTTCGGGTCTGGCGGAGTTGGTTCCGGTCTGGCGGAGTGGGTTAGGGTCTGGTGGAGTGGGTTTGGGTCTGGCGAAGTGGGTTTGGGCCTGGCGGAGTGGGTTCGGGTCTGGCGGAGTGGGTTCGGGTCTGGCGGAGTGGGTTCGGGTCTGGCGGAGTGGGTTCGGGTCTGGCGTAGTGGGTTTGGGTCTGGCGGGGTAGGTTCGGGTCTGTCAGTGTGGGTTAGGGTCTGGGGGAGTGGGTTGTGGTCTGGCGGAGTGGGTTCGGGTATGGCGGAGTGTGTTCGGGTCTGGCGGAGTGGGTTTGGGTCTGGCGGAGTGGGTTCGGGTCTGGCGGAGTGGGTTCGATTCTGGCGGAGTGGGTTATGGTCTGGCGGAGTGGGTTCGGTTCTGTCGGAGTGGGTTGGGGTCTGGCGGAGTGGGTTGGGGTCTGGCGGAGTGGGTTCGGGTCTGGCGGAGTGGGTTCGGGTCTGGCGGAGTTGGTTCGGGTCTGGCGGAGTGGGTTAGGGTCTGGCGGAGTGGGTTAAGGTCTGGCGGAGTGTGTTCGGGTCTGGCGGAGTGGGTTCGGGTCTGGCGGAGTGGGTTTGGGTCTGGCGGAGTGGATTCGGGTCTGTCGGTGTGGGTTAGGGTCTGGGGGAGTGGGTTGTGGTCTGGCGGAGTGGGTTCGGGTATGGCGGAGTGGGTGCTGGTCTGGCGGAGTGGATTTGGGTCTGGCAGAGTGGGTTTGGGTATGGCGGAGTGGGTGCGGGTCTGGCGGAGTGGATTTGGGTCTGGCAGAGTGGGTTTGGGTCTGGCGGAGTGGGTTCGGGTCTGGCGGAGTGGGTTCGGGTCTGGCGGAGTGGGTTCGGGTCTGGCGGAGTGGGTTCGGGTCTGGCGGAGTGGGTTCGGGTCTGGCAGAGTGGGTTCGGGTCTGGCGGAGTGGGTTGGTGTCTGGCGGAGTGGGTTGGTGTCTGGCGGAGTGGGTTTGGGTCTGGCGGGGTTAGTTTGGTTCTGGCGGAGTTGGTTCGTGTCTGGCGGAGTGGGTTTGGGTCTGGCGGAGTGGGTTTGGGTCTGGCGGAGTGGGTTTGGGTCTGGCGGAGTGGGTTTGGGTCTGGTGGAGTGGGTTCAGTTTTGGCGGAGTGGGTTCGGGTCTGGCGGAGTGGGTTCTGGTCTGGCGGAGTGGGCTTGGGTCTGGCGGAGTGGGTTTGGGTCTTGCGGAGTGGGTTTGGGTCTGGCGGAGTGGGTTCGGGTCTGGCGGAGTGGGTTTGGGTCTGACGGGGTGGGTTTGGGTCTGGCGGAGTGGGTTTGGGGTCTGGCGGAGTGGGTTCGGGTCTGGCGAAGTGGGTTTGGGGCTGGCGGAGTGGGTTTGGGTCTGGCGGAGTGGATTCGGGTCTGGCGGAGTGGGTTGGGGTCTGGCGGAGTGGGTTCGGGTCTGGCGGAGTGGGTTCGGGTCTGGCGGAGTGGGTTATGGTCTGGCGGAGTGGGTTCGGGTCTGTCGGAGTGGGTTGGTGTCTGGTGGAGTGGGTTGGGGTCTGGCGGAATGGGTTCGGGTCTGGCGGAGTGGGTTCGGGTCTGGCGGAGTTGGTTCGCGTCTGGCGCAGTGGGTTACGCGTCTGGCGGAGTGGGTTCAGGTCTGGCGGAGTGGGTTCGGGGCTGGCGGAGTGGGTTTGGGTCTGTCGGAGTGGATTTGTGGTCTGGCGGATTGGGTTCAGGTCTGGCGGAGTGGGGTCGGGTCTGGCGGAGTGCGTTTGGGTCTGGCGGAGTGGGTTGGGGTCTGGCGGAGTGGGTTCGGGTCTGGCGGAGTAGGTTCGGGTTTGGCGGAGTGGGTTCGGGTCTGGCGGAATGGTTTTGGGTCTGGCGGAGTGGGTTTGGGTCTGGCGGAGTGGGTTTGGGTCTGGCGGAGTGGGTTTGGGTCTGGCGGAGTGGGTTTGAGTCTGGCGGAGTGGATTTGTGGTCTGGCGGATTGGGTTCGGGTCTGGCGGAGTGGGTTGGGGTCTGGCGGAGTGGGTTGGGGTCTGGCGGAGTGGGTTTGGGTCTGGCGGAGAGGGTTTGGGTCTGGCGGAGTAGGTTTGGGTCTGGCGGAGTGGGTTTGGGTCTGGCTGAGTGGGTTTGGATCTGGCGGAGTGGGTTTGGGGTCTGGCGGAGTGGGTTTTTGGTCTGGCGGAGTTGGTTTGGTTCTGGCGGAGTGGGTTTGGGTCTGCCGGAGTGGGTTTGGGTCTGGCGGAGTGGGTTTTGGTCTGGCGGAGTGGGTTTGGGTCTGGCGGAGTGGGTTTGGGTCTGGCGGAGTGGGTTGGGGTCTGGCGGAGTGGGTTGGGGTCTGGCGGAGTGGGTTCGGGTCTGTCTGTGTGGGTTTGGGTCTGGCGGAGTGGGTTGGGGTCCGGCGGATTGGGTTGGGGTCTGGCGGAGTGGGATGGGGACTGGCGGAATGGGTTTGGGTCTGGCGGAGTGGGTTGGGGTCTGGCGGAGTGGGTTCGGGTCTGGCGGAGTGGGTTCGGGTCTGGCGGAGTGGGTTTGGGTCTGGCGGAGTGGGTTGGGGTCTGGCGGAGTGGGTTCGGTTCTGGCGGAGTAGGTTCGGGTTTGGCGGAGTGGGTTCGGGTCTGGCGGAGTGGGTTTCGGTCTGGCGGAGTGGGTTTGGGTATGGCGGAGTGGGTTCGGGTCTGACGGAGTGGGTTTGGGTCTGACGGAGTGGGTTTGGGTCTGGCGGAGTGGGTTTGGGGTCTGGCGGAGTGGGTTTGGGTCTGGCGGAGTGGGTTTGGGGCTGGCGGAGTGGGTTCGGGTCTGGCGGAGTGGATTCTGGTCTGGCGGAGTGGATTGGGGTCTGGTGGAGTGGGTTCGGGTCCAGCGGAGTGGGTTCGGGTCTGGCGGAGTGGGTTATGGTCTGGCGGAGTGGGTTCGGGTCTGTCGGAGTGGGTTGGGGTCTGGCGGAGTGGGTTAGGGTCTGGCGGAGTGGGTTCGGGTCTGGCGGAGTGGGTTCGGGTCTGGCGGAGTGGGTTCGGGTCTGGCGGAGTGGGTTTGGGTCTGGCGGAGTGGGTTTGGGACTGGCTGAGTGGGTTTGCGTCTGGCGGAGTGAGGTCGGGTCTGGTGGAGTGCGTTTGGGTCTGGCGGAGTGGGTTGGGGTCTGGCGGAGTGGGTTGGGGTCTGGCGGAGTGGGTTCGGGTCTGGCGGAGTGGGTTTGGGTCTGGCGGAGTGGGTTGGGGTCTGGCGGAGTGGGTTCGGTTCTGGCGGAGTAGGTTCGGGTTTGGCGGAGTGGGTTCGGGTCTGGCGGAGTGGGTTTGGGTCTGGCAGAGTGGGTTTGGGTCTGGCGGAATGGCTTGGGGTATGGCGGAGTGGGTTGGGGTCTGGCGGAGTGGGTTGGGGTCTGGCGGAGTGGGTTGGGGTCTGGCAGAGTGGGTTGGGGTCTGGCGGAGTGGGTTCTGGTCTGGGGGAGTGGGTTCGGGTCTGTCGGAGTGGGTTCGGGTCTGGCGGAGTGGGTTTGGGTCTGGCGGAGTGGGTTTGGGACTGGCGGAGTGGGTTTGGGTCTGGCGGAGTGGGTTTGGGTCTGGCGGAGTGGGTTTGGGTCTGGCTGAGTGGGTTTGCGTCTGGCGGAGTGAGGTCGGGTCTGGCGGAGTGCGTTTGGGTCTGGCGGAGTGGGTTGGGGTCTGGCGGAGTGGGTTGGGGTCTGGCGGAGTGGGTTCGGGTCTGGCGGAGTGGGTTTGGGTCTGGCGGAGTGGGTTGGGGTCTGGCGGAGTGGGTTCGGTTCTGGCGGAGTAGGTTCGGGTTTGGCGGAGTGGGTTCGGGTCTGGCGGAGTGGGTTTGGGTCTGGCGGAGTGGGTTTGGGTCTGGCGGAGTGGGTTTGGGTCTGGCGGAGTGGGTTCGGGTCTGGCGGAGTGGGTTTGGGTCTGACGGAGTGGGTTTGGGTCTGGCGGAGTGGGTTTGGGGTCTGGCGGAGTGGGTTTGGGTCTGGCGGAGTGGGTTTGGGGCTGGCGGAGTGGGTTCGGGTCTGGCGGAGTGGATTCGGGTCTGGCGGAGTGGATTGGGGTCTGGTGGAGTGGGTTCGGGTCTGGCGGAGTGGGTTCGGGTCTGGCGGAGTGGGTTATGGTCTGGCGGAGTGGGTTCGGGTCTGTCGGAGTGGGTTGGGGTCTGGCGGAGTGGGTTAGGGTCTGGCGGAGTGGGTTCGGGTCTGGCGGAGTGGGTTCGGGTCTGGCGGAGTGGGTTCGGGTCTGGTGGAGTGGGTTCGGGTCTGGCGGAGTGGGTTTGGGTCTGGCGGAGTGGGTTCGGGTCTGTCGGTGTGGGTTAGGGTCTGGGGGAGTGGGTTGTGGTCTGGCGGAGTGGGTTCGGGTATGGCGGAGTGGGTGCGGGTCTGGCGGAGTGGATTTGGGTCTGGCGGAGTGGGTTTGGGTCTGGCGGAGTGGGTTTGGGTCTGGCGGAGTGGGTTTGGGTCTGGCGGAGTGGGATTGGGTCTGGCGGAGTGGGTTCGGGTCTGTCTGTGTGGGCTTGGGTCTGGCGGAGTGGGTTGTGGTCTGGCGGATTGGGTTGGGGTCTGGCGGAGTGGGTTGGGGTCTGGCGGAATGGCTTGGGGTCTGGCGGAGTGGGTTTGGGGTCTGGCGGAGTGGGTTGGGGTCTGGCGGAGTGGGTTGGGGTCTGGCGGAGTGGGTTGGGGTCTGGCGGAGTGGGTTCTGGTCTGGGGGAGTGGGTTCGGGTCTGTCGGAGTGGGTTTGGGTCTGGCGGAGTGGGTTTGGGTCTTGCGGAGTGGGTTTGGGTCTGGCGGAGTGGGTTTGGGTCTGGCGGAGTGGGTTTGGGTCTGGCGGAGTGGGTTTGGGGTCTGGCGGAGTGGGTTTGGGTCTGGCGGAGTGGGTTTGGGGCTGGCGGAGTGGGTTCGGGTCTGGCGGAGTGGATTCGGGTCTGGCGGAGTGGATTGGGGTCTGGTGGAGTGGGTTCGGGTCTGGCGGAGTGGGTTCGGGTCTGGCGGAGTGGGTTATGGTCTGGCGGAGTGGGTTCGGGTCTGTCGGAGTGGGTTGGGGTCTGGCGGAGTGGGTTAGGGTCTGGCGGAGTGGGTTCGGGTCTGGCGGAGTGGGTTCGGGTCTGGCGGAGTGGGTTCGGGTCTGGTGGAGTGGGTTCGGGTCTGGCGGAGTGGGTTTGGGTCTGGCGGAGTGGGTTCGGGTCTGTCGGTGTGGGTTAGGGTCTGGGGGAGTGGGTTGTGGTCTGGCGGAGTGGGTTCGGGTATGGCGGAGTGGGTGCGGGTCTGGCGGAGTGGATTTGGGTCTGGCGGAGTGGGTTTGGGTCTGGCGGAGTGGGTTTGGGTCTGGCGGAGTGGGTTTGGGTCTGGCGGAGTGGGATTGGGTCTGGCGGAGTGGGTTCGGGTCTGTCTGTGTGGGCTTGGGTCTGGCGGAGTGGGTTGTGGTCTGGCGGATTGGGTTGGGGTCTGGCGGAGTGGGTTGGGGTCTGGCGGAATGGCTTGGGGTCTGGCGGAGTGGGTTTGGGGTCTGGCGGAGTGGGTTGGGGTCTGGCGGAGTGGGTTGGGGTCTGGCGGAGTGGGTTGGGGTCTGGCGGAGTGGGTTCTGGTCTGGGGGAGTGGGTTCGGGTCTGTCGGAGTGGGTTTGGGTCTGGCGGAGTGGGTTTGGGTCTTGCGGAGTGGGTTTGGGTCTGGCGGAGTGGGTTTGGGTCTGGCGGAGTGGGTTTGGGTCTGGCGGAGTGGGTTTGGGGTCTGGCGGAGTGGGTTTGGGTCTGGCGGAGTGGGTTTGGGGCTGGCGGAGTGGGTTCGGGTCTGGCGGAGTGGATTTAGGTCTGGCGGAGTGGATTGGGGTCTGGCGGAGTGGGTTCGGGTCTGGCGGAGTGGGTTCGGGTCTGGCGGAGTGGGTTCGGGTCTGGCGGAGTGGGTTCGGGTCTGGCAGAGTGGGTTCGGGTCTGGCGGAGTGGGTTAGGGTCTGGCGGAGTGGGTTCGGGTCTGTCGGTGTGGGTTAGGGTCTGGGGGAGTGGGTTGTGGTCTGGCGGAGTGGGTTCGGGTATGGCGGAGTGGGTTTGGGTCTGGCGGAGTGGGTTTGGGTCTGGCGGAGTGGGTTTGGGTCTGGCGGAGTGGGTTTGGGTCTGGCGGAGTGGGTTTGGGTCTGGCGGAGTGGGTTTGGGTCTGGCGGAGTGGGTTTGGGTCTGGCGGAGTGGGTTTGGGTCTGGCGGAGTGGGATTGGGTCTGGCGGAGTGGGTTCGGGTCTGGCGGAGTGGGTTTGGGGTCTGGCGGAGGGGGTTTGGGTTCTGGCGGTGTGGGTTCGGGGTCTGGCGGAGTGGGTTGGGGTCTGGCGGAGTGGGTTGGGGTCTGTCTGTGTGGGTTTGGGTCTGGCGGAGTGGGTTGGGGTCTGGCGGAATGGGTTGGGGTCTGGCGGAGTGGGTTGGGGTCTGGCGGAATGGCTTGGGGTCTGGCGGAGTGGGTTGGGGTCTGGCGGAGTGGGTTGGGGTCTGGCGGAGTGGGTTGGGGTCTGGCGGAGTGGGTTGGGGTCTGGCGGAGTGGGTTGGGGTCTGGCGGAGTGGGTTCTGGTCTGGGGGAGTGGGTTCGGGTCTGTCGGAGTGGGTTCGGGTCTGGCGGAGTGGGTTTGGGTCTGGCGGAGTGGGTTTGGGACTGGCGGAGTGGGTTGGGGTCTGGCGGAGTGGGTTCGGGACTGGCGGAATGGGTTGGGGTCTGCCGGAATGGATTCGGGTCTGGCGGAGTGGGTTATGGTCTGGCGGAGTGGGTTCGGGTGTGGCGGAGTGGGTTCGGGTCTGGCGGATGTGGTTTGGTTCTGGCGGAGTGAGTTTGGGTCTGGCGGAGTGGGTTTGGGTCTGGCGGAGTTGGTTTAGGTCTGGCGGAGTGGGTTTGGGTCTGGCGGAGTGGGTTTGGGTCTGGCGGAGTAGGTTCGGGACTGGCGGAGTGGGTTCGGATCTGGCGGAGTGGGTTGGGGTCTGGCGGAGTGGGTGCGGGTCTGGCGGAGTGGGTTTGGTTCTGGCGGAGTGAGTTGGGGTCTGGCGGAGTGGGTTTGGGTCTGGCGGAGTGGGTTTGGGTCTGGCGGAGTGGATTTGGGTCTGGCGGAGAGGGTTTGGGTCTGGCGGAGTGGATTAGGGTCTTGCGGAGTGGGTTTGTGTCTGGCGGAGTGGGTTTGGGTCTGGCGGAGTAGGTTCGGGACTGGCGGAGTGGGTTCGGATCTGGCGGAGTGGGTTGGGGTCTGGCGGAGTGGGTTCGGGTCTGGCGGAGTGGGTTTGGTTCTGGCGGAGTGTGTTTAGGACTGGCGGAGTGGGTTTGGGTCTGGCGGAGTGGGTTTGGGAGTGGCGGAGTGGGTTTGGGTCTGGCGGAGTGGGTTTGGGTCTGGCGGAGTAGGTTTGGGTCTGGCGGAGTGGATTTGGGTCTGGCGGAGAGGGTTTGGGTCTGGCGGAGTGGGTTTGGGTCTGGCGGAGTGGGTTTGTGTCTGGCGAAGTGGGTTTGGAGTCTGGCGGAGTGGGTTGTGGGTCTGGCGCAGTGGGTTTGTGTCTGGCGGAGTGGGTTTGGGGCTGGCGGAGTGGGTTTCTGTTTGGCGGAGTGGGTTTGGGTCTGGCGGAGTGGGTTTGGGTCTGGCGGAGTGGGTTTGGGTCTGGCGGAGTGGGTTTGGGTCTGGCGGAGTGGGTTTGGGTCTGGCGTAGTGGGTTTGGGTCTGGCGGAGTGGGTTTGGGGTCTGGCGGAGTGGGTATTGGTCTGGCGGAGTGGGTTTGGGTATGGTGGAGTGGGTTTGGGTCTGGCGGTGTTGGTTTGGGTCTGGCGGAGTGGGTTTGGGCCTGGCGGAGTGGGTTTGAGTCTGGCGGAGTGGGTTGTGGGTCTGGCGGAGTGGGTTCGGGTCTGGCGGAGTGGGTTTGGGTCTGGCGGAGTGGGTTGGGGTCTGGCGGAGTGGGTTTGGGTCTGGCGGAGTGGGTTTGTGTCTGGCGGAGTAGGTTTGGGTCTGGCGGAGTGGGTTGGGGTCTGGCGGAGTGGGTTGGGGTCTGGCGGAGTGGGTTGGGGTCTGGCGGAGTGGGTTGGGGTCTGGCGGAGTGGGTTGGGGTCTGGCGGAGTGGGTTCTGGTCTGGGGGAGTGGGTTCGGGTCTGTCGGAGTGGGTTCGGGTCTGGCGGAGTGGGTTTGGGTCTGGCGGAGTGGGTTTGGGACTGGCGGAGTGGGTTGGGGTCTGGCGGAGTGGGTTCGGGACTGGCGGAATGGGTTGGGGTCTGCCGGAATGGGTTCGGGTCTGGCGGAGTGGGTTATGGTCTGGCGGAGTGGGTTCGGGTGTGGCGGAGTGGGTTCGGGTCTGGCGGATGTGGTTTGGTTCTGGCGGAGTGAGTTTGGGTCTGGCGGAGTGGGTTTGGGTCTGGCGGAGTTGGTTTAGGTCTGGCGGAGTGGGTTTGGGTCTGGCGGAGTGGGTTTGGGTCTGGCGGAGTGGGTGCGGGTCTGGCGGAGTGGGTTTGGTTCTGGCGGAGTGAGTTGGGGTCTGGCGGAGTGGGTTTGGGTCTGGCGGAGTGGGTTTGGGTCTGGCGGAGTGGATTTGGGTCTGGCGGAGAGGGTTTGGGTCTGGCGGAGTGGATTAGGGTCTTGCGGAGTGGGTTTGTGTCTGGCGGAGTGGGTTTGGGTCTGGCGGAGTAGGTTCGGGACTGGCGGAGTGGGTTCGGATCTGGCGGAGTGGGTTGGGGTCTGGCGGAGTGGGTTCGGGTCTGGCGGAGTGGGTTTGGTTCTGGCGGAGTGTGTTTAGGACTGGCGGAGTGGGTTTGGGTCTGGCGGAGTGGGTTTGGGAGTGGCGGAGTGGGTTTGGGTCTGGCGGAGTGGGTTTGGGTCTGGCGGAGTAGGTTTGGGTCTGGCGGAGTGGATTTGGGTCTGGCGGAGAGGGTTTGGGTCTGGCGGAGTGGGTTTGGGTCTGGCGGAGTGGGTTTGTGTCTGGCGAAGTGGGTTTGGAGTCTGGCGGAGTGGGTTGTGGGTTTGGCGCAGTGGGTTTGTGTCTGGCGGAGTGGGTTTGGGGCTGGCGGAGTGGGTTTCTGTTTGGCGGAGTGGGTTTGGGTCTGGCGGAGTGGGTTTGGGTCTGGCGGAGTGGGTTTGGGTCTGGCGGAGTGGGTTTGGGTCTGGCGGAGTGGGTTTGGGTCTGGCGTAGTGGGTTTGGGTCTGGCGGAGTGGGTTTGGGGTCTGGCGGAGTGGGTATTGGTCTGGCGGAGTGGGTTTGGGTATGGTGGAGTGGGTTTGGGTCTGGCGGTGTTGGTTTGGGTCTGGCGGAGTGGGTTTGGGCCTGGCGGAGTGGGTTTGAGTCTGGCGGAGTGGGTTGTGGGTCTGGCGGAGTGGGTTCGGGTCTGGCGGAGTGGGTTTGGGTCTGGCGGAGTGGGTTGGGGTCTGGCGGAGTGGGTTTGGGTCTGGCGGAGTGGGTTTGTGTCTGGCGGAGTAGGTTTGGGTCTGGCGGAGTGGGTTTGGGTCTGGCGAAGTGGGTTTGGATCTGGCGGAGTGGGTTTGGGGTCTGGCGGAGTGGGTTTGGGTCTGGCGGAGTTGGTTTGGGTCTGGCCGAGTGGGTTTGGGACTGGCGGAGTGGGTTTGGGTCTGGCGGAGTGGGTTTGGGTCTGGTGGAATGAGTTGGGGTCTGGTGGAGTGGGTTCGGGACTGGCGGAGTGGGTTGGGGTCTGCCGGAGTGGGTTGGGGTCTGGCGGAGTAGGTTCGGGTCTGGCGGAGTGGGTTATGGTCTGGCGGAGTGGGTTCGGGTGTGGCGGAGTGGGTTCGGGTCTGGCGGATGTGGTTTGGTTCTGGCGGAGTGAGTTTGGGTCTGGCGGAGTGGGTTTGGGTCTGGCGGAGTTGGTTTAGGTCTGGCGGAGTGGGTTTGGGTCTGGCGGAGTGGGTTTGGGTCTGGCGGAGTAGGTTCGGGACTGGCGGAGTGGGTTCGGATCTGGCGGAGTGGGTTGGGGTCTGGCGGAGTGGGTTCGGGTCTGGCGGAGTGGGTTTGGTTCTGGCGGAGTGAGTTGGGGTCTGGCGGAGTGGGTTTGGGTCTGTCGGAGTGGGTTTGGGTCTGGCGGAGTGGATTTGGGTCTGGCGGAGAGGGTTTGGGTCTGGCGGAGTGGGTTAGGGTCTTGCGGAGTGGGTTTGTGTCTGGCGGAGTGGGTTTGGGTCTGGCGGAGTAGGTTCGGGACTGGCGGAGTGGGTTCGGATCTGGCGGAGTGGGTTGGGGTCTGGCGGAGTGGGTTCGGGTCTGGCGAAGTGGGTTTGGTTCTGGCGGAGTGAGTTGGGGTCTGGCGTTGTGGGTTTGGGTCTGGCGGAGTGGGTTTGGGTCTGGCGGAGTGGGTTTGGGTCTGGCGGAGCGGGTTTGGGTCTGGCGGAGTGGGTTAGGGTCTTGCGGAGTGGGTTTGGGGCTGGCGGAGTGGGCTTGGGTCTGGCGGAGTGTGTTTAGGACTGGCGGAGTGGGTTTGGGTCTGGTGGAGTGGGTTTGGGAGTGGCGGAGTGGGTTTGGGTCTGGCGGAGTGGGTTTGGGTCTGGCGGAGTGGGTTTGGGTCTGGCGGAGTGGATTTGGGTCTGGCGGAGAGGGTTTGGGTCTGGCGGAGTGGGTTTGGGTCTGGCGGAGTGGGTTTGTGTCTGGCGAAGTGGGTTTGGGGTCTGGCGGAGTGGGTTTGGGTCTGGTGGAGTGGGTATGGGTCTGGCGGAGTTGGTTTGAGTGTGGCGGAGTGGGTTGTGGGTCTGGCGCAGTGGGTTTGTGTCTGGCGGAGTGGGTTTGGGGCTGGCGGAGTGGGTTTCTGTTTGGCGGAGTGGGTTTGGGTCTGGCGGAGTGGGTTTGGGTCTGGCGGAGTGGGTTTGGGTCTGGCGGAGTGGGTTTGGGTCTGGCGGAGTGGGTTTGCGTCTGGCGGACTGGGTTTGGGTCTGGCGGAGTGGGTTGGGGTCTGTCGGAGTGGGTTGGGGTCTGGCGGAGTGGGTTCGGATCTGGCGGAATGGGTTCGGGTCTGGCGGAGTGGGTTTGGGTCTGGCGGAGTGGGGTCGGGTCTGTCGGTGTGGGTTCGGGCTGGCAGAGTGGGTTGTGGTCTGGGGGAGTGGGTTGTGGTCTGGCGGAGTGGGTTCGGGTATGGCGGAGTGGGTTTGGGTCTGGCGGAGTGGGTTTGGGTCTGGCGGAGTGGGTTTGGGTCTGGCGGAGTGGGTTTGGGTCTGGCGGAGTGGGTTTGGGTCTGGCGGAGTGGGTTTGGGTCTGGCGGAGTGGGTTTGGGTCTGGCGGAGTGGGTTTGGGTCTGGCGGAGTGGGATTGGGTCTGGCGGAGTGGGTTCGGGTCTGGCGGAGTGGGTTTGGGGTCTGGCGGAGGGGGTTTGGGTTCTGGCGGTGTGGGTTCGGGGTCTGGCGGAGTGGGTTGGGGTCTGGCGGAGTGGGTTGGGGTCTGTCTGTGTGGGTTTGGGTCTGGCGGAGTGGGTTGGGGTCTGGCGGAATGGGTTGGGGTCTGGCGGAGTGGGTTGGGGTCTGGCGGAATGGCTTGGGGTCTGGCGGAGTGGGTTGGGGTCTGGCGGAGTGGGTTGGGGTCTGGCGGAGTGGGTTGGGGTCTGGCGGAGTGGGTTGGGGTCTGGCGGAGTGGGTTGGGGTCTGGCGGAGTGGGTTCTGGTCTGGGGGAGTGGGTTCGGGTCTGTCGGAGTGGGTTCGGGTCTGGCGGAGTGGGTTTGGGTCTGGCGGAGTGGGTTTGGGACTGGCGGAGTGGGTTGGGGTCTGGCGGAGTGGGTTCGGGACTGGCGGAATGGGTTGGGGTCTGCCGGAATGGGTTCGGGTCTGGCGGAGTGGGTTATGGTCTGGCGGAGTGGGTTCGGGTGTGGCGGAGTGGGTTCGGGTCTGGCGGATGTGGTTTGGTTCTGGCGGAGTGAGTTTGGGTCTGGCGGAGTGGGTTTGGGTCTGGCGGAGTTGGTTTAGGTCTGGCGGAGTGGGTTTGGGTCTGGCGGAGTGGGTTTGGGTCTGGCGGAGTAGGTTCGGGACTGGCGGAGTGGGTTCGGATCTGGCGGAGTGGGTTGGGGTCTGGCGGAGTGGGTGCGGGTCTGGCGGAGTGGGTTTGGTTCTGGCGGAGTGAGTTGGGGTCTGGCGGAGTGGGTTTGGGTCTGGCGGAGTGGGTTTGGGTCTGGCGGAGTGGATTTGGGTCTGGCGGAGAGGGTTTGGGTCTGGCGGAGTGGATTAGGGTCTTGCGGAGTGGGTTTGTGTCTGGCGGAGTGGGTTTGGGTCTGGCGGAGTAGGTTCGGGACTGGCGGAGTGGGTTCGGATCTGGCGGAGTGGGTTGGGGTCTGGCGGAGTGGGTTCGGGTCTGGCGGAGTGGGTTTGGTTCTGGCGGAGTGTGTTTAGGACTGGCGGAGTGGGTTTGGGTCTGGCGGAGTGGGTTTGGGAGTGGCGGAGTGGGTTTGGGTCTGGCGGAGTGGGTTTGGGTCTGGCGGAGTAGGTTTGGGTCTGGCGGAGTGGATTTGGGTCTGGCGGAGAGGGTTTGGGTCTGGCGGAGTGGGTTTGGGTCTGGCGGAGTGGGTTTGTGTCTGGCGAAGTGGGTTTGGAGTCTGGCGGAGTGGGTTGTGGGTCTGGCGCAGTGGGTTTGTGTCTGGCGGGGTGGGTTTGGGGCTGGCGGAGTGGGTTTCTGTTTGGCGGAGTGGGTTTGGGTCTGGCGGAGTGGGTTTGGGTCTGGCGGAGTGGGTTTGGGTCTGGCGGAGTGGGTTTGGGTCTGGCGGAGTGGGTTTGGGTCTGGCGTAGTGGGTTTGGGTCTGGCGGAGTGGGTTTGGGGTCTGGCGGAGTGGGTATTGGTCTGGCGGAGTGGGTTTGGGTATGGTGGAGTGGGTTTGGGTCTGGCGGTGTTGGTTTGGGTCTGGCGGAGTGGGTTTGGGCCTGGCGGAGTGGGTTTGAGTGTGGCGGAGTGGGTTGTGGGTCTGGCGGAGTGGGTTCGGGTCTGGCGGAGTGGGTTTGGGTCTGGCGGAGTGGGTTGGGGTCTGGCGGAGTGGGTTTGGGTCTGGCGGAGTGGGTTTGGGTCTGGCGGAGTTGGTTTGGGTCTGGCCGAGTGGGTTTGGGACTGGCGGAGTGGGTTTGGGTCTGGCGGAGTGGGTTTGGGTCTGGTGGAATGAGTTGGGGTCTGGTGGAGTGGGTTCGGGACTGGCGGAGTGGGTTGGGGTCTGCCGGAGTGGGTTGGGGTCTGGCGGAGTAGGTTCGGGTCTGGCGGAGTGGGTTATGGTCTGGCGGAGTGGGTTCGGGTGTGGCGGAGTGGGTTCGGGTCTGGCGGATGTGGTTTGGTTCTGGCGGAGTGAGTTTGGGTCTGGCGGAGTGGGTTTGGGTCTGGCGGAGTTGGTTTAGGTCTGGCGGAGTGGGTTTGGGTCTGGCGGAGTGGGTTTGGGTCTGGCGGAGTAGGTTCGGGACTGGCGGAGTGGGTTCGGATCTGGCGGAGTGGGTTGGGGTCTGGCGGAGTGGGTTCGGGTCTGGCGGAGTGGGTTTGGTTCTGGCGGAGTGAGTTGGGGTCTGGCGGAGTGGGTTTGGGTCTGTCGGAGTGGGTTTGGGTCTGGCGGAGTGGATTTGGGTCTGGCGGAGAGGGTTTGGGTCTGGCGGAGTGGGTTAGGGTCTTGCGGAGTGGGTTTGTGTCTGGCGGAGTGGGTTTGGGTCTGGCGGAGTAGGTTCGGGACTGGCGGAGTGGGTTCGGATCTGGCGGAGTGGGTTGGGGTCTGGCGGAGTGGGTTCGGGTCTGGCGAAGTGGGTTTGGTTCTGGCGGAGTGAGTTGGGGTCTGGCGTTGTGGGTTTGGGTCTGGCGGAGTGGGTTTGGGTCTGGCGGAGTGGGTTTGGGTCTGGCGGAGCGGGTTTGGGTCTGGCGGAGTGGGTTAGGGTCTTGCGGAGTGGGTTTGGGGCTGGCGGAGTGGGCTTGGGTCTGGCGGAGTGTGTTTAGGACTGGCGGAGTGGGTTTGGGTCTGGTGGAGTGGGTTTGGGAGTGGCGGAGTGGGTTTGGGTCTGGCGGAGTGGGTTTGGGTCTGGCGGAGTGGGTTTGGGTCTGGCGGAGTGGATTTGGGTCTGGCGGAGAGGGTTTGGGTCTGGCGGAGTGGGTTTGGGTCTGGCGGAGTGGGTTTGTGTCTGGCGAAGTGGGTTTGGGGTCTGGCGGAGTGGGTTTGGGTCTGGTGGAGTGGGTATGGGTCTGGCGGAGTTGGTTTGAGTGTGGCGGAGTGGGTTGTGGGTCTGGCGCAGTGGGTTTGTGTCTGGCGGAGTGGGTTTGGGGCTGGCGGAGTGGGTTTCTGTTTGGCGGAGTGGGTTTGGGTCTGGCGGAGTGGGTTTGGGTCTGGCGGAGTGGGTTTGGGTCTGGCGGAGTGGGTTTGGGTCTGGCGGAGTGGGTTTGCGTCTGGCGGACTGGGTTTGGGTCTGGCGGAGTGGGTTGGGGTCTGTCGGAGTGGGTTGGGGTCTGGCGGAGTGGGTTCGGATCTGGCGGAATGGGTTCGGGTCTGGCGGAGTGGGTTTGGGTCTGGCGGAGTGGGGTCGGGTCTGTCGGTGTGGGTTCGGGCTGGCAGAGTGGGTTGTGGTCTGGCGGAGTTGGTTTGGGTCTGGCGGAGTGGGTTCGGGTCTGGCGGAGTGGGTTCGGGTGTGGCGGAGTGGGTTGTGGTCTGGCGGAGTGGGTTTGGGTCTGGCGGAGTGGGTTTGCGTCTGGCGGACTGGGTTTGGGTCTGGCGGAGTGGGTTTGGGTCTGGCGGAGTGGGTTTGGGTCTGGCGGAGTGGGTTTGGGTCTTGCGTAGTGGGTTTGGGTCTGGCGGAGTGGGTTTGGGGTCTGGTGGAGTGGGTTTGGGGTCTGGCGGAGTGGGTTTGGGTCTGGCGGAGTTGCTTTGGGTCTGGCGGAGTGGGTTTGGGACTGGCGGAGTGGGTTTGGGTCTGGCGGAGTGGGTTCGGGTCTGGCGGAGTGGGTTCGGGTGTGGCGCAGTGGGTTCGGGTCTGGCGGAGTGGTTTCGGGTCTCGCGGAGTGGGTTCGGGTCTGGCGGAGTGGGTTCGGGTCTGGCGGAGTGGGTTGTGGTCTGGCGGAGTGGGTTGGTGTTTGGCGGAGTGGGTTCGGTTCTGGCGGAGTGGGTTGGGGTCTGGCGGAGTGGGTTGGGGTCTGTCGGAGTGGGTTGGGGTCTGGCGGAGTGGGTTCGGATCTGGCGGAATGGGTTCGGGTCTGGCGGAGTGGGTTTCGGTCTGGCGGAGTGGGGTCGGGTCTGTCAGTGTGGGTTCGGGTCTGGCAGAGTGGGTTGTGGTCTGGCGGAGTTGGTTTGGGTCTGGCGGAGTGGGTTCGGGTCTGGCGGAGTGGGTTCGGGTGTGGCGGAGTGGGTTGTGGTCTGGCGGAGTGGGTTTGGGTCTGGCGGAGAGGGTTTTCGTCTGGCGGACTGGGTTTGGGTCTGGCGGAGTGGGTTTGGGTCTGGCGGAGTGGGTTTGGGTCTGGCGGAGTGGGTTTGGGTCTGGCGTAGTGGGTTTGGGTCTGGCGGAGTGGGTTTGTGGTCTGGCGGAGTGCGTTTTGGTCTGGCGGAGTGGGTTTGGGTATGGCGGATTGGGTTTGGGTCTGGCGGAGTTGGTTTGGGTCTGGCGGAGTGGGTTTGGGCCTGGCGGAGTGGGTTTGAGTCTGGCGGAGTGGGTTGTGGGTCTGGCGGAGTGGGTTCGGGTCTGGCGGAGTGGGTTCGGGTCTGGCGGAGTGGGTTGGGGTCTGGCGGAGTGGGTTTGGGTCTGGCGGAGTGGGTTTGGGTGTGGCGGAGTGGGTTTGGATCTGGCGGAGTGGGTTTGGGGTCTGGCGGAGTGGGTTTGGGTCTGGCGGAGTTGCTTTGGGTCTGGCGGAGTGGGTTTGGGACTGGCGGAGTGGGTTTGGGTCTGGCGGAGTGGGTTTGGGTCTGGCGGAGTGGGTTTGGGTCTGGCGGAGTGGGTTTGGGTCTGGTGGAATGAGTTGGGGTCTGGTGGAGTGGGTTCGGGAGTGGCGGAGTGGGTTGGGGTTTGCCGGAGTGGGTTGGGGTCTGGCGGAGTGGGTTCGGGTCTGGCGGAGTGGGTTATGGTCTGGCGGAGTGGGTTCGGGTGTGGCGGAGTGGGTTCGGGTCTGGCGGAGTGGTTTTGGGTCTGGCGGAGTGGGTTTGGGTCTGGCGGAGTAGGTTCGGGTCTGGCGGAGTGGGTTCGGGTCTGGCGGAGTGGGTTCGGGTCTGGCGGAGTGGGTTCGGGTCTGGCGCAGTGGGTTGGGGTCTGGCGGAGTGTGTTCGGGTCTGGCGGAGTGGTTTCGGGTCTGGCGGAGTGGGTTTGGGTCTGGCGGAGAGGGTTTGGGTCCTGCGGAGTGGGTTTGGGTCTGGCGGAGTGGGTTTGGGTGTGGCGGTCAGGGTTCGGGTCTGGCGGAGTGGGTTCGGGTCTGGCGGAGTGGGTTAGGGTCTGGCGGAGTGGGTTCGGGCCTGTCGGAGTGGGTTTGGGTCTGGCGGAGTGGGTTGGGGTGTGGCGGAATGGGTTGGGGTCTGGCGGAGTGGGTTCGGGTCTGGCGGAGTGGGTTATGGTCTGGCGGAGTGGGTTCGGGTGTGGCGGAGTGGGTTCGGGTCTGGCGGATGTGGTTTGGTTCTGGTGGAGTGAGTTTGGGTCTGGCGGAGTGGGTTTGGGTCTGGCGGAGTTGGTTTAGGTCTGGCGGAGTGGGTTTGGGTCTGGCGGAGTGGGTTTGGGTCTGGCGGAGTAGGTTCGGGACTGGCGGAGTGGGTTCGGATCTGGCGGAGTGGGTTGGGGTCTGGCGGAGTGGGTGCGGGTCTGGCGGAGTGGGTTTGGTTCTGGCGGAGTGAGTTGGGGTCTGGCGGAGTGGGTTTGGGTCTGGCGGAGTGGGTTTGGGTCTGGCGGAGTGGATTTGGGTCTGGCGGAGAGGGTTTGGGTCTGGCGGAGTGGATTAGGGTCTTGCGGAGTGGGTTTGTGTCTGGCGGAGTGGGTTTGGGTCTGGCGGAGTAGGTTCGGGACTGGCGGAGTGGGTTCGGATCTGGCGGAGTGGGTTGGGGTCTGGCGGAGTGGGTTCGGGTCTGGCGGAGTGGGTTTGGTTCTGGCGGAGTGTGTTTAGGACTGGCGGAGTGGGTTTGGGTCTGGCGGAGTGGGTTTGGGAGTGGCGGAGTGGGTTTGGGTCTGGCGGAGTGGGTTTGGGTCTGGCGGAGTAGGTTTCGGTCTGGCGGAGTGGATTTGGGTCTGGCGGAGAGGGTTTGGGTCTGGCGGAGTGGGTTTGGGTCTGGCGGAGTGGGTTTGTGTCTGGCGAAGTGGGTTTGGAGTCTGGCGGAGTGGGTTGTGGGTCTGGCGCAGTGGGTTTGTGTATGGCGGAGTGGGTTTGGGGCTGGCGGAGTGGGTTTCTGTTTGGCGGAGTGGGTTTGGGTCTGGCGGAGTGGGTTTGGGTCTGGCGGAGTGGGTTTGGGTCTGGCGGAGTGGGTTTGGGTCTGGCGGAGTGGGTTTGGGTCTGGCGGAGTGGGTTTGGGGTCTGGCGGAGTGGGTATTGGTCTGGCGGAGTGGGTTTGGGTATGGTGGAGTGGGTTTGGGTCTGGCGGTGTTGGTTTGGGTCTGGCGGAGTGGGTTTGGGCCTGGCGGAGTGGGTTTGAGTCTGGCGGAGTGGGTTGTGTGTCTGGCGGAGTGGGTTCGGGTCTGGCGGAGTGGGTTTGGGTCTGGCGGAGTGGGTTGGGGTCTGGCGGAGTGGGTTTGGGTCTGGCGGAGTGGGTTTGGGTCTGGCGGAGTAGGTTTGGGTCTGGCGGAGTGGGTTTGGGTCTGGCGGAGTGGGTTTGGATCTGGCGGAGTGGGTTTGGGGTCTGGCGGAGTGGGTTTGGGTCTGGCGGAGTTGGTTTGGGTCTGGCCGAGTGGGTTTGGGACTGGCGGAGTGGGTTTGGGTCTGGCGGAGTGGGTTTGGGTCTGGCGGAGTGGGTTTGGGTCTGGCGGAGTAGGTTTGGGTCTGGCGGAGTGGGTTTGGGTCTGGCGGAGTGGGTTTGGATCTGGCGGAGTGGGTTTGGGGTCTGGCGGAGTGGGTTTGGGTCTGGCGGAGTTGGTTTGGGTCTGGCCGAGTGGGTTTGGGACTGGCGGAGTGGGTTTGGGTCTGGCGGAGTGGGTTTGGGTCTGGTGGAATGAGTTGGGGTCTGGTGGAGTGGGTTCGGGACTGGCGGAGTGGGTTGGGGTCTGCCGGAGTGGGTTTGGGTCTGGCGGAGTGGGTTTGGGTCTGGCGGAGTGGGTTGTGGTCTGGCGGAGTGGGTTAGGGTCTTGCGGAGTGGGTTTGGGGCTGGCGGAGTGGGCTTGGGTCTGGCGGAGTGTGTTTAGGACTGGCGGAGTGGGTTTGGGTCTGGTGGAGTGGGTTTGGGAGTGGCGGAGTGGGTTTGGGTCTGGCGGAGTGGGTTTGGGTCTGGCGGAGTGGGTTTGGGTCTGGCGGAGTGGATTTGGGTCTGGCGGAGAGGGTTTGGGTCTGGCGGAGTGGGTTTGGGTCTGGCGGAGTGGGTTTGTGTCTGGCGAAGTGGGTTTGGGGTCTGGCGGAGTGGGTTTGGGTCTGGCGGAGTGGGTATGGGTCTGGCGGAGTTGGTTTGAGTGTGGCGGAGTGGGTTGTGGGTCTGGCGCAGTGGGTTTGTGTCTGGCGGAGTGGGTTTGGGGCTGGCGGAGTGGGTTTCTGTTTGGCGGAGTGGGTTTGGGTCTGGCGGAGTGGGTTTGGGTCTGGCGGAGTGGGTTTGGGTCTGGCGGAGTGGGTTTGGGTCTGGCGGAGTGGGTTTGCGTCTGGCGGACTGGGTTTGGGTCTGGCGGAGTGGGTTGGGGTCTGTCGGAGTGGGTTGGGGTCTGGCGGAGTGGGTTCGGATCTGGCGGAATGGGTTCGGGTCTGGCGGAGTGGGTTTGGGTCTGGCGGAGTGGGGTCGGGTCTGTCGGTGTGGGTTCGGGTCTGGCAGAGTGGGTTGTGGTCTGGCGGAGTTGGTTTGGGTCTGGCGGAGTGGGTTCGGGTCTGGCGGAGTGGGTTCGGGTGTGGCGGAGTGGGTTGTGGTCTGGCGGAGTGGGTTTGGGTCTGGCGGAGTGGGTTTGCGTCTGGCGGACTGGGTTTGGGTCTGGCGGAGTGGGTTTGGGTCTGGCGGAGTGGGTTTGGGTCTGGCGGAGTGGGTTTGGGTCTTGCGTAGTGGGTTTGGGTCTGGCGGAGTGGGTTTGGGGTCTGGCGGAGTGGGTTTTGGTCTGGCGGAGTGGGTTTGGGTATGGCAGAGTGGGTTTGGGTCTGGCGGAGTTGGTTTGGGTCTGGCGGAGTGGGTTTGGGCCTGGCGGAGTGGGTTTGAGTCTGGCGGAGTGGGTTGTGGGTCTGGCGGAGTGGGTTCGGGTCTGGCGGAGTGGGTTCGGGTCTGGCGGAGTGGGTTGGGGTCTGGCGGAGTGGGTTTGGGTCTGGCGGAGTGGGTTTGGGTCTGGCGGAGTGGGTTTGGATCTGGCGGAGTGGGTTTGGGGTCTGGCGGAGTGGGTTTTGGTCTGGCGGAGTTGCTTTGGGTCTGGCGGAGTGGGTTTGGGACTGGCGGAGTGGGTTTGGGTCTGGCGGAGTGGGTTCGGGTCTGGCGGAGTGGGTTCGGGTGTGGCGGAGTGGGTTCGGGTCTGGCGGAGTGGTTTCGGGTCTCGCGGAGTGGGTTCGGGTCTGGCGGAGTGGGTTCGGGTCTGGCGGAGTGGGTTGTGGTCTGGCGGAGTGGGTTGGTGTTTGGCGGAGTGGGTTGGGGTCTGGCGGAGTGGGTTGGGGTCTGGCGGAGTGGGTTGGGGTCTGTCGGAGTGGGTTGGGGTCTGGCGGAGTGGGTTCGGATCTGGCGGAATGGGTTCGGGTCTGGCGGAGTGGGTTTCGGTCTGGCGGAGTGGGGTCGGGTCTGTCAGTGTGGGTTCGGGTCTGGCAGAGTGGGTTGTGGTCTGGCGGAGTTGGTTTGGGTCTGGCGGAGTGGGTTCGGGTCTGGCGGAGTGGGTTCGGGTGTGGCGGAGTGGGTTGTGGTCTGGCGGAGTGGGATTGGGTCTGGCGGAGAGGGTTTTCGTCTGGCGGACTGGGTTTGGGTCTGGCGGAGTGGGTTTGGGTCTGGCGGAGTGGGTTTGGGTCTGGCGGAGTGGGTTTGGGTCTGGCGTAGTGGGTTTGGGTCTGGCGGAGTGGGTTTGTGGTCTGGCGGAGTGCGTTTTGGTCTGGCGGAGTGGGTTTGGGTATGGCGGAGTGGGTTTGGGTCTGGCGGAGTTGGTTTGGGTCTGGCGGAGTGGGTTTGGGCCTGGCGGAGTGGGTTTGAGTCTGGCGGAGTGGGTTGTGGGTCTGGCGGAGTGGGTTCGGGTCTGGCGGAGTGGGTTCGGGTCTGGCGGAGTGGGTTGGGGTCTGGCGGAGTGGGTTTGGGTCTGGCGGAGTGGGTTTGGGTCTGGCGGAGTGGGTTTGGATCTGGCGGAGTGGGTTTGGGGTCTGGCGGAGTGGGTTTGGGTCTGGCGGAGTTGCTTTGGGTCTGGCGGAGTGGGTTTGGGACTGGCGGAGTGGGTTTGGGTCTGGCGGAGTGGGTTTGGGTCTGGCGGAGTGGGTTTGGGTCTGGCGGAGTGGGTTTGGGTCTGGTGGAATGAGTTGGGGTCTGGTGGATTGGGTTCGGGAATGGCGGAGTGGGTTGGGGTTTGCCGGAGTGGGTTGGGGTCTGGCGGAGTGGGTTCGGGTCTGGCGGAGTGGGTTATGGTCTGGCGGAGTGGGTTCGGGTGTGGCGGAGTGGGTTCGGGTCTGGCGGAGTGGGTTTGGGTCTGGCGGAGTGGGTTTGGGTCTGGCGGAGTAGGTTCGGGTCTGGCGGAGTGGGTTCGGGTCTGGCGGAGTGGGTTCGGGTCTGGCGGAGTGGGTTCGGGTCTGGCGCAGTGGGTTGGGGTCTGGCGGTGTGTGTTCGGGTCTGGCGGAGTGGTTTCGGGTCTGGCGGAGTGGGTTTGGGTCTGGCGGAGAGGGTTTGGGTCCTGCGGAGTGGGTTTGGGTCTGGCGGAGTGGGTTTGGGTGTGGCGGTCTGGGTTCGGGTCTGGCGGAGTGGGTTCGGGTCTGGCGGAGTGGGTTAGGGTCTGGCGGAGTGGGTTCGGGCCTGTCGGAGTGGGTTTGGGTCTGGCGGAGTGGGTTGGGGTCTGGCGGAGTGGGTTTGGGTCTGGCGGAGTGGGTTTGGGTCTGGCCGAGTGGGTTTGGGTGCGGCGGACTGGGTTCAGGTCTGGCGGAGTGGGTTCGGGTCTGGCGGAGTGGGTTAGGGTCTGGCGGAGTGTTTTCGGGTCTGTCGGAGAGGGTACGGGTCTGGCGGAGTGGGTTGGGGTCTGGCGGAGTGGGTTCGGGTCTGGCGGAGTGGGTTCGGGTCTGGCGGAGTTGGTTCGGGTCTGTCGGAGTGGGTTCGGGTCTGGCGGAGTGGGTTCGGGTCTGGCGCAGTGGGTTGGGGTATGGCGGAGTGGGTTCGGGTCTGGCGGAGTAGTTTCGGGTCTGGCGGAGTGGGTTTGGGTCTGGCGGAGAGGGTTTGAGTCCTGCGGAGTGGGTTTGGGTGTGGCGGACTGGGTTTGGGTCTGGCAGAGTGGGTTTGGGTCTGGCGGAGTGGGTTTGGGTGTGGCGGACTGGGTTCGCGTCTGGCGGAGTGGGTTCGGGTCTGGCGGAGTGGGTCAGCGTCTGGCGGAGTGGGTTGGGGTCTGTCGGAGTGGGTTCGGGTCTGGCGGAGTGGGTTGGGGTCTGGCGGAGTGGGTTTGGGTCTGGCGGAATGGGTTGGGGTCTGGTGGAGTGGGTTTGGGTCTTGCGGAGTGCGTTCGGGTCTGGCGGAGGGGGTTTGGGTCTGGCGGAGTGGGTTTGGGTCTGGCGGAGTGGGTTTGGGGCCTGACGGAGTGGGTTTGGGTCTGGCGGAGTGGGTTTGGCTCTGGCGGAGCGCGTTTGGGTCTGGCGGAGTGGGTTTGGGTCTGGCGGAGTGGGTTGGGGTCTGGCGGAGTGGGTTGGGGTCTGGCGCAGTGGGTTGGGGTCTGGCGGAGTGTGTTCGGGTCTGGCGGAGTGGTTTCGGGTCTGGCGGAGTGGGTTTGGGTCTGGCGGAGAGGGTTTGGGTCCTGCGGAGTGGGTTTGGGTCTGGCGGAGTGGGTTTGGGTGTGGCGGTCTGGGTTCGGGTCTGGCGGAGTGGGTTCGGGTCTGGCGGAGTGGGTTAGGGTCTGGCGGAGTGGGTTCGGGCCTGTCGGAGTGGGTTTGGGTCTGGCGGAGTGGGTTGGGGTCTGGCGGAGTGGGTTTGGGTCTGGCGGAGTGGGTTGGGGTTTGCCGGAGTGGGTTGGGGTCTGGCGGAGTGGGTTCGGGTCTGGCGGAGTGGGTTCGGGTCTGGCGGAGTGGGTTAGGGTCTGGCGGAGTGTTTTCGGGTCTGTCGGAGAGGGTACGGGTCTGGCGGAGTGGGTTGGGGTCTGGCGGAGTGGGTTCGGGTCTGGCGGAGTGGGTTCGGGTCTGGCGGAGTTGGTTCGGGTCTGTCGGAGTGGGTTCGGGTCTGGCGCAGTGGGTTGGGGTCTGGCGGAGTGCGTTCGGGTCTGGCGGAGGGGGTTCGGGTCTGGCGGAGTAGTTTCGGGTCTGGCGGAGTGGGTTTGGGTCTGGCGGAGAGGGTTTGAGTCCTGCGGAGTGGGTTTGGGTGTGGCGGACTGGGTTTGGGTCTGGCGGAGTGGGTTTGGGTCTGGCGGAGTGGGTTTGGGTGTGGCGGACTGGGTTCGCGTCTGGCGGAGTGGGTTCGGGTCTGGCGGAGTGGGTTAGCGTCTGGCGGAGTGGGTTGGGGTCTGTCGGAGTGGGTTCGGGTCTGGCGGAGTGGGTTGGGGTCTGGCGGAGTGGGTTCGGGTCTGGCGGAATGGGTTGGGGTCTGGTGGAGTGGGTTTGGGTCTTGCGGAGTGCGTTCGGGTCTGGCGGAGGGGGTTTGGGTCTGGCGGAGTGGGTTTGGGTCTGGCGGAGTGGGTTTGGGGCCTGACGGAGTGGGTTTGGGTCTGGCGGAGTGGGTTTGGCTCTGGCGGAGCGCGTTTGGGTCTGGCGGAGTGGGTTTGGGTCTGGCGGAGTGGGTTGGGGTCTGGCGGAGTGGGTTGGGGTCTGGCGGAGTGGGTTCGGGTCTGGCGGAGTGGGTTCGGGTCTGGCGGAGTGGGTTATGGTCTGGCGGAGTGGGTTCTCGTCTGTCGGAGTGGGTTCGGGTCTGGCGGAGTGGGTTGGGGTCTCGCGGAGTGGGTTCGGGTCTGGCGGAGTGAGTTCGGTTCTGACGGAGTTGGTTCGGGTCTGGCGGAGTGGGTTCGGGTCTGGCGGAGTGGGTTCGGGTCTGGCGGAGTGGGTTCGGGTCTGGCGGAGTGGGTTCGGGTCTGGCGGAGTGGGTTTGGGTCTGGCGGAGTGGGTTTGCGTCCGGCGGAGGGGGTTTGGGTCTGGCGGTGAGGGATAAGGTCTGGCGGAGTGGGTTCGGGTCGGTCGGAGTGTGTTCGGGTCTGGCGGAGTGGGTTCGCGTTTGGCGGAGTGGGTTCGGGTCTGGCGGAGTGGGTTTGGGTCTGGCGGAGTTGCTTCGGGTTTGGCGGAGTGGGTTCGGGTCTGGCGGAGTGGGTTAGGGTCTGGCGGAGTGGGTTTGGGTCTGGCGGAGTGGGTTCGGGTCTGGCGGAGTGGGTTCGGGTCTGGCGGAGTGGGTTCGGATCTGGCGGGTAGGGTTGGGGCCTGGAGGAGTGGGTTCGGGTGTGGCGGAGTGGGTTCGGGTCTGTCGGTGTGGGTTCGGGTCTGGCGGGGTGGGTTGTGGTCTGGCGGAGTTGGTTCGGGACTGGCGGAGTGGGTTCGGTTCTGGCGGAGTGGGTTTGGGTCTGGCGGAGTGGGTTTGGGTCTGGCGGAGTGGGTTTGGGTCTGGCGGAGTTGGTTTGGGCCTGGCGGAGTGGGTTTGTGTCAGGCGGAGTGGGTTTGGGTCTGGCGGAGTGGGTTTGGGTCTGGCGGAGTTGGTTTGGGCCTGGCGGAGTGGGTTTCGGTCTAGCGGAGTGGGTTTGGGTCTGGCGGAGTGGGTTTGGGTCTGCCGGAGTGGGTTTGGGTCTGGTGGAGTTGGTTCGGGTCTGGCGGAGTGGGTTCGGGTCTGGCGGAGTGGGTTTGGGTCTGGCGGAGTGGGTTCCGGTCTGGCGGATTGGGTTAGGGTCCAGCGGAGTGGGTTCGGGTCTGGAGGAGTGGGTTCGGGTCTGGCGGAGTGGGTTCGGATCTGGAGGAGAGGGTTCGGGTCTGGCGGAGTGGGTTCGGGTGTGGCGGAGTGGGTTTGGGTCTGGCGGAGTTGCTTCGGGTCTGGCGGAGTGGGTTCGGGTCTGGCGGAGTGGGTTCGGGTCTGGCGGAATGGGTTTGCGTCTGGCGGAGTGGGTTCGGGTCTGGCGGAGTGGGTTCGGGTCTGGCGGAGTGGGTTCGGATCTGGCGGATCGGGTTGGGGCCTGGATGAGTGGGTTCGGGTCTGTCGGAGTGGGTGCGGGTCTGGCGGAGTGGGTTGGGGTCTGGCGGATTGGGTTGGGGTCTGGCGGAGTGGGTTCGGGTCTGGCGGAGTTGGTTCGGGTCTGGCGGAGTGGGTTCGGGTCTGGCGGAGTGGGTTCGGGTCTGGCGCAGTGGGTTGGGGTCTGGCGGTGTGGGTTCGGGTCTGGCGGAGTGGTTTCGGGTCTGGCGGAGTGGGTTTGGGTCTGGCGCAGAGGGTTTGGGTCCTGCGGAGTGGGTTTGGGTCTGGCGGAGTGGGTTTGGGTGTGGCGGACTGGGTTCGGGTCTGGCGGAGTGGGTTCGGGTCTGGCGGAGTGGGTTAGGGTCTGGCGGAGTGGGTTCGGGTCTGTCAGAGTGGGTTCGGGTCTGGCGGAGTGGGTTGGGGTCTGGCGGAGTGGGTTTGGGTCTGGCGGAGTGGGTTCGGGTCTGGCGGAGTGGGTTTGGGTGTGGCGGACAGGGTTCGGGCCTGGCGGAGTGGGTTCGGGTCTGGCGGAGTGGGTTAGGGTCTGGCGGAGTGTTTTCGGGTCTGTCGGAGTGGGTACAGGTTTGGCGGAGTGGGTTGGGGTCTGGCGGAGTGGGTTCGGGTCTGGCGGAGTGGGTTCGGGTCTGGCGGAGTTGGTTCGGGTCTGGCGGAGTGGGTTCGGGTCTGGTGGAGTGGGTTTGGGTCTGGCGCAGTGGGTTGGGGTCTGACGGAGTGGGTTCGGGTCTGGCGGAGTGGGTTCGGGTCTGGCGCAGTGGGTTGGGGTCTGGCGGAGTTGGTTCGGGTCTGGCGGAGTGGTTTCGGGTCTGGCGGAGTGGGTTTGGGTCTGGCAGAGAGGGCTTGGGTCCTGCGGAGTGGGTTTGGGTCTGGCGGAGTGGGTTTGGGTGTGGCGGCCTGGGTTCGGGTCTGGCGGAGTGGGTTCGGCTCTGGCGGAGTGGGTTCGGGTCTGGCGGAGTGGGTTAGGGTCTGGCGGAGTGGGTTCGGGCCTGTCGGAGTGGGTTTGGGTCTGGCGGAGTGGGTTGGGGTCTGGCGGAGTGGGTTTGGGTCTGGCAGAGTGGGTTTGGGTCTGGCGGAGTGGGTTTGGGTGTGGCGGACTGGGTTCGGGTCTGGCGGAGTGGGTTAGGGTCTGGCGGAGTGTTTTCGGGTCTGTCGGAGTGGGTACGGGTCTGGCGGAGTGGGTTTGGGTCTTGCGGAGTGGGTTCGGGTCTGGCGGAGGGGGTTTGGGTCTACCGGAGTGGGTTTGGGTCTGGCGGAGTGGGTTTGGGGCCTGACGGAGTGTGTTTGGGTCTGGCGGAGTGGGTTTGGGTCTGGCGGAGTGCGTTTGGGTCTGGCGGAGTGGTTTTGGGTCTGGCGGAGTGGGTTGGGGTCTGGCGGAGTGGGTTGGGGTCTGGCGGAGTGGGTTCGGGTCTGGCGGAGTGGGTTCGGGTCTGGCGGAGTGGGTTATGGTCTGGCGGAGTGGGTTCGGGTCTGGCGGAGTGGGTTCGGGTCTGCGGGAGTGGGTTCGGGTCTGGCGGAGTGGGTTTGCGTCCGGCGGAGTGGGTTTGGGTCTGGCGGTGTGGGATAAGGTCTGGCGGAGTTGCTTCGGGTCTGGCGGAGTGGGTTCGGGTCTGGCGGAGTGGGTTCGGGTCTGGCGGAGTGGGTTTGGGTCTGGCGGAGTGGGTTCGGGTCTGGCGGAGTGGGTTCGGATCTGGCGGGTAGGGTTGGGGCCTGGAGGAGTGGGTTCGGGTCTGGCGGAGTGGGTTCGGGTCTGTCGGTGTGGGTTCGGGTCTGGCGGAGTGGGTTGTGGTCTGGCGGAGTTGGTTCTGGACTGGCGGAGTGGGTTCGGTTCTGGCGGAGTGGGTTTGGGTCTGGCGGAGTGGGTTTGGGTCTGGCGGAGTGGGTTTGGGTCTGGCGGAGTTGGTTTGGGCCTGGCGGAGTGGGTTTGGGTCAGGCGGAGTGGGTTCGGGTCTGGCGGAGTTGGTTCGGGTCTGGCGGAGTGGGTTCGGGTCTGGCGGAGTGGGTTCGGGTCTGGCGCAGTGGGTTGGGGTCTGGCGGAGTGGGTTCGGGTCTGGCGGAGTGGTTTCGGGTCTGGCGGAGTGGGTTTGGGTCTGGCGGAGAGGGTTTGAGTCCTGCGGAGTGGGTTTGGGTGTGGCGGACTGGGTTTGGGTCTGGCGGGGTGGGTTTGGGTCTGGCGGAGTGGGTTTGAGTGTGGCGGACTGGGTTCGCGTCTGGCGGATTGGGTTCGGGTCTGGCGGAGTGGGTTAGGGTCTGGCGGAGTGGGTTGGGGTCTGTCGGAGTGGGTTAGGGTCTGGCGGAGTGGGTTGGGGTCTGGCAGAGTGGGTTCGGGTCTGGCGGAGTGGGTTGGGGTCTGGTGGAGTGGGTTTGGGTCTTGCGGAGTGGGTTCGGGTCTGGCGGAGGGGGTTTGGGTCTACCGGAGTGGGTTTGGGTCTGGTGGAGTGGGTTTGGGGCCTGACGGAGTGTGTTTGGGTCTGGCGGAGTGGGTTTGGGTCTGGCGGAGTGCGTTTGGGTCTGGCGGAGTGGTTTTGGGTCTGGCGGAGTGGGTTGGGGTCTGGCGGAGTGGGTTGGGGTCTGGCGGAGTGGGTTCGGGTCTGGCGGAGTGGGTTTGGGTCTGGCGGAGTGGGTTGGGGTCTGTCGGAGTGGGTTTGGGTCTGGCAGAGTGGGTTTGGGTCTGGCGGAGTGGGTTTGGGTGTGGCGGACTGGGTTCGGGTCTGGCGGAATGGGTTAGGGTCTGGCGGAGTGTTTTCGGGTCTGTCGGAGTGGGTACGGGTCTGGCGGAGTGGGTTTGGGTCTTGCGGAGTGGGTTCGGGTCTGGCGGAGGGGGTTTGGGTCTACCGGAGTGGGTTTGGGTCTGGCGGAGTGGGTTTGGGGCCTGACGGAGTGTGTTTGGGTCTGGCGGAGTGGGTTTGGGTCTGGCGGAGTGCGTTTGGGTCTGGCGGAGTGGTTTTGGGTCTGGCGGAGTGGGTTGGGGTCTGGCGGAGTGGGTTGGGGTCTGGCGGAGTGGGTTCGGGTCTGGCGGAGTGGGTTCGGGTCTGGCGGAGTGGGTTATGGTCTGGCGGAGTGGGTTCGGGTCTGGCGGAGTGGGTTCGGGTCTGGCGGAGTGGGTTCGGGTCTGGCGGAGTGGGTTTGCGTCCGGCGGAGTGGGTTTGGGTCTGGCGGTGTGGGATAAGGTCTGGCGGAGTTGCTTCGGGTCTGGCGGAGTGGGTTCGGGTCTGGCGGAGTGGGTTCGGGTCTGGCGGAGTGGGTTTGGGTCTGGCGGAGTGGGTTCGGGTCTGGCGGAGTGGGTTCGGATCTGGCGGGTAGGGTTGGGGCCTGGAGGAGTGGGTTCGGGTCTGGCGGAGTGGGTTCGGGTCTGTCGGTGTGGGTTCGGGTCTGGCGGAGTGGGTTGTGGTCTGGCGGAGTTGGTTCTGGACTGGCGGAGTGGGTTCGGTTCTGGCGGAGTGGGTTTGGGTCTGGCGGAGTGGGTTTGGGTCTGGCGGAGTGGGTTTGGGTCTGGCGGAGTTGGTTTGGGCCTGGCGGAGTGGGTTTGGGTCAGGCGGAGTGGGTTCGGGTCTGGCGGAGTTGGTTCGGGTCTGGCGGAGTGGGTTCGGGTCTGGCGGAGTGGGTTCGGGTCTGGCGCAGTGGGTTGGGGTCTGGCGGAGTGGGTTCGGGTCTGGCGGAGTGGTTTCGGGTCTGGCGGAGTAGGTTTGGGTCTGGCGGAGAGGGTTTGAGTCCTGCGGAGTGGGTTTGGGTGTGGCGGACTGGGTTTGGGTCTGGCGGGGTGGGTTTGGGTCTGGCGGAGTGGGTTTGGTGTGGCGGACTGGGTTCGCGTCTGGCGGATTGGGTTCGGGTCTGGCGGAGTGGGTTAGGGTCTGGCGGAGTGGGTTGGGGTCTGTCGGAGTGGGTTAGGGTCTGGCGGAGTGGGTTGGGGTCTGGCGGAGTGGGTTGGGGTCTGGCGGAGTGGGTTGGGGTCTGGTGGAGTGGGTTTGGGTCTTGCGGAGTGGGTTCGGGTCTGGCGGAGGGGGTTTGGGTCTACCGGAGTGGGTTTGGGTCTGGCGGAGTGGGTTTGGGGCCTGACGGAGTGTGTTTGGGTCTGGCGGAGTGGGTTTGGGTCTGGCGGAGTGCGTTTGGGTCTGGCGGAGTGGTTTTGGGTCTGGCGGAGTGGGTTGGGGTCTGGCGGAGTGGGTTGGGGTCTGGCGGAGTGGGTTCGGGTCTGGCGGAGTGGGTTCGGGTCTGGCGGAGTGGGTTATGGTCTGGCGGAGTGGGTTCGGGTCTGGCGGAGTGGGTTCGGGTCTGGCGGAGTGGGTTCGGGTCTGTCAGAGTAGGTTCGGGTCTGGCGGAGTGGGTTGGGGTCTGGCGGAGTGGGTTTGGGTGTGGCGGACAGGGTTCGGGCCTGGCGGAGTGGGTTCGGGTCTGGCGGAGTGGGTTCGGGTCTGGCGGAGTGGGTTAGGGTCTGGCGGAGTGATTTCGGGTCTGTCGGAGTGGGTACAGGTCTGGCGGAGTGGGTTGGGGTCTGGCGGAGTGGGTTGGGGTCTGGCGGAGTGGGTTCGGGTCTGGCGGAGTTGGTTCGGGTCTGGCGGAGTGGGTTCGGGTCTGGCGGAGTGGGTTCGGGTCTGGCGCAGTGGGTTGGGGTCTGGCGGAGTGGGTTCGGGTCTGGCGGAGTGGTTTCGGGTCTGGCGGAGTGGGTTTGGGTCTGGCGGAGAGGGTTTGAGTCCTGCGGACTGGGTTTGGGTCTGGCGGAGTGGGTTTGGGTGTGGCGGACTGGGTTCGGGTCTGGCGGAGTGGGTTCGGGTCTGGCGGAGTGGGTTAGGGTCTGGCGGAGTGGGTTCGAGTCTGTCGGAGTGGGTTCGGGTCTGGCGGATTGGGTTGGGGTCTAGCGGAGTGGGTTCGGGTTTGGCGGAGTGAGTTCGGTTCTGACGGAGTTGGTTCGGGTCTGGCGGAGTGGGTTCGGGTCTGGCGGAGTGGGTTCAGGTCTGGCGGAGTGGGTTCGGGTCTGGCGGAGTGGGTTTGGGTCTGGCGCAGTGGGTTTCGGTCTGGCGGAGTGGGTTTGCGTCCGGCGGAGTGGGTTTGGGTCTGGCGGTGTGGGATAACGTCTGGCGGAGTGGGTTCGGGTCGGTCGGAGTGTGTTCGGGTCTGGCGGAGTGGGTTCGGGTTTGGCGGAGTGGGTTGGGGTCTGGCGGAGTGGGTTGGGGTCTGGCGGAGTTGCTTCGGGTCTGGCGGAGTGGGTTCGGGTCTGGCGGAGTGGGTTCGGGTCTGGCGGAGTGGGTTCGGGTCTGGCGGAGTGGGTTCGGGTCTGGCGGAGTGGGTTCTGGTCTGGCGGAGTGGGTTCGGACCTGGCGGGTAGGGTTGGGGCCTGGAGGAGTGGGTTCGGGTCTGGCGGAGTGGGTTCGGTTCTGGCGGAGTGGGTTTGGGTCTGGCGGAGTGGGTTTGGGACTGGCAGAGTGGGTAGGGGTCTGGCGGAGTGGGTTGGGGTCTGGCGGAGTGGGTTCGGGTCTGGCGGAGTGGGTTCGGGTCTGGCGGAGTGGGTTCGGGTGTGGCGGAGTGGGTTCGGGTCTGGCGGAGTGGGTTCGGGTCTGGCGGATTGGGTTAGGGTCTGGCGGAGTGGGTTCGGGTCTGGCGGAGTGGGTTCGGGTCTGGCGGAGTGGGTTCGGATCTGGCGGAGAGGGTTCGGGTCTGGCGGAGTGGGTTCGGGTCTGGCGGAGTGGGTTTGGGTCTGGCGGAGTTGCTTCGGGTCTGGCGGAGTGGGTTCGGGTCTGGCGGAGTGGGTTCAGGTCTGGCGGAGTGGGTTTGTGTCTGGCGGAGTGGGTTCGGATCTGGCGGGTAGGGTTGGGGCCTGGAGGAGTGGGTTCGGATATGGCGGAGTGGTTTGGGGTCTGTCGGTGTGGGTTCGGGTATGGCGGAGTGGGTTCGGGTCTGTCGGTGTGGGTTCGGGTCTGGCGGAGTGGGTTGTGGTCTGGCGGAGTTGGTTCGGGTCTGGCGGAGTGGGTTCGGTTCTGGCGGAGTGGGTTTGGGTCTGGCGGAGTGGGTTTGGGTCTGGCGGAGTGGGTTTGGGTCTGGCGGAGTTGGTTTGGTCCTGGCGGAGTGGGTTTGGGTCTGGCGGAGTGGGTTTGGGTCTGGCGGAGTGGGTTTGGGTCTGGTGGAGTTGGTTTGGGCCTGGCGGAGTGGGTTTCGGTCTGGCGGAGTGGGTTTGGGTCTGGCGGAGTGGGTTTGGGTCTGCCGGAGTGGGTTTGGGTCTGGCGGAGTTGGTTCGGGTCTGGCGGAGTGGGTTCAGGTCTGGCGGAGTGGGTTTGGGTCTGGCGGAGTGGGTTCGGGTCTGGCGGATTGGGTTAGGGTCTAGCGGAGTGGGTTCGCGTCTGGCGGATTGGGTTCGGGTCTGGTGGAGTGGGTTCAGATCTGGCGGAGAGGGTTCGGGTCTGGCGGAGTGGGTTCGGGTCTGGCGGAGTGGGTTCAGGTCTGTCGGTATGGGTTCGGGTTTGGCGGAGTGGGTTGTGGTCTGGCGGAGTTGGTTCGGGTCTGGCGGAGTGGGTTCGGTTCTGGCGGAGTGGGTTTGGGTCTGGCGGAGTGGGTTTGGGACTGGCGGAGTGGGTTTGGGCCTGGCGGAGTGGGTTCGGGTCTGGCGGAGTGGGTTCGGGTCTGTCAGAGTGGGTTCGGGTCTGGCGGAGTGGGTTGGGGTCTGGCGGAGTGGGTTTGGGTCTGGCGGAGTGGGTTCGGGTCTGGCGGGGTGGGTTTGGGTATGGCGGACAGGGTTCGGGCCTGGCGGAGTGGGTTCGGGTCTGGCGGAGTGGGTTAGGGTCTGGCGGAGTGTTTTCGCTTCAATCGGAGTGGGTACAGGTCTGGCGGAGTGGGTTGGGGTCTGGCGGAGTGGGTTCGGGTCTGGCGGAGTGGGTTCGGGTCTGGCGGAGTTGGTTCGGGTCTGGCGGAGTGGGTTTGGGTCTGGATGAGTGTTTTCGGGTCTGTCGGAGTGGGTTCGCGTCTGGCGGAGTGGGTTCGGGTCTGGCGGAGTGGGTTTGGGTCTGGCGGAGTGGGTTCGGGTCTGGCGGAGTGGGTTTGGGTCTGGCGGAGTGGGTTTGGGTCTGGCGGAGTGGGTTTGGGTCCTGCGGAGTGGGTTTGGGTCTGGCGGAGTGGGTTAGGGCCTGGCGGAGTGGGTTCGAGTCTGTCGGAGTGGGTTCGGGTCTGGCGGAGTGGGTTCGGGTCTGGCGGAGTGGGTTTGGGTCTGGCGGAGTTGCTTCGGGTCTGGCGGAGTGGGTTCGGGTCTGGCGGAGTGGGTTCGGGTCTGGCGGAGTGGGTTTGGGTCTGGCGGAGTGGGATGGGACTGGCGGAGTGGGTTCGGTTCTGGCGGAGTGGGTTTGGGTCTGGCGGAGTGGGTTTGGGTCTGGCGGAGTGGGTTTGGGGCTGGCGGAGTTGGTTTGGGCCTGGCGGAGTGGCTTTGGGTCAGGCGGAGTGGGTTTGGGTCTGGCAGAGTGGGTTTGGGTCTGGCGGAGTTGGTTTGGGCCTGGCGGAGTGGGTTTCGGGCTAGTGGAGTGGGTTTGGGTCTGGCGGAGTGGGTTTGGGTCTGCCGGAGTGGGTTTGGGTCTGGCGGAGTTGGTTCGGGTCTGGCGGAGTGGGTTCGGGTCTGGCGGAGTGGGTTTGTGTCTGGCGGAGTGGGTTCCGGTCTGGCGGATTGGGTTAGGGTCTAGCGGAGTGGGTTCGGGTCTGGCGGAGTGGGTTCGGGTCTGGCGGAGTGGGTTCGGATCTGGAGGAGAGGGTTCGGGTCTGGCGGAGTGGGTTCGGGTCTGGCGGAGTGGGTTTGGGTCTGGCGAAGTTGCTTCGGGTCTGGCGGAGTGGGTTCGGGTCTGGCGGAGTGGGTTCGGGTCTGGCGGAGTGGGTTTGGGTCTGGCGGAGTGGGTTCGGGTCTGGCGGAGTGGGTTCGGGTCTGGCGGAGTGGGTTCGGATCTGGCGGGTAGGGTTGGGGCTTGGAGGAGTGGGTTCGGGTCTGTCGGAGTGGGTGCGGGTCTGGCGGAGTGGGTTGGGGCCTGGCGGAGTGGGTTCGGGTTTGGCGGAGTGGGTTCGGGTCTGGCGGAGTTGGTTCGGGTCTGGCGGAGTGGGTTGGGGTCTGGCGCAGTGGGTTCGGGTCTGGCGCAGTGGGTTGGGGTCTGGCGGTGTGGGTTCGGGTCTGGCGGAGTGGTTTCGGGTCTGGCGGAGTGGGTTTGGGTCTGGCGGAGAGGGTTTGGGTCCTGCGGAGTGGGTTTGGGTCTGGCGGAGTGGGTTTGAGTGTGGCGGACTGGGTTCGGGTTTGGCGGAGTGGGTTCGGGTCTGGCGGAGTGGGTTAGGGTCTGGCGGAGTGGGTTCGGGTCTGTCAGAGTGGGTTCGGGTCTGGCGGAGTGGGTTCGGGTCTGGCGGAGTGGGTTTGTGTCTGGCGGAGTGGGTTCGGGTCTGGCGGAGTGGGTTGAGGTCTGGCGGATTGGGTTCGGGTCTGGCGGAGTGGGTTCGGGTCTGGCGGAGTTGGTTCGGGTCTGGCGGAGTGGGTTCGGGTCTGGCGGAGTGGGTTTGGGTCTGGCGCAGTGGGTTGGGGTCTGGCGGAGTGGGTTCGGGTCTGGCGGAGTGGTTTCGGGTCTGGCGGAGTGGGTTTGGGTCTGGCGGAGAGGGTTTGAGTCCTGCGGAGTGGGTTTGCGTCTGACGGAGTGGGTTTGGGTGTGGCGGACTGGGTTCGGGTCTTGCGGAGTGGGTTCGGGTCTGGCGGAGTGGGTTAGGGTCTGGCGGAGTGGGTTCGGGTCTGTCGGAGTGGGTTCGGGTCTAGCGGAGTGGGTTGGGGTCTGGCGGAGTGGGTTCGGGTCTGGCGGAGTGGGTTGGGGTCTGGCAGAGTGGGTTTGGGTCTGGCGGAGTGGGTTTGGGTCTGGCGGAGTGGGTTAGTGTCTGGCGGAGTGGGTTTGGGTCTGGCGCAGTAAGTTTGGGTCTGGCGGAGTGGGTTTTGGTCTGGCGGAGTGTGTTTGGGTCTGGCGGAGTTGGTTTGGGTTTGGCGGAGTGGGTTTGGGTCTGGCGGAGTGGGTTTTGGTCTGGCGGAGTTGGTTTGGGTCTGGCGGAGTGGGTTTGGGTCTGGCGGAGTGGGTTTGGGTCTGGCGGAGTGGTTTGGGGTCTGGCCGGGTGGGTTTGGGTCTGGCGGAGTGGGTTTGGGGCTGGCAGAGTGGGTTTGGGTCTGGCGGAGTGGGTTGGGTTCTGGCGGAGTGGGTTCGGGTCTGGCGGAGTGGGTTCGGGTCTGGAGGAGTGGGTTGGGGTCTGGCGGAGTGGGTTTGGGTCTGGCGGAGTGGGGTTGGGTCTGGCGGAGTGGGTTTTGGTCTGTCGGAGTGGGTTTGGGTCTGGCGGAGTGGGTTTGGGGCTGGCGGAGTGGGTTTGGGTCTGGCGGAGTGGGTTTGGGTCTGGCGGAGTGGGTTTGGGTCTGGCGGAGTGGGTTTACGGTCTGGCGGAGTGGGTTTGGGTCTGGCGGAGTGGGTTTGGGTCTGGCGGAGTGGGTTTGGGTCTGGCGGAGTGGGCTTGGGTCTGGCGGTGTGGGTTTGGGTCTGGCGGAGCGTGTTTGCGTCTGGCGGAGTGGGTTTGGGTCTGGCGGTGTGGGTTTGGGTCTGGCGGAGTGTGTTTGGGTCTGGCGGAGTGGGTTTGGGTCAAGGAGAGTGGGTTTGGGTCTGGCGGAGTGTGTTTGGGTCTGGCGGAGTGGGTTTGGGTCTGTCGGAGTGGGTTTGGGTCTGTCGGAGTGGGTTTGGGTCTGGCGGAGTGGGTTTGGGTCTGGCGGAGTGGGTTTGGGTCTGGAAGAGTGGGTTTAGGGTCTGGCGGAGTGGGTTTGGGTCTGGCGGGGTGGGTTTGGGTCTGGCGGAGTGGGTTTGTGTCTGGCGGAGTGGGTTTGGGTCTGGCGGAGTGGGTTTGTGTCTAACGGAGTGGGTTTGGGTTTGGCGGAGTGGGTTTGGGTCTGGCGGAGTGGGTTTGGGTCTGGCGGAGTGGGTTTGGGTCTGGAGGAGTGGGTTTAGGGTCTGGCGCAGTGGGTTTGGGTCTGGCGGGGTGGGTTTGGGTCTGGCGGAGTGGGTTTGTGTCTGGCGGAGTGGGTTTGGGTCTGGCGGAGTGGGTTTGTGTCTAACGGAGTGGGTTTGGGTTTGGCGGAGTGGGTTTGGGTCTGGCGGAGTGGGTTTGAGTCTGGCGGAGTGGGTTTGGGTCTGGCGGAGTGGGTTTGGGTCTGGCGGATTGGCTTTGGGTCTGGCGGAGTGGGTTTGGGTCTGGCGGAGTGGGTTGGGGTCTGGCGGAGTGGGTTTGGGGTCTGGCGGAGTGGGTTTGTGTCTGGCGGAGTGGGTTTGGGGCTGGCGGAGTGGGTTTGGGACTGGCGGAGTGGGTTTGGGTCTGGCAGAGTGGGTTTGGGTCTGGCGGAGTGGGTTGGGTTCTGGCGGAGTGGGATGGGGTCTGGCGGAGTGGGTTTGGGGTCTGGCGGAGTGGGTTTTGGTCTGGCGAAGTGAGTTTGGGTCTGGCGGAGTGGGTTTGGGTCTGGCGGAGTTGGTTTGGGCCTGGCGGAGGGGGTTTGGGTCTGGCGGAGTGGGTTTGGGCCTGGCGGATTGGATTGGGGTCTGGCGGAGTGGGTTTGGGTCTGGCGGAGTGGGTTTGGGTCTGGCGGAGTGGATTTGGGTCTGGCGGAGTGGGTTTTGGTCTGGCGGAGTGGGTTTGGGTCTGGCGGAGTGGGTTTGGGGCTGGCGGAGTGGGTTTGGATCTGGCGGAGTGGGTTTGGGGTCTGGCGTAGTGGGTTTTGGTCTGGCGGGTGGGTTTGGGTCTGGCTGAGTGAGTTTGGGTCTGGCGGAGTGGATTTGGGTTTGGCGGAGTAAGTTTGGATCTGGCGGAGTGGGTTTGGGTCTGGTGGAGTGGGCTTGGGTCTGGCGGAGTGGGCTTGGGTCTGGCGGAGTGGGTTTGGGTCTGGCGGAGTGGGTTTGCGTCTGGCGGAGTGGGTTTGGGTCTGGCGGAGTGGGTTTTGGTCTGTCGGAGTGGGTTTGGGTCTGGCGGAGTGGGTTTGGGGCTGGCGGAGTGGGTTTGGGTCTGGCGGAGTGGGTTTGCGTCTGGCGGAGAGCGTTCGGGTCTGGCGGAGTGTGTTCGGGTCTGGCGGAGTGGGTTCGGGTCTGGCGGAGTGGGTTCGGATCTGGCGGAGTGGTTTCGGGACTGGCGGAGTGGGATCGGGTCTGGCGGAGAGAGTTCGGGTCTGGCGGAGTGGGTTCGGGTCTGGCGGAGTGGGTTCGGGTCTGGCGGAGTGGGTTTGGGTCTGGCCGAGTGGGTTTGGGTCTGGCCAAGTGGGTTTGGGTCTGGCAGAGTGGGTTTGGGTCTGACCGAGTGGGTTTCGGTCTGGCGGAGTGGGTTTGGGTCTGGCGGAGTGGGTATGGGTCTGGCGGAGGGGGTTTGGGTCTGGCGGAGTGGGTTTAGGTCTGGCGCAGTGGGGTTGGGGCTGGCGGAGTGGGTTTGGGTCTGGCGGAGTGGGTTTGGGTCTGGCGGAGTGGGTTTGGGTCTGGCGGAGTGGGTGTGGGTCGGGCAGAGTGGGTTTGGGTCTGGCTGAGTGGGTTTGCGTCTGGCGGAGTGGGTTTGGGTCTGGCGGTGTGGGTTTGTGTCTGGCGGAGTGGGTTTGGGTCTGGCGGAGTGCGTTTGGGTCTGGCGGAGTGGGTTTGGGTCTGGCGGAGTGGGTTTGGGTCTGGCGGAGTGGGTTTGGGTCTGGCGGGGTGGGTTTGGGTCTGGCGGAGTGGGTTGGGGTCTGGCGGATGGGTTTGGGGTCTGGCGGAGTGGGTTTGTGTCTGGCGGAGTGGGTTTGGGGCTGGCAGAGTGGGTTTGGGTCTGGCGGAGTGGGTTGGGTTCTGGCGGAGTGGGTTCGGGTCTGGCGGAGTGGGTTCGGGTCTGGAGGAGTGGGTTGGGGTCTGGCGGAGTGGGTTGTGGTCTGGCGTAGTGGGTTTGGGTCTGGCGGAGTGGGTTTGGGGTCTGGCGGAGTGGGTTTTGGTCTGGCGGAGTGAGTTTGGGTCTGGCGGAGTGGGTTTGGGTCTGGCGGAGTTGGTTTGGGTCTGGCGGAGTGGGTTTGGGTCTGGCGGAGTGGGTTTTGGTCTGGCGAAGTGAGTTTGGATCTGGCGGAGTGGGTTTGGGTCTGGCGGAGTTGGTTTGGGTCTGGCGGAGGGGGTTTGGGTCTGGCGGAGTGGGTTTGGGTCTGGCGGAGTGGGTTGGGGTCTGGCGGAGTGGGTTTGGGTCTGGCGGAGTGGGTTTGGGTCTGGCGGAGTGGATTTGGGTCTGGCGGAGTGGGTTTGGTCTGGCGGAGTGGGTTTGGGTCTGGCGGAGTGGGTTTGGGGCTGGCGGAGTGGGTTTGGATCTGGCGGAGTGGGTTTGGGGTCTGGCGTAGGGGGTTTTGGTCTGGCGGGTGGGTTTGGGTCTGGCGGAGTGAGTTTGGGTCTGGCGGAGTGGATTTGGGTCTGGCGGAGTAAGTTTGGATCTGGCGGAGTGGGTTTGGGTCTGGCGGAGTGGGGTTGGGTCTGGCGGAGTGGGCTTGGGTCTGGCGGAGTGGGTTTGGGTCTGGCGGAGTGGGTTTGGGTCTGGCGGAGTGGGTTTTGGTCTGTCGGAGTGGGTTTGGGTCTGGCGGAGTGGGTTTGGGGCTGGCGGAGTGGGTTTGGGTCTGGCGGAGTGGGTTTGCGTCTAGCGGAGAGTGTTCGGGTCTGGCGGAGTGGGTTCGGGTCTGGCGGAGTGGGTTCGGGTCTGGCGGAGTGGGTTCGGATCTGGCGGAGTGGTTTCGGGACTGGCGGAGTGGGTTTGGGTCTGGCCAAGTGGGTTTGGGTCTGGCCAAGTGGGTTTGGGTCTGGCGGAGTGGGTTCGGGTCTAGCGGAGAGAGTTCGGGTCTGGCGGAGTGGGTTCGGGTCTGGCGGAGTGGGTTCGGGTCTGGCGGAGTGGGTTTGGGTCTGGCCGAGTGGGTTTGGGTCTGGCCAAGTGGGTTTGGGTCTGGCGGAGTGGGTTCGGGTCTGGCGGAGTGGGTTTGGGTCTGGCCGAGTGGGTTTGGGTCTGGCCAAGTGGGTTTGGGTCTGGCGGAGTGGGTTTGGGTCTGACCGAGTGGGTTTCGGTCTGGCGGAGTGGGTTTGGGTCTGGCGGAGTGGGTATGGGTCTGGCGGAGGGGGTTTGGGTCTGGCGGAGTGGGTTTAGGTCTGGCGCAGTGGGGTTGGGGCTGGCGGAGTGGGTTTGGGTCTGGCGGAGTGGGTTTGGGTCTGGCGGAGTGGGTTTGGGTCTGGCGGAGTGGGTGTGGGTCGGGCGGAGTGGGTTTGGGTCTGGCTGAGTGGGTTTGCGTCTGGCGGAGTGGGTTTGGGTCTGGCGGTGTGGGTTTGTGTCTGGCGGAGTGGGTTTGGGTCTGGCGGAGTGCGTTTGGGTCTGGCGGAGTGGGTTTGGGTCTGGCGGAGTGGGTTTGGGTCTGGCGGAGTGGGTTTGGGTCTGACGGGGTGGGTTTGGGTCTGGCGGAGTGGGTTGGGGTCTGGCGGATGGGTTTGGGGTCTGGCGGAGTGGGTTTGTGTCTGGCAGAGTGGGTTTGGGGCTGGCAGAGTGGGTTTGGGTCTGGCGGAGTGGGTTGGGTTCTGGCGGAGTGGGTTCGGGTCTGGCGGAGTGGGTTCGGGTCTGGAGGAGTGGGTTGGGGTCTGGCGGAGTGGGTTGTGGTCTGGCGTAGTGGGTTTGGGTCTGGCGGAGTGGGTTTGGGGTCTGGCGGAGTGGGTTTTGGTCTGGCGGAGTGAGTTTGGGTCTGGCGGAGTGGGTTTGGGTCTGGCGGAGTTGGTTTGGGTCTGGCGGAGTGGGTTTGGGTCTGGCGGAGTGGGTTTGGGTCTGGCGGAGTGGGTTGGGGTCTGGCGGAGTGGATTTGGGTCTGGCGGAGTGGGTTTTGGTCTGGCGGAGTGGGTTTGGGTCTGGCGGAGTGGGTTTGGGGCTGGCGGAGTGGGTTTGGATCTGGCGGAGTGGGTTTGGGGTCTGGCGTAGTGGGTTTTGTTCTGGCGGGTGGGTTTGGGTCTGGCGGAGTGTGTTTGGGTCTGGCGGAGTGGATTTGGGTCTGGCGGAGTAAGTTTGGATCTGGCGGAGTGGGTTTGGGACTGGCGGAGTGGGGTTGGGTCTGGCGGAGTGGGCTTGGGTCTGGCGGAGTGGGTTTGGGTCTGGCGGAGTGGGTTTGGGTCTGGCGGAGTGGGTCTTGGTCTGTCGGAGTGGGTTTGGGTCTGGCGGAGTGGGTTTGGGGCTGGCGGAGTGGGTTTGGGTCTGGCGGAGTGGGTTTGCATCTGGCGGAGAGTGTTCGGGTCTGGCGGAGTGGGTTCGGGTCTGGCGGAGTGGGTTCGGGTCTGGCGGAGTGGGTTCGGATCTGGCGGAGTGGTTTCGGGACTGGCGGAGTGGGATCGGGTCTGGCGGAGAGAGTTCGGGTCTGGCGGAGTGGGTTCGGGTCTGGCGGAGTGGGTTCGGGTCTGGCGGAGTGGGTTTGGGTCTGGCCGAGTGGGTTTGGGTCTGGCGAACTGAATTTGGATCTGGCGGAGTGGGTTTGGGTCTGGCGGAGTTGGTTTGGGTCTGGCGGAGGGGGTTTGGGTCTGGCGGAGTGGGTTTGGGTCTGGCGGAGTGGGTTGGGGTCTGGCGGAGTGGGTTTGGGTCTGGCGGAGTGGGTTTGGGTCTGGCGGAGTGGATTTGGGTCTGGCGGAGTGGGTTTTGGTCTGGCGGAGTGGGTTTGGGTCTGGCGGAGTGGGTTTGGGGCTGGCGGAGTGGGTTTGGATCTGGCGGAGTGGGTTTGGGGTCTGGCGTAGTGGGTTTTGGTCTGGCGGGTGGGTTTGGGTCTGGCGGAGTGAGTTTGGGTCTGGCGGAGTGGATTTGGGTCTGGCGGAGTAAGTTTGGATCTGGCGGAGTGGGTTTGGGTCTGGCGGAGTGGGGTTGGGTCTGGCGGAGTGGGCTTGGGTCTGGCGGAGTGGGTTTGGGTCTGGCGGAGTGGGTTTGGGTCTGGCGGAGTGGGTTTTGGTCTGTCGGAGTGGGTTTGGGTCTGGCGGAGTGGGTTTGGGGCTGGCGGAGTGGGTTTGGGTCTGGCGGAGTGGGTTTGCGTCTGGCGGAGAGTGTTCGGGTCTGGCGGAGTGGGTTCGGGTCTGGCGGAGTGGGTTCGGGTCTGGTGGAGTGGGTTCGGATCTGGCGGAGTGGTTTCGGGACTGGCGGAGTGGGATCGGGTCTGGCGGAGAGAGTTCGGGTCTGGCGGAGTGGGTTCGGGTCTGGCGGAGTGGGTTCGGGTCTGGCGGAGTGGGTTTGGGTCTGGCCGAGTGGGTTTGGGTCTGGCGGAGTGGGTTTGGGTCTGACCGAGTGGGTTTCGGTCTGGCGGAGTGGGTTTGGGTCTGGCGGAGTGGGTATGTGTCTGGCGGAGGGGTTTTGGTTCTGGCGGAGAGGGTTTAGGTCTGGCGCAGTGGGGTTGGGGCTGGCGGAGTGGGTTTGGGTCTGGCGAAGTGGGTTCGTGTCTGGCGGAGTGGGTTTGGGTCTGGCGGAGTGGGTTTGGGGCTGGCGGAGTGGGTTTGGGTCTGGCGGAGTGGGTTTGGGTCTGGCGGAGTGGGTTTGGGTCTGGCGGAGTGGGTTTGGGTCTGGCGGAGTGGGTTTGGGTCTGGCGGAGTGGGTGTGGGTCGGGCGGAGTGGGTTTGGGTCTGGCTGAGTGGGTTTGCGTCTGGCGGAGTGGGTTTGGGTCTGGCGGTGTGGGTTTGTGTCTGGCGGAGTGGGTTTGGGTCTGGCGGAGTGGGTTTGGGTCTGGCGGAGTGGGTTTGGGTCTGGCGGAGTGGGTTTGGGTCTGGCGGGGTGGGTTTGGGTCTGGCGGAGTGGGTTGGGGTCTGGCGGATGGGTTTGGGGTCTGGCGGAGTGGGTTTGTGTCTGGCGGAGTGGGTTTGGGGCTGGCGGAGTGGGTTTGGGTGTGGCGGAGTGGGTTTGCGTCTGGCGGAGAGTGTTCGGGTCTGGCGGAGTGGGTTCGGGTCTGGCGGAGTGGGTTCGGGTCTGGTGGAGTGGGTTCGGATCTGGCGGAGTGGTTTCGGGACTGGCGGAGTGGGATCGGGTCTGGCGGAGAGAGTTCGGGTCTGGCGGAGTGGGTTCGGGTCTGGCGGAGTGGGTTCGGGTCTGGCGGAGTGGGTTTGGGTCTGGCCGAGTGGGTTTGGGTCTGGCGGAGTGGGTTTGGGTCTGACCGAGTGGGTTTCGGTCTGGCGGAGTGGGTTTGGGTCTGGCGGAGTGGGTATGGGTCTGGCGGAGGGGGTTTGGGTCTGGCAGAGAGGGTTTAGGTCTGGCGCAGTGGGGTTGGGGCTGGCGGAGTGGGTGTGGGTCGGGCGGAGTGGGTTTGGGTCTGGCTGAGTGGGTTTGCGTCTGGCGGAGTGGGTTTGGGTCTGGCGGTGTGGGTTTGTGTCTGGCGGAGTGGGTTTGGGTCTGGCGGAGTGGGTTTGGGTCTGGCGGAGTGGGTTTGGGTCTGGCGGAGTGGGTTTGGGTCTGGCGGAGTGGGTTTGGGTCTGGCGGGGTGGGTTTGGGTCTGGCGGAGTGGGTTGGGGTCTGGCGGATGGGTTTGGGGTCTGGCGGAGTGGGTTTGTGTCTGGCGGAGTGGGTTTGGGGCTGGCGGAGTGGGTTTGGGACTGGCGGAGTGGGTTTGGGTCTGGCGGAGTGGGTTTGGGTCTGGCGGAGTGGGTTTGGGTCTGGCGGAGTGGGTTTGGGTCTGGCGGAGTGGGTTGGGGTCTGGCGGAGTGGGTTCGGGTCTGGCGGAGTGGGTTTGGGTCTGGCGGAGTGGGTTTGGGTCTGGCGGAGTGGGTTTGGGTCTGGCGGAGTGGGTTTGGGGTCTGGCGGAGTGGGTTCGGGTCTGGCGGAGTGGGTGTGGGTATGGCGGAGTGGGTTGGGGTCTGGCTGGGTGGGTTCGGGTCTGGCGGAGTGGGTTCGGGTCTGGCGGAGTGGGTTCCGGTCTGGCGGAGTGGGTTCGGGTCTGTCGGAGTGGGTTTGGTTCTGGCGGAGTGAGTTTGGGTCTGGCGGAGTGGGTTTGGGTCTGGCGGAGGGGGTTTGGGTCTGGCCGAGGGGGTTTGGGGTCTGGCGGAGTGGGTTTGGTGTCTGGGGGAGTGGGTTTTGGTCTGGCGGAGTGGGTTTGGGTCTGGCGGAGTGGGTTTGGGGCTGGCGGAGTGGGTTTCTGTTTGGCGGAGTGGGTTTCGGTCTGGCAGAGTGGGTTTGGGGTCTGGCGGAGTGGGTTTGGGTCTGGCGGAGTGGGTTTGGGTCTGGCGGAGTGGGTTTGCGTCTGGCGGAGTGGGTTTCTGTTTGGCGGAGTGGGTTTGGGTCTGGCGGAGTGGGTTTGGGTCTGGCGGAGTGGGTTTGGGTCTGGCGTAGTGGGTTTGGGTCTGGCGGAGTGGGTTTGGTGTCTGGCGGAGTGGGTTTTGGTCTGGCGGAGTGGGTTTTGGTCTGGCGGAGTGGGTTTGGGTCTGGCGGAGTTGGTTTGGGTCTGGCTGAGTGGGTTTGGGTCTGGCGGAGTGGGTTTGAGTCTGGCGGAGTGGGTTGTGGGTCTGGCGGAGTGGGTTCGGGTCTGGCGGAGTGGGTTTGGGCCTGGCGGAGTAGGCTTCGGTCTGGCGGAGTGGGTTTGAGTCTGGCGGAGTGGGTTGTGTGTCTGGCGGAGTGGGTTGGGGTCTGGCGGAGTGGGTTCGTGTCTGGCGGAGTGGGTTTGGGCCTGGCGGAGTGGGTTTGGGTCTGGCGCAGTACGTTTGGGTCTGGCGGAGTGGGTTTGGGTCTGGCGGAGTGGGTTTGGGTCTGGCGGAGTGGGTTTTGGTCTGGCGGAGTGGGTTTGGGTCTGGCGGAGTTGGTTTGGGTCTGGCGGAGTGGGTTTGGGTCTGGCGGAGTGGGTTTTGGTCTGGCGGAGTTGGTTTGGGTCTGGCGGAGTGGGTTTGGGTCTGGCGGAGTGGGTTTGGGTCTGGCGGAGTGGGTTTGGGGTCTGGCGTGGTGGGTTTGGGTCTGGCGGAGTCGGTTTGGGGCTGGCAGAGTGGGTTTGGGTCTGGCGGAGTGGGTTGGGTTCTGGCGGAGTGGGTTCGGGTCTGGCGGAGTGGGTTTGGGGTCTGGCGGAGTGGGTTCGGGTCTGGAGGGGTGGGTTGTGGTCTGGCGTAGTGGGTTTGGGTCTGCCGGAGTGGGTTTGGGGTCTGGCGGAGTGGGTTTGGGTCTGGCGGAGTGGGTTTGGGTCTGGCGGAGTTGGTTTGGGTCTGGCGGAGTGGGTTTGGGTCTGGCGGAGTGGGTTTTGGTCTGGCGGAGTGGGTTTGGGTCTGGCAGAGTGGGTTTGGGGCTGGCAGAGTGGGTTTCTGTTTGTCGGAGTGGGTTTGGGTCTGGCAGAGTGGGTTTGGGTCTGGCGGAGTGGGTTTGGGTCTGGCGGAGTGGGTTTGGGTCTGGCGGAGTGGGTTGTGGTCTGGCGTAGTGGGTTTGGGTCTGGCGGAGTGGGTTTGGGTCTGGCGTAGTGGGTTTGGGTCTGGCGGAGTGGGTTTGGTGTCTGGCGGAGTGGGTTTTGGTCTGGCGGAGTGGGTTTGGGTCTGACGGAGTGGGTTTGGGTCTGGCAGAGTTGGTTTGGGTCTGGCGGAGTGGGTGTGGGTCTGGCGGAGTGGGTTTGAGTCTGGCGGAGTGGGTTGTGGGTCTGGCGGAGTGGGTTCGGGTCTGGCGGAGTGGGTTCGGGTCTGGCGGAGTAGGTTTGGGTCTGGCGGAGTGGGTTTGGGTCTGGCCGAGTGGGTTTGGATCTGGCGGAGTGGGTTTGGGGTCTGGCGGAGTGGGTTTGGGTCTGGCGGTGTTGGTTTGGGTCTGGCGGAGTGGGTTTGGGTCTGGCGGAGTGGGTTTGGGTCTGGCGGAGTGGGTTTGGGTCTGGCGGAGTGGGTTTGGGCCTGGCGGAGTGGGTTTGGGTTTGGCGGAGTGGGTTATGGTCTGGCGGAGTGGGTTCGGGTCTAGCGGAGTGGGTTCGGGTCTGGCGGAGTGGGTCATGGTCTGGCGGAGTGGGTTCGGGTCTGTCGCAGTGGGTTCGGGTCTGGCGGAGTGGGTTGGGGTCTGGTGGAGTGGGTTCGGGCCTGGCGGAGTGGGTTCGGGTCTGGCGGAGTGGGTTCGGGTCTGCCGGAGTGGGTTTGGGTCTGGCGGAGTGGGTTCGGGTCTGTACGAGTGGGTTCGCGTCTGGCGGAGTGGGTTGTGGTCTGGCGGAGAGGGTTTGGGTCTGGCGGAGTGGGTTTGGGTCTGGCGGAGTGGGTTTGGGTCTGGATGAGTGGGTTTGGGTCTTCTGGAGTGGGTTTGGGGCTGGCGGAGTGGGTTTGGGTCTGGCGGAGTGTGTTTAGGACTGGCGGAGTGGGTTGGGGTCTGTACGAGTGGGTTCGCGTCTGGCGGAGTGGGTTGTGCTCTGGCGGAGAGGGTTTGGGTCTGGCGGAGTGGGTTTGGGTCTGGCGAAGTGGGTTTGGGTCTGGATGAGTGGGTTTGGGTCTTCTGGAGTGGGTTTGGGGCTGGCGGAGTGGGTTTGGGTCTGGCGGAGTGTGTTTAGGACTGGCGGAGTGGGTTGGGGTCTGGCGGAGTGGGTTTGGGTCTGGCGGAGTGGGTTTCAGCCTGTTGGAGTGGGTTGGGGTCTGGCGGAGTGGGTTGGGGTCTGGCGGAGTGGGTTGGGGTCTGGCGGAGTGGGTTTGGGTCTGGCGGAGTGGGTTTGGGTCTGGCGGAGTGGGTTTTGGTCTGGCGGAGTGGGTTTGGGTCTGGCGGAGTTGGTTTGGGTCTGGCGGAGTGGGTTTGGGTCTGGCGGAGTGGGTTTTGGTCTGGCGGAGTTGGTTTGGGTCTGGCGGAGTGGGTTTGGGTCTGGCGGAGTGGGTTTGGGTCTGGCGGATTGGGTTTGGGGTCTGGCGTGGTGGGTTTGGGCCTGGCGGATTGGGTTTGGGGTCTGGCGTGGTGGGTTTGGGCCTGGCGGAGTGGGTTTGGGGCTGGCAGAGTGGGTTTGGGTCTGGCGGAGTGGGTTGGGTTCTGGCGGAGTGGGTTCGGGTCTGGCGGAGTGGGTTCGGGTCTGGAGGGGTGGGTTGGGGTCTGGCGGAGTGGGTTGTGGTCTGGCGTAGTGGGTTTGGGTCTGCCGGAGTGGGTTTGGGGTCTGGCGGAGTGGGTTTTGGTCTGGCGGAGTGGGTTTGGGTCTGGCGGAGTGGGTTTGGGTCTGGCGGAGTTGGTTTGGGTCTGGCGGAGTGGGTTTGGGTCTGGCGGAGTGGGTTTTGGTCTGGCGGAGTGGGTTTGGGTCTGGCAGAGTGGGTTTGGGGCTGGCAGAGTGGGTTTCTGTTTGGCGGAGTGGGTTTGGGTCTGGCAGAGTGGGTTTGGGTCTGGCGGAGTGGGTTTGGGTCTGGCGGAGTGGGTTTGGGTCTGGCGGAGTGGGTTGTGGTCTGGCGTAGTGGGTTTGGGTCTGGCGGAGTGGGTTTGGGTCTGGCGTAGTGGGTTTGGGTCTGGCGGAGAGGGTTTGGTGTCTGGCGGAGTGGGTTTTGGTCTGGCGGAGTGGGTTTGGGTCTGACGGAGTGGGTTTGGGTCTGGCAGAGTTGGTTTGGATCTGGCGGAGTGGGTTTGGGTCTGGCGGAGTGGGTTTGAGTCTGGCGGAGTGGGTTGTGGGTCTGGCGGAGTGGGTTCGGGTCTGGCGGAGTGGGTTCGGGTCTGGCGGAGTAGGTTTGGGTCTGGCGAAGTGGGTTTGGGTCTGGCGGAGTGGGTTTGGATCTGGCGGAGTGGGTTTGGGGTCTGGCGGAGTGGGTTTGGGTCTGGCAGAGTGGGTTTGAGTCTGGCGGAGTGGGTTGTGGGTCTGGCGGAGTGGGTTCGGGTCTGGCGGAGTGGGTTCGGGTCTGGCGGGGTAGGTTTGGGTCTGGCGGAGTGGGTTTGGGTCTGACGGAGTAGGCTTCGGTCTGGCGGAGTGGGTTTGAGTCTGGCGGAGTGGGTTTGTGTCTGGCGGAGTGGGTTGGGGTCTGGCGGAGTGGGTTCGTGTCTGGCGGAGTGGGTTTGGGCCTGGCGGAGTGGGTTTCGGTCTGGCGCAGTACGTTTGGGTCTGGCGGAGTGGGTTTGGGTCTGGCGGAGTGGGTTTGGGTCTGGCGGAGTGGGTTTTGGTCTGGCGGAGTGGGTTTGGGTCTGGCGGAGTTGGTTTGGGTCTGGCGGAGTGGGTTTGCGTCTGGCGGAGTGGGTTTTGGTCTGGCGGAGTTGGTTTGGGTCTGGCGGAGTGGGTTTGGGTCTGGCGGAGTGGGTTTGGGTCTGGCGGAGTGGGTTTGGGGTCTGGCGTGGTGGGTTTGGGCCTGGCGGAGTGGGTTTGGGGCTGGCAGAGTGGGTTTGGGTCTGGCGGAGTGGGTTGGGTTCTGGCGGAGTGGGTTCGGGTCTGGCGGAGTGGGTTCGGGTCTGGAGGGGTGGGTTGGGGTCTGGCGGAGTGGGTTGTGGTCTGGCGTAGTGGGTTTGGGTCTGGCGGAGTGGGTTTGGGTCTGGCGTAGTGGGTTTGGGTCTGGCGGAGTGGGTTTGGGTCTGGCGTAGTGGGTTTGTGTCTGGCGGAGTGGGTTCGGGTCTGGCGGAGTGGGTTTTGGTCTGGCGGAGTTGGTTTGGGTCTGACGGAGTGGGTTTGGGTCTGGCGGAGTTGGTTTGGGTCTGGCGGAGTGGGTTTGGGTCTGGCGGAGTGGGTTTGAGTCTGGCGGAGTGGGTTGTGGGTCTGGCGGAGTGGGTTCGGGTCTGGCGGAGTGGGTTCGGGTCTGTCGGTGTAGGTTTGGGTCTGGCGGAGTGGGTTTGGGTCTGGCGGAGTGGGTTTGGATCTGACGGAGTGGGTTTGGGGTCTGGCGGAGTGGGTTTGGGTCTGGCGGTGTTGGTTTGTGTCTGGCGGAGTGGGTTTGGGTCTGGCGGAGTGGGTTTGGATCTGGCGGAGTGGGTTTGGGGTCTGGCGGAGTGGGTTTGGGTCTGGCGGTGTTGGTTTGGGTCTGGCGGAGTGGGTTTGGGTCTGGCGGAGTGGGTTTGGGTCTGGCGGAATGGGTTTGGGTCTGGCGGAGTGGGTTTGGGTCTGGCGGAGTGGGTTCGGGTCTGTACGAGTGGGTTCGCGTCTGGCGGAGTGGGTTGTGGTCTGGCGGAGAGGGTTTGGGTCTGGCGGAGTGGGTTTGTGTCTGGCGAAGTGGGTTTGGGTCTGGATGAGTGGGTTTGGGTCTTCCGGAGTGGGTTTGGGGCTGGCGGAGTGGGTTTGGGTCTGGCGGAGTGTGTTTGGGACTGGCGGAGTGGGTTGGGGTCTGGCGGAGTGGGTTTGGGTCTGGCGGAGTGGGTTTAGGCCTGTCGGAGTGGGTTGGGGTCTGGCGGAGTGGGTTGGGGTCTGGCGGAGTGGGTTGGGGTCTGGCGGAGTGGGTTTGGGTCTGGCGGAGAGGGTTTGGGTCTGGCGGAGTGGGTTTGGGTCTGGCGGAGTAGGCTTCGGTCTGGCGGAGTGGGTTTGAGTCTGGCGGAGTGGGTTTGGGTCTGGTGGAGTGGGTTGGGGTCTGGCGGAGTGGGTTCGTGTCTGGCGGAGTGGGTTTGGGCCTGGCGGAGTGGGTTTGGGTCTGGCGCAGTACGTTTGGGTCTGGCGGAGTGGGTTTGGGTCTGGCGGAGTGGGTTTGGGTCTGGCGGAGTGGGTTTTGGTCTGGCGGAGTGGGTTTGGGTCTGGCGGAGTTGGTTTGCATCTGGCGGAGTGGGTTTGGGTCTGGCGGAGTGGGTTTTGGTCTGGCGGAGTTGGTTTGGGTCTGGCGGAGTGGGTTTGGGTCTGGCGGAGTGGGTTTGGGTCTGGCGGAGTGGGTTTGGGGTCTGGCGTGGTGGGTTTGGGCCTGGCGGAGTGGGTTTGGGGCTGGCAGAGTGGGTTTGGGTCTGGCGGAGTGGGTTGGGTTCTGGAGGAGTGGGTTCGGGTCTGGCGGAGTGGGTTCGGGTCTGGAGGGGTGGGTTGGGGTCTGGCGGAGTGGGTTGTGGTCTGGCGTAGTGGGTTTGGGTCTGCCGGAGTGGGTTTGGGGTCTGGCGGAGTGGGTTTTGGTCTGGCGGAGTGGGTTTGGGTCTGGCGGAGTGGGTTTGGGTCTGGCGGAGTTGGTTTGGGTCTGGCGGAGTGGGTTTGGGTCTGGCGGAGTGGGTTTTGGTCTGGCGGAGTGGGTTTGGGTCTGGCAGAGTGGGTTTGGGGCTGGCAGAGTGGGTTTCTGTTTGGCGGAGTGGGTTTGGGTCTGGCAGAGTGGGTTTGGGTCTGGCGGAGTGGGTTTGGGTCTGGCGGAGTGGGTTTGGGTCTGGCGGAGTGGGTTGTGGTCTGGCGTAGTGGGTTTGGGTCTGGCGGAGTGGGTTTGGGTCTGGCGTAGTGGGTTTGGGTCTGGCGGAGAGGGTTTGGTGTCTGGCGGAGTGGGTTTTGGTCTGGCGGAGTGGGTTTGGGTCTGACGGAGTGGGTTTGGGTCTGGCAGAGTTGGTTTGGATCTGGCGGAGTGGGTTTGGGTCTGGCGGAGTGGGTTTGAGTCTGGCGGAGTGGGTTGTGGGTCTGGCGGAGTGGGTTCGGGTCTGGCGGAGTGGGTTCGGGTCTGGCGGAGTAGGTTTGGGTCTGGCGAAGTGGGTTTGGGTCTGGCGGAGTGGGTTTGGATCTGGCGGAGTGGGTTTGGGGTCTGGCGGAGTGGGTTTGGGTCTGGCAGAGTGGGTTTGAGTCTGGCGGAGTGGGTTGTGGGTCTGGCGGAGTGGGTTCGGGTCTGGCGGAGTGGGTTCGGGTCTGGCGGGGTAGGTTTGGGTCTGGCGGAGTGGGTTTGGGTCTGACGGAGTAGGCTTCGGTCTGGCGGAGTGGGTTTGAGTCTGGCGGAGTGGGTTTGTGTCTGGCGGAGTGGGTTGGGGTCTGGCGGAGTGGGTTCGTGTCTGGCGGAGTGGGTTTGGGCCTGGCGGAGTGGGTTTCGGTCTGGCGCAGTACGTTTGGGTCTGGCGGAGTGGGTTTGGGTCTGGCGGAGTGGGTTTGGGTCTGGCGGAGTGGGTTTTGGTCTGGCGGAGTGGGTTTGGGTCTGGCGGAGTTGGTTTGGGTCTGGCGGAGTGGGTTTGCGTCTGGCGGAGTGGGTTTTGGTCTGGCGGAGTTGGTTTGGGTCTGGCGGAGTGGGTTTGGGTCTGGCGGAGTGGGTTTGGGTCTGGCGGAGTGGGTTTGGGGTCTGGCGTGGTGGGTTTGGGCCTGGCGGAGTGGGTTTGGGGCTGGCAGAGTGGGTTTGGGTCTGGCGGAGTGGGTTGGGTTCTGGCGGAGTGGGTTCGGGTCTGGCGGAGTGGGTTCGGGTCTGGAGGGGTGGGTTGGGGTCTGGCGGAGTGGGTTGTGGTCTGGCGTAGTGGGTTTGGGTCTGGCGGAGTGGGTTTGGGTCTGGCGTAGTGGGTTTGGGTCTGGCGGAGTGGGTTTGGGTCTGGCGTAGTGGGTTTGTGTCTGGCGGAGTGGGTTCGGGTCTGGCGGAGTGGGTTTTGGTCTGGCGGAGTTGGTTTGGGTCTGACGGAGTGGGTTTGGGTCTGGCGGAGTTGGTTTGGGTCTGGCGGAGTGGGTTTGGGTCTGGCGGAGTGGGTTTGAGTCTGGCGGAGTGGGTTGTGGGTCTGGCGGAGTGGGTTCGGGTCTGGCGGAGTGGGTTCGGGTCTGTCGGTGTAGGTTTGGGTCTGGCGGAGTGGGTTTGGGTCTGGCGGAGTGGGTTTGGATCTGACGGAGTGGGTTTGGGGTCTGGCGGAGTGGGTTTGGGTCTGGCGGTGTTGGTTTGTGTCTGGCGGAGTGGGTTTGGGTCTGGCGGAGTGGGTTTGGATCTGGCGGAGTGGGTTTGGGGTCTGGCGGAGTGGGTTTGGGTCTGGCGGTGTTGGTTTGGGTCTGGCGGAGTGGGTTTGGGTCTGGCGGAGTGGGTTTGGGTCTGGCGGAATGGGTTTGGGTCTGGCGGAGTGGGTTTGGGTCTGGCGGAGTGGGTTCGGGTCTGTACGAGTGGGTTCGCGTCTGGCGGAGTGGGTTGTGGTCTGGCGGAGAGGGTTTGGGTCTGGCGGAGTGGGTTTGTGTCTGGCGAAGTGGGTTTGGGTCTGGATGAGTGGGTTTGGGTCTTCCGGAGTGGGTTTGGGGCTGGCGGAGTGGGTTTGGGTCTGGCGGAGTGTGTTTGGGACTGGCGGAGTGGGTTGGGGTCTGGCGGAGTGGGTTTGGGCCTGGCGGAGTGGGTTTAGGCCTGTCGGAGTGGGTTGGGGTCTGGCGGAGTGGGTTGGGGTCTGGCGGAGTGGGTTGGGGTCTGGCGGAGTGGGTTTGGGTCTGGCGGAGAGGGTTTGGGTCTGGCGGAGTGGGTTTGGGTCTGGCGGAGTAGGCTTCGGTCTGGCGGAGTGGGTTTGAGTCTGGCGGAGTGGGTTTGGGTCTGGTGGAGTGGGTTGGGGTCTGGCGGAGTGGGTTCGTGTCTGGCGGAGTGGGTTTGGGCCTGGCGGAGTGGGTTTGGGTCTGGCGCAGTACGTTTGGGTCTGGCGGAGTGGGTTTGGGTCTGGCGGAGTGGGTTTGGGTCTGGCGGAGTGGGTTTTGGTCTGGCGGAGTGGGTTTGGGTCTGGCGGAGTTGGTTTGCATCTGGCGGAGTGGGTTTGGGTCTGGCGGAGTGGGTTTTGGTCTGGCGGAGTTGGTTTGGGTCTGGCGGAGTGGGTTTGGGTCTGGCGGAGTGGGTTTGGGTCTGGCGGAGTGGGTTTGGGGTCTGGCGTGGTGGGTTTGGGCCTGGCGGAGTGGGTTTGGGGCTGGCAGAGTGGGTTTGGGTCTGGCGGAGTGGGTTGGGTTCTGGAGGAGTGGGTTCGGGTCTGGCGGAGTGGGTTCGGGTCTGGAGGGGTGGGTTGGGGTCTGGCGGAGTGGGTTGTGGTCTGGCGTAGTGGGTTTGGGTCTGCCGGAGTGGGTTTGGGGTCTGGCGGAGTGGGTTTTGGTCTGGCGGAGTGGGTTTGGGTCTGGCGGAGTGGGTTTGGGTCTGGCGGAGTTGGTTTGGGTCTGGCGGAGTGGGTTTGGGTCTGGCGGAGTGGGTTTTGGTCTGGCGGAGTGGGTTTGGGTCTGGCAGAGTGGGTTTGGGGCTGGCAGAGTGGGTTTCTGTTTGGCGGAGTCGGTTTGGGTCTGGCAGAGTGGGTTTGGGTCTGGCGGAGTGGGTTTGGGTCTGGCGGAGTGGGTTTGGGTCTGGCGGAGTGGGTTGTGGTCTGGCGTAGTGGGTTTGGGTCTGGCGGAGTGGGTTTGGGTCTGGCGTAGTGGGTTTGGGTCTGGCGGAGTGGGTTTGGTGTCTGGCGGAGTGGGTTTTGGTCTGGCGGAGTGGGTTTGGGTCTGACGGAGTGGGTTTGGATCTGGCGGAGTTGGTTTGGGTCTGGCGGAGTGGGTTTGGGTCTGGCGGAGTGGGTTTGAGTCTGGCGGAGTGGGTTGTGGGTCTGGCGGAGTGGGTTCGGGTCTGGCGGAGTGGGTTCGCGTCTGGCGGAGTAGGTTTGGGTCTGGCGGAGTGGGTTTGGGTCTGGCGGAGTGGGTTTGGGTCTGGCGGAGTGGGTTTGGATCTGACGGAGTGGGTTTGGGGTCTGGCGGAGTGGGTTTGGGTCTGGCGGTGTTGGTTTGTGTCTGGCGGAGTGGGTTTGGGTCTGGCGGAGTGGGTTTGGATCTGGCGGAGTGGGTTTGGGGTCTGGCGGAGTGGGTTTGGGTCTGGCGGTGTTGGTTTGGGTCTGGCGGAGTGGGTTTGGGTCTGGCGGAGTGGGTTTGGGTCTGGCGGAATGGGTTTGGGTCTGGCGGAGTGGGTTTGGGTCTGGCGGAGTGGGTTTGGGTTTGGCGGAGTGGGTTATGGTCTGGCGGAGTGGGTTCGGGTCTGCCGGAGTGGGTTTGGGTCTGGCGGAGTGGGTTCGGGTCTGGCGGAGTGGGTTCGGGTCTGTACGAGTGGGTTCGCGTCTGGCGGAGTGGGTTGTGGTCTGGCGGAGAGGGTTTGGGTCTGGCGGAGTGGGTTTGTGTCTGGCGAAGTGGGTTTGGGTCTGGATGAGTGGGTTTGGGTCTTCCGGAGTGGGTTTGGGGCTGGCGGAGTGGGTTTGGGTCTGGCGGAGTGTGTTTGGGACTGGCGGAGTGGGTTGGGGTCTGGCGGAGTGGGTTTGGGTCTGGCGGAGTGGGTTTAGGCCTGTCGGAGTGGGTTGGGGTCTGGCGGAGTGGGTTGGGGTCTGGCGGAGTGGGTTGGGGTCTGGCGGAGTGGGTTTGGGTCTGGCGGAGAGGGTTTGGGTCTGGCGGAGTGGGTTTGGGTCTGGCGGAGTAGGCTTCGGTCTGGCGGAGTGGGTTTGAGTCTGGCGGAGTGGGTTTGGGTCTGGCGGAGCGGGTTGGGGTCTGGCGGAGTGGGTTCGTGTCTGGCGGAGTGGGTTTGGGCCTGGCGGAGTGGGTTTGGGTCTGGCGCAGTATGTTTGGGTCTGGCGGAGTGGGTTTGGGTCTGGCGGAGTGGGTTTGGGTCTGGCGGAGTGGGTTTTGGTCTGGCGGAGTGGGTTTGGGTCTGGCGGAGTTGGTTTGCGTCTGGCGGAGTGGGTTTGGGTCTGGCGGAGTGGGTTTTGGTCTGGCGGAGTTGGTTTGGGTCTGGCGGAGTGGGTTTGGGTCTGGCGGAGTGGGTTTGGGTCTGGCGGAGTGGGTTTGGGGTCTGGCGTGGTGGGTTTGGGCCTGGCGGAGTGGGTTTGGGGCTGGCAGAGTGGGTTTGGGTCTGGCGGAGTGGGTTGGGTTCTGGAGGAGTGGGTTCGGGTCTGGCGGAGTGGGTTCGGGTCTGGAGGGGTGGGTTGGGGTCTGGCGGAGTGGGTTGTGGTCTGGCGTAGTGGGTTTGGGTCTGCCGGAGTGGGTTTGGTGTCTGGCGGAGTGGGTTTTGGTCTGGCGGAGTGGGTTTGGGTCTGGCGGAGTGGGTTTGGGTCTGGCGGAGTTGGTTTGGGTCTGGCGGAGTGGGTTTGGGTCTGGCGGAGTGGGTTTTGGTCTGGCGGAGTGGGTTTGGGTCTGGCAGAGTGGGTTTGGGGCTGGCAGAGTGGGTTTCTGTTTGGCGGAGTGGGTTTGGGTCTGGCAGAGTGGGTTTGGGTCTGGCGGAGTGGGTTTGGGTCTGGCGGAGTGGGTTTGGGTCTGGCGGAGTGGGTTGTGGTCTGGCGTAGTGGGTTTGGGTCTGGCGGAGTGGGATTGGGTCTGGCGTAGTGGGTTTGGGTCTGGCGGAGTGGGTTTGGTGTCTGGCGGAGTGGGTTTTGGTCTGGCGGAGTGGGTTTGGGTCTGACGGAGTGGGTTTGGGTCTGGCGGAGTTGGTTTGGGTCTGGCGGAGTGGGTTTGGGTCTGGCGGAGTGGGTTTGAGTCTGGCGGAGTGGGTTGTGGGTCTGGCGGAGTGGGTTCGGGTCTGGCGGAGTGGGTTCGCGTCTGGCGGAGTAGGTTTTGGTCTGGCGGAGTGGGTTTGGGTCTGGCGGAGTGGGTTTGGATCTGGCGGAGTGGGTTTGGGTTCTGGCGGAGTGGGTTTGGGTCTGGCGGTGTTGGTTTGGGTCTGGCGGAGTGGGTTTGGGTCTGGCGGAGTGGGTTTGGGTCTGGCGGAGTGGGTTTGGGTCTGGCGGAGTGGGTTTGAGTCTGGCGGAGTGGGTTTGGGTTTGGCGGAGTGGGTTATGGTCTGGCGGAGTGGGTTCGGGTCTGGCGGAGTGGTTTCGGGTCTGGCGGAGTGGGTTATGGTCTGGCGGAGTGGGTTCGGGTCTGTCGGAGTGGGTTCGGGTCTGGCGGAGTGGGTTGGGGTCTGGGGGAGTGGGTTCGGGCCTGGCGGAGTGGGTTCGGGTCTGGCGGAGTGGGTTCGGGTCTGCCGGAGTGGGTTTGGGTCTGGCGGAGTGGGTTCGGGTCTGGCGGAGTGGGTTCGGGTCTGTACGAGTGGGTTCGCGTCTGGCGGAGTGGGTTGTGGTCTGGCGGAGAGGGTTTGGGTCTGGCGGAGTGGGTTTGGGTCTGGCGGAGTGGGTTTGTGTCTGGCGAAGTGGGTTTGGGTCTGGATGAGTGGGTTTGGGTCTTGCGGAGTGGGTTTGGGGCTGGCGGAGTGGGTTTGGGTCTGGCGGAGTGTGTTTAGGACTGGCGGAGTGGGTTGGGGTCTGGCGGAGTGGGTTTGGGTCTGGCGGAGTGGGTTTAGGCATGTCGGAGTGGGTTGGGGTCTGGCGGAGTGGGTTGGGGTCTGGCGGAGTGGGTTGGGGTCTGGCGGAGTGGGTTTGGGTCTGGCGGAGTGGGTTTGGGTCTGGCGGAGTGGGTTAGGGTCTGGCGGAGTGGGTTTGGGTCTGGCGGAGTGGGTTTGGTTCTGGCGGAGTGGGTTTGGGTCTGGCGGAGTGAGTTTGGGTCTGTCGGAGTGGGTTTGGGTCTGGCGGAGTGGGCTTGGATCTGGCGGAGTAGGCTTCGTTTTGGCGGAGTGGGTTTGAGTCTGGCAGAGTGGGTTTGGGTCTGGCGGAGTGGGTTGGGGTCTGGCGGAGTGGGTTCATGTCTGGCGGAGTGGGTTTGGGACTGGCGGAGTGGGTTTGGGTCTGGCGCAGTAAGTTTGGGTCTGGCGGAGTGTGTTTGGTTCTGGCGGAGTGGGTTTGGGTCTGGCGGAGTGGGTTTTGGTCTGGCGGAGTGGGTTTGGGTCTGGCGGAGTTGGTTTGGGTCTGGCGGAGTGGGTTTGCGTCTGGCGGAGTGGGTTTTGGTCTGGCGGAGTTGGATTGGGTTCTGGCGGAGTGGGTTCGGGTCTGGCGGAGTGGTTTGGGGTCTGGCGGAGTGGGTTGTGGTCTGGCGTAGTGGGTTTGGGTCTGGCGGAGTGGGTTTGGGGTCTGGCAGAGTGGGTTTTGGTCTGGCGGAGTGGGTTTGGGTCTGGCGGAGTGGGTTTGGGTCTGGCGGAGTTGGTTTGGGTCTGGCGGAGTGGGTTTGGGTCTGGCGGAGTGGGTTTGGGTCTGGCTGAGTGGGTTTTGGTCTGGGGGAGTGGGTTTGGGTCTGGCAGTGTGGGTTTGGGGCTGGCAGAGTGGGTTTCTGTTTGGCGGAGTGGGTTTGGGTCTGGCAGAGTGGGTTTGGGTCTGGCGAGTGGGTTTGGGTCTGGCGGAGTGGGTTTGGGTCTGGCGGAGTGGGTTTGCGTCTGGCGGAGTGGGTTTGGGTCTGGCGGAGTGGGTTTGGGTCTGGCGGAGTGGGTTTGGGTCTGGCGGATTGGGTTTGGGTCTGGCGTAGTGTGTTTGGGTCTGGCGGAGTGGGTTTGGTGTCTGGCGGAGCGGGTTTTGGTCTGGCGGAGTGGGTTTGGGTCTGACGGAGTGGGTTTGGGTCTGGCGGAGTTGGTTTGGGTCTGGCGGAGTGGGTTTGGGTCTGGCGGAGTGGGTTTGGGTCTGGCGGAGTGGGTTGGGGTCTGGCGGAGTGGGTTCGGGTTTGGCGGAGTGAGTTATGGTCTGGCGGAGCGGGTTCGGGCCTGGCGGAGTGGGTTCGGGCCTGGCGGAGTGGGTTCGGGTCTGGCGGAGTGGGTTCGGGTCTGCCGGAGTGGGTTTGGGTCTGGCGGAGTGGGTTTGGGTCTGGCGGAGTGGGTTCGGGACTGAACGAGTGGGTTCGCGTCTGGCGGAGTGGGTTGTGGTCTGGCGGAGAGGGTTTGGGTCTGGCGGAGTGGGTTTGGGTCTGGCGGAGTGGGTTTGTGTCTGGCGAAGTGGGTTTGGGTCTGGATGAGTGGGTTTGGGTCTTGCGGAGTGGGTTTGGGGCTGGCGGAGTGGGTTTGGGTCTGGCGGAGTGTGTTTAGGACTGGCGGAGTGGGTTGGGGTCTGGCGGAGTGGGTTTGGGTCTGGCGGAGTGGGTTTAGGCCTGTCGGAGTGGGTTGGGGTCTGGCGGAGTGGGTTGGGGTCTGGCGGAGTGGGTTGGGGTCTGGCGGAGTGTGTTTGGGTCTGGCGGAGTGGGTTTGGGTCTGGCGGAGTGGGTTTGGGTCTGGCGGAGTGGGTTTGGGTCTGGCGGAGTGGGTTTGGTTCTGGCGGAGTGGGTTTGGGTCTGGCGGAGTGAGTTTGGGTCTGTCGGAGTGGGTTTGGGTCTGGCGGAGTGGGGTGGATCTGGCGGAGTAGGCTTCGGTCTGGCGGAGTGGGTTTGAGTCTGGCGGAGTGGGTTTGGGTCTGGCGGAGTGGGTTGGGGTCTGGCGGAGTGGGTTCATGTCTGGCGGAGTGGGTTTGGGACTGGCGGAGTGGGTTTGGGTCTGGCGCAGTAAGTTTGGGTCTGGCGGAGTGGGTTTGGTTCTGGCGGAGTGGGTTTGGGTCTGGCGGAGTGGGTTTTGGTCTGGCGGAGTGGGTTTGGGTCTGGCGGAGTTGGTTTGGGTCTGGCGGAATGGGTTTGGGTCTGGCGGAGTGGGTTTTGGTCTGGCGGAGTTGGATTGGGTCTGGCGGAGTGGGTTTGGGTCTGGCGGAGTGGGTTTGGGTCTGGCGGAGTGGGTTTGGGGTCTGGCGGGGTGGGTTTGGGTCTGGCGGAGTGGGTTTGGGGCTGGCAGAGTGGGTTTGGGTCTGGCGGAGTGGGTTTCTGTTTGGCGGAGTGGGTTTGGGTCTGGCAGAGTGGGTTTGGGTCTGGCGGAGTGGGTTTGGGTCTGGCGGACTGGGTTTGGGTCTGGCGGTGTTGGTTTGGGTCTGGCGGAGTGGGTTTGGGTCTGGCGGAGTGGGTTTGGGTCTGGCGGAGTGGGTTTGGGTTTGGCGGAGTGGGTTGGGGTCTGGCGGAGTGGGTTGGGGACTGGCGGAGTGGGTTTGGGTTTGGCGGAGTGGGTTGGGGTCTGGCGGAGTGGGTTCGGGCCTGGCGGAGTGGGTTCGGGTCTGGCGGATTGGGTTCGGGTCTGGCGGAGTGGGTTTGGGTCTGGCGGAGTGGGTTTTGATCTGGCGGAGTGGGTTTGGGTCTGGCGGAGTGGGTTTGGGGCTGGCGGAGTGGGTTTGGTGTCTGGCGGACTGGGTTTTGGTCTGGCGGAGTGGGTTTGGGTCTGGCGGAGTGTGTTTGGGTCTGGCGGAGTTGGTTTGGGTCTGGCGGAGTGGGTTTGGGTCTGTCGGAGTGGGTTTGATTCTGGCGGAGTGGGTTGTGGGTCTGGTGGAGTGGGTTCGTGTCTGGCGGAGTGGGTTCGGGTCTGGCGGAGTAGGTTTGTGTCTGGCGGAGTGGGTTTGGGTCTGGCGGAGTGGGTTTGGATCTGGCGGTGTTGGTTTGGGTCTGGCGGAGTGGGTTTGGGTCTGGCGGAGTGGGTTTGGGTCTGGCGGAGTGGGTTTGGGTCTGGCGGAGTGGGTTTGGGTTTGGCGGAGTGGGTTGGGGTCTGGGGGAGTGGGTTCGGGCCTGGCGGAGTGGGTTTGGGTCTGGCGGAGTGGGTTCGGGTCTGGCGGAGTGGGTTTGGGTCTGGCGGAGTGGGTTCGGGTCTGGCGGAGTAGGTTCGGGTCTGTACGAGTGGTTTCGCGTCTGGCGGAGTGGGTTGTGGTTTGGCGGAGTGGGTTCGGGTGTGGCGGAGTGGGTTCGGGTCTGGCGGAGTTGGTTTGGTTCTGGCGGAGTGAGTTTGGGTCTGGCGGAGTGGGTTTGGGTCTGGCGGAGTTGGTTTAGGTCTGGCGGAGTGGGTTTGGGTCTGGCGGAGTGGGTTTGGGTCTGGCGCAATAGGTTCGGGTCTGGCGGAGTGGGTTCGGATCTGGCGGAGTGGGTTGGGGTCTGGCGGAGTGGGTTCGGGTCTGGCGGAGCGGGTTCGGGTCTGGCGGAGTGGGTTTGGGTCTGGCGGAGTGGGTTCGGGTCTGGCGGAGTGGGTTCGGGTCTGGCGGAGTGGGTTTGGGTCTGGCGGAGTGGGTTTGGGGCTGGCGGAGTGGGTTTCTGTTTGGCGGAGTGGGTTTGGGTCTGGCAGAGTGGGTTTGGGTCTGGCGGAGTGGGTTTGGGTCTGGCGGAGTGGGTTTGGGTCTGGCGGAGTGGGTTTGCGTCTGGCGGAGTGGGTTTGGGTCTGGCGGAGTGGGTTTGGGTCTGGCGGAGTGGGTTTGGGTCTGGCGGAGTGGGTTTGGGTCTGGCGTAGTGGGTTTGGGTCTGGCGGAGTGGGTTTGGTGTCTGGCGGAGTGGGTTTTGGTCTGGCGGAGTGGGTTTGGGTCTGGCGGAGTGTGTTTGGGTCTGGCGGAGTTGGTTTGGGTCTGGCGGAGTGGTTTTGGGTCTGGCGGAGTGGGTTTGAGTCTGGCGGAGTGGGTTGTGGGTCTGGCGGAGTGGGTTCGGGTCTGGCGGAGTGGGTTCGGGTCTGGCGGAGTAGGTTTGTGTCTGGCGGAGTGGGTTTGGGTCTGGCGGAGTGGGTTTGGATCTGGCGGAGTGGGTTTGGGGTCTGGCGGAGTGGGTTTGGGTCTGGCGGTGTTGGTTTGGGTCTGGCGGAGTGGGTTTGGGTCTGGCGGAGTGGGTTTGGGTCTGGCGGAGTGGGTTTGGGTCTGGCGGAGTGGGTTTCGGTTTGGCGGAGTGGGTTGGGGTCTGGTGGAGTGGGTTCGGGCCTGGCGGAGTGGGTTCGGGTCTGGCGGAGTGAGTTTGGGTCTGGCGGAGTGGGTTTGGGTCTGGCGCAATAGGTTCGGGTCTGGCGGAGTGGGTTCGGATCTGGCGGAGTGGGTTGGGGTCTGGCGGAGTGGGTTCGGGTCTGGCGGAGCGGGTTCGGGTCTGGCGGAGTGGGTTTGGGTCTGGCGGAGTGGGTTCGGGTCTGGCGGAGTGGGTTCGGGTCTGGCGGAGTGGGTTTGGGTCTGGCGGAGTGGGTTTGGGGCTGGCGGAGTGGGTTTCTGTTTGGCGGAGTGGGTTTGGGTCTGGCAGAGTGGGTTTGGGTCTGGCGGAGTGGGTTTGGGTCTGGCGGAGTGGGTTTGGGTCTGGCGGAGTGGGTTTGCGTCTGGCGGAGTGGGTTTGGGTCTGGCGGAGTGGGTTTGGGTCTGGCGGAGTGGGTTTGGGTCTGGCGGAGTGGGTTTGGGTCTGGCGTAGTGGGTTTGGGTCTGGCGGAGTGGGTTTGGTGTCTGGCGGAGTGGGTTTTGGTCTGGCGGAGTGGGTTTGGGTCTGGCGGAGTGTGTTTGGGTCTGGCGGAGTTGGTTTGGGTCTGGCGGAGTGGTTTTGGGTCTGGCGGAATGGGTTTGAGTCTGGCGGAGTGGGTTGTGGGTCTGGCGGAGTGGGTTCGGGTCTGGCGGAGTGGGTTCGGGTCTGGCGGAGTAGGTTTGTGTCTGGCGGAGTGGGTTTGGGTCTGGCGGAGTGGGTTTGGATCTGGCGGAGTGGGTTTGGGGTCTGGCGGAGTGGGTTTGGGTCTGGCGGTGTTGGTTTGGGTCTGGCGGAGTGGGTTTGGGTCTGGCGGAGTGGGTTTGGGTCTGGCGGAGTGGGTTTGGGTCTGGCGGAGTGGGTTTCGGTTTGGCGGAGTGGGTTGGGGTCTGGTGGAGTGGGTTCGGGCCTGGCGGAGTGGGTTCGGGTCTGGCGGAGTGGGTTCGGGTCTGGCGGAGTGGGTTTGTGTCTGGCGGAGTGGGTTCAGGTCTGGCGGAGTAGGTTCGGGTCTGTACGAGTGGGTTCGCGTCTGGCGGAGTGGGTTTGGGTCTGGCGGAGTGGGTTTGTGTCTGGCGAAGTGGGTTTGGGTCTGGATGAGTGGGTTTGGGTCTTGCGGAGTGGGTTTGGGGCTGGCGGAGTGGGTTTGGGTCTGGCGGAGTGGGTTTGGGTCTGGCGGAGTTGGTTTGGGTCTGGCGGAGTGGGTTTGGGTCTGGCGGAGTGGGTTTGGGTCTGGCGGAGTGGGTTGGGGTCTGGCGGAGTGGGTTCGGGTTTGGCGGAGTGAGTTATGGTCTGGCGGAGCGGGTTCGGGCCTGGCGGAGTGGGTTCGGGCCTGGCGGAGTGGGTTCGGGTCTGGCGGAGTGGGTTCGGGTCTGCCGGAGTGGGTTTGGGTCTGGCGGAGTGGGTTTGGGTCTGGCGGAGTGGGTTCGGGACTGAACGAGTGGGTTCGCGTCTGGCGGAGTGGGTTGTGGTCTGGCGGAGAGGGTTTGGGTCTGGCGGAGTGGGTTTGGGTCTGGCGGAGTGGGTTTGTGTCTGGCGAAGTGGGTTTGGGTCTGGATGAGTGGGTTTGGGTCTTGCGGAGTGGGTTTGGGGCTGGCGGAGTGGGTTTGGGTCTGGCGGAGTGTGTTTAGGACTGGCGGAGTGGGTTGGGGTCTGGCGGAGTGGGTTTGGGTCTGGCGGAGTGGGTTTAGGCCTGTCGGAGTGGGTTGGGGTCTGGCGGAGTGGGTTGGGGTCTGGCGGAGTGGGTTGGGGTCTGGCGGAGTGTGTTTGGGTCTGGCGGAGTGGGTTTGGGTCTGGCGGAGTGGGTTTGGGTCTGGCGGAGTGGGTTTGGGTCTGGCGGAGTGGGTTTGGTTCTGGCGGAGTGGGTTTGGGTCTGGCGGAGTGAGTTTGGGTCTGTCGGAGTGGGTTTGGGTCTGGCGGAGTGGGGTGGATCTGGCGGAGTAGGCTTCGGTCTGGCGGAGTGGGTTTGAGTCTGGCGGAGTGGGTTTGGGTCTGGCGGAGTGGGTTGGGGTCTGGCGGAGTGGGTTCATGTCTGGCGGAGTGGGTTTGGGACTGGCGGAGTGGGTTTGGGTCTGGCGCAGTAAGTTTGGGTCTGGCGGAGTGGGTTTGGTTCTGGCGGAGTGGGTTTGGGTCTGGCGGAGTGGGTTTTGGTCTGGCGGAGTGGGTTTGGGTCTGGCGGAGTTGGTTTGGGTCTGGCGGAATGGGTTTGGGTCTGGCGGAGTGGGTTTTGGTCTGGCGGAGTTGGATTGGGTCTGGCGGAGTGGGTTTGGGTCTGGCGGAGTGGGTTTGGGTCTGGCGGAGTGGGTTTGGGGTCTGGCGGGGTGGGTTTGGGTCTGGCGGAGTGGGTTTGGGGCTGGCAGAGTGGGTTTGGGTCTGGCGGAGTGGGTTTCTGTTTGGCGGAGTGGGTTTGGGTCTGGCAGAGTGGGTTTGGGTCTGGCGGAGTGGGTTTGGGTCTGGCGGACTGGGTTTGGGTCTGGCGGTGTTGGTTTGGGTCTGGCGGAGTGGGTTTGGGTCTGGCGGAGTGGGTTTGGGTCTGGCGGAGTGGGTTTGGGTTTGGCGGAGTGGGTTGGGGTCTGGCGGAGTGGGTTGGGGACTGGCGGAGTGGGTTTGGGTTTGGCGGAGTGGGTTGGGGTCTGGCGGAGTGGGTTCGGGCCTGGCGGAGTGGGTTCGGGTCTGGCGGATTGGGTTCGGGTCTGGCGGAGTGGGTTTGGGTCTGGCGGAGTGGGTTTTGATCTGGCGGAGTGGGTTTGGGTCTGGCGGAGTGGGTTTGGGGCTGGCGGAGTGGGTTTGGTGTCTGGCGGACTGGGTTTTGGTCTGGCGGAGTGGGTTTGGGTCTGGCGGAGTGTGTTTGGGTCTGGCGGAGTTGGTTTGGGTCTGGCGGAGTGGGTTTGGGTCTGTCGGAGTGGGTTTGATTCTGGCGGAGTGGGTTGTGGGTCTGGTGGAGTGGGTTCGTGTCTGGCGGAGTGGGTTCGGGTCTGGCGGAGTAGGTTTGTGTCTGGCGGAGTGGGTTTGGGTCTGGCGGAGTGGGTTTGGATCTGGCGGTGTTGGTTTGGGTCTGGCGGAGTGGGTTTGGGTCTGGCGGAGTGGGTTTGGGTCTGGCGGAGTGGGTTTGGGTCTGGCGGAGTGGGTTTGGGTTTGGCGGAGTGGGTTGGGGTCTGGGGGAGTGGGTTCGGGCCTGGCGGAGTGGGTTTGGGTCTGGCGGAGTGGGTTCGGGTCTGGCGGAGTGGGTTTGGGTCTGGCGGAGTGGGTTCGGGTCTGGCGGAGTAGGTTCGGGTCTGTACGAGTGGTTTCGCGTCTGGCGGAGTGGGTTGTGGTTTGGCGGAGTGGGTTCGGGTGTGGCGGAGTGGGTTCGGGTCTGGCGGAGTTGGTTTGGTTCTGGCGGAGTGAGTTTGGGTCTGGCGGAGTGGGTTTGGGTCTGGCGGAGTTGGTTTAGGTCTGGCGGAGTGGGTTTGGGTCTGGCGGAGTGGGTTTGGGTCTGGCGCAATAGGTTCGGGTCTGGCGGAGTGGGTTCGGATCTGGCGGAGTGGGTTGGGGTCTGGCGGAGTGGGTTCGGGTCTGGCGGAGCGGGTTCGGGTCTGGCGGAGTGGGTTTGGGTCTGGCGGAGTGGGTTCGGGTCTGGCGGAGTGGGTTCGGGTCTGGCGGAGTGGGTTTGGGTCTGGCGGAGTGGGTTTGGGGCTGGCGGAGTGGGTTTCTGTTTGGCGGAGTGGGTTTGGGTCTGGCAGAGTGGGTTTGGGTCTGGCGGAGTGGGTTTGGGTCTGGCGGAGTGGGTTTGGGTCTGGCGGAGTGGGTTTGCGTCTGGCGGAGTGGGTTTGGGTCTGGCGGAGTGGGTTTGGGTCTGGCGGAGTGGGTTTGGGTCTGGCGGAGTGGGTTTGGGTCTGGCGTAGTGGGTTTGGGTCTGGCGGAGTGGGTTTGGTGTCTGGCGGAGTGGGTTTTGGTCTGGCGGAGTGGGTTTGGGTCTGGCGGAGTGTGTTTGGGTCTGGCGGAGTTGGTTTGGGTCTGGCGGAGTGGTTTTGGGTCTGGCGGAGTGGGTTTGAGTCTGGCGGAGTGGGTTGTGGGTCTGGCGGAGTGGGTTCGGGTCTGGCGGAGTGGGTTCGGGTCTGGCGGAGTAGGTTTGTGTCTGGCGGAGTGGGTTTGGGTCTGGCGGAGTGGGTTTGGATCTGGCGGAGTGGGTTTGGGGTCTGGCGGAGTGGGTTTGGGTCTGGCGGTGTTGGTTTGGGTCTGGCGGAGTGGGTTTGGGTCTGGCGGAGTGGGTTTGGGTCTGGCGGAGTGGGTTTGGGTCTGGCGGAGTGGGTTTCGGTTTGGCGGAGTGGGTTGGGGTCTGGTGGAGTGGGTTCGGGCCTGGCGGAGTGGGTTCGGGTCTGGCGGAGTGAGTTTGGGTCTGGCGGAGTGGGTTTGGGTCTGGCGCAATAGGTTCGGGTCTGGCGGAGTGGGTTCGGATCTGGCGGAGTGGGTTGGGGTCTGGCGGAGTGGGTTCGGGTCTGGCGGAGCGGGTTCGGGTCTGGCGGAGTGGGTTTGGGTCTGGCGGAGTGGGTTCGGGTCTGGCGGAGTGGGTTCGGGTCTGGCGGAGTGGGTTTGGGTCTGGCGGAGTGGGTTTGGGGCTGGCGGAGTGGGTTTCTGTTTGGCGGAGTGGGTTTGGGTCTGGCAGAGTGGGTTTGGGTCTGGCGGAGTGGGTTTGGGTCTGGCGGAGTGGGTTTGGGTCTGGCGGAGTGGGTTTGCGTCTGGCGGAGTGGGTTTGGGTCTGGCGGAGTGGGTTTGGGTCTGGCGGAGTGGGTTTGGGTCTGGCGGAGTGGGTTTGGGTCTGGCGTAGTGGGTTTGGGTCTGGCGGAGTGGGTTTGGTGTCTGGCGGAGTGGGTTTTGGTCTGGCGGAGTGGGTTTGGGTCTGGCGGAGTGTGTTTGGGTCTGGCGGAGTTGGTTTGGGTCTGGCGGAGTGGTTTTGGGTCTGGCGGAATGGGTTTGAGTCTGGCGGAGTGGGTTGTGGGTCTGGCGGAGTGGGTTCGGGTCTGGCGGAGTGGGTTCGGGTCTGGCGGAGTAGGTTTGTGTCTGGCGGAGTGGGTTTGGGTCTGGCGGAGTGGGTTTGGATCTGGCGGAGTGGGTTTGGGGTCTGGCGGAGTGGGTTTGGGTCTGGCGGTGTTGGTTTGGGTCTGGCGGAGTGGGTTTGGGTCTGGCGGAGTGGGTTTGGGTCTGGCGGAGTGGGTTTGGGTCTGGCGGAGTGGGTTTCGGTTTGGCGGAGTGGGTTGGGGTCTGGTGGAGTGGGTTCGGGCCTGGCGGAGTGGGTTCGGGTCTGGCGGAGTGGGTTCGGGTCTGGCGGAGTGGGTTTGTGTCTGGCGGAGTGGGTTCAGGTCTGGCGGAGTAGGTTCGGGTCTGTACGAGTGGGTTCGCGTCTGGCGGAGTGGGTTTGGGTCTGGCGGAGTGGGTTTGTGTCTGGCGAAGTGGGTTTGGGTCTGGATGAGTGGGTTTGGGTCTTGCGGAGTGGGTTTGGGGCTGGCGGAGTGGGTTTGGGTCTGGCGGAGTGTGTTTAGGACTGGCGGAGTGGGTTGGGGTCTGGCGGAGTGGGTTTGGGTCTGGCGGAGTGGGTTTAGGCCTGTCGGAGTGGGTTGGGGTCTGGCGGAGTGGGTTGGGGTCTGGCGGAGTGGGTTGGGGTCTGGCGGAGTGGGTTTGGGTCTGGCGGAGTGGGTTTGGGTCTGGCGGAGTGGGTTAGGGTCTGGCGGAGTGGGTTTGGGTCTGGCGGAGTGGGTTTGGTTCTGGCGGAGTGGGTTTGGGTCTGGCGGAGTGAGTTTGGGTCTGTCGGAGTGGGTTTGGGTCTGGCGGAGTGGGCTTGGATCTGGCGGAGTAGGCTTCGTTTTGGCGGAGTGGGTTTGAGTCTGGCAGAGTGGGTTTGGGTCTGGCGGAGTGGGTTGGGGTCTGGCGGAGTGGGTTCATGTCTGGCGGAGTGGGTTTGGGACTGGCGGAGTGGGTTTGGGTCTGGCGCAGTAAGTTTGGGTCTGGCGGAGTGTGTTTGGTTCTGGCGGAGTGGGTTTGGGTCTGGCGGAGTGGGTTTTGGTCTGGCGGAGTGGGTTTGGGTCTGGCGGAGTTGGTTTGGGTCTGGCGGAGTGGGTTTGCGTCTGGCGGAGTGGGTTTTGGTCTGGCGGAGTTGGATTGGGTTCTGGCGGAGTGGGTTCGGGTCTGGCGGAGTGGTTTGGGGTCTGGCGGAGTGGGTTGTGGTCTGGCGTAGTGGGTTTGGGTCTGGCGGAGTGGGTTTGGGGTCTGGCAGAGTGGGTTTTGGTCTGGCGGAGTGGGTTTGGGTCTGGCGGAGTGGGTTTGGGTCTGGCGGAGTTGGTTTGGGTCTGGCGGAGTGGGTTTGGGTCTGGCGGAGTGGGTTTGGGTCTGGCTGAGTGGGTTTTGGTCTGGGGGAGTGGGTTTGGGTCTGGCAGTGTGGGTTTGGGGCTGGCAGAGTGGGTTTCTGTTTGGCGGAGTGGGTTTGGGTCTGGCAGAGTGGGTTTGGGTCTGGCGAGTGGGTTTGGGTCTGGCGGAGTGGGTTTGGGTCTGGCGGAGTGGGTTTGCGTCTGGCGGAGTGGGTTTGGGTCTGGCGGAGTGGGTTTGGGTCTGGCGGAGTGGGTTTGGGTCTGGCGGATTGGGTTTGGGTCTGGCGTAGTGTGTTTGGGTCTGGCGGAGTGGGTTTGGTGTCTGGCGGAGCGGGTTTTGGTCTGGCGGAGTGGGTTTGGGTCTGACGGAGTGGGTTTGGGTCTGGCGGAGTTGGTTTGGGTCTGGCGGAGTGGGTTTGGGTCTGGTGGAGTGGGTTTGGGTCTGGCGGAGTGGGTTGGGGTCTGGCGGAGTGGGTTCGGGTTTGGCGGAGTGAGTTATGGTCTGGCGGAGCGGGTTCGGGCCTGGCGGAGTGGGTTCGGGCCTGGCGGAGTGGGTTCGGGTCTGGCGGAGTGGGTTCGGGTCTGCCGGAGTGGGTTTGGGTCTGGCGGAGTGGGTTTGGGTCTGGCGGAGTGGGTTCGGGACTGAACGAGTGGGTTCGCGTCTGGCGGAGTGGGTTGTGGTCTGGCGGAGAGGGTTTGGGTCTGGCGGAGTGGGTTTGGGTATGGCGGAGTGGGTTTGTGTCTGGCGAAGTGGGTTTGGGTCTGGATGAGTGGGTTTGGGTCTTGCGGAGTGGGTTTGGGACTGGCGGAGTGGGTTTGGGTCTGGCGGAGTGTGTTTAGGACTGGCGGAGTGGGTTGGGGTCTGGCGGAGTGGGTTTGGGTCTGGCGGAGTGGGTTTAGGCCTGTCGGAGTGGGTTGGGGTCTGGCGGAGTGGGTTGGGGTCTGGCGGAGTGGGTTGGGGTCTGGCGGAGTGTGTTTGGGTCTGGCGGAGTGGGTTTGGGTCTGGCGGAGTGGGTTTGGGTCTGGCGGAGTGGGTTTGGGTCTGGCGGAGTGGGTTTGGTTCTGGCGGAGTGGGTTTGGGTCTGGCGGAGTGAGTTTGGGTCTGTCGGAGTGGGTTTGGGTCTGGCGGAGTGGGGTGGATCTGGCGGAGTAGGCTTCGGTCTGGCGGAGTGGGTTTGAGTCTGGCGGAGTGGGTTTGGGTCTGGCGGAGTGGGTTGGGGTCTGGCGGAGTGGGTTCATGTCTGGCGGAGTGGGTTTGGGACTGGCGGAGTGGGTTTGGGTCTGGCGCAGTAAGTTTGGGTCTGGCGGAGTGGGTTTGGTTCTGGCGGAGTGGGTTTGGGTCTGGCGGAGTGGGTTTTGGTCTGGCGGAGTGGGTTTGGGTCTGGCGGAGTTGGTTTGGGTCTGGCGGAATGGGTTTGGGTCTGGCGGAGTGGGTTTTGGTCTGGCGGAGTTGGATTGGGTCTGGCGGAGTGGGTTTGGGTCTGGCGGAGTGGGTTTGGGTCTGGCGGAGTGGGTTTGGGGTCTGGCGGGGTGGGTTTGGGTCTGGCGGAGTGGGTTTGGGGCTGGCAGAGTGGGTTTGGGTCTGGCGGAGTGGGTTTCTGTTTGGCGGAGTGGGTTTGGGTCTGGCAGAGTGGGTTTGGGTCTGGCGGAGTGGGTTTGGGTCTGGCGGACTGGGTTTGGGTCTGGCGGTGTTGGTTTGGGTCTGGCGGAGTGGGTTTGGGTCTGGCGGAGTGGGTTTGGGTCTGGCGGAGTGGGTTTGGGTTTGGCGGAGTGGGTTGGGGTCTGGCGGAGTGGGTTGGGGACTGGCGGAGTGGGTTTGGGTTTGGCGGAGTGGGTTGGGGTCTGGCGGAGTGGGTTCGGGCCTGGCGGAGTGGGTTCGGGTCTGGCGGATTGGGTTCGGGTCTGGCGGAGTGGGTTTGGGTCTGGCGGAGTGGGTTTTGATCTGGCGGAGTGGGTTTGGGTCTGGCGGAGTGGGTTTGGGGCTGGCGGAGTGGGTTTGGTGTCTGGCGGACTGGGTTTTGGTCTGGCGGAGTGGGTTTGGGTCTGGCGGAGTGTGTTTGGGTCTGGCGGAGTTGGTTTGGGTCTGGCGGAGTGGGTTTGGGTCTGTCGGAGTGGGTTTGATTCTGGCGGAGTGGGTTGTGGGTCTGGTGGAGTGGGTTCGTGTCTGGCGGAGTGGGTTCGGGTCTGGCGGAGTAGGTTTGTGTCTGGCGGAGTGGGTTTGGGTCTGGCGGAGTGGGTTTGGATCTGGCGGTGTTGGTTTGGGTCTGGCGGAGTGGGTTTGGGTCTGGCGGAGTGGGTTTGGGTCTGGCGGAGTGGGTTTGGGTCTGGCGGAGTGGGTTTGGGTTTGGCGGAGTGGGTTGGGGTCTGGGGGAGTGGGTTCGGGCCTGGCGGAGTGGGTTTGGGTCTGGCGGAGTGGGTTCGGGTCTGGCGGAGTGGGTTTGGGTCTGGCGGAGTGGGTTCGGGTCTGGCGGAGTAGGTTCGGGTCTGTACGAGTGGTTTCGCGTCTGGCGGAGTGGGTTGTGGTTTGGCGGAGTGGGTTCGGGTGTGGCGGAGTGGGTTCGGGTCTGGCGGAGTTGGTTTGGTTCTGGCGGAGTGAGTTTGGGTCTGGCGGAGTGGGTTTGGGTCTGGCGGAGTTGGTTTAGGTCTGGCGGAGTGGGTTTGGGTCTGGCGGAGTGGGTTTGGGTCTGGCGCAATAGGTTCGGGTCTGGCGGAGTGGGTTCGGATCTGGCGGAGTGGGTTGGGGTCTGGCGGAGTGGGTTCGGGTCTGGCGGAGCGGGTTCGGGTCTGGCGGAGTGGGTTTGGGTCTGGCGGAGTGGGTTCGGGTCTGGCGGAGTGGGTTCGGGTCTGGCGGAGTGGGTTTGGGTCTGGCGGAGTGGGTTTGGGGCTGGCGGAGTGGGTTTCTGTTTGGCGGAGTGGGTTTGGGTCTGGCAGAGTGGGTTTGGGTCTGGCGGAGTGGGTTTGGGTCTGGCGGAGTGGGTTTGGGTCTGGCGGAGTGGGTTTGCGTCTGGCGGAGTGGGTTTGGGTCTGGCGGAGTGGGTTTGGGTCTGGCGGAGTGGGTTTGGGTCTGGCGGAGTGGGTTTGGGTCTGGCGTAGTGGGTTTGGGTCTGGCGGAGTGGGTTTGGTGTCTGGCGGAGTGGGTTTTGGTCTGGCGGAGTGGGTTTGGGTCTGGCGGAGTGTGTTTGGGTCTGGCGGAGTTGGTTTGGGTCTGGCGGAGTGGTTTTGGGTCTGGCGGAGTGGGTTTGAGTCTGGCGGAGTGGGTTGTGGGTCTGGCGGAGTGGGTTCGGGTCTGGCGGAGTGGGTTCGGGTCTGGCGGAGTAGGTTTGTGTCTGGCGGAGTGGGTTTGGGTCTGGCGGAGTGGGTTTGGATCTGGCGGAGTGGGTTTGGGGTCTGGCGGAGTGGGTTTGGGTCTGGCGGTGTTGGTTTGGGTCTGGCGGAGTGGGTTTGGGTCTGGCGGAGTGGGTTTGGGTCTGGCGGAGTGGGTTTGGGTCTGGCGGAGTGGGTTTCGGTTTGGCGGAGTGGGTTGGGGTCTGGTGGAGTGGGTTCGGGCCTGGCGGAGTGGGTTCGGGTCTGGCGGAGTGAGTTTGGGTCTGGCGGAGTGGGTTTGGGTCTGGCGCAATAGGTTCGGGTCTGGCGGAGTGGGTTCGGATCTGGCGGAGTGGGTTGGGGTCTGGCGGAGTGGGTTCGGGTCTGGCGGAGCGGGTTCGGGTCTGGCGGAGTGGGTTTGGGTCTGGCGGAGTGGGTTCGGGTCTGGCGGAGTGGGTTCGGGTCTGGCGGAGTGGGTTTGGGTCTGGCGGAGTGGGTTTGGGGCTGGCGGAGTGGGTTTCTGTTTGGCGGAGTGGGTTTGGGTCTGGCAGAGTGGGTTTGGGTCTGGCGGAGTGGGTTTGGGTCTGGCGGAGTGGGTTTGGGTCTGGCGGAGTGGGTTTGCGTCTGGCGGAGTGGGTTTGGGTCTGGCGGAGTGGGTTTGGGTCTGGCGGAGTGGGTTTGGGTCTGGCGGAGTGGGTTTGGGTCTGGCGTAGTGGGTTTGGGTCTGGCGGAGTGGGTTTGGTGTCTGGCGGAGTGGGTTTTGGTCTGGCGGAGTGGGTTTGGGTCTGGCGGAGTGTGTTTGGGTCTGGCGGAGTTGGTTTGGGTCTGGCGGAGTGGTTTTGGGTCTGGCGGAGTGGGTTTGAGTCTGGCGGAGTGGGTTGTGGGTCTGGCGGAGTGGGTTCGGGTCTGGCGGAGTGGGTTCGGGTCTGGCGGAGTAGGTTTGTGTCTGGCGGAGTGGGTTTGGGTCTGGCGGAGTGGGTTTGGATCTGGCGGAGTGGGTTTGGGGTCTGGCGGAGTGGGTTTGGGTCTGGCGGTGTTGGTTTGGGTCTGGCGGAGTGGGTTTGGGTCTGGCGGAGTGGGTTTGGGTCTGGCGGAGTGGGTTTGGGTCTGGCGGAGTGGGTTTCGGTTTGGCGGAGTGGGTTGGGGTCTGGTGGAGTGGGATCGGGCCTGGCGGAGTGGGTTCGGGTCTGGCGGAGTGGGTTCGGGTCTGGCGGAGTGGGTTTGTGTCTGGCGGAGTGGGTTCAGGTCTGGCGGAGTAGGTTCGGGTCTGTACGAGTGGGTTCGCGTCTGGCGGAGTGGGTTGTGGTTTGGCGGAGTGGGTTCGGGTGTGGCGGAGTGGGTTCGAGTCTGGCGGAGTTGGTTTGGTTCTGGCGGAGTGAGTTTGGGTCTGGCGGAGTGGGTTTGGGTCTGGCGGAGTTGGTTTAGGTCTGGCGGAGTGGGTTTGGGTCTGGCGGAGTGGGTTTGGGTCTGGTGGAATACGTTCGGGTCTGGCGGAGTGGGTTCGGATCTGGCGGAGTGGGTTGGGGTCTGGCGGAGTGGGTTCGGGTCTGGCGGAGTGGGTTTGGATCTGGCGGAGTGAGTTGGGGTCTGGCGGAGTGGGTTTGGGTCTGGCGTAGAGGGTTTGGGTCTGGCGGAGTGGGTTTGGGTCTGGCGGAGTGGGTTTGTGTCTGGCGAAGTGGGTTTGGGTCTGGATGAGTGGGTTTGGGTCTTGCGGAGTGGGTTTGGGGCTGGCGGAGTGGGTTTGGGTCTGGCGGAGTGTGTTTAGGACTGGCGGAGTGGGTTTGGGTCTGGCGGAGTGGGTTTGGGACTGGCGGAGTGGGTTTGGGTCTGGCGGAGTGGGTTTGGGTCTGGCGGAGTGGGTTTGGGTCTGGCGGAGTGGGTTTGTGTGTGGCGGAGTGGGTTTGAGTCTGGCGGAGTGGGTTTGGGTCTGGCGGAGTGGGTTTGGGTCTGGCGGAGTGGGTTTGGGTCTGGCGGAGTGGGTTATGGTCTGGCGGAGTGGGTTCGGGTCTGTCGGAGTGGGTTCGGGTCTGGTGGAGTGGGTTGGGGTCTGGAGGAGTGGGTTCGGGTCTAGCGGAGTGGGTTCGGGTCTGGCGGAGTGGGTTTGGGTCTGGCGGAGTGGGTTTGGGTCTGGCGGAGTGGGTTCGGGTCTGGCGGAGTGGGTTCGGGTCTGTACGAGTGGTTTCGCGTCTGGCGGAGTGGGTTGTGGTCTGGCGGAGTGGGGTCGGGTGTGGTGGAGTGGGTTCGGGTGTGGCGGAGTTGGTTTGGTTCTGGCGGAGTGAGTTTGGGTCTGGCGGAGTGGGTTTCGGTCTGGCGGAGTTGGTTTAGGTCTGGCGGAGTGGGTTTGGGTCTGGCGGAGTGGGTTTGGGTCTGGCGGAATAGGTTCGGGTCTGGCGGAGTGGGTTCGGATCTGGCGGAGTGGGTTGGGGTCTGGCGGAGTGGGTTCGGGTCTGGCGGAGTGGGTTTCGTTCTGGCGGAGTGAGTTGGGGTCTTGCGGAGTGGGTTTGGGACTGGCGGAGTGGGTTTGGGTCTGGCGGAGAGGGTTTGGGTCTGGCGGAGAGGGTTTGGGTCTGGCAGAGTGGGTTTGGGTCTGGTGGAGTGGGTTTGTGTCTGGCGAAGTGGGTTTGGGTCTGGATGAGTTGGTTTGGGTCTGGCGGAGTGGGTTTGGGACTGGCGGAGTGGGTTTGGGTCTGACGGAGTGGGTTTGGGTCTGGCGGAGTGGGTTTGGGTCTGGCGGAGTGGGTTTGGGTCTGGCGGAGTTGGTTTGGGTCTGGCGGAGTGGGTTTGGGTCTGGCGGAGTTGGTTTGGGTCTGGCGGAGTGGGTTTGGGCCTGGCGGAGTGGGTTTGGGTCTGGCGGAGTGGGTTTGGGTCTGGCAGAGTGTGTTAGGGTCTGGCGGAGTGGGTTTGGGTCTGGCGGAGTGGCTTCGGGTCTGGCGGAGTGGGTTGGGGTCTGGCGGAGTGGGTTGGGGTCTGCCGGAGTGGGTTCAGGTCTGGCGGAGTGGGTTCGGGTCTGGCGGAGTGGGTTGGGGTCTGGCGGAGTGGGGTTGGGTCTGGCGGAGTGGGCTTGGGTCTGGCGGAGTGGGTTTGGGTCTGGCGGAGTGGGTTTGGGTCTGGCAGACTGGGTTTGGGTCTGGCGGAGTGTGTTTAGGTCTGGCGGAGTGGGTTTGGGTCTGGCGGAGTGGGTTTGGGACTGGCGGAGTGGGTTTGGGTCTGGCGGAGTGGGTTTGGGTCTGGCGGAGTGGGTTTGGGTCTGGCGGAGTGGGTTTGAGTCTGGCGGAGTGGGTTGTGGGTCTGGCGGAGTGGGTTAGGGTCTGGCGGAGTGGGTTTGCGTCTGGCGGACTGGGTTTGGGTCTGGCGGAGTGGGTTTGGGTCTGGCGGAGTGGGTTTGGGTCTGGCGGAGTGGGTTTGGGTCTGGCGTAGTGGGTTTGGGTCTGGCGGAGTGGGTTTGGTGTCTGGCGGACTGGGTTTTGGTCTGGCGGAGTGGGTTTGGGTCTGGCGGAGTGTGTTTGGGTCTGGCGGAGTTGGTTTGGGTCTGGCGGAGTGGGTTTGGGTCTGGCGGAGTGGGTTTGAGTCTGGCGGAGTGGGTTGTGGGTCTGGCGGAGTGGGTTCGTGTCTGGCGGAGTGGGTTCGGGTCTGGCGGAGTAGGTTTGTGTCTGGCGGAGTGGGTTTGGGTCTGGCGGAGTGGGTTTGGATCTGGCGGTGTTGGTTTGGGTCTGGCGGAGTGGGTTTGGGTCTGGCGGAGTGGGTTTGGGTCTGGCGGAGTGGGTTTGGGTCTGGCGGAGTGGGTTTGGGTTTGGCGGATTTGGTTGGGGTCTGGCGGAGTGGGTTCGGGCCTGGCGGAGTGGGTTCGGGTCTGGCGGAGTGGGTTCGGGTCTGGCGGAGTGGGTTTGGGTCTGGCGGAGTGGGTTCGGGTCTGGCGGAGTAGGTTCGGGTCTGTACGAGTGGTTTCGCGTCTGGCGGAGTGGGTTGTGGTTTGGCGGAGTGGGTTCGGGTGTGGCGGAGTGGGTTCGGGTCTGGCGGAGTTGGTTTGGTTCTGGCGGAGTGAGTTTGGGTCTGGCGGAGTGGGTTTGGGTCTGACGGAGTTGGTTTAGGTCTGGCGGAGTGGGTTTGGGTCTGGCGGAGTGGGTTTGGGTCTGGCGCAATAGGTTCGGGTCTGGCGGAGTGGGTTCGGATCTGGCGGAGTGGGTTGGGGTCTGGCGGAGTGGGTTCGGGTCTGGCGGAGTGGGTTCGGGTCTGGCGGAGTGGGTTTGGGTCTGGCGGAGTGGGTTGGGGTCTGGCGGAGTGGGTTGGGGTCTGGCGGAGTGGGTTTGGGTCTGGCGGAGTGGGTTTGGGGCTGGCGGAGTGGGTTTGGGTCTGGCAGAGTGGGTTTGGGTCTGGCGGAGTGGGTTTGGGTCTGGCGGAGTGGGTTTGGGTCTGGCGGAGTGGGTTTGCGTCTGGCGGAGTGGGTTTGGGTCTGGCGTAGTGGGTTTGGGTCTGGCGGAGTGGGTTTGGGTCTGGCGGAGTGGGTTTGGGTCTGGCGTAGTGGGTTTGGGTCTGGCGGAGTCGGTTTGGTGTCTGGCGGAGTTGGTTTGGGTCTGGCGGAGTCGGTTTGGTGTCTGGCGGAGTGGGTTTTGGTCTGGCGGAGTGGGTTTGGGTCTGGCGGAGTGTGTTTGGGTCTGGCGGAGTTGGTTTGGGTCTGGCGGAGTGGGTTTGGGTCTGGCGGAGTGGGTTTGAGTCTGGCGGAGTGGGTTGTGGGTCTGGCGGAGTGGGTTCGGGTCTGGCGGAGTGGGTTCGGGTCTGGCGGAGTAGGTTTGTGTCTGGCGGAGTGGGTTTGGGTCTGGCGGAGTGGGTTTGGATCTGGCGGAGTGGGTTTGGGGTCTGGCGGAGTGGGTTTGGGTCAGGCGGTGTTGGTTTGGGTCTGGCGGAGTGGGTTTGGGTCTGGCGGAGTGGGTTTGGGTCTGGCGGAGTGGGTTTGGGTCTGGCGGAGTGGGTTTGGGGTTGGCGGAGTGGGTTGGGGTCTGGTGGAGTTGGTTCGGGCCTGGCGGATTGGGTTCGGGTCTGGCGGAGTGGGTTCGGGTCTGGCGGAGTGGGTTTGTGTCTGGCGGAGTGGGTTCGGGTCTGGCGGAGTAGGTTCGGGTCTGTACGAGTGGGTTCGCGTCTGGCGGAGTGGGTTGTGGTTTGGCGGAGTGGGTTCGGGTGTGGCGGAGTGGGTTCGGGTCTGGCGGAGTTGGTTTGGGTCTGGCGGAGTGAGTTTGGGACTGGCGGAGTGGGTTTGGGTCTGGCTGAGTGGGTTTGGGTCTGGCGGAGTGGGTTTGGGTCTGGCGGAGTGGGTTTGTGTGTGGCGGAGTGGGTTTGGGTCTGGCGGAGTGGGTTTGGGTCTGGCGGAGTGGGTTTGGGTCTGGCGGAGTGGGTTTGGGTCTGGCGGAGTGGGTTATGGTCTGGCGGAGTGGGTTCGGGTCTGTCGGAGTGGGTTCGGGTCTGGCGGAGTGGGTTGGGGTCTGGCGGAGTGGGTTCGGGTCTGGCGGAGTGGGTTCGCGTCTGGCGGAGTGGGTTTGGGTCTGGCGGAGTGGGTTTGGGTCTGGCGGAGTGGGTTCGGGTCTGGCGGAGTGGGTTCGGGTCTGTACGAGTGGGCTCGCGTCTGGCGGAGTGGGTTGTGGTCTGGCGGAGTGGGGTCGGGTGTGGTGGAGTGGGTTCGGGTGTGGCGGAGTTGGTTTGGTTCTGGCGGAGTGAGTTTGGGTCTGGCGGAGTGGGTTTCGGTCTGGCGGAGTTGGTTTAGGTCTGGCGGAGTGGGTTTGGGTCTGGCGGAGTGGGTTTGGGTCTGGCGGAATAGGTTCGGGTCTGGCGGAGTGGGTTGGGATCTGGCGGAGTGGGTTGGGGTCTGGCGGAGTGGGTTCGGGTCTGGCGGAGTGGGTTTCGTTCTGGCGGAGTGAGTTGGGGTCTGGCAGAGTGGGTTTGGGTCTGGCGGAGAGGGTTTGGGTCTGGCAGAGTGGGTTTGGGTCTGGTGGAGTGGGTTTGTGTCTGGCGAAGTGGGTTTGGGTCTGGATGAGTGGGTTTGGGTCTTGCGGAGTGGGTTTGGGGCTGGCGGAGTGGGTTTGGGTCTGGCGGAGTGTGTTTGGGTCTGGATGAGTGGGTTTGGGTCTTGCGGAGTGGGTTTGGGGCTGGCGGAGTTGGTTTGCGTCTGGCGGAGTGGGTTTGGGACTGGCGGAGTGGGTTTGGGTCTGACGGAGTGGGTTTGGGTCTGGCGGAGTGGGTTTGGGTCTGGCGGAGTGGGTTTGGGTCTGGCGGAGTTAGTTTGGGTCTGGCGGAGTGGGTTTGGGTCTGGCGGAGTTGGTTTGGGTCTGGCGGAGTGGGTTTGGGTCTGGCGGAGTGGGTTTGGGTCTGGCGGAGTGGGTTTGGGTCTGGCAGAGTGTGTTAGGGTCTGGCGGAGTGGGTTTGGGTCTGGCGGAGTGGCTTCGGGTCTGGCGGAGTGGGTTGGGGTCTGGCGGAGTGGGTTGGGGTCTGCCGGAGTGGGTTCAGGTCTGGCGGAGTGGGTTGGGGTCTGGCGGAGTGGGTTGGGGTCTGGCGGAGTGGGGTTGGGTCTGGCGGAGTGGGCTTGGGTCTGGCGGAGTGGGTTTGGGTCTGGCGGAGTGGGTTTGGGTCTGGCAGACTGGGTTTGGGTCTGGCGGAGTGTGTTTAGGTCTGGCGGAGTGGGTTTGGGTCTGGCGGAGTGGGTTTGGGACTGGCGGAGTGGGTTTGGGTCTGGCGGAGTGGGTTTGGGTCTGGCGGAGTGGGTTTGGGTCTGGCGGAGTTGGTTTGTGTCTGGTGGAGTGGGTTTGGGTCTGGCGGAGTGGGTTGGGGTCTGGCGGAGTGGGTTTGGGTTTGGCGGAGTGGCTTTGGGTCTGGCGGAGTGGGTTTGGGGTCTGGCGGAGTGCGTTTGGGTCTGGCGGAGTGGGTTCGGGTCTGGCGGAGTGGGTTCGGGTCTGGGGGAGTGGGTTTGGGTCTGGCGGAGTGGGTTCGGGTCTGGATGAGTGGGTTTGGGTCTGGCGGAGTGGGTTTGGGTCTGGCGGAGTGGGTTTGGGTCTTGCGGAGTTGGTTTGGGTCTGGCGGAGTGGGTTTGGGTCTGGATGAGTGGGTTTGGGTCTTGCGGAGTGGGTTTGGGGCTGGCGGAGTGGGTTTGGGTCTGGCGGAGTGTGTTTGGGTCTGGATGAGTGGGTTTGGGTCTTGCGGAGTGGGTTTGGGGCTGGTGGAGTTGGTTTGGGTCTGACGGAGTGGGTTTGGGACTGGCGGAGTGGGTTTGGGTCTGACGGAGTGGGTTTGGGTCTGGCGGAGTGGGTTTGGGTCTGGCGGAGTGGGTTTGGGTCTGGCGGAGTTGGTTTGGGTCTGGCGGAGTGGGTTTGGGTCTGGCGGAGTTGGTTTAGGTCTGGCGGAGTGGGTTTGGGTCTGGCGGAGTGGGTTTGGGTCTGGCGGAGTGGGTTTGGGTCTGGCAGAGTGTGTTAGGGTCTGGCGGAGTGGGTTTGGGTCTGGCGGAGTGGCTTCGGGTCTGGCGGAGTGGGTTGGGGTCTGGCGGAGTGGGTTGGGGTCTGCCGGAGTGGGTTTAGGTCTGGCGGAGTGGGTTCGGGTCTGGCGGAGTGGGTTGGGGTCTGGCGGAGTGGGGTTGGGTCTGGCGGAGTGGGCTTGGGTCTGGCGGAGTGGGTTTGGGTCTGGCGGAGTGGGTTTGGGTCTGGCGGACTGGGTTTGGGTCTGGCGGAGTGTGTTTAGGTCTGGCGGAGTGGGTTTGGGTCTGGCGGAGTGGGTTTGGGACTGGCGGAGTGGGTTTGGGTCTGGCGGAGTGGGTTTGGGTCTGGCGGAGTGGGTTTGAGTCTGGCGGAGTGGGTTTGGGTCTGGCGGAGTGGGTTTGGGTCTGGCGTAGTGGGTTTGGGTCTGGCGGAGTGGGTTTGGTGTCTGGCGGACTGGGTTTTGGTCTGGCGGAGTGGGTTTGGGTCTGGCGGAGTGTGTTTGAGTCTGGCGGAGTTGGTTTGGGTCTGGCGGAGTGGGTTTGGGTCTGGCGGAGTGGGTTTGAGTCTGGCGGAGTGGGTTGTGGGTCTGGCGGAGTGGGTTTGGGTCTGGCGGAGTGGGTTTGCGTCTGGCGGAGTGGGTTTGGGTCTGGCGGAGTGGGTTTGGGTCTGGCGGAGTGGGTTTGGGTCTGGCGGAGTGGGTTTGGGTCTGGCGTAGTGGGTTTGGGTCTGGCGGAGTGGGTTTGGTGTCTGGCGGACTGGGTTTTGGTCTGGCGGAGTGGGTTTGGGTCTGGCGGAGTGTGTTTGGGTCTGGCGGAGTTGGTTTGGGTCTGGCGGAGTGGGTTTGGGTCTGGCGGAGTGGGTTTGAGTCTGGCGGAGTGGGTTGTGGGTCTGGCGGAGTGGGTTCGTGTCTGGCGGAGTGGGTTCGGGTCTGGCGGAGTAGGTTTGTGTCTGGCGGAGTGGGTTTGGGTCTGGCGGAGTGGGTTTGGATCTGGCGGTGTTGGTTTGGGTCTGGCGGAGTGGGTTTGGGTCTGGTGGAGTGGGTTTGGGTCTGGCGGAGTGGGTTTGGGTCTGGCGGAGTGGGTTTGGGTTTGGCGGAGTGGGTTGGGGTCTGGTGGAGTGGGTTCGGGCCTGGCGGAGTGGGTTCGGGTCTGGCGGAGTGGGTTCGGGTCTGGCGGATTGGGTTTGGGTCTGGCGGAGTGGGTTCGGGTCTGGCGGAGTATGTTCGGGTCTGTACGAGTGGTTTCGCGTCTGGCGGAGTGGGTTGTGGTTTGGCGGAGTGGGTTCGGGTGTGGCGGAGTGGGTTCGGGTCTGGCGGAATTGGTTTGGTTCTGGCGGAGTGAGTTTGGGTCTGGCGGAGTGGGTTTGGGTCTGGCGGAGTTGGTTTAGGTCTGGCGGAGTGGGTTTGGGTCTGGCGGAGTGGGTTTGGGTCTGGCGCAATAGGTTCGGGTCTGGCGGAGTGGGTTCGGATCTGGCGGAGTGGGTTGGGGTCTGGCGGAGTGGGTTGGGGTCTGGCGGAGTGGGTTCGGGTCTGGCGGAGTGGGTTTGGGTCTGGCGGAGTGGGTTGGGGTCTGGCGGAGTGGGTTCGGGTCTGGCGGAGTGGGTTTGGGTCTGGCGGAGTGGGTTTGGGGCTGGCGGAGTGGGTTTCTGTTTGGCGGAGTGGGTTTGGGTCTGGCAGAGTGGGTTTGGGTCTGGCGGAGTGGGTTTGGGTCTGGCGGAGTGGGTTTGGGTCTGGCGGAGTGGGTTTGCGTCTGGCGGAGTGGGTTTGGGTCTGGCGGAGTGGGTTTGGGTCTGGCGGAGTGGGTTTGGGTCTGGCGGAGTGGGTTTGGGTCTGGCGTAGTGGGTTTGGGTCTGGCGGAGTCGGTTTGGTGTCTGGCGGAGTGGGTTTTGGTCTGGCGGAGTGGGTTTGGGTCTGGCGGAGTGTGTTTGGGTCTGGCGGAGTTGGTTTGGGTCTGGCGGAGTGGGTTTGGGTCTGGCGGAGTGGGTTTGAGTCTGGCGGAGTGGGTTGTGGGTCTGGCGGTGTGGGTTCGGGTCTGGCGGAGTGGGTTCGGGTCTGGCGGAGTAGGTTTGTGTCTGGCGGATTGGGTTTGGGTCTGGCGGAGTGGGTTTGGATCTGGCGGAGTGGGTTTGGGGTCTGGCGGAGTGGGTTTGGGTCTGGCGGTGTTGGTTTGGGTCTGGCGGAGTGGGTTTGGGTCTGGCGGATTGGGTTTGGGTCTGGCGGAGTGGGTTTGGGTCTGGCGGAGTGGGTTTGGGACTGGCGGAGTGGGTTTGGGTCTGGCGGAGTGGGTTTGGGTCTGGCGGAGTGGGTTTGGGTCTGGCGGAGTGGGTTTGTGTGTGGCGGAGTGGGTTTGGGTCTGGCGGAGTGGGTTTGGGTCTGGCGGAGTGGGTTTGGGTCTGGCGGAGTGGGTTTGGGTCTGGCGGAGTGGGTTTGGTGTCTGGCGGACTGGGTTTTGGTCTGGCGGAGTGGGTTTGGGTCTGGCGGAGTGTGTTTGGGTCTGGCGGAGTTGGTTTGGGTCTGGCGGAGTGGGTTTGGGTCTGGCGGAGTGGGTTTGAGTCTGGCGGAGTGGGTTGTGGGTCTGGCGGAGTGGGTTCGTGTCTGGCGGAGTGGGTTCGGGTCTGGCGGAGTAGGTTTGTGTCTGGCGGAGTGGGTTTGGGTCTGGCGGAGTGGGTTTGGATCTGGCGGTGTTGGTTTGGGTCTGGCGGAGTGGGTTTGGGTCTGGCGGAGTGGGTTTGGGTCTGGCGGAGTGGGTTTGGGTCTGGCGGAGTGGGTTTGGGTTTGGCGGAGTGGGTTGGGGTCTGGTGGAGTGGGTTCGGGCCTGGCGGAGTGGGTTCGGGTCTGGCGGAGTGGGTTCGGGTCTGGCGGAGTGGGTTTGGGTCTGGCGGAGTGGGTTCGGGTCTGGCGGAGTAGGTTCGGGTCTGTACGAGTGGTTTCGCGTCTGGCGGAGTGGGTTGTGGTTTGGCGGAGTGGGTTCGGGTGTGGCGGAGTGGGTTCGGGTCTGGCGGAGTTGGTTTGGTTCTGGCGGAGTGAGTTTGGGTCTGGCGGAGTGGGTTTGGGTCTGGCGGAGTTGGTTTAGGTCTGGCGGAGTGGGTTTGGGTCTGGCGGAGTGGGTTTGGGTCTGGCGCAATAGGTTCGGGTCTGGCGGAGTGGGTTCGGATCTGGCGGAGTGGGTTGGGGTCTGGCGGAGTGGGTTCGGGTCTGGCGGAGTGGGTTCGGGTCTGGCGGAGTGGGTTTGGGTCTGGCGGAGTGGGTTGGGGTCTGGCGGAGTGGGTTCGGGTCTGGCGGAGTGGGTTTGGGTCTGTCGGAGTGGGTTTGGGGCTGGCGGAGTGGGTTTCTGTTTGGCGGAGTGGGTTTGGGTCTGGCAGAGTGGGTTTGGGTCTGGCGGAGTGGGTTTGGGTCTGGCGGAGTGGGTTTGGGTCTGGCGGAGTGGGTTTGCGTCTGGCGGAGTGGGTTTGGGTCTGGCGGAGTGGGTTTGGGTCTGGCGGAGTGGGTTTGGGTCTGGCGGAGTGGGTTTGGGTCTGGCGTAGTGGGTTTGGGTCTGGCGGAGTCGGTTTGGTGTCTGGCGGAGTGGGTTTTGGTCTGGCGGAGTGGGTTTGGGTCTGGCGGAGTGAGTTTGGGTCTGGCGGAGTTGGTTTGGGTCTGGCGGAGTGGGTTTGGGTCTGGCGGAGTGGGTTTGAGTCTGGCGGAGTGGGTTGTGGGTCCGGCGGAGTGGGTTCGGGTCTGGCGGAGTGGGTTCGGGTCTGGCGGAGTAGGTTTGGGTCTGGCGGAGTGGGTTTGGGTCTGGCGGAGTGGGTTTGTGTGTGGCGGAGTGGGTTTGGGTCTGGCGGAGTGGGTTTGGGTCTGGCGGAGTGGGTTTGGGTCTGGCGGAGTGGGTTTGGGTCTGGCGGAGTGGGTTATGGTCTGGCGGAGTGGGTTCGGGTCTGTCGGAGTGGGTTCGGGTCTGGCGGAGTGGGTTGGGGTCTGGCGGAGTGGGTTCGGGTCTGGCGGAGTGGGTTCGGGTCTGGCGGAGTGGGTTTGGGTCTGGCGGAGTGGGTTTGGGTCTGGCGGAGTGGGTTCGGGTCTGGCGGAGTGGGTTCGGGTCTGTACGAGTGGGTTCGCGTCTGGCGGAGTGGGTTGTGGTCTGGCGGAGTGGGGTCGGGTGTGGTGGAGTGGGTTCGGGTGTGGCGGAGTTGGTTTGGTTCTGGCGGAGTGAGTTTGGGTCTGGCGGAGTGGGTTTCGGTCTGGCGGAGTGGGTTTGGGTCTGGCGGAGTGGGTTTGGGTCTGGCGGAGTGGGTTAGGGTCTGGCAGAGTGTGTTAGGGTCTGGCGGAGTGGGTTTGGGTCTGGCGGAGTGGCTTCGGGTCTAGCGGAGTGGGTTGGGGTCTGGCGGAGTGGGTTTGGGTCTGGCGGAGTGGGTTCCGGTCTGGCGGAGTAGGTTCGGGTCTGGCGGAGTGGGTTGGGGTCTGGCGGAGTGGGGTTGGGTCTGGCGGAGTGGGCTTGGGTCTGGCGGAGTGGGTTTTGGTCTGGCGGAGTGGGTTTGGGTCTGGCGGAGTGGGTTTGCGTCTGGCGGAGTGGGTTTGTGTCTGGCGGAGTGGGTTTGGGTCTGGCGGAGTGGGTTTGGGTCTGGCGGAGTGGGTTTGGGTCTGGCGGAGTGGGTTTGTGTCTGGCAGAGTGGGTTTGGGCCTGGCGGAGTGGGTTTGAGTCTGGCGGAGTGGGTTTGGGTCTGGCGGAGTGGGTTTGGGCCTGGAGGAGTGGGTTTGAGTCTGGCGGAGTGTGTTGGGGTCTGGCGGAGAGGGTTCGGGTCTGGCGGAGTGGGTTCGGGACTGGCGGAGTGGGTTGGGGTCTGGCGGAGTGGGTTTGGGTCTGGCGGAGTGGGTTTGGGTCTGGCGGAGTGGGTTTGGGTCTGGCGGAGTGGGTTTGGTTCTGGCGGAGTGGGTTTTTGGTCTGGCGGAGTGGGTTCGGGTCTGGCGGAGTGGGTTCGGGCATGGCGGAGTGGGTTCGGGTCTGGCGGAGTGGGTTCGGGACGAGAGGAGTGGGTTGGGGTCTGGCGGAGTGGGTTGGGGTCTGGCGGAGTGGGTTCGGGTCTGGTGGAGTAGGTTATGGTCTGGCGGAGTGGGTTCGGGTCTGTCGGAGTGGGTTGGGGTCTGGCGGAGTGGGTTGGAGTCTGGCGGAGTGGGCTCGGGACTGGCTGAGTGGGTTTGGGTCTGGCGGAGTTGGTTTAGGTCTGGCGGAGTGGGTTCGGGTCTGTCGGAGTGGGTTCGGGTCTGGCGGAGTGGGTTGGGGTCTGGCGGAGTGGGTTCGGCTCTGGCGGAGTGGGTTCGGGTCTGTACGAGTGGGTTCGGGTCTGGCGGAGTGGGTTGGGGTCTGGCGGAGTGGGTTCGGGTTTGGCGGAGTGGGTTTGGGTCTGGCGGAGTTGGTTTAGGTCTGGCGGAGTGGGTTTGGGTCTGGCGGAGTGGGTTTGGGTCTGGCGCAGTGGGTTTGGGTCTGGCGGAGTGGGTTTGGGTCTGGCGGAGTGGGTTTGGGTCTGGCGGAATGGGTTTGTGTCTGGCGGAGTGTGTTTGGGTCTGGCGGCGTGGGTTTGGGTCTGGCGGAGAGGGTTTGGGTCTGGCGGAGAGGGTTTGGGTCTGGCAGAGTGGGTTTGGGTCTGGTGGAGTGGGTTTGTGTCTGGCGAAGTGGGTTTGGGTCTGGCGGAGTGGGTTGGGGTCTTGCGGAGTGGGTTGGGGTCTGGCGGAGTGGGTTCGGGTTTGGCGGAGTGGGTTTGGGTCTGGCGGAGTTGGTTTAGGTCTGGCGGAGTGGGTTTGGGTCTGGCGGAGTGGGTTTGGGTCTGGCGCAGTGGGTTTGGTTCTGGCGGAGTGGGTTTGGGTCTGGCGGAGTGGGTTTGGGTCTGGCGGAATGGGTTTGTGTCTGGCGGAGTGTGTTTGGGTCTGGCGGCGTGGGTTTGGGTCTGGCGGAGAGGGTTTGGGTCTGGCGGAGAGGGTTTGGGTCTGGCAGAGTGGGTTTGGGTCTGGTGGAGTGGGTTTGTGTCTGGCGAAGTGGGTTTGGGTCTGGATGAGTGGGTTTGGGTCTTGCGGAGTGGGTTTGGGGCTGGCGGAGTGGGTTTGGGTCTGGCGGAGTGTGTTTGGGTCTGGATGAGTGGGTTTGGGTCTTGCGGAGTGGGTTTGGGGCTGGCGGAGTTGGTTTGGGTCTGGCGGAGTGGGTTTGGGACTGGCGGAGTGGGTTTGGGTCTGACGGAGTGGGTTTGGGTCTGGCGGAGTGGGTTTGGGTCTGGCGGAGTGGGTTTGGGTCTGGCGGAGTTGGTTTGGGTCTGGCGGAGTGGGTTTGGGTCTGGCGGAGTTGGTTTGGGTCTGGCGGAGTGGGTTTGGGTCTGGCGGAGTGGGTTTGGGTCTGGCGGAGTGGGTTTGGGTCTGGCAGAGTGTGTTAGGGTCTGGCGGAGTGGGTTTGGGTCTGGCGGAGTGGCTTCGGGTCTGGCGGAGTGGGTTGGGGTCTGGCGGAGTGGGTTGGTGTCTGCCGGAGTGGGTTCAGGTCTGGCGGAGTGGGTTCGGGTCTGGCGGAGTGGGTTTGGGTCTGGCGGAGTGGGTTTGGGTCTGGCGGAGTGGGTTTGGGTCTGGCGGAGTTGGTTTGGGTCTGGCGGAGTGGGTTTGGGTCTGGATGAGTGGGTTTGGGTCTTGCGGAGTGGGTTTGGGGCTGGCGGAGTGGGTTTGGGTCTGGCGGAGTGTGTTTGGGTCTGGATGAGTGGGTTTGGGTCTTGCGGAGTGGGTCTGGGGCTGGCGGAGTTGGTTTGGGTCTGGCGGAGTGGGTTTGGGACTGGCGGAGTGGGTTTGGGTCTGACGGAGTGGGTTTGGGTCTGGCGGAGTGGGTTTGGGTCTGGCGGAGTGGGTTTGGGACTGGCGGAGTGGGTTTGGGTCTGACGGAGTGGGTTTGGGTCTGGCGGAGTGGGTTTGGGACTGGCGGAGTGGGTTTGGGTCTGGCGGAGTTGGTGTGGGTCTGGCGGAGTGGGTTTGGGTCTGGCGGAGTTGGTTTGGGTCTGGCGGAGTGGGTTTGGGTCTGGCGGAGTGGGTTTGGGTCTGGCGGAGTGGGTTTGGGTCTGGCGGAGTGGGTTTGGGTCTGGCAGACTGGGTTTGGGTCTGGCGGAGTGTGTTTAGGTCTGGCGGAGTGGGTTTGGGTCTGGCGGAGTGGGTTTGGGACTGGCGGAGTGGGTTTGGGTCTGGCGGAGTGGGTTTGGGTCTGGCGGAGTGGGTTTGGGTCTGGCGGAGTGGGTTTGGGTCTGGCGGAGTGGGTTTGGGTCTGGCGTAGTGGGTTTGGGTCTGGCGGAGTGGGTTTGGTGTCTGGCGGACTGGGTTTTGGTCTGGCGGAGTGGGTTTGGGTCTGGCGGAGTGTGTTTGGGTCTGGCGGAGTTGGTTTGGGTCTGGCGGAGTGGGTTTGGGTCTGGCGGAGTGGGTTTGAGTCTGGCGGAGTGGGTTGTGGGTCTGGCGGAGTGGGTTTGGGTCTGGCGGAGTGGGTTTGCGTCTGGCGGAGTGGGTTTGGGTCTGGCGGAGTGGGTTTGGGTCTGGCGGAGTGGGTTTGGGTCTGGCGGAGTGGGTTTGGGTCTGGCGTAGTGGGTTTGGGTCTGGCGGAGTGGGTTTGGTGTCTGGCGGACTGGGTTTTGGTCTGGCGGAGTGGGTTTGGGTCTGGCGGAGTGTGTTTGGGTCTGGCGGAGTTGGTTTGGGTCTGGCGGAGTGGGTTTGGGTCTGGCGGAGTGGGTTTGAGTCTGGCGGAGTGGGTTGTGGGTCTGGCGGAGTGGGTTCGTGTCTGGCGGAGTGGGTTCGGGTCTGGCGGAGTAGGTTTGTGTCTGGCGGAGTGGGTTTGGGTCTGGCGGAGTGGGTTTGGATCTGGCGGTGTTGGTTTGGGTCTGGCGGAGTGGGTTTGGGTCTGGCGGAGTGGGTTTGGGTCTGGCGGAGTGGGTTTGGGTCTGGCGGAGTGGGTTTGGGTTTGGCGGAGTGGGTTGGGGTCTGGTGGAGTGGGTTCGGGCCTGGCGGAGTGGGTTCGGGTCTGGCGGAGTGGGTTCGGGTCTGGCGGAGTGGGTTTGGGACTGGCGGAGTGGGTTCGGGTCTGGCGGAGTAGGTTCGGGTCTGTACGAGTGGTTTCGCGTCTGGCGGAGTGGGTTGTGGTTTGGCGGAGTGGGTTCGGGTGTGGCGGAGTGGGTTCGGGTCTGGCGGAGTTGGTTTGGTTCTGGCGGAGTGAGTTTGGGTCTGGCGGAGTGGGTTTGGGTCTGGCGGAGTTGGTTTAGGTGTGGCGGAGTGGGTTTGGGTCTGGCGGAGTGGGTTTGGGTCTGGCGCAATAGGTTCGGGTCTGGCGGAGTGGGTTCGGATCTGGCGGAGTGGGTTGGGGTCTGGCGGAGTGGGTTCGGGTCTGGCGGAGTGGGTTCGGGTCTGGCGGAGTGGGTTTGGGTCTGGCGGAGTGGGTTGGGGTCTGGCGGAGTGGGTTCGGGTCTGGCGGAGTGGGTTTGGGTCTGGCGGAGTGGGTTTGGGGCTGGCGGAGTGGGTTTCTGTTTGGCGGAGTGGGTTTGGGTCTGGCAGAGTGGGTTTGGGTCTGGCGGAGTGGGTTTGGGTCTGGCAGAGTGGGTTTGGGTCTGGCGGAGTGGGTTTGCGTCTGGCGGAGTGGGTTTGGGTCTGGCGGAGTGGGTTTGGGTCTGGCGGAGTGGGTTTGGGTCTGGCGGAGTGGGTTTGGGTCTGGCGTAGTGGGTTTGGGTCTGGCGGAGTCGGTTTGGTGTCTGGCGGAGTGGGTTTTGGTCTGGCGGAGTGGGTTTGGGTCTGGCGGAGTGTGTTTAGGTCTGGCGGAGTTGGTTTGGGTCTGGCGGAGTGGGTTTGGGTCTGGCGGAGTGGGTTTGAGTCTGACGGAGTGGGTTGTGGGTCTGGCGGAGTGGGTTCGGGTCTGGAGGAGTGGGTTCGGGTCTGGCGGAGTAGGTTTGTGTATGGCGGAGTGGGTTTGGGTCTGGCGGAGTGGGTTTGGATCTGGCGGAGTGGGTTTGGGGTCTGGCGGAGTGGGTTTGGGTCTGGCGGTGTTGGTTTGGGTCTGGCGGAGTGGGTTTGGGTCTGGCGGAGTGGGTTTGGGTCTGGCGGAGTGGGTTTGGGTCTGGCGGAGTGGGTTTGGGTTTGGCGGAGTGGGTTGGGGTCTGGTGGAGTGGGTTCGGGCCTGGCGGATTGGGTTCGGGTCTGGCGGAGTGGGTTCGGGTCTGGCGGAGTGGGTTTGTGTCTGGCGGAGTGGGTTTGAGTCTGGCGGAGTGGGTTGTGGGTCTGGCGGAGTGGGTTCGTGTCTGGCGGAGTGGGTTCGGGTCTGGCGGAGTAGGTTTGTGTCTGGCGGAGTGGGTTTGGGTCTGGCGGAGTGGGTTTGGATCTGGCGGTGTTGGTTTGGGTCTGGCGGAGTGGGTTTGGGTCTGGCGGAGTTGGTTTGGGTCTGGCGGAGTGGGTTTGGGTCTGGCGGAGTGGGTTTGGGTTTGGCGGAGTGGGTTGGGATCTGGTGGAGTGGGTTCGGGCCTGGCGGAGTGGGTTCGGGTCTGGCGGAGTGGGTTCGGGTCTGGCGGAGTGGGTTCGGGTCTGGCGGAGTGGGTTCGGGTCTGGCGGAGTAGGTTCGGGTGTGTACGAGTGGTTTCGCGTCTGGCGGAGTGGGTTGTGGTTTGGCGGTGTGGGTTCGGGTGTGGCGGAGTGGGTTCGGGTCTGGCGGAGTTGGTTTGGTTCTGGCGGAGTGAGTTTGGGTCTGGCGGAGTGGGTTTGGGTCTGGCGGAGTTGGTTTAGGTCTGGCGGAGTGGGTTATGGTCTGGCGGAGTGGGTTCGGGTCTGTCGGAGTGGGTTTGGGTCTGGCGGAGTGGGTTGGGGTCTGGCGGAGTGGGTTCGGGTCTGGCGGAGTGGGTTCGGGTCTGGCGGAGTGGGTTTGGGTCTGGCGGAGTGGGTTTGGGTCTGGCGTAGTGGGTTTGGGTCTGGCGGAGTCGGTTTGGTGTCTGGCGGAGTGGGTTTTGGTCTGGCGGAGTGGGTTTGGGTCTGGCGGAGTGTGTTTGGGTCTGGCGGAGTTGGTTTGGGTCTGGCGGAGTGGGTTTGGGTCTGGCGGAGTGGGTTTGAGTCTGGCGGAGTGGGTTGTGGGTCTGGCGGAGTGGGATCGGGTCTGGCGGAGTGGGTTCGGGTCTGGCGGAGTAGGTTTGTGTCTGGCGGAGTGGGTTTGGGTCTGGCGGAGTGGGTTTGGATCTGGCGGAGTGGGTTTGGGGTCTGGCGGAGTGGGTTTGGGTCTGGCGGTGTTGGTTTGGGTCTGGCGGAGTGGGTTTGGGTCTGGCGGAGTGGGTTTGGGTCTGTCGGAGTGGGTTTGGGTCTGGCGGAGTGTGTTTAGGACTGGCGGAGTGGGTTTGGGTCTGGCGGAGTGGGTTTGGGACTGGCGGAGTGGGTTTGGGTCTGGCGGAGTGGGTTTGGGTCTGGCGGAGTGGGTTTGGGTCTGGCGGAGTGGGTTTGTGTGTGGCGGAGTGGGTTTGGGTCTGGCGGAGTGGGTTTGGGTCTGGCGGAGTGGGTTTGGGTCTGGCGGAGTGGGTTTGGGTCTGGCGGAGTGGGTTATGGTCTGGCGGAGTGGGTTCGGGTCTGTCGGAGTGGGTTCGGGTCTGGCGGAGTGGGTTGGGGTCTGGCGGAGTGGGTTCGGGTCTGGCGGAGTGGGTTCGGGTCTGGCGGAGTGGGTTTGGGTCTGGCGGAGTGGGTTTGGGTCTGGCGGAGTGGGTTCGGGTCTGGCGGAGTGGGTTCGGGTCTGTACGAGTGGGTTCGCGTCTGGCGGAGTGGGTTGTGGTCTGGCGGAGTGGGGTCGTGTGTGGTGGAGTGGGTTCGGGTGTGGCGGAGTTGGTTTGGTTCTGGCGGAGTGAGTTTGGGTCTGGCGGAGTGGGTTTCGGTCTGGCGGAGTTGGTTTAGGTCTGGCGGAGTGGGTTTGGGTCTGGTGGAGTGGGTTCGGGCCTGGCGGAGTGGGTTCGGGTCTGGCGGAGTGGGTTCGGGTCTGGCGGAGTGGGTTCGGGTCTGGCGGAGTGGGTTCGGGTCTGGCGGAGTAGGTTCGGGTCTGTACGAGTGGTTTCGCGTCTGGCGGAGTGGGTTGTGGTTTGGCGGTGTGGGTTCGGGTGTGGCGGAGTGGGTTCGGGTCTGGCGGAGTTGGTTTGGTTCTGGCGGAGTGAGTTTGGGTCTGGCGGAGTGGGTTTGGGTCTGGCGGAGTTGGTTTAGGTCTGGCGGAGTGGGTTATGGTCTGGCGGAGTGGGTTCGGGTCTGTCGGAGTGGGTTCGGGTCTGGCGGAGTGGGTTGGGGTCTGGCGGAGTGGGTTCCGGTCTGGCGGAGTGGGTTCGGGTCTGGCGGAGTGGGTTTGGGTCTGGCGGAGTGGGTTTGGGTCTGGCGTAGTGGGTTTGGGTCTGGCGGAGTCGGTTTGGTGTCTGGCGGAGTGGGTTTTGGTCTGGCGGAGTGGGTTTGGGTCTGGCGGAGTGTGTTTGGGTCTGGCGGAGTTGGTTTGGGTCTGGCGGAGTGGGTTTGGGTCTGGCGGAGTGGGTTTGAGTCTGGCGGAGTGGGTTGTGGGTCTGGCGGAGTGGGTTCGGGTCTGGCGGAGTGGGTTCGGGTCTGGCGGAGTAGGTTTGTGTCTGGCGGAGTGGGTTTGGGTCTGGCGGAGTGGGTTTGGATCTGGCGGAGTGGGTTTGGGGTCTGGCGGAGTGGGTTTGGGTCTGGCGGTGTTGGTTTGGGTCTGGCGGAGTGGGTTTGGGTCTGGCGGAGTGGGTTTGGGTCTGGCGGAGTGGGTTTGGGTCTGGCGGAGTGTGTTTAGGACTGGCGGAGTGGGTTTGGGTCTGGCGGAGTGGGTTTGGGACTGGCGGAGTGGGTTTGGGTCTGGCGGAGTGGGTTTGGGTCTGGCGGAGTGGGTTTGGGTCTGGCGGAGTGGGTTTGTGTGTGGCGGAGTGGGTTTGGGTCTGGCGGAGTGGGTTTGGGTCTGGCGGAGTGGGTTTGGGTCTGCCGGAGTGGGTTTGGGTCTGGCGGAGTGGGTTATGGTCTGGCGGAGTGGGTTCGGGTCTGTCGGAGTGGGTTCGGGTCTGGCGGAGTGGGTTGGGGTCTGGCGGAGTGGGTTCGGGTCTGGCGGAGTGGGTTTGGGTCTGGCGGAGTGGGTTTGGGTCTGGCGGAGTGGGTTTGGGTCTGGCGGAGTGGGTTCGGGTCTGGCGGAGTGGGTTCGGGTCTGTACGAGTGGGTTCGCGTCTGGCGGAGTGGGTTGTGGTCTGGCGGAGTGGGGTCGTGTGTGGTGGAGTGGGTTCGGGTGTGGCGGAGTTGGTTTGGTTCTGGCGGAGTGAGTTTGGGTCTGGCGGAGTGGGTTTCGGTCTGGCGGAGTTGGTTTAGGTCTGGCGGAGTGGGTTTGGGTCTGGCGGAGTGGGTTTGGGTCTGGCGGAATAGGTTCGGGTCTGGCGGAGTGGGTTCGGATCTGGCGGAGTGGGTTGGGGTCTGGCGGAGTGGGTTCGGGTCTGGCGGAGTGGGTTTCGTTCTGGCGGAGTGAGTTGGGGTCTGGCAGAGTGGGTTTGGGACTGGCGGAGTGGGTTTGGGTCTGGCGGAGAGGGTTTGGGTCTGGTGGAGAGGGTTTGGGTCTGGCAGAGTGGGTTTGGGTCTGGTGGAGTGGGTTTGTGTCTGGCGAAGTGGGTTTGGGTCTGGATGAGTGGGTTTGGGTCTTGCGGAGTGGGTTTGGGGCTGGCGGAGTGGGTTTGGGTCTGGCGGAGTGTGTTTGGGTCTGGATGAGTGGGTTTGGGTCTTGCGGTGTGGGTTTGGGGCTGGCGGAGTTGGTTTGGGTCTGGCGGAGTGGGTTTGGGACTGGCGGAGTGGGTTTGGGTCTGACGGAGTGGGTTTGGGGCTGGCGGAGTGGGTTTGGGTCTGGCGGAGTGGGTTTGGGTCTGGCGGAGTTGGTTTGGGTCTGGCGGAGTGGGTTTGGGTCTGGCGGAGTTGGTTTGGGTCTGGCGGAGTGGGTTTGGGTCTGGCGGAGTGGGTTTGGGTCTGGCGGAGTGGGTTTGGGTCTGGCGGAGTGTGTTAGGGTCTGGCGGAGTGGGTTTGGGTCTGGCGGAGTGGCTTCGGGTCTGGCGGAGTGGGTTGGGGTCTGGCGGAGTGGGTTGGGGTCTGCCGGAGTGGGGTTGGGTCTGGCGGAGTGGGCTTGGGTCTGGCGGAGTGGGTTTGGGTCTGGCGGAGTGGGTTTGGGTCTGGCAGACTGGGTTTGGGTCTGGCGGAGTGTGTTCAGGTCTGGCGGAGTGGGTTTGGGTCTGGCGGAGTGGGTTTGGGACTGGCGGAGTGGGTTTGGGTCTGGCGGAGTGGGTTTGGGTCTGGCAGAGTGGGTTTGGGTCTGGCGGAGTTGGTTTGTGTCTGGTGGAGTGGGTTTGGGTCTGGCGGAGTGGGTTGGGGTCTGGCGGAGTGGGTTTGGGTCTGGCGGAGTGGGTTTGGGTCTGGCGGAGTGGGTTTGGGGTCTGGCGGAGTGCGTTTGGGTCTGGCGGAGTGGGTTCGGGTCTGGCGGAGTGGGTTCGGGTCTGGGGGAGTGGGTTTGGGTCTGGCGGAGTGGGTTCGGGTCTGGATGAGTGGGTTTGGGTCTGGCGGAGTGGGTTTGGGTCTGGCGGAGTGGGTTTGGGTCTGGCGGAGTTGGTTTGGGTCTGGCGGAGTGGGTTTGGGTCTGGCGGAGTTGGTTTCGGTCTGGCGGAGTGGGTTTGGGTCTGGCAGAGTGGGTTTGGGTCTGGCGGAGTGGGTTTGGGCCTGGCAGAGTGTGTTAGAGCCTGGCGGAGTGGGTTTGGGTCTGGCGGAGTGGGTTGGGGTCTGGCGGAGTGGGCTTGGGTCTGGCGGAGTGGGTTTGGGTCTGGCGGAGTGGGTTTGGGTCTGGCGGAGTGGGTTTCTGTCTGGCGGAGTGGGTTTGGGGCTGGCGGAATGGGTGTGGGTCTGGCGGAGTGGGTTTGTTTCTGGCGAAGAGGGTTTGGGGTCTGGCGGAGTGGGCTTGGGTCTGGCGGAGTGGGTTTGGGTCTGGCGGAGTGGGTTTGGGTCTGGCGGAGTGGGTTTCTGTCTGGCGGAGTGGGTTTGGGGCTGGCGGAATGGGTGTGGGTCTGGCGGAGTGGGTTTGTTTCTGGCGAAGAGGGTTTGGGGTCTGGCGGAGTGGGTTTGGGTCTGGGGGAGTGGGTTTGGGTCTGGCGGAGTGGGTTCAGGTCTGGCGGAGTGGGTTTGTGTCTGGATGAGTGGGTTTGAGTCTGGCGGAGTGGGTTTGGGTCTGGCGGAGTGGGTTTGGGTCTGGCGGAGTTGGTTTGGGTCTGGCGGAGTGGGTTTGGGTCTGGTGGAGTTGGTTTGTGTCTGGTGGAGTGGGTTTGGGTCTGGCGGAGTGGGTTTGGGTCTGGCGGAGTGGGTTAGGGTCTGGCAGAGTGTGTTAGGGTCTGGCGGAGTGGGTTTGGGTCTGGCGGAGTGGCTTCGGGTCTAGCGGAGTGGGTTGGGGTCTGGCGGAGTGGTTTCGGGTCTGGCGGAGTGGGTTCCGGTCTGTCGGAGTAGGTTCGGGTCTGGCGGAGTGGGTTGGGGTCTGGCGGAGTGGGATTGGGTCTGGCGGAGTGGGCTTGGGTCTGGCGGAGTGGGTTTTGGTCTGGCGGAGTGGGTTTGGGTCTGGCGGAGTGGGTTTGCGTCTGGCGGAGTGGGTTTGTGTCTGGCGGAGTGGGTTTGGGTCTGGCGGAGTGGGTTTGGGTCTGGCGGAGTGGGTTTGGGTCTGGCGGAGTGGGTTTGTGTCTGGCAGAGTGGGTTTGGGCCTGGCGGAGTGGGTTTGAGTCTGGCGGAGTGGGTTTGGGTCTGGCGGAGTGGGTTTGGGCCTGGAGGAGTGGGTTTGAGTCTGGCGGAGTGTGTTGGGGTCTGGCGGAGAGGGTTCGGGTCTGGCGGAGTGGGTTCGGGACTGGCGGAGTGGGTTGGGGTCTGGCGGAGTGGGTTTGGGTCTGGCGGAGTGGGTTTGGGTCTGGCGGAGTGGGTTTGGGTCTGGCGGAGTGGGTTTGGTTCTGGCGGAGTGGGTTTTTGGTCTGGCGGAGTGGGTTCGGGTCTGGCGGAGGGGGTTCGGGTATGGCGGAGTGGGTTCGGGTCTGGCGGAGTGGGTTCGGGACGAGAGGAGTGGGTTGGGGTCTGGCGGAGTGGGTTGGGGTCTGGCGGAGTGGGTTCGGGTCTGGTGGAGTAGGTTATGGTCTGGCGGAGTGGGTTCGGGTCTGTCGGAGTGGGTTGGGGTCTGGCGGAGTGGGTTGGAGTCTGGCGGAGTGGGCTCGGGACTGGCTGAGTGGGTTTGGGTCTGGCGGAGTTGGTTTAGGTCTGGCGGAGTGGGTTCGGGTCTGTCGGAGTGGGTTCGGGTCTGGCGGAGTGGGTTGGGGTCTGGCGGAGTGGGTTCGGCTCTGGCGGAGTGGGTTCGGGTCTGTACGAGTGGGTTCGGGTCTGGCGGAGTGGGTTGGGGTCTGGCGGAGTGGGTTCGGGTTTGGCGGAGTGGGTTTGGGTCTGGCGGAGTTGGTTTAGGTCTGGCGGAGTGGGTTTGGGTCTGGCGGAGTGGGTTTGGGTCTGGCGCAGTGGGTTTGGGTCTGGCGGAGTGGGTTTGGGTCTGGCGGAGTGGGTTTGGGTCTGGCGGAATGGGTTTGTGTCTGGCGGAGTGTGTTTGGGTCTGGCGGAGTGGGTGTCGGTCTGCCGGAGTGGGTTTGGGGTCTGGCGGAGTGGGTTAGGGTCTGGCGGAGTGGGTTCAGGTCTGGCGGAGTGGGTTCGGGTCTGGCGGAGTGGCTTCGGGTCTGGCGGAGTGGGTTGGGGTCTGGCGGAGTGGGTTGGGGTCTGGCGGAGTGGGTTCCGGTCTGGCGGAGTGGGTTTGGGTCTGGCGGAGTGGGTTGGGGTCTGGCGGAGTGGGGTTGGGTCTGGCGGAGTGGGTTTGGGTCTGGCGGAGTGGGTTTGGGTCTGGCGGAGTTGGTTTGGGTCTGGCGGAGTGGGTTTGGGTCTGGCGAAGTGGGTTTGGGTCTGGCGGAGTTGGTTTGTGTCTGGTGGAGTGGGTTTGGGTCTGGCGGAGTGGGTTTGAGTCTGGCGGAGTGGGTTTGGGTCTGGCGGAGTGGGTTTGGGCCTGGAGGAGTGGGTTTGAGTCTGGCGGAGTGTGTTGGGGTCTGGCGGAGAGGGTTCGGGTCTGGCGGAGTGGGTTCGGGACTGGCGGAGTGGGTTGGGGTCTGGCGGAGTGGGTTTGGGTCTGGCGGAGTGGGTTTGGGTCTGGCGGAGTGGGTTTGGGTCTGGCGGAGTGGGTTTGGTTCTGGCGGAGTGGGTTTTTGGTCTGGCGGAGTGGGTTCGGGTCTGGCGGAGTGGGTTCGGGTATGGCGGAGTGGGTTCGGGTCTGGTGGAGTGGGTTCGGGACGAGAGGAGTGGGTTGGGGTCTGGCGGAGTGGGTTGGGGTCTGGCGGAGTGGGTTCGGGTCTGGTGGAGTAGGTTGTGGTCTGGCGGAGTGGGTTCGGGTCTGTCGGAGTGGGTTGGGGTCTGGCGGAGTGGGTTGGAGTCTGGCGGAGTGGGCTCGGGACTGGCGGAGTGGGTTTGGGTCTGGCGGAGTTGGTTTAGGTCTGGCGGAGTGGGTTTGGGTCTGTCGGAGTGGGTTCGGGTCTGGCGGAGTGGGTTTGGGTCTGGCGGAGTGGGTTCAGGTCTGGCGGAGTGGGTTTGGGTCTGGATGAGTGGGTTTGGGTCTGGCGGAGTGGGTTTGTGTCTGGATGAGTGGGTTTGGGTCTGGCGGAGTGGGTTTGGGTCTGGCGGAGTGGGTTTGGGTCTGGCGGAGTTGGTTTGGGTCTGGCGGAGTGGGTTTGGGTCTGGCGGAGTTGGTTTGTGTCTGGAGGAGTGGGTTTGGGTCTGGCGGAGTGGGTTTGGGTCTGGCGGAGTGGGTTTGGGTCTGGCAGAGTTTGTTAGGGTCTGGCGGAGTGGGTTTGGGTCTGGCGGAGTGGCTTCGGGTCTGGCGGAGTGGGTTGGGGTCTGGCGGAGTGGGTTTGCGTCTGGCGGAGTGGGTTTGTGTCTGGCGGAGTGGGTTTGTGTCTGGCGGAGTGGGTTTGGGTCTGGAGGAGTGGGTTTGGGTCTGGCGGAGTGGGTTTGGGCCTGGAGGAGTGGGTTTGAGTCTGGCGGAGTGTGTTGGGGTCTGGCGGAGAGGGTTCGGGTCTGGCGGAGTGGGTTCGGGACTGGCGGAGTGGGTTCGGGTCTGGCGGAGTGGGTTTTTGGTCTGGCGGACTGGGTTCGGGTCTGACGGAGTGGGTTCGGGTATGGCGGAGTGGGTTCGGGTCTGGCGGAGTGGGTTCGGGACGAGAGGAGTGGGTTGGGGTCTGGCGGAGTGGGTTCGGGTCTGGCGGAGTGGGTTCGGGTCTGGTGGAGTAGGTTATGGTCTGGCGGAGTGGGTTCGTGTCTGTCGGAGTGGGTTGGGGTCTGGCGGAGTGGGTTGGAGTCTGGCGGAGTGGGCTCGGGACTGTCGGAGTGGGTTTGGGTCTGGCGGAGTTGGTTTAGGTCTGGCGGAGTGGGTTCGGGTCTGTTGGAGTGGGTTGGGGTCTGGCGGAGTGGGTTGGGGTCTGGTGGAGTGGGTTCGGCTCTGGCGGAGTGGGTTCGGGTCTGTACGAGTGGGTGCGGGTCTGGCGGAGTGGGTTGGGGTATGGCGGAGCGGGTTCGGGTTTGGCGGAGTGGGTTTGGGTCTGGCGGAGTTGGTTTAGGTCTGGCGGAGTGGGTTTCGGTCTGCCGGAGTGGGTTTGGGGTCTGGCGGAGTGGGTTAGGGTCTGGCGGAGTGGGTTCGGGTCTGGCGGAGTGGGTTCGGGTCTGGCGGAGTGGGTTCGGGTTTGGCGGAGTGGGTTCGTGTGTGGCGGAGAGGGTTGGGGTCTGGCGGAGTGGGTTGGGGTCTGTCCGAGTGGGTTCGGGTCTGGCGGAGTGGGTCGGGGTCTGGCGGTGTGGGATCGGGTTTGGCGGGGAGGGTTCGGGTCTGGCGGAGTGGGTTTGGTTCTGGCGGAGTGAGTTGGGGTCTGGCGGAGTGGGTTTGGGTCTGGCGGAGTGGGTTTGGGTCTGGCGGAGTGGGTTTGGGTCTGGCGGAGTGGGTTTGGGTCAGGCGGAGTGGGTTTGTGTCTGGCGAAGTGGGTTTGGGGTCTGGCGGAGTGGGTTAGGGTCTGGCGGAGTGGGGTTCGGGCTGGCGGAGTGGGTTTGGGTCTGGCGGAGTGTGTTTAGGTCTGGCGGAGTGGGTTTGGGTCTGGCGGAGTGGGTTTGGGACTGGCGGAGTGGGTTTGGGTCTGGCGGAGTGGGTTTGGGTGAGGTGGAGTGGGTTTGTGTCTGGCGAAGTGGGTTTGGGGTCTGGCGGAGTGGGTTAGGGTCTGGCGGAGTGGGTATCGGGCTGACGGAGTGGGTTTGGGGTCTGGCGGAGTGGGTTCGGGTCTGGCGGAGTGGGTTCGGGTCTAGCGGAGTGGGTTGGGGTCTGGCGGAGTGGGTTCGGATCTGGCGGAGTGGGTTGGGGTCTGGCGGAGTGGGTTGTGGTCTGGCGGAGTGGGGTCGGGTGTGGCGGAGTGGGTTCGGGTGTGGCGGAGTTGGTTTGGTTCTGGCGCAGTGAGTTTGGGTCTGGCGGAGTGGGTTTGGGTCTGGCGGAGTTGGTTTAGGTCTGGCGGAGTGGGTTTGGGTCTGGCGGAGTGGGTTTGGGTCTGGCGGAATAGGTTCGGGGCTGGCGGAGTGGGTTCGGATCTGGCGGAGTGGGTTGGGGTCTGGCGGAGTGGGTTTGGGTCTGGCGGAGTGGGTTTGGGACTGGCGGAGTGGGTTTGGGTCTGGCGGAGTGGGTTTGGGTCAGGCGGAGTGGGTTTGTGTCTGGCGAAGTGGGTTTGGGGTTTGGCGGAGTGGGTTAGGGTCTGGCGGAGTGGGTTTCGGGCTGACGGAGTGGGTTTGGGTCTGGCGGAGTGTGTTTTGGTCTGGCGGAGTGGGTTCGGGTCTGGCGGAGTGGGTTTGGGACTGGCGGAGTGGGTTTGGGTCTGGCGGAGTGGGTTTGGGTCTGTACGAGTGGGTTCGGGTCTTGCGGAGTGGATTGGGGTCTGGCGGAGTGTGTTCGGGTTTGGCGGAGTGGGTTTGGGTCTGGCGGAGTTGGTTTAGGTCTGGCGGAGTGGGTTTGGGTCTGGCGGAGTGGGTTTGGGTCTGGCGCAGTGGGTTTGGGACTGGCGGAGTGGGTTTGGGTCTGGCGGAGTGGTTTTGGGTCAGGCGGAGTGGGTTTGTGTCTGGCGAAGTGGGTTTGGGGTTTGGCGGAGTGGGTTAGGGTCTGGCGGAGTGGGTTTCGGGCTGACGGAGTGGGTTTGGGTCTGGCGGAGTGTGTTTTGGTCTGGCGGAGTGGGTTTGTGTCTGGCGGAGTGGGTTTGGGACTGGCGGAGTGGGTTTGGGTCTGGCGGAGTGGGTTTGGGTCTGGCGGAGTGGGTTTGGGTCTGGCGGAGTGGGTTTGTGTGTGGCGGAGTGGGTTTGGGTCTGGCGGAGTGGGTTTGGGTCAGGCGGAGTGGGTTTGGGGTCTAGCGGAGTGGGTTGGGGTCTGGCGGAGTGTGTTCGGGTGTGGCGGAGTGTGTTCGGGTCTGGCGGAGTGGGTTCGGGTCTGGCGGAGTGGGTTCGGGGCTAGCGGAGTGGGTTGTAGTCTGGCGGAGTGGGTTCGGATCTGGCGGAGTGGGTTGGGGTCTGGCGGAGTGGGTTGTGGTCTGGCGGAGTGGGTTTGGGTCTGGCGGAGTTTGTTTGGGTCTGGCGGAGTGGGTTTGGGTCTGGCGGAGTTGGTTTGTGTCTGGTGGAGTGGGTTTGGGTCTGGCGGAGTGGGTTTGGGTCTGGCGGAGTGGGTTTGGGTCTGGCAGAGTGTGTTAGGGTCTGGCGGAGTGGGTTTGGGTCTGGCGGAGTGGCTTCGGGTCTGGCGGAGTGGGTTGGGGTCTGGCGGAGTGGGTTTGGGTCTGGCGGAATAGGTTCGGGTCTGGCGGAGAGGGTTCGGATCTGGCGGAGTGGGTTGGGGTCTGGCGGAGTGGGTTCGGGTCTGGCGGAGTGGGTTTCGTTCTGGCGGAGTGAGTTGGGGTCTGGATGAGTGGGCTTGGGTCTTGCGGAGTGGGTTTGGGGCTGGCGGAGTTGGTTTGGGTCTGGCGGAGTGGGTTGGGGTCTGTCCGAGTGAGTTCGGGTCTGGCGGAGTGGGTTGGAGTCTGGCGGAGTGGGCTCGGGACTGGCGGAGTGGGTTTGGGTCTGGCGGAGTTGGTTTAGGTCTGGCGGAGTGGTTTGGGGTCTGTCGGAGTGGGTTGGGGTCTGGCGGAGTGGGTTGGGGTCTGGCGGACTGGGTTCGGCTCTGGCGGAGTGGGTTCGGGTCTGTACGAGTGGGTTCGGGACTGGCGGAGTGGGTTGGGGTCTGGCGGAGTGGGTTCGGGTTTGGCGGAGTGGGTTTGGGTCTGGCGGAGTTGGTTTAGGTCTGGCGGAGTGTGTTTGGGTCTGGCGGAGTGGGTTTCGGTCTGCCGGAGTGGGTTTGGGGTCTGGCGGAGTGGGTTAGGGTCTGGCGGAGTGGGTTCGGGTCTGGCGGAGTGGGTTCGGGTCTGGCGGAGTGGGTTCGGGTTTGGCGGAGTGGGTTCGTGTGTGGCGGAGTGGGTTGGGGACTGGCGGAGTGGGTTGGGGTCTGTCCGAGTGGGTCCGGGTCTGGCGGAGTGGGTCGGGGTCTGGCGGTGTGGGATCGGGTTTGGCGGGGAGGGTTCGGGTCTGGCGGAGTGGGTTTGGTTCTGGCGGAGTGAGTTGGGGTCTGGCGGAGTGGGTTTGGGTCTGGCGGAGTGGGTTTGGGTCTGGCGGAGTGGGTTTGGGTCTGGCGGAGTGGGTTTGGGTCAGGCGGAGTGGGTTTGTGTCTGGCGAAGTGGGTTTGGGGGCTGGCGGAGTGGGTTAGGGTCTGGCGGAGTGGGTTTCGGGCTGGCGGAGTGGGTTTGGGTCTGGCGGAGTGTGTTTAGGTCTGGCGGAGTGGGTTTGGGTCTGGCGGAGTGGGTTTGGGACTGGCGGAGTGGGTTTGGGTCTGGCGGAGTGGGTTTGGGTGAGGCGGAGTGGGTTTGTGTCTGGCGAAGTGGGTTTGGGGTCTGGCGGAGTGGGTTAGGGTCTGGCGGAGTGGGTATCGGGCTGACGGAGTGGGTTTGGGGTCTGGCGGAGTGGGTTCGGGTCTGGCGGAGTGGGTTCGGGTCTAGCGGAGTGGGTTGGGGTCTGGCGGAGTGGGTTCGGATCTGGCGGAGTGGGTTGGGGTCTGGCGGAGTGGGTTGTGGTCTGGCGGAGTGGGGTCGGGTGTGGCGGAGTGGGTTCGGGTGTGGCGGAGTTGGTTTGGTTCTGGCGGAGTGAGTTTGGGTCTGGCGGAGTGGGTTTGGGTCTGGCGGAGTTGGTTTAGGTCTGGCGGAGTGGGTTTGGGTCTGGCGGAGTGGGTTTGGGTCTGGCGGAATAGGTTCGGGGCTGGCGGAGTGGGTTCGGATCTGGCGGAGTGGGTTGGGGTCTGGCGGAGTGGGTTTGGGTCTGGCGGAGTGGGTTTGGGACTGGCGGAGTGGGTTTGGGTCTGGCGGAGTGGGTTTGGGTCAGGCGGAGTGGGTTTGTGTCTGGCGAAGTGGGTTTGGGGTTTGGCGGAGTGGGTTAGGGTCTGGCGGAGTGGGTTTCGGGCTGACGGAGTGGGTTTGGGTCTGGCGGAGTGTGTTTTGGTCTGGCGGAGTGGGTTTGTGTCTGGCGGAGTGGGTTTGGGACTGGCGGAGTGGGTTTGGGTCTGGCGGAGTGGGTTTGGTTCTGGCGGAGTGGGTTTGGGTCTGGCGGAGTGGGTTTGTGTGTGGCGGAGTGGGTTTGGGTCTGGCGGAGTGGGTTTGGGTCAGGCGGAGTGGGTTTGGGATCTAGCGGAGTGGGTTGGGGTCTGGCGGAGTGTGTTCGGGTGTGGCGGAGTGTGTTCGGGTCTGGCGGAGTGGGTTCGGGTCTGGCGGAGTGGGTTCTGGGCTAGCGGAGTGGGTTGGGGTCTGGCGGAGTGGGTTCGGATCTGGCGGAGTGGGTTGGGGTCTGGCGGAGTGGGTTGTGGTCTGGCGGAGTGGGTTTGGGTCTGGCGGAGTTTGTTTGGGTCTGGCGGAGTGGGTTTGGGTCTGGCGGAGTTGGTTTGTGTCTGGTGGAGTGGGTTTGGGTCTGGCGGAGTGGGTTTGGGTCTGGCGGAGTGGGTTTGGGTCTGGCAGAGTGTGTTAGGGTCTGGCGGAGTGGGTTTGGGTCTGGCGGAGTGGCTTCGGGTCTGGCGGAGTGGGTTGGGGTCTGGCGGAGTGGGTTTGGCTCTGGCGGAATAGGTTCGGGTCTGGCGGAGTGGGTTCGGATCTGGCGGAGTGGGTTGGGGTCTGGCGGAGTGGGTTTGGGTCTGGCGGAGTGGGTTTCGTTCTGGCGGAGTGAGTTGGGGTCTGGCGGAGTGGGTTTGGGACTGGCGGAGTGGGTTTGGGTCTGGCGGAGAGGGTTTGGGTCTGGCGGAGAGGGTTTGGGTCTGGCGGAGTGGGTTTGGGTCTGGCGGAGTGGGTTTGTGTCTGGCGAAGTGAGTTTGGGTCTGGATGAGTGGGTTTGGGTCTTGCGGAGTGGGTTTGGGGCTGGCGGAGTTGGTTTGGGTCTGGCGGAGTGGGTTGGGGTCTGTCCGAGTGAGTTCGGGTCTGGCGGAGTGGGTTGGAGTCTGGCGGAGTGGGCTCGGGACTGGCGGAGTGGGTTTGGGTCTGGCGGAGTTGGTTTAGGTCTGGCGGAGTGGGTTCGGGTCTGTCGGAGTGGGTTGGGGTCTGGCGGAGTGGGTTGGGGTCTGGCGGAGTGGGTTCGGCTCTGGCGGAGTGGGTTCGGGTCTGTACGAGTGGGTTCGGGTCTGGCGGAGTGGGTTGGGGTCTGGCGGAGTGGGTTCGGGTTTGGCGGAGTGGGTTTGGGTCTGGCGGAGTTGGTTTAGGTCTGGCGGAGTGGGTTTGGGTCTGGCGGAGTGGGTTTGGGTCTGGCGGAGTGGGTTTGGGTCTGGCGGAGTGGGTTTCGGGCTGACGGAGTGGGTTTGGGTCTGGCGGAGTGTGTTTTGGTCTGGCGGAGTGGGTTTGTGTCTGGCGGAGTGGGTTTGGGACTGGCGGAGTGGGTTTGGGTCTGGCGGAGTGGGTTTGGGTCTGGCGGAGTGGGTTTGGGTCTGGCGGAGTGGGTTTGTGTGTGGCGGAGTGGGTTTGGGTCTGGCGGAGTGGGTTTGGGTCAGGCGGAGTGGGTTTGGGGTCTAGCGGAGTGGGTTGGGGTCTGGCGGAGTGTGTTCGGGTGTGGCGGAGTATGTTCTGGTCTGGCGGAGTGGGTTCGGGTCTGGCGGAGTGGGTTTGGGTCTAGCGGAGTGGGTTGGGGTCTGGCGGAGTGGGTTCGGATCTGGCGGAGTGGGTTGGGGTCTGGTGGAGTGGGTTGTGGTCTGGCGGAGTGGGGTCGGGTGTGGCGGAGTGGGTTCGGGTGTGGCGGAGTTGGTTTGGTTCTGGCGGAGTGAGTTTGGGTCTGGCGGAGTGGGTTTGGGTCTGGCGGAGTTGGTTTAGGTCTGGCGGAGTGGGTTTGGGTCTGGCGGAGTGGGTTTGGGTCTGGCGGAATAGGTTCGGGGCTGGCGGAGTGGGTTCGGATCTGGCGGAGTGGGTTGGGGTCTGGCGGAGTGGGTTCGGGTCTGGCGGAGTGGGTTTCGTTCTGGCGGAGTGAGTTGGGGTCTGGCGGAGTGGGTTTGGGTCTGGCGGAGTGGGTTTGGGTCTGGCGGAGTAGGTTTGGGTCTGGCGGAGTGGGTTTGGGTCTGGCGGAGTGGGTTTGGGTCAGGCGGAGTGGGTTTGTGTCTGGCGAAGTGGGTTTGGGGTCTGGCGGAGTGGGTTAGGGTCTGGCGGAGTGGGTTTCGGGCTGGCGGAGTGGGTTTGGGTCTGGCGGAGTGTGTTTAGGTCTGGCGGAGTGGGTTTGGGTCTGGCGGAGTGGGTTTTGGACTGGCGGAGTGGGTTTGGGTCAGGCGGAGTGGGTTTGTGTCTGGCAAAGTGGGTTTGGGGTCTGGCGGAGTGGGTTAGGGTCTGGCGGAGTGGGTTTTGGGCTGGCGGAGTGGGTTTGGGTCTGGCGGAGTGTGTTTAGGTCTGGCGGAGTGGGTTTGGGTCTGGCGGAGTGGGTTTGGGACTGGCGGAGTGGGTTTCGGTCTGGCGGAGTGGGTTTGGGTCAGGCGGAGTGGGTTTGTGTCTGGCGAAGTGGGTTTGGGGTTTGGCGGAGTGGGTTAGGGTCTGGCGGAGTGGGTTTCGGGCTGACGGAGTGGGTTTGGGTCTGGCGGAGTGTGTTTTGGTCTCGCGGAGTGGGTTTGTGTCTGGCGGAGTGGGTTTGGGACTGGCGGAGTGGGTTTGGGTCTGGCGGAGTGGGTTTGGGTCTGGCGGAGTGGGTTTGGGTCTGGCGGAGTGGGTTTGTGTGTGGCGGAGTGGGTTTGGGTCTGGCGGAGTGGGTTTGGGTCAGGCGGAGTGGGTTTGGGGTCTAGCGGAGTGGGTTGGGGTCTGGCGGAGTGTGTTCGGGTGTGGCGGAGTGTGTTCGGGTCTGGCGGAGTGGGTTCGGGTCTGGCGGAGTGGGTTCGGGTCTAGCGGAGTGGGTTGGGGTCTGGTGGAGTGGGTTCGGATCTGGCGGAGTGGGTTGGGGTCTGGCGGAGTGGGTTGTGGTCTGGCGGAGTGTGGTCGGGTGTGGCGGAGTGGGATCGGGTGTGGCGGAGTTGGTTTGGTTCTGGCGGAGTGAGTTTGGGTCTGGCGGAGTGGGTTTGGGTCTGGCGGAGTTGGCTTAGGTCTGGCGGAGTGGGTTTGGGTCTGTCGGAGTGGGTTTGTGTCGGGCGGAATAGGTTCGGGGCTGGCGGAGTGGGTTGGGGTCTGGCGGAGTGGGTTCGGGTCTGGCGGAGTGGGTTTTGTTCTGGCGGAGTGAGTTGGGGTCTGGCGGAGTGGGTTTGGGTCTGGCGGAGTGGGTTTGGGTCTGGCGGAGTGGGTTTTGGTCTGGCGGAGTGGGTTTCGTTCTGGCGGAGTGCGTTGGGGTCTGGCGGAGTGCGTTTGGGTCTTGCGGAGTGGGTTTGGGGCTGGCGGAGTGGGTTTGGATCTGGCGGAGTGTGTTTAGGACTGGCGGAGTGGGTTTGGGTCTGGCGGAGTGGGTTTGGGTCTGGCGGAGTGGGTTTGTGTGTGGCGGAGTGGGTTTGGGTCTGGCGGAGTGGGTTTGGGTCTGGCGGAGTGGGTTTGGGGTTTGGCGGAGTGGGTTTGGGTCTGGCGGAGTGGGTTTGGGTCTGGCGGAGTGGGTTTGGGTCTGGCGGAGTTGGCTTAGGTCTGGCGGAGTGGGTTTGGGTCTGTCGGAGTGGGTTTGTGTCTGGCGGAATAGGTTCGGGGCTGGCGGAGTGGGTTGGGGTCTGGCGGAGTGGGTTCGGGTCTGGCGGAGTGGGTTTTGTTCTGGCGGAGTGAGTTGGGGTCTGGCGGAGTGGGTTTGGGTCTGGCGGAGTGGGTTTGGGTCTGGCGGAGTGGGTTTTGGTCTGGCGGAGTGGGTTTCGTTCTGGCGGAGTGCGTTGGGGTCTGGCGGAGTGCGTTTGGGTCTTGCGGAGTGGGTTTGGGGCTGGCGGAGTGGGTTTGGATCTGGCGGAGTGTGTTTAGGACTGGCGGAGTGGGTTTGGGTCTGGCGGAGTGGGTTTGGGTCTGGCGGAGTGGGTTTGTGTGTGGCGGAGTGGGTTTGGGTCTGGCGGAGTGGGTTTGGGTCTGGCGGAGTGGGTTTGGGGTCTGGCGGAGTGGGTTTGGGTCTGGCGGAGTGGGTTTGGGTCTGGCGGAGTGGGTTCGGGTCTGGCGGAGTGGGTTTGGGTCTGGATGAGTGGGTTTGGGTCTGGCGGAGTGGGTTTGGGTCTGGCGGAGTGGGTTTGGGTCTGGCGGAGTTGGTTTGGGTCTGGCGGAGTGGGTTTGGGTCTGGCGGAGTTGGTTTGGGTCTGGCGGGGTGGGTTTGGGGTCTGGCGGAGTGGGTTTGGGTCTGGCGGAGTGGGTGTGGAACTGGCAGAGTGGGTTTGGGACTGGCGGAGTGGGTTTGGGTCTGGCGGAGTGGGTTTGCGTCTGGCGGAGTGGGTTTGGGTCTGGCGGAGTGGGTTTGTGTGTGGCGGAGTGGGTTTGGGTCTGGCGGAGTGGGTTTGGGTCAGGCGGAGTGGGTTTGGGGCTAGCGGAGTGTGTTCGGGTCTGGCGGAGTATGTTCTGGTCTGGCGGAGTGGGTTCGGGTCTGGCGGAGTGGGTTCGGGTCTAGCGGAGTGGGTTGGGGTCTGGCGGAGTGGGTTCGGATCTGGCGGAGTGGGTTGGGGTCTGGCGGAGTGGGTTGTGGTCTGGCGGAGTGGGGTCGGGTGTGGCGGAGTGGGTTCGGGTGTGGCGGAGTTGGTTTGGTTCTGGCGGAGTGGGTTTGGGTCTGGCGGAGTTGGTTTAGGTCTGGCGGAGTGGTTTTGGGTCTGGCGGAGTGGGTTTGGGTCTGGCGGAGTGGGTTTGGGTCTGGCGGAGTGGGTTTGGGTCTGGCGGAGTGGGTTTGGGTCTGGCGGAGTGGGAGTCGGTCTGGCGGAGTGGGTTTGGGTCAGGCGGAGTGGGTTTGTGTCTGGCGAAGTGGGTTTGGGGTCTGGCGGAGTGGGTTAGGGTCTGGCGGAGTGGGTTTCGGGCTGGCGGAGTGGGTTTGGGTCTGGCGGAGTGTGTTTAGGACTGGCGGAGTGGGTTTGGGTCTGGCGGAGTGGGTTTGGGTCTGGCGGAGTTGGTTTGGGTCTGGCGGGGTGGGTTTGGGGTCTGGCGGAGTGGGTTTGGGTCTGGCGGAGTGGGTTTGGAACTGGCAGAGTGGGTTTGGGACTGGCGGAGTGGGTTTGGGTCTGGCGGAGTGGGTTTGCGTCTGGCGGAGTGGGTTTGGGTCTGGCGGAGTGGGTTTGTGTGTGGCGGAGTGGGTTTGGGTCTGGCGGAGTGGGTTTGGGTCAGGCGGAGTGGGTTTGGGGCTAGCGGAGTGTGTTCGGGTCTGGCGGAGTATGTTCTGGTCTGGCGGAGTGGGTTCGGGTCTGGCGGAGTGGGTTCGGGTCTAGCGGAGTGGGTTGGGGTCTGGCGGAGTGGGTTCGGATCTGGCGGAGTGGGTTGGGGTCTGGCGGAGTGGGTTGTGGTCTGGCGGAGTGGGGTCGGGTGTGGCGGAGTGGGTTCGGGTGTGGCGGAGTTGGTTTGGTTCTGGCGGAGTGGGTTTGGGTCTGGCGGAGTTGGTTTAGGTCTGGCGGAGTGGTTTTGGGTCTGGCGGAGTGGGTTTGGGTCTGGCGGAGTGGGTTTGGGTCTGGCGGAGTGGGTTTGGGTCTGGCGGAGTGGGTTTGGGTCTGGCGGAGTGGGAGTCGGTCTGGCGGAGTGGGTTTGGGTCAGGCGGAGTGGGTTTGTGTCTGGCGAAGTGGGTTTGGGGTCTGGCGGAGTGGGTTAGGGTCTGGCGGAGTGGGTTTCGGGCTGGCGGAGTGGGTTTGGGTCTGGCGGAGTGTGTTTAGGACTGGCGGAGTGGGTTTGGGTCTGGCGGAGTGGGTTTGGGACTGGCGGAGTGGGTTTGGGTCTGGCGGAGTGTGTTTGGGGTCTAGCGGAGTGGGTTGGGGTCTGGCGGAGTGTGTTCGGGTGTGGCGGAGTGTGTTCGGGTCTGGCGGAGTGGGTTCGAGTCTGGCGGAGTGGGTTCGGGTCTAGCGGAGTGGGTTGGGGTCTGGCGGAGTGGGTTCGGATCTGGCGGAGTGGGTTGGAGTCTGGCGGAGTGGGTTGTCGTCTGGCAGAGTGGGGTCGGGAGTGGCGGAGTGGGTTCGGGTGTGGCGGAGTTGGTTTGGTTCTGGCGGAGTGAGTTTGGGTCTGGCGGAGTGGGTTTGGGTCTGGCGGAGTTGGCTTAGGTCTGGCGGAGTGGGTTCGGGTCTGGCGGAGTGGGTTTGGGTCTGACGGATTGGGTTAGGGTCTGGCGGAGTGGGTTTGTGGTCTGGCGGAGTGGGTTTGGGACTGGCGGAGTGGGTTAGGGTCTGGCGGAGTGGGTTTTAGTTTGGCGGAGTGGGTTTGGGTCTGGCGGAATAGGTTTGGGTCTGGTGGAGTGGATTCGGGTCTGGTGGAGTGGGTTTGGTGTCTGGCGGAGTGGGTTTGGGTCTGGCGAAGTGGGTTTGGGTCTGGCGGAGTGGGTTCGGGTCTGGCTGAGTGGGTTTTGTTCTGGCGGACTGGGTTTGGGTCTGGCGGAGTGGGTTTGGGGTCTGGCGGAGTGGATTCGGGTCTGGTGGAGTGTGTTCGGGTCTGGCGGATTGGGTTGGGGTCTGGCGGAGTGGGTTGGGGTCTGGCGGAGTGGGTTTGGGTCTGGCCGAGTGGGTTTGGGTCTGGCGGAGTGGGTTTGGGTCTGGCGGAGTGTGTTTGGGTTTGGCGGAGTGGGTTTGCGCCTGGCGGAGTGGGTTTGGTCTAGCGGAGTGGGTTTGGGGTCTGGCGGAGTGGGTTTGGGTCTGGCGGAGTGGGTTTGGGGTCTGGCGGAGTGGGTTTGGGGTCTGGCGGTGTGGGTTTGGGTCTGGCGGAGTGGGTTTGGCTCTGGCGGAGTGGGTTTGGGTCTGGCGGAGTGGGTTTGGCCCTGGCGGAGTGGGTTTGTGTCTGGCGGAGTAAGTTTGGGTCTGGCGGAGTGGGTTTGGGTCTGGCAGAGTGGGTTTGGCTCTGGCGGAGTAAGTTTGGGTCTGGCGGAGTGGGTTCGGGTCTGGCGGAGTGGGTTTGGGTCTGGCGGAGTGGGTTTGGGTCTGGCGGAGTGGGTTTGGGTCTGGCGGAGTGGGTTTGGCTCTGGCGGAGTGGGTTTGGGTCTGGCGGAGTGGGTTTGGGTCTGGCGGAGTGGGTTTGGGTCTGGCGGAGTAGGGTTGGGTCTGGCGGAGTGGGTTTGGGTCTGGCGGAGTGGGTTTGGGTCTGGCTGACTTGGTTCGGGTCTGGCGGAGTGGGTTTGGGTGTGGCGGAGTGGGTTTGGGTCTGTCGGAGTGGGTTCGGGTCTGGCGGAGTGGGTTTGGGTCTGGCGGAGTGGGTTTGGGTGTGGCGGAGTGGGTTTGGGTGTGGCGGAGTGGGTTTGGGTCTGGCGGAGTGGGTTTGGCTCTGGCGGAGTGGGTTTGGGTCTGGCGGAGTGGGTTTGGGTTTGGCGGAGTGGGTTCGGGTCTGGCGGAGTGGGTTTGGGTCTGGCGGAGTAGGTTTGGGTCTGGCGGAGTGGGTTTGGGTCTGGCGGAGTGGGTTTGGGTCTGGCTGACTTGGTTCGGGTCTGGCGGAGTGGGTTTGGGTGTGGCGGAGTGGGTTTGGGTCTGTCGGAGTGGGTTCGGGTCTGGCGGAGTGGGTTCGGATCTGCCGGAGTGGGTTCGGGTCTGGCGGAGTGGGTTTGGGTCTGGCGGAGTGGGTTGTGGTCTGGCGGACTGGGTTTGGGTCTGGCGGAGTGGGTTCGGGTCTGGCGGAGTGGGTTTGTGTCTGGCGGAGTGGGTTTGGGGCTGGCGGAATGGGTTTGGGTCTGGCGGAGTGGGTTCGGGTCTGGCGGAGTGGGTTCGGATCTGTTGGAGTGGGTTCGGGTCTGGCGGAGTGGGTTGTGGTCTGGCGGAGTGGGTTTGGGTCTGGCGGAGTGGGTTTGGGTCTGGGGGATTGCGTTTGGGTCTGGCGGAGTGGGTTCGGGTCTGGCGGACTGGGTTGGGGTCTGGCGGAGTGGGTTTGGGTCTGGCGGAGTGGGTTGGGGTCTGGCGGAGTGGGTTTGGGTCTGGCGGAGTGGGTTCGGGTGTGGCGGAGTGGTTTCGGGTCTGGCGGAGTGGGTTCGGGGTCTGGCGGAGTGGCTTTGTGTCTGGCGGAGTGGGTTTGGGTCTGGCGGAGTGGGTTTGCGTCTGGCGGAGTGGGTTCGCGTCTGGCAGAGTGGGTTTGGGTCTGGTGGAGTGTGTTCGGGTCTGGCGGAGTGGGTTTGGGTCTGGCGGAGTGGGTTTGGGTCTGGCGGAGTGGGTTGGGGTCTGGCGTGGTGGGTTCGGGTCTGGCGGAGTGGGTTCGAGTCTGGCGGAGTGGGTTCGGGTCTGGCGGAGTGGGTTTGGGTCTGGCGGAGTGGGTTAGCGTCTGGCGGAGTGGGTTCGGGTCTGGCGGAGTGGGTTCGGGTCTGGCGGAGTGGGTTTGGGTCTGGCGGAGTGGGTTTGGGTCTGGCGGAGTGGGTTTGGGTCCGGCGGAGTGGGTTTGGGTCCGGCGGAGTGGGTTCGGGTCTGGCTGAGTGGGTTCGGGTCTGGCGGAGTGGGTTCGGGACTGGCGGAGTGGGTTCGGGTCTGGCGGAGTGGGTTTGGGACTGGCGGAGTGGGTTCGGGTCTGGCGGAGTGGCTTCGGCTCTGGCGGAGTGGGTTTGTGTCTGGCGGAGTGGGTTGGGGTCTGGCGGAGTGGGTTTGGGTCTGGCCGAGTGGGTTTGGGTCTGGCGGAGTGGGTTTGGGTCTGGCGGAGTGGGTTTGGGGTCTGGCGGAGTGGGTTAGGGTCTGGCAGAGTGGGTTTGGGTCTGGCGGAGTGGGTTTGGGTCTGGCGGTGTGGGTTTAGGTCGGGCGGAGTTGGTTTGGGAATGGCGTAGTGGGTTCGGGTCTGGCGGAGTGGGTTCGGATCTGCCGGAGTGGGTTCGGGTCTGGCGGAGTGGGTTTGGGTCTGGCGGAGTGGGTTGTGGTCTGGCGGACTGGGTTTGGGTCTGGCGGAGTGGGTTCGGGTCTGGCGGAGTGGGTTTGTGTCTGGCGGAGTGGGTTTGGGGCTGGCGGAATGGGTTTGGGTCTGGCGGAGTGGGTTCGTGTCTGCCGGAGTGGGTTCGGGTCTGTTGGAGTGGGTTCGGGTCTGGCGGAGTGGGTTGTGGTCTGGCGGAGTGGGGTCGGGTCTGGCGGCGTGGGTTAGGGTCTGGCGGAGTGGGTTTGGGTCTGGCGGAGTGGGTTTGGGTCTGGCTGACTTGGTTCGGGTCTGGCGGAGTGGGTTTGGGTGTGGCGGAGTGGGTTTGGGTCTGTCGGAGTGGGTTCGGGTCTGGCGGAGTGGGTTTGGGTCTGGCGGAGTGGGTTTGGGTGTGGCGGAGTGGGTTTGGGTGTGGCGGAGTGGGTTTGGGTCTGGCGGAGTGGGTTTGGCTCTGGCGGAGTGGGTTTGGGTCTGGCGGAGTGGGTTTGGGTTTGGCGGAGTGGGTTCGGGTCTGGCGGAGTGGGTTTGGGTCTGGCGGAGTAGGTTTGGGTCTGGCGGAGTGGGTTTGGGTCTGGCGGAGTGGGTTTGGGTCTGGCTGACTTGGTTCGGGTCTGGCGGAGTGGGTTTGGGTGTGGCGGAGTGGGTTTGGGTCTGTCGGAGTGGGTTCGGGTCTGGCGGAGTGGGTTCGGATCTGCCGGAGTGGGTTCGGGTCTGGCGGAGTGGGTTTGGGTCTGGCGGAGTGGGTTGTGGTCTGGCGGACTGGGTTTGGGTCTGGCGGAGTGGGTTCGGGTCTGGCGGAGTGGGTTTGTGTCTGGCGGAGTGGGTTTGGGGCTGGCGGAATGGGTTTGGGTCTGGCGGAGTGGGTTCGGGTCTGGCGGAGTGGGTTCGGGTCTGTTGGAGTGGGTTCGGGTCTGGCGGAGTGGGTTGTGGTCTGGCGGAGTGGGTTTGGGTCTGGCGGAGTGGGTTTGGGTCTGGGGGATTGCGTTTGGGTCTGGCGGAGTGGGTTCGGGTCTGGCGGACTGGGTTGGGGTCTGGCGGAGTGGGTTTGGGTCTGGCGGAGTGGGTTGGGGTCTGGCGGAGTGGGTTTGGGTCTGGCGGAGTGGGTTCGGGTGTGGCGGAGTGGTTTCGGGTCTGGCGGAGTGGGTTCGGGGTCTGGCGGAGTGGCTTTGTGTCTGGCGGAGTGGGTTTGGGTCTGGCGGAGTGGGTTTGCGTCTGGCGGAGTGGGTTCGCGTCTGGCAGAGTGGGTTTGGGTCTGGTGGAGTGTGTTCGGGTCTGGCGGAGTGGGTTTGGGTCTGGCGGAGTGGGTTGGGGTCTGGCGGAGTGGGTTGGGGTCTGGCGTGGTGGGTTCGGGTCTGGCGGAGTGGGTTCGAGTCTGGCGGAGTGGGTTCGGGTCTGGCGGAGTGGGTTTGGGTCTGGCGGAGTGGGTTAGCGTCTGGCGGAGTGGGTTCGGGTCTGGCGGAGTGGGTTCGGGTCTGGCGGAGTGGGTTTGGGTCTGGCGGAGTGGGTTTGGGTCTGGCGGAGTGGGTTTGGGTCCGGCGGAGTGGGTTTGGGTCCGGCGGAGTGGGTTCGGGTCTGGCTGAGTGGGTTCGGGTCTGGCGGAGTGGGTTCGGGACTGGCGGAGTGGGTTCGGGTCTGGCGGAGTGGGTTTGGGACTGGCGGAGTGGGTTCGGGTCTGGCGGAGTGGCTTCGGCTCTGGCGGAGTGGGTTTGTGTCTGGCGGAGTGGGTTGGGGTCTGGCGGAGTGGGTTTGGGTCTGGCCGAGTGGGTTTGGGTCTGGCGGAGTGGGTTTGGGTCTGGCGGAGTGGGTTTGGGGTCTGGCGGAGTGGGTTAGGGTCTGGCAGAGTGGGTTTGGGTCTGGCGGAGTGGGTTTGGGTCTGGCGGTGTGGGTTTAGGTCGGGCGGAGTTGGTTTGGGAATGGCGTAGTGGGTTCGGGTCTGGCGGAGTGGGTTCGGATCTGCCGGAGTGGGTTCGGGTCTGGCGGAGTGGGTTTGGGTCTGGCGGAGTGGGTTGTGGTCTGGCGGACTGGGTTTGGGTCTGGCGGAGTGGGTTCGGGTCTGGCGGAGTGGGTTTGTGTCTGGCGGAGTGGGTTTGGGGCTGGCGGAATGGGTTTGGGTCTGGCGGAGTGGGTTCGTGTCTGCCGGAGTGGGTTTGGGTCTGTTGGAGTGGGTTCGGGTCTGGCGGAGTGGGTTGTGGTCTGGCGGAGTGGGTTCGGGTCTGGCGGCGTGGGTTCGGGTCTGGCGGAGTGGGTTTGGGTCTGGCGGAGTGGGTTTGGGGTGGGCGGAGTGGGTTGGGGTCTGCCGGAGTGGGTTGGGGTCTGGCGGAGTGGGTTCGGGTCTGGCGGAGTGGGTTTGGGTCTGGCGGAGTGGGTTCAGGTCTGTCGGTGTGGGTTTGGGTCTGGCGGAGTGGGTTGGGGTCTGGCGGAGTGGGTTTGGGTCTGGCGGAGTGGGTTTGCGTCTGGGGGAGTGGGTTTGGGTCTGGCGGAGTGGGTTCGGGTCTGGCGGACTGGGTTGGGGTCTGGCGGAGTGGGTTTGGGTCTGGCGGAGTGGGTTGGGGTCGGGCGGAGTGGGTTTGGGTCTGGCGGAGTGGGTTCGGGTCTGGCGGAGTGGTTTTGGGTCTGGCGGAGTGGGTTCGCGTCTGGCGGAGTGGGTTTGGGTCTGGCGGAGTGTGTTCGGGTCTGGCGGAGTGGGTTGGGGTCTGGCGGAGTGGGTTTGGGTCTGGCCGAGTGGGTTCGGGTCTGGCGGAGTGGGTTTGGGTCTGGCGGAGTGGGTTTGGGGTCTGGCGGAGTGGGTTAGGGTCTGGCGGAGTGGGTTTGGGTCTGGCGGAGTGGGTTTGGGTCTGGCGGTGTGGGTTTCGGTCGGGCGGAGTTGGTTTGGGAATGGCGTAGTGGGTTCGGGTCTGGCGGAGTGGGTTCGGATCTGCCGGAGTGGGTTCGGGTCTGGCGGAGTGGGTTTGGGTCTGGCGGAGTGGGTTGTGGTCTGGCGGACTGGGTTTGAGTCTGGCGGAGTGGGTTCGGGTCTGGCGGAGTGGGTTTGTGTCTGGCGGAGTGGGTTTGGGGCTGGCGGAATGGGTTTGGGTCTGGCGGAGTGGGTTCGGGTCTGCCGGAGTGGGTTCGGGTCTGTTGGAGTGGGTTCGGGTCTGGCGGAGTGGGTTGTGGTCTGGCGGAGTGGGTTCGGGTCTGGCGGCGTGGGTTCGGGTCTGGCGGAGTGGGTTTGGGTCTGGCGGAGTGGGTTTGGGGCGGGCGGAGTGGGTTGGGGTCTGCCGGAGTGGGTTGGGGTCTGGCGGAGTGGGTTCGGGTCTGGCGGAGTGGGTTTGGGTCTGGCGGAGTGGGTTCAGGTCTGTCGGTGTGGGTTTGGGTCTGGCGGAGTGGGTTGGGGTCTGGCGGAGTGGGTTTGGGTCTGGCGGAGTGGGTTTGGGTCTGGGGGAGTGGGTTTGGGTCTGGCGGAGTGGGTTCGGGTCTGGCGGACTGGGTTGGGGTCTGGCGGAGTGGGTTTGGTCTGGCGGAGTGGGTTGGGGTCTGGCGGAGTGGGTTTGGGTCTGGCGGAGTGGGTTTGGTTCTGGCGGAGTGGTTTCGGGTCTGGCGGAGTGGGTTCGGGGTCTGGCGGAGTGGCTTTGTGTCTGGCGGAGTGGGTTTGGGTCTGGCGGAGTGGGTTTGGGTCTGGCGGAGTGGGTTCGCGTCTGGCGGAGTGGGTTTGGGTCTGGCGGAGTGGGTTCGCGTCTGGCGGAGTGGGTTTGGGGTCTGGCGGAGTGGGTTTGGGTCTGGCGGAGTGGGTTTGGGGTCTGGCGGAGTGGATTCGGGTCTGGTGGAGTGTGTTCTGGTCTGGCGGAGTGGGTTGGGGTCTGGCGGAGTGGGTTTGTGTCTGGCGGAGTGGGTTTGGGTCTGGCGGAGTGGGCTAGGGTCTGGCGGAGTGGGTTCGCGTCTGGCGGAGTGGGTTTGGGTCTGGCGGAGTGTGTTCGGGTCTGGCAGAGTGGGTTCGGGTCTGGCGGAGTGGGTTTGGGTCTGGCGGAGTGGGTTTGGGTCTGGCGGAGTGGGTTTGGGTCTGGCGGAGTGGGTTGGGGTCTGGCGGAGTGGGTTTGGGTCTGGGGGAGTGGGTTTGGGTCTGGCGGAGTGAGTTTAGGTCTGGCGGAGTGGTTTCGGGTCTGGCGGAGTGGGTTCGGGGTCTGGCGGAGTGGCTTTGTGTCTGGCGGAGTGGGTTTGGGTCTGGCGGAGTGGGTTTGGGTCTGGCGGAGTGGGTTCGCGTCTGGCGGAGTGGGTTTGGGTCTGGCGGAGTGGGTTCGCGTCTGGCGGAGTGGGTTTGGGGTCTGGCGGAGTGGGTTTGGGTCTGGCGGAGTGGGTTTGGGGTCTGGCGGAGTGGATTCGGGTCTGGTGGAGTGTGTTCGGGTCTGGCGGAGTGGGTTGGGGTCTGGCGGAGTGGGTTTGTGTCTGGCGGAGTGGGTTTGGGTCTGGCGGAGTGGGCTAGGGTCTGGCGGAGTGGGTTCGCGTCTGGCGGAGTGGGTTTGGGTCTGGCGGAGTGTGTTCGGGTCTGGCAGAGTGGGTTCGGGTCTGGCGGAGTGGGTTTGGGTCTGGCGGAGTGGGTTTGGGTCTGGCGGAGTGGGTTTGGGTCTGGCGGAGTGGGTTGGGGTCTGGCGGAGTGGGTTTGGGTCTGGGGGAGTGGGTTTGGGTCTGGCGGAGTGAGTTTAGGTCTGGCGGAGTGGGTTTGGGTCTGGCGGAGTGGGTTTGGGGTCTGGCGGAATGGGTTGGGGTCTGGCTGAGTGGGTTTGGGTCTGGCGGAGTGGGTTTGGGTCTGGCGGAGTGGGGTTGGGTCTGGCGGAGTGGGTTTTGGTCTGGCGGAGTGGGTTTGGGAATGGCGGAGTGGGTTTGGGTCTGACGGAGTGGGCTTGGGTCTGGCGGAGTGGGTTGTGGTCTGGCGGAGTGGGTTCGGGTTTGGCGGAGTGGGTTCGGGTCTGGCAGAGTGGGTTGGGGTCTGGCGTAGTGGGTTGGGGTCTGGCGGAGTGGGTTCGGGTCTGGCGGAGTGGGTTTGGGTCTGGCGGAGTGGGTTTAGGTCTGGCGGAGTGGGTTAGGGTCTGGCGGAGTGGGTTTGGGTCTGGCGGTGTGAGCTTGGGTCTGGCGGAGTGGGTTTGGGTCTGGCGGAGTGGGTTTGGGTCTGGCGGAGTGGGTTTGGGTCTGGCGGAGTTGGTTAGGGTCTGGCGGAGTGGTTTTGGGTCTGGCGGAGTGGGTTCGGGTCTGGCGGAGTGGGTTTGCGTCTGGCGGAGTGGGTTAGGGTCTGGCGGAGTGGGTTTGGGTCTGACGGAGTGGGTTTGGGTCTGGCAGAGTGGGTTAGGGTCTGGCGTAGTGGGTTCGGGTCTGGCGGAGTGGGTTCGGGTCTGGCGGAGTGGGTTCGGGTCTGGAGGAGTGGGTTTGGGTCTGGCGGAGTGGGTTTGGGTCTGGCGGAGTGGGTTTGGGTCTGGCGGAGTGGGTTTCTGTCCGGCTGAGTGGGTTTGGGTCCGCCGGAGTGGGTTTGGGTCTGGCTGAGTGGGTTGGGGTCTGGCGGAGTGGGTTTGGGTCTGGCGGAGTGGGTTCGGGTCTGGCGGAGTGGTTTCGGGTCTGGCGGAGTGGGTTCGGGGTCTGGCGGAGTGGCTTTGTGTCTGGCGGAGAGGGTTTGTGTCTGGCGGAGTGGGTTTGGGTCTGGCGGAGTGTGTTCGGGTCTGGCGGAGTGGGTTCGGGTCTGGCAGAGTGGGTTTGGGTCTGGCGGAGTGGGTTTGGGTCTGGCGTAGTGGGTTCGGGTCTGGCGGAGTGGGTTCGGGTCTGGCGGAGTGGGTTCGGGTCTGGCGGAGTGGGTTGGGGTCTGGCGGAGTGGGTTTGGGTCTGGCCGAGTGGGTTTGGGTCTGGCCGAGTGGGTTTGGGTCTGGCGGAGTGGTTTTGGGGTCTGGCGGAGTGGGTTAGGGTCTGGCGGAGTGGGTTTGGGTCTGGCGGAGTGGGTTTGGGTCTGGCGGTGTGGGTTTGGGTCGGGCGGAGTTGGTTTGGAAATGGCGTAGTGGGTTCGGGTCTGGCGGAGTGGGTTCGGATCTGCCGGAGTGGGTTCGGGTCTGGCGGAGTGGGTTTGGGTCTGGTGGAGTGGGTTGTGGTCTGGCGGACTGGGTTTGGGTCTGGCGGAGTGGGTTCGGGTCTGGCGGAGTGGGTTTGTGTCTGGCGGAGTGGGTTTGGGGCTGGCGGAATGGGTTTGGGTCTGTCAGAGTGGGTTCGGGTCTGCCGGAGTGGGTTCGGGTCTGTTGGAGTGGGTTCGGGTCTGGCGGAGTGGGTTGTGGTCTGGCGGAGTGGGTTCAGGTCTGGCGGCGTGGGTTCGGGTCTGGCGGAGTGGGTTTGGGTCTGGCGGAGTGGGTTTGGGGCGGGCGGAGTGGGTTGGGGTCTGCCGGAGTGGGTTGGGGTCTGGCGGAGTGGGTTCGGGTCTGGCGGAGTGGGTTTGGGTCTGGCGGAGTGGGTTCAGGTCTGTCGGTGTGGGTTTGGGTCTGGCCGAGTGGGTTGGGGTCTGGCGGAGTGGGTTTGGGTCTGGCGGAGTGGGTTTGGGTCTGGGGGAGTGGGTTTGGGTCTGGCGGAGTGGGTTCGGGTCTGGCGGACTGGGTTGGGGTCTGGCGGAGTGGGTTTGGGTCTGGCGGAGTGGGTTGGGGTCTGGCGGAGTGGGTTTGGGTCTGGCGGAGTGGGTTTGGTTCTGGCGGAGTGGTTTCGGGTCTGGCGGAGTGGGTTCGGGGTCTGGCGGAGTGGCTTTGTGTCTGGCGGAGTGGGTTTGGGTCTGGCGGAGTGGGTTTGGGTCTGGCGGAGTGGGTTCGCATCTGGCGGAGTGGGTTTGGGTCTGGCGGAGTGGGTTCGCGTCTGGCGGAGTGGGTTTGGGGTCTGGCGGAGTGGGTTTGGGTCTGGCGGAGTGGGTTTGGGTCTGGCGTAGTGGGTTCGGGTCTGGCGTATTGGGTTCGGGTCTGGCGGAGTGGGTTCGGGTCTGGCGGAGTGGGTTCGGGTCTGGCGGAGTGGGTTAGGGTCTGGCGGAGTGGGTTCGGGTCTGGCGGAGTGGGTTCGGGTCTGGCGGAGTGGGTTTGGGTCTGGCGGAGTGGGTTTGTGTCCGGCGGAGTGGGTTTGGGTCCGGCGGAGTGGGTTTGGGTCCGGCGGAGTGGGTTTGGGTCTGGCTGAGTGGGTTCGGGTCTGGCGGATGGGTTCGGGACCGGCGGAGTGGGTTCGGGTCTGGCGGAGTGGGTTCGGGTCTGGCGGAGTGGGTTTGGGTCTGGCGGAGTGGCTTCGGCTCTGGCGGAGTGGGTTTGGGTCTGGCGGAGTGGGTTGGGGTCTGGCGGAGTGGGTTTGGGTCTGGCCGAGTGGGTTTGGGTCTGGCGGAGTGGGTTTGGGTCTGGCGGAGTGGGTTTGGGTCGGGCGGAGTTGGTTTGGGAATGGCGTAGTGGGTTTGGGTCTGGCGGAGTGGGTTTGGGTCTGGTGGAGTGGGTTTGGGTATGGTGGAGTGGGTTTCGGTCTGGCGGAGTGGGTTTGGGTCTGGCGGAGTGGGTTTGGGTCTGGCGGAGTGGCTTCGGCTCTGGCGGAGTGGGTTTGGGTCTGGCGGAGTGGGTTTGGGTCGGGCGGAGTTGGTTTGGGAATGGCGTAGTGGGTTTGGGTCTGGCGGAGTGGGTTTGGGTCTGGTGGAGTGGGTTTGGGTATGGTGGAGTGGGTTTCGGTCTGGCGGAGTGGGTTTGGGTCTGGCGGAGTGGGTTTGGGTCTGGCGGAGTGGCTTCGGCTCTGGCGGAGTGGGTTTGGGTCTGGCGGAGTGGGTTGGGGTCTGGCGGAGTGGGTTTGGGTCTGGCCGAGTGGGTTTGGGTCTGGCGGAGTGGGTTTGGGACTGGCGGAGTGGGTTTGGGGTCTGGCGGAGTGGGTTCGGGTCTGGCGGAGTGGGTTTGGGTCTGGCGGAGTGTGTTTGGGTCTGGCGGTGTGGGTTTGGGTCGGGCGGAGTTGGTTTGGGAATGGCGTAGTGGGTTTGGGTCTGGCGGAGTGGGTTTGGGTCTGGCGGAGTGGGTTTGGGTCTGGCGGAGTGGGTTTGTGGTCTGGCGGAGAGGGTTTGAGTCTGGCGGAGTGGGTTTGGCTCTGGCGGAGTGGGTTTGGGTCTGGCGGAGTGGGTTTGGTTTTGGCGGAGTGGGTTCGGGTCTGGCGGAGTGGGTTTGGGTCTGGCGGAGTGGGTTTGGGGCGGGCGGAGTGGGTTGGGGTCTGGCGGAGTGGGTTGGGGTCTAGCGGAGTGGGTTCGGGTCTGGAGGAGTGGGTTTGGGTCTGGCGGAGTGGGTTCAGGTCTGTCGGTGTGGGTTTGGGTCTGGCGGAGTGGGTTGGGGTCTGGCGGAGTGGGTTTGGGTCTGGCGGAGTGGGTTTGGGTCCGGCGGAGTGGGTTTGGGTCTGGCTGAGTGGGTTCGGGTCTGGCGGAGTGGGTTCGGGACCGGCGGAGTGGGTTCGGGTCTGGCGGAGTGGGTTTGGGTCTGGCGGAGTGGGTTTGGGGCGGGCGGAGTGGGTTGGGGTCTGGCGGAGTGGGTTGGGGTCTGGCGGAGTGGGTTCGGGTCTCGAGGAGTGGGTTTGGGTCTGGCGGAGTGGGTTCAGGTCTGTCGGTGTGGGTTTGGGTCTGGCGGAGTGGGTTGGGGTCTGGCGGAGTGGGTTTGGGTCTGGCGGAGTGGGTTTGGGTCCGGCGGAGTGGGTTGGGGTCTGGCTGATTGGGTTCGGGTCTGGCGGAGTGGGTTCGGGACCGGCGGAGTGGGTTCGGGACCGGCGGAGTGGGTTCGGGTCTGGCGGAGTGGGTTTGGGTCTGGCGTAGTGGGTTTGGGTCTGGCGTAGTGGGTTCTGGTCTGGCGGAGTGGGTTCGGGTCTGGCGGAGTGGGTTCGGGTCTGGCGGAGTGGGTTCGGGTCTGGCGGAGTGGGTTAGGGTCTGGCGGAGTGGGTTCGGGTCTGGCGGAGTGGGTTCGGGACCGGCGGAGTGGGTTCGGGTCTGGCGGAGTGGGTTTGGGTCTGGCGGAGTGGGTTTGGGGCGGGCGGAGTGGGTTGGGGTCTGGCGGAGTGGGTTGGGGTCTGGCGGAGTGGGTTCGGGTCTGGAGGAGTGGGTTTGGGTCTGGCGGAGTGGGTTCAGATCTGTCGGTGTGGGTTTGGGTCTGGCGGAGTGGGTTGGGGTCTGGCGGAGTGAGTTTGGGTCTGGCGGAGTGGGTTTGGGTCCGGCGGAGTGGGTTTGGGTCTGGCTCAGTGGGTTCGGGTCTGGCGGAGTGGGTTCGGGACCGGCGGAGTGGGTTCGGGTCTGGCGGAGTGGGTTTGGCTCTGGCGGAGTGGGTTTGGGTCTGGCGTAGTGGGTTCGGGTCTGGCGGAGTGGGTTCGGGTCTGGCGGAGTGGGTTCGGGTCTGGCGGAGTGTGTTCGGGTCTGGCGGAGTGGGTTAGGGTCTGGCGGAGTGGGTTCGGGTCTGGCGGAGTGGGTTTGGTTCTGGCGGAGTGGGTTTGGGTCTGGCGGAGTGGGTTTGGGTCCGGCGGAGTGGGTTTGGGTCCGGCGGAGTGGGTTTGGGTCTGGCTGAGTGGGTTCGGGTCTGGCGGAGTGGGTTCGGGACCGGCGGAGTGGGTTCGGGTCTGGCGGAGTGGGTTCGGGTCTGGCGGAGTGGGTTTGGGTCTGGCGGAGTGGCTTCGGCTCTGGCGGAGTGGGTTTGGGTCTGGCGGAGTGGGTTGGGGTCTGGCGGAGTGGGTTTGGGTCTGGCCGAGTGGGTTTGGGTCTGGCGGAGTGGGTTTGGGTCTGGCGGAGTGGGTTTGGGGACTGGCGGAGTGGGTAAGGGTCTGGCGGAGTGGGTTTGGGTCTGGCGGAGTGGGTTTGGGTCTGGCGGTGTGGGTTTGGGTCGGGCGGAGTTGGTTTGGGAATGGCGTAGTGGGTTTGGGTCTGGCGGAGTGGGTTTGGGTCTGGCGGAGTGGGTTTGGGTCTGGCGGAGTGGGTTTGTGGTCTGGCGGAGTGGGTTTGGGTCTGGCGGAGTGGGTTTGGCTCTGGCGGAGTGGGTTTGGGTCTGGCGGAGTGGGTTTGGTTTTGGCGGAGTGGGTTCGGGTCTGGCGGAGTGGGATTGGGGCTGGCGGAGTGGGTTTGGGGCGGGCGGAGTGGGTTGGGGTCTGGCGGAGTGGGTTGGGGTCTGGCGGAGTGGGTTCGGGTCTGGAGGAGTGGGTTTGGGTCTGGCGGAGTGGGTTCAGGTCTGTCGGTGTGGGTTTGGGTCTGGCGGAGTGGGTTGGGGTCTGGCGGAGTGGGTTTGGGTCTGGCGGAGTGGGTTTGGGTCCGGCGGCGTGGGTTTGGGTCTGGCTGAGTGGGTTCGGGTCTGGCGGAGCGGGTTCGGGACCGGCGGAGTGGGTTCGGGTCTGGCGGAGTGGGTTTGGGTCTGGCGGAGTGGGTTTGGGGCGGGCGGAGTGGGTTGGGGTCTGGCGGAGTGGGTTGGGGTCTGGCGGAGTGGGTTCGGGTCTCGAGGAGTGGGTTTGGGTCTGGCGGAGTGGGTTCAGGTCTGTCGGTGTGGGTTTGGGTCTGGCGGTGTGGGTTGGGGTCTGGCGGAGTGGGTTTGGGTCTGGCGGAGTGGGTTTGGGTCCGGCGGAGTGGGTTGGGGTCTGGCTGAGTGGGTTCGGGTCTGGCGGAGTGGGTTCGGGACCGGCGGAGTGGGTTCGGGTCTGGCGGAGTGTGTTTGGGTCTGGCGGAGTGGGTTTGGGGCGGGCGGAGTGGGTTGGGGTCTGGCTGAGTGGGTTCGGGTCTGGCGGAGTGGGTTCGGGACCGGCGGAGTGGGTTCGGGTCTGGCGGAGTGGGTTCGGGTCTGGCGGAGTGGGTTTGGGTCTGGCGGAGTGGCTTCGGCTCTGGCGGAGTGGGTTTGGGTCTGGCGGAGTGGGTTGGGGTCTGGCGGAGTGGGTTTGGGTCTGGCCGAGTGGGTTTGGGTCTGGCGGAGTGGGTTTGGGTCTGGCGGAGTGGGTTTGGGGACTGGCGGAGTGGGTAAGGGTCTGGCGGAGTGGGTTTGGGTCTGGCGGAGTGGGTTTGGGTCTGGCGGTGTGGGTTTGGGTCGGGCGGAGTTGGTTTGGGAATGGCGTAGTGGGTTTGGGTCTGGCGGAGTGGGTTTGGGTCTGGCGGAGTGGGTTTGGGTCTGGCGGAGTGGGTTTGTGGTCTGGCGGAGTGGGTTTGGGTCTGGCGGAGTGGGTTTGGCTCTGGCGGAGTGGGTTTGGGTCTGGCGGAGTGGGTTTGGTTTTGGCGGAGTGGGTTCGGGTCTGGCGGAGTGGGATTGGGGCTGGCGGAGTGGGTTTGGGGCGGGCGGAGTGGGTTGGGGTCTGGCGGAGTGGGTTGGGGTCTGGCGGAGTGGGTTCGGGTCTGGAGGAGTGGGTTTGGGTCTGGCGGAGTGGGTTCAGGTCTGTCGGTGTGGGTTTGGGTCTGGCGGAGTGGGTTGGGGTCTGGCGGAGTGGGTTTGGGTCTGGCGGAGTGGGTTTGGGTCCGGCGGCGTGGGTTTGGGTCTGGCTGAGTGGGTTCGGGTCTGGCGGAGCGGGTTCGGGACCGGCGGAGTGGGTTCGGGTCTGGCGGAGTGGGTTTGGGTCTGGCGGAGTGGGTTTGGGGCGGGCGGAGTGGGTTGGGGTCTGGCGGAGTGGGTTGGGGTCTGGCGGAGTGGGTTCGGGTCTCGAGGAGTGGGTTTGGGTCTGGCGGAGTGGGTTCAGGTCTGTCGGTGTGGGTTTGGGTCTGGCGGTGTGGGTTGGGGTCTGGCGGAGTGGGTTTGGGTCTGGCGGAGTGGGTTTGGGTCCGGCGGAGTGGGTTGGGGTCTGGCTGAGTGGGTTCGGGTCTGGCGGAGTGGGTTCGGGACCGGCGGAGTGGGTTCGGGTCTGGCGGAGTGTGTTTGGGTCTGGCGGAGTGGGTTTGGGGCGGGCGGAGTGGGTTGGGGTCTGGCGGAGTGGGTTCGGGTCTGGCGGAGTGGGTTCGGGTCTGGCGGAGTGGGTTCGGGTCTGGCGGAGTGGGTTAGGGTCTGGCGGAGTGGGTTTGGGTCCGGCGGAGTGGGTTCGGGTCTGGCTGAGTGGGTTCGGGTCCGGCGGAGTGGGTTCGGGACCGGCGGAGTGGGTTCGGGTCTGGCGGAGTGGGTTCGGGTCTGGCGGAGTGGGTTCGGGTCTGGCGGAGTGGGTTCGGGTCTGGCGGAGTGGGTTAGGGTCTGGCGGAGTGGGTTTGGGTCCGGCGGAGTGGGTTCGGGTCTGGCTGAGTGGGTTCGGGTCCGGCGGAGTGGGTTCGGGACCGGCGGAGTGGGTTCGGGTCTGGCGGAGTGGGTTCGGGTCTGGCGGAGTGGGTTTGGGTCTGGCGGAGTGGCTTCGGCTCTGGCGGAGTGGGTTTGGGTCTGGCGGAGTGGGTTGGGGTCTGGCGGAGTGGGTTTGGGTCTGGCCGAGTGGGTTTGGGTCCGGCGGAGTGGGTTTGGGTCTGGCTGAGTGGGTTCGGGTCTGGCGGAGTGGGTTCGGGACCGGCGGAGTGGGTTCGGGTCTGGCGGAGTGGGTTTGTGTCTGGCGGAGTGGGTTTGGGGCGGGCGGAGTGGGTTGGGGTCTGGCGGAGTGGGTTGGGGTCTGGCGGAGTGGGTTCGGGTCTGGAGGAGTGGGTTGGGGTCTGGCGGAGTGGGTTTGGGTCTGGCGGTGTGGGTTTGGGTCCGGCGGAGTGGGTTGGGGTCTGGCTGAGTGGGTTCGGGTTTGGCGGAGTGGGTTCGGGACCGGCGGAGTGGGTTCGGGACCGGCGGAGTGGGTTCGGGTCTGGCGGAGTGGGTTTGGGTCTGGCGGAGTGGGTTTGGGTCTGGCGTAGTGGGTTCGGGTCTGGCGGAGTGGGTTCGGGTCTGGCGGAGTGGGTTCGGGTCTGGCGGAGTGGGTTCGGGTCTGGCGGAGTGGGTTAGGGCCTTGCGGAGTGGGTTCGGGTCTGGCGGAGTGGGTTCGGGACCGGCGGAGTGGGTTCGGGTCTGGCGGAGTGGGTTTGGGTCTGGCGGAGTGGGTTTGGGGCGGGCGGAGTGGGTTGGGGTCTGGCGGAGTGGGTTGGGGTCTGGCGGAGTGGGTTCGGGTCTGGAGGAGTGGGTTTGGGTCTGGCGGAGTGGGTTCAGATCTGTCGGTGTGGGTTTGGGTCTGGCGGAGTGGGTTGGGGTCTGGCGGAGTGGGTTTGGGTCTGGCGGAGTGGGTTTGGGTCCGGCGGAGTGGGTTCGGGTCTGGCTGAGTGGGTTCGGGTCTGGCGGAGTGGGTTCGGGACCGGCGGAGTGGGTTCGGGTCTGGCGGAGTGGGTTTGGGTCTGGCCGAGTGGGTTTGGGTCTGGCGGAGTGGGTTTGGGTCTGGCGGAGTGGGTTTGGGGTCTGGCGGAGTGGGTAAGGGTCTGGCGGAGTGGGTTTGGGTCTGGCGGAGTGGGTTTGGGTCTGGCGGTGTGGGTTTGGGTCGGGCGGAGTTGGTTTGGGAATGGCGTAGTGGGTTTGGGTCTGGCGGAGTGGGTTTGGGTCTGGCGGAGTGGGTTTGGGTCTGGCGGAGTGGGTTTGTGGTCTGGCGGAGTGGGTTTGGGTCTGGCGGAGTGGGTTTGGCTCTGGCGGAGTGGGTTTGGGTCTGGCGGAGTGGGTTTGGTTTTGGCGGAGTGGGTTCGGGTCTGGCGGAGTGGGTTTGGGTCTGGCGGAGTGGGTTTGGGGCGGGCGGAGTGGGTTGGGGTCTGGCGGAGTGGGTTGGGGTCTGGCGGAGTGGGTTCGGGTCGGGAAGAGTGGGTTTGGGTCTGGCGGAGTGGGTTCAGGTCTGTCAGTGTGGGTTTGGGTCTGGCGGAGTGGGTTGGGGTCTGGCGGAGTGGGTTTGGGTCTGGCGGAGTGGGTTTGGGTCCGGCGGAGTGGGTTTGGGTCTGGCTGAGTGGGTTCGGGTCTGGCGGAGTGGGTTCGGGACCGGCGGAGTGGGTTCGGGTCTGGCGGAGTGGGTTTGTGTCTGGCGGAGTGGGTTTGGGGCGGGCGGAGTGGGTTGGGGTCTGGCGGAGTGGGTTGGGGTCTGGCGGAGTGGGTTCGGGTCTCGAGGAGTGGGTTTGGGTCTGGCGGAGTGGGTTCAGGTCTGTCGGTGTGGGTTTGGGTCTGACGGAGTGGGTTGGGGTCTGGCGGAGTGGGTTTGGGTCTGGTGGAGTGGGTTTGGGTCCGGCGGAGTGGGTTTGGGTCTGGCTGAGTGGGTTCGGGTCTGGCGGAGTGGGTTCGGGACCGGCGGAGTGGGTTCGGGTCTGGCGGAGTGGGTTCGGGTCTGACGGAGTGGGTTTGGGGCGGGCGGAGTGGGTTGGGGTCTGGCGGAGTGGGTTCGGGTCTGGCGGAGTGGGTTCGGGTCTGGCGGAGTGGGTTCGGGTCTGGCGGAGTGGGTTAGGGTCTGGCGGAGTGGGTTCGGGTCTGGCGGAGTGGGTTCGGGTCCGGCGGAGTGGGTTTGGGTCCGGCGGAGTGGGTTTGGGTCCGGCGGAGTGGGTTCGGGTCCGGCGGAGTGGGTTCGGGTCCGGCGGAGTGGGTTCGGGTCTGGCTGAGTGGGTTCGGGTCCGGCGGAGTGGGTTCGGGACCGGCGGAGTGGGTTCGGGTCTGGCGGAGTGGGTTCGGGTCTGGCGGAGTGGGTTTGGGTCTGGCGGAGTGGCTTCGGCTCTGGCGGAGTGGGTTTGGGTCTGGCGGAGTGGGTTGGGGTCTGGCGGAGTGGGTTTGGGTCTGGCCGAGTGGGTTTGGGTCCGGCGGAGTGGGTTTGGGTCTGGCTGAGTGGGTTCGGGTCTGGCGGAGTGGGTTCGGGACCGGCGGAGTGGGTTGGGGTCTGGCGGAGTGGGTTTGGGTCTGGCGGAGTGGGTTTGGGGCGGGCGGAGTGGGTTGGGGTCTGGCGGAGTGGGTTGGGGTCTGGCGGAGTGGGTTCGGGTCTGGAGGAGTGGGTTCGGGTCTGGCGGAGTGGGTTCGGGTCTGGCGGAGTGGGTTCGGGTCTGGCGGAGTGGGTTAGGGTCTGGCGGAGTGGGTTCGGGTCTGGCGGAGTGGGTTCGGGTCCGGCGGAGTGGGTTTGGGTCCGGCGGAGTGGGTTTGGGTCCGGCGGAGTGGGTTGGGGTCCGGCGGAGTGGGTTCGGGTCCGGCGGAGTGGGTTCGGGTCTGGCTGAGTGGGTTCGGGTCCGGCGGAGTGGGTTCGGGACCGGCGGAGTGGGTTCGGGTCTGGCGGAGTGGGTTCGGGTCTGGCGGAGTGGGTTTGGGTCTGGCGGAGTGGCTTCGGCTCTGGCGGAGTGGGTTTGGGTCTGGCGGAGTGGGTTGGGGTCTGGCGGAGTGGGTTTGGGTCTGGCCGAGTGGGTTTGGGTCCGGCGGAGTGGGTTTGGGTCTGGCTGAGTGGGTTCGGGTCTGGCGGAGTGGGTTCGGGACCGGCGGAGTGGGTTGGGGTCTGGCGGAGTGGGTTTGGGTCTGGCGGAGTGGGTTTGGGGCGGGCGGAGTGGGTTGGGGTCTGGCGGAGTGGGTTGGGGTCTGGCGGAGTGGGTTCGGGTCTGGAGGAGTGGGTTTGGGTCTGGCGGAGTGGGTTCAGATCTGTCGGTGTGGGTTTGGGTCTGGCGGAGTGGTTTGGGGTCTGGCGGAGTGGGTTTGGGTCTGGCGGAGTGGGTTTGGGTCCGGCGGAGTGGGTTTGGGTCTGGCTGAGTGGGTTCGGGTCTGGCGGAGTGGGTTCGGGACCGGCGGAGTGGGTTCGGGTCTGGCGGAGTGGGTTTGGGTCTGGCGGAGTGGGTTTGGATCTGGCGTAGTGGGTTCGGGTCTGGCGGAGTGGGTTCGGGTCTGGCGGAGTGGGTTCGGGTCTGGCGGAGTGGGTTAGGGTCTGGCGGAGTGGGTTCCGGTCTGGCGGAGTGGGTTCGAATCTGGCGGAGTGGGTGTGGGTCCGGCGGAGTGGGTTTGGGTCCGGCGGAGTGGGTTTGGGTCCGGCGGAGTGGGTTTGGGTCCGGCGGAGTGGGTTTGGGTCCGGCGGAGTGGGTTTGGGTCTGGCTGAGTGGGTTCGGGTCTGGCGGAGTGGGTTCGGGACCGGCGGAGTGGGTTCGGGTCTGGCGGAGTGGGTTTGGGTCTGGCGGAGTGGGTTGGGGTCTGGCGGAGTGGGTTTGGGTCTGGCGGAGTGGGTTTGGGTCTGGCGGAGTGGGTTTGGGTCTGGCGGAGTGGGTTTGGGGTCTGGCGGAGTGGGTAAGGGTCTGGCGGAGTGGGTTTGGGTCTGGCGGAGTGGGTTTGGGTCTGGCGGTGTGGGTTTGGGTCGGGCGGAGTTGGTTTGGGAATGGCGTAGTGGGTTTGGGTCTGGCGGAGTGGGTTTGGGTCTGGCGGAGTGGGTTTGGGTCTGGCGGAGTGGGTTTGTGGTCTGGCGGAGTGGGTTTGGGTCTGGCGGAGTGGGTTTGGCTCTGGCGGAGCGGGTTTGGGTCTGGCCGAGTGGGTTTGGGTCTGGCGGAGTGGGTTTGGGTCTGGTGGAGTGGGTTTGGGGTCTGGCGGAGTGGGTAAGGGTCTGGCGGAGTGGGTTTGGGTCTGGCGGAGTGGGTTTGGGTCTGGCGGTGTGGGTTTGGGTCGGGCGGAGTTGGTTTGGGAATGGCGTAGTGGGTTTGGGTCTGGCGGAGTGGGTTTGGGTCTGGCGGAGTGGGTTTGGGTCTGGCGGAGTGGGTTTGTGGTCTGGCGGAGTGGGTTTGGGTCTGGCGGAGTGGGTTTGGCTCTGGCGGAGTGGGTTTGGGTCTGGCGGAGTGGGTTCGGTTTTGGCGGAGTGGGTTCGGGTCTTGCGGAGTGGGTTTGGGTCTGGTGGAGTGGGTTTGGGGCGGGCGGAGTGGGATGGGGTCTGGCGGAGTGGGTTAGGGTCTGGCGGAGTGGGTTCGGGTCTGGAGGAGTGGGTTTGGGTCTGGCGGAGTGGGTTTGGGTCTGTCGGTGTGGGTTTGGGTCTGGCGGAGTGGGTTGGGGTCTGGCGGAGTGGGTTTGGGTCTGGCGGAGTGGGTTTGGGTCCGGCGGAGTGGGTTTGGGTCTGGCTGAGTGGGTTCGGGTCTGGCGGAGTGGGTTCGGGACCGGCGGAGTGGGTTCGGGTCTGGCGGAGTGGGTTTGGGTCTGGCAGAGTGGGTTTGGGGCGGGCGGAGTGGGTTGGGGTCTGGCGGAGTGGGTTGGGGTCTGGCGGAGTGGGTTCGGGTCTCGAGGAGTGGGTTTGGGTCTGGCGGAGTGGGTTCAGGTCTGTCGGTGTGGGTTTGGGTCTGGCGGAGTGGGTTGGGGTCTGGCGGAGTGGGTTTGGGTCTGGCGGAGTGGGTTTGGGTCCGGCGGAGTGGGTTGGGGTCTGGCTGAGTGGGTTCGGGTCTGGCGGAGTGGGTTCGGGACCGGCGGAGTGGGTTCGGGACCGGCGGAGTGGGTTCGGGTCTGGCGGAGTGGGTTCGGGTCTGGCGGAGTGGGTTCGGGACCGGCGGAGTGGGTTCGGGTCTGGCGGAGTGGGTTGGGGTCTGGCGGAGTGGGTTGGGGTCTGGCGGAGTGGGTTCGGGTCTGGAGGAGTGGGTTTGGGTCTGGCGGAGTGGGTTCAGGTCTGTCGGTGTGGGTTTGGGTCTGGTGGAGTGGGTTGGGGTCTGGCGGAGTGGGTTTGGGTCTGGCGGAGTGGGTTTGGGTCCGGCGGAGTGGGTTTGGGTCTGGCTGAGTGGGTTCGGGTCTGGCGGAGTGGGTTCGGGACCGGCGGAGTGGGTTCGGGTCTGGCGGAGTGGGTTGGGGTCTGGCGTAGTGGGTTCGGGTCTGGCGGAGTGGGTTCGGGTCTGGCGGAGTGGGTTCGGGTCTGGCGGAGTGGGTTCGGGTCTGGCGGAGTGGGTTAGGGTCTGGCGGAGTGGGTTCGGGTCTGGCGGAGTGGGTTCGGGTCTGGCGGAGTGGGTTCGGGTCTGGCGGAGTGGGTTTGGGTCTGGCGGAGTGGGTTTGGGTCCGGCGGAGTGGGTTCGGGTCCGGCGGAGTGGGTTTGGGTCTGGCTGAGTGGGTTCGGGTCTGGCGGAGTGGGTTCGGGACCGGCGGAGTGGGTTCGGTTCTGGCGGAGTGGGTTCGGGTCTGGCGGAGTGGGTTTGGGTCTGGCGGAGTGGCTTCGGCTCTGGCGGAGTGGGTTTGGGTCTGGCGGAGTGGGTTGGGGTCTGGCGGAGTGGGTTTGGGTCTGGCCGAGTGGGTTTGGGTCTGGCGGAGTGGGTTTGGGTCTGGCGGAGTGCGTTTGGGGTCTGGCGGAGTGGGTAAGGGTCTGGCGGAGTGGGTTTGGGTCTGGCGGAGTGGGTTTGGGTCTGGCGGTGTGGGTTTGGGTCGGGCGGAGTTGGTTTGGGAATGGCGTAGTGGGTTTGGGTCTGGCGGAGTGGGTTTGGGTCTGGCGGAGTGGGTTTGGGTCTGGCGGAGTGGGTTTGGGGTCTGGCGGAGTGGGTTCGGGTCTGGCGGAGTGGGTTTGGGTCTGGCGGAGTGGGTTAGGGTCTGGCGGAGTGGGTTTGTGGTCTGGCGGAGTGGGTTTGGGTCTGGCGGAGTGGGTTAGGGTCTGGCGGAGTGGGTTTTAGTTTGGCGGAGTGGGTTTGGGTCTGGCGGAGTGGGTTTGGGTCTGGTGGAGTGGGTTCGGGTCTGGTGGAGTGGGTTTGGTGTCTGGCGGAGTGGGTTTGGGTCTGGCGGAGTGGGTTTGGGTCTGGCGGAGTGGGTTCGGGTCTGGCTGAGTGGGTTTTGTTCTGGCGGACTGGGTTTGGGTCTGGCGGAGTGGGTTTGGGGTCTGGCGGAGTGGATTCGGATCTGGTGGAGTGTGTTCGGGTCTGGCGGAGTGGGTTCGGGTCTGGCGGAGTGGGTTTGGGTCTGGCGGAGTGGGTTTGGGGCGGGCGGAGTGGGTTGGGGTCTGGCGGAGTGGGTTGGGGTCTGGCGGAGTGGGTTCGGGTCTGGAGGAGTGGGTTTGGGTCTGGCGGAGTGGGTTCGGGTCTGGCGGAGTGGGTTAGGGTCTGCCGGAGTGGGTTCGGGTCTGGCGGAGTGGGTTCGGGTCTGGCGGAGTGGGTTCGGGTCTGGCGGAGTGGGTTTGGGTCTGGCGGAGTGGGTTTGGGTCCGGCGGAGTGGGTTCGGGTCCGGCGGAGGGGGTTTGGGTCTGGCTGAGTGGGTTCGGGTCTGGCGGAGTGGGTTCGGGACCGGCGGAGTGGGTTCGGTTCTGGCGGAGTGGGTTCGGGTCTGGCGGAGTGGGTTTGGGTCTGGCGGAGTGGCTTCGGCTCTGGCGGAGTGGGTTTGGGTCTGGCGGAGTGGGTTGGGGTCTGGCGGAGTGGGTTTGGGTCTGGTCGAGTGGGTTTGGGTCTGGCGGATTGGGTTTGGGTCTGGCGGAGTGGGTTTGGGGTCTGGCGGAGTGGGTAAGGGTCTGGCGGAGTGGGTTTGGGTCTGGCGGAGTGGGTTTGGGACTGGCGGTGTGGGTTTGGGTCGGGCGGAGTTGGTTTGGGAATGGCGTAGTGGGTTTGGGTCTGGCGGAGTGGGTTTGGGTCTGGCGGAGTGGGTTCGGGTCTGGCAGAGTGGGTTTGGGTCCGGCGGAGTAGGTTTGGGTCCGGCGGAGTGGGTTTGGGTCCGGCGGAGTGGGTTTGGGTCCGGCGGAGTGGGTTCGGGTCTGGCTGAGTGGGTTCGGGTCCGGCGGAGTGGGTTCGGGACCGGCGGAGTGGGTTCGGGTCTGGCGGAGTGGGTTCGGGTCTGGCGGAGTGGGTTTGGGTCTGGCGGAGTGGCTTCGGCTCTGGCGGAGTGGGTTTGGGTCTGGCGGAGTGGGTTGGGGTCTGGCGGAGTGGGTTTGGGTCTGGCCGAGTGGGTTTGGGTCCGGCGGAGTGGGTTTGGGTCTGGCTGAGTGGGTTTGGGTCTGGCGGAGTGGGTTCGGGACCGGCGGAGTGGGTTGGGGTCTGGCGGAGTGGGTTTGGGTCTGGCGGAGTGGGTTTGGGGCGGGCGGAGTGGGTTGGGGTCTGGCGGAGTGGGTTGGGGTCTGGCGGAGTGGGTTCGGGTCTGGAGGAGTGGGTTTGGGTCTGGCGGAGTGGGTTCAGATCTGTCGGTGTGGGTTTGGGTCTGGCGGAGTGGTTTGGGGTCTGGCGGAGTGGGTTTGGGTCTGGCGGAGTGGGTTTGGGTCCGGCGGAGTGGGTTTGGGTCTGGCTGAGTGGGTTCGGGTCTGGCGGAGTGGGTTCAGGACCGGCGGAGTGGGTTCGGGTCTGGCGGAGTGGGTTTGGGTCTGGCGGAGTGGGTTTGGATCTGGCGTAGTGGGTTCGGGTCTGGCGGAGTGGGTTCGGGTCTGGCGGAGTGGGTTCGGGTCTGGCGGAGTGGGTTAGGGTCTGGCGGAGTGGGTTCCGGTCTGGCGGAGTGGGTTCGGGTCTGGCGGAGTGGGTGTGGGTCCGGCGGAGTGGGTTTGGGTCCGGCAGAGTGGGTTTGGGTCCGGCGGAGTGGGTTTGGGTCCGGCGGAGTGGGTTTGGGTCCGGCGGAGTGGGTTTGGGTCTGGCTGAGTGGGTTCGGGTCTGGCGGAGTGGGTTCGGGACCGGCGGAGTGGGTTCGGGTCTGGCGGAGTGGGTTTGGGTCTGGCGGAGTGGGTTGGGGTCTGGCGGAGTGGGTTTGGGTCTGGCCGAGTGGGTTTGGGTCTGGCGGAGTGGGTTTGGGTCTGGCGGAGTGGGTTTGGGGTCTGGCGGAGTGGGTAAGGGTCTGGCGGAGTGGGTTTGGGTCTGGCGGAGTGGGTTTGGGTCTGGCGGTGTGGGTTTGGGTCGGGCGGAGTTGGTTTGGGAATGGCGTAGTGGGTTTGGGTCTGGCGGAGTGGGTTTGGGTCTGGCGGAGTGGGTTTGGGTCTGGCGGAGTGGGTTTGTGGTCTGGCGGAGTGGGTTTGGGTCTGGCGGAGTGGGTTTGGCTCTGGCGGAGTGGGTTTGGGTCTGGCCGAGTGGGTTTGGGTCTGGCGGAGTGGGTTTGGGTCTGGCGGAGTGGGTTTGGGGTCTGGCGGAGTGGGTAAGGGTCTGGCGGAGTGGGTTTGGGTCTGGCGGAGTGTGTTTGGGTCTGGCGGTGTGGGTTTGTGTCGGGCGGAGTTGGTTTGGGAATGGCGTAGTGGGTTTGGGTCTGGCGGAGTGGGTTTGGGTCTGGCGGAGTGGGTTTGGGTCTGGCGGAGTGGGTTTGTGGTCTGGCGGAGTGGGTTAGGGTCTGGCGGAGTGGGTTTGGCTCTGGCGGAGTGGGTTTGGGTCTGGCGGAGTGGGTTTGGGTCTGGCGGTGTGGGTTTGGGTCGGGCGGAGTTGGTTTGGGAATGGCGTAGTGGGTTTGGGTCTGGCGGAGTGGGTTTGGGTCTGGCGGAGTGGGTTTGGGTCTGGCGGAGTGGGTTTGTGGTCTGGCGGAGTGGGTTTGGGTCTGGCGGAGTGGGTTTGGCTCTGGCGGAGTGGGTTTGGGTCTGGCCGAGTGGGTTTGGGTCTGGCGGAGTGGGTTTGGGTCTGGCGGAGTGGGTTTGGGGTCTGGCGGAGTGGGTAAGGGTCTGGCGGAGTGGGTTTGGGTCTGGCGGAGTGTGTTTGGGTCTGGCGGTGTGGGTTTGTGTCGGGCGGAGTTGGTTTGGGAATGGCGTAGTGGGTTTGGGTCTGGCGGAGTGGGTTTGGGTCTGGCGGAGTGGGTTTGGGTCTGGCGGAGTGGGTTTGTGGTCTGGCGGAGTGGGTTAGGGTCTGGCGGAGTGGGTTTGGCTCTGGCGGAGTGGGTTTGGGTCTGGCGGAGTGGGTTCGGTTTTGGCGGAGTGGGTTTCATGTCTTGCGGAGTGGGTTTGGGTCTGGTGGAGTGGGTTTGGGGCGGGCGGAGTGGGATGGGGTCTGGCGGAGTGGGTTGGGGTCTGGCGGAGTGGGTTCGGGTCTGGAGGAGTGGGTTTGGGTCTGGCGGAGTGGGTTTGGGTCTGTCGGTGTGGGTTTGGGTCTGGCGGAGTGGGTTGGGGTCTGGCGGAGTGGGTTTGGGTCTGGCGGAGTGGGTTTGGGTCCGGCGGAGTGGGTTTGGGTCTGTCTGAGTGGGTTCGGGTCTGGCGGAGTGGGTTCGGGACCGGCGGAGTGGGTTCGGGTCTGGCGGAGTGGGTTTGGGTCTGGCGGAGTGGGTTTGGGGCGGGCGGAGTGGGTTGGGGTCTGGCGGAGTGGGTTGGGGTCTGGCGGAGTGGGTTCGGGTCTCGAGGAGTGGGTTTGGGTCTGGCGGAGTGGGTTCAGGTCTGTCGGTGTGGGTTTGGGTCTGGCGGAGTGGGTTGGGGTCTGGCGGAGTGGGTTTGGGTCTGGCGGAGTGGGTTTGGGTCCGGCGGAGTGGGTTGGGGTCTGGCTGAGTGGGTTCGGGTCTGGCGGAGTGGGTTCGGGACCGGCGGAGTGGGTTCGGGACCGGCGGAGTGGGTTCGGGTCTGGCGGAGTGGGTTTGGGTCTGGCGGAGTGGGTTCGGGTCTGGCGTAGTGGGTTCGGGTCTGGCGGAGTGGGTTCGGGTCTGGCGGAGTGGGTTCGGGTCTGGCGGAGTGGGTTCGGGTCTGGCGGAGTGGGTTAGGGTCTGGCGGAGTGGGTTCGGGTCTGGCGGAGTGGGTTCGGGTCTGGCGGAGTGGGTTCGGGTCTGGCGGAGTGGGTTTGGGTCTGGCGGAGTGGGTTTGGGTCCGGCGGAGTGGGTTTGGGTCCGGCGGAGTGGGTTTGGGTCTGGCTGAGTGGGTTCGGGTCCGGCGGAGTGGGTTCGGGACCGGCGGAGTGGGTTCGGGTCTGGCGGAGTGGGTTCGGGTCTGGCGGAGTGGGTTTGGGTCTGGCGGAGTGGCTTCGGCTCTGGCGGAGTGGGTTTGGGTCTGGCGGAGTGGGTTGTGGTCTGGCGGAGTGGGTTTGGGTCTGGCCGAGTGGGTTTGGGTCCGGCGGAGTGGGTTTGGGTCTGGCTGAGTGGGTTCGGGTCTGGCGGAGTGGGTTCGGAACCGGCGGAGTGGGTTCGGGTCTGGCGGAGCGGGTTTGGGTCTGGCGGAGTGGGTTTGGGGCGGGCGGAGTGGGTTGGGGTCTGGCGGAGTGGGTTGGGGTCTGGCGGAGTGGGTTCGGGTCTGGAGGAGTGGGTTTGGGTCTGGCGGAGTGGGTTCAGGTCTGTCGGTGTGGGTTTGGGTCTGGTGGAGTGGGTTGGGGTCTGGCGGAGTGGGTTTGGGTCTGGCGGAGTGGGTTTGGGTCCGGCGGAGTGGGTTTGGGTCTGGCTGAGTGGGTTCGGGTCTGGCGGAGTGGGTTCGGGACCGGCGGAGTGGGTTCGGGTCTGGCGGAGTGGGTTGGGGTCTGGCGTAGTGGGTTCGGGTCTGGCGGAGTGGGTTCGGGTCTGGCGGAGTGGGTTCGGGTCTGGCGGAGTGGGTTCGGGTCTGGCGGAGTGGGTTAGGGTCTGGCGGAGTGGGTTCGGGTCTGGCGGAGTGGGTTCGGGTCTGGCGGAGTGGGTTCGGGTCTGGCGGAGTGGGTTTGGGTCTGGCGGAGTGGGTTTGGGTCCGGCGGAGTGGGTTCGGGTCCGGCGGAGTGGGTTTGGGTCTGGCTGAGTGGGTTCGGGTCTGGCGGAGTGGGTTCGGGACCGGCGGAGTGGGTTCGGTTCTGGCGGAGTGGGTTCGGGTCTGGCGGAGTGGGTTTGGGTCTGGCGGAGTGGCTTCGGCTCTGGCGGAGTGGGTTTGGGTCTGGCGGAGTGGGTTGGGGTCTGGCGGAGTGGGTTTGGGTCTGGCCGAGTGGGTTTGGGTCTGGCGGAGTGGGTTTGGGTCTGGCGGAGTGGGTTTGGGGTCTGGCGGAGTGGGTAAGGGTCTGGCGGAGTGGGTTTGGGTCTGGCGGAGTGGGTTTGGGTCTGGCGGTGTGGGTTTGGGTCGGGCGGAGTTGGTTTGGGAATGGCGTAGTGGGTTTGGGTCTGGCGGAGTGGGTTTGGGTCTGGCGGAGTGGGTTTGGGTCTGGCGGAGTGGGTTTGGGGTCTGGCGGAGTGGGTTCGGGTCTGGCGGAGTGGGTTTGGGTCTGGCGGAGTGGGTTAGGGTCTGGCGGAGTGGGTTTGTGGTCTGGCGGAGTGGGTTTGGGTCTGGCGGAGTGGGTTAGGGTCTGGCGGAGTGGGTTTTAGTTTGGCGGAGTGGGTTTGGGTCTGGCGGAGTGGGTTTGGGTCTGGTGGAGTGGGTTCGGGTCTGGTGGAGTGGGTTTGGTGTCTGGCGGAGTGGGTTTGGGTCTGGCGGAGTGGGTTTGGGTCTGGCGGAGTGGGTTCGGGTCTGGCTGAGTGGGTTTTGTTCTGGCGGACTGGGTTTGGGTCTGGCGGAGTGGGTTTGGGGTCTGGCGGAGTGGATTCGGATCTGGTGGAGTGTGTTCGGGTCTGGCGGAGTGGGTTCGGGTCTGGCGGAGTGGGTTTGGGTCTGGCGGAGTGGGTTTGGGGCGGGCGGAGTGGGTTGGGGTCTGGCGGAGTGGGTTGGGGTCTGGCGGAGTGGGTTCGGGTCTGGAGGAGTGGGTTTGGGTCTGGCGGAGTGGGTTCAGGTCTGTCGGTGTGGGTTTGGGTCTGGTGGAGTGGGTTGGGGTCTGGCGGAGTGGGTTTGGGTCTGGCGGAGTGGGTTTGGGTCCGGCGGAGTGGGTTTGGGTCTGGCTGAGTGGGTTCGGGTCTGGCGGAGTGGGTTCGGGACCGGCGGAGTGGGTTCGGGTCTGGCGGAGTGGGTTGGGGTCTGGCGTAGTGGGTTCGGGTCTGGCGGAGTGGGTTCGGGTCTGGCGGAGTGGGTTCGGGTCTGGCGGAGTGGGTTCGGGTCTGGCGGAGTGGGTTAGGGTCTGGCGGAGTGGGTTCGGGTCTGGCGGAGTGGGTTCGGGTCTGGCGGAGTGGGTTCGGGTCTGGCGGAGTGGGTTTGGGTCTGGCGGAGTGGGTTTGGGTCCGGCGGAGTGGGTTCGGGTCCGGCGGAGTGGGTTTGGGTCTGGCTGAGTGGGTTCGGGTCTGGCGGAGTGGGTTCGGGACCGGCGGAGTGGGTTCGGTTCTGGCGGAGTGGGTTCGGGTCTGGCGGAGTGGGTTTGGGTCTGGCGGAGTGGCTTCGGCTCTGGCGGAGTGGGTTTGGGTCTGGCGGAGTGGGTTGGGGTCTGGCGGAGTGGGTTTGGGTCTGGCCGAGTGGGTTTGGGTCTGGCGGAGTGGGTTTGGGTCTGGCGGAGTGGGTTTGGGGTCTGGCGGAGTGGGTAAGGGTCTGGCGGAGTGGGTTTGGGTCTGGCGGAGTGGGTTTGGGTCTGGCGGTGTGGGTTTGGGTCGGGCGGAGTTGGTTTGGGAATGGCGTAGTGGGTTTGGGTCTGGCGGAGTGGGTTTGGGTCTGGCGGAGTGGGTTTGGGTCTGGCGGAGTGGGTTTGGGGTCTGGCGGAGTGGGTTCGGGTCTGGCGGAGTGGGTTTGGGTCTGGCGGAGTGGGTTAGGGTCTGGCGGAGTGGGTTTGTGGTCTGGCGGAGTGGGTTTGGGTCTGGCGGAGTGGGTTAGGGTCTGGCGGAGTGGGTTTTAGTTTGGCGGAGTGGGTTTGGGTCTGGCGGAGTGGGTTTGGGTCTGGTGGAGTGGGTTCGGGTCTGGTGGAGTGGGTTTGGTGTCTGGCGGAGTGGGTTTGGGTCTGGCGGAGTGGGTTTGGGTCTGGCGGAGTGGGTTCGGGTCTGGCTGAGTGGGTTTTGTTCTGGCGGACTGGGTTTGGGTCTGGCGGAGTGGGTTTGGGGTCTGGCGGAGTGGATTCGGATCTGGTGGAGTGTGTTCGGGTCTGGCGGAGTGGGTTCGGGTCTGGCGGAGTGGGTTTGGGTCTGGCGGAGTGGGTTTGGGGCGGGCGGAGTGGGTTGGGGTCTGGCGGAGTGGGTTGGGGTCTGGCGGAGTGGGTTCGGGTCTGGAGGAGTGGGTTTGGGTCTGGCGGAGTGGGTTCGGGTCTGGCGGAGTGGGTTAGGGTCTGCCGGAGTGGGTTCGGGTCTGGCGGAGTGGGTTCGGGTCTGGCGGAGTGGGTTCGGGTCTGGCGGAGTGGGTTTGGGTCTGGCGGAGTGGGTTTGGGTCCGGCGGAGTGGGTTCGGGTCCGGCGGAGGGGGTTTGGGTCTGGCTGAGTGGGTTCGGGTCTGGCGGAGTGGGTTCGGGACCGGCGGAGTGGGTTCGGTTCTGGCGGAGTGGGTTCGGGTCTGGCGGAGTGGGTTTGGGTCTGGCGGAGTGGCTTCGGCTCTGGCGGAGTGGGTTTGGGTCTGGCGGAGTGGGTTGGGGTCTGGCGGAGTGGGTTTGGGTCTGGTCGAGTGGGTTTGGGTCTGGCGGAGTGGGTTTGGGTCTGGCGGAGTGGGTTTGGGGTCTGGCGGAGTGGGTAAGGGTCTGGCGGAGTGGGTTTGGGTCTGGCGGAGTGGGTTTGGGACTGGCGGTGTGGGTTTGGGTCGGGCGGAGTTGGTTTGGGAATGGCGTAGTGGGTTTGGGTCTGGCGGAGTGGGTTTGGGTCTGGCGGAGTGGGTTCGGGTCTGGCGGAGTGGGTTTGGGTCCGGCGGAGTAGGTTTGGGTCCGGCGGAGTGGGTTTGGGTCCGGCGGAGTGGGTTTGGGTCCGGCGGAGTGGGTTCGGGTCTGGCTGAGTGGGTTCGGGTCCGGCGGAGTGGGTTCGGGACCGGCGGAGTGGGTTCGGGTCTGGCGGAGTGGGTTCGGGTCTGGCGGAGTGGGTTTGGGTCTGGCGGAGTGGCTTCGGCTCTGGCGGAGTGGGTTTGGGTCTGGCGGAGTGGGTTGGGGTCTGGCGGAGTGGGTTTGGGTCTGGCCGAGTGGGTTTGGGTCCGGCGGAGTGGGTTTGGGTCTGGCTGAGTGGGTTTGGGTCTGGCGGAGTGGGTTCGGGACCGGCGGAGTGGGTTGGGGTCTGGCGGAGTGGGTTTGGGTCTGGCGGAGTGGGTTTGGGGCGGGCGGAGTGGGTTGGGGTCTGGCGGAGTGGGTTGGGGTCTGGCGGAGTGGGTTCGGGTCTGGAGGAGTGGGTTTGGGTCTGGCGGAGTGGGTTCAGATCTGTCGGTGTGGGTTTGGGTCTGGCGGAGTGGTTTGGGGTCTGGCGGAGTGGGTTTGGGTCTGGCGGAGTGGGTTTGGGTCCGGCGGAGTGGGTTTGGGTCTGGCGGAGTGGGTTTGGGTCTGGCGGAGTGGGTTTGTGGTCTGGCGGAGTGGGTTTGGGTCTGGCGGAGTGGGTTTGGCTCTGGCGGAGTGGGTTTGGGTCTGGCCGAGTGGGTTTGGGTCTGGCGGAGTGGGTTTGGGTCTGGCGGAGTGGGTTTGGGGTCTGGCGGAGTGGGTAAGGGTCTGGCGGAGTGGGTTTGGGTCTGGCGGAGTGTGTTTGGGTCTGGCGGTGTGGGTTTGTGTCGGGCGGAGTTGGTTTGGGAATGGCGTAGTGGGTTTGGGTCTGGCGGAGTGGGTTTGGGTCTGGCGGAGTGGGTTTGGGTCTGGCGGAGTGGGTTTGTGGTCTGGCGGAGTGGGTTAGGGTCTGGCGGAGTGGGTTTGGCTCTGGCGGAGTGGGTTTGTGTCTGGCGGAGTGGGTTTGGGTCTGGCGGTGTGGGTTTGGGTCGGGCGGAGTTGGTTTGGGAATGGCGTAGTGGGTTTGGGTCTGGCGGAGTGGGTTTGGGTCTGGCGGAGTGGGTTTGGGTCTGGCGGAGTGGGTTTGTGGTCTGGCGGAGTGGGTTTGGGTCTGGCGGAGTGGGTTTGGCTCTGGCGGAGTGGGTTTGGGTCTGGCCGAGTGGGTTTGGGTCTGGCGGAGTGGGTTTGGGTCTGGCGGAGTGGGTTTGGGGTCTGGCGGAGTGGGTAAGGGTCTGGCGGAGTGGGTTTGGGTCTGGCGGAGTGTGTTTGGGTCTGGCGGTGTGGGTTTGTGTCGGGCGGAGTTGGTTTGGGAATGGCGTAGTGGGTTTGGGTCTGGCGGAGTGGGTTTGGGTCTGGCGGAGTGGGTTTGGGTCTGGCGGAGTGGGTTTGTGGTCTGGCGGAGTGGGTTAGGGTCTGGCGGAGTGGGTTTGGCTCTGGCGGAGTGGGTTTGGGTCTGGCGGAGTGGGTTCGGTTTTGGCGGAGTGGGTTTCATGTCTTGCGGAGTGGGTTTGGGTCTGGTGGAGTGGGTTTGGGGCGGGCGGAGTGGGATGGGGTCTGGCGGAGTGGGTTGGGGTCTGGCGGAGTGGGTTCGGGTCTGGAGGAGTGGGTTTGGGTCTGGCGGAGTGGGTTTGGGTCTGTCGGTGTGGGTTCGGGTCTGGAGGAGTGGGTTTGGGTCGGGCGGAGTTGGTTTGGGATTGGCGTAGTGGGTTTGGGTCTGGCGGAGTGGGTTTGGGTCTGGCGGAGTGGGTTTGGGTCTGGCGGAGTGGGTTTGTGGTCTGGCGGAGTGGGTTTGGGTCTGGCGGAGTGGGTTTGGCTCTGGCGGAGTGGGTTTGGGTCTGGCCGAGTGGGTTTGGGTCTGGCGGAGTGGGTTTGGGTCTGGCGGAGTGGGTTTGGGGTCTGGCGGAGTGGGTAAGGGTCTGGCGGAGTGGGTTTGGGTCTGGCGGAGTGTGTTTGGGTCTGGCGGTGTGGGTTTGTGTCGGGCGGAGTTGGTTTGGGAATGGCGTAGTGGGTTTGGGTCTGGCGGAGTGGGTTTGGGTCTGGCGGAGTGGGTTTGGGTCTGGCGGAGTGGGTTTGTGGTCTGGCGGAGTGGGTTAGGGTCTGGCGGAGTGGGTTTGGCTCTGGCGGAGTGGGTTTGGGTCTGGCGGAGTGGGTTCGGTTTTGGCGGAGTGGGTTTCATGTCTTGCGGAGTGGGTTTGGGTCTGGTGGAGTGGGTTTGGGGCGGGCGGAGTGGGATGGGGTCTGGCGGAGTGGGTTGGGGTCTGGCGGAGTGGGTTCGGGTCTGGAGGAGTGGGTTTGGGTCTGGCGGAGTGGGTTTGGGTCTGTCGGTGTGGGTTTGGGTCTGGCGGAGTGGGTTGGGGTCTGGCGGAGTGGGTTTGGGTCTGGCGGAGTGGGTTTGGGTCCGGCGGAGTGGGTTTGGGTCTGTCTGAGTGGGTTCGGGTCTGGCGGAGTGGGTTCGGGACCGGCGGAGTGGGTTCGGGTCTGGCGGAGTGGGTTTGGGTCTGGCGGAGTGGGTTTGGGGCGGGCGGAGTGGGTTGGGGTCTGGCGGAGTGGGTTGGGGTCTGGCGGAGTGGGTTCGGGTCTCGAGGAGTGGGTTTGGGTCTGGCGGAGTGGGTTCAGGTCTGTCGGTGTGGGTTTGGGTCTGGCGGAGTGGGTTGGGGTCTGGCGGAGTGGGTTTGGGTCTGGCGGAGTGGGTTTGGGTCCGGCGGAGTGGGTTGGGGTCTGGCTGAGTGGGTTCGGGTCTGGCGGAGTGGGTTCGGGACCGGCGGAGTGGGTTCGGGACCGGCGGAGTGGGTTCGGGTCTGGCGGAGTGGGTTTGGGTCTGGCGGAGTGGGTTCGGGTCTGGCGTAGTGGGTTCGGGTCTGGCGGAGTGGGTTCGGGTCTGGCGGAGTGGGTTCGGGTCTGGCGGAGTGGGTTCGGGTCTGGCGGAGTGGGTTAGGGTCTGGCGGAGTGGGTTTGGGTCTGGCGGAGTGGGTTCGGGTCTGGCGGAGTGGGTTCGGGTCTGGCGGAGTGGGTTTGGGTCTGGCGGAGTGGGTTTGGGTCCGGCGGAGTGGGTTTGGGTCCGGCGGAGTGGGTTTGGGTATGGCTGAGTGGGTTCGGGTCCGGCGGAGTGGGTTCGGGACCGGCGGAGTGGGTTCGGGTCTGGCGGAGTGGGTTCGGGTCTGGCGGAGTGGGTTTGGGTCTGGCGGAGTGGCTTCGGCTCTGGCGGAGTGGGTTTGGGTCTGGCGGAGTGGGTTGTGGTCTGGCGGAGTGGGTTTGGGTCTGGCCGAGTGGGTTTGGGTCCGGCGGAGTGGGTTTGGGTCTGGCTGAGTGGGTTCGCGTCTGGCGGAGCGGGTTCGGAACCGTCGGAGTGGGTTCGGGTCTGGCGGAGCGGGTTTGGGTCTGGCGGAGTGGGTTTGGGGCGGGCGGAGTGGGTTGGGGTCTGGCGGAGTGGGTTGGGGTCTGGCGGAGTGGGTTCGGGTCTGGAGGAGTGGGTTTGGGTCTGGCGGAGTGGGTTCAGGTCTGTTGGTGTGGGTTTGGGTCTGGCGGAGTGGGTTGGGGTCTGGCGGAGTGGGTTTGGGTCTGGCGGAGTGGGTTTGGGTCCGGCGGAGTGGGTTTGGGTCTGGCTGAGTGGGTTCGGGTCTGGCGGAGTGGGTTCGGGACCGGCGGAGTGGGTTCGGGTCTGGCGGAGTGGGTTGGGGTCTGGCGTAGTGGGTTCGGGTCTGGCGGAGTGGGTTCGGGTCTGGCGGAGTGGGTTCGGGTCTGGCGGAGTGGGTTCGGGTCTGGCGGAGTGGGTTAGGGTCTGGCGGAGTGGGTTCGGGTCTGGCGGAGTGGGTTCGGGTCTGGCGGAGTGGGTTCGGGTCTGGCGGAGTGGGTTTGGGTCTGGCGGAGTGGGTTTGGGTCCGGCGGAGTGGGTTCGGGTCCGGCGGAGTGGGTTTGGGTCTGGCTGAGTGGGTTCGGGTCTGGCGGAGTGGGTTCGGGACCGGCGGAGTGGGTTCGGTTCTGGCGGAGTGGGTTCGGGTCTGGCGGAGTGGGTTTGGGTCTGGCGGAGTGGCTTCGGCTCTGGCGGAGTGGGTTTGGGTCTGGCGGAGTGGGTTGGGGTCTGGCGGAGTGGGTTTGGGTCTGGCCGAGTGGGTTTGGGTCTGGCGGAGTGGGTTTGGGTCTGGCGGAGTGGGTTTGGGGTCTGGCGGAGTGGGTAAGGGTCTGGCGGAGTGGGTTTGGGTCTGGCGGAGTGGGTTTGGGTCTGGCGGTGTGGGTTTGGGTCGGGCGGAGTTGGTTTGGGAATGGCGTAGTGGGTTTGGGTCTGGCGGAGTGGGTTTGGGTCTGGCGGAGTGGGTTTGGGTCTGGCGGAGTGGGTTTGGGGTCTGGCGGAGTGGGTTCGGGTCTGGCGGAGTGGGTTTGGGTCTGGCGGAGTGGGTTAGGGTCTGGCGGAGTGGGTTTGTGGTCTGGCGGAGTGGGTTTGTGTCTGGCGGAGTGGGTTAGGGTCTGGCGGAGTGGGTTTTAGTTTGGCGGAGTGGGTTTGGGTCTGGCGGAGTGGGTTTGGGTCTGGTGGAGTGGGTTCGGGTCTGGTGGAGTGGGTTTGGTGTCTGGCGGAGTGGGTTTGGGTCTGGCGGAGTGGGTTTGGGTCTGGCGGAGTGGGTTCGGGTCTGGCTGAGTGGGTTTTGTTCTGGCGGACTGGCTTTGGGTCTGGCGGAGTGGGTTTGGGGTCTGGCGGAGTGGATTCGGATCTGGTGGAGTGTGTTCGGGTCTGGCGGAGTGGGTTCGGGTCTGGCGGAGTGGGTTTGGGTCTGGCGGAGTGGGTTCGGGGCGGGCGGAGTGGGTTGGGGTCTGGCGGAGTGGGTTGGGGTCTGGCGGAGTGGGTTCGGGTCTGGAGGAGTGGGTTTGGGTCTGGCGGAGTGGGTTCGGGTCTGCCGGAGTGGGTTAGGGTCTGGCGGAGTGGGTTCGGGTCTGGCGGAGTGGGTTCGGGTCTGGCGGAGTGGGTTCGGGTCTGGCGGAGTGGGTTTGGGTCTGGCGGAGTGGGTTGGGGTCCGGCGGAGTGGGTTCGGGTCCGGCGGAGTGGGTTTGGGTCTGGCTGAGTGGGTTCGGGTCTGGCGGAGTGGGTTCGGGACCGGCGGAGTGGGTTCGGTTCTGGCGGAGTGGGTTCGGGTCTGGCGGAGTGGGTTTGGGTCTGGCGGAGTGGCTTCGGCTCTGGCGGAGTGGGTTTGGGTCTGGCGGAGTGGGTTGGGGTCTGGCGGAGTGGGTTTGGGTCTGGCCGAGTGGGTTTGGGTCTGGCGGAGTGGGTTTGGGTCTGGCGGAGTGGGTTTGGGGTCTGGCGGAGTGGGTAAGGGTCTGGCGGAGTGGGTTTGGGTCTGGCGGAGTGGGTTTGGGTCTGGCGGTGTGGGTTTGGGTCGGGCGGAGTTGGTTTGGGAATGGCGTAGTGGGTTTGTGTCTGGCGGAGTGGGTTTGGGTCTGGCGGAGTGGGTTTGGGTCTGGCGGAGTGGGTTTGGGGTCTGGCGGAGTGGGTTCGGGTCTGGCGGAGTGGGTTTGGGTCTGGTGGAGTGGGTTAGGGTCTGGCGGAGTGGGTTTGTGGTCTGGCGGAGTGGGTTTGGGTCTGGCGGAGTGGGTTAGGGTCTGGCGGAGTGGGTTTTAGTTTGGCGTAGTGGGTTTGGGTCTGGCGGAGTGGGTTTGGGTCTGGTGGAGTGGGTTCGGGTCTGGTGGAGTGGGTTTGGTGTCTGGCGGAGTGGGTTTGGGTCTGGCGGAGTGGGTTTGGGTCTGGCGGAGTGGGTTCGGGTCTGGCTGAGTGGGTTTTGTTCTGGCGGACTGGGTTTGGGTCTGGCGGAGTGGGTTTGGGGTCTGGCGGAGTGGATTCGGGTCTGGTGGAGTGTGTTCGGGTCTGGCGGAGTGGGTTCGGGTCTGGCGGAGTGGGTTTGGGTCTGGAGGAGTGGGTTTGGGTCTGGCGGAGTGGGTTCAGGTCTGTCGGTGTGGGTTTGGGTCTGGCGGAGTGGGTTTGGTTTTGGCGGAGTGGGTTCGGGTCTGGCGGAGTGGGTTTGGGTCTGGCGGAGTGGGTTTGGGGCGGGCGGAGTGGGTTGGGGTCTGGCGGAGTGGGTTGGGGTCTGGCGGAGTGGGTTTGGGTCTGGCGGAGTGGGTTTGGGGCGGGCGGAGTGGGTTGGGGTCTGGCGGAGTGGGTTGGGGTCTGGCGGAGTGGGTTCGGGTCTGGAGGAGTGGGTTTGGGTCTGGCGGAGTGGGTTCAGGTCTGTCGGTGTGGGTTTGGGTCTGGCGGAGTGGGTTGGGGTCTGGCGGAGTGGGTTTGGGTCTGGCGGAGTGGGTTTGGGTCCGGCGGAGTGGGTTTGGGTCTGGCTGAGTGGGTTCGGGTCCGGCGGAGTGGGTTCGGGACCGGCGGAGTGGGTTCGGGTCTGGCGGAGTGGGTTCGGGTCTGGCGGAGTGGGTTTGGGTCTGGCGGAGTGGCTTCGGCTCTGGCGGAGTGGGTTTGGGTCTGGCGGAGTGGGTTGGGGTCTGGCGGAGTGGGTTTGGGTCTGGCCGAGTGGGTTTGGGTCCGGCGGAGTGGGTTTGGGTCTGGCGGAGTGGGTTCGGGTCTGGCGGAGTGCGTTCGGGACCGGCGGAGTGGGTTCGGGTCTGGCGGAGTGGGTTTGGGTCTGGCGGAGTGGGTTTGGGGCGGGCGGAGTGGGTTGGGGTCTGGCGGAGTGGGTTGGGGTCTGGCGGAGTGGGTTCGGGTCTGGAGGAGTGGGTTTGGGTCTGGCGGAGTGGGTTCAGGACTGTCGGTGTGGGTTTGGGTCTGGCGGAGTGGGTTGGGGTCTGGCGGAGTGGGTTTGGGTCCGGCGGAGTGGGTTTGGGTCCGGCGGAGTGGGTTCGGGTCTGGCTGAGTCGGTTTGGGTCTGGCGGAGTGGGTTTGGGTCTGGCGTAGTGGGTTCGGGTCTGGCGGAGTGGGTTCGGTTCTGGCGGAGTGGGTTCGGGTCTGGCGGAGTGGGTTCGGGTCTGGCGGAGTGGGTTCGGGTCTGGCGGAGTGGGTTCGGGTCTGGCGGAGTGGGTTAGGGTCTGGCGGAGTGGGTTCGGGTCTGGCGGAGTGGGTTCGGGTCTGGCGGAGTGGGTTTGCGTCTGGCGGAGTGGGTTTGGGTCTGGCGGAGTGGGTTTGGGTCCGGCGGAGTGGGTTTGGGTCCGGCGGAGTGGGTTCGGGTCTGGCGGAGTGGGTTTGGGTCTGGCGGAGTGGGTTTGGGGCGGGCGGAGTGGGTTGGGGTCTGGCGGAGTGGGTTGGGGTCTGGCGGAGTGGGTTTGGGTCTGGCGGAGTGGGTTTGGGGCGGGCGGAGTGGGTTGGGGTCTGGCGGAGTGGGTTGGGGTCTGGCGGAGTGGGTTCGGGTCTGGAGGAGTGGGTTTGGGTCTGGCGGAGTGGGTTCAGGTCTGTCGGTGTGGGTTTGGGTCTGGCGGAGTGGGTTGGGGTCTGGCGGAGTGGGTTTGGGTCTGGCGGAGTGGGTTTGGGTCCGGCGGAGTGGGTTTGGGTCTGGCTGAGTGGGTTCGGGTCCGGCGGAGTGGGTTCGGGACCGGCGGAGTGGGTTCGGGTCTGGCGGAGTGGGTTCGGGTCTGGCGGAGTGGGTTTGGGTCTGGCGGAGTGGCTTCGGCTCTGGCGGAGTGGGTTTGGGTCTGGCGGAGTGGGTTGGGGTCTGGCGGAGTGGGTTTGGGTCTGGCCGAGTGGGTTTGGGTCCGGCGGAGTGGGTTTGGGTCTGGCGGAGTGGGTTCGGGTCTGGCGGAGTGCGTTCGGGACCGGCGGAGTGGGTTCGGGTCTGGCGGAGTGGGTTTGGGTCTGGCGGAGTGGGTTTGGGGCGGGCGGAGTGGGTTGGGGTCTGGCGGAGTGGGTTGGGGTCTGGCGGAGTGGGTTCGGGTCTGGAGGAGTGGGTTTGGGTCTGGCGGAGTGGGTTCAGGACTGTCGGTGTGGGTTTGGGTCTGGCGGAGTGGGTTGGGGTCTGGCGGAGTGGGTTGGGGTCTGGCGGAGTGGGTTCGGGTCTGGAGGAGTGGGTTTGGGTCTGGCGGAGTGGGTTCAGGTCTGTCGGTGTGGGTTTGGGTCTGGCGGAGTGGGTTGGGGTCTGGCGGAGTGGGTTTGGGTCTGGCGGAGTGGGTTTGGGTCCGGCGGAGTGGGTTTGGGTCTGGCTGAGTGGGTTCGGGTCCGGCGGAGTGGGTTCGGGACCGGCGGAGTGGGTTCGGGTCTGGCGGAGTGGGTTCGGGTCTGGCGGAGTGGGTTTGGGTCTGGCGGAGTGGCTTCGGCTCTGGCGGAGTGGGTTTGGGTCTGGCGGAGTGGGTTGGGGTCTGGCGGAGTGGGTTTGGGTCTGGCCGAGTGGGTTTGGGTCCGGCGGAGTGGGTTTGGGTCTGGCGGAGTGGGTTCGGGTCTGGCGGAGTGCGTTCGGGACCGGCGGAGTGGGTTCGGGTCTGGCGGAGTGGGTTTGGGTCTGGCGGAGTGGGTTTGGGGCGGGCGGAGTGGGTTGGGGTCTGGCGGAGTGGGTTGGGGTCTGGCGGAGTGGGTTCGGGTCTGGAGGAGTGGGTTTGGGTCTGGCGGAGTGGGTTCAGGACTGTCGGTGTGGGTTTGGGTCTGGCGGAGTGGGTTGGGGTCTGGCGGAGTGGGTTTGGGTCCGGCGGAGTGGGTTTGGGTCCGGCGGAGTGGGTTCGGGTCTGGCTGAGTCGGTTTGGGTCTGGCGGAGTGGGTTTGGGTCTGGCGTAGTGGGTTCGGGTCTGGCGGAGTGGGTTCGGTTCTGGCGGAGTGGGTTCGGGTCTGGCGGAGTGGGTTCGGGTCTGGCGGAGTGGGTTCGGGTCTGGCGGAGTGGGTTCGGGTCTGGCGGAGTGGGTTAGGGTCTGGCGGAGTGGGTTCGGGTCTGGCGGAGTGGGTTCGGGTCTGGCGGAGTGGGTTTGCGTCTGGCGGAGTGGGTTTGGGTCTGGCGGAGTGGGTTTGGGTCCGGCGGAGTGGGTTTGGGTCCGGCGGAGTGGGTTCGGGTCTGGCTGAGTGGGTTCGGGTCTGGCGGAGTGGGTTCGGGACCGGCGGAGTGGGTTCGGGTCTGGCGGAGTGGGTTCGGGTCTGGCGGAGTGGGTTGGGGTCTGGCGGAGTGGCTTCGGCTCTGGCGGAGTGGGGTGGGTCTGGCGGAGTGGGTTGGGGTCTGGCGGAGTGGGTTTGGGTCTGGCCGAGTGGGTTTGGGTCTGGCGGAGTGGGTTTGGGTCTGGCGGAGTGGGTTTGGGGTCTGGCGGAGTGGGTAAGGGTCTGGCGGAGTGGGTTTGGGTCTGGCGGAGTGGGTTTGGGTCTGGCGGTGTGGGTTTGGGTCGGGCGGAGTTGGTTTGGGAATGGCGTAGTGGGTTTGGGTCTGGCGGAGTGGGTTTGGGTCTGGCGGAGTGGGTTTGGGTCTGGCGGAGTGGGTTTGGGGTCTGGCGGAGTGGGTTCGGGTCTGGCGGAGTGGGTTTGGGTCTGGCGGAGTGGGTTAGGGTCTGGCGGAGTGGGTTTGTGGTCTGGCGGAGTGGGTTTGGGTCTGGCGGAGTGGGTTAGGGTCTGGCGGAGTGGGTTTTAGTTTGGCGGAGTGGGTTTGGGTCTGGTGGAGTGGGTTTGGGTCTGGTGGAGTGGGTTCGGGTCTGGTGGAGTGGGTTTGGTGTCTGGCGGAGTGGGTTTGGGTCTGGCGGAGTGGGTTTGGGTCTGGCGGAGTGGGTTCGGGTCTGGCTGAGTGGGTTTTGTTCTGGCGGACTGGGTTTGGGTCTGGCGGAGTGGGTTTGGGGTCTGGCGGAGTGGATTCGGGTCTGGTGGAGTGTGTTCGGGTCTGGCGGAGTGGGTTGGGGTCTGGCGGAGTGGGTTGGGGTCTGGCGGAGTGGGTTTGGGTCTGGCCGAGTGGGTTTGGGTCTGGCGGAGTGGGTTTGGGTCTGGCGGAGTGGGTTCGGGTCTGGCTGAGTGGGTTCGGGTCTGGCGGAGTGGGTTCGGGACCGGCGGAGTGGGTTCGGGTCTGGCTGAGTCGGTTTGGGTCTGGCGGAGTGGGTTTGGGTCTGGCGTAGTGGGTTCGGGTCTGGCGGAGTGGGTTCGGTTCTGGCGGAGTGGGTTCGGGTCTGGCGGAGTGGGTTCGGGTCTGGCGGAGTGGGTTCGGGTCTGGCGGAGTGGGTTCGGGTCTGGCGGAGTGGGTTAGGGTCTGGCGGAGTGGGTTCGGGTCTGGCGGAGTGGGTTTGGGTCTGGCGGAGTGGGTTTGCGTCTGGCGGAGTGGGTTTGGGTCCGGCGGAGTGGGTTTGGGTCCGGCGGAGTGGGTTTGGGTCCGGCGGAGTGGGTTTGGGTCTGGCTGAGTGGGTTCGGGTCTGGCGGAGTGGGTTCGGGACCGGCGGAGTGGGTTCGGGTCTGGCGGAGTGGGTTCGGGTCTGGCGGAGTGGGTTCGGGTCTGGCGGAGTGGCTTCGGCTCTGGCGGAGTGGGGTGGGTCTGGCGGAGTGGGTTGGGGTCTGGCGGAGTGGGTTTGGGTCTGGCCGAGTGGGTTTGGGTCTGGCGGAGTGGGTTTGGGTCTGGCGGAGTGGGTTTGGGGTCTGGCGGAGTGGGTAAGGGTCTGGCGGAGTGGGTTTGGGTCTGGCGGAGTGGGTTTGGGTCTGGCGGTGTGGGTTTGGGTCGGGCGGAGTTGGTTTGGGAATGGCGTAGTGGGTTTGGGTCTGGCGGAGTGGGTTTGGGTCTGGCGGAGTGGGTTTGGGTCTGGCGGAGTGGGTTTGGGGTCTGGCGGAGTGGGTTCGGGTCTGGCGGAGTGGGTTTGGGTCTGGCGGAGTGGGTTAGGGTCTGGCGGAGTGGGTTTGTGGTCTGGCGGAGTGGGTTTGGGTCTGGCGGAGTGGGTTAGGGTCTGGCGGAGTGGGTTTTAGTTTGGCGGAGTGGGTTTGGGTCTGGTGGAGTGGGTTTGGGTCTGGTGGAGTGGGTTCGGGTCTGGTGGAGTGGGTTTGGTGTCTGGCGGAGTGGGTTTGGGTCTGGCGGAGTGGGTTTGGGTCTGGCGGAGTGGGTTCGGGTCTGGCTGAGTGGGTTTTGTTCTGGCGGACTGGGTTTGGGTCTGGCGGAGTGGGTTTGGGGTCTGGCGGAGTGGATTCGGGTCTGGTGGAGTGTGTTCGGGTCTGGCGGAGTGGGTTGGGGTCTGGCGGAGTGGGTTGGGGTCTGGCGGAGTGGGTTTGGGTCTGGCCGAGTGGGTTTGGGTCTGGCGGAGTGGGTTTGGGTCTGGCGGAGTGTGTTTGGGTCTGGCGGAGTGGGTTTGCGCCTGGCGGAGTGGGTTTCGTCTGGCGGAGTGGGTTTGGGGTCTGGCGGAGTGGGTTTGGGTCTGGCGGAGTGGGTTTGGGGTCTGTCGGAGTGGGTTTGGGGTCTGGCGGTGTGGGTTTGGGTCTGGCGGAGTGGGTTTGGCTCTGGCGGAGTGGGTTTGGGTCTGGCGGAGTGGGTTTGGCTCTGGCGGAGTGGGTTTGTGTCTGGCGGAGTAAGTTTGGGTCTGGCGGAGTGCGTTTGGGTCTGGCAGAGTGGTTTGGCTCTGGCGGAGTAAGTTTGGGTCTGGCGGAGTGGGTTTGGGTCTGGCGGAGTGGGTTTGGGTCTGGCGGAGTGGGTTCGGGTCTGGCGGACTTGGTTCGGGTCTGGCGGAGTGGGTTCGGATCTGCCGGAGTGGGTTCGGGTCTGGCGGAGTGGGTTTGGGTCTGGCGGAGTGGGTTGTGGTCTGGCGGACTGGGTTTGGGTCTGGCGGAGTGGGTTTGTGTCTGGCGGAGTGGGTTTGGGGCTGGCGGATTGGGTTTGGGTCTGGCGGAGTGGGTTCGGGTCTGGCGGAGTGGGTTCGGGTCTGTGGGAGTGGGTTCGGGTCTGGCGGAGTGGGTTGTGGTCTGGCGGAGTGGGTTTGGGTCCGGCGGAGTGGGTTTGGGTCCGGCGGAGTGGGTCTGGGTCTGGCTGAGTGGGTTCGGGTCTGGCGGAGTGGGTTCGGGACTGGCGGAGTGGGTTCGGGTCTGGCGGAGTGGGTTTGGGTCTGGCGGAGTGGCTTCGGCTCTGGCGGAGTGGGTTTGGGTCTGGCGGAGTGGGTTGGGGTCTGGCGGAGTGGGTTTGGGTCTGGCCGAGTGGGTTTGGGTCTGGCGGAGTGGGTTTGGGTCTGGCGGAGTGGGTTTGGGGTCTGGCGGAGTGGGTAAGGGTCTGGCGGAGTGGGTTTGGGTCTGGCGGAGTTGGTTTGGGAATGGCGTAGTGGGTTTGGGTCTGGTGGAGTGGGTTTGGGTCTGGCGGAGTGGGTTTGGGTCTGGCGGAGTGGGTTTGGGGTCTGGCGGAGTGGGTTTGGGTCTGACGGAGTGGGTTTGGGTCTGGCGGAGTGGGTTAGGGTCTGGCGGAGTGGGTTTGTGGTTGGCGGAGTGGGTTTGGGTCTGGCGGAGTGGGTTAGGGTCTGGCGGAGTGGGTTTTAGTTTGGCGGAGTGGGTTTGGGTCTGGCGGAGTGGGTTTGGGTCTGGTGGAGTGGGTTCGGGTCTGGTGGAGTGGGTTTGGTGTCTGGCGGAGTGGGTTTGGGTCTGGCAGAGTGGGTTTGGGTCTGGCGGAGTGGGTTCGGGTCTGGCTGAGTGGGTTTTGTTCTGGCGGACTGGGTTTGGGTCTGGCGGAGTGGGTTTGGGGTCTGGCGGAGTGGATTCGGGTCTGGTGGAGTGTGTTCGGGTCTGGCGGAGTGGGTTGGGGTCTGGCGGAGTGGGTTGGGGTCTGGCGGAGTGGGTTTGGGTCTGGCCGAGTGGGTTTGGGTCTGGCGGAGTGGGTTTCGGTCTGGCGGAGTGTGTTTGGGTCTGGCGGAGTGGGTTTGCGCCTGGCGGAGTGGGTTTCGTCTGGCGGAGTGGGTTTGGGATCTGGCGGAGTGGGTTTGGGTCTGGCGGAGTGGGTTTGGGGTCTGGCGGAGTGGGTTTGGGGTCTGGCGGTGTGGGTTTGGGTCTGGCGGAGTGGGTTTGGCTCTGGCGGAGTGGGTTTGGGTCTGGCGGAGTGGGTTTGGCTCTGGCGGAGTGGGTTTGTGTCTGGCGGAGTAAGTTTGGGTCTGGCGCAGTGGGTTTGGGTCTGGCAGAGTGGGTTTGGCTCTGGCGGAGTAAGTTTGGGTCTGGCGGAGTGGGTTTGGGTCTGGCGGAGTGGGTTTGGGTCTGGCGGAGTGGGTTTGGGTCTGGCGGAGTGGGTTTGGGTCTGGCTGACTTGGTTCGGGTCTGGCAGAGTGGGTTCGGATCTGCCGGAGTGGGTTCGGGTCTGGCGGAGTGGGTTTGGGTCTGGCGGAGTGGGTTTGGGTCTGGCGGAGTGGGTTCGGGTCTGGCTGAGTGGGTTTTGTTCTGGCGGACTGGGTTTGGGTCTGGCGGAGTGGGTTTGGGGTCTGGCGGAGTGGATTCGGGTCTGGTGGAGTGTGTTCGGGTCTGGCGGAGTGGGTTGGGGTCTGGCGGAGTGGGTTGGGGTCTGGCGGAGTGGGTTTGGGTCTGGCCGAGTGGGTTTGGGTCTGGCGGAGTGGGTTTCGGTCTGGCGGAGTGTGTTTGGGTCTGGCGGAGTGGGTTTGCGCCTGGCGGAGTGGGTTTCGTCTGGCGGAGTGGGTTTGGGGTCTGGCGGAGTGGGTTTGGGTCTGGCGGAGTGGGTTTGGGGTCTGGCGGAGTGGGTTTGGGGTCTGGCGGTGTGGGTTTGGGTCTGGCGGAGTGGGTTTGGCTCTGGCGGAGTGGGTTTGGGTCTGGCGGAGTGGGTTTGGCTCTGGCGGAGTGGGTTTGTGTCTGGCGGAGTAAGTTTGGGTCTGGCGGAGTGGGTTTGGGTCTGGCAGAGTGGGTTTGGCTCTGGCGGAGTAAGTTTGGGTCTGGCGGAGTGGGTTTGGTTCTGGCGGAGTGGGTTTGGGTCTGGCGGAGTGGGTTTGGGTCTGGCGGAGTGGGTTTGGGTCTGGCTGACTTGGTTCGGGTCTGGCAGAGTGGGTTCGGATCTGCCGGAGTGGGTTTGGGTCTGGCGGAGTGGGTTTGGGTCTGGCGGAGTGGGTTGTGGTCTGGCGGACTGGGTTTGGGTCTGGCGGAGTGGGTTTGGGTCTGGCGGAGTAGGTTTGTGTCTGGCGGAGTGGGTTTGGGGCTGGCGGAATGGGTTTGGGTCTGGCGGAGTGGGTTCGGGTCTGGCGGAGTGGGTTCGGGTCTGTGGGAGTGGGTTCGGGTCTGGCGGAGTGGGTTGTGGTCTGGCGGAGTGGGTTTGGGTCCGGCGGAGTGGGTTTGGGTCCGGCGGAGTGGGTTTGGGTCTGGCGGAGTGGGTTTGTGCTCTGGCGGAGTGGGTTTGGGTCTGGCGGAGTGGGTTTGGCTCTGGCGGAGTGGGTTTGGGTCTGGCGGAGTGGGTTTGGTTTTGGCGGAGTGGGTTCGGGTGTGGCGGAGTGGGTTTGGGTCTGGCGGAGTGGTTTTGGGGTGGGCGGAGTGGGTTGGGGTCTGGCGGAGTGGGTTGGGGTCTGGCGGAGTGGGTTCGGGTCTGGCGGAGTGGGTTTGGGTCTGGCGGAGTGGGTTCAGGTCTGTCGGTGTGGGTTTGGGTCTGGCGGAGTGGGTTGGGGTCTGGCGGAGTGGGTTTGGGTCTGGCGGAGTGGGTTTGGCTCTGGCGGAGTGGGTTTGGGTCTGGCGGAGTGGGTTTGGTTTTGGCGGAGTGGGTTCGGGTCTGGCGGAGTGGGTTTGGGTCTGGCGGAGTAGGTTTGGATCTGGCGGAGTGGGTTCGGGTCTGGCGGAGTGGGTTTGGGTCTGGCTGACTTGGTTCGGGTCTGGCGGAGTGGGTTTGGGTGTGGCGGAGTGGGTTTGGGTCTGTCGGAGTGGGTTCGGGTCTGGCGGAGTGGGTTCGGATCTGCCGGAGTGGGTTTGGGTCTGGCGGAGTGGGTTTGGGTCTGGCGGAGTGGGTTGTGGTCTGGCCGACTGGGTTTGGGTCTGGCGGAGTGGGTTCGGGTCTGGCGGAGTGGGTTTGTGTCTGGCGGAGTGGGTTGGGGTCTGGTGGAGTGGGTTGGGGTCTGGCGGAGTGGGTTCGGGTCTGGCGGAGTGGGTTCGGGTCTGTCGGAGTGGGTTCGGGTCTGGCGGAGTGGGTTCGGGACCGGCGGAGTGGGTTCGGGTCTGGCGGTGTGGGTTTGGGTCGGGCGGAGTTGGTTTGGGAATGGCGTAGTGGGTTTGGGTCTGGCGGAGTGGGTTTGGGTCTGGCGGAGTGGGTTTGGGTCTGGCGGAGTGGGTTTGGGTTCTGGCGGAGTGGGTTCGGGTCTGGCGGAGTGGGTTTGGGTCTGGCGGAGTGGGTTAGGGTCTGGCGGAGTGGGTTTGTGGTCTGGCGGAGTGGGTTTGGGTCTGGCGGAGTGGGTTAGGGTCTGGCGGAGTGGGTTTTAGTTTGGCGGAGTGGGTTTGGGTCTGGCGGAGTGGGTTTGGGTCTGGTGGAGTGGATTCGGGTCTGGTGGAGTGTGTTTGGTGTCTGGCGGAGTGGGTTTGGGTCTGGCGGAGTGGGTTTGGGTCTGGCGGAGTGGGTTCGGGTCTGGCTGAGTGGGTTTTGTTATGGCGGACTGGGTTTGGGTCTGGCGGAGTGGGTTTGGGGTCTGGCGGAGTGGATTCGGGTCTGGTGGAGTGTGTTCGGGTCTGGCGGAGTGGGTTTGGGTCTGGCGGAGTGGGTTGGGGTCTGGCGGAGTGGGTTTGGGTCTGGCGGAGTGGGTTAGGGTCTGGCGGAGTGGGTTTTAGTTTGGCGGAGTGGGTTTGGGTCTGGCGGAGTGGGTTTGGGTCTGGTGGAGTGGATTCGGGTCTGGTGGAGTGTGTTTGGTGTCTGGCGGAGTGGGTTTGGGTCTGGCGGAGTGGGTTTGGGTCTGGCGGAGTGGGTTCGGGTCTGGCTGAGTGGGTTTTGTTATGGCGGACTGGGTTTGGGTCTGGCGGAGTGGGTTTGGGGTCTGGCGGAGTGGATTCGGGTCTGGTGGAGTGTGTTCGGGTCTGGCGGAGTGGGTTGGGGTCTGGCGGAGTGGGTTGGGGTCTGGCGGAGTGGGTTTGGGTCTGGCGGAGTGTGTTTGGGTCTGGCGGAGTGGGTTTGCGCCTGGCGGAGTGGGTTTCGTCTGGCGGAGTGGGTTTCGGGTCTGGCGGAGTGGGTTTGGGTCTGGCGGAGTTGGTTTGGGGTCTGGCGGAGTGGGTTTGGGGTCTGGCGGTGTGGGTTTGGGTCTGGCGGAGTGGGTTTGGGTCTGGCGGAGTGGGTTAGGGTCTGGCGGAGTGGGTTTGTGGTCTGGCGGAGTGGGTTTGAGTCTGGCGGAGTGGGTTAGGGTCTGGCGGAGTGGGTTTTAGTTTGGCGGAGTGGGTTTGGGTCTGGCGGAGTGGGTTTGGGTCTGGTGGAGTGGATTCGGGTCTGGTGGAGTGTGTTTGGTGTCTGGCGGAGTGGGTTTGTGTCTGGCGGAGTGGGTTTGGGTCTGGCGGAGTGGGTTCGGGTCTGGCTGAGTGGGTTTTGTTATGGCGGACTGGGTTTGGGTCTGGCGGAGTGGGTTTGGGGTCTGGCGGAGTGGATTCGGGACTGGTGGAGTGTGTTCGGGTCTGGCGGAGTGGGTTGGGGTCTGGCGGAGTGGGTTGGGGTCCGGCGGAGTGGGTTTGGGTCTGGCTGAGTGGGTTGGGGTCTGGCGGAGTGGGTTCGGGACCGGCGGAGTGGGTTTGGGTCTGGCGGAGTGGGTTTGGGTCTGGCGGAGTGGGTTTGGATCTGGCGTAGTGGGTTCGGGTCTGGCGGAGTGGGTTCGGGTCTGGCGGAGTGGGTTCGGGTCTGGCGGAGTGGGTTAGGGTCTGGCGGAGTGGGTTCCGGTCTGGCGGAGTGGGTTCGGGTCTGGCGGAGTGGGTGTGGGTCCGGCGGAGTGGGTTTGGGTCCGGCGGAGTGGGTTTGGGTCCGGCGGAGTGGGTTTGGGTCCGGCGGAGTGGGTTTGGGTCCGGCGGAGTGGGTTCGGGTCTGGCTGAGTGGGCTCGGGTCTGGCGGAGTGGGTTCGGGACCGGCGGAGTGGGTTCGGGTCTGGCGGAGTGGGTTTGGGTCTGGCGGAGTGGGTTGGGGTCTGGCGGAGTGGGTTTGGGTCTGGCCGAGTGGGTTTGGGTCTGGCGGAGTGGGTTTGGGTCTGGCGGAGTGGGTTTGGGGTCTGGCGGAGTGGGTAAGGGTCTGGCGGAGTGGGTTTGGGTCTGGCGGAGTGGGTTTGGGTCTGGCGGTGTGGGTTTGGGTCGGGCGGAGTTGGTTTGGGAATGGCGTAGTGGGTTTGGGTCTGGCGGAGTGGGTTTGGGTCTGGCGGAGTGGGTTTGGGTCTGGCGGAGTGGGTTTGTGGTCTGGCGGAGTGGGTTTGGGTCTGGCGGAGTGGGTTTGGCTCTGGCGGAGTGGGTTTGGGTCTGGCCGAGTGGGTTTGGGTCTGGCGGAGTGGGTTTGGGTCTGGCGGAGTGGGTTTGGGGTCTGGCGGAGTGGGTAAGGGTCTGGCGGAGTGGGTTTGGGTCTGGCGGAGTGGGTTTGGGTCTGGCGGTGTGGGTTTGGGTCGGGCGGAGTTGGTTTGGGAATGGCGTAGTGGGTTTGGGTCTGGCGGAGTGGGTTTGGGTCTGGCGGAGTGGGTTTGGGTCTGGCGGAGTGGGTTTGTGGTCTGGCGGAGTGGGTTTGGGTCTGGCGGAGTGGGTTTGGCTCTGGCGGAGTGGGTTTGGGTCTGGCGGAGTGGGTTCGGTTTTGGCGGAGTGGGTTCGGGTCTTGCGGAGTGGGTTTGGGTCTGGTGGAGTGGGTTTGGGGCGGGCGGAGTGGGTTGGGGTCTGGCGGAGTGGGTTGGGGTCTGGCGGAGTGGGTTCGGGTCTGGAGGAGTGGGTTTGGGTCTGGCGGAGTGGGTTTGGGTCTGTCGGTGTGGGTTTGGGTCTGGCGGAGTGGGTTGGGGTCTGGCGGAGTGGGTTTGGGTCTGGCGGAGTGGGTTTGGGTCCGGCGGAGTGGGTTTGGGTCTGGCTGAGTGGGTTCGGGTCTGGCGGAGTGGGTTCGGGACCGGCGGAGTGGGTTCGGGTCTGGCGGAGTGGGTTTGGGTCTGGCGGAGTGGGTTTGGGGCGGGCGGAGTGGGTTGGGGTCTGGCGGAGTGGGTTGGGGTCTGGCGGAGTGGGTTCGGGTCTCGAGGAGTGGGTTTGGGTCTGGCGGAGTGGGTTCAGGTCTGTCGGTGTGGGTTAGGGTCTGGCGGAGTGGGTTCGGGTCTGGCGGAGTGGGTTCGGGTCTGGCGGAGTGGGTTCGGGTCTGGCGGAGTGGGTTAGGGTCTGGCGGAGTGGGTTCGGGTCTGGCGGAGTGGGTTCGGGTCTGGCGGAGTGGGTTTGGGTCTGGCGGAGTGGGTTTAGGTCCGGCGGAGTGGGTTTGGGTCCGGCGGAGTGGGTTTGGGTCCGGCGGAGTGGGTTTGGGTCTGGCTGAGTGGGTTCGGGTCCGGCGGAGTGGGTTCGGGACCGGCGGAGTGGGTTCGGGTCTGGCGGAGTGGGTTCGGGTCTGGCGGAGTGGGTTTGGGTCCGGCGGAGTGGCTTCGGCTCTGGCGGAGTGGGTTTGGGTCTGGCGGAGTGGGTTGTGGTCTGGCGGAGTGGGTTTGGGTCTGGCCGAGTGGGTTTGGGTCCGGCGGAGTGGGTTTGGGTCTGGCTGAGTGGGTTGGGGTCTGGCGGAGTGGGTTCGGAACCGGCGGAGTGGGTTCGGGTCTGGCGGAGCGGGTTTGGGTCTGGCGGAGTGGGTTTGGGGCGGGCGGAGTGGGTTGGGGTCTGGCGGAGTGGGTTGGGGTCTGGCGGAGTGGGTTCGGGTCTGGAGGAGTGGGTTTGGGTCTGGCGGAGTGGGTTCAGGTCTGTCGGTGTGGGCTTGGGTCTGGCGGAGTGGGTTGGGGTCTGGCGGAGTGGGTTTGGGTCTGGCGGAGTGGGTTTGGGTCCGGCGGAGTGGGTTTGGGTCTGGCTGAGTGGGTTCGGGTCTGGCGGAGTGGGTTCGGGACCGGCGGAGTGGGTTCGGGTCTGGCGGAGTGGGTTTGGGTCTGGTGGAGTGGGTTTGGGTCTGGCGGAGTGGGTTTGGGGTCTGGCGGAGTGGATTCGGGTCTGGTGGAGTGTGTTCGGGTCTGGCGGAGTGGGTTCGGGTCTGGCGGAGTGGGTTTGGGTCTGGCGGAGTGGGTTTGGGGCGGGCGGAGTGGGTTGGGGTCTGGCGGAGTGGGTTAGGGTCTGGCGGAGTGGGTTCGGGTCTGGAGGAGTGGGTTTGGGTCTGGCGGAGTGGGTTCGGGTCTGGCGGAGTGGGTTAGGGTCTGGCGGAGTGGGTTCGGGTCTGGCGGAGTGGGTTCGGGTCTGGCGGAGTGGTTCGGGTCTGGCGGAGTGGGTTTGGGTCTGGCGGAGTGGGTTTGGGTCCGGCGGAGTGGGTTCGGGTCCGGCGGAGTGGGTTTGGGTCTGGCTGAGTGGGTTCGGGTCTGGCGGAGTGGGTTCGGGACCGGCGGAGTGGGTTCGGTTCTGGCGGAGTGGGTTCGGGTCTGGCGGAGTGGGTTTGGGTCTGGCGGAGTGGCTTCGGCTCTGGCGGAGTGGGTTTGGGTCTGGCGGAGTGGGTTGGGGTCTGGCGGAGTGGGTTTGGGTCTGGCCGAGTGGGTTTGGGTCTGGCGGAGTGGGTTTGGGTCTGGCGGAGTGGGTTTGGGGTGTGGCGGAGTGGGTAAGGGTCTGGCGGAGTGGGTTTGGGTCTGGCGGAGTGGGTTTGGGTCTGGCGGTGTGGGTTTGGGTCGGGCGGAGTTGGTTTGGGAATGGCGTAGTGGGTTTGGGTCTGGCGGAGTGGGTTTGGGTCTGGCGGAGTGGGTTTGGGTCTGGCGGAGTGGGTTTGGGGTCTGGCGGAGTGGGTTCGGGTCTGGCGGAGTGGGTTTGGGTCTGGTGGAGTGGGTTAGGGTCTGGCGGAGTGGGTTTGTGGTCTGGCGGAGTGGGTTTGGGTCTGGCGGAGTGGGTTAGGGTCTGGCGGAGTGGGTTTTAGTTTGGCGGAGTGGGTTTGGGTCTGGCGGAGTGGGTTTGGGTCTGGTGGAGTGGGTTCGGGTCTGGTGGAGTGGGTTTGGTGTCTGGCGGAGTGGGTTTGGGTCTGGCGGAGTGGGTTTGGGTCTGGCGGAGTGGGTTCGGGTCTGGCTGAGTGGGTTTTGTTCTGGCGGACTGGGTTTGGGTCTGGCGGAGTGGGTTTGGGGTCTGGCGGAGTGGATTCGGGTCTGGTGGAGTGTGTTCGGGTCTGGCGGAGTGGGTTCGGGTCTGGCGGAGTGGGTTTGGGTCTGGCGGAGTGGGTTTGGGGCGGGCGGAGTGGGTTGGGGTCTGGCGGAGTGGGTTGGGGTCTGGCGGAGTGGGTTCGGGTCTGGAGGAGTGGGTTTGGGTCTGGCGGAGTGGGTTCAGGTCTGTCGGTGTGGGTTTGGGTCTGGCAGAGTGGGTTTGGTTTTGGCGGAGTGGGTTCGGGTCTGGCGGAGTGGGTTTGGGTCTGGCGGAGTGGGTTTGGGGCGGGCGGAGTGGGTTGGGGTCTGGCGGAGTGGGTTGGGGTCTGGCGGAGTGGGTTCGGGTCTGGAGGAGTGGGTTTGGGTCTGGCGGAGTGGGTTCAGGTCTGTCGGTGTGGGTTTGGGTCTGGCGGAGTGGGTTGGGGTCTGGCGGAGTGGGTTTGGGTCTGGCGGAGTGGGTTTGGGTCCGGCGGAGTGGGTTTGGGTCTGGCTGTGTGGGTTCGGGTCTGGCGGAGTGGGTTCGGGACCGGCGGAGTGGGTTCGGGTCTGGCTGAGTGGGTTTGGGTCTGGCGGAGTGGGTTTGGGTCTGGCGTAGTGGGTTCGGGTCTGGCGGAGTGGGTTCGGGTCTGGCGGAGTGGGTTCGGGTCTGGCGGAGTGGGTTCGGGTCTGGCGGAGTGGGTTCGGGTCTGGCGGAGTGGGTTCGGGTCTGGCGGAGTGGGTTCGGGTCTGGCGGAGTGGGTTAGGGTCTGGCGGAGTGGGTTCGGGTCTGGCGGAGTGGGTTCGGGTCTGGCGGAGTGGGTTTGCGTCTGGCGGAGTGGGTTTGGGTCTGGCGGAGTGGGTTTGGGTCTGGCGGAGTGGGTTTGGGTCCGGCGGAGTGGGTTTGGGTCCGGCGGAGTGGGTTCGGGTCCGGCGGAGTGGGTTTGGGTCTGGCTGAGTGGGTTCGGGTCTGGCGGAGTGGGTTCGGGACCGGCGGAGTGGGTTCGGTTCTGGCGGAGTGGGTTCGGGTCTGGCGGAGTGGGTTTGGGTCTGGCGGAGTGGCTTCGGCTCTGGCGGAGTGGTTTGGGTCTGGCGGAGTGGGTTGGGGTCTGGCGGAGTGGGTTTGGGTCTGGCCGAGTGGGTTTGGGTCTGGCGGAGTGGGTTTGGGTCTGGCGGAGTGGGTTTGGGGTCTGGCGGAGTGGGTAAGGGTCTGGCGGAGTGGGTTTGGGTCTGGCGGAGTGGGTTTGGGTCTGGCGGTGTGGGTTTGGGTCGGGCGGAGTTGGTTTGGGAATGGCGTAGTGGGTTTGGGTCTGGCGGAGTGGGTTTGGGTCTGGCGGAGTGGGTTTGGGTCTGGCGGAGTGGGTTTGGAGTCTGGCGGAGTGGGTTCGGGTCTGGCGGAGTGGGTTTGGGTCTGGCGGAGTGGGTTAGGGTCTGGCGGAGTGGGTTTGTGGTCTGGCGGAGTGGGTTTGGGTCTGGCGGAGTGGATTAGGGTCTGGCGGAGTGGGTTTTAGTTTGGCGGAGTGGGTTTGGGTCTGGCGGAGTGGGTTGGGGTCTGGCGGAGTGGGTTTGGGTCTGGCCGAGTGGGTTTGGGTCTGGCGGAGTGGGTTTGGGTCTGGCGGAGTGGGTTTGGGGTCTGGCGGAGTGGGTAAGGGTCTGGCGGAGTGGGTTTGGGTCTGGCGGAGTGGGTTTGGGTCTGGCGGTGTGGGTTTGGGTCGGGCGGAGTTGGTTTGGGAATGGCGTAGTGGGTTTGGGTCTGGCGGAGTGGGTTTGGGTCTGGCGGAGTGGGTTTGGGTCTGGCGGAGTGGGTTTGGGGTCTGGCGGAGTGGGTTCGGGTCTGGCGGAGTGGGTTTGGGTCTGGTGGAGTGGGTTAGGGTCTGGCGGAGTGGGTTTGTGGTCTGGCGGAGTGGGTTTGGGTCTGGCGGAGTGGGTTAGGGTCTGGCGGAGTGGGTTTTAGTTTGGCGGAGTGGGTTTGGGTCTGGCGGAGTGGGTTTGGGTCTGGTGGAGTGGGTTCGGGTCTGGTGGAGTGGGTTTGGTGTCTGGCGGAGTGGGTTTGGGTCTGGCGGAGTGGGTTTGGGTCTGGCGGAGTGGGTTCGGGTCTGGCTGAGTGGGTTTTGTTCTGGCGGACTGGGTTTGGGTCTGGCGGAGTGGGTTTGGGGTCTGGCGGAGTGGATTCGGGTCTGGTGGAGTGTGTTCGGGTCTGGCGGAGTGGGTTCGGGTCTGGCGGAGTGGGTTTGGGTCTGGCGGAGTGGGTTTGGGGCGGGCGGAGTGGGTTGGGGTCTGGCGGAGTGGGTTGGGGTCTGGCGGAGTGGGTTCGGGTCTGGAGGAGTGGGTTTGGGTCTGGCGGAGTGGGTTCAGGTCTGTCGGTGTGGGTTTGGGTCTGGCAGAGTGGGTTTGGTTTTGGCGGAGTGGGTTCGGGTCTGGCGGAGTGGGTTTGGGTCTGGCGGAGTGGGTTTGGGGCGGGCGGAGTGGGTTGGGGTCTGGCGGAGTGGGTTGGGGTCTGGCGGAGTGGGTTCGGGTCTGGAGGAGTGGGTTTGGGTCTGGCGGAGTGGGTTCAGGTCTGTCGGTGTGGGTTTGGGTCTGGCGGAGTGGGTTGGGGTCTGGCGGAGTGGGTTTGGGTCTGGCGGAGTGGGTTTGGGTCCGGCGGAGTGGGTTTGGGTCTGGCTGTGTGGGTTCGGGTCTGGCGGAGTGGGTTCGGGACCGGCGGAGTGGGTTCGGGTCTGGCTGAGTGGGTTTGGGTCTGGCGGAGTGGGTTTGGGTCTGGCGTAGTGGGTTCGGGTCTGGCGGAGTGGGTTCGGGTCTGGCGGAGTGGGTTTGGGTCTGGCGGAGTGGCTTCGGCTCTGGCGGAGTGGTTTGGGTCTGGCGGAGTGGGTTGGGGTCTGGCGGAGTGGGTTTGGGTCTGGCCGAGTGGGTTTGGGTCTGGCGGAGTGGGTTTGGGTCTGGCGGAGTGGGTTTGGGGTCTGGCGGAGTGGGTAAGGGTCTGGCGGAGTGGGTTTGGGTCTGGCGGAGTGGGTTTGGGTCTGGCGGTGTGGGTTTGGGTCGGGCGGAGTTGGTTTGGGAATGGCGTAGTGGGTTTGGGTCTGGCGGAGTGGGTTTGGGTCTGGCGGAGTGGGTTTGGGTCTGGCGGAGTGGGTTTGGAGTCTGGCGGAGTGGGTTCGGGTCTGGCGGAGTGGGTTTGGGTCTGGCGGAGTGGGTTAGGGTCTGGCGGAGTGGGTTTGTGGTCTGGCGGAGTGGGTTTGGGTCTGGCGGAGTGGATTAGGGTCTGGCGGAGTGGGTTTTAGTTTGGCGGAGTGGGTTTGGGTCTGGCGGAGTGGGTTGGGGTCTGGCGGAGTGGGTTTGGGTCTGGCCGAGTGGGTTTGGGTCTGGCGGAGTGGGTTTGGGTCTGGCGGAGTGGGTTTGGGGTCTGGCGGAGTGGGTAAGGGTCTGGCGGAGTGGGTTTGGGTCTGGCGGAGTGGGTTTGGGTCTGGCGGTGTGGGTTTGGGTCGGGCGGAGTTGGTTTGGGAATGGCGTAGTGGGTTTGGGTCTGGCGGAGTGGGTTTGGGTCTGGCGGAGTGGGTTTGGGTCTGGCGGAGTGGGTTTGGAGTCTGGCGGAGTGGGTTCGGGTCTGGCGGAGTGGGTTTGGGTCTGGCGGAGTGGGTTAGGGTCTGGCGGAGTGGGTTTGTGGTCTGGCGGAGTGGGTTTGGGTCTGGCGGAGTGGATTAGGGTCTGGCGGAGTGGGTTTTAGTTTGGCGGAGTGGGTTTGGGTCTGGCGGAGTGGGTTTGGGTCTGGTGGAGTGGGTTTGGGTCTGGCGGAGTGGGTTTGGGGTCTGGCGGAGTGGATTCGGGTCTGGTGGAGTGTGTTCGGGTCTGGCGGAGTGGGTTCGGGTCTGGCGGAGTGGGTTTGGGTCTGGCGGAGTGGGTTTGGGGCGGGCGGAGTGGGTTGGGGTCTGGCGGAGTGGGTTAGGGTCTGGCGGAGTGGGTTCGGGTCTGGAGGAGTGGGTTTGGGTCTGGCGGAGTGGGTTCGGGTCTGGCGGAGTGGGTTAGGGTCTGGCGGAGTGGGTTCGGGTCTGGCGGAGTGGGTTCGGGTCTGGCGGAGTGGGTTCGGGTCTGGCGGAGTGGGTTTGGGTCTGGCGGAGTGGGTTTGGGTCCGGCGGAGTGGGTTCGGGTCCGGCGGAGTGGGTTTGGGTCTGGCTGAGTGGGTTCGGGTCTGGCGGAGTGGGTTCGGGACCGGCGGAGTGGGTTCGGTTCTGGCGGAGTGGGTTCGGGTCTGGCGGAGTGGGTTTGGGTCTGGCGGAGTGGCTTCGGCTCTGGCGGAGTGGGTTTGGGTCTGGCGGAGTGGGTTGGGGTCTGGCGGAGTGGGTTTGGGTCTGGCCGAGTGGGTTTGGGTCTGGCGGAGTGGGTTTGGGTCTGGCGGAGTGGGTTTGGGGTGTGGCGGAGTGGGTAAGGGTCTGGCGGAGTGGGTTTGGGTCTGGCGGAGTGGGTTTGGGTCTGGCGGTGTGGGTTTGGGTCGGGCGGAGTTGGTTTGGGAATGGCGTAGTGGGTTTGGGTCTGGCGGAGTGGGTTTGGGTCTGGCGGAGTGGGTTTGGGTCTGGCGGAGTGGGTTTGGGGTCTGGCGGAGTGGGTTCGGGTCTGGCGGAGTGGGTTTGGGTCTGGTGGAGTGGGTTAGGGTCTGGCGGAGTGGGTTTGTGGTCTGGCGGAGTGGGTTTGGGTCTGGCGGAGTGGGTTAGGGTCTGGCGGAGTGGGTTTTAGTTTGGCGGAGTGGGTTTGGGTCTGGCGGAGTGGGTTTGGGTCTGGTGGAGTGGGTTCGGGTCTGGTGGAGTGGGTTTGGTGTCTGGCGGAGTGGGTTTGGGTCTGGCGGAGTGGGTTTGGGTCTGGCGGAGTGGGTTCGGGTCTGGCTGAGTGGGTTTTGTTCTGGCGGACTGGGTTTGGGTCTGGCGGAGTGGGTTTGGGGTCTGGCGGAGTGGATTCGGGTCTGGTGGAGTGTGTTCGGGTCTGGCGGAGTGGGTTCGGGTCTGGCGGAGTGGGTTTGGGTCTGGCGGAGTGGGTTTGGGGCGGGCGGAGTGGGTTGGGGTCTGGCGGAGTGGGTTGGGGTCTGGCGGAGTGGGTTCGGGTCTGGAGGAGTGGGTTTGGGTCTGGCGGAGTGGGTTCAGGTCTGTCGGTGTGGGTTTGGGTCTGGCAGAGTGGGTTTGGTTTTGGCGGAGTGGGTTCGGGTCTGGCGGAGTGGGTTTGGGTCTGGCGGAGTGGGTTTGGGGCGGGCGGAGTGGGTTGGGGTCTGGCGGAGTGGGTTGGGGTCTGGCGGAGTGGGTTCGGGTCTGGAGGAGTGGGTTTGGGTCTGGCGGAGTGGGTTCAGGTCTGTCGGTGTGGGTTTGGGTCTGGCGGAGTGGGTTGGGGTCTGGCGGAGTGGGTTTGGGTCTGGCGGAGTGGGTTTGGGTCCGGCGGAGTGGGTTTGGGTCTGGCTGTGTGGGTTCGGGTCTGGCGGAGTGGGTTCGGGACCGGCGGAGTGGGTTCGGGTCTGGCTGAGTGGGTTTGGGTCTGGCGGAGTGGGTTTGGGTCTGGCGTAGTGGGTTCGGGTCTGGCGGAGTGGGTTCGGGTCTGGCGGAGTGGGTTCGGGTCTGGCGGAGTGGGTTCGGGTCTGGCGGAGTGGGTTCGGGTCTGGCGGAGTGGGTTCGGGTCTGGCGGAGTGGGTTCGGGTCTGGCGGAGTGGGTTAGGGTCTGGCGGAGTGGGTTCGGGTCTGGCGGAGTGGGTTCGGGTCTGGCGGAGTGGGTTTGCGTCTGGCGGAGTGGGTTTGGGTCTGGCGGAGTGGGTTTGGGTCCGGCGGAGTGGGTTTGGGTCCGGCGGAGTGGGTTTGGGTCTGGCTGAGTGGGTTCGGGTCTGGCGGAGTGGGTTCGGGACCGGCGGAGTGGGTTCGGGTCTGGCGGAGTGGGTTCGGGTCTGGCGGAGTGGGTTCGGGTCTGGCGGAGTGGCTTCGGCTCTGGCGGAGTGGGTTTGGGTCTGGCGGAGTGGGTTGGGGTCTGGCGGAGTGGGTTTGGGTCTGGCCGAGTGGGTTTGGGTCTGGCGGAGTGGGTTTGGGTCTGGCGGAGTGGGTTTGGGGTCTGGCGGAGTGGGTAAGGGTCTGGCGGAGTGGGTTTGGGTCTGGTGGAGTGGGTTTGGGTCTGGCGGTGTGGGTTTGGGTCGGGCGGAGTTGGTTTGGGAATGGCGTAGTGGGTTTGGGTCTGGCGGAGTGGGTTTGGGTCTGGCGGAGTGGGTTTGGGTCTGGCGGAGTGGGTTTGGGGTCTGGCGGAGTGGGTTCGGGTCTGGCGGAGTGGGTTTGGGTCTGGCGGAGTGGGTTAGGGTCTGGCGGAGTGGGTTTGTGGTCTGGCGGAGTGGGTTTGGGTCTGGCGGAGTGGGTTAGGGTCTGGCGGAGTGGGTTTTAGTTTGGCGGAGTGGGTTTGGGTCTGGCGGAGTGGGTTTGGGTCTGGTGGAGTGGGTTCGGGTCTGGTGGAGTGGGTTTGGTGTCTGGCGGAGTGGGTTTGGGTCTGGCGGAGTGGGTTTGGGTCTGGCGGAGTGGGTTCGGGTCTGGCTGAGTGGGTTATGTTCTGGCGGACTGGGTTTGGGTCTGGCGGAGTGGGTTTGGGGTCTGGCGGAGTGGATTCGGGTCTGGTGGAGTGTGTTCGGGTCTGGCGGAGTGGGTTGGGGTCTGGCGGAGTGGGTTGGGGTCTGGCGGAGTGGGTTTGGGTCTGGCCGAGTGGGTTTGGGTCTGGCGGAGTGGGTTTGGGTCTGGCGGAGTGTGTTTGGGTCTGGTGGAGTGGGTTTGCGCCTGGCGGAGTGGGTTTCGTCTGGCGGAGTGGGTTTGGGGTCTGGCGGAGTGGGTTTGGGTCTGGCGGAGTGGGTTTGGGGTCTGGCGGAGTGGGTTTGGGGTCTGGCGGTGTGGGTTTGGGTCTGGCGGAGTGGGTTTGGCTCTGGCGGAGTGGGTTTGGGTCTGGCGGAGTGGGTTTGGCTCTGGCGGAGTGGGTTTGTGTCTGGCGGAGTAAGTTTGGGTCTGGCGGAGTGCGTTTGGGTCTGACAGAGTGGTTTGGCTCTGGCGGAGTAAGTTTGGGTCTGGCGGAGTGGGTTTGGGTCTGGCGGAGTGGGTTTGGGTCTGGCGGAGTGGGTTCGGGTCTGGCGGACTTGGTTCGGGTCTGGCGGAGTGGGTTCGGATCTGCCGGAGTGGGTTCGGGTCTGGCGGAGTGGGTTTGGGTCTGGCGGAGTGGGTTGTGGTCTGGCGGACTGGGTTTGGGTCTGGCGGAGTGGGTTTGTGTCTGGCGGAGTGGGTTTGGGGCTGGCGGATTGGGTTTGGGTCTGGCGGAGTGGGTTTGGGTCTGGCGGAGTGGGTTCGGGTCTGTGGGAGTGGGTTCGGGTCTGGCGGAGTGGGTTGTGGTCTGGCGGAGTGGGTTTGGGTCCGGCGGAGTGGGTTTGGGTCCGGCGGAGTGGGTCTGGGTCTGGCTGAGTGGGTTCGGGTCTGGCGGAGTGGGTTCGGGACTGGCGGAGTGGGTTCGGGTCTGGCGGAGTGGGTTTGGGTCTGGCGGAGTGGCTTCGGCTCTGGCGGAGTGGGTTTGGGTCTGGCGGAGTGGGTTGGGGTCTGGCGGAGTGGGTTTGGGTCTGGCCGAGTGGGTTTGGGTCTGGCGGAGTGGGTTTGGGTCTGGCGGAGTGGGTTTGGGGTCTGGCGGAGTGGGTAAGGGTCTGGCGGAGTGGGTTTGGGTCTGGCGGAGTTGGTTTGGGAATGGCGTAGTGGGTTTGGGTCTGGTGGAGTGGGTTTGGGTCTGGCGGAGTGGGTTTGGGTCTGGCGGAGTGGGTTTGGGGTCTGGCGGAGTGGGTTCGGGTCTGACGGAGTGGGTTTGGGTCTGGCGGAGTGGGTTAGGGTCTGGCGGAGTGGGTTTGTGGTCTGGCGGAGTGGGTTTGGGTCTGGCGGAGTGGGTTAGGGTGTGGCGGAGTGGGTTTTAGTTTGGCGGAGTGGGTTTGGGTCTGGCGGAGTGGGTTTGGGTCTGGTGGAGTGGGTTCGGGTCTGGTGGAGTGGGTTTGGTGTCTGGCGGAGTGGGTTTGGGTCTGGCGGAGTGGGTTTGGGTCTGGCGGAGTGGGTTCGGGTCTGGCTGAGTGGGTTTTGTTCTGGCGGACTGGGTTTGGGTCTGGCGGAGTGGGTTTGGGGTCTGGCGGAGTGGATTCGGGTCTGGTGGAGTGTGTTCGGGTCTGGCGGAGTGGGTTGGGGTCTGGCGGAGTGGGTTGGGGTCTGGCGGAGTGGGTTTGGGTCTGGCCGAGTGGGTTTGGGTCTGGCGGAGTGGGTTTCGGTCTGGCGGAGTGTGTTTGGGTCTGGCGGAGTGGGTTTGCGCCTGGCGGAGTGGGTTTCGGCTGGCGGAGTGGGTTTGGGGTCTGGCGGAGTGGGTTTGGGTCTGGCGGAGTGGGTTTGGGGTCTGGCCGAGTGGGTTTGGGGTCTGGCGGTGTGGGTTTGGGTCTGGCGGAGTGGGTTTGGCTCTGGCGGAGTGTGTTTGGGTCTGGCGGAGTGGGTTTGGCTCTGGCGGAGTGGGTTTGTGTCTGGCGGAGTAAGTTTGGGTCTGGCGGAGTGGGTTTGGGTCTGGCAGAGTGGGTTTGGCTCTGGCGGAGTAAGTTTGGGTCTGGCGGAGTGGGTTTGGGTCTGGCGGAGTGGGTTTGGGTCTGGCGGAGTGGGTTTGGGTCTGGCGGAGTGGGTTTGGGTCTGGCTGACTTGGTTCGGGTCTGGCAGAGTGGGTTCGGATCTGCCGGAGTGGGTTCGGGTCTGGCGGAGTGGGTTTGGGTCTGGCGGAGTGGGTTGTGGTCTGGCGGACTGGGTTTGGGTCTGGCGGAGTGGGTTTGGGTCTGGCGGAGTGGGTTTGTGTCTGGCGGAGTGGGTTTGGGGCTGGCGGAATGGGTTTGGGTCTGGCGGAGTGGGTTCGGGTCTGGCGGAGTGGGTTCGGGTCTGTGGGAGTGGGTTCGGGTCTGGCGGAGTGGGTTGTGGTCTGGCGGAGTGGGTTTGGGTCCGGCGGAGTGGGTTTGGGTCCGGCGGAGTGGGTTTGGGTCTGGCTGAGTGGGTTCGGGTCTGGCGGAGTGGGTTCGGGACTGGCGGAGTGGGTTCGGGTCTGGCGGAGTGGGTTTTGGTCTGGCGGAGTGGGTTTGGGTCTGACGGAGTGGCTTCGGCTCTGGCGGAGTGGGTTTGGGTCTGGCGGAGTGGGTTTGGGGTCTGGCGGAGTGGGTTAGGGTCTGGCGGAGTGGGTTTGGGTCTGGCAGAGTGTGTTTGGGTCTGGCGGTGTGGGTTTGGGTCGGGCGGAGTTGGTTTGGGAATGGCGTAGTGGGTTTGGGTCTGGCGGAGTGGGTTTGGGTCTGGCGGAGTGGGTTTGGGTCTGGCGGAGTGGGTTTGTGCTCTGGCGGAGTGGGTTTGGGTCTGGCGGAGTGGGTTTGGCTCTGGCGGAGTGGGTTTGGGTCTGGCGGAGTGGGTTTGGTTTTGGCGGAGTGGGTTCGGGTCTGGCGGAGTGGGTTTGGGTCTGGCGGAGTGGTTTTGGGGTGGGCGGAGTGGGTTGGGGTCTGGCGGAGTGGGTTGGGGTCTGGCGGAGTGGGTTCGGTTCTGGCGGAGTGGGTTTGGGTCTGGCGGAGTGGGTTCAGGTCTGTCGGTGTGGGTTTGCGTCTGGCGGAGTGGGTTGGGGTCTGGCGGAGTGGGTTTGGGTCTGGCGGAGTGGGTTTGGCTCTGGCGGAGTGGGTTTGGCTCTGGCGGAGTGGGTTTGGGTCTGGCGGAGTGGGTTTGGCTCTGGCGGAGTGGGTTTGTGTCTGGCGGAGTAAGTTTGGGTCTGGCGGAGTGCGTTTGGGTCTGACAGAGTGGTTTGGCTCTGGCGGAGTAAGTTTGGGTCTGGCGGAGTGGGTTTGGGTCTGGCGGAGTGGGTTTGGGTCTGGCGGAGTGGGTTCGGGTCTGGCGGAGTGGGTTCGGATCTGCCGGAGTGGGTTTGGGTCTGGCGGAGTGGGTTTGGGTCTGGCGGAGTGGGTTGTGGTCTGGCCGACTGGGTTTGGGTCTGGCGGAGTGGGTTCGGGTCTGGCGGAGTGGGTTTGTGTCTGGCGGAGTGGGTTGGGGTCTGGTGGAGTGGGTTGGGGTCTGGCGGAGTGGGTTCGGGTCTGGCGGAGTGGGTTCGGGTCTGTCGGAGTGGGTTCGGGTCTGGCGGAGTGGGTTCGGGTCTGGCGGAGTGGGTTCGGGTCTGTTGGAGTGGGTTCGGGTCTGGCGGAGTGGGTTGTGGTCTGGCGGAGTGGGTTTGGGTCCGGCAGAGTGGGTTTGGGTCCGGCGGAGTGGGTTTGGGTCTGGCTGAGTGGGTTCGGGTCTGGCGGAGTGGGTTCGGGACTGGCGGAGTGGGTTCGGGTCTGGCGGAGTGGGTTTGGGTCTGGCGGAGTGGGTTTGGGACTGCCGGATTGGCTTCGGCTCTGGCGGAGTGGGTTTGGGTCTGGCGGAGTGGATTGGGGTCTGGCGGAGTGGGTTTGGGTCTGGCCGAGTGGGTTTGGGTCTGGCGGAGTGTGTTTGGGTCTGGCGGTGTGGGTTTGGGTCGGGCGGAGTTGGTTTGGGAATGGCGTAGTGGGTTTGGGTCTGGCGGAGTGGGTTTGGGTCTGGCGGAGTGGGTTTGGGTCCGGCGGAGTGGGTTTGGGTCCGGCGGAGTGGGTTTGGGTCTGGCTGAGTGGGTTCGGGTCTGGCGGAGTGGGTTCGGGACTGGCGGAGTGGGTTCGGGTCTGGCGGAGTGGGTTTTGGTCTGGCGGAGTGGGTTTGGGTCTGGCGGAGTGGCTTCGGCTCTGGCGGAGTGGGTTTGGGTCTGGCGGAGTGGGTTTGGGGTCTGGCGGAGTGGGTTAGGGTCTGGCGGAGTGGGTTTGGGTCTGGCAGAGTGTGTTTGGGTCTGGCGGTGTGGGTTTGGGTCGGGCGGAGTTGGTTTGGGAATGGCGTAGTGGGTTTGGGTCTGGCGGAGTGGGTTTGGGTCTGGCGGAGTGGGTTTGGGTCTGGCGGAGTGGGTTTGTGCTCTGGCGGAGTGGGTTTGGGTCTGGCGGAGTGGGTTTGGCTCTGGCGGAGTGGGTTTGGGTCTGGCGGAGTGGGTTTGGTTTTGGCGGAGTGGGTTCGGGTCTGGCGGAGTGGGTTTGGGTCTGGCGGAGTGGTTTTGGGGTGGGCGGAGTGGGTTGGGGTCTGGCGGAGTGGGTTGGGGTCTGGCGGAGTGGGTTCGGGTCTGGCGGAGTGGGTTTGGGTCTGGCGGAGTGGGTTCAGGTCTGTCGGTGTGGGTTTGGGTCTGGCGGAGTGGGTTGGGGTCTGGCGGAGTGGGTTTGGGTCTGGCGGAGTGGGTTTGGCTCTGGCGGAGTGGGTTTGGGTCTGGCGGAGTGGGTTTGGTTTTGGCGGAGTGGGTTCGGGTCTGGCGGAGTGGGTTTGGGTCTGGCGGAGTAGGTTTGGATCTGGCGGAGTGGGTTCGGGTCTGGCGGAGTGGGTTTGGGTCTGGCTGACTTGGTTCGGGTCTGGCGGAGTGGGTTTGGGTGTGGCGGAGTGGGTTTGGGTCTGTCGGAGTGGGTTCGGGTCTGGCGGAGTGGGTTCGGATCTGCCGGAGTGGGTTTGGGTCTGGCGGAGTGGGTTTGGGTCTGGCGGAGTGGGTTGTGGTCTGGCCGACTGGGTTTGGGTCTGGCGGAGTGGGTTCGGGTCTGGCGGAGTGGGTTTGTGTCTGGCGGAGTGGGTTGGGGTCTGGTGGAGTGGGTTGGGGTCTGGCGGAGTGGGTTCGGGTCTGGCGGAGTGGGTTCGGGTCTTTCGGAGTGGGTTCGGGTCTGGCGGAGTGGGTTCGGGTCTGGCGGAGTGGGTTCGGGTCTGTTGGAGTGGGTTCGGGTCTGGCGGAGTGGGTTGTGGTCTGGCGGAGTGGGTTTGGGTCCGGCAGAGTGGGTTTGGGTCCGGCGGAGTGGGTTTGGGTCTGGCTGAGTGGGTTCGGGTCTGGCGGAGTGGGTTCGGGACTGGCGGAGTGGGTTCGGGTCTGGCGGAGTGGGTTTGGGTCTGGCGGAGTGGGTTTGGGACTGCCGGATTGGCTTCGGCTCTGGCGGAGTGGGTTTGGGTCTGGCGGAGTGGATTGGGGTCTGGCGGAGTGGGTTTGGGTCTGGCCGAGTGGGTTTGGGTCTGGCGGAGTGTGTTTGGGTCTGGCGGTGTGGGTTTGGGTCGGGCGGAGTTGGTTTGGGAATGGCGTAGTGGGTTTGGGTCTGGCGGAGTGGGTTTGGGTCTGGCGGAGTGGGTTTGGGTCTGGCGGAGTGGGTTTGTGGTCTGGCGGAGTGGGTTTGGGTCTGGCGGAGTGGGTTTGGCTCTGGCGGAGTGGGTTTGGGTCTGGCGGAGTGGGTTTGGTTTTGGCGGAGTGGGTTCGGGTCTGGCGGAGTGGGTTTGGGTCTGGCGGAGTAGGTTTGGGTCTGGCGGAGTGGGTTTGGGTCTGGCGGAGTGGGTTTGGGTCTGGCTGACTTGGTTCGGGTCTGGCGGAGTGGCTTTGGGTGTGGCGGAGTGGGTTTGGGTCTGTCGGAGTGGGTTCGGGTCTGGCGGAGTGGGTTCGGATCTGCCGGAGTGGGTTCGGGTCTGGCGGAGTGGGTTTGGGTCTGGCGGAGTGGGTTGTGGTCTGGCGGACTGGGTTTGGGTCTGGCGGAGTGGGTTCGGGTCTGGCGGAGTGGGTTTGTGTCTGGCGGAGTGGGTTTGGGGCTGGTGGAATAGGTTTGGGTCTGGCGGAGTGGGTTTGGGTCTGGCGGAGTGGGTTCGGGTCTGTTGGAGTGGGTTCGGGTCTGGCGGAGTGGGTTGTGGTCTGGCGGAGTGGGTTTGGGTCCGGCGGAGTGGGTTTGGGTCCGGCGGAGTGGGTTTGGGTCCAGCTGAGTGGGTTCGGGTCTGGCGGAGTGGGTTCGGGACTGGCGGAGTGGGTTCGGGTCTGGCAGAGTGGGTTTGGGTCTGGCGAAGTGGGTTTGGGTCTGGCGGAGTGGCTTCGGCTCTGGCGGAGTGGGTTTGGGTCTGGCGGAGTGGGTTGGGGTCTGGCGGAGTGGGTTTGTGTCTGGCCGAGTGGGTTTGGGTCTGGCGGAGTGGGTTTGGGTCTGGCGGAGTGGGTTTGGGGTCTGGCGGAGTGGGTTAGGGTCTGGCGGTGTGGGTTTGGGTCTGGCGGAGTGTGTTTGGGTCTGGCGGTGTGGGTTTGGGTCGGGCGGAGTTGGTTTGGGAATGGCGTAGTGGGTTTGGGTCTGGCGGAGTGGGTTTGGGTCTGGCGGAGTGGGTTTGGGTCTGGCGGAGTGGGTTTGTGGTCTGGCGGAGTGGGTTTGGGTCTGGCGGAGTGGGTTTGGCTCTGGCGGAGTGGGTTTGGGTCTGGCGGAGTGGGTTTGGTTTTGGCGGAGTGGGTTCGGGTCTGGCGGAGTGGGTTTGGGTCTGGCGGAGTAGGTTTGGGTCTGGCGGAGTGGGTTTGGGTCTGGCGGAGTGGGTTTGGGTCTGGCTGACTTGGTTCGGGTCTGGCGGAGTGGGTTTGGTTGTGGCGGAGTGGGTTTGGGTCTGTCGGAGTGGGTTCGGGTCTGGCGGAGTGGGTTCGGATCTGCTGGAGTGGGTTCGGGTCTGGCGGAGTGGGTTTGGGTCTGGCGGAGTGGGTTGTGGTCTGGCGGACTGGGTTCGGGTCTGGCGGAATGGGTTTGGGTCTGGCGGAGTGGGTTTGGGTCTGGCGGAGTGGGTTTGGGTCTGGCGGAGTGGGTTGGGGTCTGGCGGAGTGGGTTTGGGTCTGGCCGAGTGGGTTTGGGTCCGGCGGAGTGGGTTTGGGTCTGGCGGAGTGGGTTTGGGGTCTGGCGGTGTGGGTTAGGGTCTGGCGGAGTGGGTTTGGGTCTGGCGGAGTGGGTTTGGGTCTGGCGGTGTGGGTTTGGGTCGGGCGGAGTTGGTTTGGGAATGGCGTAGTGGGTTTGGGTCTGGCGGAGTGGGTTTGGGTCTGGCGGAGTGGGTTTGGGTCTGGCGGAGTGGGTTTGGGTTCTGGCGGAGTGGGTTCGGGTCTGGCGGAGTGGGTTTGGGTCTGGCGGAGTGGGTTAGGGTCTGGCGGAGTGGGTTTGTGGTCTGGCGGAGTGGGTTTGGGTCTGGCGGAGTGGGTTAGGGTCTGGCGGAGTGGGTTTTAGTTTGGCGGAGTGGGTTTGGGTCTGGCGGAGTGGGTTTGGGTCTGGTGGAGTGGATTCGGGTCTGGTGGAGTGTGTTTGGTGTCTGGCGGAGTGGGTTTGGGTCTGGCGGAGTGGGTTTGGGTCTGGCGGAGTGGGTTCGGGTCTGGCTGAGTGGGTTTTGTTATGGCGGACTGGGTTTGGGTCTGGCGGAGTGGGTTTGGGGTCTGGCGGAGTGGATTCGGGTCTGGTGGAGTGTGTTCGGGTCTGGCGGAGTGGGTTGGGGTCTGGCGGAGTGGGTTGGGGTCTGGCGGAGTGGGTTTGGGTCTGGCGGAGTGGGTTAGGGTCTGGCGGAGTGGGTTTTAGTTTGGCGGAGTGGGTTTGGGTCTGGCGGAGTGGGTTTGGGTCTGGTGGAGTGGATTCGGGTCTGGTGGAGTGTGTTTGGTGTCTGGCGGAGTGGGTTTGGGTCTGGCGGAGTGGGTTTGGGTCTGGCGGAGTGGGTTCGGGTCTGGCTGAGTGGGTTTTGTTATGGCGGACTGGGTTTGGGTCTGGCGGAGTGGGTTTGGGGTCTGGCGGAGTGGATTCGGGTCTGGTGGAGTGTGTTCGGGTCTGGCGGAGTGGGTTGGGGTCTGGCGGAGTGGGTTGGGGTCTGGCGGAGTGGGTTTGGGTCTGGCGGAGTGTGTTTGGGTCTGGCGGAGTGGGTTTGCGCCTGGCGGAGTGGGTTTCGTCTGGCGGAGTGGGTTTCGGGTCTGGCGGAGTGGGTTTGGGTCTGGCGGAGTGGGTTTGGGGTCTGGCGGAGTGGGTTTGGGGTCTGGCGGTGTGGGTTTGGGTCTGGCGGAGTGGGTTTGGGTCTGGCGGAGTGGGTTAGGGTCTGGCGGAGTGGGTTTGTGGTCTGGCGGAGTGGGTTTGGGTCTGGCGGAGTGGGTTGGGGTCTGGCGGAGTGGGTTTTAGTTTGGCGGAGTGGGTTTGGGTCTGGCGGAGTGGGTTTGGGTCTGGTGGAGTGGATTCGGGTCTGGTGGAGTGTGTTTGGTGTCTGGCGGAGTGGGTTTGGGTCTGGTGGAGTGGGTTTGGGTCTGGCGGAGTGGGTTCGGGTCTGGCTGAGTGGGTTTTGTTATGGCGGACTGGGTTTGGGTCTGGCGGAGTGGGTTTGGGGTCTGGCGGAGTGGATTCGGGACTGGTGGAGTGTGTTCGGGTCTGGCGGAGTGGGTTGGGGTCTGGCGGAGTGGGTTGGGGTCTGACGGAGTGGGTTTGGGTCTGGCCGAGTGAGTTTGGGTCTGGCGGAGTGGGTTTGGGTCTGGCGGAGTGTGTTTGGGTCTGGCGGAGTGGGTTTGCGCCTGGCGGAGTGGGTTTCGTCTGGCGGAGTGGGTTTCGGGTCTGGCGGAGTGTGTTTGGGTCTGGCGGAGTGGGTTTGGGGTCTGGCGGAGTGGGTTTGGGGTCTGGCGGTGTGGGTTTGGGTCTGGCGGAGTGGGTTTGGCTCTGGCGGAGTGGGTTTGGGTCTGGCGGAGTGGGTTTGGCTCTGGCGGAGTGGGTTTGTGTATGGCGGAGTAAGTTTGGGTCTGGCGGAGTGGGTTTGGGTCTGGCAGAGTGGGTTTGGCTCGGGCGGAGTAAGTTTGGGTCTGGCGGAGTGGGTTTGGGTCTGGTGGAGTGGGTTTGGGTCTGGCGGAGTGGGTTTGGGTCTGGCGGAGTGGGTTTGGGTCTGGCGGAGTGGGTTTGGGTCTGGCGGAGTGGGTTCGGGTCTGGCTGAGTGGGTTTTGTTATGGCGGACTGGGTTTGGGTCTGGCGGAGTGGGTTTGGGGTCTGGCGGAGTGGATTCGGGTCTGGTGGAGTGTGTTCGGGTCTGGCGGAGTGGGTTGGGGTCTGGCGGAGTGGGTTGGGGTCTGGCGGAGTGGGTTTGGGTCTGGCGGAGTGGGTTAGGGTCTGGCGGAGTGGGTTTTAGTTTGGCGGAGTGGGTTTGGGTCTGGCGGAGTGGGTTTGGGTCTGGTGGAGTGGATTCGGGTCTGGTGGAGTGTGTTTGGTGTCTGGCGGAGTGGGTTTGGGTCTGGCGGAGTGGGTTTGGGTCTGGCGGAGTGGGTTCGGGTCTGGCTGAGTGGGTTTTGTTATGGCGGACTGGGTTTGGGTCTGGCGGAGTGGGTTTGGGGTCTGGCGGAGTGGATTCGGGTCTGGTGGAGTGTGTTCGGGTCTGGCGGAGTGGGTTGGGGTCTGGCGGAGTGGGTTGGGGTCTGGCGGAGTGGGTTTGGGTCTGGCGGAGTGTGTTTGGGTCTGGCGGAGTGGGTTTGCGCCTGGCGGAGTGGGTTTCGTCTGGCGGAGTGGGTTTCGGGTCTGGCGGAGTGGGTTTGGGTCTGGCGGAGTGGGTTTGGGGTCTGGCGGAGTGGGTTTGGGGTCTGGCGGTGTGGGTTTGGGTCTGGCGGAGTGGGTTTGGGTCTGGCGGAGTGGGTTAGGGTCTGGCGGAGTGGGTTTGTGGTCTGGCGGAGTGGGTTTGGGTCTGGCGGAGTGGGTTGGGGTCTGGCGGAGTGGGTTTTAGTTTGGCGGAGTGGGTTTGGGTCTGGCGGAGTGGGTTTGGGTCTGGTGGAGTGGATTCGGGTCTGGTGGAGTGTGTTTGGTGTCTGGCGGAGTGGGTTTGGGTCTGGTGGAGTGGGTTTGGGTCTGGCGGAGTGGGTTCGGGTCTGGCTGAGTGGGTTTTGTTATGGCGGACTGGGTTTGGGTCTGGCGGAGTGGGTTTGGGGTCTGGCGGAGTGGATTCGGGACTGGTGGAGTGTGTTCGGGTCTGGCGGAGTGGGTTGGGGTCTGGCGGAGTGGGTTGGGGTCTGACGGAGTGGGTTTGGGTCTGGCCGAGTGGGTTTGGGTCTGGCGGAGTGGGTTTGGGTCTGGCGGAGTGTGTTTGGGTCTGGCGGAGTGGGTTTGCGCCTGGCGGAGTGGGTTTCGTCTGGCGGAGTGGGTTTCGGGTCTGGCGGAGTGTGTTTGGGTCTGGCGGAGTGGGTTTGGGGTCTGGCGGAGTGGGTTTGGGGTCTGGCGGTGTGGGTTTGGGTCTGGCGGAGTGGGTTTGGCTCTGGCGGAGTGGGTTTGGGTCTGGCGGAGTGGGTTTGGCTCTGGCGGAGTGGGTTTGTGTCTGGCGGAGTAAGTTTGGGTCTGGCGGAGTGGGTTTGGGTCTGGCAGAGTGGGTTTGGCTCGGGCGGAGTAAGTTTGGGTCTGGCGGAGTGGGTTTGGGTCTGGTGGAGTGGGTTTGGGTCTGGCGGAGTGGGTTTGGGTCTGGCGGAGTGGGTTTGGGTCTGGCGGAGTGGGTTTGGGTCTGGCGGAGTGGGTTTGGCTCTGGCGGAGTGGGTTTGGGTCTGGCGGAGTGGGTTTGGGTTTGGCGGAGTGGGTTCGGGTCTGGCGGAGTAGGTTTGGGTCTGGCGGAGTAGGTTTGGGTCTGGCGGAGTGGGTTTGGGTCTGGCGGAATGGGTTTGGGTCTGGCTGACTTGGTTCGGGTCTGGCGGAGTGGGTTTCGGTCTGGCGGAGTGGGTTTGGGTCTGTCGGAGTGGGTTCGGGTCTGGCGGAGTGGGTTCGGCTCTGGCGGAGTGGGTTTGGGTCTGGCGGAGTGGGTTGGGGACTGGCGGAGTGGGTTTGGGTCTGGCCGAGTGGGTTTGGGTCTGGCGGAGTGGGTTTGGGTCTGGCGGAGTGGGTTGGGGTCTGGCGGAGTGGGTTTGGGTCTGGCCGAGTGGGTTTGGGTCTGGCGGAGTGGGTTTGGGTCTGGCGGAGTGGGTTTGGGGTCTGGCGGAGTGGGTTAGGGTCTGGCAGAGTGGGTTTGGGTCTGGCGGAGTGGGTTTGGGTCTGGCGCTGTGGGTTTGGGTCGGGCGGAGTTGGTTTGGGAATGGCGTAGTGGGTTTGGGTCTGGCGGAGTGGGTTTGGGTCTGGCGGAGTGGGTTTGGGTCTGGCGGAGTGGGTTTGGGGTCTGGCGGAGTGGGTTCGGGTCTGGCGGAGTGGGTTTGGGTCTGGCGGAGTGGGTTAGGGTCTGGCGGAGTGGGTTTGTAGTCTGGCGGAGTGGGTTTGGGTCTGGCGGAGTGGGTTAGGGTCTGGCGGAGTGGGTTTTAGTTTGGCGGAGTGGGTTTGGGTCTGGCGGAGTGGGTTTGGGTCTGGTGGAGTGGTTTCGGGTCTGGTGGAGTGTGTTTGGTGTCTGGCGGAGTGGGTTTGGGTCTGGCGGAGTGGGTTTGGGTCTGGCGGAGTGGGTTCGGGTCTGGCTGAGTGGGTTTTGTTCTGGCGGACTGGGTTTGGGTCTGGCGGAGTGGGTTTGGGGTCTGGCGGAGTGGATTCGGGTCTGGTGGAGTGTGTTCGGGTCTGGCGGAGTGGGTTGGGGTCTGGCGGAGTGGGTTGGGGTCTGGCGTAGTGGGTTTGGGTCTGGCCGAGTGGGTTTGGGTCTGGCGGAGTGGGTTTGGGTCTGGCGGAGTGTGTTTGGGTCTGGCGGAGTGGGTTTGCGCCTGGCGGAGTGGGTTTCGTCTGGCGGAGTGGGTCTCGGGTCTGGCGGAGTGGGTTTGGGTCTGGCGGAGTGGGTTTGGGGTCTGGCGGAGTGGGTTTGGGGTCTGGCGGTGTGGGTTTGGGTCTGGCGGAGTGGGTTTGGCTCTGGCGGAGTGGGTTTGGGTCTGGCGGAGTGGGTTTGGCTCTGGCGGAGTGGGTTTGTGTCTGGCGGAGTAAGTTTGGGTCTGGCGGAGTGGGTTTGGGTCTGGCAGAGTGGGTTTGGCTCGGGCGGAGTAAGTTTGGGTCTGGCGGAGTGGGTTTGGGTCTGGTGGAGTGGGTTTGGGTCTGGCGGAGTGGGTTTGGGTCTGGCGGAGTGGGTTTGGGTCTGGCGGAGTGGGTTTGGGTCTGGCGGATTGGGTTTGGCACTGGCGGAGTGGGTTTGGGTCTGGCGGAGTGGGTTTGGGTTTGGCGGAGTGGGTTCGGGTCTGGCGGAGTAGGTTTGGGTCTGGCGGAGTAGGTTTGGGTCTGGCGGAGTGGGTTTGGGTCTGGCGGAGTGGGTTTGGGTCTGGCTGACTTGGTTCGGGTCTGGCGGAGTGGGTTTCGGTCTGGCGGAGTGGGTTTGGGTCTGTCGGAGTGGGTTCGGGTCTGGCGGAGTGGGTTCGGATCTGCCGGAGTGGGTTCGGGTCTGGCGGAGTGGGTTTGGGTCTGGCGGAGTGGGTTTGGGTCTGGCGGAGTGGGTTTGGGGTCTGGCAGAGTGGGTTCGGGTCTGGCGGTGTGGGTTTGGGTCTGGCGGAGTGGGTTAGGGTCTGGCGGAGTGGGTTTGTGGTCTGGCGGAGTGGGTTCGGGTCTGGCGGAGTGGGTTCGGGTCTGTTGGAGTGGGTTCGGGTCTGGCGGAGTGGGTTGTGGTCTGGCGGAGTGGGTTCGGGTCTGGCGGCATGGGTTCGGGTCTGGCGGAGTGGGTTTGGGTCTGGCGGGGTGGGTTTGGGGCGGGCGGAGTGGGTTGGGGTCTGGCGGAGTGGGTTTGGGTCCGGCGGAGTGGGTTTGGGTCCGGCGGAGTGGGTTTGGGTCTGGCTGAGTGGGTTCGGGTCTGGCGGATTGGGTTCGGGACTGGCGGAGAGGGTTCGGGTCTGGCGGAGTGGGTTTGGGTCTGGCGGAGTGGGTTTGGGTCTGGCGGAGTGGTTCGGCTCTGGCGGAGTGGGTTTGGGTCTGGCGGAGAGGGTTGGGGTCTGGCGGAGTGGGTTTGGGTCTGGCGGAGTGGCTTTGGGTCTGGCGGAGTGGGTTTGGGTCTGGCGGAGTGGGTTTGGGGTCTGGCGGAGTGGGTTAGGGTCTGGCGGAGTGGGTTTGGGTCTGGCGGAGTGGGTTTGGGTCTGGCGGTGTGGGTTTGGGTCGGGCGGAGTTGGTTTGGGAATGGCGTAGTGGGTTCGGGTCTGGCGGAGTGGGTTTGGGTCTGGCGGAGTGGGTTTGGGTCTGGCGGAGTGGGTTTGGGGTCTGGCAGAGTGGGTTCGGGTCTGGCGGTGTGGGTTTGGGTCTGGCGGAGTGGGTTAGGGTCTGGCGGAGTGGGTTTGTGGTCTGGCGGAGTGGGTTTGGGTCTGGCGGAGTGGGTTAGGGTCTGTCGGAGTGGGTTTTAGTTTGTCGGTGTCGGTTTGGGTCTGGCGGGGTGGGTTTGGGTCTGGTGGAGTGGATTCGGGTCTGGTGGAGTGGGTTTGGTGTCTGGCGGAGTGGGTTTGGGTCTGGCGGAGTGGGTTTGGGTCTGGCGGAGTGGGTTCGGGTCTGGCTGAGTGGGTTTGTTCTGGCGGACTGGGTTTGGGTCTGGCGGAGTGGGTTTGGGGTCTGGCGGAGTGGATTCGGGTCTGGTGGAGTGTGTTCGGGTCTGGTGGAGTGGGTTGGGTTCTGGCGGAATGGGTTGGGGTCTGGCGGAGTGTGTTTGGGTCTGGCCGAGTGGGTTTGGGTCTGGCCGAGTGGGTTTGGGTCTGGCGGAGTGTGTTTGGGTCTGGCGGAGTGGGTTTGCGCCTGGCGGAGTGGGTTTGGTCTTGCGGAGTGGGTTTGGGGTCTGGCGGAGTGGGTTTGGGTCTGGCGGAGTGGGTTTGGGGTCTGGCGGAGTGGGTTTGGGGTCTGGCGGTGTGGGTTTGGGTCTGGCGGAGTGGGTTTGGCTCTGGCGGAGTGGGTTTGAGTCTGGCGGAGTAAGTTTGGGTCTGGCAGAGTGGGTTTGGGTCTGGCAGAGTGGGTTTGGGTCTGGCGGAGTAAATTTGGGTCTGGCGGAGTGGGTTTGGGTCTGGCGGAGTGGGTTTGGGTCTGGCGGAGTGGGTTTGGGTCTGGCGGAGTGGGTTTGGGTCTGGCGGAGTGGGTTTGGGTCTGGCGGAATGGGTTTGGGTCTGGCGGAATGGGTTGTGGTCTGGCGGACTGGGTTTGGGTCTGGCGGAGTGGGTTCGGGTCTGGCGGAGTGGGTTTGTGTCTGGCGGAGTGGGTTTGGGGCTTGCGGAATGGGTTTGGGTCTGGCGGAGTGGGTTCGGGTCTGGCGGAGTGGGTTCGGGTCTGTTGGAGTGGGTTCGGGTCTGGCGGAGTGGGTTGTGGTCTGGCGGAGTGGGTTCGGGTCTGGCGGAGTGGGTTGTGGTCTGGCGGAGTGGGTTCGGGTCTGGCGGCGTGGGTTGGGGTCTGGCGGAGTGGGTTTGGGTCTGGCGGAGTGGTTTTGGGGCGGGCGGAGTGGGTTGGGGTCTGGCGGAGTGGGTTGGGGTCTGGCGGAGTGGGTTCGGGTCTGGCGGAGTGGGTTTGGGTCTGGCGGAGTGGGTTCGGGTCTGGCGGAGTGGTTTCGGGTCTGGCGGAGTGGGTTCGGGGTCTGGCGGAGTGGCTTTGTGTCTGGCGGAGTGGGTTTGGGTCTGGCGGAGTGGGTTTGGGTCTGGCGGAGTGGGTTCGCGTCTGGCGGAGTGGGTTTGGGTCTGGCGGAGTGCGTTCGGGTCTGGCGGATTGGGTTTGGGTCTGGCGGAGTGGGTTTGGGTCTGGCGGAGTGGGTTTGGGTCTGGCGGAGTGGGTTTGGGTCTGGCGGAGTGGGCTAGGGTCTGGCGGAGTGGGTTAGCGTCTGGCGGAGTGGGTTTGGGTCTGGCGGAGTGTGTTCGGGTCTGGCGGAGTGGGTTAGGGTCTGGCGGAGTGGGTTCGGGTCTGGTGGAGTGGGTTTGGGTCTGGCGGAGTGGGTTTGGGTCTGGCGGAGTGGGTTCGGGTCTGGCGGAGTGGGTTTGGGTCTGACGGAGTGGGTTTGAGTCTGGCAGAGTGGGTTAGGGTCTGGCGTAGTGGGTTCGGGTCTGGCGGAGTGGGTTTGGGTCTGGCGGAGTGGGTTTGGGGTCTGGCGGAGTGGGTTTGGGTCTGGCGGAGTGGGTTTGGCTCTGGCGGAGTGGGTTTGGGTCTGGCGGTGTGGGTTTGGGTTTGGCGGAGTGGGTTCGGGTCTGGCGGAGTGGGTTTGGGTCTGGCGGAGCAGGTTTGGGTCTGGCGGAGTGGGTTTGGGTCTGGCGGAGTGGGTTTTGGTCTGGCTGACTTGGTTCGGGTCTGGCGGAGTGGGTTTGGGTCTGGCGGAGTGGGTTAGCGTCTGGCGTAGTGGGTTCGGGTCTGGCGGAGTGGGTTTGGGTCTGGCGGAGTGGGTTTGGGGTCTGGCGGAGTGGGTTTGGGTCTGGCGGAGTGGGTTTGGCTCTGGCGGAGTGGGTTTGGGTCTGGCGGAGTGGGTTTGGGTTTGGCGGAGTGGGTTCGGGTCTGGCGGAGTGGGTTTGGGTCTGGCGGAGCAGGTTTGGGTCTGGCGGAGTGGGTTTGGGTCTGGCGGAGTGGGTTTTGGTCTGGCTGACTTGGTTCGGGTATGGCGGAGTGGGTTTGGGTCTGGCGGAGTGGGTTTGGGTCTGTCGGAGTGGGTTCGGGTCTGGCGGAGTGGGTTCGGATCTGCCGGCGTGGGTTCGGGTCTGGCGGAGTGGGTTTGGGTCTGGCGGAGTGGGTTTGGGTCTGGCGGAGTGGGTTCAGGTCTGTCGGTGGGGGTTTGGGTCTGGCGGAGTGGGTTTGGGTCTGGGGGAGTGGGTTTGGGTCTGGCGGAGTGGGTTGGGGTCTGGCGGAGTGGGTTGGGGTCTGGGGGAGTGGGTTTGGGTCTGGCGGTGTGGGTTTGGGTCTGGCGGAGTGGGTTGGGGTCTGGCGGAGTGGGTTTGGGTCTGGCGGAGTGGGTTGGGGTCTGGCGGAGTGGGTTTGGGTCTGGCGGAGTGGGTTCGGGTCTGGCGGAGTGCGTTCGTGTCTGGCGGAGTGAGTTTGGGTCTGGCGGAGTGGGTTTGGGTCTGGCGGAGTGGGTTTGGGTCTGGCGGAGTGGGTTTGGGTCTGGCGGAGTGGGCTAGGGTCTGGCGGAGTGGGTTCGCGTCTGGCGGAGTGGGTTTGGGTCTGGCGGTGTGTGTTCGGGTCTGGCGGAGTGGGTTAGGGTCTGGCGGAGTGGGTTCGGGTCTGGTGGAGTGGGTTAGGGTCTGGCGGAGTGGGTTCGGGTCTGGCGGAGTGGGTTTGGGTCTGGCGGAGTGGGTTTGGGTCTGGCGGAGTGGGTTTGGGTCTGGCGGAGTGGGTTTGGGTCTGGCGGAGTGGGTTTGGGTCTGGCAGAGTGGGCTAGGGTCTGGCGGAGTGGGTTCGCGTCTGGCGGAGTGGGTTTGGTTCTGGCGGAGTGCGTTCGGGTCTGGCAGAGTGGGTTCGGGTCTGGCGGAGTGGGTTTGGGTCTGGGGGAGTGGGTTTGGGTCTGGCGGAGTGAGTTTAGGTCTGGCGGAGTGGGTTTGGGTCTGGCGGAGTGGGTTTGGGGTCTGGCGGAGTGGGTTGGGGTCTGGCGGAGTGGGTTGGGGTCTCGCGGAGTGGGTTTGGGTCTGGCGGAGTGGGTTTGGGTCTGGCGGAGTGGGTTTGGGTCTGGCGGAGTGGGTTTGGGTCTGGCGGAGTGGGTTTGGGTCTGGCGGAGTGGGTTTGGGTCTGGCAGAGTGGGCTAGGGTCTGGCGGAGTGGGTTCGCGTCTGGCGGAGTGGGTTTGGTTCTGGCGGAGTGTGTTCGGGTCTGGCAGAGTGGGTTCGGGTCTGGCGGAGTGGGTTTGGGTCTGGCAGAGTGGGCTAGGGTCTGGCGGAGTGGGTTCGCGTCTGGCGGAGTGGGTTTGGTTCTGGCGGAGTGCGTTCGGGTCTGGCAGAGTGGGTTCGGGTCTGGCGGAGTGGGTTTGGGTCTGGGGGAGTGGGTTTGGGTCTGGCGGAGTGAGTTTAGGTCTGGCGGAGTGGGTTTGGGTCTGGCGGAGTGGGTTTGGGGTCTGGCGGAGTGGGTTGGGGTCTGGCGGAGTGGGTTGGGGTCTCGCGGAGTGGGTTTGGGTCTGGCGGAGTGGGTTTGGGTCTGGCGGAGTGGGTTTGGGTCTGGCGGAGTGGGTTTGGGTCTGGCGGAGTGGGTTTGGGTCTGGCGGAGTGGGTTTGGGTCTGGCAGAGTGGGCTAGGGTCTGGCGGAGTGGGTTCGCGTCTGGCGGAGTGGGTTTGGTTCTGGCGGAGTGTGTTCGGGTCTGGCAGAGTGGGTTCGGGTCTGGCGGAGTGGGTTTGGGTCTGGGGGAGTGGGTTTGGGTCTGGCGGAGTGAGTTTGGGTCTGGCGGAGTGGGTTTGGGTCTGGCGGAGTGGGTTTGTGGTCTGGCGGAGTGGGTTTGGGTCTGGCGGAGTGGGTTTGGGTCTGGCGGTGTGGGTTCAGGTCTGTCGGTGTGGGTTTGGGTCTGGCGGAGTGGGTTGGGGTCTGGCGGAGTGGGTTTGGGTCTGGCGGAGTGGGTTTGGGTCTGGGGGAGTGGGTTTGGGTCTGGCGGTGTGGGTTTGGGTCTGGCGGAGTGGGTTGGGGTCTGGCGGAGTGGGTTTGGGTCTGGCGGAGTGGGTTGGGGTCTGGCGGAGTGGGTTTGGGTCTGGCGGAGTGGGTTCGGGTCTGGCGGAGTGCGTTCGTGTCTGGCGGAGTGGGTTTGGGTCTGGCGGAGTGGGTTTGGGTCTGGCGGAGTGGGTTTGGGTCTGGCGGAGTGGGTTTGGGTCTGGCGGAGTGGGCTAGGGTCTGGCGGAGTGGGTTCGCGTCTGGCGGAGTGGGTTTGGGTCTGGCGGAGTGTGTTCGGGTCTGGCGGAGTGGGTTAGGGTCTGGCGGAGTGGGTTCGGGTCTGGTGGAGTGGGTTAGGGACTGGCGGAGTGGGTTCGGGTCTGGCGGAGTGGGTTTGGGTCTGGCGGAGTGGGTTTGGGTCTGGCGGAGTGGGTTTGGGTCTGGCGGAGTGGGTTTGGGTCTGGCAGAGTGGGCTAGGGTCTGGCGGAGTGGGTTCGCGTCTGGCGGAGTGGGTTTGGTTCTGGCGGAGTGCGTTCGGGTCTGGCAGAGTGGGTTCGGGTCTGGCGGAGTGGGTTTGGGTCTGGGGGAGTGGGTTTGGGTCTGGCGGAGTGAGTTTAGGTCTGGCGGAGTGGGTTTGGGTCTGGCGGAGTGGGTTTGGGGTCTGGCGGAGTGGGTTGGGGTCTGGCGGAGTGGGTTGGGGTCTGGCGGAGTGGGTTTGGGTCTGGCGGAGTGGGTTTGGGTCTGGCGGAGTGGGTTTGGGTCTGGCGGAGTGGGTTTGGGTCTGGCGGAGTGGGTTTGGGTCTGGCGGAGTGGGTTTGGGTCTGGCAGAGTGGGCTAGGGTCTGGCAGAGTGGGTTCGCGTCTGGCGGAGTGGGTTTGGTTCTGGCGGAGTGTGTTCGGGTCTGGCAGAGTGGGTTCGGGTCTGGCGGAGTGGGTTTGGGTCTGGGGGAGTGGGTTTGGGTCTGGCGGAGTGAGTTTGGGTCTGGCGGAGTGGGTTTGGGTTTGGCGGAGTGGGTTTGGGGTCTGGCGGAGTGGGTTGGGGTCTGGCGGAGTGGGTTGGGGTCTGGCGGAGTGGGTTTGGGGTCTGGCGGAGTGGGTTGGGGTCTGGCGGAGTGGGTTTGGGTCTGGCGGAGTGGGTTTGGGTCGGGTGGAGTGGGTTAGGGTCTGGCGGAGTGGGTTTGGGTCTGGCGGAGTGGGTTTGGGTCTGGCGGTGTGGGTTTGGGTCTGGCGGAGTGTGTTTGGGTCTGGCGGAGTGGGTTTGGGTCTGGCGGAGTGGGTTTGGGGTCTGGCGGAGTGGGTTTGGGTCTGGCGGAGTGGGTATGGGTCTGGCGGAGTGGGTTAGGGTCTGGCGGAGTGGGTTTGTGGTCTGGCGGAGTGGGTTTGGGTCTGGCGGAGTGGGTTAGGGTCTGGCGGAGTGGGTTTTAGTTTGGCGGAGTGGGTTTGGGTCTGGCGGAGTGGGTTTGGGTCTGGTGGAGTGGGTTTGGGTCTGGCGGAGTGTGTTTGGGTCTGGCGGAGTGGGTTTGCGCCTGGCGGAGTGGGTTTGGTCTGGCGGAGTGGGTTTGGGGTCTGGCGGAGTGGGTTTGGGTCTGGCGGAGTGGGTTTGGGTCTGGCGGAGTGGGTTTGGGTCTGGCGGAGTGGGCTAGGGTCTGGCGGAGTGGGTTCGCGTCTGGCGGAGTGGGTTTGGTTCTGGCGGAGTGTGTTCGGGTCTGGCAGAGTGGGTTCGGGTCTGGCGGAGTGGGTTTGGGTCTGGCGGAGTGTGTTTGGGTCTGGCGGAGTGGGTTTGGGTCTGGCGGAGTGGGTTGGGGTCTGGCGGAGTGGGTTGTGGTCTGGCGGAGTGGGTTCGGGTCTGGCGGCGTGGGTTGGGGTCTGGCGGAGTGGGTTTGGGTCTGGCGGAGTGGGTTTGGGGCGGGCGGAGTGGGTTGGGGTCTGGCGGAGTGGGTTGGGGTCTGGCGGAGTGGGTTCGGGTCTGGCGGAGTGGGTTCGGGTCTGGCGGAGTGGGTTCAGGTCTGTCGGTGTGGGTTTGGGTCTGGCGGAGTGGGTTGGGGTCTGGCGGAGTGGGTTTGGGTCTGGCGGAGTGGGTTTGGGTCTGGGGGAGTGGGTTTGGGTCTGGCGGTGTGGGTTCGGGTCTGGCGGAGTGGGTTGGGGTCTGGCGGAGTGGGTTTGGGTCTGGCGGAGTGGGTTTGGGGTCTGGCGGAGTGGGTTTGGGTCTGGCGGAGTGGGTTTGGGTCTGGCGGAGTGGGTTTGGGTCTGGCGGAGTGGGCTAGGGTCTGGCGGAGTGGGTTCGCGTCTGGCGGAGTGGGTTTGGTTCTGGCGGAGTGTGTTCGGGTCTGGCAGAGTGGGTTCGGGTCTGGCGGAGTGGGTTTGGGTCTGGCGGAGTGGGTTTGGGTCTGGCGGAGTGGGTTTGGGTCTGGCGGAGTGGGTTGGGGTCTGGCGGAGTGGGTTGTGGTCTGGCGGAGTGGGTTCGGGTCTGGCGGCGTGGGTTGGGGTCTGGCGGAGTGGGTTTGGGTCTGGCGGAGTGGGTTTGGGGCGGGCGGAGTGGGTTGGGGTCTGGCGGAGTGGGTTGGGGTCTGGCGGAGTGGGTTCGGGTCTGGCGGAGTGGGTTCGGGTCTGGCGGAGTGGGTTCGGGTCTGTCGGTGTGGGTTTGGGTCTGGCGGAGTGGGTTGGGGTCTGGCGGAGTGGGTTTGGGTCTGGCGGAGTGGGTTTGGGTCTGGGGGAGTGGGTTTGGGTCTGGCGGTGTGGGTTCGGGTCTGGCGGAGTGGGTTGGGGTCTGGCGGAGTGGGTTTGGGTCTGGCGGAGTGGGTTGGGGTCTGGCGGAGTGGGTTTGGGTCTGGCGGAGTGGGTTCGGGTCTGGCGGAGTGCGTTCGGGTCTGGCGGAGTGGGTTTGGGTCTGGCGGAGTGGGTTGGGGTCTGGCGGAGTGTGTTCGGGTCTGGCGGAGTGGGTTAGGGTCTGGCGGAGTGGGTTCGGGTCTGGCGGAGTGGATTCGGGTCTGGCGGAGTGGGTTTGGGTCTGGCGGAGTGGGTTCAGGTCTGTCGGTGTGGGTTTGGGTCTGGCGGAGTGGGTTGGGGTCTGTCGGTGTGGGTTTGGGTCTGGCGGAGTGGGTTGGGGTCTGGCGGAGTGGGTTTGGGTCTGGCGGAGTGGGTTTGGGTCTGGGGGAGTGGGTTTGGGTCTGGCGGAGTGGGTTCGGGTCTGGCGGAGTGGGTTGGGGTCTGGCGGAGTGGGTTTGGGTCTGGCGCAGTGGGTTTGGGTCTGGCGGAGTGGGTTTGAGTCTGGGGGAGTGGGTTAGGGTCTGGCGGAGTGGGTTCGGGTCTGGCGGAGTGGGTTTGGGTCTGGCGGAGTGGGTTTGGGTCTGGCGGAGTGGGTTTGGGTCTGGCGGAGTGGGCTTGGGTCTGGCGGAGTGGGTTCGCGTCTGGCGGAGTGGGTTTGGTTCTGGCGGAGTGTGTTCGGGTCTGGCAGAGTGGGTTCGGGTCTGGTGGAGTGGGTTTGGGTCTGGCGGAGTGGGTTTGGGTCTGGCGGAGTGGGTTTGGGTCTGGCGGAGTGGGTTGGGGTCTGGCGGAGTGGGTTTGGGTCTGGGGGAGTGGGTTTGGGTCTGGCGGAGTGAGTTTGGGTGTTGCGGAGTGGGTTTGGGTCTGGCGGAGTGGGTTTGGGGTCTGGCGGAGTGGGTTGGGGTCTGGCGGAGTGGGTTGGGGTCTGGCGGAGTGGGTTTGGGTCTGGCGGAGTGGGTTTGGGGTCTGGCGGAGTGGGTTGGGGTCTGGCGGAGTGGGTTTGGGTCTGGCGGAGTGGGTTTGGGTCGGTTGGAGTGGGTTAGGGTCTGGCGGAGTGGGTTTGGGTCTGGCGGATTGGGTTTGGGTCTGGCGGTGTGGGTTTGGGTCTGGCGGAGTGGGTTTGTGTCTGGTGGAGTGGGTTTGGGTCTGGCGGAGTGGGTTCAGGTCTGTCGGTGTGGGTTCGGGTCTGGCGGAGTGGGTTGGGGTCTGGCGGAGTGGGTTTGGGTCTGGCGGAGTGGGTTGGGGTCTGGCGGAGTGGGTTTGGGTCTGGCGGAGTGGGTTCGCGTCTGGCGGAGTGCGTTCGGGTCTGGCGGAGTGGGTTTGGGTCTGGCGGAGTGGGTTTGGGTCTGGCGGAGTGGGTCTGGGTCTGGCGGAGTGGGTTTGTGTCTGGCGGAGTGGGCTAGGGTCTGGCGGAGTGGGTTCGCGTCTGGCGGAGTGGGTTTGGGTCTGGCGGAGTGTGTTCGGGTCTGGCGGAGTGGGTTAGGGTCTGGCGGAGTGGGTTCGGGTCTGGAGGAGTGGGTTTGGGTCTGGCGGAGTGGGTTCGGGTCTGGCGGAGTGGGTTTGGGTCTGGCGGAGTGGGTTTGGGTCTGGCAGAGTGGGCTAGGGTCTGGCGGAGTGGGTTCGCGTCTGGCGGAGTGGGTTTGGTTCTGGCGGAGTGTGTTCGGGTCTGGCAGAGTGGGTTCGGGTCTGGCGGAGTGGGTTTGGGTCTGGGGGAGTGGGTTTGGGTCTGGCGGAGTGAGTTTAGGTCTGGCGGAGTGGGTTTGGGTCTGGCGGAGTGGGTTTGGGGTCTGGCGGAATGGGTTGGGGTCTGGCGGAGTGGGTTGGGGTCTGGCGGAGTGGGTTTGGGTCTGGCGGAGTGGGTTTGGGTCTGGCGGAGTGGGTTTGGGTCTGGCGGAGTGGGTTTGGGTCTGGCGGAGTGGGTTTGGGTCTGGCGGAGTGGGTTTGCGTCTGGCAGAGTGGGCTAGGGTCTGGCGGAGTGGGTTCGCGTCTGGCGGAGTGGGTTTGGTTCTGCCGGAGTGTGTTCGGGTCTGGCAGAGTGGGTTCGGGTCTGGCGGAGTGGATTCGGGTCTGGCGGAGTGGGTTTGGGTCTGGCGGAGTGGGTTCAGGTCTGTCGGTGTGGGTTTGGGTCTGGCGGAGTGGGTTGGGGTCTGGCGGAGTGGGTTTGGGTCTGGCGGAGTGGGTTTGGGTCTGGGGGAGTGGGTTTGGGTCTGGCGGAGTGGGTTCGGGTCTGGCGGAGTGGGTTGGGGTCTGGCGGAGTGGGTTTGGGTCTGGCGGAGTGGGTTTGGGTCTGGCGGAGTGGGTTTGAGTCTGGGGGAGTGGGTTAGGGTCTGGCGGAGTGGGTTCGGGTCTGGCGGAGTGGGTTTGGGTCTGGCGGAGTGGGTTTGGGTCTGGCGGAGTGGGTTTGGGTCTGGCGGAGTGGGCTTGGGTCTGGCGGAGTGGGTTCGCGTCTGGCGGAGTGGGTTTGGTTCTGGCGGAGTGTGTTCGGGTCTGGCAGAGTGGGTTCGGGTCTGGTGGAGTGGGTTTGGGTCTGGCGGAGTGGGTTTGGGTCTGGCGGAGTGGGTTTGGGTCTGGCGGAGTGGGTTGGGGTCTGGCGGAGTGGGTTTGGGTCTGGGGGAGTGGGTTTGGGTCTGGCGGAGTGAGTTTGGGTGTGGCGGAGTGGGTTTGGGTCTGGCGGAGTGGGTTTGGGGTCTGGCGGAGTGGGTTGGGGTCTGGCGGAGTGGGTTGGGGTCTGGCGGAGTGGGTTTGGGTCTGGCGGAGTGGGTTTGGGGTCTGGCGGAGTGGGTTGGGGTCTGGCGGAGTGGGTTTGGGTCTGGCGGAGTGGGTTTGGGTCGGTTGGAGTGGGTTAGGGTCTGGCGGAGTGGGTTTGGGTCTGGCGGATTGGGTTTGGGTCTGGCGGTGTGGGTTTGGGTCTGGCGGAGTGGGTTTGTGTCTGGTGGAGTGGGTTTGGGTCTGGCGGAGTGGGTTCAGGTCTGGCGGAGTGGGTTTGGGTCTGGCGGAGTGGGTTTGGGTCTGGCAGAGTGGGCTAGGGTCTGGCGGAGTGGGTTCGCGTCTGGCGGAGTGGGTTTGGTTCTGGCGGAGTGTGTTCGGGTCTGGCAGAGTGGGTTCGGGTCTGGCGGAGTGGGTTTGGGTCTGGGGGAGTGGGTTTGGGTCTGGCGGAGTGAGTTTAGGTCTGGCGGAGTGGGTTTGGGTCTGGCGGAGTGGGTTTGGGGTCTGGCGGAATGGGTTGGGGTCTGGCGGAGTGGGTTGGGGTCTGGCGGAGTGGGTTTGGGTCTGGCGGAGTGGGTTTGGGTCTGGCGGAGTGGGTTTGGGTCTGGCGGAGTGGGTTTGGGTCTGGCGGAGTGGGTTTGGGTCTGGCGGAGTGGGTTTGCGTCTGGCAGAGTGGGCTAGGGTCTGGCGGAGTGGGTTCGCGTCTGGCGGAGTGGGTTTGGTTCTGCCGGAGTGTGTTCGGGTCTGGCAGAGTGGGTTCGGGTCTGGCGGAGTGGGTTTGGGTCTGGGGGAGTGGGTTTGGGTTTGGCGGAGTGAGTTTGGGTCTGGCGGAGTGGGTTTGGGTCTGGCGGAGTGGGTTTGGGGTCTGGCGGAGTGGGTTGGGGTCTGGCGGAGTGGGTTGGGGTCTGGCGGAGTGGGTTTGGGTCTGGCGGAGTGGGTTTGGGGTCTGGCGGAGTGGGTTGGGGTCTGGCGGAGTGGGTTTGGGTCTGGCGGAGTGGGTTTGGGTCGGGCGGAGTGGGTTAGGGTCTGGCGGAGTGGGTTTGGGTCTGGCGGAGTGGGTTTGGGTCTGGCGGTGTGGGTTTGGGTCTGGCGGAGTGGGTTTGGGTCTGGCGGAGTGGGTTTGGGTCTGGCGGAGTGGGTTTGGGGTCTGGCGGAGTGGGTTTGGGTCTGGCGGAGTGGGTTTGGGTCTGGCGGAGTGGGTTAGGGTCTGGCGGAGTGGGTTTGTGGTCTGGCGGAGTGGGTTTGGGTCTGGTGGAGTGGGTTAGGGTCTGGCGGAGTGGGTTTTAGTTTGGCGGAGTGGGTTTGGGTCTGGCGGAGTGGGTTTGGGTCTGGTGGAGTGGGTTTGGGTCTGGCGGAGTGTGTTTGGGTCTGGCGGAGTGGGTTTGCACCTGGCGGAGTGGGTTTGGTCTGGCGGAGTGGGTTTGGGGTCTGGCGGAGTGGGTTTGGGTCTGGCGGAGTGGGTTTGGGGTCTGGCGGTGTGGGTTTGGGGTCTGGCGGTGTGGGTTTCTGTCTGGCGGAGTGGGTTTGGCTCTGGCGGAGTGGTTTTGGGTCTGGCGGAGTGGGTTTGGCTCTGGCGGAGTGGGTTTGTGTCTGGCGGAGTAAGTTTGGGTCTGGCGGAGTGGGTTTGGGTCTGGCAGAGTGGGTTTGGCTCTGGCGGAGTAAGTTTGGGTCTGGCGGAGTGGGTTTGGGTCTGGCGGAGTAAGTTTGTGTTTGGCGGAGTGGGTTTGGGTCTGGCGGAGTGGGTTTGGGTCTGGCGGAGTGGGTTTGGGTCTGGCGGAGTGGGTTTGGGTCTGGCGGACTTGGTTCGGGTCTGGCGGAGTGGGTTTGGGTCTGGCGGAGTGGGTTTGGGTCTGGCGGAGTGGGTTCGGGTCTGGCGGAGTGGGTTCGGATCTGCCGGAGTGGGTTCGGGTCTGGCGGAGTGGGTTTGGGTCTGGCGGAGTGGGTTGTGGTCTGGCGGACTGGGTTTGGGTCTGGCGGAGTGGGTTCGGGTCTGGCGATGTGGGTTCGGGTCTGTTGGAGTGGGTTCGGGTCTGGCGGAGTGGGTTGTGGTCTGGCGGAGTGGGTTCGGGTCTGGCGGCGTGGGTTCGGGTCTGGCGGAGTGGGTTTGGGTCTGGCGGAGTGGGTTTGGGGCGGGCGGAGTGGGTTGGGGTCTGGCGGAGTGGGTTCGGGTCTGGCGGAGTGGGTTCGGGTCTGGCGGAGTGGGTTTGGGTCTGGCGGAGTGGGTTCAGGTCTGTCGGTGTGGGTTTGGGTCTGGCGGAGTGGGTTGGGGTCTGTCGGAGTGGGTTTGGGTCTGGCGGAGTGGGTTTGGGTCTGGGGGAGTGGGTTTGGGTCTGGCGGAGTGGGTTCGGGTCTGGCGGAGTGGGTTTGGGTCTGGCGGAGTGGGTTCGGGTCTGTCAGAGTGGTTTCGGGTCTGGCGGAGTGGGTTCGGGTTCTGGCGGAGTGGCTTTGTGTCTGGCGGAGTGGGTTTGGGTCTGGCGGAGTGGGTTTGGGTCTGGCGGAGTGGGTTCGCGTCTGGCGGAGTGGGTTTGGGTCTGGCGGAGTGGGTTCGGGTCTGGCGGAGTGGGTTTGGGTCTGGCGGAGTGGGTTCGGATCTGCCGGAGTGGGTTCGGGTCTGGCGGAGTGGGTTTGGGTCTGGCGGAGTGGGTTTGGGGTCTGGCGGAGTGGGTTTGGGGTCTGGCAGTGTGGGCTTGGGTCTGGCGGAGTGGGTTTGGCTCTGGCGGAGTGGGTTTGGGTCTGGCGGAGTGGGTTTGGCTCTGGCGGAGTGGGTTTGTGTCTGGCGGAGTAAGTTTGCGTCTGGCGGAGTGGGTTTGGGTCTGGCGGAGTGGGTTTGGCTCTGGCGGAGTAAGTTTGGGTCTGGCGGAGTGGGTTTGGGTCTGGCGGAGTGGGTTTGGGTCTGGCGGAGTGGGTTTGGGTCTGGCGGAGTGGGTTTGGGTCTGGCGGAGTGGGTTTGGGTCTGGCGGCGTGGGTTTGGCTCTGGCGGAGTGGGTTTGGGTCTGGCGGAGTGGGTTGGGGTTTGGCGGAGTGAGTTCGGGTCTGGCGGAGTGGGTTTGGGTCTGGCGGAGTAGGTTTGGGTCTGGCGGAGTGGGTTTGGGTCTGGCGGAGTGGGTTTGGGTCTGGCGGACTTGGTTCGGGTCTGGCGGAGTGGGTTTGGGTCTGGCGGAGTGGGTTTGGGTCTGGCGGAGTGGGTTCGGGTCTGGCGGAGTGGGTTCGGATCTGCCGGAGTGTGTTCGGGTCTGGCGGAGTGGGTTTGGGTCTGGCGGAGTGGGTTGTGTTCTGGCGGACTGGGTTTGGGTCTGGCGGAGTGGGTTCGGGTCTGGCGGAGTGGGTTTGTGTCTGGCGGAGTGGGTTTGGGGCTGGCGGAATGGGTTTGGGTCTGGCGGAGTGGGTTCGGGTCTGGCGGAGTGGGTTCGGGTCTGTTGGAGTGGGTTCGGGTCTGGCGGAGTGGGTTTGTTTCTGGCGGAGTGGGTTTGGGTCTGGCGGAGTGGGTTTGGGGTCTGGCGGAGTGGGTTTGGGTCTGGCGGAGTGGGTTTGGGTCTGGCGGAGTGGGTTAGGGTCTGGCGGAGTGGGTTTGTAGTCTGGCGGAGTGGGTTTGGGTCTGGCCGAGTGGGTTAGGGTCTGGCGGAGTGGGTTTTAGTTTGGCGGAGTGGGTTTGGGTCTGGCGGAGTGGGTTTGGGTCTGGTGGAGTGGGTTTGGGTCTGGCGGAGTGTGTTTGGGTCTGGCGGAGTGGGTTTGCGCCTGGCGGAGTGGGTTTGGTCTGGCGGAGTGGGTTTGGGTCTGGCGGAGTGGGTTTGGGTCTGGCGGAGTGGGTTTGGGGTCTGGCGGTGTGGGTTTGCGTCTGGCGGAGTGGGTTTGGTTCTGGCGGAGTGTGTTCGGGTCTGGCAGAGTGGGTTCGGGTCTGGCGGAGTGGGTTTGGGTCTGGCGGAGTGGGTTTGGGTCTGGCGGAGTGGGTTTGGGTCTGGCGGAGTGGGTTGGGGACTGGCGGAGTGGGTTTGGGTCTGGGGGAGTGGGTTTGGGTCTGGCGGAGTGAGTTTGGGTCTGGCGGAGTGGGTTTGGGTCTGGCGGAGTGGGTTTGGGGTCTGGCGGAGTGGGTTGGGGTCTGGCGGAGTGGGTTTGGGTCTGGCCGAGTGGGTTTGGTTCGGGCGGAGTGGGTTCAGGTCTGGCGGAGTGGGTTGTGGTCTGGCGGAATGGGTTCGGGTCTGGCGGCGTGGGTTCGGATCTGGCGGAGTGGGTTTGGGTCTGGCGGAGTGGGTTTGGGGCGGGCGGAGTGGGTTGGGGTCTGGCGGAGTGGGTTCGGGTCTGGCGGAGTGGGTTCGGGTCTGGCGGAGTGGGTTTGGGTCTGGCGGAGTGGGTTCAGGTGTGTCGGTGTGGGTTTGGGTCTGGCGGAGTGGGTTGGGGTCTGGCGGAGTGGGTTTGGGTCTGGCGGAGTGGGTTTGGGTCTGGGGGAGTGGGTTTGGGTCTGGCGGAGTGGGTTCGGGTCTGGCGGAGTGGGTTTGGGTCTGGCGGAGTGGGTTCGGGTCTGGCGGAGTGGCTTCGGGTCTGGCGGAGTGGGTTCGGGGTCTGGCGGAGTGGCTTTGTGTCTGGCGGAGTGGGTTTGGGTCTGGCGGAGTGGGTTTGGGTCTGGCGGAGTGGGTTTGGGGCGGGCGGAGTGGGTTGGGGTCTGGCGGAGTGGGTTCGGGTCTGGCGGAGTGGGTTCGGGTCTGGCGGAGTGGGTTTGGGTCTGGCGGAGTGGGTTCAGGTCTGTCGGTGTGGGTTTGGGTCTGGCGGAGTGGGTTGGGGTCTGTCGGAGTGGGTTTGGGTCTGGCGGAGTGGGTTTGGGTCTGGGGGAGTGGGTTTGGGTCTGGCGGAGTGGGTTCGGGTCTGGCGGAGTGGGTTTGGGTCTGGCGGAGTGGGTTCGGGTCTGTCAGAGTGGTTTCGGGTCTGGCGGAGTGGGTTCGGGGTCTGGCGGAGTGGCTTTGTGTCTGGCGGAGTGGGTTTGGGTCTGGCGGAGTGGGTTTGGGTCTGGCGGAGTGGGTTCGCGTCTGGCGGAGTGGGTTTGGGTCTGGCGGAGTGGGTTCGGGTCTGGCGGAGTGGGTTTGGGTCTGGCGGAGTGGGTTTGGGTCTGGGGGAGTGGGTTTGGGTCTGGCGGAGTGAGTTTAGGTCTGGCGGAGTGGGTTTGGGTCTGGCGGAGTGGGTTTGGGGTCTGGCGGAATGGGTTGGGGTCTGGCGGAGTGGGTTGGGGTCTGGCGGAGTGGGTTTGGGTCTGGCGGAGTGGGTTTGGGTCTGGCGGAGTGGGTTTGGGTCTGGCGGAGTGGGTTCGCGTCTGGCGGAGTGGGTTTGGTTCTGCCGGAGTGTGTTCGGGTCTGGCAGAGTGGGTTCGGGTCTGGCGGAGTGGGTTTGGGTCTGGGGGAGTGGGTTTGGGTTTGGCGGAGTGAGTTTGGGTCTGGCGGAGTGGGTTTGGGTCTGGCGGAGTGGGTTTGGGGTCTGGCGGAGTGGGTTGGGGTCTGGCGGAGTGGGTTGGGGTCTGGCGGAGTGGGTTTGGGTCTGGCGGAGTGGGTTTGGGGTCTGGCGGAGTGGGTTGGGGTCTGGCGGAGTGGGTTTGGGTCTGGCGGAGTGGGTTTGGGTCGGGCGGAGTGGGTTCGCGTCTGGCGGAGTGGGTTTGGTTCTGGCGGAGTGTGTTCGGGTCTGGCAGAGTGGGTTCGGGTCTGGCGGAGTGGGTTTGGGTCTGGGGGAGTGGGTTTGGGTCTGGCGGAGTGAGTTTAGGTCTGGCGGAGTGGGTTTGGGTCTGGCGGAGTGGGTTTGGGGTCTGGCGGAATGGGTTGGGGTCTGGCGGAGTGGGTTGGGGTCTGGCGGAGTGGGTTTGGGTCTGGCGGAGTGGGTTTGGGTCTGGCGGAGTGGGTTTGGGTCTGGCGGAGTGGGTTTGGGTCTGGCGGAGTGGGTTTGTGTCTGGCGGAGTGGGTTTGCGTCTGGCAGAGTGGGCTAGGGTCTGGCGGAGTGGGTTCGCGTCTGGCGGAGTGGGTTTGGTTCTGCCGGAGTGTGTTCGGGTCTGGCAGAGTGGGTTCGGGTCTGGCGGAGTGGGTTTGGGTCTGGGGGAGTGGGTTTGGGTTTGGCGGAGTGAGTTTGGGTCTGGCGGAGTGGGTTTGGGTCTGGCGGAGTGGGTTTGGGGTCTGGCGGAGTGGGTTGGGGTCTGGCGGAGTGGGTTGGGGTCTGGCGGAGTGGGTTTGGGTCTGGCGGAGTGGGTTTGGGGTCTGGCGGAGTGGGTTGGGGTCTGGCGGAGTGGGTTTGGGTCTGGCGGAGTGGGTTTGGGTCGGGCGGAGTGGGTTAGGGTCTGGCGGAGTGGGTTTGGGTCTGGCGGAGTGGGTTTGGGTCTGGCGGTGTGGGTTTGGGTCTGGCGGAGTGGGTTTGGGTCTGGCGGAGTGGGTTTGGGTCTGGCGGAGTGGGTTTGGGGTCTGGCGGAGTGGGTTTGGGTCTGGCGGAGTGGGTTTGGGTCTGGCGGAGTGGGTTAGGGTCTGGCGGAGTGGGTTTGTGGTCTGGCGGAGTGGGTTTGGGTCTGGTGGAGTGGGTTAGGGTCTGGCGGAGTGGGTTTTAGTTTGGCGGAGTGGGTTTGGGTCTGGCGGAGTGGGTTTGGGTCTGGTGGAGTGGGTTTGGGTCTGGCGGAGTGTGTTTGGGTCTGGCGGAGTGGGTTTGCGCCTGGCGGAGTGGGTTTGGTCTGGCGGAGTGGGTTTGGGGTCTGGCGGAGTGGGTTTGGGTCTGGCGGAGTGGGTTTGGGGTCTGGCGGTGTGGGTTTGGGGTCTGGCGGTGTGGGTTTCGGTCTGGCGGAGTGGGTTTGGCTCTGGCGGAGTGGTTTTGGGTCTGGCGGAGTGGGTTTGGCTCTGGCGGAGTGGGTTTGTGTCTGGCGGAGTAAGTTTGGGTCTGGCGGAGTGGGTTTGGGTCTGGCAGAGTGGGTTTGGCTCTGGCGGAGTAAGTTTGGGTCTGGCGGAGTGGGTTTGGGTCTGGCGGAGTAAGTTTGGGTTTGGCGGAGTGGGTTTGGGTCTGGCGGAGTGGGTTTGGGTCTGGCGGAGTGGGTTTGGGTCTGGCGGGGTGGGTTTGGGTCTGGCGGACTTGGTTCGGGTCTGGCGGAGTGGGTTTGGGTCTGGCGGAGTGGGTTTGGGTCTGGCGGAGTGGGTTCGGGTCTGGCGGAGTGGGTTCGGATCTGCCGGAGTGGGTTCGGGTCTGGCGGAGTGGGTTTGGGTCTGGCGGAGTGGGTTGTGGTCTGGCGGACTGGGTTTGGGTCTGGCGGAGTGGGTTCGGGTCTGGCGATGTGGGTTCGGGTCTGTTGGAGTGGGTTCGGGTCTGGCGGAGTGGGTTGTGGTCTGGCGGAGTGGGTTCGGGTCTGGCGGCGTGGGTTCGGGTCTGGCGGAGTGGGTTTGGGTCTGGCGGAGTGGGTTTGGGGCGGGCGGAGTGGGTTGGGGTCTGGCGGAGTGGGTTCGGGTCTGGCGGAGTGGGTTCGGGTCTGGCGGAGTGGGTTTGGGTCTGGCGGAGTGGGTTCAGGTCTGTCGGTGTGGGTTTGGGTCTGGCGGAGTGGGTTGGGGTCTGTCGGAGTGGGTTTGGGTCTGGCGGAGTGGGTTTGGGTCTGGGGGAGTGGGTTTGGGTCTGGCGGAGTGGGTTCGGGTCTGGCGGAGTGGGTTTGGGTCTGGCGGAGTGGGTTCGGGTCTGTCAGAGTGGTTTTGGGTCTGGCGGAGTGGGTTCGGGTTCTGGCGGAGTGGCTTTGTGTCTGGCGGAGTGGGTTTGGGTCTGGCGGAGTGGGTTTGGGTCTGGCGGAGTGGGTTCGCGTCTGGCGGAGTGGGTTTGGGTCTGGCGGAGTGGGTTCGGGTCTGGCGGAGTGGGTTTGGGTCTGGCGGAGTGGGTTCGGATCTGCCGGAGTGGGTTCGGGTCTGGCGGAGTGGGTTTGGGTCTGGCGGAGTGGGTTTGGGGTCTGGCGGAGTGGGTTTGGGGTCTGGCGGTGTGGGCTTGGGTCTGGCGGAGTGGGTTTGGCTCTGGCGGAGTGGGTTTGGGTCTGGCGGAGTGGGTTTGGCTCTGGCGGAGTGGGTTTGTGTCTGGCGGAGTAAGTTTGCGTCTGGCGGAGTGGGTTTGGGTCTGGCGGAGTGGGTTTGGCTCTGGCGGAGTAAGTTTGGGTCTGGCGGAGTGGGTTTGGGTCTGGCGGAGTGGGTTTGGGTCTGGCGGAGTGGGTTTGGGTCTGGCGGAGTGGGTTTGGGTCTGGCGGAGTGGGTTTGGGTCTGGCGGAGTGGGTTTGGCTCTGGCGGAGTGGGTTTGGGTCTGGCGGAGTGGGTTGGGGTTTGGCGGAGTGAGTTCGGGTCTGGCGGAGTGGGTTTGGGTCTGGCGGAGTAGGTTTGGGTCTGGCGGAGTGGGTTTGGGTCTGGCGGAGTGGGTTTGGGTCTGGCGGACTTGGTTCGGGTCTGGCGGAGTGGGTTTGGGTCTGGCGGAGTGGGTTTGGGTCTGGCGGAGTGGGTTCGGGTCTGGCGGAGTGGGTTCGGATCTGCCGGAGTGTGTTCGGGTCTGGCGGAGTGGGTTTGGGTCTGGCGGAGTGGGTTGTGTTCTGGCGGACTGGGTTTGGGTCTGGCGGAGTGGGTTCGGGTCTGGCGGAGTGGGTTTGTGTCTGGCGGAGTGGGTTTGGGGCTGGCGGAATGGGTTTGGGTCTGGCGGAGTGGGTTCGGGTCTGGCGGAGTGGGTTCGGGTCTGTTGGAGTGGGTTCGGGTCTGGCGGAGTGGGTTTGTTTCTGGCGGAGTGGGTTTGGGTCTGGCGGAGTGGGTTTGGGGTCTGGCGGAGTGGGTTTGGGTCTGGCGGAGTGGGTTTGGGTCTGGCGGAGTGGGTTAGGGTCTGGCGGAGTGGGTTTGTGGTCTGGCGGAGTGGGTTTGGGTCTGGCCGAGTGGGTTAGGGTCTGGCGGAGTGGGTTTTAGTTTGGCGGAGTGGGTTTGGGTCTGGCGGAGTGGGTTTGGGTCTGGTGGAGTGGGTTTGGGTCTGGCGGAGTGTGTTTGGGTCTGGCGGAGTGGGTTTGCGCCTGGCGGAGTGGGTTTGGTCTGGCGGAGTGGGTTTGGGTCTGGCGGAGTGGGTTTGGGTCTGGCGGAGTGGGTTTGGGGTCTGGCGGTGTGGGTTTGCGTCTGGCGGAGTGGGTTTGGTTCTGGCGGAGTGTGTTCGGGTCTGGCAGAGTGGGTTCGGGTCTGGCGGAGTGGGTTTGGGTCTGGCGGAGTGGGTTTGGGTCTGGCGGAGTGGGTTTGGGTCTGGCGGAGTGGGTTGGGGACTGGCGGAGTGGGTTTGGGTCTGGGGGAGTGGGTTTGGGTCTGGCGGAGTGAGTTTGGGTCTGGCGGAGTGGGTTTGGGTCTGGCGGAGTGGGTTTGGGGTCTGGCGGAGTGGGTTGGGGTCTGGCGGAGTGGGTTTGGGTCTGGCCGAGTGGGTTTGGTTCGGGCGGAGTGGGTTCAGGTCTGGCGGAGTGGGTTGTGGTCTGGCGGAATGGGTTCGGGTCTGGCGGCGTGGGTTCGGGTCTGGCGGAGTGGGTTTGGGTCTGGCGGAGTGGGTTTGGGGCGGGCGGAGTGGGTTGGGGTCTGGCGGAGTGGGTTCGGGTCTGGCGGAGTGGGTTCGGGTCTGGCGGAGTGGGTTTGGGTCTGGCGGAGTGGGTTCAGGTGTGTCGGTGTGGGTTTGGGTCTGGCGGAGTGGGTTGGGGTCTGGCGGAGTGGGTTTGGGTCTGGCGGAGTGGGTTTGGGTCTGGGGGAGTGGGTTTGGGTCTGGCGGAGTGGGTTCGGGTCTGGCGGAGTGGGTTTGGGTCTGGCGGAGTGGGTTCGGGTCTGGCGGAGTGGCTTCGGGTCTGGCGGAGTGGGTTCGGGGTCTGGCGGAGTGGCTTTGTGTCTGGCGGAGTGGGTTTGGGTCTGGCGGAGTGGGTTTGGGTCTGGCGGAGTGGGTTTGGGGCGGGCGGAGTGGGTTGGGGTCTGGCGGAGTGGGTTCGGGTCTGGCGGAGTGGGTTCGGGTCTGGCGGAGTGGGTTTGGGTCTGGCGGAGTGGGTTCAGGTCTGTCGGTGTGGGTTTGGGTCTGGCGGAGTGGGTTGGGGTCTGTCGGAGTGGGTTTGGGTCTGGCGGAGTGGGTTTGGGTCTGGGGGAGTGGGTTTGGGTCTGGCGGAGTGGGTTCGGGTCTGGCGGAGTGGGTTTGGGTCTGGCGGAGTGGGTTCGGGTCTGTCAGAGTGGTTTCGGGTCTGGCGGAGTGGGTTCGGGGTCTGGCGGAGTGGCTTTGTGTCTGGCGGAGTGGGTTTGGGTCTGGCGGAGTGGGTTTGGGTCTGGCGGAGTGGGTTCGCGTCTGGCGGAGTGGGTTTGGGTCTGGCGGAGTGGGTTCGGGTCTGGCGGAGTGGGTTTGGGTCTGGCGGAGTGGGTTTGGGTCTGGGGGAGTGGGTTTGGGTCTGGCGGAGTGAGTTTAGGTCTGGCGGAGTGGGTTTGGGTCTGGCGGAGTGGGTTTGGGGTCTGGCGGAATGGGTTGGGGTCTGGCGGAGTGGGTTGGGGTCTGGCGGAGTGGGTTTGGGTCTGGCGGAGTGGGTTTGGGTCTGGCGGAGTGGGTTTGGGTCTGGCGGAGTGGGTTTGGGTCTGGCGGAGTGGGTTTGGGTCTGGCGGAGTGGGTTTGCGTCTGGCAGAGTGGGCTAGGGTCTGGCGGAGTGGGTTTGCGTCTGGCGGAGTGGGTTTGGTTCTGCCGGAGTGTGTTCGGGTCTGGCAGAGTGGGTTCGGGTCTGGCGGAGTGGGTTTGGGTCTGGGGGAGTGGGTTTGGGTTTGGCGGAGTGAGTTTGGGTCTGGCGGAGTGGGTTTGGGTCTGGCGGAGTGGGTTTGGGGTCTGGCGGAGTGGGTTGGGGTCTGGCGGAGTGGGTTGGGGTCTGGCGGAGTGGGTTTGGGTCTGGCGGAGTGGGTTTGGGGTCTGGCGGAGTGGGTTGGGGTCTGGCGGAGTGGGTTTGGGTCTGGCGGAGTGGGTTTGGGTCGGGCGGAGTGGGTTAGGGTCTGGCGGAGTGGGTTTGGGTCTGGCGGAGTGGGTTTGGGTCTGGCGGTGTGGGTTTGGGTCTGGCGGAGTGGGTTTGGGTCTGGCGGAGTGGGTTTGGGGTCTGGCGGAGTGGGTTTGGGTCTGGCGGAGTGGGTTTGGGTCTGGCGGAGTGGGTTAGGGTCTGGCGGAGTGGGTTTGTGGTCTGGCGGAGTGGGTTTGGGTCTGGCGGAGTGGGTTAGGGTCTGGCGGAGTGGGTTTTAGTTTGGCGGAGTGGGTTTGGGTCTGGCGGAGTGGGTTTGGGTCTGGTGGAGTGGGTTTGGGTCTGGCGGAGTGTGTTTGGGTCTGGCGGAGTGGGTTTGCGCCTGGCGGAGTGGGTTTGGTCTGGCGGAGTGGGTTTGGGGTCTGGCGGAGTGGGTTTGGGTCTGGCGGAGTGGGTTTGGGGTCTGGCGGTGTGGGTTTGGGGTCTGGCGGTGTGGGTTTCGGTCTGGCGGAGTGGGTTTGGCTCTGGCGGAGTGGTTTTTGGTCTGGCGGAGTGGGTTTGGCTCTGGCGGAGTGGGTTTGTGTCTGGCGGAGTAAGTTTGGGTCTGGCGGAGTGGGTTTGGGTCTGGCAGAGTGGGTTTGGCTCTGGCGGAGTAAGTTTGGGTCTGGCGGAGTGGGTTTGGGTCTGGCGGAGTGGGTTTGGGTCTGGCGGAGTGGGTTTGGGTCTGGCGGAGTGGGTTTGGGTCTGGCGGAGTGGGTTTGGCTCTGGCGGAGTGGGTTTGGGTCTGGCGGAGTGGGTTGGGGTTTGGCGGAGTGGGTTCGGGTCTGGCGGAGTGGGTTTGGGTCTGGCGGAGTAGGTTTGGGTCTGGCGGAGTGGGTTTGGGTCTGGCGGACTTGGTTCGGGTCTGGCGGAGTGGGTTTGGGTCTGGCGGAGTGGGTTTGGGTCTGGCGGAGTGGGTTCGGGTCTGGCGGAGTGGGTTCGGATCTGCCGGAGTGGGTTCGGGTCTGGCGGAGTGGGTTTGGGTCTGTTGGAGTGGGTTCGGGTCTGGCGGAGTGGGTTGTGGTCTGGCGGAGTGGGTTCGGGTCTGGGGCATGGGTTCGGGTCTGGCGGAGTGGGTTTGGGTCTGGCGGAGTGGGTTTGGGGCGGGCGGAGTGGGTTGGGGTCTGGCGGAGTGGGTTCGGGTCTGGCGGAGTGGGTTCGGGTCTGGCGGAGTGGGTTTGGGTCTGGCGGAGTGGGTTCAGGTCTGTCGGTGTGGGTTTGGGTCTGGCGGAGTGGGTTGGGGTCTGTCGGAGTGGGTTTGGGTCTGGCGGAGTGGGTTTGGGTCTGGGGGAGTGGGTTTGGGTCTGGCGGAGTGGGTTTGGGTCTGGCGGAGTGGGTTTGGGTCTGGCGGAGTGGGTTCGGGTCTGTCAGAGTGGTTTCGGGTCTGGCGGAGTGGGTTCGGGTTCTGGCGGAGTGGCTTTGTGTCTGGCGGAGTGGGTTTGGGTCTGGCGGAGTGGGTTTGGGTCTGGCGGAGTGGGTTCGCGTCTGGCGGAGTGGGTTTGGGTCTGGCGGAGTGGGTTCGGGTCTGGCGGAGTGGGTTTGGGTCTGGCGGAGTGGGTTCGGATCTGCCGGAGTGGGTTCGGGTCTGGCGGAGTGGGTTTGGGTCTGGCGGAGTGGGTTTGGGGTCTGGCGGAGTGGGTTTGGGGTCTGGCGGTGTGGGCTTGGGTCTGGCGGAGTGGGTTTGGCTCTGGCGGAGTGGGTTTGGGTCTGGCGGAGTGGGTTTGGCTCTGGCGGAGTGGGTTTGTGTCTGGCGGAGTAAGTTTGCGTCTGGCGGAGTGGGTTTGGGTCTGGCGGAGTGGGTTTGGCTCTGGCGGAGTAAGTTTGGGTCTGGCGGAGTGGGTTTGGGTCTGGCGGAGTGGGTTTGGGTCTGGCGGAGTGGGTTTGGGTCTGGCGGAGTGGGTTTGGGTCTGGCGGAGTGGGTTTGGGTCTGGCGGAGTGGGTTTGGCTCTGGCGGAGTGGGTTTGGGTCTGGCGGAGTGGGTTGGGGTTTGGCGGAGTGAGTTCGGGTCTGGCGGAGTGGGTTTGGGTCTGGCGGAGTAGGTTTGGGTCTGGCGGAGTGGGTTTGGGTCTGGCGGAGTGGGTTTGGGTCTGGCGGACTTGGTTCGGGTCTGGCGGAGTGGGTTTGGGTCTGGCGGAGTGGGTTTGGGTCTGGCGGAGTGGGTTCGGGTCTGGCGGAGTGGGTTCGGATCTGCCGGAGTGTGTTCGGGTCTGGCGGAGTGGGTTTGGGTCTGGCGGAGTGGGTTGTGTTCTGGCGGACTGGGTTTGGGTCTGGCGGAGTGGGTTCGGGTCTGGCGGAGTGGGTTTGTGTCTGGCGGAGTGGGTTTGGGGCTGGCGGAATGGGTTTGGGTCTGGCGGAGTGGGTTCGGGTCTGGCGGAGTGGGTTCGGGTCTGTTGGAGTGGGTTCGGGTCTGGCGGAGTGGGTTTGGTTCTGGCGGAGTGGGTTTGGGTCTGGCGGAGTGGGTTTGGGGTCTGGCGGAGTGGGTTTGGGTCTGGCGGAGTGGGTTTGGGTCTGGCGGAGTGGGTTAGGGTCTGGCGGAGTGGGTTTGTGGTCTGGCGGAGTGGGTTTGGGTCTGGCGGAGTGGGTTAGGGTCTGGCGGAGTGGGTTTTAGTTTGGCGGAGTGGGTTTGGGTCTGGCGGAGTGGGTTTGGGTCTGGTGGAGTGGGTTTGGGTCTGGCGGAGTGTGTTTGGGTCTGGCGGAGTGGGTTTGCGCCTGGCGGAGTGGGTTTGGTCTGGCGGAGTGGGTTTGGGTCTGGCGGAGTGGGTTTGGGTCTGGCGGAGTGGGTTTGGGGTCTGGCGGTGTGGGTTTGCGTCTGGCGGAGTGGGTTTGGTTCTGGCGGAGTGTGTTCGGGTCTGGAGGAGTGGGTTCGGGTCTGGCGGAGTGGGTTTGGGTCTGGCGGAGTGGGTTTGGGTCTGGCGGAGTGGGTTTGGGTCTGGCGGAGTGGGTTGGGGTCTGGCGGAGTGGGTTTGGGTCTGGGGGAGTGGGTTTGGGTCTGGCGGAGTGAGTTTGGGTCTGGCGGAGTGGGTTTGGGTCTGGCGGAGTGGGTTTGGGGTCTGGCGGAGTGGGTTGGGGTCTGGCGGAGTGGGTTTGGGTCTGGCCGAGTGGGTTTGGTTCGGGCGGAGTGGGTTCGGGTCTGGCGGAGTGTGTTGTGGTCTGGCGGAATGGGTTCGGGTCTGGCGGCGTGGGTTCGGGTCTGGCGGAGTGGGTTTGGGTCTGGCGGAGTGGGTTTGGGGCGGGCGGAGTGGGTTGGGGTCTGGCGGAGTGGGTTCGGGTCTGGCGGAGTGGGTTCGGGTCTGGCGGAGTGGGTTTGGGTCTGGCGGAGTGGGTTCAGGTCTGTCGGTGTGGGTTTGGGTCTGGCGGAGTGGGTTGGGGTCTGGCGGAGTGGGTTTGGGTCTGGCGGAGTGGGTTTGGGTCTGGGGGAGTGGGTTTGGGTCTGGCGGAGTGGGTTCGGGTCTGGCGGAGTGGGTTTGGGTCTGGCGGAGTGGGTTCGGGTCTGGCGGAGTGGCTTCGGGTCTGGCGGAGTGGGTTCGGGGTCTGGCGGAGTGGCTTTGTGTCTGGCGGAGTGGGTTTGGGTCTGGCGGAGTGGGTTTGGGTCTGGCGGAGTGGGTTTGGGGCGGGCGGAGTGGGTTGGGGTCTGGCGGAGTGGGTTCGGGTCTGGCGGAGTGGGTTCGGGTCTGGCGGAGTGGGTTTGGGTCTGGCGGAGTGGGTTCAGGTCTGTCGGTGTGGGTTTGTGTCTGGCGGAGTGGGTTGGGGTCTGTCGGAGTGGGTTTGGGTCTGGCGGAGTGGGTTTGGGTCTGGGGGAGTGGGTTTGGGTCTGGCGGAGTGGGTTCGGGTCTGGCGGAGTGGGTTTGGGTCTGGCGGAGTGGGTTCGGGTCTGTCAGAGTGGTTTCGGGTCTGGCGGAGTGGGTTCGGGGTCTGGCGGAGTGGCTTTGTGTCTGGCGGAGTGGGTTTGGGTCTGGCGGAGTGGGTTTGGGTCTGGCGGAGTGGGTTCGCGTCTGGCGGAGTGGGTTTGGGTCTGGCGGAGTGGGTTCGGGTCTGGCGGAGTGGGTTTGGGTCTGGCGGAGTGGGTTCGGATCTGCCGGAGTGGGTTTGGGTCTGGCGGAGTGGGTTTGGGTCTGGCGGAGTGGGTTTGGGTCTGGCGGAGTGGGTTTGGGTCTGGCGGAGTGGGTTTGGGTCTGGCGGAGTGGGTTTGGCTCTGGCGGAGTGGGTTTGGGTCTGGCGGAGTGGGTTGGGGTTTGGCGGAGTGGGTTCGGGTCTGGCGGAGTGGGTTTGGGTCTGGCGGAGTAGGTTTGGGTCTGGCGGAGTGGGTTTGGGTCTGGCGGAGTGGGTTTGGGTCTGGCGGACTTGGTTCGGGTCTGGCGGAGTGGGTTTGGGTCTGGCGGAGTGGGTTTGGGTCTGGCGGAGTGGGTTTGGGGTCTGGCGGTGTGGGTTTGCGTCTGGCGGAGTGGGTTTGGTTCTGGCGGAGTGTGTTCGGGTCTGGCAGAGTGGGTTCGGGTCTGGCGGAGTGGGTTTGGGTCTGGCGGAGTGGGTTTGGGTCTGGCGGAGTGGGTTTGGGTCTGGCGGAGTGGGTTGGGGTCTGGCGGAGTGGGTTTGGGTCTGGGGGAGTGGGTTTGGGTCTGGCGGAGTGAGTTTGGGTCTGGCGGAGTGGGTTTGGGTCTGGCGGAGTGGGTTTGGGGTCTGGCGGAGTGGGTTGGGGTCTGGCGGAGTGGGTTTGGGTCTGGCCGAGTGGGTTTGGGTCGGGCGGAGTGGGTTCGGGTCTGGCGGAGTGGGTTGTGGTCTGGCGGAATGGGTTCGGGTCTGGCGGCGTGGGTTCGGGTCTGGCGGAGTGGGTTTGGGTCTGGCGGAGTGGGTTTGGGGCGGGCGGAGTGGGTTGGGGTCTGACGGAGTGGGTTCGGGTCTGGCGGAGTGGGTTCGGGTCTGGCGGAGTGGGTTTGGGTCTGGCGGAGTGGGTTCAGGTCTGTCGGTGTGGGTTTGGGTCTGGCGGAGTGGGTTGGGGTCTGGCGGAGTGGGTTTGGGTCTGGCGGAGTGGGTTTGGGTCTGGGGGAGTGGGTTTGGGTCTGGCGGAGTGGGTTCGGGTCTGGCGGAGTGGGTTTGGGTCTGGCGGAGTGGGTTCGGGTCTGGCGGAGTGGGTTCGGGTCTGGCGGAGTGGGTTCGGGGTCTGGCGGAGTGGCTTTGTGTCTGGCGGAGTGGGTTTGGGTCTGGCGGAGTGGGTTTGGGTCTGGCGGAGTGGGTTCGCATCTGGCGGAGTGGGTTTGGGTCTGGCGGAGTGGGTTCGGGTCTGGCGGAGTGGGTTTGGGTCTGGCGGAGTGGGTTCGGATCTGCCGGAGTGGGTTCGGGTCTGGCGGAGTGGGTTTGGGTCTGGCGGAGTGGGTTTGGGATCTGGCGGAGTGGGTTTGGGGTCTGGCGGTGTGGGTTTGGGTCTGGCAGAGAGGGTTTGGCTCTGGCGGAGTGGGTTTGGGTCTGGCGGAGTGGGTTTGGCTCTGGCGGAGTGGGTTTGTGTCTGGCGGAGTAAGTTTGGGTCTGGCGGAGTGGGTTTGGGTCTGGCAGAGTGGGTTTGGCTCTGGCGGAGTAAGTTTGGGTCTGGCGGAGTGGGTTTGGGTCTGGCGGAGTGGGTTTGGGTCTGGCGGAGTGGGTTTGGGTCTGGCGGAGCGGGTTGTGTTCTGGCGGACTGGGTTTGGGTCTGGCGGAGTGGGTTCGGGTCTGGCGGAGTGGGTTTGTGTCTGGCGAAGTGGGTTTGGGGCAGGCGGAATGGGTTTGGGTCTGGCGGAGTGGGTTCGGGTCTGGCGGAGTGGGTTCGGGTCTGTTGGAGTGGGTTCTGGTCTGGCGGAGTGGGTTGTGGTCTGGCGGAGTGGGTTCGGGCCTGGCGGCGTGGGTTCGGGTCTGGCGGAGTGGGTTTGGGTCTGGCGGAGTGGGTTTGGGGCGGGCGGAGTGGGTTGGGGTCTGTCGGAGTGGGTTCGGGTCTGGCGGAGTGGGTTCGGGTCTGGCGGAGTGGGTTTGGGTCTGGCGGAGTGGGTTCAGGTCTGTCGGTGTGGGTTTGGGTCTGGCGGAGTGGGCTGGGGTCTGGCGGAGTGGGTTTGGGTCTGGCGGAGTGGGTTTGGGTCTGGGGGAGTGGGTTTGGGTCTGGCGGAGTGGGTTCGGGTCTGGCGGAGTGGGTTTGGGTCTGGCGGAGTGGGTTCGGGTCTGGCGGAGTGGTTTCGGGTCTGGCGGAGTGGGTTCGGGGCTTTGTGTCTGGCGGAGTGGGTTTGGGTCTGGCGGAGTGGGTTTGGGTCTGGCGGAGTGGGTTCGCGTCTGGCGGAGTGTGTTTGGGTCTGGCGGAGTGGGTTCGGGTCTGGCGGAGTGGGTTTGGGTCTGGCGGAGTGGGTTTGGGTCTGGCGGAGTGGGTTTGGGTCTGGCGGAGTGGGTTTGGGTCTGGCGGAGTGGGCTAGGGTCTGGCGGAGTGGGTTCGCGTCTGGCGGAGTGGGTTTGGGTCTGGCGGAGTGTGTTCGGGTCTGGCAGAGTGGGTTCGGGTCTGGCGGAGTGGGTTTGGGTCTGGCGGAGTGGGTTTGCATCTGGCGGAGTGGGTTTGGGTCTGGCGGTGTGAGCTTGGGTCTGGCGGAGTGGGTTTGGGTCTGGCGGAGTGGGTTTGGGTCTGGCGGAGTGGGTTTGGGTCTGGCGGAGTGGGTTAGGGTCTGGCGGAGTGGGTTTGGGTCTGGCGGAGTGGGTTTGGGTCTGGCGGAGTGGGTTAGGGTCTGGCGGAGTGGGTTTGGGTCTGACGGAGTGGGTTTGGGTCTGGCAGAGTGGGCTAGGGTCTGGCGTAGTTGGTTCGGGTCTGGCGGAGTGGGTTCGGGTCTGGCGGAGTGGGTTCGGGTCTGGCGGAGTGGGTTCGGGTCTGGCGGAGTGGGTTCGGGTCTGGCGGAGTGGATTCGGGTCTGGCGGAGTGGGTTCGGGTCTGGCGGAGTGGGTTTGGGTCTGGCGGAGTGGGTTTGGGTCTGGCGGAGTGGGTTTGGGTCCGGCGGAGTGGGTTCGGGTCCGGCGGAGTGGGTTCGGGTCTGGCTGAGTGGGTTCGGGTCTGGCGGAGTGGGTTCGGGACTGGCGGAGTGGGTTCGGGTCTGGCGGAGTTTGTTTGGGTCTGGCGGAGTGGGTTTGGGTCTGGCGGAGTGGCTTCGACTCTGGCGGAGTGGGTTTGGGTCTGGCGGAGTGGGTTGGGGTCTGGCGGAGTGGGTTTGCGTCTGGCCGAGTGGGTTTGGGTCTGGCGGAGTGGGTTTGGGTCTGGCGGAGTGTGTTTGGGTCTGGCGGAGTGGGTTTGGGCCTGGCGGAGTGGGTTTGGGCCTGGCGGAGTGGGTTTGTTCTGGCGGAGTGGGTTTGGGGTCTGGCGGAGTGGGTTTGGGCCTGGCGGAGTGGGTTTGGTCTGGCGGAGTGGGTTTGGTCTGGCGGAGTGGGTTTGGGGTCTGGCGGAGTGAGTTTGGGTCTGGCGGAGTGGGTTTGGGTCTGGCGGAGTGGGTTTGGGTCTGGCGGAGTGGGTTTGGGTCTTGCGGAGTGGGTTTGGGTCTGGCGGAGTGGGTTTGGGTCTGGCGGAGTGGGTTTGGGCCTGGCGGAGTGGGTTTGGGGATGGGGGAGTGGGTTTGTGTCTGACGGAGTGAGTTTGTGTCTGGCGGAGTGGGTTTGGGTCTGGCGGAGTGGGTTTGGGGTCTGGCGGAGTGGGTTGGGGTCTGGCGGAGTGGGTTTGCATCTGGCGGTGTGGGTTTTGGTCTGGCGGAGTGGGTTTGGGTCTGACGGAGTGGGTTGTGGTCTGGCGGAGTGGGTTTGGGTTTGGCGGAGTGGGTTCGGGTCTGGCAGAGTGGGTTGGGGTCTGGCGTAGTGGGTTCGGGTCTGGCGGAGTGGGTTCGGGTCTGGCGGAGTGGGTTTGGGTCTGGTGGAGTGGGTTTGGGTCTGGCGGAGTGGGTTCGGGTGTGGGGGAGTGGGTTTGGGTCTGGCGGTGTGAGCTTGGGTCTGGCGGAGTGGGTTTGGGTCTGGCGGAGTGGGTTTGGGTCTGGCGGAGTGGGTTTGGGTCTGGCGGAGTGGGTTAGGGTCTGGCGGAGTGGGTTCGGGTCTGGCGGAGTGGGTTTGGGTCTGGCGGAGTGGGTTTGGGTCTGGCGGAGTGGGTTAGGGTCTGGCGGAGTGGGTTTGGGTCTGGCGGAGTGGGTTTGGGTCTGGCGGAGTGGGTTTGGGTCTGGCGGAGCGGGTTGTGTTCTGGCGGACTGGGTTTGGGTCTGGCGGAGTGGGTTCGGGTCTGGCGGAGTGGGTTTGTGTCTGGCGAAGTGGGTTTGGGGCAGGCGGAATGGGTTTGGGTCTGGCGGAGTGGGTTCGGGTCTGGCGGAGTGGGTTCGGGTCTGTTGGAGTGGGTTCTGGTCAGGCGGAGTGGGTTGTGGTCTGGCGGAGTGGGTTCGGGCCTGGCGGCGTGGGTTCGGGTCTGGCGGAGTGGGTTTGGGTCTGGCGGAGTGGGTTTGGGGCGGGCGGAGTGGGTTGGGGTCTGTCGGAGTGGGTTCGGGTCTGGCGGAGTGGGTTCGGGTCTGGCGGAGTGGGTTTGGGTCTGGCGGAGTGGGTTCAGGTCTGTCGGTGTGGGTTTGGGTCTGGCGGAGTGGGCTGGGGTCTGGCGGAGTGGGTTTGGGTCTGGCGGAGTGGGTTTGGGTCTGGGGGAGTGGGTTTGGGTCTGGCGGAGTGGGTTCGGGTCTGGCGGAGTGGGTTTGGGTCTGGCGGAGTGGGTTCGGGTCTGGCGGAGTGGTTTCGGGTCTGGCGGAGTGGGTTCGGGGCTTTGTGTCTGGCGGAGTGGGTTTGGGTCTGGCGGAGTGGGTTTGGGTCTGGCGGAGTGGGTTCGCGTCTGGCGGAGTGTGTTTGGGTCTGGCGGAGTGGGTTCGGGTCTGGCGGAGTGGGTTTGGGTCTGGCGGAGTGGGTTTGGGTCTGGCGGAGTGGGTTTGGGTCTGGCGGAGTGGGTTTGGGTCTGGCGGAGTGGGCTAGGGTCTGGCGGAGTGGGTTCGCGTCTGGCGGAGTGGGTTTGGGTCTGGCGGAGTGTGTTCGGGTCTGGCAGAGTGGGTTCGGGTCTGGCGGAGTGGGTTTGGGTCTGGCGGAGTGGGTTTGCATCTGGCGGAGTGGGTTTGGGTCTGGCGGTGTGAGCTTGAGTCTGGCGGAGTGGGTTTGGGTCTGGCGGAGTGGGTTTGGGTCTGGCGGAGTGGGTTTGGGTCTGGCGGAGTGGGTTAGGGTCTGGCGGAGTGGGTTTGGGTCTGGCGGAGTGGGTTTGGGTCTGGCGGAGTGGGTTAGGGTCTGGCGGAGTGGGTTTGGGTCTGACGGAGTGGGTTTGGGTCTGGCAGAGTGGGCTAGGGTCTGGCGTAGTTGGTTCGGGTCTGGCGGAGTGGGTTCGGGTCTGGCGGAGTGGGTTCGGGTCTGGCGGAGTGGGTTCGGGTCTGGCGGAGTGGGTTCGGGTCTGGCGGAGTGGATTCGGGTCTGGCGGAGTGGGTTCGGGTCTGGCGGAGTGGGTTTGGGTCTGGCGGAGTGGGTTTGGGTCTGGCGGAGTGGGTTTGGGTCCGGCGGAGTGGGTTCGGGTCCGGCGGAGTGGGTTCGGGTCTGGCTGAGTGGGTTCGGGTCTGGCGGAGTGGGTTCGGGACTGGCGGAGTGGGTTCGGGTCTGGCGGAGTTTGTTTGGGTCTGGCGGAGTGGGTTTGGGTCTGGCGGAGTGGCTTCGACTCTGGCGGAGTGGGTTTGGGTCTGGCGGAGTGGGTTGGGGTCTGGCGGAGTGGGTTTGCGTCTGGCCGAGTGGGTTTGGGTCTGGCGGAGTGGGTTTGGGTCTGGCGGAGTGTGTTTGGGTCTGGCGGAGTGGGTTTGGGCCTGGCGGAGTGGGTTTGGGCCTGGCGGAGTGGGTTTGTTCTGGCGGAGTGGGTTTGGGGTCTGGCGGAGTGGGTTTGGGCCTGGCGGAGTGGGTTTGGTCTGGCGGAGTGGGTTTGGTCTGGCGGAGTGGGTTTGGGGTCTGGCGGAGTGAGTTTGGGTCTGGCGGAGTGGGTTTGGGTCTGGCGGAGTGGGTTTGGGTCTGGCGGAGTGGGTTTGGGTCTTGCGGAGTGGGTTTGGGTCTGGCGGAGTGGGTTTGGGTCTGGCGGAGTGGGTTTGGGCCTGGCGGAGTGGGTTTGGGGATGGGGGAGTGGGTTTGTGTCTGACGGAGTGAGTTTGTGTCTGGCGGAGTGGGTTTGGGTCTGGCGGAGTGGGTTTGGGGTCTGGCGGAGTGGGTTGGGGTCTGCGGAGTGGGTTTGGGTCTGGCGGAGTGGGTTTGGGTCTGGCGGAGTGGGTTTGGGTCTGGCGGAGTGGGTTTGCATCTGGCGGAGTGGGTTTTGGTCTGGCGGAGTGGGTTTGGGTCTGACGGAGTGGGTTGTGGTCTGGCGGAGTGGGTTTGGGTTTGGCGGAGTGGGTTCGGGTCTGGCAGAGTGGGTTGGGGTCTGGCGTAGTGGGTTCGGGTCTGGCGGAGTGGGTTCGGGTCTGGCGGAGTGGGTTTGGGTCTGGTGGAGTGGGTTTGGGTCTGGCGGAGTGGGTTCGGGTGTGGGGGAGTGGGTTTGGGTCTGGCGGTGTGAGCTTGGGTCTGGCGGAGTGGGTTTGGGTCTGGCGGAGTGGGTTTGGGTCTGGCGGAGTGGGTTTGGGTCTGGCGGAGTGGGTTAGGGTCTGGCGGAGTGGGTTCGGGTCTGGCGGAGTGGGTTTGGGTCTGGCGGAGTGGGTTTGGGTCTGGCGGAGTGGGTTAGGGTCTGGCGGAGTGGGTTTGGGTCTGGCGGAGTGGGTTTGGGTCTGGCGGAGTGGGTTTGGGTCTGGCGGAGCGGGTTGTGTTCTGGCGGACTGGGTTTGGGTCTGGCGGAGTGGGTTCGGGTCTGGCGGAGTGGGTTTGTGTCTGGCGAAGTGGGTTTGGGGCAGGCGGAATGGGTTTGGGTCTGGCGGAGTGGGTTCGGGTCTGGCGGAGTGGGTTCGGGTCTGTTGGAGTGGGTTCTGGTCAGGCGGAGTGGGTTGTGGTCTGGCGGAGTGGGTTCGGGCCTGGCGGCGTGGGTTCGGGTCTGGCGGAGTGGGTTTGGGTCTGGCGGAGTGGGTTTGGGGCGGGCGGAGTGGGTTGGGGTCTGTCGGAGTGGGTTCGGGTCTGGCGGAGTGGGTTCGGGTCTGGCGGAGTGGGTTTGGGTCTGGCGGAGTGGGTTCAGGTCTGTCGGTGTGGGTTTGGGTCTGGCGGAGTGGGCTGGGGTCTGGCGGAGTGGGTTTGGGTCTGGCGGAGTGGGTTTGGGTCTGGGGGAGTGGGTTTGGGTCTGGCGGAGTGGGTTCGGGTCTGGCGGAGTGGGTTTGGGTCTGGCGGAGTGGGTTCGGGTCTGGCGGAGTGGTTTCGGGTCTGGCGGAGTGGGTTCGGGGCTTTGTGTCTGGCGGAGTGGGTTTGGGTCTGGCGGAGTGGGTTTGGGTCTGGCGGAGTGGGTTCGCGTCTGGCGGAGTGTGTTTGGGTCTGGCGGAGTGGGTTCGGGTCTGGCGGAGTGGGTTTGGGTCTGGCGGAGTGGGTTTGGGTCTGGCGGAGTGGGTTTGGGTCTGGCGGAGTGGGTTTGGGTCTGGCGGAGTGGGCTAGGGTCTGGCGGAGTGGGTTCGCGTCTGGCGGAGTGGGTTTGGGTCTGGCGGAGTGTGTTCGGGTCTGGCAGAGTGGGTTCGGGTCTGGCGGAGTGGGTTTGGGTCTGGCGGAGTGGGTTTGCATCTGGCGGAGTGGGTTTGGGTCTGGCGGTGTGAGCTTGGGTCTGGCGGAGTGGGTTTGGGTCTGGCGGAGTGGGTTTGGGTCTGGCGGAGTGGGTTTGGGTCTGGCGGAGTGGGTTAGGGTCTGGCGGAGTGGGTTTGGGTCTGGCGGAGTGGGTTTGGGTCTGGCGGAGTGGGTTAGGGTCTGGCGGAGTGGGTTTGGGTCTGACGGAGTGGGTTTGGGTCTGGCAGAGTGGGCTAGGGTCTGGCGTAGTTGGTTCGGGTCTGGCGGAGTGGGTTCGGGTCTGGCGGAGTGGGTTCGGGTCTGGCGGAGTGGGTTCGGGTCTGGCGGAGTGGGTTCGGGTCTGGCGGAGTGGATTCGGGTCTGGCGGAGTGGGTTCGGGTCTGGCGGAGTGGGTTTGGGTCTGGCGGAGTGGGTTTGGGTCTGGCGGAGTGGGTTTGGGTCCGGCGGAGTGGGTTCGGGTCCGGCGGAGTGGGTTCGGGTCTGGCTGAGTGGGTTCGGGTCTGGCGGAGTGGGTTCGGGACTGGCGGAGTGGGTTCGGGTCTGGCGGAGTTTGTTTGGGTCTGGCGGAGTGGGTTTGGGTCTGGCGGAGTGGCTTCGACTCTGGCGGAGTGGGTTTGGGTCTGGCGGAGTGGGTTGGGGTCTGGCGGAGTGGGTTTGCGTCTGGCCGAGTGGGTTTGGGTCTGGCGGAGTGGGTTTGGGTCTGGCGGAGTGGGTTTGGGTCTGGCGGAGTGGGTTTGGGTCTGGCGGAGTGGGTTTGGGTCTGGCGGAGTGGGCTAGGGTCTGGCGGAGTGGGTTCGCGTCTGGCGGAGTGGGTTTGGGTCTGGCGGAGTGTGTTCGGGTCTGGCAGAGTGGGTTCGGGTCTGGCGGAGTGGGTTTGGGTCTGGCGGAGTGGGTTTGCATCTGGCGGAGTGGGTTTGGGTCTGGCGGTGTGAGCTTGGGTCTGGCGGAGTGGGTTTGGGTCTGGCGGAGTGGGTTTGGGTCTGGCGGAGTGGGTTTGGGTCTGGCGGAGTGGGTTAGGGTCTGGCGGAGTGGGTTTGGGTCTGGCGGAGTGGGTTTGGGTCTGGCGGAGTGGGTTAGGGTCTGGCGGAGTGGGTTAGGGTCTGGCGGAGTGGGTTTGGGTCTGACGGAGTGGGTTTGGGTCTGGCAGAGTGGGCTAGGGTCTGGCGTAGTTGGTTCGGGTCTGGCGGAGTGGGTTCGGGTCTGGCGGAGTGGGTTCGGGTCTGGCGGAGTGGGTTCGGGTCTGGCGGAGTGGGTTCGGGTCTGGCGGAGTGGATTCGGGTCTGGCGGAGTGGGTTCGGGTCTGGCGGAGTGGGTTTGGGTCTGGCGGAGTGGGTTTGGGTCTGGCGGAGTGGGTTCGGGTCCGGCGGAGTGGGTTCGGGTCCGGCGGAGTGGGTTCGGGTCTGGCTGAGTGGGTTCGGGTCTGGCGGAGTGGGTTCGGGACTGGCGGAGTGGGTTCGGGTCTGGCGGAGTTTGTTTGGGTCTGGCGGAGTGGGTTTGGGTCTGGCGGAGTGGCTTCGACTCTGGCGGAGTGGGTTTGGGTCTGGCGGAGTGGGTTGGGGTCTGGCGGAGTGGGTTTGCGTCTGGCGGAGTGGGTTTGGGCCTGGCGGAGTGGGTTTGTTCTGGCGGAGTGGGTTTGGGGTCTGGCGGAGTGGGTTTGGGCCTGGCGGAGCGGGTTTGGTCTGGCGGAGTGGGTTTGGTCTGGCGGAGTGGGTTTGGGGTCTGGCGGAGTGAGTTTGGGTCTGGCGGAGTGGGTTTGGGTCTGGCGGAGTGGGTTTGGGTCTGGCGGAGTGGGTTTGGGTCTTGCGGAGTGGGTTTGGGGTCTGGCGGAGTGGGTTTGGGCCTGGCGGAGTGGGTTTGGTCTGGCGGAGTGGGTTTGGTCTGGCGGAGTGGGTTTGGGGTCTGGCGGAGTGAGTTTGGGTCTGGCGGAGTGGGTTTGGGTCTGGCGGAGTGGGTTTGGGTCTGGCGGAGTGGGTTTGGGTCTTGCGGAGTGGGTTTGGGTCTGGCGGAGTGGGTTTGGGTCTGGCGGAGTGGGTTTGGGCCTGGCGGAGTGGGTTTGGGGATGGGGGAGTGGGTTTGTGTCTGACGGAGTGAGTTTGTGTCTGGCGGAGTGGGTTTGGGTCTGGCGGAGTGGGTTTGGGGTCTGGCGGAGTGGGTTGGGGTCTGGCGGAGTGGGTTTGGGTCTGGCGGAGTGGGTTTGGGTCTGGCGGAGTGGGTTTGGGTCTGGCGGAGTGGGTTTGCATCTGGCGGAGTGGGTTTTGGTCTGGCGGAGTGGGTTTGGGTCTGACGGAGTGGGTTGTGGTCTGGCGGAGTGGGTTTGGGTTTGGCGGAGTGGGTTCGGGTCTGGCAGAGTGGGTTGGGGTCTGGCGTAGTGGGTTCGGGTCTGGCGGAGTGGGTTCGGGTCTGGCGGAGTGGGTTTGGGTCTGGTGGAGTGGGTTTGGGTCTGGCGGAGTGGGTTCGGGTGTGGGGGAGTGGGTTTGGGTCTGGCGGTGTGAGCTTGGGTCTGGCGGAGTGGGTTTGGGTCTGGCGGAGTGGGTTTGGGTCTGGCGGAGTGGGTTTGGGTCTGGCGGAGTGGGTTAGGGTCTGGCGGAGTGGGTTCGGGTCTGGCGGAGTGGGTTTGGGTCTGGTGGAGTGGGTTTGGGTCTGGCGGAGTGGGTTAGGGTCTGGCGGAGTGGGTTTGGGTCTGACGGAGTGGGTTTGGGTCTGGCAGAGTGGGTTAGGGTCTGGCGTAGTTGGTTCGGGTCTGGCGGAGTGGGTTCGGGTCTGGCGGAGTGGGTTCGGGTCTGGCGGAGTGGGTTGGGGTCTGGCGGAGTGGGTTCGGGTCTGGCGGAGTGGATTCGGGTCTGGCGGAGTGGGTTCGGGTCTGGCGGAGTGGGTTTGGGTCTGGCGGAGTGGGTTTGGGTCTGGCGGAGTGGGTTTGGGTCCGGCGGAGTGGGTTCGGGTCCGGCGGAGTGGGTTCGGGTCTGGCTGAGTGGGTTCGGGTCTGGCGGAGTGGGTTCGGGACTGGCGGAGTGGGTTCGGGTCTGGCGGAGATTGTTTGGGTCTGGCGGAGTGGGTTTTGGTCTGGCGGAGTGGCTTCGACTCTAGCGGAGTGGGTTTGGGTCTGGCGGAGTGGGTTTGGGTCTGGCGGAGTGGGTTTGCGTCTGGCCGAGTGGGTTTGGGTCTGGCGGAGTGGGTTTGGGTCTGGCGGAGTGTGTTTGGGTCTGGCGGAGTGGGTTTGGGCCTGGCGGAGTGGGTTTGGGCCTGGCGGAGTGGGTTTGTTCTGGCGGAGTGAGTTTGGGTCTGGCGGAGTGGGTTTGGGTCTGGCGGAGTGGGTTTGGGTCTGGCGGAGTGGGTTTGGGTCTTGCGGAGTGGGTTTGGGTCTGGCGGAGTGGGTTTGGGTCTGGCGGAGTGGGTTTGGGCCTGGCGGAGTGGGTTTGGGGATGGGGGAGTGGGTTTGTGTCTGACGGAGTGAGTTTGTGTCTGGCGGAGTGGGTTTGGGTCTGGCGGAGTGGGTTTGGGGTCTGGCGGAGTGGGTTGGGGTCTGGCGGAGTGGGTTTGGGTCTGGCGGAGTGGGTTTGGGTCTGGCGGAGTGGGTTTGGGTCTGGCGGAGTGGGTTTGCATCTGGCGGAGTGGGTTTTGGTCTGGCGGAGTGGGTTTGGGTCTGACGGAGTGGGTTGTGGTCTGGCGGAGTGGGTTTGGGTTTGGCGGAGTGGGTTCGGGTCTGGCAGAGTGGGTTGGGGTCTGGCGTAGTGGGTTCGGGTCTGGCGGAGTGGGTTCGGGTCTGGCGGAGTGGGTTTGGGTCTGGTGGAGTGGGTTTGGGTCTGGCGGAGTGGGTTCGGGTGTGGGGGAGTGGGTTTGGGTCTGGCGGTGTGAGCTTGGGTCTGGCGGAGTGGGTTTGGGTCTGGCGGAGTGGGTTTGGGTCTGGCGGAGTGGGTTTGGGTCTGGCGGAGTGGGTTAGGGTCTGGCGGAGTGGGTTCGGGTCTGGCGGAGTGGGTTTGGGTCTGGCGGAGTGGGTTTGGGTCTGGCGGAGTGGGTTAGGGTCTGGCGGAGTGGGTTTGGGTCTGACGGAGTGGGTTTGGGTCTGGCAGAGTGGGTTAGGGTCTGGCGTAGTTGGTTCGGGTCTGGCGGAGTGGGTTCGGGTCTGGCGGAGTGGGTTCGGGTCTGGCGGAGTGGGTTGGGGTCTGGCGGAGTGGGTTCGGGTCTGGCGGAGTGGATTCGGGTCTGGCGGAGTGGGTTCGGGTCTGGCGGAGTGGGTTTGGGTCTGGCGGAGTGGGTTTGGGTCTGGCGGAGTGGGTTTGGGTCCGGCGGAGTGGGTTCGGGTCCGGCGGAGTGGGTTCGGGTCTGGCTGAGTGGGTTCGGGTCTGGCGGAGTGGGTTCGGGACTGGCGGAGTGGGTTCGGGTCTGGCGGAGATTGTTTGGGTCTGGCGGAGTGGGTTTTGGTCTGGCGGAGTGGCTTCGACTCTAGCGGAGTGGGTTTGGGTCTGGCGGAGTGGGTTTGGGTCTGGCGGAGTGGGTTTGCGTCTGGCCGAGTGGGTTTGGGTCTGGCGGAGTGGGTTTGGGTCTGGCGGAGTGTGTTTGGGTCTGGCGGAGTGGGTTTGGGCCTGGCGGAGTGGGTTTGGGCCTGGCGGAGTGGGTTTGTTCTGGCGGAGTGGGTTTGGGGTCTGCCGGAGTGGGTTTGGGCCTGGCGGAGTGGGTTTGGTCTGGCGGAGTGGGTTTGGTCTGGCGGAGTGGGTTTGGGGTCTGGCGGAGTGAGTTTGGGTCTGGCGGAGTGGGTTGTGGTCTGGCGGAGTGGGTTCGGGTCTGGCGGCGTGGGTTCGGGTCTGGCGGAGTGGGTTTGGGTCTGGCGGAGTGGGTTTGGGGCGGGCGGAGTGGGTTGGGGTCTGGCGGAGTGGGTTCGGGTCTGGCGGATTGGGTTCGGGTCTGGCGGAGTGGGTTTGGGTCTGGCGGAGTGGGTTCAGGTCTGTCGGTGTGGGTTTGGGTCTGGCGGAGTGGGCTGGGGTCTGGCGGAGTGGGTTTGGGTCTGGCGGAGTTGGTTTGGGTCTGGGGGAGTGGGTTTGGGTCTGGCGGAGTGGGTTCGGGTCTGGCGGAGTGGGTTTGGGTCTGGCGGAGTGGGTTCGGGTCTGGCGGAGTGGTTTCGGGTCTGGCGGAGTGGGTTCGGGGTCTGGCGGAGTGGCTTTGTGTCTGGCGGAGTGGGTTTAGGTCTGGCGGAGTGGGTTTGGGTCTGGCGGAGTGGGTTCGCGTCTGGCGGAGTGTGTTTGGGTCTGGCGGAGTGGGTTCGGGTCTGGCGGAGTGGGTTTGGGTCTGGCGGAGTGGGTTTGGGTCTGGCGGAGTGGGTTTGGGTCTGGCGGAGTGGGTTTGGGTCTGGCGGAGTGGGCTAGGGTCTGGCGGAGTGGGTTCGCGTCTGGCGGAGTGGGTTAGGGTCTGGCGGAGTGGGTTTGGGTCTGACGGAGTGGGTTTGGGTCTGGCAGAGTGGGTTAGGGTCTGGCATAGTTGGTTCGGGTCTGGCGGAGTGGGTTCGGGTCTGGCGGAGTGGGTTCGGGTCTGGCGGAGTGGGTTTGGGTCTGGCGGAGTGGGTTCGGGTCTGGCGGAGTGGATTCGGGTCTGGCGGAGTGGGTTCGGGTCTGGCGGAGTGGGTTTGGGTCTGGCGGAGTGGGTTTGGGTCCGGCGGAGTGGGTTTGGGTCCGGCGGAGTGGGTTCGGGTCCGGCGGAGTGGGTTCGGGTCTGGCTGAGTGGGTTCGGGTCTGGCGGAGTGGGTTCGGGACTGGCGGAGTGGGTTCGGGTCTGGCGGAGTTTGTTTGGGTCTGGCGGAGTGGGTTTGGGTATGGCGTAGTGGCTTCGACTCTGGCGGAGTGGGTTTGGGTCTGGCGGAGTGGGTTGGGGTCTGGCGGAGTGGGTTTGCGTCTGGCCGAGTGGGTTTGGGTCTGGCGGAGTGGGTTTGGGTCTGGCGGAGTGTGTTTGGGTCTGGCGGAGTGGGTTTGGGCCTGGCGGAGTGGGTTTGGGCCTGGCGGAGTGGGTTTGTTCTGGCGGAGTGGGTTTGGGGTCTGGCGGAGTGGGTTTGGGCCTGGCGGAGTGGGTTAGGGTCTGGCGGAGTGGGTTCGGGTCTGGTGGAGTGGGTTTGGGTCTGGCGGAGTGGGTTTGGGTCTGGCAGAGTGGGTTAGGGTCTGGCGGAGTGGGTTTGGGTCTGACGGAGTGGGTTTGAGTCTGGCAGAGTGGGTTAGGGTCTGGCGTAGTGGGTTCGGGTCTGGCGGAGTGGGTTCGGGTCTGGCGGAGTGGGTTCGGGTCTGGCGGAGTGGGTTTGGGTCTGGCGGAGTGGGTTGGGGTCTGGCGGAGTGGGTTCGGGTCTGGCGGAGTGGGTTTGGGTCTGGCGGAGTGGGTTTGGGTCTGGCGGAGTGGGTTTGGGTCTGGCGGAGTGGGTTTGGGTCTGGCGGAGTGGGTTGGGGTCTGGCGGAGTGGGTTTGGGTCTGGCGGAGTGGGCTGGGGTCTGGCGGAGTGGGTTGGGGTCTGGCGGAGTGGGTTTGGGTCTGGCGGAGTGGGTTTGGGTCTGGCGGAGTGGGTTTGGGTCTGGCGGAGTGGGTTTGGGTCTGGCGGAGTGGGTTGGGGTCTGGCGGAGTGGGTTTGGGTCTGGGGGAGTGGGTTTGGGTCTGGCGGAGTGAGTTTGGGTCTGGCGGAGTGGGTTTCGGTCTGGCGGAGTGGGTTTGGCGTCTGGCGGAGTGGGTTGGGGTCTGGCGGAGTGGGTTTGGGTCTGGCGGAGTGGGTTTGGGTCGGGCGGAGTGGGTTTGGGTCTGGCGCAGTGGGTTTGGGTCTGGCGGAGTGGGTTTTGGTCTGGCGGAGTGGGTTTGGGAATGGCGGAGTGGGTTTGGGTCTGGCGGAGTGGGTTGTGGTCTGGCGGAGTGGGTTCGCGTTTGGCGGAGTGGGTTCGGGTCTGGCAGAGTGGGTTCGGGTCTGGCGTAGTGGGTTCGGGTCTGGCGGAGTGGGTTTGGGTCTGGTGGAGTGGGTTTGGGTCTGGCGGAGTGGGTTCGGGTGTGGGGGAGTGGGTTTGGGTCTGGCGGTGTGAGCTTGGGTCTGGCGGAGTGGGTTTGGGTCTGGCGGAGTGGGTTTGGGTCTGGCGGAGTGGGTTTGGGTCTGGCGGAGTGGGTTAGGGTCTGGCGGAGTGGGTTCGGGTCTGGCGGAGTGGGTTTGGGTCTGGCGGAGTGGGTTTGGGTCTGGCGGAGTGGGTTAGGGTCTGGCGGAGTGGGTTTGGGTCTGACGGAGTGGGTTTGGGTCTGGCAGAGTGGGTTAGGGTCTGGCGTAGTTGGTTCGGGTCTGGCGGAGTGGGTTCGGGTCTGGCGGAGTGGGTTCGGGTCTGGCGGAGTGGGTTGGGGTCTGGCGGAGTGGGTTCGGGTCTGGCGGAGTGGATTCGGGTCTGGCGGAGTGGGTTCGGGTCTGGCGGAGTGGGTTTGGGTCTGGCGGAGTGGGTTTGGGTCTGGCGGAGTGGGTTTGGGTCCGGCGGAGTGGGTTCGGGTCCGGCGGAGTGGGTTCGGGTCTGGCTGAGTGGGTTCGGGTCTGGCGGAGTGGGTTCGGGACTGGCGGAGTGGGTTCGGGTCTGGCGGAGATTGTTTGGGTCTGGCGGAGTGGGTTTTGGTCTGGCGGAGTGGCTTCGACTCTAGCGGAGTGGGTTTGGGTCTGGCGGAGTGGGTTTGGGTCTGGCGGAGTGGGTTTGCGTCTGGCCGAGTGGGTTTGGGTCTGGCGGAGTGTGTTTGGGTCTGGCGGAGTGGGTTTGGGCCTGGCGGAGTGGGTTTGGGCCTGGCGGAGTGGGTTTGTTCTGGCGGAGTGGGTTTGGGGTCTGCCGGAGTGGGTTTGGGCCTGGCGGAGTGGGTTTGGTCTGGCGGAGTGGGTTTGGTCTGGCGGAGTGGGTTTGGGGTCTGGCGGAGTGAGTTTGGGTCTGGCGGAGTGGGTTGTGGTCTGGCGGAGTGGGTTCGGGTCTGGCGGCGTGGGTTCGGGTCTGGCGGAGTGGGTTTGGGTCTGGCGGAGTGGGTTTGGGGCGGGCGGAGTGGGTTGGGGTCTGGCGGAGTGGGTTCGGGTCTGGCGGATTGGGTTCGGGTCTGGCGGAGTGGGTTTGGGTCTGGCGGAGTGGGTTCAGGTCTGTCGGTGTGGGTTTGGGTCTGGCGGAGTGGGCTGGGGTCTGGCGGAGTGGGTTTGGGTCTGGCGGAGTGGGTTTGGGTCGGGGGGAGTGGGTTTGGGTCTGGCGGAGTGGGTTCGGGTCTGGCGGAGTGGGTTTGGGTCTGGCGGAGTGGGTTCGGGTCTGGCGGAGTGGTTTCGGGTCTGGCGGAGTGGGTTCGGGGTCTGGCGGAGTGGCTTTGTGTCTGGCAGAGTGGGTTTGGGTCTGGCGGAGTGGGTTCGCGTCTGGCGGAGTGTGTTTGGGTCTGGCGGAGTGGGTTCGGGTCTGGCGGAGTGGGTTTGGGTCTGGCGGAGTGGGTTTGGGTCTGGCGGAGTGGGTTTGGGTCTGGCGGAGTGGGTTCGCGTCTGGCGGAGTGTGTTTGGGTCTGGCGGAGTGGGTTCGGGTCTGGCGGAGTGGGTTTGGGTCTGGCGGAGTGGGTTTGGGTCTGGCGGAGTGGGTTTGGGTCTGGCGGAGTGGGTTTGGGTCTGGCGGAGTGGGCTAGGGTCTGGCGGAGTGGGTTTGGGTCTGACGGAGTGGGTTTGGGTCTGGCAGAGTGGGTTAGGGTCTGGCGTAGTTGGTTCGGGTCTGGCGGAGTGGGTTCGGGTCTGGCGGAGTGGGATCGGGTCTGGCGGAGTGGGTTTGGGTCTGGCGGAGTGGGTTCGGGTCTGGCGGAGTGGATTCGGGTCTGGCGGAGTGGGTTCGGGTCTGGCGGAGTGGGTTTGGGTCTGGCGGAGTGGGTTTGGGTCCGGCGGAGTGGGTTTGGGTCTGGCGGAGTGGGTTCGCGTCTGGCGGAGTGTGTTTGGGTCTGGCGGAGTGGGTTCGGGTCTGGCGGAGTGGGTTTGGGTCTGGCGGAGTGGGTTTGGGTCTGGCGGAGTGGGTTTGGGTCTGGCGGAGTGGGTTTGGGTCTGGCGGAGTGGGCTAGGGTCTGGCGGAGTGGGTTCGCGTCTGGCGGAGTGGGTTAGGGTCTGGCGGAGTGGGTTTGGGTCTGACGGAGTGGGTTTGGGTCTGGCAGAGTGGGTTAGGGTCTGGCGTAGTTGGTTCGGGTCTGGCGGAGTGTGTTCGGGTCTGGCGGAGTGGGTTCGGGTCTGGCGGAGTGGGTTTGGGTCTGGCGGAGTGGGTTCGGGTCTGGCGGAGTGGATTCGGGTCTGGCGGAGTGGGTTCGGGTCTGGCGGAGTGGGTTTGGGTCTGGCGGAGTGGGTTTGGGTCCGGCGGAGTGGGTTTGGGTCCGGCGGAGTGGGTTCGGGTCCGGCGGAGTGGGTTCGGGTCTGGCTGAGTGGGTTCGGGTCTGGCGGAGTGGGTTCGGGACTGGCGGAGTGGGTTCGGGTCTGGCGGAGTTTGTTTGGGTCTGGCGGAGTGGGTTTGGGTCTGGCGGAGTGGCTTCGACTCTGGCGGAGTGGGTTTGGGTCTGGCGGAGTGGGTTGGGGTCTGGCGGAGTGGGTTTGCGTCTGGCCGAGTGGGTTTGGGTCTGGCGGAGTGGGTTTGGGTCTGGCGGAGTGTGTTTGGGTCTGGCGGAGTGGGTTTGGGCCTGGCGGAGTGGGTTTGGGCCTGGCGGAGTGGGTTTGTTCTGGCGGAGTGGGTTTGGGGTCTGGCGGAGTGGGTTTGGGCCTGGCGGAGTGGGTTAGGGTCTGGCGGAGTGGGTTCGGGTCTGGTGGAGTGGGTTTGGGTCTGGCGGAGTGGGTTTGGGTCTGGCGGAGTGGGTTAGGGTCTGGCGGAGTGGGTTTGGGTCTGACGGAGTGGGTTTGAGTCTGGCAGAGTGGGTTAGGGTCTGGCGTAGTGGGTTCGGGTCTGGCGGAGTGGGTTCGGGTCTGGCGGAGTGGGTTCGGGTCTGGCGGAGTGGGTTTGGGTCTGGCGGAGTGGGTTGGGGTCTGGCGGAGTGGGTTGGGGTCTGGCGGAGTGGGTTTGGGTCTGGCGGAGTGGGTTTGGGTCTGGCGGAGTGGGTTTGGGTCTGGCGGAGTGGGTTTGGGTCTGGCGGAGTGGGTTGGGGTCTGGCGGAGTGGGTTTGGGTCTGGCGGAGTGGGCTGGGGTCTGGCGGAGTGGGTTGGGGTCTGGCGGAGTGGGTTTGGGTCTGGCGGAGTGGGTTTGGGTCTGGCGGAGTGGGTTTGGGTCTGGCGGAGTGGGTTTGGGTCTGGCGGAGTGGGTTGGGGTCTGGCGGAGGTGGTTTGGGTCTGGGGGAGTGGGTTTGGGTCTGCCGGAGTGAGTTTGGGTCTGGCGGAGTGGGTTTCGGTCTGGCGGAGTGGGTTTGGCGTCTGGCGGAGTGGGTTGGGGTCTGGCGGAGTGGGTTTGGGTCTGGCGGAGTGGGTTTGGGTCGGGCGGAGTGGGTTTGGGTCTGGCGCAGTGGGTTTGGGTCTGGCGGAGTGGGTTTTGGTCTGGCGGAGTGGGTTTGGGAATGGCGGAGTGGGTTTGGGTCTGGCGGAGTGGGTTGTGGTCTGGCGGAGTGGGTTCGCGTTTGGCGGAGTGGGTTCGGGTCTGGCAGAGTGGGTTCGGGTCTGGCGTAGTGGGTTCGGGTCTGGCGGAGTGGGTTCGGGTCTGGCGGAGTGGGTTTGGGTCTGGCGGAGTGGGTTTGGGTCTGGCGGAGTGGGTTAGGGTCTGGCGGAGTGGGTTTGGGTCTGGCGCTGTGAGCTTGGGTCTGGCGTAGTGGGTTTGGGTCTGGCGGAGTGGGTTAGGGTCTGACGGAGTGGGTTCGGGTCTGACGGAGTGGGTTTGGGTCTGGCGAAGTGGGTTAGGGTCTGGCGTAGTGGGTTCCGGTCTGGCGGAGTGGGTTCGGGTCTGGCGGAGTGGGTTCGGGTGTGGCGGAGTGGGTTTGGGTCTGGCGGAGTGGGTTTGGGTCTGGCGGAGTGGGTTAGGGTCTGGCGGAGTGGGTTTGGGTCTGGTGGAGTTGGTTTGGGTCTGGCGGAGTGGGTTTGGGTCTGGCGGAGTGGGTTAGGGTCTGGCGGAGTGGGTTTGGGTCTGACGGAGTGGGTTTGAGTCTGGCAGAGTGGGTTAGGGTCTGGCGTAGTGGGTTCGGGTCTGGCGGAGTGGGTTCGGGTCTGGCGGAGTGGGTTTGGGTCTGGCGGAGTGGGTTGGGGTCTGGCGGAGTGGGTTGGGGTCTGGCGGAGTGGGTTTGGGTCTGGCGGAGTGGGTTTGGGTCTGGCGGAGTGGGTTTGGGTCTGGCGGAGTGGGTTTGGGTCTGGCGGAGTGGGTTGGGGTCTGGCGGAGTGGGTTTGGGTCTGGCGGAGTGGGCTGGGGTCTAGCGGAGTGGGTTGGGGTCTGGCGGAGTGGGTTTGGGTCTGGCGGAGTGGGTTTGGGTCTGGCGGAGTGGGTTTGGGTCTGGCGGAGTGGGTTTGGGTCTGGCGGAGTGGGTTGGGGTCTGGCGGAGTGGGTTTGGGTCTGGGGGAGTGGGTTTGGGTCTGGCGGAGTGAGTTTGGGTCTGGCGGAGTGGGTTTCGGTCTGGCGGAGTGGGTTTGGCGTCTGGCGGAGTGGGTTGGGGTCTGGCGGAGTGGGTTTGGGTCTGGCGGAGTGGGTTTGGGTCGGGCGGAGTGGGTTTGGGTCTGGCGCAGTGGGTTTGGGTCTGGCGGAGTGGGTTTTGGTCTGGCGGAGTGGGTTTGGGAATGGCGGAGTGGGTTTGGGTCTGGCGGAGTGGGTTGTGGTCTGGCGGAGTGGGTTCGCGTTTGGCGGAGTGGGTTCGGGTCTGGCAGAGTGGGCTGGGGTCTGGCGGAGTGGGTTTGGGTCTGGCGGAGTGGGTTTGGGTCGGGGGGAGTGGGTTTGGGTCTGGCGGAGTGGGTTTGGGTCTGGCGGAGTGGGTTTGGGTCTGGCGGAGTGGGCTAGGGTCTGGCGGAGTGGGTTCGCGTCTGGCGGAGTGGGTTAGGGTCTGGCGGAGTGGGTTTGGGTCTGACGGAGTGGGTTTGGGTCTGGCAGAGTGGGTTAGGGTCTGGCGTAGTTGGTTCGGGTCTGGCGGAGTGGGTTCGGGTCTGGCGGAGTGGGATCGGGTCTGGCGGAGTGGGTTTGGGTCTGGCGGAGTGGGTTCGGGTCTGGCGGAGTGGATTCGGGTCTGGCGGAGTGGGTTCGGGTCTGGCGGAGTGGGTTTGGGTCTGGCGGAGTGGGTTTGGGTCCGGCGGAGTGGGTTTGGGTCTGGCGGAGTGGGTTCGCGTCTGGCGGAGTGTGTTCGGGTCTGGCGGAGTGGGTTCGGGTCTGGCGGAGTGGGTTTGGGTCTGGCGGAGTGGGTTTGGGTCTGGCGGAGTGGGTTTGGGTCTGGCGGAGTGGGTTTGGGTCTGGCGGAGTGGGCTAGGGTCTGGCGGAGTGGGTTCGCGTCTGGCGGAGTGGGTTAGGGTCTGGCGGAGTGGGTTTGGGTCTGACGGAGTGGGTTTGGGTCTGGCAGAGTGGGTTAGGGTCTGGCGTAGTTGGTTCGGGTCTGGCGGAGTGTGTTCGGGTCTGGCGGAGTGGGTTCGGGTCTGGCGGAGTGGGTTTGGGTCTGGCGGAGTGGGTTCGGGTCTGGCGGAGTGGATTCGGGTCTGGCGGAGTGGGTTCGGGTCTGGCGGAGTGGGTTTGGGTCTGGCGGAGTGGGTTTGGGTCCGGCGGAGTGGGTTTGGGTCCGGCGGAGTGGGTTCGGGTCCGGCGGAGTGGGTTCGGGTCTGGCTGAGTGGGTTCGGGTCTGGCGGAGTGGGTTCGGGACTGGCGGAGTGGGTTCGGGTCTGGCGGAGTTTGTTTGGGTCTGGCGGAGTGGGTTTGGGTCTGGCGGAGTGGCTTCGACTCTGGCGGAGTGGGTTTGGGTCTGGCGGAGTGGGTTGGGGTCTGGCGGAGTGGGTTTGCGTCTGGCCGAGTGGGTTTGGGTCTGGCGGAGTGGGTTTGGGTCTGGCGGAGTGTGTTTGGGTCTGGCGGAGTGGGTTTGGGCCTGGCGGAGTGGGTTTGGGCCTGGCGGAGTGGGTTTGTTCTGGCGGAGTGGGTTTGGGGTCTGGCGGAGTGGGTTTGGGCCTGGCGGAGTGGGTTAGGGTCTGGCGGAGTGGGTTCGGGTCTGGTGGAGTGGGTTTGGGTCTGGCGGAGTGGGTTTGGGTCTGGCGGAGTGGGTTAGGGTCTGGCGGAGTGGGTTTGGGTCTGACGGAGTGGGTTTGAGTCTGGCAGAGTGGGTTAGGGTCTGGCGTAGTGGGTTCGGGTCTGGCGGAGTGGGTTCGGGTCTGGCGGAGTGGGTTCGGGTCTGGCGGAGTGGGTTTGGGTCTGGCGGAGTGGGTTGGGGTCTGGCGGAGTGGGTTGGGGTCTGGCGGAGTGGGTTTGGGTCTGGCGGAGTGGGTTTGGGTCTGGCGGAGTGGGTTTGGGTCTGGCGGAGTGGGTTTGGGTCTGGCGGAGTGGGTTGGGGTCTGGCGGAGTGGGTTTGGGTCTGGCGGAGTGGGCTGGGGTCTGGCGGAGTGGGTTGGGGTCTGGCGGAGTGGGTTTGGGTCTGGCGGAGTGGGTTTGGGTCTGGCGGAGTGGGTTTGGGTCTGGCGGAGTGGGTTTGGGTCTGGCGGAGTGGGTTGGGGTCTGGCGGAGGTGGTTTGGGTCTGGGGGAGTGGGTTTGGGTCTGCCGGAGTGAGATTGGGTCTGGCGGAGTGGGTTTCGGTCTGGCGGAGTGGGTTTGGCGTCTGGCGGAGTGGGTTGGGGTCTGGCGGAGTGGGTTTGGGTCTGGCGGAGTGGGTTTGGGTCGGGCGGAGTGGGTTTGGGTCTGGCGCAGTGGGTTTGGGTCTGGCGGAGTGGGTTTTGGTCTGGCGGAGTGGGTTTGGGAATGGCGGAGTGGGTTTGGGTCTGGCGGAGTGGGTTGTGGTCTGGCGGAGTGGGTTCGCATTTGGCGGAGTGGGTTCGGGTCTGGCAGAGTGGGTTCGGGTCTGGCGTAGTGGGTTCGGGTCTGGCGGAGTGGGTTCGGGTCTGGCGGAGTGGGTTTGGGTCTGGCGGAGTGGGTTTGGGTCTGGCGGAGTGGGTTAGGGTCTGGCGGAGTGGGTTTGGGTCTGGCGCTGTGAGCTTGGGTCTGGCGGAGTGGGTTTGGGTCTGGCGGAGTGGGTTAGGGTCTGACGGAGTGGGTTCGGGTCTGACGGAGTGGGTTTGGGTCTGGCGAAGTGGGTTAGGGTCTGGCGTAGTGGGTTCCGGTCTGGCGGAGTGGGTTCGGGTCTGGCGGAGTGGGTTCGGGTGTGGCGGAGTGGGTTTGGGTCTGGCGGAGTGGGTTTGGGTCTGGCGGAGTGGGTTAGGGTCTGGCGGAGTGGGTTTGGGTCTGGTGGAGTGGGTTTGGGTCTGGCGGAGTGGGTTTGGGTCTGGCGGAGTGGGTTAGGGTCTGGCGGAGTGGGTTTGGGTCTGACGGAGTGGGTTTGAGTCTGGCAGAGTGGGTTAGGGTCTGGCGTAGTGGGTTCGGGTCTGGCGGAGTGGGTTCGGGTCTGGCGGAGTGGGTTCGGGTCTGGCGGAGTGGGTTTGGGTCTGGCGGAGTGGGTTGGGGTCTGGCGGAGTGGGTTCGGGTCTGGCGGAGTGGGTTTGGGTCTGGCGGAGTGGGTTTGGGTCTGGCGGAGTGGGTTTGGGTCTGGCGGAGTGGGTTTGGGTCTGGCGGAGTGGGTTGGGGTCTGGCGGAGTGGGTTTGGGTCTGGCGGAGTGGGCTGGGGTCTAGCAGAGTGGGTTGGGGTCTGGCGGAGTGGGTTTGGGTCTGGCGGAGTGGGTTTGGGTCTGGCGGAGTGGGTTTGGGTCTGGCGGAGTGGGTTTGGGTCTGGCGGAGTGGGTTGGGGTCTGGCGGAGTGGGTTTGGGTCTGGGGGAGTGGGTTTGGGTCTGGCGGAGTGAGTTTGGGTCTGGCGGAGTGGGTTTCGGTCTGGCGGAGTGGGTTTGGCGTCTGGCGGAGTGGGTTGGGGTCTGGCGGAGTGGGTTTGGGTCTGGCGGAGTGGGTTTGGGTCGGGCGGAGTGGGTTTGGGTCTGGCGCAGTGGGTTTGGGTCTGGCGGAGTGGGTTTTGGTCTGGCGGAGTGGGTTTGGGAATGGCGGAGTGGGTTTGGGTCTGGCGGAGTGGGTTGTGGTCTGGCGGAGTGGGTTCGCGTTTGGCGGAGTGGGTTCGGGTCTGGCAGAGTGGGTTCGGGTCTGGCGTAGTGGGTTCGGGTCTGGCGGAGTGGGTTCGGGTCTGGCGGAGTGGGTTTGGGTCTGGCGGAGTGGGTTTGGGTCTGGCGGAGTGGGTTAGGGTCTGGCGGAGTGGGTTTGGGTCTGGCGCTGTGAGCTTGGGTCTGGCGGAGTGGGTTTGGGTCTGGCGGAGTGGGTTAGGGTCTGGCGGAGTGGGTTCGGGTCTGACGGAGTGGGTTTGGGTCTGGCGAAGTGGGTTAGGGTCTGGCGTAGTGGGTTCCGGTCTGGCGGAGTGGGTTCGGGTCTGGCGGAGTGGGTTCGGGTGTGGCGGAGTGGGTTTGGGTCTGGCGGAGTGGGTTTGGGTCTGGCGGAGTGGGTTTGGGTCTGGCGCAGTGGGTTTGAGTCTGGCAGAGTGGGTTAGGGTCTGGCGTAGTGGGTTCGGGTCTGGCGGAGTGGGTTCGGGTCTGGCTGAGTGGGTTCGGGTCTGGCGGAGTGGGTTCGGGACTGGCGGAGTGGGTTCGGGTCTGGCGGAGTTTGTTTGGGTCTGGCGGAGTGGGTTTGGGTCTGGCGGAGTGGCTTCGACTCTGGCGGAGTGGGTTTGGGTCTGGCGGAGTGGGTTTGGGTCTGGCGGAGTGGGTTAGGGTCTGGCGGAGTGGGTTTGGGTCTGACGGAGTGGGTTTGAGTCTGGCAGAGTGGGTTAGGGTCTGGCGTAGTGGGTTCGGGTCTGGCGGAGTGGGTTCGGGTCTGGCGGAGTGGGTTCGGGTCTGGCGGAGTGGGTTTGGGTCTGGCGGAGTGGGTTGGGGTCTGGCGGAGTGGGTTCGGGTCTGGCGGAGTGGGTTTGGGTCTGGCGGAGTGGGTTTGGGTCTGGCGGAGTGGGTTTGGGTCTGGCGGAGTGGGTTTGGGTCTGGCGGAGTGGGTTGGGGTCTGGCGGAGTGGGTTCGGGTCTGGCGGAGTGGATTCGGGTCTGGCGGAGTGGGTTCGGGTCTGGCGGAGTGGGTTTGGGTCTGGCGGAGTGGGTTTGGGTCCGGCGGAGTGGGTTTGGGTCCGGCGGAGTGGGTTCGGGTCCGGCGGAGTGGGTTCGGGTCTGGCTGAGTGGGTTCGGGTCTGGCGGAGTGGGTTCGGGACTGGCGGAGTGGGTTCGGGTCTGGCGGAGTTTGTTTGGGTCTGGCGGAGTGGGTTTGGGTCTGGCGGAGTGGCTTCGACTCTGGCGGAGTGGGTTTGGGTCTGGCGGAGTGGGTTGGGGTCTGGCGGAGTGGGTTTGCGTCAAGCCGAGTGGGTTTGGGTCTGGCGGAGTGGGTTTGGGTCTGGCGGAGTGTGTTTGGGTCTGGCGGAGTGGGTTTGGGCCTGGCGGAGTGGGTTTGGGCCTGGCGGAGTGGGTTTGTTCTGGCGGAGTGGGTTTGGGGTCTGGCGGAGTGGGTTTGGGCCTGGCGGAGTGGGTTAGGGTCTGGCGGAGTGGGTTCGGGTCTGGTGGAGTGGGTTTGGGTCTGGCGGAGTGGGTTTGGGTCTGGCGGAGTGGGTTAGGGTCTGGCGGAGTGGGTTTGGGTCTGACGGAGTGGGTTTGAGTCTGGCAGAGTGGGTTAGGGTCTGGCGTAGTGGGTTCGGGTCTGGCGGAGTGGGTTCGGGTCTGGCGGAGTGGGTTCGGGTCTGGCGGAGTGGGTTTGGGTCTGGCGGAGTGGGTTGGGGTCTGGCGGAGTGGGTTGGGGTCTGGCGGAGTGGGTTTGGGTCTGGCGGAGTGGGTTTGGGTCTGGCGGAGTGGGTTTGGGTCTGGCGGAGTGGGTTTGGGTCTGGCGGAGTGGGTTGGGGTCTGGCGGAGTGGGTTTGGGTCTGGCGGAGTGGGCTGGGGTCTGGCGGAGTGGGTTGGGGTCTGGCGGAGTGGGTTTGGGTCTGGCGGAGTGGGTTTGGGTCTGGCGGAGTGGGTTTGGGTCTGGCGGAGTGGGTTTGGGTCTGGCGGAGTGGGTTGGGGTCTGGCGGAGGTGGTTTGGGTCTGGGGGAGTGGGTTTGGGTCTGCCGGAGTGAGTTTGGGTCTGGCGGAGTGGGTTTCGGTCTGGCGGAGTGGGTTTGGCGTCTGGCGGAGTGGGTTGGGGTCTGGCGGAGTGGGTTTGGGTCTGGCGGAGTGGGTTTGGGTCGGGCGGAGTGGGTTTGGGTCTGGCGCAGTGGGTTTGGGTCTGGCGGAGTGGGTTTTGGTCTGGCGGAGTGGGTTTGGGAATGGCGGAGTGGGTTTGGGTCTGGCGGAGTGGGTTGTGGTCTGGCGGAGTGGGTTCGCATTTGGCGGAGTGGGTTCGGGTCTGGCAGAGTGGGTTCGGGTCTGGCGTAGTGGGTTCGGGTCTGGCGGAGTGGGTTCGGGTCTGGCGGAGTGGGTTTGGGTCTGGCGGAGTGGGTTTGGGTCTGGCGGAGTGGGTTAGGGTCTGGCGGAGTGGGTTTGGGTCTGGCGCTGTGAGCTTGGGTCTGGCGGAGTGGGTTTGGGTCTGGCGGAGTGGGTTAGGGTCTGACGGAGTGGGTTCGGGTCTGACGGAGTGGGTTTGGGTCTGGCGAAGTGGGTTAGGGTCTGGCGTAGTGGGTTCCGGTCTGGCGGAGTGGGTTCGGGTCTGGCGGAGTGGGTTCGGGTGTGGCGGAGTGGGTTTGGGTCTGGCGGAGTGGGTTTGGGTCTGGCGGAGTGGGTTAGGGTCTGGCGGAGTGGGTTTGGGTCTGGTGGAGTGGGTTTGGGTCTGGCGGAGTGGGTTTGGGTCTGGCGGAGTGGGTTAGGGTCTGGCGGAGTGGGTTTGGGTCTGACGGAGTGGGTTTGAGTCTGGCAGAGTGGGTTAGGGTCTGGCGTAGTGGGTTCGGGTCTGGCGGAGTGGGTTCGGGTCTGGCGGAGTGGGTTCGGGTCTGGCGGAGTGGGTTTGGGTCTGGCGGAGTGGGTTGGGGTCTGGCGGAGTGGGTTCGGGTCTGGCGTAGTGGGTTTGGGTCTGGCGGAGTGGGTTTGGGTCTGGCGGAGTGGGTTTGGGTCTGGCGGAGTGGGTTTGGGTCTGGCGGAGTGGGTTGGGGTCTGGCGGAGTGGGTTTGGGTCTGGCGGAGTGGGCTGGGGTCTAGCGGAGTGGGTTGGGGTCTGGCGGAGTGGGTTTGGGTCTGGCGGAGTGGGTTTGGGTCTGGCGGAGTGGGTTTGGGTCTGGCGGAGTGGGTTTGGGTCTGGCGGAGTGGGTTGGGGTCTGGCGGAGTGGGTTTGGGTCTGGGGGAGTGGGTTTGGGTCTGGCGGAGTGAGTTTGGGTCTGGCGGAGTGGGTTTCGGTCTGGCGGAGTGGGTTTGGCGTCTGGCGGAGTGGGTTGGGGTCTGGCGGAGTGGGTTTGGGTCTGGCGGAGTGGGTTTGGGTCGGGCGGAGTGGGTTTGGGTCTGGCGCAGTGGGTTTGGGTCTGGCGGAGTGGGTTTTGGTCTGGCGGAGTGGGTTTGGGAATGGCGGAGTGGGTTTGGGTCTGGCGGAGTGGGTTGTGGTCTGGCGGAGTGGGTTCGCGTTTGGCGGAGTGGGTTCGGGTCTGGCAGAGTGGGTTCGGGTCTGGCGTAGTGGGTTCGGGTCTGGCGGAGTGGGTTCGGGTCTGGCGGAGTGGGTTTGGGTCTGGCGGAGTGGGTTTGGGTCTGGCGGAGTGGGTTAGGGTCTGGCGGAGTGGGTTTGGGTCTGGCGCTGTGAGCTTGGGTCTGGCGGAGTGGGTTTGGGTCTGGCGGAGTGGGTTAGGGTCTGGCGGAGTGGGTTCGGGTCTGACGGAGTGGGTTTGGGTCTGGCGAAGTGGGTTAGGGTCTGGCGTAGTGGGTTCCGGTCTGGCGGAGTGGGTTCGGGTCTGGCGGAGTGGGTTCGGGTGTGGCGGAGTGGGTTTGGGTCTGGCGGAGTGGGTTTGGGTCTGGCGGAGTGGGTTTGGGTCTGGCGCAGTGGGTTTGAGTCTGGCAGAGTGGGTTAGGGTCTGGCGTAGTGGGTTCGGGTCTGGCGGAGTGGGTTCGGGTCTGGCTGAGTGGGTTCGGGTCTGGCGGAGTGGGTTCGGGACTGGCGGAGTGGGTTCGGGTCTGGCGGAGTTTGTTTGGGTCTGGCGGAGTGGGTTTGGGTCTGGCGGAGTGGCTTCGACTCTGGCGGAGTGGGTTTGGGTCTGGCGGAGTGGGTTTGGGTCTGGCGGAGTGGGTTAGGGTCTGGCGGAGTGGGTTTGGGTCTGACGGAGTGGGTTTGAGTCTGGCAGAGTGGGTTAGGGTCTGGCGTAGTGGGTTCGGGTCTGGCGGAGTGGGTTCGGGTCTGGCGGAGTGGGTTCGGGTCTGGCGGAGTGGGTTTGGGTCTGGCGGAGTGGGTTGGGGTCTGGCGGAGTGGGTTCGGGTCTGGCGGAGTGGGTTTGGGTCTGGCGGAGTGGGTTTGGGTCTGGCGGAGTGGGTTTGGGTCTGGCGGAGTGGGTTTGGGTCTGGCGGAGTGGGTTGGGGTCTGGCGGAGTGGGTTTGGGTCTGGCAGAGTGGGCTGGGGTCTAGCGGAGTGGGTTGGGGTCTGGCGGAGTGGGTTTGGGTCTGGCGGAGTGGGTTTGGGTCTGGCGGAGTGGGTTTGGGTCTGGCGGAGTGGGTTTGGGTCTGGCGGAGTGGGTTGGGGTCTGGCGGAGTGGGTTTGGGTCTGGGGGAGTGGGTTTGGGTCTGGCGGAGTGAGTTTGGGTCTGGCGGAGTGGGTTTCGGTCTGGCGGAGTGGGTTGTGGTCTGGCGGAGTGGGTTCGCGTTTGGCGGAGTGGGTTCGGGTCTGGCAGAGTGGGTTCGGGTCTGGCGTAGTGGGTTCGGGTCTGGCGGAGTGGGTTCGGGTCTGGCGGAGTGGGTTTGGGTCTGGCGGAGTGGGTTTGGGTCTGGCGGAGTGGGTTAGGGTCTGGCGGAGTGGGTTTGGGTCTGGCGCTGTGAGCTTGGGTCTGGCGGAGTGGGTTTGGGTCTGGCGGAGTGGGTTAGGGTCTGGCGGAGTGGGTTCGGGTCTGACGGAGTGGGTTTGTGTCTGGCGAAGTGGGTTAGGGTCTGGCGTAGTGGGTTCCGGTCTGGCGGAGTGGGTTCGGGTCTGGCGGAGTGGGTTCGGGTGTGGCGGAGTGGGTTTGGGTCTGGCGGAGTGGGTTTGGGTCTGGCGGAGTGGGTTTGGGTCTGGCGCAGTGGGTTTGAGTCTGGCAGAGTGGGTTAGGGTCTGGCGTAGTGGGTTCGGGTCTGGCGGAGTGGGTTCGGGTCTGGCTGAGTGGGTTCGGGTCTGGCGGAGTGGGTTCGGGACTGGCGGAGTGGGTTCGGGTCTGGCGGAGTTTGTTTGGGTCAGGCGGAGTGGGTTTGGGTCTGGCGGAGTGGCTTCGACTCTGGCGGAGTGGGTTTGGGTCTGGCGGAGTGGGTTGGGGTCTGGCGGAGTGGGTTTGCGTCTGGCCGAGTGGGTTTGGGTCTGGCGGAGTGGGTTTGGGTCTGGCGGAGTGTGTTTGGGTCTGGCGGAGTGGGTTTGGGCCTGGCGGAGTGGGTTTGGGCCTGGCGGAGTGGGTTTGTTCTGGCGGAGTGGGTTTGGGGTCTGGCGGAGTGGGTTTGGGCCTGGCGGAGTGGGTTAGGGTCTGGCGGAGTGGGTTCGGGTCTGGTGAAGTGGGTTTGGGTCTGGCGGAGTGGGTTTGGGTCTGGCGGAGTGGGTTAGGGTCTGGCGGAGTGGGTTTGGGTCTGACGGAGTGGGTTTGAGTCTGGCAGAGTGGGTTAGGGTCTGGCGTAGTGGGTTCGGGTCTGGCGGAGTGGGTTCGGGTCTGGCGGAGTGGGTTCGGGTCTGGCGGAGTGGGTTTGGGTCTGGCGGAGTGGGTTGGGGTCTGGCGGAGTGGGTTCGGGTCTGGCGGAGTGGGTTTGGGTCTGGCGGAGTGGGTTTGGGTCTGGCGGAGTGGGTTTGGGTCTGGCGGAGTGGGTTTGGGTCTGGCGGAGTGGGTTGGGGTCTGGCGGAGTGGGTTTGGGTCTGGCGGAGTGGGCTGGGGTCTGGCGGAGTGGGTTGGGGTCTGGCGGAGTGGGTTTGGGTCTGGCGGAGTGGGTTTGGGTCTGGCGGAGTGGGTTTGGGTCTGGCGGAGTGGGTTGGGGTCTGGCGGAGTGGGTTTGGGTCTGGGGGAGTGGGTTTGGGTCTGGCGGAGTGAGTTTGGGTCTGGCGGAGTGGGTTTCGGTCTGGCGGAGTGGGTTTGGCGTCTGGCGGAGTGGGTTGGGGTCTGGCGGAGTGGGTTTGGGTCTGGCGGAGTGGGTTTGGGTCGGGCGGAGTGGGTTTGGGTCTGGCGCAGTGGGTTTGGGTCTGGCGGAGTGGGTTTTGGTCTGGCGGAGTGGGTTCGGGAATGGCGGAGTGGGTTTGGGTCTGGCGGAGTGGGTTGTGGTCTGGCGGAGTGGGTTCGCGTTTGGCGGAGTGGGTTCGGGTCTGGCAGAGTGGGTTCGGGTCTGGCGTAGTGGGTTCGGGTCTGGCGGAGTGGGTTTGGGTCTGGCGGAGTGGGTTCGGGTCTGGCGGAGTGGGTTTGGGTCTGGCGGAGTGGGTTTGGGTCTGGCGGAGTGGGTTAGGGTCTGGCGGAGTGGGTTTGGGTCTGGCGCTGTGAGCTTGGGTCTGGCGGAGTGGGTTTGGGTCTGGCGGAGTGGGTTAGGGTCTGGCGGAGTGGGTTCGGGTCTGACGGAGTGGGTTTGGGTCTGGCGAAGTGGGTTAGGGTCTGGCGTAGTGGGTTCCGGTCTGGCGGAGTGGGTTCGGGTCTGGCGGAGTGGGTTCGGGTGTGGCGGAGTGGGTTTGGGTCTGGCGGAGTGGGTTTGGGTCTGGCGGAGTGGGTTAGGGTCTGGCGGAGTGGGTTCGGGTCTGGTGGAGTGGGTTTGGGTCTGGCGGAGTGGGTTTGGGTCTGGCGGAGTGGGTTAGGGTCTGGCGGAGTGGGTTTGGGTCTGACGGAGTGGGTTTGAGTCTGGCAGAGTGGGTTAGGGTCTGGCGTAGTGGGTTCGGGTCTGGCGGAGTGGGTTCGGGTCTGGCGGAGTGGGTTCGGGTCTGGCGGAGTGGGTTTGGGTCTGGCGGAGTGGGTTGGGGTCTGGCGGAGTGGGTTCGGGTCTGGCGGAGTGGGTTTGGGTCTGGCGGAGTGGGTTTGGGTCTGGCGGAGTGGGTTTGGGTCTGGCGGAGTGGGTTTGGGTCTGGCGGAGTGGGTTGGGGTCTGGCGGAGTGGGTTTGGGTCTGGCGGAGTGGGCTGGGGTCTAGCGGAGTGGGTTGGGGTCTGGCGGAGTGGGTTTGGGTCTGGCGGAGTGGGTTTGGGTCTGGCGGAGTGGGTTTGGGTCTGGCGGAGTGGGTTTGGGTCTGGCGGAGTGGGTTGGGGTCTGGCGGAGTGGGTTTGGGTCTGGGGGAGTGGGTTTGGGTCTGGCGGAGTGAGTTTGGGTCTGGCGGAGTGGGTTTCGGTCTGGCGGAGTGGGTTTGGCGTCTGGCGGAGTGGGTTGGGGTCTGGCGGAGTGGGTTTGGGTCTGGCGGAGTGGGTTTGGGTCGGGCGGAGTGGGTTTGGGTCTGGCGCAGTGGGTTTGGGTCTGGCGGAGTGGGTTTTGGTCTGGCGGAGTGGGTTTGGGAATGGCGGAGTGGGTTTGGGTCTGGCGGAGTGGGTTGTGGTCTGGCGGAGTGGGTTCGCGTTTGGCGGAGTGGGTTCGGGTCTGGCAGAGTGGGTTCGGGTCTGGCGTAGTGGGTTCGGGTCTGGCGGAGTGGGTTCGGGTCTGGCGGAGTGGGTTTGGGTCTGGCGGAGTGGGTTTGGGTCTGGCGGAGTGGGTTAGGGTCTGGCGGAGTGGGTTTGGGTCTGGCGCTGTGAGCTTGGGTCTGGCGGAGTGGGTTTGGGTCTGGCGGAGTGGGTTAGGGTCTGGCGGAGTGGGTTCGGGTCTGACGGAGTGGGTTTGGGTCTGGCGAAGTGGGTTAGGGTCTGGCGTAGTGGGTTCCGGTCTGGCGGAGTGGGTTCGGGTCTGGCGGAGTGGGTTCGGGTGTGGCGGAGTGGGTTTGGGTCTGGCGGAGTGGGTTTGGGTCTGGCGGAGTGGGTTTGGGTCTGGCGGAGTGGGTTTGAGTCTGGCAGAGTGGGTTAGGGTCTGGCGTAGTGGGTTCGGGTCTGGCGGAGTGGGTTCGGGTCTGGCGGAGTGGGTTCGGGTCTGGCGGAGTGGGTTTGGGTCTGGCGGAGTGGGTTTGGGTCTGGCGAAGTGGCTTCGGCTCTGGCGGAGTGGGTTTGGGTCTGGCGGAGTGTGTTCGGGTCTGGCAGAGTGGGTTCGGGTCTGGCGGAGTGGGTTTGGGTCTGGCGGAGTGGGTTTGGGTCTGGCGGAGTGGGTTTGGGTCTGACGGAGTGGGTTTGAGTCTGGCAGAGTGGGTTAGGGTCTGGCGTAGTGGGTTTGGGTCTGGCGGAGTGGGTTCGGGTCTGGCGGAGTGGGTTCGGGTCTGGCGGAGTGGGTTTGGGTCTGGCGGAGTGGGTTTGGGTCTGGCGGAGTGGGTTTGGGTCTGGCGGAGTGGGTTTGAGTCTGGCGGAGTGGGTTAGGGTCTGGCGGAGTGGGTTTGGGTCTGGTGGAGTGGGTTTGGGTCTGGCGGAGTGGGTTTGGGTTGGCGGAGTGGGTTAGGGTCTGGCGGAGTGGGTTTGGGTCTGACGGAGTGGGTTTGGGTCTGGCGAAGTGGGTTAGGGTCTGGCGTAGTGGGTTCGGGTCTGGCGGAGTGGGTTCGGGTCTGGCGGAGTGGGTTCGGGTGTGGCGGAGTGGGTTTGGGTCTGGCGGAGTGGGTTTGGGTCTGGCGGAGTGGCTTCGGCTCTGGCGGAGTGGGTTCGGGTCTGGCGGAGTGGGTTTGGGTCTGGCGGAGTGGCTTCGGCTCTGGCGGAGTGGGTCGGGGCTGGCATAGTGGGTTGGGGTCTGGCGGAGTGGGTTTGGGTCTGGCCGAGTGGGTTTGGGTCTGGCCGAGTGGGTTTGGGTCTGGCGGAGTGGGTTTGGGGTCTGGCGGAGTGGGTTAGGGTCTGGCGGAGTGGGTTTGGGTATGGCGGAGTGGGTTTGGGTCTGGCGGTGTGGGTTTGGGCCGGGCGGAGTTGGTTTGGGAATGGCGTAGTGGGTTTGGGTCTGGCGGAGTGGGTTTGGGTCTGGCGGAGTGGGTTTGGGTCTGGCGGAGTGGGTTTGGGTCTGGCGGAGTGGGTTTGGGTCTGGCGGAGTGGGTTTGGGGTCTGGCGGATTGGGTTCGGGTCTGGCGGAGTGGGTTTGGGTCTGGCGGAGTGGGTTAGGGTCTGGAGGAGTGGGTTTGTGGTCTGGCGGAGTGGGTTTGGGTCTGGCGGAGTGGGTTAGGGTCTGGCGGAGTGGGTTTTAGTTTGGCGGAGTGGGTTTGGGTCTGGCGGAGTGGGTTTGGGTCTGGTGGAGTGGATTCGGGTCTGGTGGAGTGGGTTTGGTGTCTGGCGGAGTGGGTTTGGGTCTGGCGGAGTGGGTTTGGGTCTGGCGGAGTGGGTTCGGGTCTGGCTGAGTGGGATTTGTTCTGGCGGACTGGGTTTGGGTCTGGCGGAGTGGGTTTGGGGTCTGGCGGAGTGGATTCGGGTCTGGTGGAGTGTGTTCGGGTCTGGCGGAGTGGGTTCGGGTCTGGCGGAGTGGGTTGGGGTCTGGCGGAGTGGGTTTGGGTCTGGCCGAGTGGGTTTGCGCCTGGCGGAGTGGGTTTGGTCTGGCGGAGTGGGTTTGGGGTCTGGCGGAGTGGGTTTGGGTCTGGCGGAGTGGGTTTGGGGTCTGGCGGAGTGGGTTTGGGGTCTGGCGGTGTGGGTTTGGGTCTGGCGGAGTGGGTTTGGCTCTGGCGGAGTGGGTTTGGGTCTGGCGGAGTGGGTTAGCATCTGGCGGAGTGGGTTTGGGTCTGACGGAGTGGGTTTGAGTCTGGCAGAGTGGGTTAGGGTCTGGCGTAGTGGGTTCGGGTCTGGCGGAGTGGGTTCGGGTCAGGCGGAGTGGGTTCCGGTCTGGCGGAGTGGGTTTGGGTCTGGCGGAGTGGGTTTGGGTCTGGCGGAGTGGGTTTGGGTCTGGCGGAGTGGGTTTGGGTCTGGCGGAGTGGGTTTGGGTCTGGCGGAGTGGGCTAGGGTCTGGCGGAGTGGGTTCGCGTCTGGCGGAGTGGGTTTGGTTCTGGCGGAGTGTGTTCGGGTCTGGCAGAGTGGGTTCGGGTCTGGCGGAGTGGGTTTGGGTCTGGCAGAGTGGGTTTGGGTCTGGCGGAGTGGGTTTGGGTCTGGAGGAGTGGGTTTGGGACTGGCGGAGTGGGTTGGGGTCTGGCGGAGTGGGTTTCGGTCTGGGGGAGTGGGTTTGGGTCTGGAGGAGTGAGTTTGGGTCTGGCGGAGTGGGTTTGGGTCTGGCGGAGTGGGTTTGGGGTCTGGCGGAGTGGGTTGGGGTCTGGCGGAGTGGGTTTGGGTCTGGCGGAGTGGGTTTGGGTCGGGCGGAGTGGGTTTGGGTCTGGCGGAGTGGGTTTGGGGTCTGGCGGAGTGGGTTGGGGTCTGGCGGAGTGGGTTTGGGTCTGGCGGCGTGGGTTTGGGTCGGGCGGAGTGGGTTTGGGTCTGGCGGAGTGGGTTTGGGTCTGGCGGAGTGGGTTTTGGTCTGGCGGAGTGGGTTTGGGAATGGCGGAGTGGGTTTGGGTCTGGCGGAGTGGGTTGTGGTTTGGCGGAGTGGGTTCGGGTTTGGCGGAGTGGGTTCGGGTCTGGCAGAGTGGGTTGGGGTCTGGCGTAGTGGGTTGGGGTCTGGCGGAGTGGGTTCAGGTCTGGCGGAGTGGGTTTGGGTCTGGCGGAGTGGGTTTGGGTCTGGCGGAGTGGGTTAGGGTCTGGCGGAGTGGGTTTGGGTCTGGCGGTGTGAGCTTGCGTCTGGCGGAGTGGGTTTGGGTCTGGCGGAGTGGGTTTGGGTCTGGCGGAGTGGGTTTGGGTCTGGCGGAGTGGGTTGGGGTCTGGCGGAGTGGGTTTGGGTCTGGCGGAGTGGGTTCGGGTCTGGCGGAGTGGGTTTGGGTCTGGCAGAGTGGGTTAGGGTCTGGCGGAGTGGGTTTGGGTCTGACGGAGTGGGTTTGGGTCTGGCCGAGTGGGTTAGGGTCTGGCGTAGTGGGTTCGGGTCTGGCAGAGTGGGTTTGGGTCTGGCCGAGTGGGTTTGCGCCTGGCGGAGTGGGTTTGGTCTGGCGGAGTGGGTTTGGGGTCTGGCGGAGTGGGTTTGGGTCTGGCGGAGTGGGTTTGGGGTCTGGCGGAGTGGGTTTGGGGTCTGGCGGTGTGGGTTTGGGTCTGGCGGAGTGGGTTTGGCTCTGGCGGAGTGGGTTTGGGTCTGGCGGAGTGGGTTAGCGTCTGGCGGAGTGGGTTTGGGTCTGACGGAGTGGGTTTGAGTCTGGCAGAGTGGGTTAGGGTCTGGCATAGTGGGTTCGGGTCTGGCGGAGTGGGTTCGGGTCAGGCGGAGTGGGTTCCGGTCTGGCGGAGTGGGTTTGGGTCTGGCGGAGTGAGTTTGGGTCTGGCGGAGTGGGTTTGGGTCTGGCGGAGTGGGTTTGGGGTCTGGCGGAGTGGGTTGGGGTCTGGCGGAGTGGGTTAGGGTCTGGCGGAGTGGGTTTGGGTCGGGCGGAGTGGGTTTGGGTCTGGCGGAGTGGGTTTGGGTCTGGCGGAGTGGGTTCGGGTCTGGCGGAGTGGGTTTGGGAATGGCGGAGTGGGTTTGGGTCTGGCGGAGTGGGTTGTGGTCTGGCGGAGTGGGTTCGGGTTTGGCGGAGTGGGTTCGGGTCTGGCGGAGTGGGTTGTGGTCTGGCGGACTGGGTTTGGGTCTGGCGGAGTGGGTTCGGGTCTGGCGGAGTGGGTTTGTGTCTGGCGGAGTGGGTTTGGGTCTGGCCGAGTGGGTTTGGGTCTGGCGGAGTGGGTTTGTGTCTGGCGGAGTGGGTTGGGGTCTGTCGGCGTGGGTTCGGGTCTGGCGGAGTGGGTTCGCGTCTGGCGGAGTGGGTTTGGGGCTGGCGGAGTGGGTTGGGGTCTGGCGGAGTGGGTTCGGGTCTGGCGGAGTGGGTTCGGGTCTGGCGGAGTGGGTTTGTGTCTGGCGGAGTGGGTTCAGGTCTGTCGGTGTGGGTTCGGGTCTGGCGGAGTGGGTTGGGGTCTGGCGGAGTGGGTTTGGGTCTGGCGGAGTGGGTTGGGGTCTGGGGGAGTGGGTTTTGGTTTGGCGGAGTGGGTTCAGGTCTGGCGGAGTGGGTTGGGGTCTGGCGGAGTGGGTTTGGGTCTGGCGGAGTGGTTTGGGGTCTGGCGGAGTGGGTTTGGGTCTGGCGGAGTGGGTTCGGGTCTGGCGGAGTGGTTTCGGGTCTGGCGGAGTTGGTTTCGGTCTGGTGGAGTGGGTTTGGGTCTGGCGGAGTGGGTTTGGGTCTGGCGGAGTGGGTTTGGGTCTGGCGGAGTGGGCTAGGGTCTGGCGGAGTGGGTTCGCACCTGGCGGAGTGGGTTTGGTTCTGGCGGAGTGTGTTCGGGTCTGGCAGAGTGGGTTCGGGTCTGGCGGAGTGGGTTTGGGTCTGGCGGAGTGGGTTTGGGTCTGGCGGAGTGGGTTTGGGTCTGGCGGAGTGTGTTTGGGTCTGGCGGAGTGGGTTGGGGTCTGGCGGAGTGGGTTTGGGTCTGGGGGAGTGGGTTTGGGTCTGGCGGAGTGAGTTTGGGTCTGGCAGAGTGGGTTTGGGTCTGGCGGAGTGGGTTAGGGTCTGGCGGAGTGGGTTTGGGTCTGGCGGAGTGGGTTCGGGTCTGGCGGAGTGGGTTTGGGTCTGGCGGAGTGGGTTAGGGTCTGGCGGAGTGGGTTTGGGTCTGGCGGAGTGGGTTGGGGTCTGGCGGAGTGGGTTTGGGTCTGGGGGAGTGGGTTTGGGTCTGGCGGAGTGAGTTTGGGTCTGGCAGAGTGGGTTTGGGTCTGGCGGAGTGGGTTAGGGTCTGGCGGAGTGGGTTTGGGTCTGGCGGAGTGGGTTCGGGTCTGGCGGAGTGGGTTTGGGTCTGGCGGAGTGGGTTAGGGTCTGGCGGAGTGGGTTTGGGTCTGACGGAGTGGGTTTGGGTCTGGCCGAGTGGGTTAGGGACTGGCGTAGTGGGTTCGGGTCTGGCGGAGTGGGTTCGGGTCTGGCGGAGTGGGTTCGGGTGTGGCGGAGTGGGTTTGGGTCTGGCGGAGTGGGTTAGGGTCTGGCGGAGTGGGTTCGGGTCTGGCGGAGTGGGTTTGGGTCTGGCGGAGTGGGTTTGGGTCTGGCGGAGTGGGTTTGGGTCTGGCGGAGTGGGTTTGGGTCCGGCGGAGTGGGTTTGGGTCTGGCGGAGTGGGTTTGGGTCTGGCGGAGTGGGCTAGGGTCTGGCGGAGTGGGTTCGCGTCTGGCGGAGTGGGTTTGGTTCTGGCGGAGTGTGTTCGGGTCTGGCAGAGTGGGTTCGGGTCTGGCGGAGTGGGTTTGGGTATGGCGGAGTTGGTTTGGTCTGGCGGAGTGGGTTTGGGTCTGGCGGAGTGGGTTTGGGTCTGGCGGAGTGGGTTGGGGTCTGGCGGAGTGGGTTTGGGTCTGGGGGAGTGGGTTTGGGTCTGGCGGAGTGAGTTTGGGTCTGGCGGAGTGGGTTTGGGTCTGGCGGAGTGGGTTTGGTGTCTGGCGGAGTGGGTTGGGGTCTGGCGGAGTGGGTTAGGGTCTGGCGGAGTGGGTTTGGGTCGGGCGGAGTGGGTTTGGGTCTGGCGGAGTGGGTTTGGGTCTGGCGGAGTGGGTTCGGGTCTGGCGGAGTGGGTTTGGGAATGGCGGAGTGGGTTTGGTTCTGGCGGAGTGGGTTGTGGTCTGGCGGAGTGGGTTCGGGTTTGGCGGAGTGGGTTCGGGTCTGGCGGAGTGGGTTGTGGTCTGGCGGACTGGGTTTGGGTCTGGCGGAGTGGGTTCGGGTCTGGCGGAGTGGGTTTGTGTCTGGCGGAGTGGGTTTGGGTCTGGCCGAGTGGGTTTGGGTCTGGCGGAGTGGGTTTGGGTCTGGCGGAGTGGGTTGGGGTCTGTCGGCGTGGGTTCGGGTCTGGCGGAGTGGGTTCGCGTCTGGCGGAGTGGGTTTGGGGCTGGCGGAGTGGGTTGGGGTCTGGCGGAGTGGGTTCGGGTCTGGCGGAGTGGGTTCGGGTCTGGCGGAGTGGGTTTGTGTCTGGCGGAGTGGGTTCAGGTCTGTCGGTGTGGGTTCGGGTCTGGCGGAGTGGGTTGGGGTCTGGCGGAGTGGGTTTGGGTCTGGCGGAGTGGGTTGGGGTCTGGGGGAGTGGGTTTTGGTTTGGCGGAGTGGGTTCAGGTCTGGCGGAGTGGGTTGGGGTCTGGCGGAGTGGGTTTGGGTCTGGCGGAGTGGTTTGGGGTCTGGCGGAGTGGGTTTGGGTCTGGCGGAGTGGGTTCGGGTCTGGCGGAGTGGTTTCGGGTCTGGCGGAGTTGGTTTCGGTCTGGTGGAGTGGGTTTGGGTCTGGCGGAGTGGGTTTGGGTCTGGCGGAGTGGGTTTGGGTATGGCGGAGTGGGTTTGGGGTCTGGCGGAGTGGGTTTGGGCCTGGCGGAGTGGGTTTGCGGTCTGGCGGAGTGTGTTTGGTCTGGCGGAGTGGGTTTGGGGTCTGGCGGAGTGGGTTTGGGGTCTTGCGGAGTGGGTTTGCTCTGGCGGAGTGGGTTTGGGTCTGGCGGAGTGGGTTTGGCTCTGGCGGAGTGGGTTTGTGTCTGACGGAGTAAGTTTGGGTCTGGCGGAGTGGCTTTGGGTCTGGCGGAGTGGGTTTGTGTCTGGCGGAGTGGGTTCAGGTCTGTCGGTGTGGGTTCGGGTTTGGCGGAGTGGGTTGGGGTCTGGCGGAGTGGGTTTGGGTCTGGCGGAGTGGGTTTGGGTCTGGCGTAGTTAGTTTGGGTCTGGCGGAGTGGGTTTGGGTCTGGCGGAGTGGGTTTGGGTCTGGCGGAGTGGGTTTGGGTCTGGCGGAGTGGGTTTGGGTCTGGCGGAGTGGGTTTGGGTTTGGCGGAGTGGGTTCGGGTCTGGCGGAGTGGGTTTGGGTCTGGCGGAGTAGGTTTGGGTCTGGCGGAGTGGGTTTGGGTCTGGCGGAGTGGGTTTGGGTCTGGCGGACTTGGTTCGGGTCTGGCGGAGTGGGTTTGGGTCTGGCGGAGTGGGTTTGGGTCTGGCGGAGCGGGTTCGGGTCTGGCGGAGTGGGTTCGGATCTGCCGGAGTGGGTTCGGGCCTGGCGGAGTGGGTTTGGGTCTGGCGGAGTGGGTGGTGGTCTGGCGGACTGGGTTTGGGTCTGGCGGAGTGGGTTCGGGTCTGGCGGAGTGGGTTTGTGTCTGGCGGAGTGGGTTTGGGGCTGGCGGAGTGGGTTTGGGTCTGGCGGAGGGGGTTTGAGGCTGGCGGAGTGGGTTGGGGTCTGGCGGCGTGGGTTCGGGTCTGGCGGAGTGGGTTTGGGTCTGGCGGAGTGGGTTTGGGGCTGGCGGAGTGGGTTGGGGTCTGGCGGAGTGGGTTCGGGTCTGGCGGAGTAGGTTCGGGTCTGGCGGAGTGGGTTTGGGTCTGGCGGAGTGGGTTCAGGTCTGTCGGTGTGGGTTCGGGTCTGGCGGAGTGGGTTGGGGTCTGGCGGAGTGGGTTTGGTTCTGGCGGAGTGGGTTTGGCTCTGGGGGAGTGGGTTTGGGTCTGGCGGAGTGGGTTCGGGTCTGGCGGAGTGGGTTTGGGTGTGCGGAGTGGGTTTGGGTCTGGCGGAGTGGGTTTGGGTCTGGCGGAGTGGGTTTGGGTCTGGCGGAGTGGGTTTTGGTCCGGCGGAGTGGGTTTGGGTCTGGCGGAGTTGGTTTGGGTCTGGCGAAGTGGGTTTGGGTCTGGCGTAGTGGGTTTGGGTCTGGTGGAGTGGGTTTGGGTCTGGCGGAGTGGGTTTGGGGTCTGGCGGAGTGGGTTAGGGTCTGGCGGATTGGGTTTGGGTCTGGCGGAGTGGGTTTGGGTCTGGCGGAGTGGGTTTGGGTCGGGCGGAGTTGGTTTGGGTCTGGCGTAGTGGGTTTGGGGCTGGCGGAGTGGGTTTGGGTCTGGCGGAGTGGGTTTGGGTCTGGCGGAGTGGGTTTGGGGTCTGGCGGAGTGGGTTAGGGTCTGGCGGAGTGGGTTTGGTTCTGGCGGAGTGGGTTAGGGTCGGGCGGAGTGGGTTTGTGGTCTGGCGGAGTGGGTTTGGGTCCGGCGGACTAGGTTCGGGTCTGGCGGAGTGGGTTTTAGTTTGGCGGAGTGGGTTTGGGTCTGGCGGAGTGGGTTTGGGTCTGGCGGAGTGGATTCGGGTCTGGTGGAGTGGGTTTGGTGTCTGGCGGAGTGGGTTTGGGTCTGGCGGAGTGGGTTTGGGTCTGGCGGAGTGGGTTCGGGTCTGGCTGAGTGGGTTTTGTTCTGGCGGACTGGTTTTGGGTCTGGCGGAGTGGGTTTGGGGTCTGGCGGAGTGGATTCGGGTCTGGTGGAATGTGTTGTGGTCTGGCGGACTGGGTTTGGGTCTGGCGGAATGGGTTCGGGTCTGGCGGAGTGGGTTTGTGTCTGGCGGAGTGGGTTTGGGTCTGGCCGAATGGGTTTGGGTCTGGCGGAGTGGGTTTGGGTCTGGCGGAGTGGGTTGGGGTCTGTCGGCGTGGGTTCGGGTCTGGCGGAGTGGGTTCGGGTCTGGCAGAGTGGGTTTGGGGCTGGCGGAGTGGGTTGGGGTCTGGCGGAGTGGGTTCGGGTCTGGGGGAGTGGGTTCCAGTCTGGCGGAGTGGGTTTGTGTCTGGCGGAGTGGGTTCAGGTCTGTCGGTGTGGGTTCGGGTCTGGCGGAGTGGGTTGGGGTCTGGCGGAGTGGGTTTGGGTCTGGCGGAGTGGGTTGGGGTCTGGGGGAGTGGGTTTGTGTCTGGCGGAGTGGGTTTTGTTCTGGCGGACTGGTTTTGGGTCTGGCGGAGTGGGTTTGGGGTCTGGCGGAGTGGATTCGGGTCTGGTGGAATGTGTTGTGGTCTGGCGGACTGGGTTTGGGTCTGGCGGAATGGGTTCGGGTCTGGCGGAGTGGGTTTGTGTCTGGCGGAGTGGGTTTGGGTCTGGCCGAGTGGGTTTGGGTCTGGCGGAGTGGGTTTGGGTCTGGCGGAGTGGGTTGGGGTCTGTCGGCGTGGGTTCGGGTCTGGCGGAGTGGGTTCGGGTCTGGCAGAGTGGGTTTGGGGCTGGCGGAGTGGGTTGGGGTCTGGCGGAGTGGGTTCGGGTCTGGGGGAGTGGGTTCCAGTCTGGCGGAGTGGGTTTGTGTCTGGCGGAGTGGGTTCAGGTCTGTCGGTGTGGGTTCGGGTCTGGCGGAGTGGGTTGGGGTCTGGCGGAGTGGGTTTGGGTCTGGCGGAGTGGGTTCGGGTCTGGCGGAGTGGGTTTGTGTCTGGCGGAGTGGGTTTGGGTCTGGCCGAGTGGGTTTGGGTCTGGCGGAGTGGGTTTGGGTCTGGCGGAGTGGGTTGGGGTCTGTCGGCGTGGGTTCGGGTCTGGCCGAGTGGGTTTGGGTCTGGCGGAGTGGGTTTGGGTCTGGCGGAGTGGGTTGGGGTCTTTCGGCGTGGGTTCGGGTCTGGCGGAGTGGGTTCGCGTCTGGCGGAGTGGGTTTGGGGCTGGCGGAGTGGGTTGGGGTCTGGCGGAGTGGGTTCGGGTCTGGCGGAGTGGGTTCGGGTCTGGCGGAGTGGGTTTGTGTCTGGCGGAGTGGGTTCAGGTCTGTCGGTGTGGGTTCGGGTCTGGCGGAGTGGGTTGGGGTCTGGCGGAGTGGGTTTGGGTCTGGCGGAGTGGGTTGGGGTCTGGGGGAGTGGGTTTTGGTTTGGCGGAGTGGGTTCAGGTCTGGCGGAGTGGGTTGGGGTCTGGCGGAGTGGGTTTGGGTCTGGCGGAGTGGTTTGGGGTCTGGCGGAGTGGGTTTGGGGTCTGGCGGAGTGGGTTCGGGTCTGGCGGAGTGGTTTCGGGTCTGGCGGAGTTGGTTTCGGTCTGGAGGAGTGGGTTTGGGTCTGGCGGAGTGGGTTTGGGTCTGGCGGAGTGGGTTTGGGTCTGGCGGAGTGGGCTAGGGTCTGGCGGAGTGGGTTCGCACCTGGCGGAGTGGGTTTGGTTCTGGCGGAGTGTGTTCGGGTCTGGCAGAGTGGGTTCGGGTCTGGCGGAGTGGGTTTGGGTCTGGCGGAGTGGGTTTGGGTCTGGCGGAGTGGGTTTGGGTCTGGCGGAGTGGGTTTGGGTCTGGCGGAGTGGGTTGGGGTCTGGCGGAGTGGGTTTGGGTCTGGGGGAGTGGGTTTGGGTCTGGCGGAGTGAGTTTGGGTCTGGCAGAGTGGGTTTGGGTCTGGCGGAGTGGGTTAGGGTCTGGCGGAGTGGGTTTGGGTCTGGCGGAGTGGGTTCGGGTCTGGCGGAGTGGGTTTGGGTCTGGCGGAGTGGGTTAGGGTCTGGCGGAGTGGGTTTGGGTCTGGCGGAGTGGGTTGGGGTCTGGCGGAGTGGGTTTGGGTCTGGGGGAGTGGGTTTGGGTCTGGCGGAGTGAGTTTGGGTCTGGCAGAGTGGGTTTGGGTCTGGCGGAGTGGGTTAGGGTCTGGCGGAGTGGGTTTGGGTCTGGCGGAGTGGGTTCGGGTCTGGCGGAGTGGGTTTGGGTCTGGCGGAGTGGGTTAGGGTCTGGCGGAGTGGGTTTGGGTCTGACGGAGTGGGTTTGGGTCTGGCCGAGTGGGTTAGGGACTGGCGTAGTGGGTTCGGGTCTGGCGGAGTGGGTTCGGGTCTGGCGGAGTGGGTTCGGGTGTGGCGGAGTGGGTTTGGGTCTGGCGGAGTGGGTTAGGGTCTGGCGGAGTGGGTTCGGGTCTGGCGGAGTGGGTTTGGGTCTGGCGGAGTGGGTTTGGGTCTGGCGGAGTGGGTTTGGGTCTGGCGGAGTGGGTTTGGGTCCGGCGGAGTGGGTTTGGGTCTGGCGGAGTGGGTTTGGGTCTGGCGGAGTGGGCTAGGGTCTGGCGGAGTGGGTTCGCGTCTGGCGGAGTGGGTTTGGTTCTGGCGGAGTGTGTTCGGGTCTGGCAGAGTGGGTTCGGGTCTGGCGGAGTGGGTTTGGGTATGGCGGAGTTGGTTTGGTCTGGCGGAGTGGGTTTGGGCCTGGCGGAGTGGGTTTGGGTCTGGCGGAGTGGGTTGGGGTCTGGCGGAGTGGGTTTGGGTCTGGGGGAGTGGGTTTGGGTCTGGCGGAGTGAGTTTGGGTCTGGCGGAGTGGGTTTGGGTCTGGCGGAGTGGGTTTGGGGTCTGGCGGAGTGGGTTGGGGTCTGGCGGAGTGGGTTAGGGTCTGGCGGAGTGGGTTTGGGTCGGGCGGAGTGGGTTTGGGTCTGGCGGAGTGGGTTTGGGTCTGGCGGAGTGGGTTCGGGTCTGGCGGAGTGGGTTTGGGAATGGCGGAGTGGGTTTGGGTCTGGCGGAGTGGGTTGTGGTCTGGCGGAGTGGGTTCGGGTTTGGCGGAGTGGGTTCGGGTCTGGCGGAGTGGGTTGTGGTCTGGCGGACTGGGTTTGGGTCTGGCGGAGTGGGTTCGGGTCTGGCGGAGTGGGTTTGTGTCTGGCGGAGTGGGTTTGGGTCTGGCCGAGTGGGTTTGGGTCTGGCGGAGTGGGTTTGGGTCTGGCGGAGTGGGTTGGGGTCTGTCGGCGTGGGTTCGGGTCTGGCGGAGTGGGTTCGCGTCTGGCGGAGTGGGTTTGGGGCTGGCGGAGTTGGTTGGGGTCTGGCGGAGTGGGTTCGGGTCTGGCGGAGTGGGTTCGGGTCTGGCGGAGTGGGTTTGTGTCTGGCGGAGTGGGTTCAGGTCTGTCGGTGTGGGTTCGGGTCTGGCGGAGTGGGTTGGGGTCTGGCGGAGTGGGTTTGGGTCTGGCGGAGTGGGTTGGGGTCTGGGGGAGTGGGTTTTGGTTTGGCGGAGTGGGTTCAGGTCTGGCGGAGTGGGTTGGGGTCTGGCGGAGTGGGTTTGGGTCTGGCGGAGTGGTTTGGGGTCTGGCGGAGTGGGTTTGGGTCTGGCGGAGTGGGTTCGGGTCTGGCGGAGTGGTTTCGGGTCTGGCGGAGTTGGTTTCGGTCTGGTGGAGTGGGTTTGGGTCTGGCGGAGTGGGTTTGGGTCTGGCGGAGTGGGTTTGGGTATGGCGGAGTGGGTTTGGGGTCTGGCGGAGTGGGTTTGGGCCTGGCGGAGTGGGTTTGCGGTCTGGCGGAGTGTGTTTGGTCTGGCGGAGTGGGTTTGGGGTCTGGCGGAGTGGGTTTGGGGTCTTGCGGAGTGGGTTTGCTCTGGCGGAGTGGGTTTGGGTCTGGCGGAGTGGGTTTGGCTCTGGCGGAGTGGGTTTGTGTCTGACGGAGTAAGTTTGGGTCTGGCGGAGTGGCTTTGGGTCTGGCGGAGTGGGTTTGTGTCTGGCGGAGTGGGTTCAGGTCTGTCGGTGTGGGTTCGGGTTTGGCGGAGTGGGTTGGGGTCTGGCGGAGTGGGTTTGGGTCTGGCGGAGTGGGTTTGGGTCTGGCGGAGTTAGTTTGGGTCTGGCGGAGTGGGTTTGGGTCTGGCGGAGTGGGTTTGGGTCTGGCGGAGTGGGTTTGGGTCTGGCGGAGTGGGTTTGGGTCTGGCGGAGTGGGTTTGGGTTTGGCGGAGTGGGTTCGGGTCTGGCGGAGTGGGTTTGGATCTGGCGGAGTAGGTTTGGGTCTGGCGGAGTGGGTTTGGGTCTGGCGGAGTGGGTTTGGGTCTGGCGGACTTGGTTCGGGTCTGGCGGAGTGGGTTTGGGTCTGGCGGAGTGGGTTTGGGTCTGGCGGAGCGGGTTCGGGTCTGGCGGAGTGGGTTCGGATCTGCCGGAGTGGGTTCGGGCCTGGCGGAGTGGGTTTGGGTCTGGCGGAGTGGGTGGTGGTCTGGCGGACTGGGTTTGGGTCTGGCGGAGTGGGTTCGGGTCTGGCGGAGTGGGTTTGTGTCTGGCGGAGTGGGTTTGGGGCTGGCGGAGTGGGTTTGGGTCTGGCGGAGGGGGTTTGAGGCTGGCGGAGTGGGTTGGGGTCTGGCGGCGTGGGTTCGGGTCTGGCGGAGTGGGTTTGGGTCTGGCGGAGTGGGTTTGGGGCTGGCGGAGTGGGTTGGGGTCTGGCGGAGTGGGTTCGGGTCTGGCGGAGTAGGTTCGGGTCTGGCGGAGTGGGTTTGGGTCTGGCGGAGTGGGTTCAGGTCTGTCGGTGTGGGTTCGGGTCTGGCGGAGTGGGTTGGGGTCTGGCGGAGTGGGTTTGGTTCTGGCGGAGTGGGTTTGGCTCTGGGGGAGTGGGTTTGGGTCTGGCGGAGTGGGTTCGGGTCTGGCGGAGTGGGTTTGGGTGTGCGGAGTGGGTTTGGGTCTGGCGGAGTGGGTTTGGGTCTGGCGGAGTGGGTTTGGGTCTGGCGGAGTGGGTTTTGGTCCGGCGGAGTGGGTTTGGGTCTGGCGGAGTTGGTTTGGGTCTGGCGAAGTGGGTTTGGGTCTGGCGTAGTGGGTTTGGGTCTGGCGGAGTGGGTTTGGGTCTGGCGGAGTGGGTTTGGGGTCTGGCGGAGTGGGTTAGGGTCTGGCGGATTGGGTTTGGGTCTGGCGGAGTGGGTTTGGGTCTGGCGGAGTGGGTTTGGGTCGGGCGGAGTTGGTTTGGGTCTGGCGTAGTGGGTTTGGGGCTGGCGGAGTGGGTTTGGGTCTGGCGGAGTGGGTTTGGGTCTGGCGGAGTGGGTTTGGGGTCTGGCGGAGTGGGTTAGGGTCTGGCGGAGTGGGTTTGGGTCTGGCGGAGTGGGTTAGGGTCTGGCGGAGTGGGTTTGTGGTCTGGCGGAGTGGGTTTGGGTCCGGCGGACTAGGTTCGGGTCTGGCGGAGTGGGTTTTAGTTTGGCGGAGTGGGTTTGGGTCTGGCGGAGTGGGTTTGGGTCTGGCGGAGTGGATTCGGGTCTGGTGGAGTGGGTTTGGTGTCTGGCGGAGTGGGTTTGGGTCTGGCGGAGTGGGTTTGGGTCTGGCGGAGTGGGTTCGGGTCTGGCTGAGTGGGTTTTGTTCTGGCGGACTGGTTTTGGGTCTGGCGGAGTGGGTTTGGGGTCTGGCGGAGTGGATTCGGGTCTGGTGGAATGTGTTGTGGTCTGGCGGACTGGGTTTGGGTCTGGCGGAATGGGTTCGGGTCTGGCGGAGTGGGTTTGTGTCTGGCGGAGTGGGTTTGGGTCTGGCCGAGTGGGTTTGGGTCTGGCGGAGTGGGTTTGGGTCTGGCGGAGTGGGTTGGGGTCTGTCGGCGTGGGTTCGGGTCTGGCGGAGTGGGTTCGGGTCTGGCAGAGTGGGTTTGGGGCTGGCGGAGTGGGTTGGGGTCTGGCGGAGTGGGTTCGGGTCTGGGGGAGTGGGTTCCAGTCTGGCGGAGTGGGTTTGTGTCTGGCGGAGTGGGTTCAGGTCTGTCGGTGTGGGTTCGGGTCTGGCGGAGTGGGTTGGGGTCTGGCGGAGTGGGTTTGGGTCTGGCGGAGTGGGTTGGGGTCTGGGGGAGTGGGTTTTGGTTTGGCGGAGTGGGTTCAGGTCTGGCGGAGTGGGTTGGGGTCTGGCGGAGTGGGTTTGGGTCTGGCGGAGTGGTTTGGGGTCTGGCGGAGTGGGTTTGGGTCTGGCGGAATGGGTTTGGGTCTGGCGGAGTGGTTTCGGGTCTGGCGGAGTTGGTTTCGGTCTGGTGGAGTGGGTTTGGGTCTGGCGGAGTGGGTTTGGGTCTGGTGGAGTGGGTTTGGGTCTGGCGGAGTGGGTTTGGGGTCTGGCGGAGTGGGTTTGGGCCTGGCGGAGTGGGTTTGCGGTCTGGCGGAGTGTGTTTGGTCTGGCGGAGTGGGTTTGGGGTCTGGCGGAGTGGGTTTGGGGTCTGGCGGAGTGGGTTTGCTCTGGCGGAGTGGGTTTGGGTCTGGCGGAGTGGGTTTGGCTCTGGCGGAGTGGGTTAGTGTCTGACGGAGTAAGTTTGGGTCTGGCGGAGTGGCTTTGGGTCTGGCGGAGTGGGTTTGGCTCTGGCGGAGTAAGTTTCGGTCTGCCGGAGTGGGTTCGGGTCTGGCGGAGTGGGTTTGGGTCTGGCGGAATGGGTTCGGGTCTGGCGGAGTGGGTTTGTGTCTGGCGGAGTGGGTTTGGGTCTGGCCGAGTGGGTTTGGGTCTGGCGGAGTGGGTTTGGGTCTGGCGGAGTGGGTTGGGGTCTGTCGGCGTGGGTTCGGGTCTGGCGGAGTGGGTTCGGGTCTGGCGGAGTGGGTTTGGGGCTGGCGGAGTGGGTTGGGGTCTGGCGGAGTGGGTTCGGGTCTGGGGGAGTGGGTTCGGGTCTGGCGGAGTGGGTTTGTGTCTGGCGGAGTGGGTTCAGGTCTGTCGGTGTGGGTTCGGGTCTGGCGGAGTGGGTTGGGGTCTGGCGGAATGGGTTTGGGTCTCGCGGAGTGGGTTGGGGTCTGGGGGAGTGGGTTTTGGTTTGGCGGAGTGGGTTCAGGTCTGGCGGAGTGGGTTGGGGTCTGGCGGAGTGGGTTTGGGTCTGGCGGAGTGGTTTGGGGTCTGGCGGAGTGGGTTTGGGTCTGGCGGAGTGGGTTCGGGTCTGGCGGAGTGGTTTCGGGTCTGGCGGAGTTGGTTTCGGTCTGGTGGAGTGGGTTTGGGTCTGGCGGAGTGGGTTTGGGTCTGGTGGAGTGGGTTTGGGTCTGGCGGAGTGGGTTTGGGGTCTGGCGGAGTGGGTTTGGGCCTGGCGGAGTGGGTTTGCGGTCTGGCGGAGTGTGTTTGGTCTGGCGGAGTGGGTTTGGGGTCTGGCGGAGTGGGTTTGGGGTCTGGCGGAGTGGGTTTGCTCTGGCGGAGTGGGTTTGGGTCTGGCGGAGTGGGTTTGGCTCTGGCGGAGTGGGTTTGTGTCTGACGGAGTAAGTTTGGGTCTGGCGGAGTGGCTTTGGGTCTGGCGGAGTGGGTTTGGCTCTGGCGGAGTAAGTTTCGGTCTGGCGGAGTGGGTTCGGGTCTGGCGGAGTGGGTTTGGGTCTGGCGGAGCAGGTTTGGGGTCTGGCGGGGTGGGTTTGGGTCTGGCGGAGTTGGTTTGGGTCTGGCGGAGTGGGTTTGGGTCTGGCAGAGTGGGTTTGGGTCTGGCGGAGTGGGTTTGGGTTTGGCGGAGTGGGTTCGGGTCTGGCGGAGTGGGTTCGGGTCTGGCGGAGTAGGTTTGGGTCTGGCGGAGTGGGTTTGGGTCTGGGGGAGTGGGTTTGGGTCTGGCGGAGTGGGTTCGGGTCTGGCGGAGTGGGTTCGGGTCTGGCGGAGTGGGTTTGGGTCTGGCGGAGTGGGTTGGGGTCTGGCGGAGTGGGTTTGGGTCTGGCGGAGTGGGTTCGGGTCTGGCGGAGTGGTTTCGGGTCTGGCGGAGTGGGTTTGTGGTCTGGCGGAGTGGCTTTGTGTCTGGCGGAGTGGGTTTGGGTCTGGCGGAGTATGTTTGGGTCTGGCGGAGTTGGTTTCGGTCTGGCGGAGTGGGTTTGTGTCTGGCGGAGTGGGTTTGGGTCTGGCGGAGTGGGTTTGGGTCTGGCAGAGTGGGTTTGTGTCTGGCGGAGTGGGTTTGGGTCTGGCGGAGTGGGTTTGGGTGTGCGGAGTGGGTTTGGGTCTGGCGGAGTGGGTTTGGGTCTGGCGGAGTGGGTTTGGGTCTGGCGGAGTGGGTTTGGGTCTGGCGGAGTTGGTTTGGGTCTGGCGTAGTGGGTTTGGGTCTGGCGTAGTGGGTTTGGGTCTGGCGGAGTGGGTTTGGGTCTGGCGGAGTGGGTTAGGGTCTGGCGGATTGGGTTTGGGTCTGGCGGAGTGGGTTTGGGTCTGGCGGAGTGGGTTTGGGTCTGGCGGAGTGGGTTTGTGGTCTGGCGGAGTGGGTTTGGGTCCGGCGGAGTAGGTTCGGGTCTGGCGGAGTGGGTTTTAGTTTGGCGGAGTGGGTTTGGGTCTGGCGGAGTGGGTTTGGGTCTGGCGGAGTGGATTCGGGTCTGGTGGAGTGGGATTGGTGTCTGGCGGAGTGGGTTTGGGTCTGGCGGAGTGGGTTTGGGTCTGGCGGAGTGGGTTCGGGTCTGGCTGAGTGGGTTTTGTTCTGGCGGACTGGGTTTGGGTCTGGCGGAGTGGGTTTGGGGTCTGGCGGAGTGGATTCGGGTCTGGTGGAATGTGTTCGGGTCTGGCGGAGTGGGTTCGGGTCTGGCGGAGTGGGTTGGGGTCTGGCGGAGTGGGTTTGGGTCTGGCGGAGTGGGTTTGGGTCTGGCGGAGTGGGTTTGGGTCTGGCGGAGTGGGTTTGGGTCTGGCGGAGTGGGTTTGGGTCTGGCGGAGTGGGTTTGGGTCTGGCGGAGTGGGTTTGGGTCTGGCGGAGTGGGTTTGGCTCTGGCGGAGTGGGTTTGGGTCTGGCGGAGTGGGTTTGGGTGTGGCGGAGTGGGTTCGGGTCTGGCGGTGTGGGTTACGGTCTGGCGGAGTTGGTTTGGGTCTGGCGGAGTGGGTTTGGGTCTGGCGGAGTTGGTTCGGGTCTGGCGGACTTGGTTCGGGTCTGGCGGAGTGGGTTTGGGTCTGGCGGAGTGGGTTTGGGTCTGGCGGAGTGGGTTCGGGTCTGGCGGAGTGGGTTCGGATCTGCCGGAGTGGGTTCGGGTCTGGCGGAGTGGGTTTGGGTCTGGCGGAGAGGGTTGTGGTCTGGCGGACTGGGTTTGGCTCTGGCGGAGTGGGTTCGGGTCTGGCGGAGTGGGTTTGGGGTCTGGCGGAGTGGATTCGGGTCTGGTGGAATGTGTTCGGGTCTGGCGGAGTGGGTTCGGGTCTGGCGGAGTGGGTTGGGGTCTGGCGGAGTGGGTTTGGGTCTGGCGGAGTGGGTTGTGGTCCGGCGGAGTGGGTTCGGGTCTGGCGGCGTCGGTTCGGGTCTGGCGGAGTGGGTTTGGGTCTGGCGGAGTGTGTTTGGGGCTGGCGGAGTGGGTTCGTGTCTGGCGGAGTGGGTTTGGGTCTGGCGGAGTGGGTTCAGGTCTGTCGGTGTGGGTTCGGGTCTGGCGGAGTGGGTTGGGGTCTGGCGGAGTGGGTTTGGGTCTGGCGGAGTGGGTTTGGGATGGCGGAGTATGTTTGGGTCTGGCGGAGTGGGTTTTGGTCTGGCGGAGTGGATTTGGGTCTGGCGGAGTGGGTTTGGGTCTGGCGGAGTGGGTTTGGGTCTGGCGGAGTGGGTTTGGGCCTGGCGGAGTGGGTTTGGGTTTGGCGGAGTGGGTTTGGGTCTGGCGGAGTGGGTTAGGGTCTGTCGGAGTGGGTTTTAGTTTGGCGGAGTGGGTTTGGGTCTGGCGGAGTGGGTTTGGGTCTGGCGGAGTGGATTCGGGTCTGGTGGAGTGGGTTTGGTGTCTGGCGGAGTGGGTTTGGGTCTGGCGGAGTGGGTTTGGGTCTGGCGGAGTGGGTTCGGGTCTGGCTGAGTGGGTTTTGTTCTGGCGGACTGGGTTTGGGTCTGGCGGAGTGGGTTTGGGGTCTGGCGGAGTGGATTCGGGTCTGGTGGAATGTGTTCGGGTCTGGCGGAGTGGGTTCGGGTCTGGCGGAGTGGGTTGGGGTCTGGCGGAGTGGGTTTGGGTCTGGCGGAGTGGGTTTGGGTCTGGCGGAGTGGGTTTGGGTCTGGCGGAGTGGGTTTGGGTCTGGCGGAGTGGGTTTGGGTCTGGCGGAGTGGGTTTGGGTCTGGCGGAGTGGGTTTGGGTCTGGCGGAGTGGGTTTGGCTCTGGCGGAGTGGGTTTGGGTCTGGCGGAGTGGGTTTGGGTGTGGCGGAGTGGGTTCGGGTCTGGCGGTGTGGGTTACGGTCTGGCGGAGTTGGTTTGGGTCTGGCGGAGTGGGTTTGGGTCTGGCGGAGTTGGTTCGGGTCTGGCGGACTTGGTTCGGGTCTGGCGGAGTGGGTTTGGGTCTGGCGGAGTGGGTTTGGGTCTGGCGGAGTGGGTTCGGGTCTGGCGGAGTGGGTTCGGATCTGCCGGAGTGGGTTCGGGTCTGGCGGAGTGGGTTTGGGTCTGGCGGAGAGGGTTGTGGTCTGGCGGACTGGGTTTGGCTCTGGCGGAGTGGGTTCGGGTCTGGCGGAGTGGGTTTGTGTCTGGCGGAGTGTGTTTGGGGCTGGCGGAGTGGGTTTGGGTCTGGCGGAGTGGGTTCGGGTCTGGCGGAGTGGGTTCGGGTCTGTTGGAGTGGGTTCAGGTCTGGCGGAGTGGGTTGTGGTCCGGCGGAGTGGGTTCGGGTCTGGCGGCGTCGGTTCGGGTCTGGCGGAGTGGGTTTGGGTCTGGCGGAGTGTGTTTGGGGCTGGCGGAGTGGGTTCGTGTCTGGCGGAGTGGGTTTGGGTCTGGCGGAGTGGGTTCAGGTCTGTCGGTGTGGGTTCGGGTCTGGCGGAGTGGGTTGGGGTCTGGCGGAGTGGGTTTGGGTCTGGCGGAGTGGGTTTGGGATGGCGGAGTATGTTTGGGTCTGGCGGAGTGGGTTTTGGTCTGGCGGAGTGGATTTGGGTCTGGCGGAGTGGGTTCGGGTCTGGCGGAGTGGGTTTGGGTCTGGCGGAGTGGGTTTGGGCCTGGCGGAGTGGGTTTGGGTTTGGCGGAGTGGGTTTGGGTCTGGCGGAGTGGGTTAGGGTCTGTCGGAGTGGGTTTTAGTTTGGCGGAGTGGGTTTGGGTCTGGCGGAGTGGGTTTGGGTCTGGCGGAGTGGATTCGGGTCTGGTGGAGTGGGTTTGGTGTCTGGCGGAGTGGGTTTGGGTCTGGCGGAGTGGGTTTGGGTCTGGCGGAGTGGGTTCGGGTCTGGCTGAGTGGGTTTTGTTCTGGCGGACTGGGTCTGGGTCTGGCGGAGTGGGTTTGGGGTCTGGCGGAGTGTGTTCGGGTCTGGCGGAGTGGGTTCTGGTCTGGCGGAGTGGGTTGGGGTCTGGCGGAATGGGTTTGGGTCTGGCCGAGTGGGTATGGGTCTGGCGGAGTGGGTTTGTGTCTGGCGGAGTGTGTTTGGGTCTGGCGGAGTGGGTTTGGGCCTGGCGGAGTGGGTTTGGTCTGGCGGAGTGGGTTTGGGGTCTGGCGGAGTGGGTTTGGGTCTGGCGGAGTGGGTTTGGGGTCTGGCGGAGTGGGTTTGGGGTCTGGCGGTGTGGGTTTGGGTCTGGCGGAGTGGGTTTGGGTCTGGCGGAGTGGGTTGGCATCTGGCGGAGTGGGTTTGGGTCTGGGGGAGTGGGTTTGGGTCTGGCGGAGTGAGTTTGGGTCTGGCAGAGTGGGTTTGGGTCTGGCGGAGTGGGTTAGGGTCTGGCGGAGTGGGTTTGGGTCTGGCGGAGTGGGTTCGGGTCTGGCGGAGTGGGTTTGGGTCTGGCGGAGTGGGTTAGGGTCTGGCGGAGTGGGTTTGGGTCTGACGGAGTGGGTTTGGGTCTGGCCGAGTGCGTTAGGGTCTGGCGTAGTGGGTTCGGGTCTGGCGGAGTGGGTTTGGGTCTGGCGGAGTGGGTTTGGGTCTGGCGGAGTGGGTTTGGGGTCTGGCGGAGTGGGTTTGGGGTCTGGCGGTGTGGGTTTGGGTCTGGCGGAGTGGGTTTGGGTCTGGCGGAGTGGGTTGGCATCTGGCGGAGTGGGTTTGGGTCTGGGGGAGTGGGTTTGGGTCTGGCGGAGTGAGTTTGGGTCTGGCAGAGTGGGTTTGGGTCTGGCGGAGTGGGTTAGGGTCTGGCGGAGTGGGTTTGGGTCTGGCGGAGTGGGTTCGGGTCTGGCGGAGTGGGTTTGGGTCTGGCGGAGTGGGTTAGGGTCTGGCGGAGTGGGTTTGGGTCTGACGGAGTGGGTTTGGGTCTGGCCGAGTGCGTTAGGGTCTGGCGTAGTGGGTTCGGGTCTGGCGGAGTGGGTTTGGGTCTGGCGGAGTGGGTTCGGGTGTGGCGGAGTGGGTTTGGGTCTGGCGGAGTGGGTTTGGGTCTGGCGGAGTGGGTTCCGGTCTGGCGGAGTGGATTTGGGTCTGGCGGAGTGGGTTTGGGTCTGGCGGAGTGGGTTTGGGTCTGGCGGAGTGGGTTTGGGTCCGGCGGAGTGGGTTTGGGTCTGGCGGAGTGGGTTTGGGTCTGGCGGAGTGGGCTAGGGTCTGGCGGAGTGGGTTTGGGTCTGGCGGAGTGGGTTGGGGTCTGGCGGAGTGGGTTTGGGTCTGGGGGAGTGGGTTTGGGTCTGGCGGAGTGAGTTTGGGTCTGGCGGAGTGGGTTTGGGTCTGGCGGAGTGGGTTTGGGGTCTGGCGGAGTGGGTTGGGGTCTGGCGGAGTGGGTTAGGGTCTGGCGGAGTGGGTTTGGGTCGGGCGGAGTGGGTTTGGGTCTGGCGGAGTGGGTTTGGGTCTGGCGGAGTGGGTTTGGGTCTGGCGGAGTGGGTTAGGGTCTGGCGGAGTGGGTTCGGGTCTGGCGGAGTGGGTTCGGGTCTGGCGGAGTGGGTTTGGGTCTGGCGGAGTGGGTTAGGGTCTGGCGGAGTGGGTTTGGGTCTGACGGAGTGGGTTTGGGTCTGGCAGAGTGGGTTAGGGTCTGGCGTAGTGGGTTCGGGTCTGGCGGAGTGGGTTCGGGTCTGGCGGAGTGGGTTCGGGTGTGGCGTAGTGGGTTTGGGTCTGGTGGAGTGGGTTTGGGTCTGGCGGAGTGGGTTTGGGTCTGGCGGAGTGGGTTTGGGTCTGGCGGAGTGGGTTTGGGTCTGGCGGAGTGGGCTAGGGTCTGGCGGAGTGGGTTCGCGTCTGGCGGAGTGGGTTTGGTTCTGGCGGAGTGTGTTCGGGTCTGGCAGAGTGGGTTCGGGTCTGGCGGAGTGGGTTTGGGTCTGGCGGAGTGGGTTTGGGTCTGGCGGAGTGGGTTTGGGTCTGGCGGAGTGGGTTTGGGTCTGGCGGAGTGGGTTGGCATCTGGCGGAGTGGGTTTGGGTCTGGGGGAGTGGGTTTGGGTCTGGCGGAGTGAGTTTGGGTCTGGCAGAGTGGGTTTGGGTCTGGCGGAGTGGGTTAGGGTCTGGCGGAGTGGGTTTGGGTCTGGCGGAGTGGGTTCGGGTCTGGCGGAGTGGGTTTGGGTCTGGCGGAGTGGGTTAGGGTCTGGCGGAGTGGGTTTGGGTCTGACGGAGTGGGTTTGGGTCTGGCCGAGTGCGTTAGGGTCTGGCGTAGTGGGTTCCGGTCTGGCGGAGTGGGTTCGGGTCTGGCGGAGTGGGTTCGGGTGTGGCGGAGTGGGTTTGGGTCTGGCGGAGTGGGTTTGGGTCTGGCGGAGTGGGTTCCGGTCTGGCGGAGTGGGTTTGGGTCTGACGGAGTGGGTTTGGGTCTGGCAGAGTGGGTTAGGGTCTGGCGTAGTGGGTTCGGGTCTGGCGGAGTGGGTTCGGGTCTGGCGGAGTGGGTTCGGGTGTGGCGTAGTGGGTTTGGGTCTGGAGGAGTGGGTTTGGGTCTGGCGGAGTGGGTTTGGGTCTGGCGGAGTGGGTTTGGGTCTGGCGGAGTGGGTTTGGGTCTGGCGGAGTGGGCTAGGGTCTGGCGGAGTGGGTTCGCGTCTGGCGGAGTGGGTTTGGTTCTGGCGGAGTGTGTTCGGGTCTGGCAGAGTGGGTTCGGTTCTGGCGGAGTGGGTTTGGGTCTGGCGGAGTGGGTTTGGGTCTGGCGGAGTGGGTTTGGGTCTGGCGGAGTGGGTTTGGGTCTGGCGGAGTGGGTTGGCATCTGGCGGAGTGGGTTTGGGTCTGGGGGAGTGGGTTTGGGTCTGGCGGAGTGAGTTTGGGTCTGGCAGAGTGGGTTTGGGTCTGGCGGAGTGGGTTAGGGTCTGGCGGAGTGGGTTTGGGTCTGGCGGAGTGGGTTCGGGTCTGGCGGAGTGGGTTTGGGTCTGGCGGAGTGGGTTAGGGTCTGGCGGAGTGGGTTTGGGTCTGACGGAGTGGGTTTGGGTCTGGCCGAGTGCGTTAGGGTCTGGCGTAGTGGGTTCGGGTCTGGCGGAGTGGGTTCGGGTCTGGCGGAGTGGGTTCGGGTGTGGCGGAGTGGGTTTGGGTCTGGCGGAGTGGGTTTGGGTCTGGCGGAGTGGGTTCCGGTCTGGCGGAGTGGGTTTGGGTCTGGCGGAGTGGGTTTGGGTCTGGCGGAGTGGGTTTGGGTCCGGCGGAGTGGGTTTGGGTCCGGCGGAGTGGGTTTGGGTCTGGCGGAGTGGGTTTGGGTCTGGCGGAGTGGGTTTGGGTCCGGCGGAGTGGGTTTGGGTCTGGCGGAGTGGGTTTGGGTCTGGCGGAGTGGGCTAGGGTCTGGCGGAGTGGGCTTGGGTCTGGCGGAGTGGGTTGGGGTCAGGCGGAGTGGGTTTGGGTCTGGGGGAGTGGGTTTGGGTCTGGCGGAGTGAGTTTGGGTCTGGCGGAGTGGGTTTGGGTCTGGCGGAGTGGGTTTGGGGTCTGGCGGAGTGGGTTGGGGTCTGGCGGAGTGGGTTAGGGTCTGGCGGAGTGGGTTTGGGTCGGGCGGAGTGGGTTTGGGTCTGGCGGAGTGGGTTTGGGTCTGGCGGAGTGGGTTCGGGTCTGGCGGAGTGGGTTTGGGAATGGCGGATTGGGTTTGGGTCTGGCGGAGTGGGTTGTGGTCTGGCGGAGTGGGTTCGGGTTTGGCGGAGTGGGTTCGGGTCTGGCGGAGTGGGTTGTGGTCTGGCGGACTGGGTTTGGGTCTGGCGGAGTGGGTTCGGGTCTGGCGGAGTGGGTTTGTGTCTGGCGGAGTGGGTTTGGGTCTGGCCGAGTGGGTTTGGGTCTGGCGGAGTGGGTTTGGGTCTGGCGGAGTGGGTTGGGGTCTGTCGGCGTGGGTTCGGGTCTGGCGGAGTGGGTTCGGGTCTGGCGGAGTGGGTTTGGGGCTGGCGGAGTGGGTTGGGGTCTGGCGGAGTGGGTTCGGGTCTGGCGGAGTGGGTTCGGGTCTGGCGGAGTGGGTTTGTGTCTGGCGGAGTGGGTTCAGGTCTGTCGGTGTGGGTTCGGGTCTGGCGGAGTGGGTTGGGGTCTGGCGGAGTGGGTTTGGGTCTGGCGGAGTGGGTTGGGGTCTGGGGGAGTGGGTTTTGGTTTGGCGGAGTGGGTTCAGGTCTGGCGGAGTGGGTTGGGGTCTGGCGGAGTGGGTTTGGGTCTGGCGGAGTGGGTTGGGGTCTGGCGGAGTGGGTTAGGGTCTGGCGGAGTGGGTTCGGGTCTGGCGGAGTGGTTTCGGGTCTGGCGGAGTGGGTTTGGGGTCTGGCAGAGTGGCTTTGTGTCTGGCGGAGTGGGTTTGGGTCTGGCGGAGTATGTTTGGGTCTGGCGGAGTTGGTTTCGGTCTGGTGGAGTGGGTTTGGGTATGGCGGAGTGGGTTTGGTCTGGCGGAGTGGGTTTGGGTCTGGCGGAGTGGGTTTGGGTCTGGCGGAGTGGGTTGGGGTCTGGCGGAGTGGCTTCGGGTCTGGCGGTGTCGGTTCGGGTCTGGCGGAGTGGGTTTGGGTCTGGCGGAGTGTGTTTGGGGCTGGCGGAGTGGGTTCGGGTCTGGCGGAGTGGGTTCGGGTCTGGCGGAGTGGGTTCAGGTCTGGCGGAGTGGGTTGTGGTCCGGCGGAGTGGGTTCAGGTCTGTCGGTGTGGGTTCGGGTCTGGCGGAGTGGGTTGGGGTCTGGCGGAGTGGGTTTGGGTCTGGCGGAGTGGGTTTGGGATGGCGGAGTATGTTTGGGTCTGGCGGAGTGGGTTTTGGTCTGGCGGAGTGGATTTGGGTCTGGCGGAGTGGGTTTGGGTCTGGCGGAGTGGGTTTGGGTCTGGCGGAGTGGGTTTGGGCCTGGCGGAGTGGGTTTGGGTTTGGCGGAGTGGGTTTGGGTCTGGCGGAGTGGGTTAGGGTCTGGCGGAGTGGGTTTTAGTTTGGCGGAGTGGGTTTGGGTCTGGCGGAGTGGGTTTGGGTCTGGCGGAGTGGATTCGGGTCTGGTGGAGTGGGTTTGGTGTCTGGCGGAGTGGGTTTGGGTCTGGCGGAGTGGGTTTGGGTCTGGCGGAGTGGGTTCGGGTCTGGCTGAGTGGGTTTTGTTCTGGCGGACTGGGTTTGGGTCTGGCGGAGTGGGTTTGGGGTCTGGCGGAGTGTGTTCGGGTCTGGCGGAGTGGGTTGGGGTCTGGCGGAGTGGGTTGGGGTCTGGCGGAATGGGTTTGGGTCTGGCCGAGTGGGTATGGGTCTGGCGGAGTGGGTTTGTGTCTGGCGGAGTGTGTTTGGGTCTGGCGGAGTGTGTTTGGGCCTGGCGGAGTGGGTTTGGTCTGGCGGAGTGGGTTTGGGGTCTGGCGGAGTGGGTTTGGGTCTGGCGGAGTGGGTTTGGGGTCTGGCGGAGTGGGTTTGGGGTCTGGCGGTGTGGGTTTGGGTCTGGCGGAGTGGGTTTGGCTCTGGCGGAGAGGGTTTGTGTCTGGCGGAGTGGGTTTGGCTCTGGCGGAGTGGGTTTGTGTCTGGCGGAGTAAGTTTGGGTCTGGCGGAGTGGGTTTGGGTCTGGCGGAGTGGGTTTGGCACTGGCGGAGTAAGTTTGGGTCTGGCGGAGTGGGTTTGGGTCTGGCGGAGTGGGTTTGGGTCTGGCGGAGTGGGTTTGTGTCTGGCGGAGCGGGTTTGGGTCTGGCGGAGCGGGTTTGGGTCTGGCGGAGCGGGTTTGGGTCTGGCGGAGCGGGTTTGGGTCTGGCGGAGCGGGTTTGGGTCTGGCGGAGTGGGTTTGGCTCTGGCGGAGTGGGTTTGGGTCTGGCGGAGTGGGTTTGTGTTTGGCGGAGTGGGTTCGGGTCTGGCGGAGTGGGTTTGGGTCTGGCGGAGTGGGTTTCGGTCTGGCGGACTTGGTTCGGGTCTGGCGGAGTGGGTTTGGGTCTGGCGGAGTGGGTTTGGGTCTGGCGGAGTGGGTTCGGGTCTGGCGGAGTGGGTTCGGATCTGCCGGAGTGGGTTCGGGTCTGGCGGAGTGGGTTTGGATCTGGCGGAGTGGGTTGTGGTCTGGCGGACTGGGTTTGGGTCTGGCGGAATGGGTTCGGGTCTGGCGGAGTGGGTTTGTGTCTGGCGGAGTGGGTTTGGGGCTGGCGGAGTGGGTTTGGGTCTGGCGGAGTGGGTTCGGGTCTGGCGGAGTGGGTTTGGGTCTGGCGGAGTGGGTTCAGGTCTGTCGGTGTGGGTTCGGGTCTGGCGGAGTGGGTTGGGGTCTGGCGGAGTGGGTTGGGGTCTGGCGGAGTGGGTTTGGGTCTGGCGGAGTGGGTTGGGGTCTGGCGGAGTGTGTTTGGGTCTGGCGGAGTGGGTTCGTGTCTGGCGGAGTGGTTTCGGGTCTGGCGGAGTGGGTTTGGGGTCTGGCGGAGTGGCTTTGTGTCTGGCGGAGTGGGTTTGGGTCTGGCGGAGTATGTTTGGGTCTGGCGGAGTTGGTTTCGGTCTGGCGGAGTGGGTTTTGTGTCTGGCGGAGTGGGTTTGGGTCTGGCGGAGTGGGTTTGGGTCTGGCGGAGTGGGTTTGTGTCTGGCGGAGTGGGTTTGGGTCTGGCGGAGTGGGTTTGGGTGTGCGGAGTGGGTTTGGGTCTGGCGGAGTGGGTTTGGGTCTGGCGGAGTGGGTTTGGGTCTGGCGGAGTGGGTTTGGGTCTGGCGGAGTTTGTTTGGGTCTGGCGTAGTGGGTTTGGGTCTGGCGTAGTGGGTTTGGGTCTGGCGGAGTGGGTTCGGGTCTGGCGGAGTGGGCTTGGGTCTGGCGGAGTGGGTTTGGGTCTGGCGGAGTGGGTTTGGGGTCTGGCGGAGTGGGTTAGGGTCTGGCGGATTGGGTTTGGGTCTGGCGGAGTGGGTTTGGGTCTGGTGGAGTGGGTTTGGGTCGGGCGGAGTTGGTTTGGGTCTGGCGTAGTGGGTTTGGGGCTGGCGGAGTGGGTTTGGGTCTGGCGGAGTGGGTTTGGGTCTGGCGGAGTGGGTTTGGGGTCTGGCGGAGTGGGTTAGGGTCTGGCGGAGTGGGTTTGGGTCTGGCGGAGTGGGTTAGGGTCTGGCGGAGTGGGTTTGTGGTCTGGCGGAGTGGGTTTGGGTCCGGCGGAGTAGGTTCGGGTCTGGCGGAGTGGGTTTTAGTTTGGCGGAGTGGCTTTGTGTCTGGCGGAGTGGGTTTGGGTCTGGCGGAGTATGTTTGGGTCTGGCGGAGTTGGTTTCGGTCTGGCGGAGTGGGTTTGTGTCTGGCGGAGTGGGTTTGGGTCTGGCGGAGTGGGTTTGGGTCTGGCGGAGTGGGTTTGTGTCTGGCGGAGTGGGTTTGGGTCTGGCGGAGTGGGTTTGGGTGTGCGGAGTGGGTTTGGGTCTGGCGGAGTGGGTTTGGGTCTGGCGGAGTGGGTTTGGGTCTGGCGGAGTGGGTTTGGGTCTGGCGGAGTTGGTTTGGGTCTGGCGTACTGGGTTTGGGTCTGGCGTAGTGGGTTTGGGTCTGGCGGAGTGGGTTTGGGTCTGGCGGAGTGGGTTTGGGGTCTGGCGGAGTGGGTTAGGGTCTGGCGGATTGGGTTTGGGTCTGGCGGAGTGGGTTTGGGTCTGGCGGAGTGGGTTTGGTCGGGCGGAGTTGGTTTGGGTCTGGCGTAGTGGGTTTGGGGCTGGCGGAGTGGGTTTGGGTCTGGCGGAGTGGGTTTGGGTCTGGCGGAGTGGGTTTGGGGTCTGGCGGAGTGGGTTAGGGTCTGGCGGAGTGGGTTTGGGTCTGGCGGAGTGGGTTAGGGTCTGGCGGAGTGGGTTTGTGGTCTGGCGGAGTGGGTTTGGGTCCGGCGGAGTAGGTTCGGGTCTGGCGGAGTGGGTTTTAGTTTGGCGGAGTGGGTTTGGGTCTGGCGGAGTGGGTTTGGGTCTGGCGGAGTGGATTCGGGTCTGGTGGAGTGGGTTTGGGTCTGGCGGAGTGGGTTTGGGTCTGGCGGAGTGGGTTTGGGTCTCGCGGAGTGGGTTCGGGTCTGGCTGAGTGGGTTTTGTTCTGGCGGACTGGGTTTGGGTCTGGCGGAGTGGGTTTGGGGTCTGGCGGAGTGGATTCGGGTCTGGTGGAATGTGTTCGGGTCTGGCGGAGTGGGTTCGGGTCTGGCGGAGTGGGTTGGGGTCTGGCGGAGTGGGTTTGGGTCTGGCGGAGTGGGTTTGGGTCTGGCGGAGTGGGTTTGGGTCTGGCGGAGTGGGTTTGGGTCTGGCGGAGTGGGTTTGGGTCTGGCGGAGTGGGTTTGGGTCTGGCGGAGTTGGTTTGGGTCTGGCGGAGTGGGTTTGGCTCTGGCGGAGTGGGTTTGGGTCTGGCGGAGTGGGTTTGGGTGTGGCGGAGTGGGTTCGGGTCTGGCGGAGTGGGTTACGGTCTGGCGGAGTTGGTTTGGGTCTGGCGGAGTGGGTTTGGGTCTGGCGGAGTGGGTTTGGGGTCTGGCGGAGTGGGTTAGGGTCTGGCGGATTGGGTTTGGGTCTGGCGGAGTGGGTTTGGGTCTGGCGGAGTGGGTTTGGTCGGGCGGAGTTGGTTTGGGTCTGGCGTAGTGGGTTTGGGGCTGGCGGAGTGGGTTTGGGTCTGGCGGAGTGGGTTTGGGTCTGGCGGAGTGGGTTTGGGGTCTGGCGGAGTGGGTTAGGGTCTGGCGGAGTGGTTTTGGGTCTGGCGGAGTGGGTTAGGGTCTGGCGGAGTGGGTTTGTGGTCTGGCGGAGTGGGTTTGGGTCCGGCGGAGTAGGTTCGGGTCTGGCGGAGTGGGTTTTAGTTTGGCGGAGTGGGTTTGGGTCTGGCGGAGTGGGTTTGGGTCTGGCGGAGTGGATTCGGGTCTGGCGGAGTGGGTTTGGGTCTGGCGGAGTGGGTTTGGGTCTGGCGGAGTGGGTTTGGGTCTCGCGGAGTGGGTTCGGGTCTGGCTGAGTGGGTTTTGTTCTGGCGGACTGGGTTTGGGTCTGGCGGAGTGGGTTTGGGGTCTGGCGGAGTGGATTCGGGTCTGGTGGAATGTGTTCGGGTCTGGCGGAGTGGGTTCGGGTCTGGCGGAGTGGGTTGGGGTCTGGCGGAGTGGGTTTGGGTCTGGCGGAGTGGGTTTGGGTCTGGCGGAGTGGGTTTGGGTCTGGCGGAGTGGGTTTGGGTCTGGCGGAGTGGGTTTGGGTCTGGCGGAGTGGGTTTGGGTCTGGCGGAGTTGGTTTGGGTCTGGCGGAGTGGGTTTGGCTCTGGCGGAGTGGGTTTGGGTCTGGCGGAGTGGGTTTGGGTGTGGCGGAGTGGGTTCGGGTCTGGCGGAGTGGGTTACGGTCTGGCGGAGTTGGTTTGGGTCTGGCGGAGTGGGTTTGGGTCTGGCGGAGTTGGTTCGGGTCTGGCGGACTTGGTTCGGGTCTGGCGGAGTGGGTTTGGGTCTGGCGGAGTGGGTTTGGGTCTGGCGGAGTGGGTTCGGATCTGCCGGAGTGGGTTCGGGTCTGGCGGAGTGGGTTCGGGTCTGGCGGAGAGGGTTGTGGTCTGGCGGACTGGGTTTGGCTCTGGCGGAGTGGGTTCGGGTCTGGCGGAGTGGGTTTGTGTCTGGCGGAGTGTGTTTGGTGCTGGCGGAGTGGGTTTGGGTCTGGCGGAGTGGGTTCGGGTCTGGCGGAGTGGGTTCGGGTCTGTTGGAGTGGGTTCAGGTCTGGCGGAGTGGGTTGTGGTCCGGCGGAGTGGCTTCGGGTCTGGCGGTGTCGGTGCGGGTCTGGCGGAGTGGGTTTGGGTCTGGCGGAGTGTGTTTGGGGCTGGCGGAGTGGGTTCGGGTCTGGCGGAGTGGGTTCGGGTCTGGCGGAGTGGGTTCAGGTCTGGCGGAGTGGGTTGTGGTCCGGCGGAGTGGGTTCAGGTCTGTCGGTGTGGGTTCGGGTCTGGCGGAGTGGGTTCGGGTCTGGCGGAGTGGGTTTGGGTCTGGCGGAGTGGGTTTGGGATGGCGGAGTATGTTTGGGTCTGGCGGAGTGGGTTTTGGTCTGGCGGAGTGGATTTGGGTCTGGCGGAGTGGGTTTGGGTCTGGCGGAGTGGGTTTGGGTCTGGCGGAGTGGGTTTGGGCCTGGCGGAGTGGGTTTGGGTTTGGCGGAGTGGGTTTGGGTCTGGCGGAGTGGGTTAGGGTCTGGCGGAGTGGGTTTTAGTTTGGCGGAGTGGGTTTGGGTCTGGCGGAGTGGGTTTGGGTCTGGCGGAGTGGATTCGGGTCTGGTGGAGTGGGTTTGGTGTCTGGCGGAGTGGGTTTGGGTCTGGCGGAGTGGGTTTGGGTCTGGCGGAGTGGGTTCGGGTCTGGCTGAGTGGGTTTTGTTCTGGCGGACTGGGTTTGGGTCTGGCGGAGTGGGTTTGGGGTCTGGCGGAGTGTGTTCGGGTCTGGCGGAGTGGGTTGGGGTCTGGCGGAGTGGGTTGGGGTCTGGCGGAATGGGTTTGGGTCTGGCCGAGTGGGTATGGGTCTGGCGGAGTGGGTTTGTGTCTGGCGGAGTGTGTTTGGGTCTGGCGGAGTGTGTTTGGGCCTGGCGGAGTGGGTTTGGTCTGGCGGAGTGGGTTTGGGGTCTGGCGGTGTGGGTTTGGGTCTGGCGGAGTGGGTTTGGCTCTGGCGGAGAGGGTTTGTGTCTGGCGGAGTGGGTTTGGCTCTGGCGGAGTGGGTTTGTGTCTGGCGGAGTAAGTTTGGGTCTGGCGGAGTGGGTTTGGGTCTGGCGGAGTGGGTTTGGCACTGGCGGAGTAAGTTTGGGTCTGGCGGAGTGGGTTTGGGTCTGGCGGAGTGGGTTTGGGTCTGGCGGAGTGGGTTTGTGTCTGGCGGAGCGGGTTTGGGTCTGGCGGAGCGGGTTTGGGTCTGGCGGAGCGGGTTTGGGTCTGGCGGAGTGGGTTTGGCTCTGGCGGAGTGGGTTTGGGTCTGGCGGAGTGGGTTTGGGTTTGGCGGAGTGGGTTCGGGTCTGGCGGAGTGGGTTTGGGTCTGGCGGAGTGGGTTTCGGTCTGGCGGACTTGGTTCGGGTCTGGCGGAGTGGGTTTGGGTCTGGCGGAGTGGGTTTGGGTCTGGCGGAGTGGGTTCGGGTCTGGCGGAGTGGGTTCGGATCTGCCGGAGTGGGTTCGGGTCTGGCGGAGTGGGTTTGGATCTGGCGGAGTGGGTTGTGGTCTGGCGGACTGGGTTTGGGTCTGGCGGAATGGGTTCGGGTCTGGCGGAGTGGGTTTGTGTCTGGCGGAGTGGGTTTGGGGCTGGCGGAGTGGGTTTGGGTCTGGCGGAGTGGGTTCGGGTCTGGCGGAGTGGGTTTGGGTCTGGCGGAGTGGGTTCAGGTCTGTCGGTGTGGGTTCGGGTCTGGCCGAGTGGGTTGGGGTCTGGCGGAGTGGGTTGGGGTCTGGCGGAGTGGGTTTGGGTCTGGCGGAGTGGGTTTGGGATGGCGGAGTATGTTTGGGTCTGGCGGAGTGGGTTTTGGTCTGGCGGAGTGGGTTTGGGTCTGGCGGAGTGGGTTTGGGTCTGGCGGAGTGAGTTTGGGGCTGGCGGAGTGGGTTTGTTTCTGGCGGAGTGGGTTTGGGTCTGGCGGAGTGGGTTTGGGTTTGGCGGAGTGGGTTTGGGTCTGGCGGAGTGGGTTAGGGTCTGGCGGAGTGGGTTTTAGTTTGGCGGAGTGGGTTTGGGTCTGGCGGAGTGGGTTTGGGTCTGGCGGAGTGGATTCGGGTCTGGTGGAGTGGGTTTGGTGTCTGGCGGAGTGGGTTTGGGTCTGGCGGAGTGGGTTTGGGTCTCGCGGAGTGGGTTCGGGTCTGGCTGAGTGGGTTTTGTTCTGGCGGACTGGGTTTGGGTCTGGCGGAGTGGGTTGGGGTCTGGCGGAGTGGGTTTGGGTCTGGCGGAGTGGGTTTGGGTCTGGCGGAGTGGGTTTGGGTCTGGCGGAGTGGGTTTGGGTCTGGCGGAGTGGGTTTGGGTCTGGCGGAGTGGGTTTGGGTCTGGCGGAGTTGGTTTGGGTCTGGCGGAGTGGGTTTGGCTCTGGCGGAGTGGGTTTGGGTCTGGCGGAGTGGGTTTGGGTGTGGCGGAGTGGGTTCGGGTCTGGCGGAGTGGGTTACGGTCTGGCGGAGTTGGTTTGGGTCTGGCGGAGTGGGTTTGGGTCTGGCGGAGTTGGTTCGGGTCTGGCGGACTTGGTTCGGGTCTGGCGGAGTGGGTTTGGGTCTGGCGGAGTGGGTTTGGGTCTGGCGGAGTGGGTTCGGATCTGCCGGAGTGGGTTCGGGTCTGGCGGAGTGGGTTCGGGTCTGGCGGAGAGGGTTGTGGTCTGGCGGACTGGGTTTGGCTCTGGCGGAGTGGGTTCGGGTCTGGCGGAGTGGGTTTGTGTCTGGCGGAGTGTGTTTGGTGCTGGCGGAGTGGGTTTGGGTCTGGCGGAGTGGGTTCGGGTCTGGCGGAGTGGGTTCGGGTCTGTTGGAGTGGGTTCAGGTCTGGCGGAGTGGGTTGTGGTCCGGCGGAGTGGCTTCGGGTCTGGCGGTGTCGGTGCGGGTCTGGCGGAGTGGGTTTGGGTCTGGCGGAGTGTGTTTGGGGCTGGCGGAGTGGGTTCGGGTCTGGCGGAGTGGGTTCGGGTCTGGCGGAGTGGGTTCAGGTCTGGCGGAGTGGGTTGTGGTCCGGCGGAGTGGGTTCAGGTCTGTCGGTGTGGGTTCGGGTCTGGCGGAGTGGGTTGGGGTCTGGCGGAGTGGGTTTGGGTCTGGCGGAGTGGGTTTGGGATGGCGGAGTATGTTTGGGTCTGGCGGAGTGGGTTTTGGTCTGGCGGAGTGGATTTGGGTCTGGCGGAGTGGGTTTGGGTCTGGCGGAGTGGGTTTGGGTCTGGCGGAGTGGGTTTGGGCCTGGCGGAGTGGGTTTGGGTTTGGCGGAGTGGGTTTGGGTCTGGCGGAGTGGGTTAGGGTCTGGCGGAGTGGGTTTTAGTTTGGCGGAGTGGGTTTGGGTCTGGCGGAGTGGGTTTGGGTCTGGCGGAGTGGATTCGGGTCTGGTGGAGTGGGTTTGGTGTCTGGCGGAGTGGGTTTGGGTCTGGCGGAGTGGGTTTGGGTCTGGCGGAGTGGGTTCGGGTCTGGCTGAGTGGGTTTTGTTCTGGCGGACTGGGTTTGGGTCTGGCGGAGTGGGTTTGGGGTCTGGCGGAGTGTGTTCGGGTCTGGCGGAGTGGGTTGGGGTCTGGCGGAGTGGGTTGGGGTCTGGCGGAATGGGTTTGGGTCTGGCCGAGTGGGTATGGGTCTGGCGGAGTGGGTTTGTGTCTGGCGGAGTGTGTTTGGGTCTGGCGGAGTGTGTTTGGGCCTGGCGGAGTGGGTTTGGTCTGGCGGAGTGGGTTTGGGGTCTGGCGGTGTGGGTTTGGGTCTGGCGGAGTGGGTTTGGCTCTGGCGGAGAGGGTTTGTGTCTGGCGGAGTGGGTTTGGCTCTGGCGGAGTGGGTTTGTGTCTGGCGGAGTAAGTTTGGGTCTGGCGGAGTGGGTTTGGGTCTGGCGGAGTGGGTTTGGCACTGGCGGAGTAAGTTTGGGTCTGGCGGAGTGGGTTTGGGTCTGGCGGAGTGGGTTTGGGTCTGGCGGAGTGGGTTTGTGTCTGGCGGAGCGGGTTTGGGTCTGGCGGAGCGGGTTTGGGTCTGGCGGAGCGGGTTTGGGTCTGGCGGAGTGGGTTTGGCTCTGGCGGAGTGGGTTTGGGTCTGGCGGAGTGGGTTTGGGTTTGGCGGAGTGGGTTCGGGTCTGGCGGAGTGGGTTTGGGTCTGGCGGAGTGGGTTTCGGTCTGGCGGACTTGGTTCGGGTCTGGCGGAGTGGGTTTTGGGTCTGGCGGAGTGGGTTTGGGTCTGGCGGAGTGGGTTCGGGTCTGGCGGAGTGGGTTCGGATCTGCCGGAGTGGGTTCGGGTCTGGCGGAGTGGGTTTGGATCTGGCGGAGTGGGTTGTGGTCTGGCGGACTGGGTTTGGGTCTGGCGGAATGGGTTCGGGTCTGGCGGAGTGGGTTTGTGTCTGGCGGAGTGGGTTTGGGGCTGGCGGAGTGGGTTTGGGTCTGGCGGAGTGGGTTCGGGTCTGGCGGAGTGGGTTTGGGTCTGGCGGAGTGGGTTCAGGTCTGTCGGTGTGGGTTCGGGTCTGGCGGAGTGGGTTGGGGTCTGGCGGAGTGGGTTGGGGTCTGGCGGAGTGGGTTTGGGTCTGGCGGAGTGGGTTTGGGATGGCGGAGTATGTTTGGGTCTGGCGGAGTGGGTTTTTGGTCTGGCGGAGTGGGTTTGGGTCTGGCGGAGTGGGTTTGGGTCTGGCGGAGTGAGTTTGGGGCTGGCGGAGTGGGTTTGTTTCTGGCGGAGTGGGTTTGGGTCTGGCGGAGTGGGTTTGGGTTTGGCGGAGTGGGTTTGGGTCTGGCGGAGTGGGTTAGGGTCTGGCGGAGTGGGTTTTAGTTTGGCGGAGTGGGTTTGGGTCTGGCGGAGTGGGTTTGGGTCTGGCGGAGTGGATTCGGGTCTGGTGGAGTGGGTTTGGTGTCTGGCGGAGTGGGTTTGGGTCTGGCGGAGTGGGTTTGGGTCTGGCGGAGTGGGTTCGGGTCTGGCTGAGTGGGTTTTGTTCTGGCGGACTGGGTTTGGGTCTGGCGGAGTGGGTTTGGGGTCTGGCGGAGTGGATTCGGGTCTGGTGGAGTGTGTTCGGGTCTGGCGGAGTGGGTTCGGGTCTGGCGGAGTGGGTTGGGGTCTGGCGGAATGGGTTTGGGTCTGGCCGAGTGGGTATGGGTCTGGCGGAGTGGGTTTGTGTCTGGCGGAGTGTGTTTGGGTATGGCGGAGTGGGTTTGGGCCTGGCGGAGTGGGTTTGGTCTGGCGGAGTGGGTTTGGGGTCTGGCGGAGTGGGTTTGGGTCTGGCGGAGGGGGTTTGGGGTCTGGCGGAGTGGGTTTGGGGTCTGGCTGTGTGGGTTTGGGTCTGGCGGAGTGGGTTTGGCTCTGGCGGAGAGGGTTTGTGTCTGGCGGAGTGGGTTTGGCTCTGGCGGAGTGGGTTTGTGTCTGGCGGAGTGGATTCGGGTCTGGTGGAGTGGGTTTGCTGTCTGGCGGAGTGGGTTTGGGTCTGGCGGAGTGGGTTGGGGTCTGGCGGAGTGGGTTCGGGTCTGGCTGAGTGGGTTTTGTTCTGGCGGACTGGGTTTGGGTCTGGCGGAGTGGGTTTGGGTCTGGCGGAGTGGGTTGGGGTCTGGAGGAGTGGGTTTGGGTCTGGCGGAGTGGGTTTGGGTCTGGCGGAGTGGGTTTGGGTCTGGCGGAGTGGGTTTGGGTCTGGCGGAGTGGGTTTGGGTCTGGCGGAGTGGGTTTGGGTCTGGCGGAGTGGGTTTGGGTCTGGCGGAGTGGGTTTGGCTCTGGCGGAGTGGGTTTGGGTCTGGCGGAGTGGGTTTGGGTGTGGCGGAGTGGGTTCGGGTCTGGCGGAGTGTGTTTCGGTCTGGCGGAGTAGGTTTGGGTCTGGCGGAGTGGGTTTGGGTCAGGCGGAGTTGGTTTGGGTCTGGCGGACTTGGTTCGGGTCTGGCGGAGTGGGTTTGGGTCTGGCGGAGTGGGTTTGGGTCTGGCGGAGTGGGTTCGGGTCTGGCGGAGTGGGTTCGGATCTGCCGGAGTGGGTTCGGGTCTGGCGGAGTGGGTTTGGGTCTGGCGGAGTGGGTTTGGGGCTGGCGGAGTGGGTTTGGGTCTGGCGGAGTGGGTTCGGGTCTGGCGGAGTGGGTTCGGGTCTGTTGGAGTGGGTTCAGGTCTGGCGGAGTGGGTTGTGGTCCGGCGGAGTGGGTTCGGATCTGGCGGCGTCGGTTCGGGTCTGGCGGAGTGGGTTTGGGTCTGGCGGAGTGTGTTTGGGGCTGGCGGAGTGGGTTCGGGTCTGGCGGAGTGGGTTTGGGTCTGGCGGAGTGAGTTCAGGTCTGTCGGTGTGGGTTCGGGTCTGGCCGAGTGGGTTGGGGTCTGGCGGAGTGGGTTCAGGTCTGTCGGTGTGGGTTTTGGTCTGGCGGAGTGGGTTTGGGTCTGGCGGAGTGGGTTTGGGTCTGGCGGAGTGAGTTTGGGGCTGGCGGAGTGGGTTTGTTTCCGGCGGAGTGGGTTTGGGTCTGGCGGAGTGGGTTTGGGTTTGGCGGAGTGGGTTTGGGTCTGGCGGAGTGGGTTAGGGTCTGGCGGAGTGGGTTTTAGTTTGGCGGAGTGGGTTTGGGTCTGGCGGAGTGGGTTTGGGTCTGGCGGAGTGGATTCGGGTCTGGTGGAGTGGGTTTGGTGTCTGGCGGAGTGGGTTTGGGTCTGGCGGAGTGGGTTTGGGTCTGGCGGAGTGGGTTCGGGTCTGGCTGAGTGGGTTTTGTTCTGGCGGACTGGGTTTGGGTCTGGCGGAGTGGGTTTGGGGTCTGGCGGAGTGGATTCGGGTCTGGTGGAGTGTGTTCGGGTCTGGCGGAGTGGGTTCGGGTCTGGCGGAGTGGGTTGGGGACTGGCGGAATGGGTTTGGGTCTGGCCGAGTGGGTATGGGTCTGGCGGAGTGGGTTTGTGTCTGGCGGAGTGTGTTTGGGTCTGGCGGAGTGGGTTTGGGCCTGGCGGAGTGGGTTTGGTCTGGCGGAGTGGGTTTGGGGTCTGGCGGAGTGGGTTTGGGTCTGGCGGAGTGGGTTTGGGGTCTGGCGGAGTGGGTTTGGGGTCTGGCGGTGTGGGTTTGGGTCTGGCGGAGTGGGTTTGGCTCTGGCGGAGAGGGTTTGTGTCTGGCGGAGTGGGTTTGGCTCTGGCGGAGTGGGTTTGTGTCTGGCGGAGTAAGTTTGGGTTTGGCGGAGTGGGTTTGGGTCTGGCGGAGTGGGTTTGGCTCTGGCGGAGTAAGTTTGGGTCTGGCGGAGTGGGTTTGGGTCTGGCGGAGTGGGTTTGGGTCTGGCGGAGTGGGTTTGTGTCTGGCGGAGTGGGTTTGGGTCTGGCGGAGTGGGTTTGGGTCTGGCGGAGTGGGTTTGGGTCTGGCGGAGTGGGTTTGGGTCTGGCGGAGTGGGTTTGGGTCTGGCGGAGTGGGTTTGGGTCTGGCGGAGTGGGTTCGGGTCCGGCGGAGTGGGTTCGGATCTGCCGGAGTGGGTTCGGGTCTGGCGGAGTGGGTTTGGGTCTGGCGGAGTGGGTTGTGGTCTGGCGGACTGGGTTTGGGTCTGGCGGAGTGGGTTCGGGTCTGGCGGAGTGGGTTTGTGTCTGGCGGAGTGGGTTTGGGGCTGGCGGAGTGGGTTTGGGTCTGGCGGAGTGGGTTCGGGTCTGGCGGAGTGGGTTCGGGTCTGTTGGAGTGGGTTCAGGTCTGGCGGAGTGGGTTGTGGTCCGGCGGAGTGGGTTCGGGTCTGGCGGCGTCGGTTCGAGTCTGGCGGAGTGGGTTTGGGTCTGGCGGAGTGGGTTTGGGGCTGGCCGAGTGGGTTGGGGTCTGGCGGAGTGGGTTCGGTTCTGGCGGAGTGTGTTCGGGTCTGGCGGAGTGGGTTTGGGTCTGGCGGAGTGGGTTCAGGTCTGTCGGTGTGGGTTCGGGTCTGGCGGAGTGGGTTGGGGTCTGGCGGAGTGGGTTTGGGTCTGGCGGAGTGGGTTTGGGATGGCGGAGTATGTTTGGTTCTGGCGGAGTGGGTTTTGGTCTGGCGGAGTGGGTTTGGGTCTGGCGGAGTGGGTTTGGGTCTGGCGGAGTGGGTTTGGGGCTGGCGGAGTGGGTTTGTTTCTGGCGGAGTGGGTTTGGGTCTGGCGGAGTGGGTTTCGGATTGGCGGAGTGGGTTTGGGTCTGGCGGAGTGGGTTTGGGTGTGGCGGAGTGGGTTTGGGTCTGGCGGAGTGGGTTTGGGTCTAGCGGAGTTGGTTTGGGTCTGGCGTAGTGGGTTTGGGTCAGGCGGAGTGGGTTTGGGTCTGGCGGAGTGGGTTCAGGTCTGGCGGAGTGGGTTGGGGTCTGGCGGAGTGGGTTCAGGTCTGGCGGAGTGGGTTGGGGTCTGGCGGAGTGGGTTTGGGTCTGGCGGAGTGGGTTGGGGTCTGGCGGAGTGGGTTTGGGTCTGGCGGTGTGGGTTCGGGTCTGGCGGAGTGCTTTCGGGTCTGGCGGAGTGGGTTTGGGGTCTGGCGGAGTGGCTTTGTGTCTGGCGGAGTGGGTTTGGGTCTGGCGGAGTATGTTTGGGTCTGGCGGAGTGGGTTTGGGTCTGGCGGAGTGGGTTTGTGTCTGGCGGAGTGGGTTTGGGTCTGGCGGAGTGGGTTTGGGTCTGGCGGAGTGGGTTTGGGTCTGGCGGAGTGGGTTTGGGTCTGGCGGAGTGGGTTTGGGTCTGGCGGAGTGGGTTTGGGTCTGGCGGAGTGGGTTCGGGTCCGGCGGAGTGGGTTCGGATCTGCCGGAGTGGGTTCGGGTCTGGCGGAGTGGGTTTGGGTCTGGCGGAGTGGGTTGTGGTCTGGCGGACTGGGTTTGGGTCTGGCGGAGTGGGTTCGGGTCTGGCGGAGTGGGTTTGTGTCTGGCGGAGTGGGTTTGGGGCTGGCGGAGTGGGTTTGGGTCTGGCGGAGTGGGTTCGGGTCTGGCGGAGTGGGTTCGGGTCTGTTGGAGTGGGTTCAGGTCTGGCGGAGTGGGTTGTGGTCCGGCGGAGTGGGTTCGGGTCTGGCGGCGTCGGTTCGAGTCTGGCGGAGTGGGTTTGGGTCTGGCGGAGTGGGTTTGGGGCTGGCCGAGTGGGTTGGGGTCTGGCGGAGTGGGTTCGGTTCTGGCGGAGTGTGTTCGGGTCTGGCGGAGTGGGTTTGGGTCTGGCGGAGTGGGTTCAGGTCTGTCGGTGTGGGTTCGGGTCTGGCGGAGTGGGTTGGGGTCTGGCGGAGTGGGTTTGGGTCTGGCGGAGTGGGTTTGGGATGGCGGAGTATGTTTGGTTCTGGCGGAGTGGGTTTTGGTCTGGCGGAGTGGGTTTGGGTCTGGCGGAGTGGGTTTGGGTCTGGCGGAGTGGGTTTGGGGCTGGCGGAGTGGGTTTGTTTCTGGCGGAGTGGGTTTGGGTCTGGCGGAGTGGGTTTCGGATTGGCGGAGTGGGTTTGGGTCTGGCGGAGTGGGTTTGGGTGTGGCGGAGTGGGTTTGGGTCTGGCGGAGTGGGTTTGGGTCTAGCGGAGTTGGTTTGGGTCTGGCGTAGTGGGTTTGGGTCAGGCGGAGTGGGTTTGGGTCTGGCGGAGTGGGTTCAGGTCTGGCGGAGTGGGTTGGGGTCTGGCGGAGTGGGTTCAGGTCTGGCGGAGTGGGTTGGGGTCTGGCGGAGTGGGTTTGGGTCTGGCGGAGTGGGTTGGGGTCTGGCGGAGTGGGTTTGGGTCTGGCGGTGTGGGTTCGGGTCTGGCGGAGTGCTTTCGGGTCTGGCGGAGTGGGTTTGGGGTCTGGCGGAGTGGCTTTGTGTCTGGCGGAGTGGGTTTGGGTCTGGCGGAGTATGTTTGGGTCTGGCGGAGTGGGTTTCGGTCTGGCGGAGTTGGTTTGTGTCTGGCGGAGTGGGTTTGGGTCTGGCGGAGTGGGTTTGGGATTGGCGGAGTTGGTTTGGGTCTGGCGTAGTGGGTTTGGGTCTGGCGGAGTGGGTTTGGCTCTGGCGGAGTGGGTTTGGGTCTGGCGGAGTGGGTTTGGGGCCTGGCGGAGTGGGTTTGGGTCTGGCGTAGTGGGTTTGGGTCGGGCGGAGTGGGTTTGGGTCTGGCGGAGTGGGTTTGGGTCTGGCGGAGTGGGTTTGGGGTCTGGCGGAGTGGGTTAGGGTCTGGCGGAGTGGGTTTGGGTCTGGCGGAGTGGGTTTGTGGTCTGGCGGAGTGGGTTTGGGTCTGGCGGAGTGGGTTAGGGTCTGGCGGAGTGGTTTTAGTTTGGCGGAGTGGGTTTGGGTCTGGCGGAGTGGGTTTGGGTCTGGCGGAGTGGATTCGGGTCTGGTGGAGTGGGTTTGGTGTCTGGCGGAGTGGGTTTGGGTCTGGCGGAGTGGGTTTGAGTCTGGCGGAGTGGGTTCGGGTCTGGCTGAGTGGGTTTTGTTCTGGCGGACTGGGTTTGGGTCTGTCGGAGTGGGTTTGGTGTCTGGCGGAGTGGATTTGGGTCTGGTGGAGTGTGTTCGGGTCTGGCGGAGTGGGTTCGGGTCTGGCGGAGTGGGTTGGGGTCTGGCGGAATGGGTTTGGGTCTGGCCGAGTGGGTTTGGGTCTGGCGGAGTGAGTTTGGGTCTGGCGGAGTGTGTTTGGGTCTGGCGGAGTGGGTTTGGGCCTAGCGGAGTGGGTTTGGTCTGGCGGAGTGGGTTTGGGTCTGGCGGAGTGGGTTTGGGGTCTGGCGGAGTGGGTTTGGGGTCTGGCGGTGTGGGTTTGGGTCTGGCGGAGTGGGTTTGGCTCTGGCGGAGTTGGTTTGGGTCTGGCGGAGTGGGTTTGGCTCTGGCGGAGTGGGTTTGTGTCTGGCGGAGTAAGTTTGGGTCTGGCGGAGTGGGTTTGGGTCTGGCGGAGTGGGTTTGGCTCTGGCGGAGTAAGTTTGGGTCTGGCGGAGTGGGTTTGGGTCTGGCGGAGTGGGTTTGGGTCTGGCGGAGTGGGTTTGGGTCTGGCGGAGTGGGTTTGGGTCTGGCGGAGTGGGTTTGGGTCTGGCGGAGTGGGTTTGGCTCTGGCGAGTGGGTTTGGGTCTGGCGGAGTGGGTTGGGGTTTGGCGGAATGGGTTCGGGTCTGGCGGAGTGGGTTTGGGTCTGGCGGAGTGGGTTTGGGTCGGGCGGAGTTGGTTTGGGTCTGGCGTAGTGGGTATGGGTCTAGCGGAGTTGGTTTGGGTCTGGCGTAGTGGGTTTGGGTCAGGCGGAGTGGGTTTGGGTCTGGCGGAGTGGGTTCAGGTCTGGCGGAGTGGGTTGGGGTCTGGCGGAGTGGGTTCAGGTCTGGCGGAGTGGGTTGGGGTCTGGCGGAGTGGGTTTGGGTCTGGCGGAGTGGGTTGGGGTCTGGCGGAGTGGGTTTGGGTCTGGCGGTGTGGGTTCGGGTCTGGCGGAGTGCTTTCGGGTCTGGCGGAGTGGGTTTGGGGTCTGGCGGAGTGGCTTTGTGTCTGGCGGAGTGGGTTTGGGTCTGGCGGAGTATGTTTGGGTCTGGCGGAGTGGGTTTCGGTCTGGCGGAGTTGGTTTGTGTCTGGCGGAGTGGGTTTGGGTCTGGCGGAGTGGGTTTGGGATTGGCGGAGTTGGTTTGGGTCTGGCGTAGTGGGTTTGGGTCTGGCGGAGTGGGTTTGGCTCTGGCGGAGTGGGTTTGGGTCTGGCGGAGTGGGTTTGGGGCCTGGCGGAGTGGGTTTGGGTCTGGCGTAGTGGGTTTGGGTCGGGCGGAGTGGGTTTGGGTCTGGCGGAGTGGGTTTGGGTCTGGCGGAGTGGGTTTGGGGTCTGGCGGAGTGGGTTAGGGTCTGGCGGAGTGGGTTTGGGTCTGGCGGAGTGGGTTTGTGGTCTGGCGGAGTGGGTTTGGGTCTGGCGGAGTGGGTTAGGGTCTGGCGGAGTGGTTTTAGTTTGGCGGAGTGGGTTTGGGTCTGGCGGAGTGGGTTTGGGTCTGGCGGAGTGGATTCGGGTCTGGTGGAGTGGGTTTGGTGTCTGGCGGAGTGGGTTTGGGTCTGGCGGAGTGGGTTTGAGTCTGGCGGAGTGGGTTCGGGTCTGGCTGAGTGGGTTTTGTTCTGGCGGACTGGGTTTGGGTCTGTCGGAGTGGGTTTGGTGTCTGGCGGAGTGGATTTGGGTCTGGTGGAGTGTGTTCGGGTCTGGCGGAGTGGGTTCGGGTCTGGCGGAGTGGGTTGGGGTCTGGCGGAATGGGTTTGGGTCTGGCCGAGTGGGTTTGGGTCTGGCGGAGTGAGTTTGGGTCTGGCGGAGTGTGTTTGGGTCTGGCGGAGTGGGTTTGGGCCTAGCGGAGTGGGTTTGGTCTGGCGGAGTGGGTTTGGGTCTGGCGGAGTGGGTTTGGGGTCTGGCGGAGTGGGTTTGGGGTCTGGCGGTGTGGGTTTGGGTCTGGCGGAGTGGGTTTGGCTCTGGCGGAGTTGGTTTGGGTCTGGCGGAGTGGGTTTGGCTCTGGCGGAGTGGGTTTGTGTCTGGCGGAGTAAGTTTGGGTCTGGCGGAGTGGGTTTGGGTCTGGCGGAGTGGGTTTGGCTCTGGCGGAGTAAGTTTGGGTCTGGCGGAGTGGGTTTGGGTCTGGCGGAGTGGGTTTGGGTCTGGCGGAGTGGGTTTGGGTCTGGCGGAGTGGGTTTGGGTCTGGCGGAGTGGGTTTGGGTCTGGCGGAGTGGGTTTGGCTCTGGCGAGTGGGTTTGGGTCTGGCGGAGTGGGTTGGGGTTTGGCGGAATGGGTTCGGGTCTGGCGGAGTGGGTTTGGGTCTGGCGGAGTGGGTTTGGGTCGGGCGGAGTTGGTTTGGGTCTGGCGTAGTGGGTATGGGTCTGGCGGAGTGGGTTTGGGTCTGGCGGAGTGGGTTTGGGTCTGGCGGAGTGGGTTTGGGGTCTGGCGGAGTGGGTTAGGGTCTGGCGGAGTGGGTTTGGGTCTGGCGGAGTGGGTTTGGGTCTGGCGGAGTGGGTTTGTGGTCTGGCGGAGTGGGTTTGGGTCTGGCGGAGTGGGTTAGGGTCTGGCGGAGTGGGTTTTAGTTTGGCGGAGTGGGTTTGGGTCTGGCGGAGTGGGTTTGGGTCTGGCGGAGTGGATTCGGGTCTGGTGGAGTGGGTTTGGTGTCTGGCGGAGTGGGTTTGGGTCTGGCGGAGTGGGTTTGGGTCTGGCGGAGTGGGTTCGGGTCTGGCTGAGTGGGTTTTGTTCTGGCGGACTGGGTTTGGGTCTGGCGGAGTGGGTTTGGGGTCTGGCGGAGTGGATTCGGGTCTGGTGGAGTGTGTTCGGGTCTGGCGGAGTGGGTTCGGGTCTGGCGGAGTGGGTTGGGGTCTGGCGGAATGGGTTTGGGTCTGGCCGAGTGGGTTTGGGTCTGGCGGAGTGAGTTTGGGTCTGGCGGAGTGTGTTTGGGTCTGGCGGAGTGGGTTTGGGCCTAGCGGAGTGGGTTTGGTCTGGCGGAGTGGGTTTGGGTCTGGCGGAGTGGGTTTGTGGTCTGGCGGAGTGGGTTTGGGGTCTGGCGGTGTGGGTTTGGGTCTAGCGGAGTGGGTTTGGCTCTGGCGGAGTTGGTTTGGGTCTGGCGGAGTGGGTTTGGCTCTGGCGGAGTGGGTTTGTGTCTGGCGGAGTAAGTTTGGGTCTGGCGGAGTGGGTTTGGGTCTGGCGGAGTGGGTTTGGCTCTGGCGGAGTAAGTTTGGGTCTGGCGGAGTGGGTTTGGGTCTGGCGGAGTGGGTTTGGGTCTGGCGGAGTGGGTTTGGGTCTGGCGGAGTGGGTTTGGGTCTGGCGGAGTGGGTTTGGGTCTGGCGGAGTGGGTTTGGCTCTGGCGAGTGGGTTTGGGTCTGGCGGAGTGGGTTGGGGTTTGGCGGAATGGGTTCGGGTCTGGCGGAGTGGGTTTGGGTCTGGCGGAGTGGGTTTGGGTCGGGCGGAGTTGGTTTGGGTCTGGCGTAGTGGGTTTGGGTCTGGCGGAGTGGGTTTGGGTCTGGCGGAGTGGGTTTGGGTCTGGCGGAGTGGGTTTGGGGTCTGGCGGAGTGGGTTAGGGTCTGGCGGAGTGGGTTTGGGTCTGGCGGAGTGGGTTAGGGTCTGGCGGAGTGGGTTTGTGGTCTGGCGGAGTGGGTTTGGGTCTGGCGGAGTGGGTTAGGGTCTGGCGGAGTGGGTTTTAGTTTGGCGGAGTGGGTTTGGGTCTGGCGGAGTGGGTTTGGGTCTGGCGGAGTGGATTCGGGTCTGGTGGAGTGGGTTTGGTGTCTGGCGGAGTGGGTTTGGGTCTGGCGGAGTGGGTTTGGGTCTGGCGGAGTGGGTTCGGGTCTGGCTGAGTGGGTTTTGTTCTGGCGGACTGGGTTTGGGTCTGGCGGAGTGGGTTTGGGGTCTGGCGGAGTGGATTCGGGTCTGGTGGAGTGTGTTCAGGTCTGGCGGAGTGGGTTCGGGTCTGGCGGAGTGGGTTGGGTTCTGGCGGAATGGGTTTGGGTCTGGCCGAGTGGGTTTGGGTCTGGCGGAGTGAGTTTGGGTCTGGCGGAGTGTGTTTGGGTCTGGCGGAGTGGGTTTGGGCCTAGCGGAGTGGGTTTGGTCTGGCGGAGTGGGTTTGGGTCTGGCGGAGTGGGTTTGGGGTCTGGCGGAGTGGGTTTGGGGTCTGGCGGTGTGGGTTTGGGTCTGGCGGAGTGGGTTTGGCTCTGGCGGAGTTGGTTTGGGTCTGGCGGAGTGGGTTTGGCTCTGGCGGAGTGGGTTTGTGTCTGGCGGAGTAAGTTTGGGTCAGGCGGAGTGGGTTTGGGTCTGGCGGAGTGGGTTTGGCTCTGGCGGAGTAAGTTTGGGTCTGGCGGAGTGGGTTTGGGTCTGGCGGAGTGGGTTTGGGTCTGGCGGAGTGGGTTTGGGTCTGGCGGAGTGGGTTTGGGTCTGGCGGAGTGGGTTTGGGGCTGGCGGAGTGGGTTTGGCTCTGGCGAGTGGGTTTGGGTCTGGCGGAGTGGGTTGGGGTTTGGCGGAATGGGTTCGGGTCTGGCGGAGTGGGTTTGGGTCTGGCGGAGTAGGTTTGGGTCTGGCGGAGTGGGTTTGGGTCTGGCGGAGTGGGTTTGGGTCTGGCGGACTTGGTTCGGGTCTGGCGGAGTGGGTTTGGGTCTGGCGGAGTGGGTTTGGGTCTGGCGGAGTGGGTTTGGCTCTGGCGGAGTAAGTTTGGGTCTGGCGGAGTGGGTTTGGGTCTGGCGGAGTGGGTTTGGGTCTGGCGGAGTGGGTTTGTGTCTGGCGGAGTGGGTTAGGGTCTGGCGGAGTGGGTTTGGGTCTGGCGGAGTGGGTTTGGGTCTGGCGGAGTGGGTTCGGGTCTGGCGGAGTGGGTTCGGATCTGCCGGAGTGGGTTCAGGTCTGGCGGAGTGGGTTCTGGTCTGGCGGACTGGGTTTGGGTCTGGCGGAGTGGGTTCGGGTCTGGCGGAGTGGGTTTGTGTCTGGCGGAGTGGGTTTGGGTCTGGCGGAGTGGGTTTGGGTCTGGCGGAGTGGGTTTGGGTCTGGCGGAGTGGGTTGGGGTCTGGCGGCGTGGGTTCGGGTCTGGCGGAGTGGGTTTGGGTCTGGCGGAGTGGGTTTGGGGCTGGCGGAGTGGGTTGGGGCCTGGCGGAGTGGGTTCGGGTCTGGCGGAGTGGGTTTGGGTCTGGCGGAGTGGGTTTGTGTCTGGCGGAGTGGGTTCAGGTCTGTCGGTGTGGGTTCGGGTCTGGCGGAGTGGGTTGGGGTCTGGCGGAGTGGGTTTGGGTCTGGCGGAGTGGGTTTGGGTCTGGGGGAGTGGGTTTTGGTCTGGCGGAGTGGGTTCAGGTCTGGGGAGTGGGTTGGGGTCTGGCGGAGTGGGTTTGGGTCTGGCGGAGTGGGTTGGGGTCTGGCGGAGTGGGTTTGGGTCTGGCGGAGTGGGTTCGGGTCTGGCGGAGTGGTTTCGGGTCTGGCGGAGTGGGTTTGGGGTCTGGCGGAGTGGCTTTGTGTCTGGCGGAGTGGGTTTGGGTCTGGCGGAGTATGTTTGGCTCTGGCGGAGTTGGTTTCGGTCTGGTGGAGTGGGTTTGGGTCTGGCGGAGTGGGTTTGGGTCTGGCGGAGTGGGTTTGGGTCTGGCGGAGTGCGTTTGGGGTCTGGCGGAGTGCGTTTGGGCCTGGCGGAGTGGGTTTGCGGTCTGGCGGAGTGTGTTTGGTCTGGCGGAGTGGGTTTGGGGTCTGGCGGAGTGGGTTTGGGTCTGGCGGAGTGGGTTTGGGCCTGGCGGAGTGGGTTGGTCTGGCGGAGTGGGTTTGGGTCTGGCAGAGTGGGTTTGGGGTCTGGCGGAGTGGGTTTGGGGTCTGGCGGAGTGGGTTTGCTCTGGCGGGGTGGGTTTGGGTCTGGCGGAGTGGGTTTGGCTCTGGCGGAGTGGGTTTGTGTCTGACGGAGTAAGTTTGGGTCTGGCGGAGTGGCTTTGGGTCTGGCGGAGTGGGTTTGGCTCTGGCGGAGTAAGTTTCGGTCTGGCGGAGTGGGTTCGGGTCTGGCGGAGTGGGTTTGAGTCTGGCGGAGCAAGTTTGGGGTCTGGCGGGGTGGGTTTGGGTCTGGCGGAGTTGGTTTGGGTCTGGCGGAGTGGGTTTTGGTCTGGCGGAGTGGGTTTGGGTCTGGCGGAGTGGGTTTGGGTTTGGCGGAGTGGGTTCGGGTCTGGCGGAGTGGGTTTGGGTCTGGCGGAGTAGGTTTGGGTCTGGCGGAGTGGGTTTGGGTCTGGCGGAGTGGGTTTGGGTCTGGCGGACTTGGTTCGGGTCTGGCGTGGTGGGTTTGGGTCTGGCGGAGTGGGTTTGGGTCTGGCGGAGCGGGTTCGGGTCTGGCGGAGTGGGTTCGGATCTGCCGGAGTGGGTTCGGGTCTGGCGGAGTGGGTTCGGGTCTGGCGGAGTGGGTTGTGGTCTGGCGGAGTGGGTTGGGGTCTGGCGGAGTGGGTTCGGGTCTGGCGGAGTAGGTTCGGGTCTGGCGGAGTGGGTTTAGGTGTGCGGAGTGGGTTTGGGTCTGACGGAGTGGGTTTGGGTCTGGCGGAGTGGGTTTGGGTCTGGCGGAGTGGGTTTGGGTCTGGCGGAGTTGGTTTGGGTCTGGCGTAGTGGGTTTGGGTCTGGCGGAGTGGGTTTGGGTCTGGCGGAGTGGGTTTGGGTCTGGCGGAGTGGGTTTGGGGTCTGGCGGAGTGGGTTAGGGTCTGGCGGAGTGGGTTTGGGTCTGGCGGAGTGGGTTTGGGTCTGGCGGAGTGGGTTTGGGTCGGGCGGAGTTGGTTTGGGTCTGGCGTAGTGGGTTTGGGGCTGGCGGAGTGGGTTTGGGTCTGGCGGAGTGGGTTTGGGTCTGGCGGAGTGGGTTTGGGGTCTGGCGGAGTGGGTTAGGGTCTGGCGGAGTGGGTTTGGGTCTGGCGGAGTGGGTTAGGGTCTGGCGGAGTGGGTTTGTGGTCTGGCGGAGTGGGTTTGGGTCCGGCGGAGTAGGTTCGGGTCTGGCGGAGTGGGTTTTAGTTTGGCGGAGTGGGTTTGGGTCAGGCGGAGTGGGTTTGGGTCTGGCGGAGTGGATTCGGGTCTGGTGGAGTGGGTTTGGTGTCTGGCGGAGTGGGTTTGGGTCTGGCGGAGTGGGTTTGGGTCTGGCGGAGTGGGTTTGGGTCTGGCGGACTTGGTTCGGGTCTGGCGTGGTGGGTTTGGGTCTGGCGGAGTGGGTTTGGGTCTGGCGGAGCGGGTTCGGGTCTGGCGGAGTGGGTTCGGATCTGCCGGAGTGGGTTCGGGTCTGGCGGAGTGGGTTCGGGTCTGGCGGAGTGGGTTGTGGTCTGGCGGAGTGGGTTGGGGTCTGGCGGAGTGGGTTCGGGTCTGGCGGAGTAGGTTCGGGTCTGGCGGAGTGGGTTTAGGTGTGCGGAGTGGGTTTGGGTCTGACGGAGTGGGTTTGGGTCTGGCGGAGTGGGTTTGGGTCTGGCGGAGTGGGTTTGGGTCTGGCGGAGTTGGTTTGGGTCTGGCGTAGTGGGTTTGGGTCTGGCGGAGTGGGTTTGGGTCTGGCGGAGTGGGTTTGGGTCTGGCGGAGTGGGTTTGGGGTCTGGCGGAGTGGGTTAGGGTCTGGCGGAGTGGGTTTGGGTCTGGCGGAGTGGGTTTGGGTCTGGCGGAGTGGGTTTGGGTCGGGCGGAGTTGGTTTGGGTCTGGCGTAGTGGGTTTGGGGCTGGCGGAGTGGGTTTGGGTCTGGCGGAGTGGGTTTGGGTCTGGCGGAGTGGGTTTGGGGTCTGGCGGAGTGGGTTAGGGTCTGGCGGAGTGGGTTTGGGTCTGGCGGAGTGGGTTAGGGTCTGGCGGAGTGGGTTTGTGGTCTGGCGGAGTGGGTTTGGGTCCGGCGGAGTAGGTTCGGGTCTGGCGGAGTGGGTTTTAGTTTGGCGGAGTGGGTTTGGGTCAGGCGGAGTGGGTTTGGGTCTGGCGGAGTGGATTCGGGTCTGGTGGAGTGGGTTTGGTGTCTGGCGGAGTGGGTTTGGGTCTGGCGGAGTGGGTTTGGGTCTGGCGAAGTGGGTTCGGGTCTGGCTGAGCGGGTTTTGTTCTGGCGGACTGGGTTTGGGTCTGGCGGAGTGGGTTTGGGGTCTGGCGGAGTGGATTCGGGTCTGGCGGAATGTGTTCGGGTCTGGCGGAGTGGGTTCGGGTCTGGCGGAGTGGGTTGGGGTCTGGTGGAGTGGGTTTGGGTCTGGCGGAGTGGGTTTGGGTCTGGCGGAGTGGGTTTGGGTCTGGCGGAGTGGGATTGGGTCTGGCGGAGTGGGTTTGGGTCTGGCGGAGTGGGTTTGGGTCTGGCGGAGTGGGTTCTGGTCTGGCGGACTGGGTTTGGGTCTGGAGGAGTGGGTTCGGGTCTGGCGGAGTGGGTTTGCGTCTGGCGGAGTGGGTTTGGGTCTGGCCGAGTGGGTTTGGGTCTGGCGGAGTGGGTTTGGGTCTGGCGGAGTGGGTTGGGGTCTGGCGGCGTGGGTTCGGGTCTGGCGGAGTGGGTTTGGGTCTGGCGGAGTGGGTTTGGGGCTGGCGGAGTGGGTTGGGGTCTGGCGGAGTGGGTTCGGGTCTGGCGGAGTGGGTTTGGGTCTGGCGGAGTGGGTTTGTGTCTGGCGGAGTGGGTTCAGGTCTGTCGGTGTGGGTTCGGGTCTGGCGGAGTGGGTTGGGGTCTGGCGGAGTGGGTTTGGGTCTGGCGGAGTGGGTTTGGGTCTGGGGGAGTGGGTTTTGGTCTGGCGGAGTGGGTTCAGGTCTGGCGGAGTGGGTTGGGGTCTGGCGGAGTGGGTTTGGGTCTGGCGGAGTGGGTTGGGGTCTGGCGGAGTGGGTTTGGGTCTGGCGGAGTGGGTTCGGGTCTGGCGGAGTGGTTTCGGGTCTGGCGGAGTGGGTTTGGGGTCTGGCGGAGTGGCTTTGTGTCTGGCGGTGTGGGTTTGGGTCTGGCGGAGTATGTTTGGGTCTGGCGGAGTTGGTTTCGGTCTGGTGGAGTGGGTTTGGGTCTGGCGGAGTGGGTTTGGGCCTGGCGGAGTGGGTTGGTCTGGCGGAGTGGGTTTGGGTCTGGCAGAGTGGGTTTGGGGTCTGGCGGAGTGGGTTTGGGGTCTGGCGGAGTGGGTTTGCTCTGGCGGGGTGGGTTTGGGTCTGGCGGAGTGGGATTGGCTCTGGCGGAGTGGGTTTGTGTCTGACGGAGTAAGTTTGGGTCTGGCGGAGTGGCTTTGGGTCTGGCGGAGTGGGTTTGGCTCTGGCGGAGTAAGTTTCGGTCTGGCGGAGTGGGTTCGGGTCTGGCGGAGTGGGTTTGGGTCTGGCGGAGCAGGTTTGGGGTCTGGCGGGGTGGGTTTGGGTCTGGCGGAGTAGGTTTTGGTCTGGCGGAGTGGGTTTGGGTCTGGCGGAGTGGGTTTGGGTCTGGCGGAGTGGGTTTGGGTTTGGCGGAGTGGGTTCGGGTCTGGCGGAGTGGGTTTGGGTCTGGCGGAGTAGGTTTGGGTCTGGCGGAGTGGGTTTGGGTCTGGCGGAGTGGGTTTGGGTCTGGCGGACTTGGTTCGGGTCTGGCGGAGTGGGTTTGGGTCTGGCGGAGCGGGTTTGGGTCTGGCGGAGCGGGTTCGGGTCTGGCGGAGTGGGTTCGGATCTGCCGGAGTGGGTTCGGGTCTGGCGGAGTGGGTTTGGGTCTGGCGGAGTGGGTTGTGGTCTGGCGGAGTGGGTTGGGGTCTGGCGGAGTGGGTTCGGGTCTGGCGGAGTAGGTTCGGGTCTGGCGGAGTGGGTTTGGGTGTGCGGAGTGGGTTTGGGTCTGGCGGAGTGGGTTTGGGTCTGGCGGAGTGGGTTTGGGTCTGGCGGAGTGGGTTTGGGTCTGGCGGAGTTGGTTTGGGTCTGGCGTAGTGGGTTTGGGTCTGGCGGAGTGGGTTTGGGTCAGGCGGAGTGGGTTTGGGTCTGGCGGAGTGGGTTTGGGGTCTGGCGGAGTGGGTTAGGGTCTGGCGGAGTGGGTTTGGGTCTGGCGGAGTGGGTTTAGGTCTGGCGGAGTGGGTTTGGGTCGGGCGGAGTTGGTTTGGGTCTGGCGTAGTGGGTTTGGGGCTGGCGGAGTGGGTTTGGGTCTGGCGGAGTGGGATTGGGTCTGGCGGAGTGGGTTTGGGTCTGGCGGAGTGGGTTTGGGTCTGGCGGAGTGGGTTCTGGTCTGGCGGACTGGGTTTGGGTCTGGAGGAGTGGGTTCGGGTCTGGCGGAGTGGGTTTGCGTCTGGCGGAGTGGGTTTGGGTCTGGCCGAGTGGGTTTGGGTCTGGCGGAGTGGGTTTGGGTCTGGCGGAGTGGGTTGGGGTCTGGCGGCGTGGGTTCGGGTCTGGCGGAGTGGGTTTGGGTCTGGCGGAGTGGGTTTGGGGCTGGCGGAGTGGGTTGGGGTCTGGCGGAGTGGGTTCGGGTCTGGCGGAGTGGGTTTGGGTCTGGCGGAGTGGGTTTGTGTCTGGCGGAGTGGGTTCAGGTCTGACGGTGTGGGTTCGGGTCTGGCGGAGTGGGTTGGGGTCTGGCGGAGTGGGTTTGGGTCTGGCGGAGTGTGTTAGGGTCTGGGGGAGTGGGTTTTGGTCTGGCGGAGTGGGTTCAGGTCTGGCGGAGTGGGTTGGGGTCTGGCGGAGTGGGTTTGGGTCTGGCGGAGTGGGTTGGGGTCTGGCGGAGTGGGTTTGGGTCTGGCGGAGTGGGTTCGGGTCTGGCGGAGTGGTTTCGGGTCTGGCGGAGTGGGTTTGGGGTCTGGCGGAGTGGCTTTGTGTCTGGCGGAGTGGGTTTGGGTCTGGCGGAGTATGTTTGGGTCTGGCGGAGTTGGTTTCGGTCTGGTGGAGTGGGTTTGGGTCTGGCGGAGTGGGTTTGGGCCTGGCGGAGTGGGTTGGTCTGGCGGAGTGGGTTTGGGTCTGGCAGAGTGGGTTTGGGGTCTGGCGGAGTGGGTTTGGGGTCTGGCGGAGTGGGTTTGCTCTGGCGGGGTGGGTTTGGGTCTGGCGGAGTGGGTTTGGCTCTGGCGGAGTGGGTTTGTGTCTGACGGAGTAAGTTTGGGTCTGGCGGAGTGGCTTTGGGTCTGGCGGAGTGGGTTTGGCTCTGGCGGAGTAAGTTTCGGTCTGGCGGAGTGGGTTCGGGTCTGGCGGAGTGGGTTTGGGTCTGGCGGAGCAGGTTTGGGGTCTGGCGGGGTGGGTTTGGGTCTGGCGGAGTAGGTTTTGGTCTGGCGGAGTGGGTTTGGGTCTGGCGGAGTGGGTTTGGGTCTGGCGGAGTGGGTTTGGGTTTGGCGGAGTGGGTTCGGGTCTGGCGGAGTGGGTTTGGGTCTGGCGGAGTAGGTTTGGGTCTGGCGGAGTGGGTTTGGGTCTGGCGGAGTGGGTTTGGGTCTGGCGGACTTGGTTCGGGTCTGGCGGAGTGGGTTTGGGTCTGGCGGAGCGGGTTTGGGTCTGGCGGAGCGGGTTCGGGTCTGGCGGAGTGGGTTCGGATCTGCCGGAGTGGGTTCGGGTCTGGCGGAGTGGGTTTGGGTCTGGCGGAGTGGGTTGTGGTCTGGCGGAGTGGGTTGGGGTCTGGCGGAGTGGGTTCGGGTCTGGCGGAGTAGGTTCGGGTCTGGCGGAGTGGGTTTGGGTGTGCGGAGTGGGTTTGGGTCTGGCGGAGTGGGTTTGGGTCTGGCGGAGTGGGTTTGGGTCTGGCGGAGTGGGTTTGGGTCTGGCGGAGTTGGTTTGGGTCTGGCGTAGTGGGTTTGGGTCTGGCGGAGTGGGTTTGGGTCAGGCGGAGTGGGTTTGGGTCTGGCGGAGTGGGTTTGGGGTCTGGCGGAGTGGGTTAGGGTCTGGCGGAGTGGGTTTGGGTCTGGCGGAGTGGGTTTAGGTCTGGCGGAGTGGGTTTGGGTCGGGCGGAGTTGGTTTGGGTCTGGCGTAGTGGGTTTGGGGCTGGCGGAGTGGGTTTGGGTCTTGCGGAGTGGGTTTGGGTCTGGCGGAGTGGGTTAGGGTCTGGCGGAGTGGGTTTCGGTCTGGCGGAGTGGGTTAGGGTCTGGCGGAGTGGGTTTGTGGTCTGGCGGAGTGGGTTTGGGTCCGGCGGAGTAGGTTCGGGTCTGGCGGAGTGGGTTTTAGTTTGGCGGAGTGGGTTTGGGTCAGGCGGAGTGGGTTTGGGTCTGGCGGAGTGGATTCGGGTCTGGTGGAGAGGGTTTGGTGTCTGGCGGAGTGGGTTTGGGTCTGGCGGAGTGGGTTTGGGTCTGGCGAAGTGGGTTCGGGTCTGGCTGAGCGGGTTTTGTTCTGGCGGACTGGGTTTGGGTCTGGCGGAGTGGGTTTGGGGTCTGGCGGAGTGGATTCGGGTCTGGCGGAATGTGTTCGGGTCTGGCGGAGTGGGTTCGGGTCTGGCGGAGTGGGTTGGGGTCTGGTGGAGTGGGTTTGGGTCTGGCGGAGTGGGTTTGGGTCTGGCGGAGTGGGTTTGGGTCTGGCGGAGTGGGATTGGGTCTGGCGGAGTGGGTTTGGGTCTGGCGGAGTGGGTTTGGGTCTGGCGGAGTGGGTTCTGGTCTGGCGGACTGGGTTTGGGTCTGGAGGAGTGGGTTCGGGTCTGGCGGAGTGGGTTTGCGTCTGGCGGAGTGGGTTTGGGTCTGGCCGAGTGGGTTTGGGTCTGGCGGAGTGGGTTTGGGTCTGGCGGAGTGGGTTGGGGTCTGGCGGCGTGGGTTCGGGTCTGGCGGAGTGGGTTTGGGTCTGGCGGAGTGGGTTTGGGGCTGGCGGAGTGGGTTGGGGTCTGGCGGAGTGGGTTCGGGTCTGGCGGAGTGGGTTTGGGTCTGGCGGAGTGGGTTTGTGTCTGGCGGAGTGGGTTCAGGTCTGTCGGTGTGGGTTCGGGTCTGGCGGAGTGGGTTGGGGTCTGGCGGAGTGGGTTTGGGTCTGGCGGAGTGGGTTTGGGTCTGGGGGAGTGGGTTTTGGTCTGGCGGAGTGGGTTCAGGTCTGGCGGAGTGGGTTGGGGTCTGGCGGAGTGGGTTTGGGTCTGGCGGAGTGGGTTGGGGTCTGGCGGAGTGGGTTTGGGTCTGGCGGAGTGGGTTCGGGTCTGGCAGAGTGGTTTCGGGTCTGGCGGAGTGGGTTTGGGGTCTGGCGGAGTGGCTTTGTGTCTGGCGGAGTGGGTTTGGGTCTGGCGGAGTATGTTTGGGTCTGGCGGAGTTGGTTTCGGTCTGGTGGAGTGGGTTTGGGTCTGGCGGAGTGGGTTTGGGCCTGGCGGAGTGGGTTGGTCTGGCGGAGTGGGTTTGGGTCTGGCAGAGTGGGTTTGGGGTCTGGCGGAGTGGGTTTGGGGTCTGGCGGAGTGGGTTTGCTCTGGCGGGGTGGGTTTGGGTCTGGCGGAGTGGGTTTGGCTCTGGCGGAGTGGGTTTGTGTCTGACGGAGTAAGTTTGGGTCTGGCGGAGTGGCTTTGGGTCTGGCGGAGTGGGTTTGGCTCTGGCGGAGTAAGTTTCGGTCTGGCGGAGTGGGTTCGGGTCTGGCGGAGTGGGTTTGGGTCTGGCGGAGCAGGTTTGGGGTCTGGCGGGGTGGGTTTGGGTCTGGCGGAGTAGGTTTTGGTCTGGCGGAGTGGGTTTGGGTCTGGCGGAGTGGGTTTGGGTCTGGCGGAGTGGGTTAGGGTTTGGCGGAGTGGGTTCGGGTCTGGCGGAGTGGGTTTGGGTCTGGCGGAGTAGGTTTGGGTCTGGCGGAGTGGGTTTGGGTCTGGCGGAGTGGGTTTGGGTCTGGCGGACTTGGTTCGGGTCTGGCGGAGTGGGTTTGGGTCTGGCGGAGCGGGTTTGGGTCTGGCGGAGCGGGTTCGGGTCTGGCGGAGTGGGTTCGGATCTGCCGGAGTGGGTTCGGGTCTGGCGGAGTGGGTTTGGGTCTGGCGGAGTGGGTTGTGGTCTGGCGGAGTGGGTTGGGGTCTGGCGGAGTGGGTTCGGGTCTGGCGGAGTAGGTTCGGGTCTGGCGGAGTGGGTTTGGGTGTGCGGAGTGGGTTTGGGTCTGGCGGAGTGGGTTTGGGTCTGGCGGAGTGGGTTTGGGTCTGGCGGAGTGGGTTTGGGTCTGGCGGAGTTGGTTTGGGTCTGGCGTAGTGGGTTTGGGTCTGGCGGAGTGGGTTTGGGTCAGGCGGAGTGGGTTTGGGTCTGGCGGAGTGGGTTTGGGGTCTGGCGGAGTGGGTTAGGGTCTGGCGGAGTGGGTTTGGGTCTGGCGGAGTGGGTTTAGGTCTGGCGGAGTGGGTTTGGGTCGGGCGGAGTTGGTTTGGGTCTGGCGTAGTGGGTTTGGGGCTGGCGGAGTGGGTTTGGGTCTTGCGGAGTGGGTTTGGGACTGGCGGAGTGGGTTTGGGGTCTGGCGGAGTGGGTTAGCGTCTGGCGGAGTGGGTTTGGGTCTGGCGGAGTGGGTTAGGGTCTGGCGGATTGGGTTTGTGGTCTGGCGGAGTGGGTTTGGGTCCGGCGGAGTAGGTTCGGGTCTGGCGGAGTGGGTTTTAGTTTGGCGGAGTGGGTTTGGGTCAGGCGGAGTGGGTTTGGGTCTGGCGGAGTGGATTCGGGTCTGGCGGAGTGTGTTCGGGTCTGGCGGAGTGGGTTCGGGTCTGGCGGAGTGGGTTGGGGTCTGGCGGAGTGGGTTTGGGTCTGGCGGAGTGGGTTTGGGTCTGGCGGAGTGGGTTTGGGTCTGGCGGAGTGGGTTTGGCTCTGGCGGAGTGGGTTTGGGTCTGGCGGAGTGGGTTTGGGTCTGGCGGAGTGGGTTTGGCTCTGGCGGAGTGGGTTTGGGTCTGGCGGAGTGGGTTTGGGTGTGGCGGAGTGGGTTCGGGTCTGGCGGAGTGGGTTTCGGTCTGGCGGGGTAGGTTTGGGTCTGGCGGAGTGGGTTTGGGTCTGGCGGAGTTGGTTTGGGTCTGGCGGACTTGGTTCGGGTCTGGCGGAGTGGGTTTGGGTCTGGCGGAGTGGGTTTGGGTCTGGCGGAGTGGGATCGGGTCTGGCGGAGTGGGTTCGGATCTGCCGGAGTGGGTTCTGGTCTGGCGGAGTGGGTTCGGGTCTGGCGGAGTGGGTTCGAGTCTGGCGGAGTGGGTTCGGATCTGCCGGAGTGGGTTCGGGTCTGGCGGAGTGGGTTCTGGTCTGGCGGACTGGGTTTGGGTCTGGCGGAGTGGGTTCGGGTCTGGCGGAGTGGGTTTGTGTCTGGCGGAGTGGGTTTGGGTCTGGCCGAGTGGGTTTGGGTCTGGCGGAGTGGGTTTGGGTCTGGCGGAGTGGGTTGGGGTCTGGCGGCGTGGGTTCGGGTCTGGCGGAGTGGGTTTGGGTCTGGCGGAGTGGGTTTGGGGCTGGCGGAGTGGGTTGGGGTCTGGCGGAGTGGGTTCGGGTCTGGCGGAGTGGGTTTGGGTCTGGCGGAGTGGGTTTGTGTCTGGCGGAGTGGGTTCATGTCTGTCGGTGTGGGTTCGGGTCTGGCGGAGTGGGTTGGGGTCTGGCGGAGTGGGTTTGGGTCTGGCGGAGTGGGTTTGGGTCTGGGGGAGTGGGTTTTGGTCTGGCGGAGTGGGTTCTGGTCTGGCGGAGTGGGTTGGGGTCTGGCGGAGTGGGTTTGGGTCTGGCGGAGTGGGTTGGGGTCTGGCGGAGTGGGTTTGGGTCTGGCGGAGTGGGTTCGGGTCTGGCGGAGTGGTTTCGGGTCTGGCGGAGTGGGTTTGGGGTCTGGCGGAGTGGCTTTGTGTCTGGCGGAGTGGGTTTGGGTCTGGCGGAGTATGTTTGGGTCTGGCGGAGTTGGTTTCGGTCTGGTGGAGTGGGTTTGGGTCTGGCGGAGTGGGTTTGGGTCTGGCGAGGGTGGGTTTGGGTCTGGCGGAGTGGGTTTGGGGTCTGGCGGAGTGCGTTTGGGCCTGGCGGAGTGGGTTTGCGGTCTGGCGGAGTGTGTTTGGTCTGGCGGAGTGGGTTTGGGGTCTGGCGGAGTGGGTTTGGGTCTGGCGGAGTGGGTTTGGGCCTGGCGGAGTGGGTTGGTCTGGCGGAGTGGGTTTGGGTCTGGCAGAGTGGGTTTGGGGTCTGGCGGAGTGGGTTTGGGGTCTGGCGGAGTGGGTTTGCTCTGGCGGGGTGGGTTTGGGTCTGGCGGAGTGGGTTTGGCTCTGGCGGAGTGGGTTTGTGTCTGACGGAGTAAGTTTGGGTCTGGCGGAGTGGCTTTGGGTCTGGCGGAGTGGGTTTGGCTCTGGCGGAGTAAGTTTCGGTCTGGCGGAGTGGGTTCGGGTCTGGCGGAGTGGGTTTGGGTCTGGCGGAGCAGGTTTGGGGTCTGGCGGGGTGGGTTTGGGTCTGGCGGAGTTGGTTTGGGTCTGGCGGAGTGGGTTTGGGGTCTGGCGGAGTGGGTTAGGGTCTGGCGGAGTGGGTTTGGGTCTGGAGGAGTGGGTTTAGGTCTGGCGGAGTGGGTTTGGGTCGGGCGGAGTTGGTTTGGGTCTGGCGGAGCGGGTTCGGGTCTGGCGGAGTGGGTTCGGATCTGCCGGTGTGGGTTCGGGTCTGGCGGAGTGGGTTTGGGTCTGGCGGAGTGGGTTGTGGTCTGGCGGAGTGGGTTGGGGTCTGGCGGAGTGGGTTCGGGTCTGGCGGAGTAGGTTCGGGTCTGGCGGAGTGGGTTTGGGTGTGCGGAGTGGGTTTGGGTCTGGCGGAGTGGGTTTGGGTCTGGCGGAGTGGGTTTGGGTCTGGCGGAGTTGGTTTGGGTCTGGCGTAGTGGGTTTGGGTCTGGCGGAGTGGGTTTGGGTCTGGCGGAGTGGGTTTGGGTCTGGCGGAGTGGGTTTGGGGTCTGGCGGAGTGGGTTAGGGTCTGGCGGAGTGGGTTTGGGTCTGGAGGAGTGGGTTTAGGTCTGGCGGAGTGGGTTTGGGTCGGGCGGAGTTGGTTTGGGTCTGGCGTAGTGGGTTTGGGGCTGGCGGAGTGGGTTTGGGTCTGGCGGAGTGGGTTTGGGTCTGGCGGAGTTGGTTTGGGTCTGGCGGACTTGGTTCGGGTCTGGCGGAGTGGGTTTGGGTCTGGCGGAGTGGGTTTGGGTCTGGCGGAGTGGGATCGGGTCTGGCGGAGTGGGTTCGGATCTGCCGGAGTGGGTTCGGGTCTGGCGGAGTGGGTTCGGGTCTGGCGGAGTGGGTTCGAGTCTGGCGGAGTGGGTTCGGATCTGCCGGAGTGGGTTCGGGTCTGGCGGAGTGGATTCGGGTCTGGTGGAGTGGGTTTGGTGTCTGGCGGAGTGGGTTTGGGTCTGGCGGAGTGGGATCGGGTCTGGCGGAGTGGGTTTGTGGTCTGGCGGAGTGGGTTTGGGTCCGGCGGAGTAGGTTCGGGTCTGGCGGAGTGGGTTTTAGTTTGGCGGAGTGGGTTTGGGTCAGGCGGAGTGGGTTTGGGTCTGGCGGAGTGGATTCGGGTCTGGTGGAGTGGGTTTGGTGTCTGGCGGAGTGGGTTTGGGTCTGGCGGAGTGGGTTTGGGTCTGGCGGATTGGGTTCGGGTCTGGCTGAGCGGGTTTTGTTCTGGCGGACTGGGTTTGGGTCTGGCGGAGTGGGTTTGGGTCTGGCGGAGTGGGTTTGGCTCTGGCGGAGTGGGTTTGGGTCTGGCGGAGTGGGTTTGGGTGTGGCGGAGTGGGTTCGGGTCTGGCGGAGTGGGTTTCGGTCTGGCGGGGTAGGTTTGGGTCTGGCGGAGTGGGTTTGGGTCTGGCGGAGTTGGTTTGGGTCTGGCGGACTTGGTTCGGGTCTGGCGGAGTGGGTTTGGGTCTGGCGGAGTGGGTTTGGGTCTGGCGGAGTGGGATCGGGTCTGGCGGAGTGGGTTCGGATCTGCCGGAGTGGGTTCGGGTCTGGCGGAGTGGGTTCGGGTCTGGCGGAGTGGGTTCGAGTCTGGCGGAGTGGGTTCGGATCTGCCGGAGTGGGTTCGGGTCTGGCGGAGTGGGTTCTGGTCTGGCGGACTGGGTTTGGGTCTGGCGGAGTGGGTTCGGGTCTGGCGGAGTGGGTTTGTGTCTGGCGGAGTGGGTTTGGGTCTGGCCGAGTGGGTTTGGGTCTGGCGGAGTGGGTTTGGGTCTGGCGGAGTGGGTTGGGGTCTGGCGGCGTGGGTTCGGGTCTGGCGGAGTGGGTTTGGGTCTGGCGGAGTGGGTTTGGGGCTGGCGGAGTGGGTTGGGGTCTGGCGGAGTGGGTTCGGGTCTGGCGGAGTGGGTTTGGGTCTGGCGGAGTGGGTTTGTGTCTGGCGGAGTGGGTTCAGGTCTGTCGGTGTGGGTTCGGGTCTGGCGGAGTGGGTTGGGGTCTGGCGGAGTGGGTTTGGGTCTGGCGGAGTGGGTTTGGGTCTGGGGGAGTGGGTTTTGGTCTGGCGGAGTGGGTTCCGGTCTGGCGGAGTGGGTTGGGGTCTGGCGGAGTGGGTTTGGGTCTGGCGGAGTGGGTTGGGGTCTGGCGGAGTGGGTTTGGGTCTGGCGGAGTGGGTTCGGGTCTGGCGGAGTGGTTTCGGGTCTGGCGGAGTGGGTTTGGGGTCTGGCGGAGTGGCTTTGTGTCTGGCGGAGTGGGTTTGGGTCTGGCGGAGTATGTTTGGGTCTGGCGGAGTTGGTTTCGGTCTGGTGGAGTGGGTTTGGGTCTGGCGGAGTGGGTTTGGGTCTGGCGAGGGTGGGTTTGGGTCTGGCGGAGTGGGTTTGGGGTCTGGCGGAGTGCGTTTGGGCCTGGCGGAGTGGGTTTGCGGTCTGGCGGAGTGTGTTTGGTCTGGCGGAGTGGGTTTGGGGTCTGGCGGAGTGGGTTTGGGTCTGGCGGAGTGGGTTTGGGCCTGGCGGAGTGGGTTGGTCTGGCGGAGTGGGTTTGGGTCTGGCAGAGTGGGTTTGGGGTCTGGCGGAGTGGGTTTGGGGTCTGGCGGAGTGGGTTTGCTCTGGCGGGGTGGGTTTGGGTCTGGCGGAGTGGGTTTGGCTCTGGCGGAGTGGGTTTGTGTCTGACGGAGTAAGTTTGGGTCTGGCGGAGTGGCTTTGGGTCTGGCGGAGTGGGTTTGGCTCTGGCGGAGTAAGTTTCGGTCTGGCGGAGTGGGTTCGGGTCTGGCGGAGTGGGTTTGGGTCTGGCGGAGCAGGTTTGGGGTCTGGCGGGGTGGGTTTGGGTCTGGCGGAGTTGGTTTGGGTCTGGCGGAGTGGGTTTGGGTCTGGCGGAGTGGGTTTGGGTCTGGCGGAGTGGGTTTGGGTTTGGCGGAGTGGGTTCGGGTCTGGCGGAGTGGGTTTGGGTCTGGCGGAGTAGGTTTGGGTCTGGCGGAGTGGGTTTGGGTCTGGCGGAGTGGGTTTGGGTCTGGCGGACTTGGTTCGGGTCTGGCGGAGTGGGTTCGGGTCTGGCGGAGTGGGTTTGTGTCTGGCGGAGTGGGTTCAGGTCTGTCGGTGTGGGTTCGGGTCTGGCGGAGTGGGTTGGGGTCTGGCGGAGTGGGTTTGGGTCTGGCGGAGTGGGTTTGGGTCTGGGGGAGTGGGTTTTGGTCTGGCGGAGTGGGTTCAGGTCTGGCGGAGTGGGTTGGGGTCTGGCGGAGTGGGTTTGGGTTTGGCGGAGTGGGTTAGGGTCTGGCGGAGTGGGTTTGGGTCTGGCGGAGTGGGTTCGGGTCTGGCGGAGTGGTTTCGGGTCTGGCGGAGTGGGTTTGGGGTCTGGCGGAGTGGCTTTGTGTCTGGCGGAGTGGGTTTGGGTCTGGCGGAGTATGTTTGGGTCTGGCGGAGTTGGTTTCGGTCTGGTGGAGTGGGTTTGGGTCTGGCGGAGTGGGTTTGGGCCTGGCGGAGTGGGTTGGTCTGGCGGAGTGGGTTTGGGTCTGGCAGAGTGGGTTTGGGGTCTGGCGGAGTGGGTTTGGGGTCTGGCGGAGTGGGTTTGCTCTGGCGGGGTGGGTTTGGGTCTGGCGGAGTGGGTTTGGCTCTGGCGGAGTGGGTTTGTGTCTGACGGAGTAAGTTTGGGTCTGGCGGAGTGGCTTTGGGTCTGGCGGAGTGGGTTTGGCTCTGGCGGAGTAAGTTTCGGTCTGGCGGAGTGGGTTCGGGTCTGGCGGAGTGGGTTTGGGTCTGGCGGAGCAGGTTTGGGGTCTGGCGGGGTGGGTTTGGGTCTGGCGGAGTAGGTTTTGGTCTGGCGGAGTGGGTTTGGGTCTGGCGGAGTGGGTTTGGGTCTGGCGGAGTGGGTTTGGGTTTGGCGGAGTGGGTTCGTGTCTGGCGGAGTGGGTTTGGGTCTGGCGGAGTAGGTTTGGGTCTGGCGGAGTGGGTTTGGGTCTGGCGGAGTGGGTTTGGGTCTGGCGGACTTGGTTCGGGTCTGGCGGAGTGGGTTTGGGTCTGGCAGAGTGGGTTTGGGTCTGGCGGAGCGGGTTCGGGTCTGGCGGAGTGGGTTCGGATCTGCCGGAGTGGGTTCGGGTCTGGCGGAGTGGGTTTGGGTCTGGCGGAGTGGGTTGTGGTCTGGCGGAGTGGGTTGGGGTCTGGCGGAGTGGGTTCGGGTCTGGCGGAGTAGGTTCGGGTCTGGCGGAGTGGGTTTGGGTGTGCGGAGTGGGTTTGGGTCTGGCGGAGTGGGTTTGGGTCTGGCGGAGTGGGTTTGGGTCTGGCGGAGTGGGTTTGGGTCTGGCGGAGTTGGTTTGGGTCTGGCGTAGTGGGTTTGGGTCTGGCGGAGTGGGTTTGGGTCAGGCGGAGTGGGTTTGGGTCTGGCGGAGTGGGTTTGGGGTCTGGCGGAGTGGGTTAGGGTCTGGCGGAGTGGGTTTGGGTCTGGCGGAGTGGGTTTAGGTCTGGCGGAGTGGGTTTGGGTCGGGCGGAGTTGGTTTGGGTCTGGCGTAGTGGGTTTGGGGCTGGCGGAGTGGGTTTGGGTCTTGCGGAGTGGGTTTGGGTCTGGCGGAGTGGGTTTGGGGTCTGGCGGAGTGGGTTAGGGTCTGGCGGAGTGGGTTTGGGTCTGGCGGAGTGGGTTAGGGTCTGGCGGAGTGGGTTTGTGGTCTGGCGGAGTGGGTTTGGGTCCGGCGGAGTAGGTTCGGGTCTGGCGGAGTGGGTTTTAGTTTGGCGGAGTGGGTTTGGGTCAGGCGGAGTGGGTTTGGGTCTGGCGGAGTGGATTCGGGTCTGGCGGAGTGTGTTCGGGTCTGGCGGAGTGGGTTCGGGTCTGGCGGAGTGGGTTGGGGTCTGGCGGAGTGGGTTTGGGTCTGGCGGAGTGGGTTTGGGTCTGGCGGAGTGGGTTTGGGTCTGGCGGAGTGGGTTTGGGTCTGGCGGAGTGGGTTTGGGTCTGGCGGAGTGGGTTTGAGTCTGGCGGAGTGGGTTTGGCTCTGGCGGAGTGGGTTTGGGTCTGGCGGAGTGGGTTTGGGTGTGGCGGAGTGGGTTCGGGTCTGGCGGAGTGGGTTTCGGTCTGGCGGGGTAGGTTTGGGTCTGGCGGAGTGGGTTTGGGTCTGGCGGAGTTGGTTTGGGTCTGGCGGACTTGGTTCGGGTCTGGCGGAGTGGGTTTGGGTCTGGCGGAGTGGGTTTGGGTCTGGCGGAGTGGGATCGGGTCTGGCGGAGTGGGTTCGGATCTGCCGGAGTGGGTTCTGGTCTGGCGGAGTGGGTTCGGGTCTGGCGGAGTGGGTTCGAGTCTGGCGGAGTGGGTTCGGATCTGCCGGAGTGGGTTCGGGTCTGGCGGAGTGGGTTCTGGTCTGGCGGACTGGGTTTGGGTCTGGCGGAGTGGGTTCGGGTCTGGCGGAGTGGGTTTGTGTCTGGCGGAGTGGGTTTGGGTCTGGCCGAGTGGGTTTGGGTCTGGCGGAGTGGGTTTGGGTCTGGCGGAGTGGGTTGGGGTCTGGCGGCGTGGGTTCGGGTCTGGCGGAGTGGGTTTGGGTCTGGCGGAGTGGGTTTGGGGCTGGCGGAGTGGGTTGGGGTCTGGCGGAGTGGGTTCGGGTCTGGCGGAGTGGGTTTGGGTCTGGCGGAGTGGGTTTGTGTCTGGCGGAGTGGGTTCAGGTCTGTCGGTGTGGGTTCGGGTCTGGCGGAGTGGGTTGGGGTCTGGCGGAGTGGGTTTGGGTCTGGCGGAGTGGGTTTGGGTCTGGGGGAGTGGGTTTTGGTCTGGCGGAGTGGGTTCCGGTCTGGCGGAGTGGGTTGGGGTCTGGCGGAGTGGGTTTGGGTCTGGCGGAGAGGGTTGGGGTCTGGCGGAGTGGGTTTGGGTCTGGCGGAGTGGGTTCGGGTCTGGCGGAGTGGTTTCGGGTCTGGCGGAGTAGGTTTGGGGTCTGGCGGAGTGGCTTTGTGTCTGGCGGAGTGGGTTTGGGTCTGGCGGAGTATGTTTGGGTCTGGCGGAGTTGGTTTCGGTCTGGTGGAGTGGGTTTGGGTCTGGCGGAGTGGGTTTGGGTCTGGCGAGGGTGGGTTTGGGTCTGGCGGAGTGGGTTTGGGGTCTGGCGGAGTGCGTTTGGGCCTGGCGGAGTGGGTTTGCGGTCTGGCGGAGTGTGTTTGGTCTGGCGGAGTGGGTTTGGGGTCTGGCGGAGTGGGTTTGGGTCTGGCGGAGTGGGTTTGGGCCTGGCGGAGTGGGTTGGTCTGGCGGAGTGGGTTTGGGTCTGGCAGAGTGGGTTTGGGGTCTGGCGGAGTGGGTTTGGGGTCTGGCGGAGTGGGTTTGCTCTGGCGGGGTGGGTTTGGGTCTGGCGGAGTGGGTTTGGCTCTGGCGGAGTGGGTTTGTGTCTGACGGAGTAAGTTTGGGTCTGGCGGAGTGGCTTTGGGTCTGGCGGAGTGGGTTTGGCTCTGGCGGAGTAAGTTTCGGTCTGGCGGAGTGGGTTCGGGTCTGGCGGAGTGGGTTTGGGTCTGGCGGAGCAGGTTTGGGGTCTGGCGGGGTGGGTTTGGGTCTGGCGGAGTTGGTTTGGGTCTGGCGGAGTGGGTTTGGGTCTGGCGGAGTGGGTTTGGGTCTGGCGGAGTGGGTTTGGGTTTGGCGGAGTGGGTTCGGGTCTGGCGGAGTGGGTTTGGGTCTGGCGGAGTAGGTTTGGGTCTGGCGGAGTGGGTTTGGGTCTGGCGGAGTGGGTTTGGGTCTGGCGGACTTGGTTCGGGTCTGGCGGAGTGGGTTTGGGTCTGGCGGAGTGGGTTTGGGTCTGGCGGAGCGGGTTCGGGTCTGGCGGAGTGGGTTCGGATCTGCCGGAGTGGGTTCGGGTCTGGCGGAGTGGGTTTGGGTCTGGCGGAGTGGGTTGTGGTCTGGCGGAGTGGGTTGGGGTCTGGCGGAGTGGGTTCGGGTCTGGCGGAGTAGGTTCGGGTCTGGCGGAGTGGGTTTGGGTGTGCGGAGTGGGTTTGGGTCTGGCGGAGTGGGTTTGGGTCTGGCGGAGTGGGTTTGGGTCTGGCGGAGTTGGTTTGGGTCTGGCGTAGTGGGTTTGGGTCTGGCGGAGTGGGTTTGGGTCTGGCGGAGTGGGTTTGGGTCTGGCGGAGTGGGTTTGGGGTCTGGCGGAGTGGGTTAGGGTCTGGCGGAGTGGGTTTGGGTCTGGAGGAGTGGGTTTAGGTCTGGCGGAGTGGGTTTGGGTCGGGCGGAGTTGGTTTGGGTCTGGCGTAGTGGGTTTGGGGCTGGCGGAGTGGGTTTGGGTCTGGCGGAGTGGGTTTGGGTCTGGCGGAGTGGGTTTGGGGTCTGGCGGAGTGGGTTAGGGTCTGGCGTAGTGGGTTTGGGTCTGGCGGAGTGGGTTAGGGTCTGGCGGAGTGGGTTTGTGGTCTGGCGGAGTGGGTTTGGGTCCGGCGGAGTAGGTTCGGGTCTGGCGGAGTGGGTTTTAGTTTGGCGGAGTGGGTTTGGGTCAGGCGGAGTGGGTTTGGGTCTGGCGGAGTGGATTCGGGTCTGGTGGAGTGGGTTTGGTGTCTGGCGGAGTGGGTTTGGGTCTGGCGGAGTGGGTTTGGGTCTGGCGGAGTGGGTTCGGGTCTGGCTGAGCGGGTTTTGTTCTGGCGGACTGGGTTTGGGTCTGGCGGAGTGGGTTTGGGTCTGGCGGAGTGGGTTTGGCTCTGGCGGAGTGGGTTTGGGTCTGGCGGAGTGGGTTTGGGTGTGGCGGAGTGGGTTCGGGTCTGGCGGAGTGGGTTTCGGTCTGGCGGGGTAGGTTTGGGTCTGGCGGAGTGGGTTTGGGTCTGGCGGAGTTGGTTTGGGTCTGGCGGACTTGGTTCGGGTCTGGCGGAGTGGGTTTGGGTCTGGCGAAGTGGGTTTGGGTCTGGCGGAGTGGGATCGGGTCTGGCGGAGTGGGTTCGGATCTGCCGGAGTGGGTTCGGGTCTGGCGGAGTGGGTTCTGGTCTGGCGGACTGGGTTTGGGTCTGGCGGAGTGGGTTCGGGTCTGGCGGAGTGGGTTTGTGTCTGGCGGAGTGGGTTTGGGTCTGGCCGAGTGGGTTTGGGTCTGGCGGAGTGGGTTTGGGTCTGGCGGAGTGGGTTGGGGTCTGGCGGCGTGGGTTCGGGTCTGGCGGAGTGGGTTTGGGTCTGGCGGAGTGGGTTTGGGGCTGGCGGAGTGGGTTGGGGTCTGGCGGAGTGGGTTCGGGTCTGGCGGAGTGGGTTTGGGTCTGGCGGAGTGGGTTTGTGTCTGGCGGAGTGGGTTCAGGTCTGTCGGTGTGGGTTCGGGTCTGGCGGAGTGGGTTGGGGTCTGGCGGAGTGGGTTTGGGTCTGGCGGAGTGGGTTTGGGTCTGGGGGAGTGGGTTTTGGTCTGGCGGAGTGGGTTCCGGTCTGGCGGAGTGGGTTGGGGTCTGGCGGAGTGGGTTTGGGTCTGGCGGAGTGGGTTGGGGTCTGGCGGAGTGGGTTTGGGTCTGGCGGAGTGGGTTCGGGTCTGGCGGAGTGGTTTCGGGTCTGGCGGAGTGGGTTTGGGGTCTGGCGGAGTGGCTTTGTGTCTGGCGGAGTGGGTTTGGGTCTGGCGGAGTATGTTTGGGTCTGGCGGAGTTGGTTTCGGTCTGGTGGAGTGGGTTTGGGTCTGGCGGAGTGGGTTTGGGTCTGGCGAGGGTGGGTTTGGGTCTGGCGGAGTGGGTTTGGGTCTGGCGGAGTGGGTTTGGGTCTGGCGGAGTTGGTTTTGGTCTGGCGTAGTGGGTTTGGGTCTGGCGGAGTGGGTTTGGGTCTGGCGGAGTGGGTTTGGGTCTGGCGGAGTGGGTTTGGGGTCTGGCGGAGTGGGTTAGGGTCTGGCGGAGTGGGTTTGGGTCTGGAGGAGTGGGTTTAGGTCTGGCGGAGTGGGTTTGGGTCGGGCGGAGTTGGTTTGGGTCTGGCGTAGTGGGTTTGGGGCTGGCGGAGTGGGTTTGGGTCTGGCGGAGTGGGTTTGGGTCTGGCGGAGTGGGTTTGGGGTCTGGCGGAGTGGGTTAGGGTCTGGCGTAGTGGGTTTGGGTCTGGCGGAGTGGGTTAGGGTCTGGCGGAGTGGGTTTGTGGTCTGGCGGAGTGGGTTTGGGTCCGGCGGAGTAGGTTCGGGTCTGGCGGAGTGGGTTTTAGTTTGGCGGAGTGGGTTTGGGTCAGGCGGAGTGGGTTTGGGTCTGGCGGAGTGGATTCGGGTCTGGTGGAGTGGGTTTGGTGTCTGGCGGAGTGGGTTTGGGTCTGGCGGAGTGGGTTTGGGTCTGGCGGAGTGGGTTCGGGTCTGGCTGAGCGGGTTTTGTTCTGGCGGACTGGGTTTGGGTCTGGCGGTGTGGGTTTGGGTCTGGCGGAGTGGGTTTGGCTCTGGCGGAGTGGGTTTGGGTGTGGCGGAGTGGGTTTGGGTGTGGCGGAGTGGGTTCGGGTCTGGCGGAGTGGGTTTCGGTCTGGCGGGGTAGGTTTGGGTCTGGCGGAGTGGGTTTGGGTCTGGCGGAGTTGGTTTGGGTCTGGCGGACTTGGTTCGGGTCTGGCGGAGTGGGTTTGGGTCTGGCGGAGTGGGTTTGGGTCTGGCGGAGTGGGATCGGGTCTGGCGGAGTGGGTTCGGATCTGCCGGAGTGGGTTCGGGTCTGGCGGAGTGGGTTCGGGTCTGGCGGAGTGGGTTCGAGTCTGGCGGAGTGGGTTCGGATCTGCCGGAGTGGGTTCGGGTCTGGCGGAGTGGGTTCTGGTCTGGCGGACTGGGTTTGGGTCTGGCGGAGTGGGTTCGGGTCTGGCGGAGTGGGTTTGTGTCTGGCGGAGTGGGTTTGGGTCTGGCCGAGTGGGTTTGGGTCTGGCGGAGTGGGTTTGGGTCTGGCGGAGTGGGTTGGGGTCTGGCGGCGTGGGTTCGGGTCTGGCGGAGTGGGTTGGGGTCTGGCGGAGTGGGTTTGGGTCTGGCGGAGTGGGTGGGGGTCTGGCGGAGTGGGTTTGGGTCTGGCGGAGTGGGTTCGGGTCTGGCGGAGTGGTTTTGGGTCTGGCGGAGTGGGTTTGGGGTCTGGCGGAGTGGCTTTGTGTCTGGCGGAGTGGGTTTGGGTCTGGCGGAGTATGTTTGGGTCTGGCGGAGTTGGTTTCGGTCTGGTGGAGTGGGTTTGGGTCTGGCGGAGTGGGTTTGGGTCTGGCGAGGGTGGGTTTGGGTCTGGCGGAGTGGGTTTGGGGTCTGGCGGAGTGCGTTTGGGCCTGGCGGAGTGGGTTTGCGGTCTGGCGGAGTGTGTTTGGTCTGGCGGAGTGGGTTTGGGGTCTGGCGGAGTGGGTTTGGGTCTGGCGGAGTGGGTTTGGGCCTGGCGGAGTGGGTTGGTCTGGCGGAGTGGGTTTGGGTCTGGCGAGGGTGGGTTTGGGTCTGGCGGAGTGGGTTTGGGGTCTGGCGGAGTGCGTTTGGGCCTGGCGGAGTGGGTTTGCGGTCTGGCGGAGTGTGTTTGGTCTGGCGGAGTGGGTTTGGGGTCTGGCGGAGTGGGTTTGGGTCTGGCGGAGTGGGTTTGGGCCTGGCGGAGTGGGTTGGTCTGGCGGAGTGGGTTTGGGTCTGGCAGAGTGGGTTTGGGGTCTGGCGGAGTGGGTTTGGGGTCTGGCGGAGTGGGTTTGCTCTGGCGGGGTGGGTTTGGGTCTGGCGGAGTGGGTTTGGCTCTGGCGGAGTGGGTTTGTGTCTGACGGAGTAAGTTTGGGTCTGGCGGAGTGGCTTTGGGTCTGGCGGAGTGGGTTTGGCTCTGGCGGAGTAAGTTTCGGTCTGGCGGAGTGGGTTCGGGTCTGGCGGAGTGGGTTTGGGTCTGGCGGAGCAGGTTTGGGGTCTGGCGGGGTGGGTTTGGGTCTGGCGGAGTTGGTTTGGGTCTGGCGGAGTGGGTTTGGGTCTGGCGGAGTGGGTTTGGGTCTGGCGGAGTGGGTTTGGGTTTGGCGGAGTGGGTTCGGGTCTGGCGGAGTGGGTTTGGGTCTGGCGGAGTAGGTTTGGGTCTGGCGGAGTGGGTTTGGGTCTGGCGGAGTGGGTTTGGGTCTGGCGGACTTGGTTCGGGTCTGGCGGAGTGGGTTTGGGTCTGGCGGAGTGGGTTTGGGTCTGGCGGAGCGGGTTCGGGTCTGGCGGAGTGGGTTCGGATCTGCCGGAGTGGGTTCGGGTCTGGCGGAGTGGGTTTGGGTCTGGCGGAGTGGGTTGTGGTCTGGCGGAGTGGGTTGGGGTCTGGCGGAGTGGGTTCGGGTCTGGCGGAGCAGGTTCGGGTCTGGCGGAGTGGGTTTGGGTGTGCGGAGTGGGTTTGGGTCTGGCGGAGTGGGTTTGGGTCTGGCGGAGTGGGTTTGGGTCTGGCGGAGTTGGTTTGGGTCTGGCGTAGTGGGTTTGGGTCTGGCGGAGTGGGTTTGGGTCTGGCGGAGTGGGTTTGGGTCTGGCGGAGTGGGTTTGGGGTCTGGCGGAGTGGGTTAGGGTCTGGCGGAGTGGGTTTGGGTCTGGAGGAGTGGGTTTAGGTCTGGCGGAGTGGGTTTGGGTCGGGCGGAGTTGGTTTGGGTCTGGCGTAGTGGGTTTGGGGCTGGCGGAGTGGGTTTGGGTCTGGCGGAGTGGGTTTGGGTCTGGCAGAGTGGGTTTGGGGTCTGGCGGAGTGGGTTAGGGTCTGGCGTAGTGGGTTTGGGTCTGGCGGAGTGGGTTAGGGTCTGGCGGAGTGGGTTTGTGGTCTGGCGGAGTGGGTTTGGGTCCGGCGGAGTAGGTTCGGGTCTGGCGGAGTGGGTTTTAGTTTGGCGGAGTGGGTTTGGGTCAGGCGGAGTGGGTTTGGGTCTGGCGGAGTGGATTCGGGTCTGGTGGAGTGGGTTTGGTGTCTGGCGGAGTGGGTTTGGGTCTGGCGGAGTGGGTTTGGGTCTGGTGGAGTGGGTTCGGGTCTGGCTGAGCGGGTTTTGTTCTGGCGGACTGGGTTTGGGTCTGGCGGAGTGGGTTTGGGGTCTGGCGGAGTGGATTCGGGTCTGGCGGAATGTGTTCGGGTCTGGCGGAGTGGGTTCGGGTCTGGCGGAGTGGGTTGGGGTCTGGAGGAGTGGGTTTGGGTCTGGCGGAGTGGGTTTGGGTCTGGCGGAGTGGGTTTGGGTCTGGCGGAGTGGGTTTGGGTCTGGCGGAGTGGGTTTGGGTCTGGCGGAGTGGGTTTGGCTCTGGCGGAGTGGGTTTGGGTCTGGCGGAGTGGGTTTGGGTGTGGCGGAGTGGGTTCGGGTCTGGCGGAGTGGGTTTCGGTCTGGCGGGGTAGGTTTGGGTCTGGCGGAGTGGGTTTGGGTCTGGCGGAGTTGGTTTGGGTCTGGCGGACTTGGTTCGGGTCTGGCGGAGTGGGTTTGGGTCTGGCGGAGTGGGTTTGGGTCTGGCGGAGTGGGTTCGGGTCTGGCGGAGTGGGTTCGGATCTGCCGGAGTGGGTTCGGGTCTGGCGGAGTGGGTTTGGGTCTGGCGGAGAGGGTTGTGGTCTGGCGGACTGGGTTTGGCTCTGGCGGAGTGGGTTCGGGTCTGGCGGAGTGGGTTTGTGTCTGGCGGAGTGGGTTTGGGGCTGGCGGAGTGGGTTTGGGTCTGGCGGAGTGGGTTCGGGTCTGGCGGAGTGGGTTCGGGTCTGTTGGAGTGGGTTCAGGTCTGGCGGAGTGGGTTGTGGTCCGGCGGGGTGGGTTCGGGTCTGGCGGCGTCGGTTCGGGTCTGGCGGAGTGGGTTTGGGTCTGGCGGAGTGTGTTTGGGGCTGGCGGAGTGGGTTCGGGTCTGGCGGAGTGGGTTTGGGTCTGGCGGAGTGGGTTCAGGTCTGTCGGTGTGGGTTCGGGTCTGGCGGAGTGGGTTGGGGTCTGGCGGAGTGGGTTTGGGATGGCGGAGTATGTTTGGGTCTGGCGGAGTGGGTTTTGGTCTGGCGGAGTGGGTTTGGGTCTGGCGGAGTGGGTTTGGGTCTGGCGGAGTGGATTCGGGTCTGGTGGAGTGGGTTTGGTGTCTGGCGGAGTGGGTTTGGGTCTGGCGGAGTGGGTTTGGGTCTGGCGGAGTGGGTTCGGGTCTGGCTGAGTGGGTTTTGTTCTGGCGGACTGGGTTTGGGTCTGGCGGAGTGGGTTTGGGGTCTGGCGGAGTGGATTCGGGTCTGGTGGAGTGTGTTCGGGTCTGGCGGAGTGGGTTCGGGTCTGGCGGAGTGGGTTGGCGTCTGGCGGAATGGGTTTGGGTCTGGCCGAGTGGGTATGGGTCTGGCGGAGTGGGTTTGTGTCTGGCGGAGTGTGTTTGGGTCTGGCGGAGTGGGTTTGGGCCTGGCGGAGTGGGTTTGGTCTGGCGGAGTGGGTTTGGGGTCTGGCGGAGTGGGTTTGGGTCTGGCGGAGTGGGTTTGGGGTCTGGCGGAGTGGGTTTGGGGTCTGGCGGTGTGGGTTTGGGTCTGGCGGAGTGGGTTTGGCTCTGGTGGAGAGGGTTTGTGTCTGGCGGACTGGGTTTGTCTCTGGCGGAGTGGGTTTGTGTCTGGCGGAGTAAGTTTGGGTCTGGCGGAGTGGGTTTGGGTCTGGCGGAGTGGGTTTGGCTCTGGCGGAGTAAGTTTGGGTCTGGCGGAGTGGGTTTGGGTCTGGCGGAGTGGGTTTGGGTCTGGCGGAGTGGGTTTGTGTCTGGCGGAGTGGGTTTGGGTCTGGCGGAGTGGGTTTGGGTCTGGCGGAGTGGGTTTGGGTCTGGCGGAGTGGGTTTGGATCTGGCGGAGTGGGTTTGGGTCTGGCGGAGTGGGTTAGGGTTTGGCGGAGTGGGTTCGGGTCTGGCGGAGTGGGTTTGGGTCTGGCGGAGTAGGTTTGGGTCTGGCGGAGTGGGTTTGGGTCTGGCGGAGTGGGTTTCGGTCTGGCGGACTTGGTTCGGGTCTGGCGGAGTGGGTTTGGGTCTGGCGGAGTGGGTTTGGGTCTGGCGGAGTGGGTTCGGGTCTGGCGGAGTGGGTTCGGATCTGCCGGAGTGGGTTCGGGTCTGGCGGAGTGGGTTTGGGTCTGGCGGAGTGGGTTGTGGTCTGGCGGACTGGGTTTGGGTCTGGCGGAGTGGGTTCGGGTCTGGCGGAGTGGGTTTGTGTCTGGCGGAGTGGGTTTGGGGCTGGCGGAGTGGGTTTGTGTCTGGCGGAGTGGGTTCGGGTCTGGCGGAGTGGGTTCGGGTCTGTTGGAGTGGGTTCAGGTCTGGCGGAGTGGGTTGTGGTCCGGCGGATTGGGTTCGGGTCTGGCGGCGTCGGTTCGAGTCTGGCGGAGTGGGTTTGGGTCTGGCGGAGTGGGTTTGGGGCTGGCGGAGTGGGTTGGGGTCTGGCGGAGTGGGTTCGGTTCTGGCGAAGTGGGTTCGGGTCTGGCGGAGTGGGTTTGGGTCTGGCGGAGTGGGTTCAGGTCTGTCGGTGTGGGTTCGGGTCTGGCGGAGTGGGTTGGGGTCTGGCGGAGTGGGTTTGGGTCTGGCGGAGTGGGTTTGGGATGGCGGAGTATGTTTGGGTCTGGCGGAGTGGGTTTTGGTCTGGCGGAGTGGGTTTGGGTCTGGCGGAGTGGGTTTGGGTCTGGCGGAGTGGGTTTGGGGCTGGCGGAGTGGGTTTGTTTCTGGCGGAGTGGGTTTGGGCCTGGCGGAGTGGGTTTGGGTGTGGCGGAGTGGGTTTGGGTCTGGCGGAGTGGCTTTGGGTCTGGCGGAGTGGGTTGGGGTCTGGCGGAGTGGGTTTGGGTCTGGCGGTGTGGGTTCGGGTCTGGCGGAGTGGTTTCGGGTCTGGCGGAGTGGGTTTGGGGTCTGGCGGAGTGGCTTTGTGTCTGGCGGAGTGGGTTTGGGTCTGGCGGAGTATGTTTGGGTCTGGCGGAGTGGGTTCGGTCTGGCGGAGTTGGTTTGTGTCTGGCGGAGTGGGTTTGGGTCTGGCGGAGTGGGTTTGGGTTTGGCGGAGTTGGTTTTGGTCTGGCGTAGTGGGTTTGGGTCTGGCGGAGTGGGTTTGGCTCTGGCGGAGTGGGTTTGGGTCTGGCGGAGTGGGTTTGGGGCTGGCGGAGTGGGTTTGTTTCTGGCGGAGTGGGTTTGGGTCTGGCGGAGTGGGTTTGGGTTTGGCGGAGTGGGTTTGGATCTGGCGGAGTGGGTTTGGGTGTGGCGGAGTGGGTTTGGGTCTGGCGGAGTGGGTTTGGGTCTAGCGGAGTTGGTTTGGGTCTGGCGTAGTGGGTTTGGGTCAGGCGGAGTGGGTTTGGGTCTGGCGGAGTGGGTTCAGGTCTGTCGGTGTGGGTTCGGGTCTGGCGGAGTGGGTTGGGGTCTGGCGGAGTGGGTTTGGGTCTGGCGGAGTGGGTTTAGGTCTGGGGGAGTGGGTTTGGGTCTGGCGGAGTGGGTTCTGGTCTGGCGGAGTGGGTTGGGGTCTGGCGGAGTGGCTTTGGGTCTGGCGGAGTGGGTTGGGGTCTGGCGGAGTGGGTTTGGGTCTGGCGGTGTGGGTTCGGGTCTGGCGGAGTGGTTTCGGGTCTGGCGGAGTGGCTTTGTGTCTGGCGGAGTGGGTTTGGGTCTGGCGGAGTATGTTTGGGTCTGGCGGAGTGGGTTTCGGTCTGGCGGAGTTGGTTTGTGTCTGGCGGAGTGGGTTTGGGTCTGGCGGAGTGGGTTTGGGTTTGGCGGAGTTGGTTTGGGTCTGGCGTAGTGGGTTTGGGTCTGGCGGAGTGGGTTTGGCTCTGGCGGAGTGGGTTTGGGGTCTGGCGGAGTGGGTTTGGGGTCTGGCGGAGTTGGTTTGGGTCTGGCGTAGTGGGTTTGGGTCTGGCGGAGTGGGTTTGGGTCTGGCGGAGTGGGTTTGGGTCTGGCGGAGTGGGTTTGGGGTCTGGCGGAGTGGGTTAGGGTCTGGCGGAGTGGGTTTGGGTCTGGCGGAGTGGATTAGGGTCTGGCGGAGGGGGTTTGTGGTCTGGCGGAGTGGGTTTGGGTCTGGCGGAGTGGGTTTGGGTCTGGCGGAGTGGGTTTTAGTTTGGCGGAGTGGGTTTGGGTCTGGCGGAGTGGGTTTGGGTCTGGCGGAGTGGATTCGGGTCTGGTGGAGTGGGTTTGGTGTCTGGCGGAGTGGGTTTGGGTCTGGCGGAGTGGGTTTGGGTCTGGCGGAGTGGGTTCGGGTCTGGCTGAGTGGGTTTTCTTCTGGCGGACTGGGTTTGGGTCTGGCGGAGTGGGTTTGGGGTCTGGCGGAGTGGATTCGGGTCTGGTGGAGTGTGTTCGGGTCTGGCGGAGTGGGTTCGGGTCTGGCGGAGTGGGTTGGGGTCTGGCGGAATGGGTTTGGGTCTGGCTGAGTGGGTTTGGGTCTGGCGGAGTGAGTTTGGGTCTGGCGGAGTGTGTTTGGGTCTGGCGGAGTGGGTTTGGGCCTGGCGGAGTGGGTTTGGTCTGGCGGAGTGGGTTTGGGGTCTGGCGGAGTGGGTTTGGGTCTGGCGGAGTGGGTTTGGGGTCTGGCGGAGTGGGTTTGGGGTCTGGCGGAGTTGGTTTGGGGTCTGGCGGTGTGGGTTTGGGTCTGGCGGAGTGGGTTTGGCTCTGGCGGAGTGGGTTTGGGTCTGGCGGAGTGGGTTTGGCTCTGGCGGAGTGGGTTTGTGTCTGGCGGAGTAAGTTTGGGTCTGGCGGAGTGGGTTTGGGTCTGGCGGAGTGGGTTTGGCTCTGGCGGAGTAAGTTTGGGTCTGGCGGAGTGGGTTTGGGTCTGGCGGAGTGGGTTTGGGTCTGGCGGAGTGGGTTTGGGATGGCGGAGTATGTTTGGGTCTGGCGGAGTGGGTTTTGGTCTGGCGGAGTGGGTTTGGGTCTGGCGGAGTGGGTTTGGGTCTGGCGGAGTGGGTTTGGGGCTGGCGGAGTGGGTTTGTTTCTGGCGGAGTGGGTTTGGGCCTGGCGGAGTGGGTTTGGGTGTGGCGGAGTGGGTTTGGGTCTGGCGGAGTGGGTTTGGGTCTAGCGGAGTTGGTTTGGGTCTGGCGTAGTGGGTTTGGGTCAGGCGGAGTGGGTTTGGGTCTGGCGGAGTGGGTTCAGGTCTGTCGGTGGGGGTTCGGGTCTGGCGGAGTGGGTTGGGGTCTGGCGGAGTGGGTTTGGGTCTGGCGGAGTGGGTTTAGGTCTGGGGGAGTGGGTTTGGGTCTGGCGGAGTGGGTTCGGGTCTGGCGGAGTGGGTTGGGGTCTGGCGGAGTGGCTTTGGGTCTGGCGGAGTGGGTTGGGGTCTGGCGGAGTGGGTTTGGGTCTGGCGGTGTGGGTTCGGGTCTGGCGGAGTGGTTTCGGGTCTGGCGGAGTGGGTTTGGGGTCTGGCGGAGTGGCTTTGTGTCTGGCGGAGTGGGTTTGGGTCTGGCGGAGTATGTTTGGGTCTGGCGGAGTGGGTTCGGTCTGGCGGAGTTGGTTTGTGTCTGGCGGAGTGGGTTTGGGTCTGGCGGAGTGGGTTTGGGTTTGGCGGAGTTGGTTTGGGTCTGGCGTAGTGGGTTTGGGTCTGGCGGAGTGGGTTTGGCTCTGGCGGAGTGGGTTTGGGTCTGGCGGAGTGGGTTTGGGGCTGGCGGAGTGGGTTTGTTTCTGGCGGAGTGGGTTTGGGTCTGGCGGAGTGGGTTTGGGTTTGGCGGAGTGGGTTTGGGTCTGGCGGAGTGGGTTTGGGTGTGGCGGAGTGGGTTTGGGTCTGGCGGAGTGGGTTTGGGTCTAGCGGAGTTGGTTTGGGTCTGGCGTAGTGGGTTTGGGTCAGGCGGAGTGGGTTTGGGTCTGGCGGAGTGGGTTCAGGTCTGTCGGTGTGGGTTCGGGTCTGGCGGAGTGGGTTGGGGTCTGGCGGAGTGGGTTTGGGTCTAGCGGAGTGGGTTTAGGTCTGGGGGAGTGGGTTTGGGTCTGGCGGAGTGGGTTCGGGTCTGGCGGAGTGGGTTGGGGTCTGGCGGAGTGGCTTTGGGTCTGGCGGAGTGGGTTGGGGTCTGGCGGAGTGGGTTTGGGTCTGGCGGTGTGGGTTCGGGTCTGGCGGAGTGGTTTCGGGTCTGGCGGAGTGGGTGTGGGGTCTGGCGGAGTGGCTTTGTGTCTGGCGGAGTGGGTTTGGGTCTGGCGGAGTATGTTTGGGTCTGGCGGAGTGGGTTTCGGTCTGGCGGAGTTGGTTTGTGTCTGGCGGAGTGGGTTTGGGTCTGGCGGAGTGGGTTTGGGTTTGGCGGAGTGGGTTTGGCTCTGGCGGAGTGGGTTTGGGGTCTGGCGGAGTGGGTTTCGGTCTGGCGGAGTTGGTTTGTGTCTGGCGGAGTTGGTTTGGGTCTGGCGTAGTGGGTTTGGGTCTGGCGGAGTGGGTTTGGCTCTGGCGGAGTGGGTTTGGGGTCTGGCGGAGTGGGTTTGGGGTCTGGCGGAGTTGGTTTGGGTCTGGCGTAGTGGGTTTGGGTCTGGCGGAGTGGGTTTGGGTCTGGCGGAGTGGGTTTGGGTCTGGCGGAGTGGGTTTGGGGTCTGGCGGAGTGGGTTTGGGTCTGGCGGAGTGGGTTTGGGTCTGGCGGAGTGGATTAGGGTCTGGCGGAGTGGGTTTGTGGTCTGGCGGAGTGGGTTTGGGTCTGGCGGAGTGGGTTTGGGTCTGGCGGAGTGGGTTTTAGTTTGGCGGAGTGGGTTTGGGTCTGGCGGAGTGGGTTTGGGTCTGGCGGAGTGGATTCGGGTCTGGTGGAGTGGGTTTGGTGTCTGGCGGAGTGGGTTTGGGTCTGGCGGAGTGGGTTTGGGTCTGGCGGAGTGGGTTCGGGTCTGGCTGAGTGGGTTTTCTTCTGGCGGACTGGGTTTGGGTCTGGCGGAGTGGGATTGGGGTCTGGCGGAGTGGATTCGGGTCTGGTGGAGTGTGTTCGGGTCTGGCGGAGTGGGTTCGGGTCTGGTGGAGTGGGTTGGGGTCTGGCGGATTGGGTTTGGGTCTGGCTGAGTGGGTTTGGGTCTGGCGGAGTGAGTTTGGGTCTGGCGGAGTGTGTTTGGGTCTGGCGGAGTGGGTTTGGGCCTGGCGGAGTGGGTTTGGTCTGGCGGAGTGGGTTTGGGGTCTGGCGGAGTGGGTTTGGGTCTGGCGGAGTGGGTTTGGGGTCTGGCGGAGTGGGTTTGGGGTCTGGCGGAGTTGGTTTGGGGTCTGGCGGTGTGGGTTTGGGTCTGGCGGAGTGGGTTTGGCTCTGGCGGAGTGGGTTTGGGTCTGGCGGAGTGGGTTTGGCTCTGGCGGAGTGGGTTTGTGTCTGGCGGAGTAAGTTTGGGTCTGGCGGAGTGGGTTTGGGTCTGGCGGAGTGGGTTTGGCTCTGGCGGAGTAAGTTTGGGTCTGGCGGAGTGGGTTTGGGTCTGGCGGAGTGGGTTTGGGTCTGGCGGAGTGGGTTTGGGTCTGGCGGAGTGGGTTTGGGTCTGGCGGAGTGGGTTTGGCTCTGGCGGAGTGGGTTTGGGTCAGGCGGAGTGGGTTGGGGTTTGGCGGAATGGGTTCGGGTCTGGCGGAGTGGGTTTGGGTCTGGCGGAGTAGGTTTGGGTCTGGCGGAGTGGGTTTGGGTCTGGCGGAGTGGGTTTGGGTCTGGCGGACTTGGTTCGGGTCTGGCGGAGTGGGTTTGGGTCTGGCGGAGTGGGTTTGGGTCTGGCGGAGTGGGTTTGGCTCTGGCGGAGTAAGTTTGGGTCTGGCGGAGTGGGTTTGGGTCTGGCGGAGTGGGTTTGGGTCTGGCGGAGTGGGTTTGTGTCTGGCGGAGTGGGTTTGGGTCTGGCGGAGTGGGTTTGGGTCTGGCGGAGTGGGTTTGGGTCTGGCGGAGTGGGTTTGGGTCTGGCGGAGTGGGTTTGGGTCTGGCGGAGTGGGTTTGGCTCTGGCGGAGTGGGTTTGGGTCTGGCGGAGTGGGTTTGGGTTTGGCGGAGTGGGTTCGGGTCTGGCGGAGTGGGTTTGGGTCTGGCGGAGTGGGTTTGGGTTTGGCGGAGTGGGTTTGGCTCTGGCGGAGTGGGTTTGGGGTCTGGCGGAGTGGGTTTCGGTCTGGCGGAGTTGGTTTGTGTCTGGCGGAGTTGGTTTGGGTCTGGCGTAGTGGGTTTGGGTCTGGCGGAGTGGGTTTGGCTCTGGCGGAGTGGGTTTGGGGTCTGGCGGAGTGGGTTTGGGGTCTGGCGGAGTTGGTTTGGGTCTGGCGTAGTGGGTTTGGGTCTGGCGGAGTGGGTTTGGGTCTGGCGGAGTGGGTTTGGGTCTGGCGGAGTGGGTTTGGGGTCTGGCGGAGTGGGTTTGGGTCTGGCGGAGTGGGTTTGGGTCTGGCGGAGTGGATTAGGGTCTGGCGGAGTGGGTTTGTGGTCTGGCGGAGTGGGTTTGGGTCTGGCGGAGTGGGTTTGGGTCTGGCGGAGTGGGTTTTAGTTTGGCGGAGTGGGTTTGGGTCTGGCGGAGTGGGTTTGGGTCTGGCGGAGTGGATTCGGGTCTGGTGGAGTGGGTTTGGTGTCTGGCGGAGTGGGTTTGGGTCTGGCGGAGTGGGTTTGGGTCTGGCGGAGTGGGTTCGGGTCTGGCTGAGTGGGTTTTCTTCTGGCGGACTGGGTTTGGGTCTGGCGGAGTGGGTTTGGGGTCTGGCGGAGTGGATTCGGGTCTGGTGGAGTGTGTTCGGGTCTGGCGGAGTGGGTTCGGGTCTGGTGGAGTGGGTTGGGGTCTGGCGGATTGGGTTTGGGTCTGGCTGAGTGGGTTTGGGTCTGGCGGAGTGAGTTTGGGTCTGGCGGAGTGTGTTTGGGTCTGGCGGAGTGGGTTTGGGCCTGGCGGAGTGGGTTTGGTCTGGCGGAGTGGGTTTGGGGTCTGGCGGAGTGGGTTTGGGTCTGGCGGAGTGGGTTTGGGGTCTGGCGGAGTGGGTTTGGGGTCTGGCGGAGTTGGTTTGGGGTCTGGCGGTGTGGGTTTGGGTCTGGCGGAGTGGGTTTGGCTCTGGCGGAGTGGGTTTGGGTCTGGCGGAGTGGGTTTGGCTCTGGCGGAGTGGGTTTGTGTCTGGCGGAGTAAGTTTGGGTCTGGCGGAGTGGGTTTGGGTCTGGCGGAGTGGGTTTGGCTCTGGCGGAGTAAGTTTGGGTCTGGCGGAGTGGGTTTGGGTCTGGCGGAGTGGGTTTGGGTCTGGCGGAGTGGGTTTGGGTCTGGCGGAGTGGGTTTGGGTCTGGCGGAGTGGGTTTGGCTCTGGCGGAGTGGGTTTGGGTCAGGCGGAGTGGGTTGGGGTTTGGCGGAATGGGTTCGGGTCTGGCGGAGTGGGTTTGGGTCTGGCGGAGTAGGTTTGGGTCTGGCGGAGTGGGTTTGGGTCTGGCGGAGTGGGTTTGGGTCTGGCGGACTTGGTTCGGGTCTGGCGGAGTGGGTTTGGGTCTGGCGGAGTGGGTTTGGGTCTGGCGGAGTGGGTTTGGCTCTGGCGGAGTAAGTTTGGGTCTGGCGGAGTGGGTTTGGGTCTGGCGGAGTGGGTTTGGGTCTGGCGGAGTGGGTTTGTGTCTGGCGGAGTGGGTTTGGGTCTGGCGGAGTGGGTTTGGGTCTGGCGGAGTGGGTTTGGGTCTGGCGGAGTGGGTTTGGGTCTGGCGGAGTGGGTTTGGGTCTGGCGGAGTGGGTTTGGCTCTGGCGGAGTGGGTTTGGGTCTGGCGGAGTGGGTTTGGGTTTGGCGGAGTGGGTTCGGGTCTGGCGGAGCGGGTTTGGGTCTGGCGGAGTATATTTGGGTCTGGCGGAGTGGGTTTGGGTCTGGCGGAGTGGGTTTGGGTCTGGCGGACTTGGTTCGGGTCTGGCGGAGTGGGTTTGGGTCTGGCGGAGTGGGTTTGGGTCTGGCGGTGTGGGTTCGGGTCTGGCGGAGTGGGTTCGGATCTGCCGGAGTGGGATCGGGTCTGGCGGAGTGGGTTTGGGTCTGGCGGAGTGGGTTGTGGTCTGGCGGACTGGGTTTGGGTCTGGCGGAGTGGGTTCGGGTCTGGCGGAGTGGGTTTGTGTCTGGCGGGGTGGGTTTGGGGCTGGTGGAGTGGGTTTGGGTCTGGCGGAGTGGGTTCAGGTTTGGCGGAGTGGGTTCGGGTCTGTTGGAGTGGGTTCAGGTCTGGCGGAGTGGGTTGTGGTCCGGCGGAGTGGGTTCGGGTCTGGCGGCGTCGGTTCGGGTCTGGCGGAGTGGGTTTGGGTCTGGCGGAGTGGGTTTGGGGCTGGCGGAGTGGGTTGGGGTCTGGCGGAGTGGGTTCGGTTCTGGCGGAGTGGGTTCGGGTCTGGCGGAGTGGGTTTGGGTCTGGCGGAGTGGGTTCAGGTCTGTCGGTGTGGGTTCGGGTCTGGCGGAGTGGGTTGGGGTCTGGCGGAGTGGGTTTGGGTCTGGCGGAGTGGGTTTGGGATGGCGGAGTATGTTTGGGTCTGGCGGAGTGGGTTTTGGTCTGGCGGAGTGGGTTTGGGTCTGGCGGAGTGGTTTTGGGTCTGGCGGAGTGGGGTTGGGGCTGGCGGAGTGGGTTTGTTTCTGCCGGAGTGGGTTAGGGTCTGGCGGAGTGGGTTTGGGTTTGGCGGAGTGGGTTTGGGTCTGGCGGAGTGGGTTTGGGTGTGGCGGAGTGGGTTTGGGTCTGCCGGAGTGGGTTTGGGTCTAGCGGAGTTGGTTTTGGTCTGGCGTAGTGGGTTTGGGTCAGGCGGAGTGGGTTTGGGTCTGGCGGAGTGGGTTCAGGTCTGTCGGTGTGGGTTCGGGTCTGGCGGAGTGGGTTGGGGTCTGGCGGAGTGGGTTTGGGTCTGGCGGAGTGGGTTTTAGTTTGGCGGAGTGGGTTTGGGTCTGGCGGAGTGGGTTTGGGTCTGGCGGAGTGGGTTCGGGTCTGGCGGAGTGGGTTTTAGTTTGGCGGAGTGGGTTTGGGTCTGGCGGAGTGGGTTTGGGTCTGGCGGAGTGGATTCGGGTCTGGTGGATTGGGTTTGGTATCTGGCGGAGTGGGTTTGGGTCTGGCGGAGTGGGTTTGGGTCTGGCGGAGTGGGTTCGGGTCTGGCTGAGTGGGTTTTTTTCTGGCGGACTGGGTTTGGGTCTGGCGGAGTGGGTTTGGGGTCTGGCGGAGTGGATTCGGGTCTGGTGGAGTGTGTTCGGGTCTGGCGGAGTGGGTTCGGGTCTGGCGGAGTGGGTTGGGGTCTGGCGGAGTGGGTTTGGCTCTGGCGGAGTAAGTTTGGGTCTGGCGGAGTGGGTTTGGGTCTGGCGGAGTGGGTTTGGGTCTGGCGGAGTGGGTTTGTGTCTGGCGGAGTGGGTTTGGGTCTGGCGGAGTGGGTTTGGGTCTGGCGGAGTGGGTTTGGGTCTGGCGGAGTGGGTTTGGGTCTGGCGGAGTGGGTTTGGGTCTGGCGGAGTGGGTTTGGCTCTGGCGGAGTGGGTTTGGGTCTGGCGGAGTGGGTTTGGGTCTGGCGGAGTGGGTTTGGCTCTGGCGGAGTGGGTTTGGGTCTGGCGGAGTGGGTTTGGGTTTGGCGGAGTGGGTTCGGGTCTGGCGGAGCGGGTTTGGGTCTGGCGGAGTATATTTGGGTCTGGCGGAGTGGGTTTGGGTCTGGCGGAGTGGGTTTGGGTCTGGCGGACTTGGTTCGGGTCTGGCGGAGTGGGTTTGGGTCTGGCGGAGTGGGTTTGGGTCTGGCGGAGTGGGTTCGGGTCTGGCGGAGTGGGTTCGGATCTGCCGGAGTGGGTTCGGGTCTGGCGGAGTGGGTTTGGGTCTGGCGGAGTGGGTTGTGGTCTGGCGGACTGGGTTTGGGTCTGGCGGAGTGGGTTCGGGTCTGGCGGAGTGGGTTTGTGTCTGGCGGGGTGGGTTTGGGGCTGGTGGAGTGGGTTTGGGTCTGGCGGAGTGGGTTCAGGTTTGGCGGAGTGGGTTCGGGTCTGTTGGAGTGGGTTCAGGTCTGGCGGAGTGGGTTGTGGTCCGGCGGAGTGGGTTCGGGTCTGGCGGCGTCGGTTCGGGTCTGGCGGAGTGGGTTTGGGTCTGGCGGAGTGGGTTTGGGGCTGGCGGAGTGGGTTGGGGTCTGGCGGAGTGGGTTCGGTTCTGGCGGAGTGGGTTCGGGTCTGGCGGAGTGGGTTTGGGTCTGGCGGAGTGGGTTCAGGTCTGTCGGTGTGGGTTCGGGTCTGGCGGAGTGGGTTGGGGTCTGGCGGAGTGGGTTTGGGTCTGGCGGAGTGGGTTTGGGATGGCGGAGTATGTTTGGGTCTGGCGGAGTGGGTTTTGGTCTGGCGGAGTGGGTTTGGGTCTGGCGGAGTGGGTTTGGGTCTGGCGGAGTGGGGTTGGGGCTGGCGGAGTGGGTTTGTTTCTGGCGGAGTGGGTTAGGGTCTGGCGGAGTGGGTTTGGGTTTGGCGGAGTGGGTTTGGGTCTGGCGGAGTGGGTTTGGGTGTGGCGGAGTGGGTTTGGGTCTGCCGGAGTGGGTTTGGGTCTAGCGGAGTTGGTTTTGGTCTGGCGTAGTGGGTTTGGGTCAGGCGGAGTGGGTTTGGGTCTGGCGGAGTGGGTTCAGGTCTGTCGGTGTGGGTTCGGGTCTGGCGGAGTGGGTTGGGGTCTGGCGGAGTGGGTTTGGGTCTGGCGGAGTGGGTTTTAGTTTGGCGGAGTGGGTTTGGGTCTGGCGGAGTGGGTTTGGGTCTGGCGGAGTGGGTTCGGGTCTGGCGGAGTGGGTTTTAGTTTGGCGGAGTGGGTTTGGGTCTGGCGGAGTGGGTTTGGGTCTGGCGGAGTGGATTCGGGTCTGGTGGATTGGGTTTGGTATCTGGCGGAGTGGGTTTGGGTCTGGCGGAGTGGGTTTGGGTCTGGCGGAGTGGGTTCGGGTCTGGCTGAGTGGGTTTTTTTCTGGCGGACTGGGTTTGGGTCTGGCGGAGTGGGTTTGGGGTCTGGCGGAGTGGATTCGGGTCTGGTGGAGTGTGTTCGGGTCTGGCGGAGTGGGTTGGGGTCTGGCGGAGTGGGTTGGGGTCTGGCGGAGTGGGTTTGTGTCTGGCCCAGTGGGTTTGGGTCTGGCGGAGTGGGTTTGGGTATGGCGGAGTGGGTTTGGGTCTGGCGGAGTGGGTTTGGGTCTGGCGGAGTGGGTTTGGGGTCTGGCGGAGTGGGTTTGGCTCTGGCGGAGTAAGTTTGGGTCTGGCGGAGTGGGTTTGGGTCTGGCGGAGTGGGTTTGGGTCTGGCGGAGTGGGTTTGTGTCTGGCGGAGTGGGTTTGGGTCTGGCGGAGTGGGTTTGTGTCTGGCGGAGTGGGTTTGGGTCTGGCGGAGTGGGTTTGGGTTTGGCGGAGTGGGTTTGGGTCTGGCGGAGTGGGTTTGGGTGTGGCGGAGTGGGTTTGGGTCTGCCGGAGTGGGTTTGGGTCTAGCGGAGTTGGTTTTGGTCTGGCGTAGTGGGTTTGGGTCAGGCGGAGTGGGTTTGGGTCTGGCGGAGTGGGTTCAGGTCTGTCGGTGTGGGTTCGGGTCTGGCGGAGTGGGTTGGGGTCTGGCGGAGTGGGTTTGGGTCTGGCGGAGTGGGTTTTAGTTTGGCGGAGTGGGTTTGGGTCTGGCGGAGTGGGTTTGGGTCTGGCGGAGTGGGTTCGGGTCTGGCGGAGTGGGTTTTAGTTTGGCGGAGTGGGTTTGGGTCTGGCGGAGTGGGTTTGGGTCTGGCGGAGTGGATTCGGGTCTGGTGGATTGGGTTTGGTATCTGGCGGAGTGGGTTTGGGTCTGGTGGAGTGGGTTTGGGTCTGGCGGAGTGGGTTCGGGTCTGGCTGAGTGGGTTTTTTTCTGGCGGACTGGGTTTGGGTCTGGCGGAGTGGGTTTGGGGTCTGGCGGAGTGGATTCGGGTCTGGTGGAGTGTGTTCGGGTCTGGCGGAGTGGGTTCGGGTCTGGCGGAGTGGGTTGGGGTCTGGCGGAGTGGGTTTGTGTCTGGCCCAGTGGGTTTGGGTCTGGCGGAGTGGGTTTGGGTATGGCGGAGTGGGTTTGGGTCTGGCGGAGTGGGTTTGGGTCTGGCGGAGTGGGTTCGGGTCTGGCGGAGTGGGTTCGGGTCTGGCGGAGTGGGTTTGTGTCTGGCGGAGTGGGTTCAGGTCTGTCGGTGTGGGTTCGGGTCTGGCGGAGTGGGTTGGGGTCTGGCGGAGTGGGTTTGGGTCTGGCGGAGTGGGTTTGGGTCTGGGGGAGTGGGTTTTGGTCTGGCGGAGTGGGTTCAGGTCTGGCGGAGTGGGTTGGGGTCTGGCGGAGTGGGTTTGGGTCTGGCGGAGTGGGTTGGGGTCTGGCGGAGTGGGTTTGGGTCTGGCGGAGTGGGTTCGGGTCTGGCGGAGTGGTTTCGGGTCTGGCGGAGTGGGTTTGGGGTCTGGCGGAGTGGCTTTGTGTCTGGCGGAGTGGGTTTGGGTCTGGCGGAGTATGTTTGGGTCTGGCGGAGTTGGTTTCGGTCTGGTGGAGTGGGTTTGGGTCTGGCGGAGTGGGTTTGGGTCTGGCGGAGTGGGTTTGGGTCTGGCGGAGTGGGTTTGGGGTCTGGCGGAGTGCGTTTGGGCCTGGCGGAGTGGGTTTGCGGTCTGGCGGAGTGTGTTTGGTCTAGCGGAGTGGGTTTGGGGTCTGGCGGAGTGGGTTTGGGTCTGGCGGAGTGGGTTTGGGCCTGGCGGAGTGGGTTGGTCTGGTGGAGTGGGTTTGGGTCTGGCAGAGTGGGTTTGGGGTCTGGCGGAGTGGGTTTGGGGTCTGGCGGAGTGGGTTTGCTCTGGCGGGGTGGGTTTGGGTCTGGCGGAGTGGGTTTGGCTCTGGCGGAGTGGGTTTGTGTCTGACGGAGTAAGTTTGGGTCTGGCGGAGTGGCTTTGGGTCTGGCGGAGTGGGTTTGGCTCTGGCGGAGTAAGTTTCGGTCTGGCGGAGTGGGTTCGGGTCTGGCGGAGTGGGTTTGGGTCTGGCGGAGCAGGTTTGGGGTCTGGCGGGGTGGGTTTGGGTCTGGCGGAGTTGGTTTGGGTCTGGCGGAGTGGGTTTGGGTCTGGCGGAGTGGGTTTGGGTCTGGCGGAGTGGGTTGTGGTCTGGCGGACTGGGTTTGGGTCTGGCGGAGTGGGTTCGGGTCTGGCGGAGTGGGTTTGTGTCTGGCGGAGTGGGTTTGGGGCTGGCGGAGTGGGTTTGGGTCTGGCGGAGTGGGTTTGGGGTCTGGCGGAGTGGGTTTGCTCTGGCGGGGTGGGTTTGGGTCTGGCGGAGTGGGTTTGGCTCTGGCGGAGTGGGTTTGTGTCTGACGGAGTAAGTTTGGGTCTGGCGGAGTGGCTTTGGGTCTGGCGGAGTGGGTTTGGCTCTGGCGGAGTAAGTTTCGGTCTGGCGGAGTGGGTTCGGGTCTGGCGGAGTGGGTTTGGGTCTGGCGGAGCAGGTTTGGGGTCTGGCGGGGTGGGTTTGGGTCTGGCGGAGTTGGTTTGGGTCTGGCGGAGTGGGTTTGGGTCTGGCGGAGTGGGTTTGGGTCTGCCGGAGTGGGTTCGGGTCTGGCGGAGTGGGTTTGGGTCTGGCGGAGTGGGTTGTGGTCTGGCGGACTGGGTTTGGGTCTGGCGGAGTGGGTTCGGGTCTGGCGGAGTGGGTTTGTGTCTGGCGGAGTGGGTTTGGGGCTGGCGGAGTGGGTTTGGATCTGGCGGAGTGGGTTTGAGGCTGGCGGAGTGGGTTGGGGTGTGGCGGCGTGGGTTCGGGTCTGGCGGAGTGGGTTTGGGTCTGGCGGAGTGGGTTTGGGGCTGGCGGAGTGGGTTGGGGTCTGGCGGAGTGGGTTCGGGTCTGGCGGAGTAGGTTCGGGTCTGGCGGAGTGGGTTTGGGTCTGGCGGAGTGGGTTCAGGTCTGTCGGTGTGGGTTCGGGTCTGGCGGAGTGGGTTGGGGTCTGGCGGAGTGGGTTTGGTTCTGGCGGAGTGGGTTTGGGTCTGGGGGAGTGGGTTTGGGTCTGGCGGAGTGGGTTCGGGTCTGGCGGAGTGTGTTGGGGTCTGGCGGAGTGGGTTTGGGTCCGGCGGAGTGGGTTGGGGTCTGGCGGAGTGGGTTTGGGTCTGGCGGAGTGGGTTCGGGTCTGGCGGAGTGGTTTCGGGTCTGGCGGAGTGGGTTTGGGGTCTGGCGGAGTGGCTTTGTGTCTGGCGGAGTGGGTTTGGGTCTGGCGGAGTCTGTTTGGGTCTGGCGGAGTTGGTTTCGGTCTGGCGGAGTGGGTTTGGGTCTGGCTGAGTGGGTTTGGGTCGGGCGGAGTGGGTTTGGGTCTGGCGGAGTGGGTTTGTGTCTGGCGGTGTGGGTTTGGGTCTGGCGGAGTGGGTTTGGGTGTGCGGAGTGGGTTTGGGTCTGGCGGAGTGGGTTTGGGTCTGGCGGAGTGGGTTTGGGTCTGGCGGAGTGGGTTTGGTATCTGGCGGAGTGGGTTTGGGTCTGGTGGAGTGGGTTTGGGTCTGGCGGAGTGGGTTCGGGTCTGGCTGAGTGGGTTTTTTTCTGGCGGACTGGGTTTGGGTCTGGCGGAGTGGGTTTGGGGTCTGGCGGAGTGGATTCGGGTCTGGTGGAGTGTGTTCGGGTCTGGCGGAGTGGGTTCGGGTCTGGCGGAGTGGGTTGGGGTCTGGCGGAGTGGGTTTGTGTCTGGCCCAGTGGGTTTGGGTCTGGCGGAGTGGGGTTGGGTATGGCGGAGTGGGTTTGGGTCTGGCGGAGTGGGTTTGGGTCTGGCGGAGTGGGTTTGGGGTCTGGCGGAGTGGGTTTGGCTCTGGCGGAGTACGTTTGGGTCTGGCGGAGTGGGTTTGGGTCTGGCGGAGTGGGTTTGGGTCTGGCGGAGTGGGTTTGTGTCTGGCGGAGTGGGTTTGGGTCTGGCGGAGTGGGTTTGTGTCTGGCGGAGTGGGTTTGGGTCTGGCGGAGTGGGTTCGGGTCTGGCGGAGTGGGTTCGGGTCTGGCGGAGTGGGTTCGCGTCTGGCGGAGTGGGTTCGGATCTGGCGGAGTGGGTTTGGGGCTGGCTGAGTGGGTTGGGGTCTGGCGGAGTGGGTTCGGGTCTGGCGGAGTGGGTTCGGGTCTGGCGGAGTGGGTTTGTGTCTGGCGGAGTGGGTTCAGGTCTGTCGGTGTGGGTTCGGGTCTGGCGGAGTGGGTTGGGGTCTGGCGGAGTGGGTTTGGGTCTGGCGGAGTGGGTTTGGGTCTGGGGGAGTGGGTTGTGGTCTGGCGGAGTGGGTTCAGGTCTGCGGAGTGGGTTGGGGTCTGGCGGAGTGGGTTTGGGTCTGGCGGAGTGGGTTGGGGTCTGGCGGAGTTGGTTTGGGTCTGGCGGAGTGGGTTTGGGTCTGGCGGAGTGGGTTTGGGTCTGGCGGAGTGGGTTTGGTTTTGGCGGAGTGGGTTCGGGTCTGGCGGAGTGGGTTTGGGTCTGGCGGAGTAGGTTTGGGTCTGGCGGAGTGGGTTTGGGTCTGGCGGAATGGGTTTGGGTCTGGCGGACTTGGTTCGGGTCTGGCGGAGTGGGTTTGGGTCTGGCGGAGCGGGTTTGGGTCTGGCGGAGCGGGTTCGGGTCTGGCGGAGTGGGTTCGGATCTGCCGGAGTGGGTTCGGGTCTGGCGGAGTGGGTTTGGGTCTGGCGGAGTGGGTTGTGGTCTGGCGGACTGGGTTTGGGTCTGGCGGAGTGGGTTTGGGTCTGGCGGAGTGGGTTTGTGTCTGGCGGAGTGGGTTTGGGGCTGGCGGAGTGGGTTTGGGTCTGGCGGAGTGGGTTTGAGGCTGGCGGAGTGGGTTGGGGTCTGGCGGCGTGGGTTCGGGTCTGGCGGAGTGGGTTTGGGTCTGGCGGAGTGGGTTTGGGGCTGGCGGAGTGGGTTGGGGTCTGGCGGAGTGGGTTCGGGTCTGGCGGAGTAGGTTCGGGTCTGGCGGAGTGGGTTTGGGTCTGGCGGAGTGGGTTCAGGTCTGTCGGTGTGGGTTCGGGTCTGGCGGAGTGGGTTGGGGTCTGGCGGAGTGGGTTTGGTTCTGGCGGAGTGGGTTTGGGTCTGGGGGAGTGGGTTTGGGTCTGGCGGAGTGGGTTCGGGTCTGGCGGAGTGGGTTGGGGTCTGGCGGAGTGGGTTTGGGTCCGGCGGAGTGGGTTGGGGTCTGGCGGAGTGGGTTTGGGTCTGGCGGAGTGGGTTCGGGTCTGGCGGAGTGGTTTCGGGTCTGGCGGAGTGGGTTTGGGGTCTGGCGGAGTGGCTTTGTGTCTGGCGGAGTGGGTTTGGGTCTGGCGGAGTATGTTTGGGGTCTGGCGGAGTGGGTTAAGGTCTGGCGGAGTGGGTTTGGGTCTGGCGGAGTGAGTTAGGGTCTGGCGGAGTGGGTTTGTGGTCTGGCGGAGTGGGTTTGGGTCCGGCGGAGTAGGTTCGGGTCTGGCGGAGTGGGTTTTAGTTTGGCGGATTGGGTTTGGGTCTGGCGGAGTGGGTTTGGGTCTGGCGGAGTGGATTCGCGTCTGGTGGAGTGGGTTTGGTGTCTGGCGGAGTGGGTTTGGGTCTGGCGGAGTGGGTTTGGGTCTGGCGGAGTGGGTTCGGGTCTGGCTGAGCGGGTTTTCTTCTGGCGGACTGGGTTTGGGTCTGGTGGAGTGGGTTTGGGGTCTGGCGGAGTGGATTCGGGTCTGGCGGAATGTGTTCGGGTCTGGCGGATTGGGTTCGGGTCTGGCGGAGTGGGTTGGGGTCTGGCGGAGTGGGTTTGGGTCTGGCGGAGTGGGTTTGGGTCTGGCGGAGTGGGTTTGGGTCTGGCGGAGTGGGTTTGGGTCTGGCGGAGTGGGTTTGGGTCTGGCGGAGTGGGTTTGGGTCTGGCGGAGTGGGTTTGGGTCTGGCGGAGTGGGTTTGGCTCTGGCGGAGTGGGTTTGGGTCTGGCGGAGTGGGTTTGGGTGTGGCGGAGTGGGTTCGGGTCTGGCGGAGTGGGTTTCGGTCTGGCGGGGTAGGTTTGGGTCTGGCGGAGTGGGTTTGGGTCTGGCGGAGTTGGTTTGGGTCTGGCGGACTTGGTTCGGGTCTGGCGGAGTGGGTTTGGGTCTGGCGGAGTGGGTTTGGGTCTGGCGGAGTGGGTTCGGGTCTGGCGGAGTGGGTTCGGATCTGCCGGAGTGGGTTCGGGTCTGGCGGAGTGGGTTTGGGTCTGGCGGAGAGGGTTGTGGTCTGGCGGACTGGGTTTGGCTCTGGCGGAGTGGGTTTGTGTCTGGCGGAGTGGGTTTGGGGCTGGCGGAGTGGGTTTGGGTCTGGCGGAGTGGGTTCGGGTCTGGCGGAGTGGGTTCGGGTCTGTTGGAGTGGGTTCAGGTCTGGCGGAGTGGGTTGTGGTCCGGCGGAGTGGGTTCGGGTCTGGCGGCGTCGGTTCGGGTCTGGCGGAGTGGGTTTGGGTCTGGCGGAGTGTGTTTGGGGCTGGCGGAGTGGGTTCGGGTCTGGCGGAGTAGGTTTGGGTCTGGCGGTGTGGGTTCAGGTCTGTCGGTGTGGGTTCGGGTCTGGCGGAGTGGGTTGGGGTCTGGCGGAGTGGGTTTGGGTCTGGCGGAGTGGGTTTGGGTCTGGCGGAGTGGGTTCGGGTCTGGCTGAGTGGGTTTTGTTCTGGCGGACTGGGTTTGGGTCTGGCGGAGTGGGTTTGGGGTCTGGCGGAGTGGATTCGGGTCTGGTGGAGTGTGTTCGGGTCTGGCGGAGTGGGTTCGGGTCTGGCGGAGTGGGTTGGGGTCTATCGGAATGGGTTTGGGTCTGGCCGAGTGGGTATGGGTCTGGCGGAGTGGGTTTGTGTCTGGCGGAGTGTGTTTGGGTCTGGCGGAGTGGGTTTGGGCCTGGCGGAGTGGGTATGGTCTGGCGGAGTGGGTTTGGGGTCTGGCGGAGTGGGTTTGGGTCTGGCGGAGTGGGTTTGGGGTCTGGCGGAGTGGGTTTGGGGTCTGGCGGTGTGGGTTTGTGTCTGGCGGAGTGGGCTTGGCTCTGGCGGAGAGGGTTTGTGTCTGGCGGAGTGGGTTTGGCTCTGGCGGAGTGGGTTTCTGTCTGGCGGAGTAAGTTTGGGTCTGGCGGAGTGGGTTTGGGTCTGGTGGAGTGTGTTCGGGTCTGGCGGAGTGGGTTCGGGTCTGGCGGAGTGGGATTGGGTCTGGCGGAGTGGGTTTGGGTCTGGCGGAGTGGGTTTGTGGCTGGCGGAGTGGGTTTGTGTCTGGCGGAGTGGGTTTGGGTCTGGCGGAGTGGGTTTGGGTCTGGCGGAGTGGGTTTGGGTCTGGCGGAGTGGGTTTGGGTCTGGCGGAGTGGGTTTGGCTCTGGCGGAGTGGGTTTGGGTCTGGCGGAGTGGGTTTGGGTTTGGCGGAGTGGGTTCGGGTCTGGCGGAGTGGGTTTGGGTCTGGCGGAGTAGGTTTGGGTCTGGCGGAGTGGGTTTGGGTCTGGCGGAGTGGGTTTCGGTCTGTCGGACTTGGTTCGGGTCTGGCGGAGTGGGTTTGTGTCTGGCGGAGTGGGTTTGGGTCTGGCGGAGTGGGTTCGGGTCTGGCGGAGTGGGTTCGGATCTGCCGGAGTAAGTTCGGGTCTGGCGGAGTGGGTTTGGGTCTGGCGGAGTGGGTTGTGGTCTGGCGGACTGGGTTTGGGTCTGGCGGAGTGGTTTCGGGTCTGGCGGAGTGGGTTTGTGTCTGGCGGAGTGGGTTTGGGTCTGGCGGAGTGGGTTTGGGTCTGGCGGAGTGGGTTCGGGTCTGGCGGAGTGGGTTCGGGTCTGTTGGAGTGGGTTCAGGTCTGGCGGAGTGGGTTGTGGTCCGGCGGAGTGGGTTCGGGTCTGGCGGCGTCGGTTCGAGTCTGGCGGAGTGGGTTTGGGTCTGGCGGAGTGGGTTTGGGGCTGGCGGAGTGGGTTGGGGTCTGGCGGAGTGGGTTCGGTTCTGGCGGAGTGGGTTCGGGTCTGGCGGAGTGGGTTTGGGTCTGGCGGAGTGGGTTCAGGTCTGTCGGTGTGGGTTGGGGTCTGGCGGAGTGGGTTGGGGTCTGGCGGAGTGGGTTTGGGTCTGGCGGAGTGGGTTTGGGATGGCGGAGTATGTTTGGGTCTGGCGGAGTGGGTTTTGGTCTGGCGGAGTGGGTTTGGGTCTGGCGGAGTGGGTTTGGGTCTGGCGGAGTGGGTTTGGGGCTGGCGGAGTGGGTTTGTTTCTGGCGGAGTGGGTTTGGGTCTGGCGGAGTGGGTTTGGGTTTGGCGGAGTGGGTTTGGGTCTGGCGGAGTGGGTTTGGGTGTGGCGGAGTGGGTTTGGGTCTGCCGGAGTGGGTTTGGGTCTAGCGGAGTTGGTTAGGGTCTGGCGTAGTGGGTTTGGGTCAGGCGGAGTGGGTTCAGGTCTGTCGGTGTGGGTTCGGGTCTGGCGGAGTGGGTTTGGGTCTGGCGGAGTGGGTTTGGGTCTGGCGGAGTGGGTTTGGGTCTGGGGGAGTGGGTTTGGGTCTGGCGGAGTGGATTCGGGTCTGGCGGAGTGGGTTGGGGTCTGGCGGAGTGGCTTTGGGTCTGGCGGAGTGGGTTGGGGTCTGGCGGAGTGGGTTTGGGTCTGGCGGTGTGGGTTCGGGTCTGGCGGAGTGGTTTCGGGTCTGGCGGAGTGGGTTTGGGGTCTGGCGGAGTGGCTTTGTGTCTGGCGGAGTGGGTTTGGGTCTGGCGGATTATGTTTGGGTCTGGCGGAGTGGGTTTCGGTCTGGCGGAGTTGGTTTGGGTGTGCGGAGTGGGTTTGGGTCTGGCGGAGTGGGTTTGGGTCTGGCGGAGTGGGTTTGGGTCTGGCGTAGTGGGTTTGGGTCTGGCGGAGTGGGTTTGGGTCTGGCGGAGTGGGTTTGGGTCTGGCGGAGTGGGTTTGGGGTCTGGCGGAGTGGGTTAGGGTCTGGCGGAGTGGGTTTGGGTCTGGCGGAGTGGGTTTGTGTCTGGCGGAGTGGGTTTGGGTCTGGCGGAGTGGGTTTGTGTCTGGCGGAGTGGGTTTGGGTCTGGCGGAGTGGGTTCGGGTCTGGCGGAGTGGGTTCGGGTCTGGCGGAGTGGGTTCGCGTCTGGCGGAGTGGGTTCGGATCTGGCGGAGTGGGTTTGGGGCTGGCGGAGTGGGTTGGGGTCTGGCGGAGTGGGTTCGGGTCTGGCGGAGTGGGTTCGGGTCTGGCGGAGTGGGTTTGTGTCTGGCGGAGTGGGTTCAGGTCTGTCGGTGTGGGTTCGGGTCTGGCGGAGTGGGTTGGGGTCTGGCGGAGTGGGTTTGGGTCTGGCGGAGTGGGTTTGGGTCTGGGGGAGTGGGTTTTGGTCTGGCGGAGTGGGTTCAGGTCTGGCGGAGTGGGTTGGGGTCTGGCGGAGTGGGTTTGGGTCTGGCGGAGTGGGTTGGGGTCTGGCGGAGTTGGTTTGGGTCTGGCGGAGTGGGTTTGGGTCTGGCGGAGTGGGTTTGGGTCTGGCGGAGTGGGTTTGGTTTTGGCGGAGTGGGTTCGGGTCTGGCGGAGTGGGTTTGGGTCTGGCGGAGTAGGTTTGGGTCTGGCGGAGTGGGTTTGGGTCTGGCGGAATGGGTTTGGGTCTGGCGGACTTGGTTCGGGTCTGGCGGAGTGGGTTTGGGTCTGGCGGAGCGGGTTTGGGTCTGGCGGAGCGGGTTCGGGTCTGGCGGAGTGGGTTCGGATCTGCCGGAGTGGGATCGGGTCTGGCGGAGTGGGTTTGGGTCTGGCGGAGTGGGTTGTGGTCTGGCGGACTGGGTTTGGGTCTGGCGGAGTGGGTTTGGGTCTGGCGGAGTGGGTTTGTGTCTGGCGGAGTGGGTTTGGGGCTGGCGGAGTGGGTTTGGGTCTGGCGGAGTGGGTTTGAGGCTGGCGGAGTGGGTTGGGGTCTGGCGGCGTGGGTTCGGGTCTGGCGGAGTGGGTTTGGGTCTGGCGGAGTGGGTTTGGGGCTGGCGGAGTGGGTTGGGGTCTGGCGGAGTGGGTTCGGGTCTGGCGGAGTAGGTTCGGGTCTGGCGGAGTGGGTTTGGGTCTGGCGGAGTGGGTTCAGGTCTGTCGGTGTGGGTTCGGGTCTGGCGGAGTGGGTTGTGGTCCGGCGGAGTGGGTTCGGGTCTGGCGGCGTCGGTTCGAGTCTGGCGGAGTGGGTTTGGGTCTGGCGGAGTGGGTTTGGGGCTGGCGGAGTGGGTTGGGGTCTGGCGGAGTGGGTTCGGTTCTGGCGGAGTGGGTTCGGGTCTGGCGGAGTGGGTTTGGGTCTGGCGGAGTGGGTTCAGGTCTGTCGGTGTGGGTTGGGGTCTGGCGGAGTGGGTTGGGGTCTGGCGGAGTGGGTTTGGGTCTGGCGGAGTGGGTTTGGGATGGCGGAGTATGTTTGGGTCTGGCGGAGTGGGTTTTGGTCTGGCGGAGTGGGTTTGGGTCTGGCGGAGTGGGTTTGGGTCTGGCGGAGTGGGTTTGGGGCTGGCGGAGTGGGTTTGTTTCTGGCGGAGTGGGTTTGGGTCTGGCGGAGTGGGTTTGGGTTTGGCGGAGTGGGTTTGGGTCTGGCGGAGTGGGTTTGGGTGTGGCGGAGTGGGTTTGGGTCTGCCGGAGTGGGTTTGGGTCTAGCGGAGTTGGTTAGGGTCTGGCGTAGTGGGTTTGGGTCAGGCGGAGTGGGTTCAGGTCTGTCGGTGTGGGTTCGGGTCTGGCGGAGTGGGTTTGGGTCTGGCGGAGTGGGTTTGGGTCTGGCGGAGTGGGTTTGGGTCTGGGGGAGTGGGTTTGGGTCTGGCGGAGTGGATTCGGGTCTGGCGGAGTGGGTTGGGGTCTGGCGGAGTGGCTTTGGGTCTGGCGGAGTGGGTTGGGGTCTGGCGGAGTGGGTTTGGGTCTGGCGGTGTGGGTTCGGGTCTGGCGGAGTGGTTTCGGGTCTGGCGGAGTGGGTTTGGGGTCTGGCGGAGTGGCTTTGTGTCTGGCGGAGTGGGTTTGGGTCTGGCGGATTATGTTTGGGTCTGGCGGAGTGGGTTTCGGTCTGGCGGAGTTGGTTTGGGTGTGCGGAGTGGGTTTGGGTCTGGCGGAGTGGGTTTGGGTCTGGCGGAGTGGGTTTGGGTCTGGCGTAGTGGGTTTGGGTCTGGCGGAGTGGGTTTGGGTCTGGCGGAGTGGGTTTGGGTCTGGCGGAGTGGGTTTGGGGTCTGGCGGAGTGGGTTAGGGTCTGGCGGAGTGGGTTTGGGTCTGGCGGAGTGGGTTTGTGTCTGGCGGAGTGGGTTTGGGTCTGGCGGAGTGGGTTTGTGTCTGGCGGAGTGGGTTTGGGTCTGGCGGAGTGGGTTCGGGTCTGGCGGAGTGGGTTCGGGTCTGGCGGAGTGGGTTCGCGTCTGGCGGAGTGGGTTCGGATCTGGCGGAGTGGGTTTGGGGCTGGCGGAGTGGGTTGGGGTCTGGCGGAGTGGGTTCGGGTCTGGCGGAGTGGGTTCGGGTCTGGCGGAGTGGGTTTGTGTCTGGCGGAGTGGGTTCAGGTCTGTCGGTGTGGGTTCGGGTCTGGCGGAGTGGGTTGGGGTCTGGCGGAGTGGGTTTGGGTCTGGCGGAGTGGGTTTGGGTCTGGGGGAGTGGGTTTTGGTCTGGCGGAGTGGGTTCAGGTCTGGCGGAGTGGGTTGGGGTCTGGCGGAGTGGGTTTGGGTCTGGCGGAGTGGGTTGGGGTCTGGCGGAGTTGGTTTGGGTCTGGCGGAGTGGGTTTGGGTCTGGCGGAGTGGGTTTGGGTCTGGCGGAGTGGGTTTGGTTTTGGCGGAGTGGGTTCGGGTCTGGCGGAGTGGGTTTGGGTCTGGCGGAGTAGGTTTGGGTCTGGCGGAGTGGGTTTGGGTCTGGCGGAATGGGTTTGGGTCTGGCGGACTTGGTTCGGGTCTGGCGGAGTGGGTTTGGGTCTGGCGGAGCGGGTTTGGGTCTGGCGGAGCGGGTTCGGGTCTGGCGGAGTGGGTTCGGATCTGCCGGAGTGGGATCGGGTCTGGCGGAGTGGGTTTGGGTCTGGCGGAGTGGGTTGTGGTCTGGCGGACTGGGTTTGGGTCTGGCGGAGTGGGTTTGGGTCTGGCGGAGTGGGTTTGTGTCTGGCGGAGTGGGTTTGGGGCTGGCGGAGTGGGTTTGGGTCTGGCGGAGTGGGTTTGAGGCTGGCGGAGTGGGTTGGGGTCTGGCGGCGTGGGTTCGGGTCTGGCGGAGTGGGTTTGGGTCTGGCGGAGTGGGTTTGGGGCTGGCGGAGTGGGTTGGGGTCTGGCGGAGTGGGTTCGGGTCTGGCGGAGTAGGTTCGGGTCTGGCGGAGTGGGTTTGGGTCTGGCGGAGTGGGTTCAGGTCTGTCGGTGTGGGTTCGGGTCTGGCGGAGTGGGTTGGGGTCTGGCGGAGTGGGTTTGGTTCTGGCGGAGTGGGTTTGGGTCTGGGGGAGTGGGTTTGGGTCTGGCGGAGTGGGTTCGGGTCTGGCGGAGTGGGTTGGGGTCTGGCGGAGTGGGTTTGGGTCCGGCGGAGTGGTTTGGGGTCTGGCGGAGTGGGTTTGGGTCTGGCGGAGTGGGTTCGGGTCTGGCGGAGTGGTTTCGGGTCTGGCGGAGTGGGTTTGGGGTCTGGCGGAGTGGCTTTGTGTCTGGCGGAGTGGGTTTGGGTCTGGCGGAGTATGTTTGGGGTCTGGCGGAGTGGGTTAAGGTCTGGCGGAGTGGGTTAAGGTCTGGCGGAGTGGGTTTGGGTCTGGCGGAGTGGGTTTGGCTCTGGCGGAGTGGGTTTGGGTCTGGCGGAGTGGGTTTGGGTGTGGCGGAGTGGGTTTGGGTCTGGCGGAGTGGGTTTCGGTCTGGCGGGGTAGGTTTGGGTCTGGCGGAGTGGGTTTGGGTCTGGCGGAGTTGGTTTGGGTCTGGCGGACTTGGTTCGGGTCTGGCGGAGTGGGTTTGGGTCTGGCGGAGTGGGTTTGGGTCTGGCGGAGTGGGTTCGGGTCTGGCGGAGTGGGTTCGGATCTGCCGGAGTGGGTTCGGGTCTGGCGGAGTGGGTTTGGGTCTGGCGGAGAGGGTTGTGGTCTGGCGGACTGGGTTTGGCTCTGGCGGAGTGGGTTTGTGTCTGGCGGAGTGGGTTTGGGGCTGGCGGAGTGGGTTTGGGTCTGGCGGAGTGGGTTCGGGTCTGGCGGAGTGGGTTCGGGTCTGTTGGAGTGGGTTCAGGTCTGGCGGAGTGGGTTGTGGTCCGGCGGAGTGGGTTCGGGTCTGGCGGCGTCGGTTCGGGTCTGGCGGAGTGGGTTTGGGTCTGGCGGAGTGTGTTTGGGGCTGGCGGAGTGGGTTCGGGTCTGGCGGAGTAGGTTTGGGTCTGGCGGTGTGGGTTCAGGTCTGTCGGTGTGGGTTCGGGTCTGGCGGAGTGGGTTGGGGTCTGGCGGAGTGGGTTTGGGTCTGGCGGAGTGGGTTTGGGTCTGGCGGAGTGGGTTCGGGTCTGGCTGAGTGGGTTTTGTTCTGGCGGACTGGGTTTGGGTCTGGCGGAGTGGGTTTGGGGTCTGGCGGAGTGGATTCGGGTCTGGTGGAGTGTGTTCGGGTCTGGCGGAGTGGGTTCGGGTCTGGCGGAGTGGGTTGGGGTCTATCGGAATGGGTTTGGGTCTGGCCGAGTGGGTATGGGTCTGGCGGAGTGGGTTTGTGTCTGGCGGAGTGTGTTTGGGTCTGGCGGAGTGGGTTTGGGCCTGGCGGAGTGGGTATGGTCTGGCGGAGTGGGTTTGGGGTCTGGCGGAGTGGGTTTGGGTCTGGCGGAGTGGGTTTGGGGTCTGGCGGAGTGGGTTTGGGGTCTGGCGGTGTGGGTTTGTGTCTGGCGGAGTGGGTTTGGCTCTGGCGGAGAGGGTTTGTGTCTGGCGGAGTGGGTTTGGCTCTGGCGGAGTGGGTTTCTGTCTGGCGGAGTAAGTTTGGGTCTGGCGGAGTGGGTTTGGGTCTGGTGGAGTGTGTTCGGGTCTGGCGGAGTGGGTTCGGGTCTGGCGGAGTGGGATTGGGTCTGGCGGAGTGGGTTTGGGTCTGGCGGAGTGGGTTTGTGTCTGGCGGAGTGGGTTTGTGTCTGGCGGAGTGGGTTTGGGTCTGGCGGAGTGGGTTTGGGTCTGGCGGAGTGGGTTTGGGTCTGGCGGAGTGGGTTTGGGTCTGGCGGAGTGGGTTTGGCTCTGGCGGAGTGGGTTTGGGTCTGGCGGAGTGGGTTTGGGTTTGGCGGAGTGGGTTCGGGTCTGGCGGAGTGGGTTTGGGTCTGGCGGAGTAGGTTTGGGTCTGGCGGAGTGGGTTTGGGTCTGGCGGAGTGGGTTTCGGTCTGTTGGACTTGGTTCGGGTCTGGCGGAGTGGGTTTGTGTCTGGCGGAGTGGGTTTGGGTCTGGCGGAGTGGGTTCGGGTCTGGCGGAGTGGGTTCGGATCTGCCGGAGTGGGTTCGGGTCTGGCGGAGTGGGTTTGGGTCTGGCGGAGTGGGTTGTGGTCTGGCGGACTGGGTTTGGGTCTGGCGGAGTGGTTTCGGGTCTGGCGGAGTGGGTTTGTGTCTGGCGGAGTGGGTTTGGGTCTGGCGGAGTGGGTTTGGGTCTGGCGGAGTGGGTTCGGGTCTGGCGGAGTGGGTTCGGGTCTGTTGGAGTGGGTTCAGGTCTGGCGGAGTGGGTTGTGGTCCGGCGGAGTGGGTTCGGGTCTGGCGGCGTCGGTTCGAGTCTGGCGGAGTGGGTTTGGGTCTGGCGGAGTGGGTTTGGGGCTGGCGGAGTGGGTTGGGGTCTGGCGGAGTGGGTTCGGTTCTGGCGGAGTGGGTTCGGGTCTGGCGGAGTGGGTTTGGGTCTGGCGGAGTGGGTTCAGGTCTGTCGGTGTGGGTTGGGGTCTGGCGGAGTGGGTTGGGGTCTGGCGGAGTGGGTTTGGGTCTGGCGGAGTGGGTTTGGGATGGCGGAGTATGTTTGGGTTTGGCGGAGTGGGTTTTGGTCTGGCGGAGTGGGTTTGGGTCTGGCGGAGTGGGTTTGGGTCTGGCGGAGTGGGTTTGGGGCTGGCGGAGTGGGTTTGTGTCTGGCGGAGTGGGTTTGTGTCTGGCGGAGTGGGTTTGGGTCTGGCGGAGTGGGTTTGGGTCTGGCGGAGTGGGTTTGGGTCTGGCGGAGTGGGTTTGGGTCTGGCGGAGTGGGTTTGGCTCTGGCGGAGTGGGTTTGGGTCTGGCGGAGTGGGTTTGGGTTTGGCGGAGTGGGTTCGGGTCTGGCGGAGTGGGTTTGGGTCTGGCGGAGTAGGTTTGGGTCTGGCGGAGTGGGTTTGGGTCTGGCGGAGTGGGTTTCGGTCTGTCGGACTTGGTTCGGGTCTGGCGGAGTGGGTTTGTGTCTGGCGGAGTGGGTTTGGGTCTGGCGGAGTGGGTTCGGGTCTGGCGGAGTGGGTTCGGATCTGCCGGAGTGGGTTCGGGTCTGGCGGAGTGGGTTTGGGTCTGGCGGAGTGGGTTGTGGTCTGGCGGACTGGGTTTGGGTCTGGCGGAGTGGTTTCGGGTCTGGCGGAGTGGGTTTGTGTCTGGCGGAGTGGGTTTGGGTCTGGCGGAGGGGGTTTGGGTCTGGCGGAGTGGGTTCGGGTCTGGCGGAGTGGGTTCGGGTCTGTTGGAGTGGGTTCAGGTCTGGCGGAGTGGGTTGTGGTCCGGCGGAGTGGGTTCGGGTCTGGCGGCGTCGGTTCGAGTCTGGCGGAGTGGGTTTGGGTCTGGCGGAGTGGGTTTGGGGCTGGCGGAGTGGGTTGGGGTCTGGCGGAGTGGGTTCGGTTCTGGCGGAGTGGGTTCGGGTCTGGCGGAGTGGGTTTGGGTCTGGCGGAGTGGGTTCAGGTCTGTCGGTGTGGGTTGGGGTCTGGCGGAGTGGGTTGGGGTCTGGCGGAGTGGGTTTGGGTCTGGCGGAGTGGGTTTGGGATGGCGGAGTATGTTTGGGTTTGGCGGAGTGGGTTTTGGTCTGGCGGAGTGGGTTTGGGTCTGGCGGAGTGGGTTTGGGTCTGGCGGAGTGGGTTTGGGGCTGGCGGAGTGGGTTTGTTTCTGGCGGAGTGGGTTTGGGTCTGGCGGAGTGGGTTTGGGTTTGGCGGAGTGGGTTTGGGTCTGGCGGAGTGGGTTTGGGTGTGGCGGAGTGGGTTTGGGTCTGCCGGAGTGGGTTTGGGTCTAGCGGAGTTGGTTAGGGTCTGGCGTAGTGGGTTTGGGTCAGGCGGAGTGGGTTCAGGTCTGTCGGTGTGGGTTCGGGTCTGGCGGAGTGGGTTTGGGTCTGGCGGAGTGGGTTTGGGTCTGGCGGAGTGGGTTTGGGTCTGGGGGAGTGGGTTTGGGTCTGGTGGAGTGGATTCGGGTCTGGCGGAGTGGGTTGGGGTCTGGCGGAGTGGCTTTGGGTCTGGCGGAGTGGGTTGGGGTCTGGCGGAGTGGGTTTGGGTCTGGCGGTGTGGGTTCGGGTCTGGCGGAGTGGTTTCGGGTCTGGCGGAGTGGGTTTGGGGTCTGGCGGAGTGGCTTTGTGTCTGGCGGAGTGGGTTTGGGTCTGGCGGATTATGTTTGGGTCTGGCGGAGTGGGTTTCGGTCTGGCGGAGTTGGTTTGGGTGTGCGGAGTGGGTTTGGGTCTGGCGGAGTGGGTTTGGGTCTGGCGGAGTGGGTTTGGGTCTGGCGTAGTGGGTTTGGGTCTGGCGGAGTTGGTTTGGGTCTGGCGTAGTGGGTTTGGGTCTGGCGGAGTGGGTTTGGGTCTGGCGGAGTGGGTTTGGGTCTGGCGGAGTGGGTTTGGGGTCTGGCGGAGTGGGTTAGGGTCTGGCGGAGTGGGTTTGGGTCTGGCGGAGTGGGTTTGGGTCTGGCGGAGTGGGTTTGGGTCGGGCGGAGTTGGTTTGGGTCTGGCATAGTGGGTTTGGGGCTGGCGGAGTGGGTTTGGGTCTGGCGGAGTGGGTTTGGGTCTGGCGGAGTGGGTTTGGGGTCTGGCGGAGTGGGTTAGGGTCTGGCGGAGTGGGTTTGGGTCTGGCGGAGTGAGTTAGGGTCTGGCGGAGTGGGTTTGTGGTCTGGCGGAGTGGGTTTGGGTCCGGCGGAGTAGGTTCGGGTCTGGCGGAGTGGGTTTTAGTTTGGCGGAGTGGGTTTGGGTCTGGCGGAGTGGGTTTGGGTCTGGCGGAGTGGATTCGGGTCTGGTGGAGTGGGTTTGGTGTCTGGCGGAGTGGGTTTGGGTCTGGCGGAGTGGGTTTGGGTCTGGCGGAGTGGGTTCCGGTCTGGCTGAGCGGGTTTTGTTCTGGCGGGCTGCGTTTGGGTCTGGCGGAGTGGGTTTGGGGTCTGGCGGAGTGGATTCGGGTCTGGCGGAATGTGTTCGGGTCTGGCGGAGTGGGTTCGGGTCTGGCGGAGTGGGTTGGGGTCTGGCGGAGTGGGTTTGGGTCTGGCGGAGTGGGTTTGGGTCTGGCGGAGTGGGTTTGGGTCTGGCGGAGTGGGTTTGGGTCTGGCGGAGTGGGTTTGGGTCTGGCGGAGTGGGTTTGGGTCTGGCGGAGTGGGTTTGGGTCTGGCGGAGTGGGTTTGGCTCTGGCGGAGTGGGTTTGGGTCTGGCGGAGTGGGTTTGGGTGTGGCGGAGTGGGTTCGGGTCTGGCGGAGTGGGTTTCGGTCTGGCGGGGTAGGTTTGGGTCTGGCGGAGTGGGTTTGGGTCTGGCGGAGTGGGTTTGGGTCTGGCGGAGTGGGTTCGGGTCTGGCGGAGTGGGTTCGGATCTGCCGGAGTGGGTTCGGGTCTGGCGGAGTGGGTTTGGGTCTGGCGGAGAGGGTTGTGGTCTGGCGGACTGGGTTTGGCTCTGGCGGAGTGGGTTCGGGTCTGGCGGAGTGGGTTTGTGTCTGGCGGAGTGGGTTTGGGGCTGGCGGAGTGGGTTTGGGTCTGGCGGAGTGGGTTCGGGTCTGGCGGAGTGGGTTCGGGTCTGTTGGAGTGGGTTCAGGTCTGGCGGAGTGGGTTGTGGTCCGGCGGAGTGGGTTCGGGTCTGGCGGCGTCGGTTCGGGTCTGGCGGAGTGGGTTTGGGTCTGGCGGAGTGTGTTTGGGGCTGGCGGAGTGGGTTCGGGTCTGGCGGAGTGGGTTTGGGTCTGGCGGAGTGGGATCAGGTCTGTCGGTGTGGGTTCGGGTCTGGCGGAGTGGGTTGGGGTCTGGCGGAGTGGGTTTGGGATGGCGGAGTATGTTTGGGTCTGGCGGAGTGGGTTTTGGTCTGGCGGAGTGGGTTTGGGTCTGGCGGAGTGGGTTTGGGTCTGGCGGAGTGGATTCGGGTCTGGTGGAGTGGGTTTGGTGTCTGGCGGAGTGGGTTTGGGTCTGGCGGAGTGGGTTTGGGTCTGACGGAGTGGGTTCGGGTCTGCCTGAGTGGGTTTTGTTCTGGCGGACTGGGTTTGGGTCTGGCGGAGTGGGTTTGGGGTCTGGCGGAGTGGATTCGGGTCTGGTGGAGTGTGTTCGGGTCTGGCGGAGTGGGTTCGGGTCTGGTGGAGTGGGTTGGGGTCTGGCGGAATGGGTTTGGGTCTGGCCGAGTGGGTATGGGTCTGGCGGAGTGGGTTTGTGTCTGGCGGAGTGGGTTTGGTCTGGCGGAGTGGGTTTGGGGTCTGGCGGAGTGGGTTTGGGTCTGGCGGAGTGGGTTAGGGGTCTGGCGGAGTGGGTTTGGGTCTGGCGGAGTGGGTTAGGGGTCTGGCGGAGTGGGTTTGGGGTCTGGCGGTGTGGGCTTGGGTCTGGCGGAGTGGGTTTGGCTCTGGCGGAGAGGGTTTGTGTCTGGCGGAGTGGGTTTGGCTCTGGCGGAGTGGGTTTGTGTCTGGCGGAGTAAGTTTGGGTCTGGCGGAGTGGGTTTGGGTCTGGCGGAGTGGGTTTGGCTCTGGCGGAGTAAGTTTGGGTCTGGCGGAGTGGGTTTGGGTCTGGCGGAGTGGGTTTCGGTCTGGCGGAGTGGGTTTGTGTCTGGCGGAGTGGGTTTGGGTCTGGCGGAGTGGGTTTGCATCTGGCGGAGTGGGTTTGGGTCTGGCGGAGTGGGTTTGGGTCTGGCGGAGTGGGTTTGGGTCTGGCGGAGTGGGTTTGGCTCTGGCGGAGTGGGTTTGGGTCTGGCGGAGTGGGTTTGGGTCTGGCGGAGTGGGTTCGGGTCTGGCGGAGTGGGTTTGGGTCTGGCGGAGTAGGTTTGGGTCTGGCGGAGTGGGTTTGGGTCTGGCGGAGTGGGTTTCGTTCTGGCGGACTTGGTTCGGGTCTGACGGAGTGGGTTTGGGTCTGGCGGAGTGGGTTTGGGTCTGGCGGAGTGGGTTCGGGTCTGGCGGAGTGGGTTTGGGATGGCGGAGTATGTTTGGGTCTGGCGGAGTGGGTTTTAGTCTGGCGGAGTGGGTTTGGGTCTGGCGGAGTGGGTTTGGGTCTGGCGGAGTGGGTTTGGGGCTGGCGGAGTGGGTTTGTTTCTGGCGGAGTGGGTTTGGGTCTGGCGGAGTGGGTTTGGGTTTGGCGGAGTGGGTTTGGGTCTGGCGGAGTGGGTTTGGGTGTGGCGGAGTGGGTTTGGGTCTGGCGGAGTGGGTTTGGGTCTAGCGGAGTTGGTTTGGGTCTGGCGTAGTGGGTTTGGGTCAGGCGGAGTGGGTTTGGGTCTGGCGGAGTGGGTTCAGGTCTGTCGGTGTGGGTTCGGGTCTGGCGGAGTGGGTTGGGGTCTGGCGGTGTGGGGTTGGGTCTGGCGGAGTGGGTTTGGGTCTGGGGGAGTGGGTTTGGGTCTGGCGGAGTGGGTTCGGGTCTGGCGGAGTGGGTTGGGGTCTGGCGGAGTGGCTTTGGGTCTGGCGGAGTGGGTTGGGGTCTGGCGGAGTGGGTTTGGGTCTGGCGGTGTGGGTTCGGGTCTGGCGGAGTGGTTTCGGGTCTGGCGGAGTGGGTTTGGGGTCTGGCGGAGTGGCTTTGTGTCTGGCGGAGTGGGTTTGGGTCTGGCGGAGTATGTTTGGGTCTGGCGGAGTGGGTTTCGGTCTGGCGGAGTTGGTTTGTGTCTGGCGGAGTGGGTTTGGGTCTGGCGGAGTGGGTTTGGGTTTGGCGGATTTGGTTTGGGTCTGGCGTAGTGGGTTTGGGTCTGGCGGAGTGGGTTTGGCTCTGGCGGAGTGGGTTTGGGTCTGGCGGAGTGGGTTTGGGTCTGGGGGAGTGGGTTTGGGTCTGGCGGAGTGGGTTCGGGTCTGGCGGAGTGGGTTGGGGTCTGGCGGAGTGGCTTTGGGTCTGGCGGAGTGGGTTGGGGTCTGGCGGAGTGGGTTTGGGTCTGGCGGTGTGGGTTCGGGTCTGGCGGAGTGGTTTCGGGTCTGGCGGAGTGGGTTTGGGGTCTGTCGGAGTGGCTTTGTGTCTGGCGGAGTGGGTTTGGGTCTGGCGGAGTATGTTTGGGTCTGGCGGAGTGGGTTTCGGTCTGGCGGAGTTGGTTTGTGTCTGGCGGAGTGGGTTTGGGTCTGGCGGAGTGGGTTTGGGTTTGGCGGATTTGGTTTGGGTCTGGCGTAGTGGGTTTGGGTCTGGCGGAGTGGGTATGGCTCTGGCGGAGTGGGTTTGGGTCTGGCGTAGTGGGTTTGGGGTCTGGCGGAGTGGGTTTGGTTCTGGCGGAGTGGGTTTGGGTCTGGCGGAGTGGGTTTGGGTCTGGCAGAGTGGGTTTGGGTCGGGCGGAGTTGGTTTGGGTCTGGCGTAGTGGGTTTGGGTCTGGCGGAGTGGGTTTGGGTCTGGCGGAGTGGGTTTGGGTCTGGCGGAGTGGGTTTGGGGTCTGGCGGAGTGGGTTAGTGTCTGGCGGAGTGGGTTTGGGTCTGGCGGAGTGGGTTAGAGTCTGGCGGAGTGGGTTTGTGGTCTGGCGGAGTGGGTTTGGGTCTGGCGGAGTGGGTTAGGGTCTGGCGGAGTGGGTTTTAGTTTGGCGGAGTGGGTTTGGGTCTGGCGGAGTGGGTTTGGGTCTGGCGGAGTGGATTCGGGTCTGGTGGAGTGGGTTTGGTGTCTGGCGGAGTGGGTTTGGGTCTGGCGGAGTGGGTTTGGGTCTGGCGGAGTGGGTTCGGGTCTGGCTGAGTGGGTTTTGTTCTGGCGGACTGGGTTTGGGTCTGGCGGAGTGGGTTTGGGGTCTGGCGGAGTGGATTCGGGTCTGGTGGAGTGTGTTCGGGTCTGGCGGAATGGGTTCGGGTCTGGCGGAGTGGGTTGGGGTCTGGCGGAGTGGGTTTCGGTCTGGCGGAGTTGGTTTGTGTCTGGCGGAGTGGGTTTGGGTCTGGCGGAGTGGGTTTGGGTTTGGCGGATTTGGTTTGGGTCTGGCGTAGTGGGTTTGGGTCTGGCGGAGTGGGTTTGGCTCTGGCGGAGTGGGTTTGGGTCTGGCGGAGTGGGTTTGGGTCTGGGGGAGTGGGTTTGGGTCTGGCGGAGTGGGTTCGGGTCTGGCGGAGTGGGTTGGGGTCTGGCGGAGTGGCTTTGGGTCTGGCGGAGTGGGTTGGGGTCTGGCGGAGTGGGTTTGGGTCTGGCGGTGTGGGTTCGGGTCTGGCGGAGTGGTTTCGGGTCTGGCGGAGTGGGTTTGGGGTCTGGCGGAGTGGCTTTGTGTCTGGCGGAGTGGGTTTGGGTCTGGCGGAGTATGTTTGGGTCTGGCGGAGTGGGTTTCGGTCTGGCGGAGTTGGTTTGTGTCTGGCGGAGTGGGTTTGGTTCTGGCGGAGTGGGTTTGGGTTTGGCGGATTTGGTTTGGGTCTGGCGTAGTGGGTTTGGGTCTGGCGGAGTGGGTATGGCTCTGGCGGAGTGGGTTTGGGTCTGGCGTAGTGGGTTTGGGGTCTGGCGGAGTGGGTTAGGTTCTGGCGGAGTGGGTTTGGGTCTGGCGGAGTGGGTTTGGGTCTGGCAGAGTGGGTTTGGGTCGGGCGGAGTTGGTTTGGGTCTGGCGTAGTGGGTTTCCGTCTGGCGGAGTGGGTTTGGGTCTGGCGGAGTGGGTTTGGGTCTGGCGGAGTGGGTTTGGGGTCTGGCGGAGTGGGTTAGTGTCTGGCGGAGTGGGTTTGGGTCTGGCGGAGTGGGTTAGGGTCTGGCGGAGTGGGTTTGTGGTCTGGCGGAGTGGGTTTGGGTCTGGCGGAGTGGGTTAGGGTCTGGCGGAGTGGGTTTTAGTTTGGCGGAGTGGGTTTGGGTCTGGCGGAGTGGGTTTGGGTCTGGCGGAGTGGATTCGGGTCTGGTGGAGTGGGTTTGGTGTCTGGCGGAGTGGGTTTGGGTCTGGCGGAGTGGGTTTGGGTCTGGCGGAGTGGGTTCGGGTCTGGCTGAGTGGGTTTTGTTCTGGCGGACTGGGTTTGGGTCTGGCGGAGTGGGTTTGGGGTCTGGCGGAGTGGATTCGGGTCTGGTGGAGTGTGTTCGGGTCTGGCGGAATGGGTTCGGGTCTGGCGGAGTGGGTTGGGGTCTGGCGGAATGGGTTTGCGTCTGGCGGAGTGGGTTTGGGTCTGGCGGAGTGGGTTTGAGTCTGGCGGAGTGGGTTTGGGTCTGGCGGAGTGGGTTTGGCTCCGGCGGAGTGGGTTTGGGTCTGGCGGAGTGGGTTTGGGTTTGGCGGAGTGGGTTCGGGTCTGGCGGAGTGGGTTTGGGTCTGGCGGAGTAGGTTTCGGTCTGGCGGAGTGGGTTTGGGTCTGGCGGAGTGGGTTTCGTTCTGGCGGACTTGGTTCGGGTCTGGCTGAGTGGGTTTGGGTCTGGCGGAGTGGGTTTGGGTCTGGCGGAGTGGGTTCGGGTCTGGCGGAGTGGGTTCGGATCTGCCGGAGTGGGTTTGGGTCTGGCGGAGTGGGTTTGGGTCTGGCGGAGTGGGTTCGGGTCTGTTGGAGTGGGTTCAGGTCTGGCGGAGTGGGTTGTGGTCCGGCGGAGTGGGTTTGTGTCTGGCGGAGTGGGTTTGTGTCTGGCGGAGTGGGTTTGGGTCTGGCGGAGTGGGTTCGGGTCTGGCGGAGTGGGTTCGGGTCTGTTGGAGTGGGTTCAGGTCTGGCGGAGTGGGTTGTGGTCCGGCGGAGTGGGTTCGGGTCTGGCGGCGTCGGTTCGAGTCTGGCGGAGTGGGTTTGGGTCTGGCGGAGTGGGTTTGGGGCTGGCGGAGTGGGTTGGGGTCTGGCGGAGTGGGTTCGGTTCTGGCGGAGTGGGTTCGGGTCTGGCGGAGTGGGTTTGGGTCTGGCGGAGTGGGTTCAGGTCTGACGGTGTGGGTTCGGGTCTGGCGGAGTGGGTTGGGGTCTGGCGGAGTGGGTTTGGGTCTGGCGGAGTGGGTTTGGGATGGCGGAGTATGTTTGGGTCTGGCGGAGTGGGTTTCGGTCTGGCGGAGTTGGTTTGTGTCTGGCGGAGTGGGTTTGGGTCTGGCGGAGTGGGTTTGGGTTTGGCGGAGTTGGTTTGGGTCTGGCGTAGTGGGTTTGGGTCTGGCGGAGTGGGTTTGGGTCTCGCGGAGTGGGTTTGGGTCTGGCGGAGTGGGTTTGGGGTCTGGCGGAGTGGGTTAGGGTCTGGCGGAGTGGGTTTGTGGTCTGGCGGAGTGGGTTTGGGTCTGGCGGAGTGGGTTAGGGTCTGGCGGAGTGGGTTTTAGTTTGGCGGAGTGGGTTTGGGTCTGGTGGAGTGGGTTTGGGTCTGGCGGAGTGGATTCGGGTCTGGTGGAGTGGGTTTGGTGTCTGGCGGAGTGGGTTTGGGTCTGGCGGAGTGGGTTTGGGTCTGGCGGAGTGGGTTTGGGTCTGGCGGAGTGGGTTCGGGTCTGGCGGAGTGGGTTCGGATCTGCCGGAGTGGGTTCGGGTCTGGCGGAGTGGGTTTGGGTCTGGCGGAGAGGGTTGTGGTCTGGCGGACTGGGTTTGGCTCTGGCGGAGTGGGTTCGGGTCTGGCGGAGTGGGTTTGTGTCTGGCGGAGTGGGTTTGGGGCTGGCGGAGTGGGTTTGGGTCTGGCGGAGTGGGTTCGGGTCTGGCGGAGTGGGTTCGGGTCTGTTGGAGTGGGTTCAGGTCTGGCGGAGTGGGTTGTGGTCCGGCGGAGTGGGTTCGGGTCTGGCGGCGTCGGTTCGGGTCTGGCGGAGTGGGTTTGGGTCTGGCGGAGTGTGTTTGGGGCTGGCGGAGTGGGTTCGGGTCTGGCGGAGTGGGTTTGGGTCTGGCGGAGTGGGATCAGGTCTGTCGGTGTGGGTTCGGGTCTGGCGGAGTGGGTTGGGGTCTGGCGGAGTGGGTTTGGGATGGCGGAGTATGTTTGGGTCTGGCGGAGTGGGTTTTGGTCTGGCGGAGTGGGTTTGGGTCTGGCGGAGTGGGTTTGGGTCTGGCGGAGTGGATTCGGGTCTGGTGGAGTGGGTTTGGTGTCTGGCGGAGTGGGTTTGGGTCTGGCGGAGTGGGTTTGGGTCTGACGGAGTGGGTTCGGGTCTGCCTGAGTGGGTTTTGTTCTGGCGGACTGGGTTTGGGTCTGGCGGAGTGGGTTTGGGGTCTGGCGGAGTGGATTCGGGTCTGGTGGAGTGTGTTCGGGTCTGGCGGAGTGGGTTCGGGTCTGGCGGAGTGGGTTGGGGTCTGGCGGAATGGGTTTGGGTCTGGCCGAGTGGGTATGGGTCTGGCGGAGTGGGTTTGTGTCTGGCGGAGTGGGTTTGGTCTGGCGGAGTGGGTTTGGGGTCTGGCGGAGTGGGTTTGGGTCTGGCGGAGTGGGTTAGGGGTCTGGCGGAGTGGGTTTGGGTCTGGCGGAGTGGGTTAGGGGTCTGGCGGAGTGGGTTTGGGGTCTGGCGGTGTGGGCTTGGGTCTGGCGGAGTGGGTTTGGCTCTGGCGGAGAGGGTTTGTGTCTGGCGGAGTGGGTTTGGCTCTGGCGGAGTGGGTTTGTGTCTGGCGGAGTAAGTTTGGGTCTGGCGGAGTGGGTTTGGGTCTGGCGGAGTGGGTTTGGCTCTGGCGGAGTAAGTTTGGGTCTGGCGGAGTGGGTTTGGGTCTGGCGGAGTGGGTTTCGGTCTGGCGGAGTGGGTTTGTGTCTGGCGGAGTGGGTTTGGGTCTGGCGGAGTGGGTTTGCGTCTGGCGGAGTGGGTTTGGGTCTGGCGGAGTGGGTTTGGGTCTGGCGGAGTGGGTTTGGGTCTGGCGGAGTGGGTTTGGCTCTGGCGGAGTGGGTTTGGGTCTGGCGGAGTGGGTTTGGGTCTGGCGGAGTGGGTTCGGGTCTGGCGGAGTGGGTTTGGGTCTGGCGGAGTAGGTTTGGGTCTGGCGGAGTGGGTTTGGGTCTGGCGGAGTGGGTTTCGTTCTGGCGGACTTGGTTCGGGTCTGACGGAGTGGGTTTGGGTCTGGCGGAGTGGGTTTGGGTCTGGCGGAGTGGGTTCGGGTCTGGCGGAGTGGGTTTGGGATGGCGGAGTATGTTTGGGTCTGGCGGAGTGGGTTTTGGTCTGGCGGAGTGGGTTTGGGTCTGGCGGAGTGGGTTTGGGTCTGGCGGAGTGGGTTTGGGGCTGGCGGAGTGGGTTTGTTTCTGGCGGAGTGGGTTTGGGTCTGGCGGAGTGGGTTTGGGTTTGGCGGAGTGGGTTTGGGTCTGGCGGAGTGGGTTTGGGTGTGGCGGAGTGGGTTTGGGTCTGGCGGAGTGGGTTTGGGTCTAGCGGAGTTGGTTTGGGTCTGGCGTAGTGGGTTTGGGTCAGGCGGAGTGGGTTTGGGTCTGGCGGAGTGGGTTCAGGTCTGTCGGTGTGGGTTCGGGTCTGGCGGAGTGGGTTGGGGTCTGGCGGAGTGGGGTTGGGTCTGGCGGAGTGGGTTTGGGTCTGGGGGAGTGGGTTTGGGTCTGGCGGAGTGGGTTCGGGTCTGGCGGAGTGGGTTGGGGTCTGGCGGAGTGGCTTTGGGTCTGGCGGAGTGGGTTGGGGTCTGGCGGAGTGGGTTTGGGTCTGGCGGTGTGGGTTCGGGTCTGGCGGAGTGGTTTCGGGTCTGGCGGAGTGGGTTTGGGGTCTGGCGGAGTGGCTTTGTGTCTGGCGGAGTGGGTTTGGGTCTGGCGGAGTATGTTTGGGTCTGGCGGAGTGGGTTTCGGTCTGGCGGAGTTGGTTTGTGTCTGGCGGAGTGGGTTTGGGTCTGGCGGAGTGGGTTTGGGTTTGGCGGATTTGGTTTGGGTCTGGCGTAGTGGGTTTGGGTCTGGCGGAGTGGGTTTGGCTCTGGCGGAGTGGGTTTGGGTCTGGCGGAGTGGGTTTGGGTCTGGGGGAGTGGGTTTGGGTCTGGCGGAGTGGGTTCGGGTCTGGCGGAGTGGGTTGGGGTCTGGCGGAGTGGCTTTGGGTCTGGCGGAGTGGGTTGGGGTCTGGCGGAGTGGGTTTGGGTCTGGCGGTGTGGGTTCGGGTCTGGCGGAGTGGTTTCGGGTCTGGCGGAGTGGGTTTGGGGTCTGGCGGAGTGGCTTTGTGTCTGGCGGAGTGGGTTTGGGTCTGGCGGAGTATGTTTGGGTCTGGCGGAGTGGGTTTCGGTCTGGCGGAGTTGGTTTGTGTCTGGCGGAGTGGGTTTGGGTCTGGCGGAGTGGGTTTGGGTTTGGCGGATTTGGTTTGGGTCTGGCGTAGTGGGTTTGGGTCTGGCGGAGTGGGTATGGCTCTGGCGGAGTGGGTTTGGGTCTGGCGTAGTGGGTTTGGGGTCTGGCGGAGTGGGTTAGGTTCTGGCGGAGTGGGTTTGGGTCTGGCGGAGTGGGTTTGGGTCTGGCAGAGTGGGTTTGGGTCGGGCGGAGTTGGTTTGGGTCTGGCGTAGTGGGTTTGGGTCTGGCGGAGTGGGTTTGGGTCTGGCGGAGTGGGTTTGGGTCTGGCGGAGTGGGTTTGGGGTCTGGCGGAGTGGGTTAGTGTCTGGCGGAGTGGGTTTGGGTCTGGCGGAGTGGGTTAGGGTCTGGCGGAGTGGGTTTGTGGTCTGGCGGAGTGGGTTTGGGTCTGGCGGAGTGGGTTAGGGTCTGGCGGAGTGGGTTTTAGTTTGGCGGAGTGGGTTTGGGTCTGGCGGAGTGGGTTTGGGTCTGGCGGAGTGGATTCGGGTCTGGTGGAGTGGGTTTGGTGTCTGGCGGAGTGGGTTTGGGTCTGGCGGAGTGGGTTTGGGTCTGGCGGAGTGGGTTCGGGTCTGGCTGAGTGGGTTTTGTTCTGGCGGACTGGGTTTGGGTCTGGCGGAGTGGGTTTGGGGTCTGGCGGAGTGGATTCGGGTCTGGTGGAGTGTGTTCGGGTCTGGCGGAATGGGTTCGGGTCTGGCGGAGTGGGTTGGGGTCTGGCGGAGTGGGTTTCGGTCTGGCGGAGTTGGTTTGTGTCTGGCGGAGTGGGTTTGGGTCTGGCGGAGTGGGTTTGGGTTTGGCGGATTTGGTTTGGGTCTGGCGTAGTGGGTTTGGGTCTGGCGGAGTGGGTTTGGCTCTGGCGGAGTGGGTTTGGGTCTGGCGGAGTGGGTTTGGGTCTGGGGGAGTGGGTTTGGGTCTGGCGGAGTGGGTTCGGGTCTGGCGGAGTGGGTTGCGGTCTGGCGGAGTGGCTTTGGGTCTGGCGGAGTGGGTTGGGGTCTGGCGGAGTGGGTTTGGGTCTGGCGGTGTGGGTTCGGGTCTGGCGGAGTGGTTTCGGGTCTGGCGGAGTGGGTTTGGGGTCTGGCGGAGTGGCTTTGTGTCTGGCGGAGTGGGTTTGGGTCTGGCGGAGTATGTTTGGGTCTGGCGGAGTGGGTTTCGGTCTGGCGGAGTTGGTTTGTGTCTGGCGGAGTGGGTTTGGGTCTGGCGGAGTGGGTTTGGGTTTGGCGGATTTGGTTTGGGTCTGGCGTAGTGGGTTTGGGTCTGGCGGAGTGGGTATGGCTCTGGCGGAGTGGGTTTGGGTCTGGCGTAGTGGGTTTGGGGTCTGGCGGAGTGGGTTAGGTTCTGGCGGAGTGGGTTTGGGTCTGGCGGAGTGGGTTTGGGTCTGGCAGAGTGGGTTTGGGTCGGGCGGAGTTGGTTTGGGTCTGGCGTAGTGGGTTTCCGTCTGGCGGAGTGGGTTTGGGTCTGGCGGAGTGGGTTTGGGTCTGGCGGAGTGGGTTTGGGGTCTGGCGGAGTGGGTTAGTGTCTGGCGGAGTGGGTTTGGGTCTGGCGGAGTGGGTTAGGGTCTGGCGGAGTGGGTTTGTGGTCTGGCGGAGTGGGTTTGGGTCTGGCGGAGTGGGTTAGGGTCTGGCGGAGTGGGTTTTAGTTTGGCGGAGTGGGTTTGGGTCTGGCGGAGTGGGTTTGGGTCTGGCGGAGTGGATTCGGGTCTGGTGGAGTGGGTTTGGTGTCTGGCGGAGTGGGTTTGGGTCTGGCGGAGAGGGTTTGGGTCTGGCGGAGTGGGTTCGGGTCTGGCTGAGTGGGTTTTGTTCTGGCGGACTGGGTTTGGGTCTGGCGGAGTGGGTTTGGGGTCTGGCGGAGTGGATTCGGGTCTGGTGGAGTGTGTTCGGGTCTGGCGGAATGGGTTCGGGTCTGGCGGAGTGGGTTGGGGTCTGGCGGAATGGGTTTGCGTCTGGCGGAGTGGGTTTGGGTCTGGCGGAGTGGGTTTGGGTCTGGCGGAGTGGGTTTGGGTCTGGCGGAGTGGGTTTGGCTCCGGCGGAGTGGGTTTGGGTCTGGCGGAGTGGGTTTGGGTTTGGCGGAGTGGGTTCGGGTCTGGCGGAGTGGGTTTGGGTCTGGCGGAGTAGGTTTCGGTCTGGCGGAGTGGGTTTGGGTCTGGCGGAGTGGGTTTCGTTCTGGCGGACTTGGTTCGGGTCTGGCTGAGTGGGTTTGGGTCTGGCGGAGTGGGTTTGGGTCTGGCGGAGTGGGTTCGGGTCTGGCGGAGTGGGTTCGGATCTGCCGGAGTGGGTTTGGGTCTGGCGGAGTGGGTTTGGGTCTGGCGGAGTGGGTTCGGGTCTGTTGGAGTGGGTTCAGGTCTGGCGGAGTGGGTTGTGGTCCGGCGGAGTGGGTTTGTGTCTGGCGGAGTGGGTTTGTGTCTGGCGGAGTGGGTTTGGGTCTGGCGGAGTGGGTTCGGGTCTGGCGGAGTGGGTTCGGGTCTGTTGGAGTGGGTTCAGGTCTGGCGGAGTGGGTTGTGGTCCGGCGGAGTGGGTTCGGGTCTGGCGGCGTCGGTTCGAGTCTGGCGGAGTGGGTTTGGGTCTGGCGGAGTGGGTTTGGGGCTGGCGGAGTGGGTTGGGGTCTGGCGGAGTGGGTTCGGTTCTGGCGGAGTGGGTTCGGGACTGGCGGAGTGGGTTTGGGTCTGGCGGAGTGGGTTCAGGTCTGACGGTGTGGGTTCGGGTCTGGCGGAGTGGGTTGGGGTCTGGCGGAGTGGGTTTGGGTCTGGCGGAGTGGGTTTGGGATGGCGGAGTATGTTTGGGTCTGGCGGAGTGGGTTTCGGTCTGGCGGAGTTGGTTTGTGTCTGGCGGAGTGGGTTTGGGTCTGGCGGAGTGGGTTTGGGTTTGGCGGAGTTGGTTTGGGTCTGGCGTAGTGGGTTTGGGTCTGGCGGAGTGGGTTTGGGTCTCGCGGAGTGGGTTTGGGTCTGGCGGAGTGGGTTTGGGGTCTGGCGGAGTGGGTTAGGGTCTGGCGGAGTGGGTTTGGGTCTGGCGGAGTGGGTTTGGGTCTGGCGGAGTGGGTTTGGGTCGGGCGGAGTTGGTTTGGGTCTGGCGTAGTGGGTTTGGGTCTGGCGGAGTGGGTTTGGGTCTGGCGGAGTGGGTTTGGGTCTGGCGGAGTGGGTTTGGGGTCTGGCGGAGTGGGTTAGGGTCTGGCGGAGTGGGTTTGGGTCTGGCGGAGTGGGTAAGGGTCTGGCGGAGTGGGTTTGTGGTCTGGCGGAGTGGGTTTGGGTCTGGCGGAGTGGGTTAGGGTCTGGCGGAGTGGGTTTTAGTTTGGCGGAGTGGGTTTGGGTCTGGTGGAGTGGGTTTGGGTCTGGCGGAGTGGATTCGGGTCTGGTGGAGTGGGTTTGGTGTCTGGCGGAGTGGGTTTGGGTCTGGCGGAGTGGGTTTGGGTCTGGCGGAGTGGGTTCGGGTCTGGCTGAGTGGGTTTTGTTCTGCCGGACTGGGTTTGGGTCTGGCGGAGTGGGTTTGGGGTCTGGCGGAGTGGATTCGGGTCTGGTGGAGTGTGTTCGGGTCTGGCGGAGTGGGTTCGGTCTGGCGGAGTGGGTTGGGGTCTGGCAGAATGGGTTTGGGTCTGGCCGAGTGGGTTTGGGTCTGGCGGAGTGAGTTTGGGTCTGGCGGAGTGTGTTTGGGTCTGGCGGAGTGGGTTTGGGCCTGGCGGAGTGGGTTTGGTCTGGCGGAGTGGGTTTGGGGTCTGGCGGAGTGGATTCGGGTCTGGTGGAGTGGGTTTGGTGTCTGGCGGAGTGGGTTTGGGTCTGGCGGAGTGGGTTTGGGTCTGGTGGAGTGGGTTCGGGTCTGGCTGAGTGGGTTTTGTTCTGCCGGACTGGGTTTGGGTCTGGCGGAGTGGGTTTGGGGTCTGGCGGAGTGGATTCGGGTCTGGTGGAGTGTGTTCGGGTCTGGCGGAGTGGGTTCGGTCTGGCGGAGTGGGTTGGGGTCTGGCAGAATGGGTTTGGGTCTGGCCGAGTGGGTTTGGGTCTGGCGGAGTGAGTTTGGGTCTGGCGGAGTGTGTTTGGGTCTGGCGGTGTGGGTTTGGGCCTGGCGGAGTGGGTTTGGTCTGGCGGAGTGGGTTTGGGGTCTGGCGGAGTGGGTTTGGGTCTGGCGGAGTGGGTTTGGGGTCTGGCGGAGTGGGTTTGGGGTCTGGCGGTGTGGGTTTGGGTCTGGCGGAGTGGGTTTGGCTCTGGCGGAGTGGGTTTGGGTCTGGCGGAGTGGGTTTGGCTCTTGCGGAGTGGGTTTGTGTCTGGCGGAGTAAGTTTGGGTCTGGCGGAGTGGGTTTGGGTCTGGCGGAGTGGGTTTGGCTCTGGCGGAGTAAGTTTGGGTCTGGCGGAGTGGGTTTGGGTCTGGCGGAGTGGGTTTGGGTCTGGCGGAGTGGGTTTGGGTCTGGCGGAGTGGGTTTGGGTCTGGCGGAGTGGGTTTGGGTCTGGCGGAGTGGGTTTGGCTCTGGCGGAGTGGGTTTGGGTCTGGCGGAGTGGGTTGGGGTTTGGCGGAATGGGTTCGGGTCTGGCGGAGTGGGTTTGGGTCTGGCGGAGTAGGTTTGGGTCTGGCGGAGTGGGTTTGGGTCTGGCGGAGTGGGTTTGGGTCTGGCGGACTTGGTTCGGGTCTGGCGGAGTGGGTTTGGGTCTGGCGGAGTGGGTTTGGGTCTGGCGGAGTGGGTTTGGCTCTGGCGGAGTAAGTTTGGGTCTGGTGGAGTGGGTTTGGGTCTGGCGGAGTGGGTTTGGGTCTGGCGGAGTGGGTTTGGGTCCGGCGGAGTGGGTTCGGGTCTGGCGGAGTGGGTTTGGCTCTGGCGGAGTGGGTTTGGGTCCGGCGGAGTGGGTTCGGGTCTGGCGGAGTGGGTTTCGGTCTGGCGGAGTAGGTTTGGTGTCTGGCGGGGTGGGTTTGTGTCTGGCGGAGTTGGTTTGGGCCTGGCGGTGTGGGTTTGGGTTTGGCGGAGTGGGTTTCGGTCTGGCGGAGTGGGTTTGGGTCTGGCGGAGTGGGTTTGGGTCTGGCGGAGTGGGTTCGGGTCTGTTGGAGTGGGTTCGGGTCTGGCGGAGTGGGTTGTGGTCTGAGGGAGTGGGTTTGGGTCTGGCGGAGTGGGTTCGGGTTTGCCTTAGTGGGGTGGGGTCTGGCGGAGTGGGTTTGGGTCTGGCGGAGTGGGTTGGGGTCTGGCGGAGTGGGTTTGGGTCTGGCGGAGTGGGTTCGGGTCTGGCAGAGTGGTTTCGGATCTGGCGGAGTGGGTTTGGGGTCTGGCGGAGTGGCTTTGTGTCTGGCGGAGTGGGTTTGGGTCTGGCTGAGTATGTTTGGGTCTGGCGGAGTGGGTTTGGGTCTGGCGGAGTGGGTTTGGGTCTAGCGGAGTTGGTTTGGGTCTGGCGTAGTGGGTTTGGGTCTGGCGGAGTGGGTTTGGGTCTGGCGGAGTGGGTTTGCGTCTGGCGGAGTGGGTTTGGGTCTGGCGGTGTGGGTTTGGGTCTGGCGGAGTGGGTTTGGCTCTGGCGGAGAGGGTTTGTGTCTGGCGGAGTGGGTTTGGCTCTGGCGGAGTGGGTTTGTGTCTGGCGGAGTAAGTTTGGGTCTGGCGGAGTGGGTTTGGGTCTGGCGGAGTGGGTTTGGCTCTGGCGGAGTAAGTTTGGGTCTGGCGGAGTGGGTTTGGGTCTGGAGGAGTGGGTTTGGGTCTGGCGGAGTGGGTTTGTGTCTGGCGGAGTGGGTTTGGGTCTGGCGGAGTGGGTTTGGGTCTGGCGGAGTGGGTTTGGGTCTGGCGGAGTGGGTTTGTGTCTGGCGGAGTGGGTTCGGGTCTGGCGGAGCGGGTTCGGGTCTGGCGGAGTGGGTTCGGGTCTGTTGGAGTGGGTTCAGGTCGGGCGGAGTGGGTTGTGGTCCGGCGGAGTGGGTTCGGGTCTGGCGGCGTCGGTTCGAGACTGGTGGAGTGGGTTTGGGTCTGGCGGAGTATGTTTGGGTCTGGCGGAGTGGGTTCAGGTCTGTCGGTGTGGGTTCGGGTCTGGCGGAGTGGGTTGGGGTCTGGCGGAGTGGGTTTGGGTCTGGCGGAGTGGGTTTGGGATGGCGGAGTATGTTTGGGTCTGGCGGAGTGGGTTTTGGTCTGGCGGAGTGGGTTTGGGTCTGGCGGAGTGGGTTTGGGTCTGGCGGAGTGGGTTTGGGGCTGGCGGAGTGGGTTTGTTTCTGGCGGAGTGGGTTTGAGTCTGGCGGAGTGGGTTTGGGTTTGGCGGAGTGGGTTTGGTCTGGCGGAGTGGGTTTGGGTGTGGCGGACTGGGTTTGGGTCTGGCGGAGTGGGTTTGGGTCTAGCGGAGTTGGTTTGGGTCTGGCGTAGTGGGTTTGGGTCAGGCGGAGTGGGTTTGGGTCTGGCGGAGTGGGTTCAGGTCTGTCGGTGTGGGTTCGGGTCTGGCGGAGTGGGTTGGGGTCTGGCGGAGTGGGTTTGGGTCTGGCGGAGTGGGTTTGGGTCTGGGGGAGTGGGTTTGGGTCTGGCGGAGTGGGTTCGGGTCTGGCGGAGTGGGTTGGGGTTTGGCGGAGTGGCTTTGGGTCTGGCGGAGTGGGTTGGGGTCTGGCGGAGTGGGTTTGGGTCTGGCGGTGTGGGTTCGGGTCTGGCGGAGTGGTTTCGGGTCTGGCGGAGTGGGTTTGGGGTCTGGCGGAGTGGCTTTGTGTCTGGCGGAGTGGGTTTGGGTCTGGCGGAGTATGTTTGGGTCTGGCGGAGTGGGTTTCGGTCTGGCGGAGTTGGTTTGTGTCTGGCGGAGTGGGTTTGGGTCTGGCGGAGTGGGTTTGGGTTTGGCGGAGTGGGTTAGGGTCTGGCGGAGTGGGTTTGGGTCTGGCGGAGTGGGTTAGGGTCTGGCGGAGTGGGTTTGTGGTCTGGCGGAGTGGGTTTGGGTCTGGCGGAGTGGGTTAGGGTCTGGCGGAGTGGGTTTTAGTTTGGCGGAGTGGGTTTGGGTCTGGCGGAGTGGGTTTGGGTCTGGCGGAGTGGATTCGGGTCTGGTGGAGTGGGTTTGGTGTCTGGCGGAGTGGGTTTGGGTCTGGCGGAGTGGGTTTGGGTCTGGCGGAGTGGGTTCGGGTCTGGCTGAGTGGGTTTTGTTCTGGCGGACTGGGTTTGGGTCTGGCGGAGTGGGTTTGGGGTCTGGCGGAGTGGATTCGGGTCTGGTGGAGTGTGTTCGGGTCTGGCGGAGTGGGTTCGGGTCTGGCTGAGTGGGTTGGGGTCTGGCGGAATGGGTTTGGGTCTGGCCGAGTGGGTTTGGGTCTGGCGGAGTGAGTTTGGGTCTGGCGGAGTGTGTTTGGGTCTGGCGGAGTGGGTTTGGGCCTGGCGGAGTGGGTTTGGTCTGGCGGAGTGGGTTTGGGGTCTGGCGGAGTGGGTTTGGGTCTGGCGGAGTGGGTTTGGGGTCTGGCGGAGTGGGTTTGGGGTCTGGCGGTGTGGGTTTGGGTCTGGCGGAGTGGGTTTGGCTCTGGCGGAGTGGGTTTGGGTCTGGCGGAGTGGGTTTGGCTCTGGCGGAGTGGGTTTGTGTCTGGCGGAGTAAGTTTGGGTCTGGCGGAGTGGGTTTGGGTCTGGCGGAGTGGGTTTGGCTCTGGCGGAGTAAGTTTGGGTCTGGCGGAGTGGGTTTGGGTCTGGCGGAGTGGGTTTGGGTCTGGCGGAGTGGGTTTGGGTCTGGCGGAGTGGGTTTGGGTCTGGCGGAGTGGGTTTGGGTCTGGCGGAGTGGGTTTGGCTCTGGCGGAGTGGGTTTGGGTCTGGCGGAGTGGGTTGGGGTTTGGCGGAATGGGTTCGGGTCTGGCGGAGTGGGTTTGGGTCTGGCGGAGTAGGTTTGGGTCTGGCGGAGTGGGTTTGGGTCTGGCGGAGTGGGTTTGGGTCTGGCGGACTTGGTCCGGGTCTGGCGGAGTGGGTTCGGGTCTGGCGGAGTGGGTTGGGGTTTGGCGGAGTGGCTTTGGGTCTGGCGGAGTGGGTTGGGGTCTGGCGGAGTGGGTTTGGGTCTGGCGGTGTGGGTTCGGGTCTGGCGGAGTGGTTTCGGGTCTGGCGGAGTGGGTTTGGGGTCTGGCGGAGTGGCTTTGTGTCTGGCGGAGTGGGTTTGGGTCTGGCGGATTATGTTTGGGTCTGGCGGAGTGGGTTTCGGTCTGGCGGAGTTGGTTTGTGTCTGGCGGAGTGGGTTTGGGTCTGGCGGAGTGGGTTTGGGTTTGGCGGAGTGGGTTAGGGTCTGGCGGAGTGGGTTTGGGTCTGGCGGAGTGGGTTAGGGTCTGGCGGAGTGGGTTTGTGGGCTGGCGGAGTGGGTTTGGGTCTGGCGGAGTGGGTTAGGGTCTGGCGGAGTGGGTTTTAGTTTGGCGAAGTGGGTTTGGGTCTGGCGGAGTGGGTTTGGGTCTGGCGGAGTGGATTCGGGTCTGGTGGAGTGGGTTTGGTGTCTGGCGGAGTGGGTTTGGGTCTGGCGGAGTGGGTTTGGGTCTGGCGGAGTGGGTTCGGGTCTGGCTGAGTGGGTTTTGTTCTGGCGGACTGGGTTTGGGTCTGGCGGAGTGGGTTTGGGGTCTGGCGGAGTGGATTCGGGTCTGGTGGAGTGTGTTCGGGTCTGGCGGAGTGGGTTCGGGTCTGGCGGAGTGGGTTGGGGTCTGGCGGAATGGGTTTGGGTCTGGCCGAGTGGGTTTGGGTCTGGCGGAGTGAGTTTGGGTCTGGCGGAGTGTGTTTGGGTCTGGCGGAGTGGGTTTGGGCCTGGCGGAGTGGGTTTGGTCTGGCGGAGTGGGTTTGGGGTCTGGCGGAGTGGGTTTGGGTCTGGCGGAGTGGGTTTGGGGTCTGGCGGAGTGGGTTTGGGTCTGGCGGAGTGGGTTTGGCTCTGGCGGAGTGGGTTTGGGTCTGGCGGAGTGGGTTTGGCTCTGGCGGAGTGGGTTTGTGTCTGGCGGAGTAAGTTTGGGTCTGGCGGAGTGGGTTTGGGTCTGGCGGAGTGGGTTTGGCTATGGCGGAGTAAGTTTGGGTCTGGCGGAGTGGGTTTGGGTCTGGCGGAGTGGGTTTGGGTCTGGCGGAGTGGGTTTGGGTCTGGCGGAGTGGGTTTGGGTCTGGCGGAGTGGGTTTGGGTCTGGCGGAGTGGGTTTGGGTCTGGCGGAGTGGGTTTGGCTCTGGCGGAGTAAGTTTGGGTCTGGCGGAGTGGGTTTGGGTCTGGCGGAGTGGGTTTGGGTCTGACGGAGTGGGTTTGTGTCTGGCGGAGTGGGTTTGGGTCTGGCGGAGTGGGTTTGGGTCTGGCGGAGTGGGTTTGGGTCTGGCGGAGTGTGTTTGGGTCTGGCGGAGTGGGTTTGGGTCTGGCGGAGTGGGTTTGGCTCTGTCGGAGTGGGTTTGGGTCTGGCGGAGTGGGTTTGGGTTTGGCGGAGTGGGTTCGGGTCTGGCGGAGTGGGTTTGGGTCTGGCGGAGTAGGTTTGGGTCTGGCGGAGTGGGTTTGGGTCTGGCGGAGTGGGTTTGGGTCTGGCGGACTTGGTTCGGGTCTGGCGGAGTGGGTTTGGGTCTGGCGGAGTGGGTTTGGGTCTGGCGGAGTGGGTGCGGGTCTGGCGGAGTGGGTTCGGATCTACCGGAGTGGGTTCGCGTCTGGCGGAGTGGGTTTGGGTCTGGCGGAGTGGGTTGTGGTCTGGCGGACTGGGTTTGGGTCTGGCGGAGTGGGTTCGGGTCTGGCGGAGTGGGTTTGTGTCTGGCGGAGTGGGTTTGGGGCTGGTGGAGTGGGTTTGGGTCTGGCGGAGTGGGTTCAGGTTTGGCGGAGTGGGTTCGGGTCTGTTGGAGTGGGTTCAGGTCTGGCGGAGTGGGTTGTGGTCCGGCGGAGTGGGCTCGGGTCTGGCGGCGTCGGTTCGGGTCTGGCGGAGTGGGTTTGGGTCTGGCGGAGTGGGTTTGGGGCTGGCGGAGTGGGTTGGGGTCTGGCGGAGTGGGTTCGGTTCTGGCGGAGTGGGTTCGGGTCTGGCGGAGTGGGTTTGGGTCTGGCGGAGTGGGTTCAGGTCTGTCGGTGTGGGTTCGGGTCTGGCGGAGTGGGTTGGGGTCTGGCAGAGTGGGTTTGGGTCTGGCGGAGTGGGTTTGGGATGGCGGAGTATGTTTGGGTCTGGCGGAGTGGGTTTTGGTCTGGCGGAGTGGGTTTGGGTCTGGCGAAGTGGGTTTGGGTCTGGCGGAGTGGGTTTGGGGCTGGAGGAGTGGGTTTGTTTCTGGCGGAGTGGGTTTGGGTCTGGCGGAGTGGGTTTGGGTTTGGCGGAGTGGGTTTGGGTCTGGCGGAGTGGGTTTGGGTGTGGCGGAGTGGGTTTGGGTCTGGCGGAGTGGGTTTGGGTCTAGCGGAGTTGGTTTTGGTCTGGCGTAGTGGGTTTGGGTCTGGCGGAGTGGGTTCAGGTCTGTCGGTGTGGGTTCGTGTCTGGCGGAGTGGGTTGGGGTCTGGCGGAGTGGGTTTGGGTCTGGCGGAGTGGGTTTTAGTTTGGCGGAGTGGGTTTGGGTCTGGCGGAGTGGGTTTGGGTCTGGCGGAGTGGGTTCGGGTCTGGCGGAGTGGGTTTTAGTTTGGCGGAGTGGGTTTGCGTCTGGCGGAGTGGGTTTGGGTCTGGCGGAGTGGATTCGGGTCTGGTGGATTGGGTTTGGTATCTGGCGGAGTGGGTTTGGGTCTGGCGGAGTGGGTTTGGGTCTGGCGGAGTGGGTTCGGGTCTGGCTGAGTGGGTTTTTTTCTGGCGGACTGGGTTTGGGTCTGGCGGAGTGGGTTTGGGGTCTGGCGGAGTGGATTCGGGTCTGGTGGAGTGTGTTCGGGTCTGGCGGAGTGGGTTCGGGTCTGGCGGAGTGGGTTGGGGTCTGGCGGAGTGGGTTTGTGTCTGGCCAAGTGGGTTTGGGTCTGGCGGAGTGGGTTTGGGTATGGCGGAGTGGGTTTGGGTCTGGCGGAGTGGGTTTGGGTCTGGCGGAGTGGGTTTGAGGTCTGGCGGAGTGGGTTTGGGGTCTGGCGGAGTGGGTTTGGGTCTGGCGGAGTGGGTTTGGCTCTGGCGGAGTAAGTTTGGGTCTGGCGGAGTGGGTTTGGGTCTGGCGGAGTAGGTTTGGGTCTGGCGGAGTGGGTTTGGGTCTGGCGGAGTGGGTTTGGGTCTGGCGGAGTGGGTTTGGCTCTGGCGGAGTGGGTTTGGGTCCGGCGGAGTGGGTTCGGGTCTGGCGGAGTGGGTTTTGGTCTGGCGGAGTAGGTTTGGGTTCTGGCGGGGTGGGTTTGTGTCTGGCGGAGTTGGTTTGGGCCTGGCGGTGTGGGTTTGGGTTTGGCGGAGTGGGTTTCGGTGTGGCGGAGTGGGTTTGGGTCTGGCGGAGTGGGTTTGGGTCTGGCGGAGTGGGTTCGGGTCTGTTGGAGTGGGTTCGGGTCTGGCGGAGTGGGTTGTGGTCTGGAGGAGTGGGTTTGGGTCTGGCGGAGTGGGTTTGGGTCTGGCGGAGTGGGTTCGGGTCTGGCGGAGTGGGTTCGGGTCTGTTGGAGTGGGTTCTGGTCTGGCGGAGTGGGTTGTGGTCTGACGGAGTGGGTTCGGGCCTGGCGGCGTGGGTTTGGGTCTGGCGGAGTGGGTTTGGGTCTGGCGGAGTGGGTTTGGGGCTGGCGGAGTGGGTTCGGGTCTGGCGGAGTGTGTTCGGGTCTGGCGGAGTGGGTTCGGGTCTGGCGGAGTGGGTTCAGGTCTGTCGGTGTGGGTTCGGGTCTGGCGGAGTGGGTTTTGGTCTGAGGGAGTGGGTTTGGGTCTGGCGGAGTGGGTTCGGGTTTGCCTTAGTGGGTTGGGGTCTGGCGGAGTGGGTTTGGGTCTGGCGGAGTGGGTTGGGGTCTGGCAGAGTGGGTTTGGGTCTGGCAGAGTGGGTTCGGGTCTGGCGGAGTGGTTTCGGATCTGGCGGAGTGGGTTTGGGGTCTGGCGGAGTGGCTTTGTGTCTGGCGGAGTGGGTTTGGGTCTGGCTGAGTATGTTTGGGTCTGGCGGAGTGGGTTTGGGTCTGGCGGAGTGGGTTTGGGTCTAGCGGAGTTGGTTTTGGTCTGGCGTAGTGGGTTTGGGTCTGGCGGAGTGGGTTTGGGTCTGGCGGAGTGGGTTTGCGTCTGGCGGAGTGGGTTTGGGTTTGGCGGAGTGGGTTTGGGTCTGGCGGAGTGGGTTTGGGTCTGGCGGAGTGGGTTCGGGTCTGGCGGAGTGGTTTCGGGTCTGGCGGAGTGGTTTGGGGTCTGGCGGAGTGGGTTTGGGGTCTGGCGGAGTGCCTTTGTGTCTGGCGGAGTGGGTTTGGTTCTGGCGGAGTATGTTTGGGTCTGGCGGAGTGGGTTTGGGTCTGGCGGTGTGGGTTTGGGTCTGGCGGAGTGGGTTTGCGTCTGGCGGAGTGGGTTTGGGTTTAGCGGAGTGGGTTTGGGTCTGGCGGAGTGGGTTTGGGTCTGGCGGAGTGGGTTCGGGTCTGGCGGAGTGGTTTCGGGTCTGGCGGAGTGGTTTCGGGTCTGGCGGAGTGGGTTTGGGGTCTGGCGGAGTGCCTTTGTGTCTGGCGGAGTGGGTTTGGTTCTGGCGGAGTATGTTTGGGTCTGGCGGAGTGGGTTTCGGTCTGGCGGAGTAGGTTTGGGTCTGGCGGAGTGGGTTTGGGTCTGGCGGAGTGGGTTTGGGGCTGGCGGAGTGGGTTTGTGTCTGGCGGAGTGGGTTTGGGTCTGGCGGAGTGGGTTTGGGTTTGGCGGAGTGGGTTTGGGTCTGGCGGAGTGGGTTTGGGTCTGGCGGAGTGGGTTTGGGTCTGGCGGAGTTGGTTTGGGTCTGTCGTAGTGGGTTTGGGTCTGGCGGAGTGGGTTTTGGTCTGGCGGAGTGGGTTTGGGTCTGGCGGAGTGGGTTTGGGGTCTGGCGGAGTGGGTTAGGGTCTGGAGGAGTGGGTTTGGGTCTGGCGGAGTGGATTTGGGTCTGGCGGAGTGGGTTTGGGTCTGGCGGAGTGGGTTTGGGGTCTGGCGGAGTGGGATAGGGTCTGGCGGAGTGGGTTTGGGTCTGGCGGAGTGGGTTAGGGTCTGGCGGAGTGGGTTTGTGGTCTGGCGGAGTGGGTTTGGGTCTGGCGGAGTGGGTTAGGTTCTGGCGGAGTGGGTTTTAGTTTGGCGGAGTGGGTTTGGGTCTGGCGGAGTGGGTTTGGGTCTGGCAGAGTGGATTCGGGTCTGGTGGAGTGGGTTTGGTGTCTGGCGGAGTGGGTTTGGGTCTGGCGGAGTGGGTTTGGGTCTGGCGGAGTGGGTTCGGGTCTGGCTGAGTGGGTTTTTTTCTGGAGGACTGGGTTTGGGTCTGGCGGAGTGGGTTTGGGGTCTGGCGGAGTGGATTCGGGTCTGGTGGAGTGTGTTCGGGTCTGGCGGAGTGGGTTGGGGTCTGGCGGAGTGGGTTGGGGTCTGGCGGAGTGGGTTTGGGTCTGGCGGAGTGGGTTTGGGTCTGGCGGAGTGAGTTTGGGTCTGGCGGAGTGGGATTGGGGTCTGGCGGAGTGGGTTTGGGGTCTGGCGGAGTGGGTTTGGGTCTGGCGGAGTTGGTTTGGCACTGGCGGTGTAAGTTTGGGTCTGGCGGAGTGGGTTTGGGTCTGGCGGAGTGGGTTTGGGTCTGGCGGAGTGGGTTTGGGTCTGGCGGAGTGTGTTTGGGTGTCGCGGAGTGTGTTTGGGTCTGGCGGAGTGGGTTCGGGTCTGGCGGAGTGGGTTTGGGTCTGGCGGAGTAGGTTTGGGGTCTGGCGGGGTGGGTATGTGTCTGGCGGAGTTGGTTTGGGTCTGGGGGTGTGGGTTTCGGTCTGGCGGAGTGGGTTTGGGTTTGGCGGAGTGGGTTGCGGTCTGGCGGAGTGGGTTTGGGTCTGGCGGAGTGGGTTTGGGTCTGGCGGAGTGGGCTCGGGTCTGTTGGAGTGGGTTCGGGTCTGGCGGAGTGGGTTGTGGTCTGATGGAGTGGGTTTGGGTCTGGCGGAGTGGGTTTGGGTCTGGCGGAGTGGGTTCGGGTCTGGCGGAGTGGGTTCTGGTCTGTTGGAGTGGGTTCGGGTCTGGCGGAGTGGGTTGTGGTCTGGCGGAGTGGGTTTGGGTCTGGCGGCGTGGGTTCGGGTCTGGCGGAGTGGGTTTGGGTCTGGCGGAGTGGGTTTGGGGCTGGCGGAGTGGGTTCGGGTCTGGCGGAGTGTGTTCGGGTCTGGCGGAGTGGGTTTGGGTCTGGCGGAGTGGGTTCCGGTCTGTCGGTGTGGGTTCGGGTCTGGCGGAGTGGGTGTGGGTCTGGCGGAGTGGGTTCGGGTCTGGCGGAGTGGGTTTGGGTGTGGCGGAGTGGGTTTGGGTCTGGCGGAGTGGGTTGGGGTCTGGCGGAGTGGGTTTGGGTCTGGCGGAGTGGGTTGGGGTCTGGCGGAGTGGGTTTGCGTCTGGCGGAGTGGGTTCGGGTCTGGCGGAGTGGTTTCGGATCTGGCGGAGTGGGTTTGGGGTCTGGCGGAGTGGCTTTGTGTCTGGCGGAGTGGGTTTGGGTCTGGCGGAGTATGTTTGGGTCTGGCGGAGTGGGTTTGGGTCTGGCGGAGTGGGATAGGGTCTGGCGGAGTGGGTTTGGGTCTGGCGGAGTGGGTTAGGGTCTGGCGGAGTGGGTTTGTGGTCTGGCGGAGTGGGTTTGGGTCTGGCGGAGTGGGTTAGGGTCTGACGGAGTGGGTTTTAGTTGGGCGGAGTGGGTTTGGGTCTGGCGGAGTGGGTTTGGGTCTGGCGGAGTGGATTCGGGTCTGGTGGAGTGGGTTTGGGTCTGGCGGAGTGGGTTTGGGTCTGGCTGAGTGGGTTTTTTTCTGGCGGACTGGGTTTGGGTCTGGCGGAGTGGGTTTGGGGTCTGGCGGAGTGGGTTTGGGGTCTGGCGGAGTGGATTCGGGTCTGGTGGAGTGTGTTCGGGTCTGGCGGAGTGGGTTTGGGTCTGGCGGAGTGGGTTTCGGTCTGGCGGAGTGGGTTCGGGTCTGGCTGAGTGGGTTTTTTTCTGGCGGACTGGGTTTGGGTCTGGCGGAGTGGGTTTGGGGTCTGGCGGAGTGGATTCGGGTCTGGTGGAGTGTGTTCGGGTCTGGCGGAGTGGGTTCGGGTCTGGCGGAGTGGGTTGGGGTCTGGCGGAGTGGGTTTGGGTCTGGCCAAGTGGGTTTGGGTCTGGCGGAGTGGGTTTGGGTATGGCGGAGTGGGTTTGGCTCTGGCGGAGTGGGTTTGGGTCTGGCGGAGTGGGTTTGGGGTCTGGCGGAGTGGGTTTGGGGTCTGGCGGAGTGGGTTTGGGTCTGGCGGAGTGGGTTTGGCTTTGGCGGAGTGGGTTTGGGTCTGGCGGAGTGGGTTCGGGTCTGGCGGAGTGTGTTCGGGTCTGGCGGAGTGGGTTTGGGTCTGGCGGAGTGGGTTCCGGTCTGTCGGTGTGGGTTCGGGTCTGGCGGAGTGGGTGTGGGTCTGGCGGAGTGGGTTCGGGTCTGGGGGAGTGGGTTTGGGTGTGGCGGAGTGGGTTTGGGTCTGGCGGAGTGGGTTGGGGTCTGGCGGAGTGGGTTTGGGTCTGGCGGAGTGGGTTGGGGTCTGGCGGAGTGGGTTTGGGTCTGGCGGAGTGGGTTCGGGTCTGGCGGAGTGGTTTCGGATCTGGCGGAGTGGGTTTGGGGTCTGGCGGAGTGGCTTTGTGTCTGGCGGAGTGGGTTTGGGTCTGGCGGAGTATGTTTGGGTCTGGCGGAGTGGGTTTGGGTCTGGCGGAGTGGGATAGGGTCTGGCGGAGTGGGTTTGGGTCTGGCGGAGTGGGTTAGGGTCTGGCGGAGTGGGTTTGTGGTCTGGCGGAGTGGGTTTGGGTCTGGCGGAGTGGGTTAGGGTCTGGCGGAGTGGGTTTTAGTTTGGCGGAGTGGGTTTGGGTCTGGCGGAGTGGGTTTGGGTCTGGCGGAGTGGATTCGGGTCTGGTGGAGTGGGTTTGGTGTCTGGCGGAGTGGGTTTGGGTCTGGCTGAGTGGGTTTTTTTCTGGCGGACTGGGTTTGGGTCTGGCGGAGTGGGTTTGGGGTCTGGCGGAGTGGGTTTGGGGTCTGGCGGAGTGGATTCGGGTCTGGTGGAGTGTGTTCGGGTCTGGCGGAGTGGGTTCGGGTCTGGCGGAGTGGGTTTGGGTCTGGCGGAGTGGGTTCGGGTCTGGCTGAGTGGGTTTTTTTCTGGCGGACTGGGTTTGGGTCTGGCGGAGTGGGTTTGGGGTCTGGCGGAGTGGATTCGGGTCTGGTGGAGTGTGTTCGGGTCTGGCGGAGTGGGTTCGGGTCTGGCGGAGTGGGTTGGGGTCTGGCGGAGTGGGTTTGGGTCTGGCCCAGTGGGTTTGGGTCTGGCGGAGTGGGTTTGGGTATGGCGGAGTGGGTTTGGGTCTGGCGGAGTGGGTTTGGGTCTGGCGGAGTGGGTTTGGGGTCTGGCGGAGTGGGTTTGGGTCTGGTGGAGTGGGTTTGGCTCTGGTGGAGTGGGTTTGGGTCTGGCGGAGTGGGTTTGGGTCTGGCGGAGTGGGTTTGGCTCTGGTGGAGTGGGTTTGGGTCTGGCGGAGTGGGTTCGGGTCTGGCGGAGTGGGTTTGGGTCTGGCGGAGTGGGTTTGGTTCTGGCGGAGTGGGTTTGGGTCTGGCGGAGTTGGTTTGGGTCTGGCGGTGTGGGTTTCGGTCTGGCGGAGTGGGTTTGGGTTTGGCGGAGTGGGTTTCGGTCTGGCGGAGTGGGTTTGGGTCTGGCGGAGTGGGTTTGAGTCTGGCGGAGTGGGTTCGGGTCTGTTGGAGTGGGTTCGGGTCTGGCGGAGTGGGTTGTGGTCTGGTGGAGTGGGTTTGGGTCTGGCGGAGTGGGCTTGGGTCTGGCGGAGTGGGTTTGGGTCTGGCGGAGTGGGTTCGGGTCTGTTGGAGTGGGTTCGGGTCTGGCGGAGTGGGTTGTGGTCTGGCGGAGTGGGTTCGGGTCTGGCGGCGTGGGTTCGGGTCTGGCGGAGTGGGTTTGGGTCTGGCGGAGTGGGTTTGGGGCTGGCGGAGTGGGTTCGGGTCTGGCGGAGTGTGTTCGGGTCTGGCGGAGTGGCTTTGGGTCTGGCGGAGTGGGTTCAGGTCTGTCGGTGTGGGTTCGGGTCTGGCGGAGTGGGTTTGGGTCTGAGGGAGTGGGTTTGGGTCTGGCGGAGTGGGTTCGGGTTTGGCGGAGTGGGTTGGGGTCTGGCGGAGTGAGTTTGGGTCTGGCGGAGTGGGTTGGGGTCTGGCGGAGTGGGTTTGGGTCTGGCGGAGTGGGTTCGGGTCTGGCTGAGTGGGTTTTTTTCTGGCGGACTGGGTTTGGGTCTGGCGGAGTGGGTTTGGGGTCTGGCGGAATGGATTCGGGTCTGGTGGAGTGTGTTCGGGTCTGGCGGAGTGGGTTCGGGTCTGGCGGAGTGGGTTGGGGTCTGGCGGAGTGGGTTTGGGTCTGGCCAAGTGGGTTTGGGTCTGGCGGAGTGGGTTTGGGTATGGCGGAGTGGGTTTGGGTCTGGCGGAGTGGGTTTGGGTCTGGCGGAGTGGGTTTGGGGTCTGGCGGAGTGGGTTTGGGGTCTGGCGGAGTGGGTTTGGGTCTGGCGGAGTGGGTTTGGCTCTGGCGGAGCAAGTTTGGGTCTGGCGGAGTGGGTTTGGGTCTGGCGGAGTGGGTTTGGGTCTGGCGGAGTGGGTTTGGTTCTGGCGGAGTGGGTTTGGGTCTGGCGGAGTGGGTTTGGCTCTGGCGGAGTGGGTTTGGGTCTGGCGGAGTGGGTTCGGGTCTGGCGGAGTGGGTTTGGGTCTGGCGGAGTAGGTTTGGGGTCTGGCGGGGTGGGTTTGTGTCTGGCGGAGTTGGTTTGGGTCTGGCGGTGTGGGTTTCGGTCTGGCGGAGTGGGTTTGGGTTTGGCGGAGTGGGTTTCGGTCTGGCGGAGTGGGTTTGGGTCTGGCGGAGTGGGTTTGGGTCTGGCGGAGTGGGTTCGGGTCTGTTGGAGTGGGTTCGGGTCTGGCGGAGTGGGTTGTGGTCTGGTGGAGTGGGTTTGGGTCTGGCGGAGTGGGTTTGGGTCTGGCGGAGTGGGTTCGGGTCTGGCGGAGTGGGTTCGGGTCTGTTGGAGTGGGTTCGGGTCTGGCGGAGTGGGTTGTGGTCTGGCGGAGTGGGTTCGCGTCTGGCGGCGTGGGTTCGGGTCTGGCGGAGTGGGTTTGGGTCTGGCGGAGTGGGTTTGGGGCTGGCGGAGTGGGTTCGGGTCTGGCGGAGTGTGTTCGGGTCTGGCGGAGTGGCTTTGGGTCTGGCGGAGTGTGTTCCGGTCTGAGGGAGTGGCTTTGGGTCTGGCCAAGTGGGTTTGGGTCTGGCGGAGTGGGTTTGGGTATGGCGGAGTGTGTTTGGGTCTGGCGGAGTGGGTTTGGGTCTGGCGGAGTGGGTTTGGGGTCTGGCGGAGTGGGTTTGGGGTCTGGCGGAGTGGGTTTGGGTCTGGCGGAGTGGGTTTGGCTCTGGCGGAGTGGGTTTGGGTCTGGCGGAGTGGGTTCGGGTCTGGCGGAGTGGGTTTGGGTCTGGCGGAGTGGGTTTGGTTCTGGCGGAGTGGGTTTGGGTCTGGCGGAGTTGGTTTGGGTCTGGCGGTGTGGGTTTCGGTCTGGCGGAGTGGGTTTGGGTTTGGCGGAGTGGGTTTCGGTCTGGCGGAGTGGGTTTGGGTCTGGCGGAGTGGGTTTGAGTCTGGCGGAGTGGGTTCGGGTCTGTTGGAGTGGGTTCGGGTCTGGCGGAGTGGGTTGTGGTCTGGTGGAGTGGGTTTGGGTCTGGCGGAGTGGGTTTGGGTCTGGCGGAGTGGGTTTGGGTCTGGCGGAGTGGGTTCGGGTCTGTTGGAGTGGGTTCGGGTCTGGCGGAGTGGGTTGTGGTCTGGCGGAGTGGGTTCGGGTCTGGCGGCGTGGGTTCGGGTCCGGCGGAGTGGGTTTGGGTCTGGCGGAGTGGGTTTGGGGCTGGCGGAGTGGGTTCGGGTCTGGCGGAGTGTGTTCGGGTCTGGCGGAGTGGCTTTGGGTCTGGCGGAGTGGGTTCAGGTCTGTCGGTGTGGGTTCGGGTCTGGCGGAGTGGGTTTGGGTCTGAGGGAGTGGGTTTGGGTCTGGCGGAGTGGGTTCGGGTTTGGCGGAGTGGGTTGGGGTCTGGCGGAGTGAGTTTGGGTCTGGCGGAGTGGGTTGGGGTCTGGCGGAGTGGGTTTGGGTCTGGCGGAGTGGGTTCGGGTCTGGCTGAGTGGGTTTTTTTCTGGCGGACTGGGTTTGGGTCTGGCGGAGTGGGTTTGGGGTCTGGCGGAGTGGATTCGGGTCTGGTGGAGTGTGTTCGGGTCTGGCGGAGTGGGTTCGGGTCTGGCGGAGTGGGTTGGGGTCTGGCGGAGTGGGTTTGGGTCTGGCCGAGTGGGTTTGGGTCTGGCGGAGTGGGTTTGGGTATGGCGGAGTGGGTTTGGGTCTGGCGGAGTGGGTTTGGGTCTGGCGGAGTGGGTTTGGGGTCTGGCGGAGTGGGTTTGGGGTCTGGCGGAGTGGGTTTGGGTCTGGCGGAGTGGGTTTGGCTCTGGCGGAGCAAGTTTGGGTCTGGCGGAGTGGGTTTGGGTCTGGCGGAGTGGGTTTGGGTCTGGCGGAGTGGGTTTGGTTCTGGCGGAGTGGGTTTGGGTCTGGCGGAGTGGGTTTGGCTCTGGCGGAGTGGGTTTGGGTCTGGCGGAGTGGGTTCGGGTCTGGCGGAGTGGGTTTGGGTCTGGCGGAGTAGGTTTGGGGTCTGGCGGGGTGGGTTTGTGTCTGGCGGAGTTGGTTTGGGTCTGGCGGTGTGGGTTTCGGTCTGGCGGAGTGGGTTTGGGTTTGGCGGAGTGGGTTTCGGTCTGGCGGAGTGGGTTTGGGTCTGGCGGAGTGGGTTTGGGTCTGGCGGAGTGGGTTTGGGTCTGGCGGAGTGGGTTTGGGTCTGGCGGAGTGGGTTTGGGTCTGGCGGAGTGGGTTTGGGTCTGGCGGAGTGGGTTTGGGTCTGGCGGAGTGGGTTCGGGTCTGTTGGAGTGGGTTCGGGTCTGGCGGAGTGGGTTGTGGTCTGGTGGAGTGGGTTTGGGTCTGGCGGAGTGGGTTTGGGTCTGGCGGAGTGGGTTCGGGTCTGGCGGAGTGGGTTCGGGTCTGTTGGAGTGGGTTCGGGTCTGGCGGAGTGGGTTGTGGTCTGGCGGAGTGGGTTCGGGTCTGGCGGCGTGGGTTCGGGTCTGGCGGAGTGGGTTTGGGTCTGGCGGAGTGGGTTTGGGGCTGGCGGAGTGGGTTCGGGTCTGGCGGAGTGTGTTCGGGTCTGGCGGAGTGGCTTTGGGTCTGGCGGAGTGTGTTCCGGTCTGAGGGAGTGGCTTTGGGTCTGGCCAAGTGGGTTTGGGTCTGGCGGAGTGGGTTTGGGTATGGCGGAGTGGGTTTGGGTCTGGCGGAGGGGGTTTGGGTCTGGCGGAGTGGGTTTGGGGTCTGGCGGAGTGGGTTTGGGGTCTGGCGGAGTGGGTTTGGGTCTGGCGGAGTGGGTTTGGCTCTGGCGGAGCAAGTTTGGGTCTGGCGGAGTGGGTTTGGGTCTGGCGGAGTGGGTTTGGGTCTGGCGGAGTGGGTTTGGTTCTGGCGGAGTGGGTTTGGGTCTGGCGGAGTGGGTTTGGCTCTGGCGGAGTGGGTTTGGGTCTGGCGGAGTGGGTTCGGGTCTGGCGGAGTGGGTTTGGGTCTGGCGGAGTAGGTTTGGGGTCTGGCGGGGTGGGTTTGTGTCTGGCGGAGTTGGTTTGGGTCTGGCGGTGTGGGTTTCGGTCTGGCGGAGTGGGTTTGGGTTTGGCGGAGTGGGTTTCGGTCTGGCGGAGTGGGTTTGGGTCTGGCGGAGTGGGTTTGGGTCTGGCGGAGTGGGTTCGGGTCTGTTGGAGTGTGTTCGGGTCTGGCGGAGTGGGTTGTGGTCTGGTGGAGAGGGTTTGGGTCTGGCGGAGTGGGTTTGGGTCTGGCGGAGTGGGTTCGGGTCTGGCGGAGTGGGTTTGGGTCTGGCGGAGTGGGTTTGGGGTCTGGCGGAGTGGGTTTGGGTCTGGCGGAGTGGGTTCGGGTCTGGCGGAGTGGGTTTGGGGTCTGGCGGAGTGGGTTTAACGTCTGGCGGAGTAAGTTTGGGTCTGGCGGAGTGGGTTTGGGTCTGGTGGAGTGGGTTCGGGTCTGGCGGTGTGGGTTTGGGTCTGGCGGAGTGGGTATGGCTCTGGCGGAGTGGGTTTGGGTCTGGCGGAGTGGGTATGGCTCTGGCGGAGTGGGTTTGGGTCTGGCGGAGTGGGTTCGGGTCTGGCGGAGTGGGTTTGGGTCTGGCGGAGTGGGTTTGGGGTCTGGCGGAGTGGGTTTGGGTCTGGCGGAGTGGGTTCGGGTCTGGCGGAGTGGGTTTGGGGTCTGGCGGAGTGGGTTTAACGTCTGGCGGAGTAAGTTTGGGTCTGGCGGAGTGGGTTTGGGTCTGGCGGAGTAGGTTTGGGGACTGTCGGAGTGGGTATGGGTCTGGCGGAGTGGGTTTGAATCTGGCGTGTGGGTTTTGGTCTGGCGGAGTGGGTTTGGGCCTGGTGGAGTGGGTTTGGGTCTGGCGGAGTGGGTTTGGGGTCTGGCGGAGTGGGTTTGTGTCTGGCGGAGTGGGTTTGGCTCTGGCGGAGTGGGTTGGGGTCTGGCGGAGTGGGTTTGGATCTGGCGGAGAGGGTTTGTGTCTGGCGGAGTAAGTTTGGGTCTGGCGGAGTGGGTTTGGGTCTGGCGGAGTGGGTTGGGGTCTGGCGGAGTGGGTTGTGGTCTGGCGGAGTGGGTTTGGGTCTGGCGGAGTGGGTTCGGGTCTGGCGGAGTGGATTTGGGTCTGGCGGAGTGGGTTTGGGGCTGGCGGAGTGGGTTTGGGTCTGGCGGAGTGGGTGCGGGTCTGGCGGAGTGGGTTCGGGTCTGTTGGAGTGGGTTCGGGTCTGGCGGAGTGGGTTGTGGTCTGGCGGAGTGGGTTCGGGTCTGGTGGCGTGGATTCGGGTCTGGCGGAGTGGGTTTGCGTCTGGCGGAGTGGGTTTGGGGCTGGCGGAGTAGGTTTGGGGCTGGCGGAGTGGGTTGGGGTCTGGCGGAGTTGGTTCGGGTCTGTTGGAGTGGGTTCGGGTCTGGCGGAGTGGGTTGTGGTCTGGCGGAGTGGGTTCGGGTCTGGCGGCGTGGGTTCGGGTCTGGCGGAGTGGGTTTGGGTCTGGCGGAGTGGGTTTGGGGCTGGCGGAGTGGGTTCGGGTCTGGCGGAGTGTGTTCGGGTCTGGCGGAGTGGCTTTGGGTCTGGCGGAGTGTGTTCCGGTCTGAGGGAGTGGCTTTGGGTCTGGCCAAGTGGGTTTGGGTCTGGCGGAGTGGGTTTGGGTATGGCGGAGTGGGTTTGGGTCTGGCGGAGGGGGTTTGGGTCTGGCGGAGTGGGTTTGGGGTCTGGCGGAGTGGGTTTGGGGTCTGGCGGAGTGGGTTTGGGTCTGGCGGAGTGGGTTTGGCTCTGGCGGAGCAAGTTTGGGTCTGGCGGAGTGGGTTTGGGTCTGGCGGAGTGGGTTTGGGTCTGGCGGAGTGGGTTTGGTTCTGGCGGAGTGGGTTTGGGTCTGGCGGAGTGGGTTTGGCTCTGGCGGAGTGGGTTTGGGTCTGGCGGAGTGGGTTCGGGTCTGGCGGAGTGGGTTTGGGTCTGGCGGAGTAGGTTTGGGGTCTGGCGGGGTGGGTTTGTGTCTGGCGGAGTTGGTTTGGGTCTGGCGGTGTGGGTTTCGGTCTGGCGGAGTGGGTTTGGGTTTGGCGGAGTGGGTTTCGGTCTGGCGGAGTGGGTTTGGGTCTGGCGGAGTGGGTTTGGGTCTGGCGGAGTGGGTTCGGGTCTGTTGGAGTGTGTTCGGGTCTGGCGGAGTGGGTTGTGGTCTGGTGGAGAGGGTTTGGGTCTGGCGGAGTGGGTTTGGGTCTGGCGGAGTGGGTTCGGGTCTGGCGGAGTGGGTTTGGGTCTGGCGGAGTGGGTTTGGGGTCTGGCGGAGTGGGTTTGGGTCTGGCGGAGTGGGTTCGGGTCTGGCGGAGTGGGTTTGGGGTCTGGCGGAGTGGGTTTAACGTCTGGCGGAGTAAGTTTGGGTCTGGCGGAGTGGGTTTGGGTCTGGTGGAGTGGGTTCGGGTCTGGCGGTGTGGGTTTGGGTCTGGCGGAGTGGGTATGGCTCTGGCGGAGTGGGTTTGGGTCTGGCGGAGTGGGTATGGCTCTGGCGGAGTGGGTTTGGGTCTGGCGGAGTGGGTTCGGGTCTGGCGGAGTGGGTTTGGGTCTGGCGGAGTGGGTTTGGGGTCTGGCGGAGTGGGTTTGGGTCTGGCGGAGTGGGTTCGGGTCTGGCGGAGTGGGTTTGGGGTCTGGCGGAGTGGGTTTAACGTCTGGCGGAGTAAGTTTGGGTCTGGCGGAGTGGGTTTGGGTCTGGCGGAGTAGGTTTGGGGACTGTCGGAGTGGGTATGGGTCTGGCGGAGTGGGTTTGAATCTGGCGTGTGGGTTTTGGTCTGGCGGAGTGGGTTTGGGCCTGGTGGAGTGGGTTTGTGTCTGGCGGAGTGGGTTTGGGGTCTGGCGGAGTGGGTTTGTGTCTGGCGGAGTGGGTTTGGCTCTGGCGGAGTGGGTTGGGGTCTGGCGGAGTGGGTTTGGATCTGGCGGAGAGGGTTTGTGTCTGGCGGAGTAAGTTTGGGTCTGGCGGAGTGGGTTTGGGTCTGGCGGAGTGGGTTGGGGTCTGGCGGAGTGGGTTGTGGTCTGGCGGAGTGGGTTTGGGTCTGGCGGAGTGGGTTCGGGTCTGGCGGAGTGGATTTGGGTCTGGCGGAGTGGGTTTGGGGCTGGCGGAGTGGGTTTGGGTCTGGCGGAGTGGGTGCGGGTCTGGCGGAGTGGGTTCGGGTCTGTTGGAGTGGGTTCGGGTCTGGCGGAGTGGGTTGTGGTCTGGCGGAGTGGGTTCGGGTCTGGTGGCGTGGATTCGGGTCTGGCGGAGTGGGTTTGCGTCTGGCGGAGTGGGTTTGGGGCTGGCGGAGTAGGTTTGGGGCTGGCGGAGTGGGTTGGGGTCTGGCGGAGTTGGTTCGGGTCTGGCGGAGTGGTTTCGGGTCTGGCGGAGTGGGTTTGGGTCTGGCGGAGTGGGTTCAGGTCTGTCGGTGTGGGTTCGGGTCTGGCGGAGTGGGTTGGGGTCTGGCGGAGTGGGTTGGGGTCTGGCGGAGTGCGTTTGGGTCTGGGGGAGTGGGTTTGGGTCTGGCGGAGTGGGTTCGGATCTGCCGGAGTGGGTTCGGGTCTGGCGGAGCGGGTTTGGGTCTGGAGGAGTGGGTTTGTGTCTGGCGGAGTGGGTTTGGGTCTGGCGGAGTATGTTTGGGTCTGGCGGAGTGGATTTGGGTCTGGCGGAGTGTGTTTGGGTCTGGCGGAGTGGGTTTGGGTCTGGCGGAGTGGGTTTGGGTCTGGCGGAGTGGGTTTGGGTCTGGCGGAGTGGGTTTGGGTCTGGCGGAGTGGGTTCGGGTCTGTTGGAGTGTGTTCGGGTCTGGCGGAGTGGGTTGTGGTCTGGTGGAGAGGGTTTGGGTCTGGCGGAGTGGGTTTGGGTCTGGCGGAGTGGGTTCGGGTCTGGCGGAGTGGGTTTGGGTCTGTTGGAGTGGGTTCGGGTCTGGCGGAGTGGGTTGTGGTCTGGCGGAGTGGGTTCGGGTCTGGCGGCGTGGGTTCGGGTCTGGCGGAGTGGGTTTGGGTCTGGCGGAGTGGGTTTGGGGCTGGCGGAGTGGGTTCGGGTCTGGCGGAGTGTGTTCGGGTCTGTCGGTGTGGGTTCGGGTCTGGCGGAGTGGGTTTGGGTCTGAGGGAGTGGGTTTGGGTCTGGCGGAGTGGGTTCGGGTTTGGCGGAGTGGGTTGGGGTCTGGCGGAGTGGGTTTGGGTCTGGCGGAGTGGGTTGGGGTCTGGCGGAGTGGGTTTGGGTCTGGCGGAGTGGGTGCGGGTCTGGCGGAGTGGTTTCGGATCTGGCGGAGTGGGTTTGGGGTCTGGCGGAGTGGCATTGTGTCTGGCGGAGTGGGTTTGGGTCTGGCGGAGTATGTTTGGGTCTGGCGGACTGGGTTTGGGTCTGGCGGAGTGGGTTTGGGTCTGGCGGAGTGGGTTTGGGTCTAGCGGAGTTGGTTTGGGTCTGGCGTAGTGGGTTTGGGTCTGGCGGAGTGGGTTTGGGTCTGGCGGAGTGGGTTAGGGTCTGGCGGAGTGGATTTGGGGTCTGGCGGAGTGGGTTTGTGTCTGGCGGAGTGGGTTTGGGTCTGGCGGAGTGGGTTTGGGTCTGGCGGAGTGGGTTGGGGTCTGGTGGAGTGGGTTCGGGTCTGGCGGTGTGGGTTTGGGTCTGGCGGAGTGGGTATGGCTCTGGCGGAGTGGGTTTGGGTCTGGCGGAGTGGGTTCGGGTCTGGCGGAGTGGGTTTGGGTCTGGCGGAGTGGGTTTGGGGTCTGGCGGAGTGGGTTTGGGTCTGGCGGAGTGGGTTCGGGTCTGGCGGAGTGGGTTTGGGGTCTGGCGGAGTGGGTTTAACGTCTGGCGGAGTAAGTTTGGGTCTGGCGGAGTGGGTTTGGGTCTGGCGGAGTAGGTTTGGGGACTGTCGGAGTGGGTATGGGTCTGGCGGAGTGGGTTTGAATCTGGCGTGTGGGTTTTGGTCTGGCGGAGTGGGTTTGGGCCTGGTGGAGTGGGTTTGGGTCTGGCGGAGTGGGTTTGGGGTCTGGCGGAGTGGGTTTGTGTCTGGCGGAGTGGGTTTGGCTCTGGCGGAGTGGGTTGGGGTCTGGCGGAGTGGGTTTGGATCTGGCGGAGAGGGTTTGTGTCTGGCGGAGTAAGTTTGGGTCTGGCGGAGTGGGTTTGGGTCTGGCGGAGTGGGTTGGGGTCTGGCGGAGTGGGTTGTGGTCTGGCGGAGTGGGTTTGGGTCTGGCGGAGTGGGTTCGGGTCTGGCGGAGTGGATTTGGGTCTGGCGGAGTGGGTTTGGGGCTGGCGGAGTGGGTTTGGGTCTGGCGGAGTGGGTGCGGGTCTGGCGGAGTGGGTTCGGGTCTGTTGGAGTGGGTTCGGGTCTGGCGGAGTGGGTTGTGGTCTGGCGGAGTGGGTTCGGGTCTGGTGGCGTGGGTTCGGGTCTGGCGGAGTGGGTTTGCGTCTGGCGGAGTGGGTTTGGGGCTGGCGGAGTAGGTTTGGGGCTGGCGGAGTGGGTTGGGGTCTGGCGGAGTTGGTTCGGGTCTGGCGGAGTGGTTTCGGGTCTGGCGGAGTGGGTTTGGGTCTGGCGGAGTGGGTTCAGGTCTGTCGGTGTGGGTTCGGGTCTGGCGGAGTGGGTTGGGGTCTGGCGGAGTGGGTTGGGGTCTGGCGGAGTGCGTTTGGGTCTGGGGGAGTGGGTTTGGGTCTGGCGGAGTGGGTTCGGATCTGCCGGAGTGGGTTCGGGTCTGGCGGAGCGGGTTTGGGTCTGGAGGAGTGGGTTTGTGTCTGGCGGAGTGGGTTTGGGTCTGGCGGAGTATGTTTGGGTCTGGCGGAGTGGATTTGGGTCTGGCGGAGTGTGTTTGGGTCTGGCGGAGTGGGTTTGGGTCTGGCGGAGTGGGTTTGGGTCTGGCGGAGTGGGTTTGGGTCTGGCGGAGTGGGTTTGGGGTCTGGCGGAGTGGGTTAGGGTCTGGCGGAGTGGGTTTGGGTCTGGCGGAGTGGGTTAGGGTCTGGCGGAGTGGGTTTGTGGTCTGGCGGAGTGGGATTGGGTCTGGCGGAGTAGGTTAGGGTCTGGCGGAGTGGGTTTTAGTTTGGCGGAGTGGGTTTGGGTCTGGTGGAGTAGGTTTGGGTCTGGCGGATTGGATTCGGGTCTGGTGGAGTGGGTTTGGTGTCTGGCGGAATGGGTTTGGGTCTGGCGGAGTGGGTTAGGGTCTGGCGGAGTGGGTTCGGGTCTGGCTGAGTGGGTTTTGTTCTGGCGGACTGGGTTTGGGTCTGGCGGAGTGGGTGTGGAGTCTGGCGAAGTGGATTCGTGTCTGGTGGAGTGTGTTCGGGTCTGGCGTAGTGGGTTCGGGTCTGGCAGAGTGGGTTTGGGTCTGGCGGAGTGGGTTTACGTCTGGCGGAGTGGTTTGGGGTTTGGCGGAGTGGGTTAGGGTCTGACGGAGTGGGTTTGGGTCTGGCGGAGTGGGTTAGGGTCTGGCGGAGTGGGTTTGGGGTCTGGCGGAGTGGGTTTGGGTCTGGTGGAGTGGGTTTGGGTCTGGCGGAGTTGGTTTGGGTCTGGCGGAGTGGGTTCGGGTCTGGTGGAGTGGGTTTGGTGTCTGGCGGAGTGGGTTTGGGTCTGGCGGAGTGGGTTTGGGTCTGGCAGAGTGGGTTCGGGTCTGGCTAAGTGGGTTTTGTTCTGGCGGACTGGGTTTGGGTATGGCGGAGTGGGTTTGGGGTCTGGCGGAGTGGATTCGGGTCTGGTGGAGTGTGTTCGGGTCTGGCGGAGTGGGTTTGGGTCTGGCGGAGTGGGTTTGGGTCTGGCGGAGTGGGTTGGGGTCTGGCCGAGTGGGTTCGGGTCTGGCGGAGTGGGTTTGGGTCTGACGGAGTGGGTATGGCTCTGGCGGAGTGGGTTCGGGTCTGTTGGAGTGGGTTCGGGTCTGGCGGAGTGGGTTGTGGTCTGGTGGAGTGTGTTTGGGTCTGGCGGAGTGGGTTTGGGTCTGGCGGAGTGGGTTCGGGTCTGGAGGAGTGGGTTCGGGTCTGTTGGAGTGGGTTCGGGTCTGGCGGCGTGGGTCGTGCTCTGGCGGAGTGGGGTCGGGTCTGGCAGCGTGGGTTCGGGTCTGGCGGAGTGGGTTCGGGTCTGGCGGAGTGGGTTTGGGGCTGGCGGCGTGGGTTCGGGTCTGGCGGAGTGGGTTCGGTTCTGGCGGAGTGGGTTCGGGTCTGGCGGAGTGGGTTCAGGTCTGTCGGTGTGGGTTCGGGTCTGGCGGAGTGGGTCGGGGTCTGGCGGCGTGGGTATGGGTCTGGCGGAGTGGGTTTGGGTCTGGGGGAGTGGGTTTGGGTCTGGCGGAGTGGGTTCGGGTCTGGCGGAGTGGGTTGGGGTCTGGCGGAGTGGGTTTGGGTCAGGCGGAGTGGGTTTGGGTCTGGCGGAGTGGGTTCGGGTCTGGCGGAGTGGTTTCGGGTCTGGCGGAGTGGGTTTGGGGTCTGGCAGAGTGGCTTTGTGTCTGGCGGAGTGGGTTTGGGTCTGGCGGAGTATGTTTGGGTCTGGCGGAGTGGGTTTGGGTCTGGCGGAGTGGGTTTGGGTCTGGAGGAGTGGGTTTGGGTCTAGCGGAGTTGCTTTGGGTCTGGCGTAGTGGGTTTGGGTCTGGCGGAGTGGGTTTGGGTCTGGGGGAGTGGGTGTGGGTCTGGCGGAGTGGGTTCGGGTCTGGCGGAGTGGGTTGGGGTCTGGCGGAGTGGGTTTGGGTCTGGCGGAGTGGGTCGTGATCTGCCGGAGTGGGGTCGGGTCTGGCGGCGTGGGTTCGGGTCTGGCGGAGTGGGTCGTGGTCTGGCGGAGTGGGGTCGGGTCTGGCGGCGTGGGTTCGGGTCTGGCGGAGTGGGTTCGGGTCTGGCGGAGTGGGTTTGGGGCTGGCGGAGTGGGTTGGGGTCTGGCGGATTTGGTTCGGGTCTGGCAGAGTGGTTTCGGGTCTGGCGGAGTGGGTTTGGGTCTGGCGGAGTGGGTTCAGGCCTGTCGGTGTGGGTTCGGGTCTGGCGGAGTGGGTTGGGGTCTGGCCGAGTGGGTTGGGGTCTGGCGGAGTGGGTTTGGGTCTGGGGGAGTGGGTTTGGGTCTGGCGGAGTGGGTTCGGATCTGCCGGAGTGGGTTCGGGTCTGGCGGAGCGGGTTTGGGTCTGGCGGAGTGGGTTTGTGTCTGGCGGAGTGGGTTTGGGTCTGGCGGAGTATGTTTGGGTCTGGCGGAGTGGGTTTGGGTCTGGCGGAGTGGGTTTGGGTCTGGCGGACTGGGTTTGGGTCTGGCGGAGTGGGTTTGGAGTCTGGCGGAGTGGATTCGTGTCTGATGGAGTGTGTTCGGGTCTGGCGGAGTGGGTTCGGGTCTGGCGGAGTGGGTTGGGGTCTGGCGGAGGGGGTTTGGGTCTGGCCGAGTGGGTTTGGGTCTGGCGTAGTGGGTTTGGGTCTGGCGGAGTGTGTTTGGGTGTCGCGGAGTGGGTTTGGGCCTGGTGGAGTGGGTTTGGTCTGGCGGAGTGGGTTTGGGGTCTGGCGGAGTGGGTTTGGGTCTGGCGGAGTGGGTTTGGGGTCTGGCGGAGTGGGTTTGGGGTCTGGCGGTGTGGGTTTGGGCCTGGCGGAGTGGGTTTGGCTCTGGCGGAGTGGGTTTGGCTCTGGCGGAGTGGGTTTGGGTCTGGCGGAGTTGGTTTGGCTCTGGCGGAGTGGGTTTGTGTGTGGCGGAGTAAGTTTGGGTCTGGCGGAGTGGGTTTGGGTCTGGCGGAGTGGGTTTGGCTCTGGCGGAGTAAGTTTGGGTCTGGCGGAGTGGGTTTGGGTCTGGCGGAGTGGGTTTGGGTCTGGCGGAGTGGGTTTTGGTCTGGCGGAGTGGGTTTGGGTTTGGCGGAGTGGGTTTGGGTCTGGCGGAGTGGGTTTGGGTCTGGCGGAGTGGGTTTGGGTCTGGCGGAGTGGGTTTGGGTCTGGCGGAGTCGGTTTGGGTCTGGCGGAGTGGGTTTGGGTCTGGCTGAGTGGGTTTGCGGTCTGGCGGAGTAGGTTTGGGTCTGGCGGAGTGGGTTTCGGTCTGGGGGAGTGGGTTTGGGTCTGGCGGAGTGGGTTGGGGTCTGGTGGAGTGGGTTCGGGTCTGGCGGAGTGGGTTTGGGTCTGGCGGAGTGTGTTTGGGTCTGGCGGAGTGGGTTTGGGTCTGGCGGAGTGGGTTTGGGTCTGGCGGAGTGGGTTCGGGTCTGTTGGAGTGGGTTCGGGTATGGCGGAGTGGGTTGTGGTCTGATGGAGTGGGTTTGGGTCTGGAGGAGTGGGTTTGGGTCTGGCGGAGTGGGTTCGGGTCTGGCGGAGTGGGTTCGGGTCTGTTGGAGTGGGTTCGGGTCTGGCGGAGTGGGTTGTGGTCTGGCGGAGTGGGTTTGGGTCTGGCGGAGTGGGATCGGGTCTGGCGGAATGGTTTCGGGTCTGGCGGAGTGGGTTTGGGGTCTGGCGGAGTGGCTTTGTGTCTGGCGGAGTGGGTTTGGGTCTGGCGGAGTGTGTTTGGGTGTCGCGGAGTGGGTTTGGGCCTGGCGGAGTGGGTTTGGTCTGGTGGAGTGGGTTTGGGGTCTGGCGGAGTGGGTTTGGGTCTGGCGGAGTGGGTTTGGGGTCTGGCGGAGTGGGTTTGGGGTCTGGCGGTGTGGGTTTGGGCCTGGCGGAGTGGGTATGGCTCTGGCGGAGTGGGTTTGGGTCTGGCGGAGTGGGTTTGGCTCTGACGGAGTGGGTTTGTGTGTGGCGGAGTAAGTTTGGGTCTGGCGGAGTGGGTTTGGGTCTGGCGGAGTGTGTTTGGCTCTGGCGGAGTAAGTTTGGGTCTGGCGGAGTGGGTTTGGGTCTGGCGGAGTGGGTTTGGGTCTGGCGGAGTGGGTTTCGGTCTGGCGGAGTGGGTTTGGGTTTGGCGGAGTGGGTTTCGGTCTGGCGGAGTGGGTTTGGGTCTGGCGGAGTGGGTTTGGGTCTGGCGGAGTGGGTTTGGGTCTGGCGGAGTAGGTTTGGGTCTGGCGGAGTGGGTTTGGGTCTGGCTGAGTGGGTTTGCGGTCTGGCGGAGTAGGTTTGGGTCTGGCAGAGTGGGTTTCGGTCTGGGGGAGTGGGTTTGGGTCTGGCGGAGTGGGTTGGGGTCTGGCGGAGTGGGTTCGGGTCTGGCGGAGTGGGTTTGGGTCTGGCGGAGTGGGTTTGGGTCTGGCGGAGTGGGTTTGGGTCTGGCGGAGTGGGTTTGGGTCTGGCGGAGTGGGTTCGGGTCTGTTGGAGTGGGTTCGGGTATGGCGGAGTGGGTTGTGGTCTGATGGAGTGGGTTTGGGTCTGGAGGAGTGTGTTTGGGTCTGGCGGAGTGGGTTCGGGTCTGGCGGAGTGGGTTCGGGTCTGTTGGAGTGGGTTCGGGTCTGGCGGAGTGGGTTGTGGTCTGGCGGAGTGGGTTTGGGTCTGGCGGAGTGGGATCGGGTCTGGCGGAATGGTTTTGGGTCTGGCGGAGTGGGTTTGGGGTCTGGCGGAGTGGCTTTGTGTCTGGCGGAGTGGGTTTGGGTCTGGCGGAGTATGTTTGGGTCTGGCGGAGTGGGTTAGGGTCTGGCGGAGTGGGTTTGGGTCTGGCGGAGTGGGTTTGGGTCTAGCGGAGTTGGTTTGGTTCTGGCGTAGTGGGTTTGGGTCTGGCGGAGTGGGTTTGGGTCTGGCGGAGTGGGTTTGGGTCTGGCGGAGTGGGTTTGGGGTTTGGCGGAGTGGGTTAGGGTCTGGCGGAGTGGGTTTGGGTCTGGCGGAGTGGGTTGGGGTCTGGCGGAGTGGGTTCGGGTCTGGCGGAGTGGGTTCGGGTCTGGCAGAGTGGGTTTGGGTCTGGCGGAGTGGGTTCGGGTCTGGCGGAGTGGTTTCGGATCTGGCGGAGTGGGTTTGGGGTCTGGCGGAGTGGCTTTATGTCTGGCGGAGTGGGTTTGGGTCTGGTAGAGTATGTTTGGGTCTGGCGGAGTGGGTTTGGGTCTGGCGGAGTGGGTTTGGGTCTGGAGGAGTGGGTTTGGGTCTAGCGGAGTTGGTTTGGGTCTGGCGTAGTGGGTTTGGGTCTGGCGGAGTGGGCTTGGGTCTGGCGGAGTGGGTTAGGGTCTGGCGGAGTGGGTTTGGGGTCTGGCGGAGTGGGTTTGGGTCTGGCGGAGTGGGTTTGGGTCTGGCGGAGTGGGTTTTGGTCTGGCGGAGTGGGTTGGGGTCTGGTGGAGTGGGTTCGGGTCTGGCGGAGTGGGTTTGGGTCTGGCAGAGTGGGTATGGCTCTGGCGGAGTGGGTTTGGGTCTGGCGGAGTGGGTTCGGGTCTGGCGGAGTGGGTTTGGGTCTGGCGGAGTGGGTTTGGGTCTGGCGGAGTGGGCTTGGGGTCTGGCAGAGTGGGTTTAACGTCTGGCGGAGTAAGTTTGGGTCTGGCGGAGTGAGTTTGGGTCTGGCGGAGTGGGTTTGGGGTCTGGCGGAGTGGGTTTGGGTCTGGCGGAGTGGGTTTGAATCTGGCGAGTGGGTTTTGGTCTGGCGGAGTGGGTTGGGCCTGGTGGAGTGGATTTGGGTCTGGCGGAGTAGGTTTGCGGTCTGGCGGAGTGGGTTTGTGTCTGGTGGAGTGGGTTTGGCTGTGGCGGAGTGGGTTTGGGTCTGGCGGAGTGGGTTTGGCTCTGGCGGAGTGGGTTTGTGTCTGGCGGAGTAAGTTTGGGTCTGGCGGAGTGGGTTTGGGTCTGGCGGAGTGGGTTTGGGTCTGGCGGAGTGGGTTGTGGTCTGGCGGAGTGGGTTCAGGTCTGGCGGAGTGGGTTCGGGTCTGGCGGAGTGGGTTTGGGTCTGGCGGAGTGGGTTTGGGGCTGGCGGAGTGGGTTTGGGTCTGGCGGAGTGGGTTCGGGTCTGGCGGAGTGGGTTCGGGTCTGTTGGAGTGGGTTTGGGTCTGGCGGAGTGGGTTGTGGTCTGGCGGAGTGGGTTCGGGTCTGGTGGCGTGGGTTCGGGTCTGGCGGAGTGGGTTTGCGTCTGGTGGAGTGGGTTTGGGGCTGGCGGAGTGGGTTGGGGTCTGGCGGAGTTGGTTCGGGTCTGGCGGAGTGGTTTCGGTCTGGCGGAGTGGGTTTGGGTCTGGCGGAGTGGGTTCAGGTCTGTCGTTGTGGGTTCGGGTCTGGCGGATAGGGTTAGGGTCTGGCGGAGTGGGTTGGGGTCTGGCGGAGTGGGTTTGGGTCTGGGGGAGTGGGTTTGGGTGTGGCGGAGTGGGTTCGGATCTGCCGGAGTGGGTTCGGGTCTGGCGGAGCGGGTTTGGGTCTGGCGGAGTAGGTTTGTGTCTGGCGGAGTGGGTTTGGGTCTGGCGGAGTATGTTTGGGTCTGGCGGAGTGTGTTTGGTTCTGGCGGAGTGGGTTTGGGTCTGGCGGAGTGGGTTTGGGTCTGGCGGAGTGGGTTTGGGTCTGGCGGAGTGGGTTTGGGTCTGGCGGAGTTGGATTGGGGTCTGGCGGAGTGGGTTAGGGTCTGGCGGAGTGGGTTTGGGTCTGGCGGAGTGGGTTAGGGTCTGGCGGAGTGGGTTTGTGGTCTGGCGGAGTGGGTTTGTGTCTGGCGGAGTGGGTTAGGGTCTGGCGGAGTGGGTTTTAGTTTGGCGGAGTTGGTTTGGGTCTGGTGGAGTGGGTTTGGGTCTGGCGGAGTGGATTTGGGTCTGGTGGAGTGGGTTTGGTGTCTGGCGGAGTGGGTTTGGGTCTGGCGGAGTGGGTTTGGGTCTGGCGGAGTGTGTTTGGGTCTCGCGGAGTGGTTTTGGGCCTGGCGGAGTGGGTTTGGTCTGGCGGAGTGGGTTTGGGGTCTGGCGGAATGGGTTTGGGTCTGGCGGAGTGGGTTTGGGGTCTGGCGGAGTGGGTTTGGGGTCTGGCGGTGTGGGTTTGGGTCTGGCGGAGTGGGCTCGGGTCTGGCGGAGTGGGTTCGGGTCTGTTGGAGTGGGTTCGGGTCTGGCGGAGTGGGTTTGGGGTCTGGCGGAGTGGCTTTGTGTCTGGCGGAGTGGGTTTGGGTCTGGCGGAGTATGTTTGGGTCTGGCGGAGTGGGTTAGGGTCTGGCGGAGTGGGTTTGGGTCTGGCGGAGTGGGTTTGGGTCTAGCGGAGTTGGTTTGGGTCTGGCGTAGTGGGTTTGGGTCTGGCGGAGTGGGTTTGGGTCTGGCAGAGTGGGTTTGGGTCTGGCGGAGTGGGTTTGGGGTTTGGCGGAGTGGGTTAGGGTCTGGTGGAGTAGGTTTGGGTCTGGCGGAGTGGGTTAGGGTCTGGCGGAGTGGGTTTGGGGCTGGCGGAGTGGGTTCGGGTCTGGCGGAGTGGGTTTGGGTCTGGCGGAGTGGGTTAGGGTCTGGCGGAGTGGGTTTGGGGTCTGGCGGAGTGGGTTTGCGTCTGGCGGAGTGGGTTTGGGTCTGGCGGAGTGGGTTTGGGTCTGGCGGAGTGGGTATGGCTCTGGCGGAGTGGGTTTGGGTCTGCCGGAGTGGGTTCGGGTCTGGCGGAGTGGGTTTGGGTCTGGCGGAGTGGGTCTGGGTCAGGCGGAGTGGGTTTGGGGTCTGGCGGAGTGGGTTTAACGTCTGTCGGAGTAAGTTTGGGTCTGGCGGAGTGGGTTTGGGTCTGGCGGAGTGGGTTTGGGGTCTGGCGGAGTGGGTTTGGGTCTGGTGGAGTGGGTTTGAATCTGGCGAGTGGGTTTTGGTCTGGCGGAGTGGGTTCGGGTCTGGCGGAGTGGGTTTGGGTCTGGCGGAGTGGGTATGGCTCTGGCGGAGTGGGTTTGGGTCTGGCGGTGTGGGTTCGGGTCTGGTGGAGTGGGTTTGGGTCTGGCGGAGTGGGTTTGGGTCTGGCGGAGTGGGTTTGCGTCTGGGGGAGTGGGTTTGGGTCTGGCGGAGTGGGTTTGGGTCTGGCGGAGTGGGTTGGGGTCTGGCGGAGTGGGTTAGGGTCTGGCGGAGTGGGTTGGGGTCTGGCGGAGTGGGTTTGGGTCTGGCGGAGTGGGTTCGGGTCTGGCGGAGTGGTTTCGGATCTGGCGGAGTGGGTTTGGGGTCTGGCGGAGTGGCTTTGTGTCTGGCGGAGTGGGTTTGGGTCTGGCGGAGTATGTTTGGGTCTGGCGGAGTGGGTTTGGGTCTGACGGAGTGGGTTTGGGTCTGGCGGAGTGGGTTTGGGTCTAGCGGAGTTGGTTTGGGTCTGGCGTAGTGGGTTTGGGTTTGGCGGAGTGGGTTTGGGTCTGGCGGAGTGGGTTAGGGTCTGTTGGAGTGGGTTCAGGTCTGGCGGAGTGGGTTGTGGTCTGGCGGAGTGGGTTCGGGTCTGGTGGCGTGGGTTCGGGTCTGGCGGAGTGGGTTTGCGTCTGGCGGAGTGGGTTTGGGGCTGGCGGAGTGGGTTGGGGTCTGGCGGAGTTGGTTCGGGTCTGGCGGAATGGTTTCGGGTCTGGCGGAGTGGGTTTGGGTCTGGCGGAGTGGGTTCCGGTCTGTCGGTGTGGGTTGGGGTCTGGCGGAGTGGGTTGGGGTCTGGAGGAGTGGGTTTGGGTCTGGCGGAGTGGGTTTGGGTCTGGGGGAGTGGGTTTGGGTCTGGCGGAGTGGGTTCGGGTATGGCGGAGTGGGTTCGGGTCTGGCGGAGTAGGTTTGGATCTGGCGGAGTGGGTTTGGGTCTGGCGGAGTAGGTTTGGGGTCTGGCGGAATAGGTTTGGGTCTGGCGGAGTGGGATTTGGTCTGGCGGAGTGGGTTTGGGTCTGGCGGAGTGGGTTGGGGTCTGGCGGAGTCGATTCGGGTCTGGCGGAGTGGGTTTGGGTCTGGCGGAGTGGGTTTGGGTCTGGCGGAGTGGGTTTGGGTCTGGCGGAGTGGGTTTGGGTCTGGCGGAGTGGGTTCGGGTCTGTTGGAGTGGGTTCGGGTCTGGCAGAGTGGGTTGTGGTCTGACGGAGTGGGTTTGGGTCTGGCGGAGTGGGTTTGGGTCTGGCGGAGTGGGTTCGGGTCTGGCGGAGTGGGTTCGGGTCTGTTGGAGTGGGTTCGGGTCTGGCGGAGTGGGTTGTGGTCTGGCGGAGTGGGTTGTGGTCTGGCGGAGTGGGTTTGGGTCTGGCGGAGTGGGTTCGGGTCTGGCGGAGTGGGTTCGGGTCTGGCGGAGTGGTTTCAGATCTGGCGGAGTGGGTTTGGGGTCTGGCGGAGTGGCTTTGTGTCTGGCGGAGTGGGTTTGGGTCTGGCGGAGTGGGTTAGGGTCTGGCGGAGTGGGTTTGTGGTCTGGCGGAGTGGGTTTGCGTCTGGCGGAGTGGGTTTGGGTCTGGCGGAGTGGGTTTGGGTCTGGCGGAGTGGGTTGGGGTCTGGTGGAGTGGGTTTGGGTCTGGCGGAGTGGGTATGGCTCTGGCGGAGTGGGTTTGGGTCTGGCGGTGTGGGTTCGGGTCTGGTGGAGTGGGTTTGGGTCTGGCGGAGTGGGTTTGGGTCTGGCGGAGTGGGTTTGGGTCTGGGGGAGTGGGTTTGGGTCTGGCGGAGTGGGTTCGGGTCTGGCGGAGTGGGTTGGGGTCTGGCGGAGTGGGTTAGGGTCTGGCGGAGTGGGTTGGGGTCTGGCGGAGTGGGTTTGGGTCTGGCGGAGTGGGTTCGGGTCTGGCGGAGTGGTTTCGGATCTGGCGGAGTGGGTTTGGGGTCTGGCGGAGTGGCTTTGTGTCTGGCGGAGTGGGTTTGGGTCTGGCGGAGTATGTTTGGGTCTGGCGGAGTGGGTTTGGGTCTGACGGAGTGGGTTTGGGTCTGGCGGAGTGGGTTTGGGTCTAGCGGAGTTGGTTTGGGTCTGGCGTAGTGCGTTTGGGTCTGGCGGAGTGGGTTTGGGTCTGGCGGAGTGGGTTAGGGTCTGTTGGAGTGGGTTCAGGTCTGGCGGAGTGGGTTGTGGTCTGGCGGAGTGGGTTCGGGTCTGGTGGCGTGGGTTCGGGTCTGGCGGAGTGGGTTTGCGTCTGGCGGAGTGGGTTTGGGGCTGGCGGAGTGGGTTGGGGTCTGGCGGAGTTGGTTCGGGTCTGGCGGAGTGGTTTCGGGTCTGGCGGAGTGGGTTTGGGTCTGGCGGAGTGGGTTCCGGTCTGTCGGTGTGGGTTGGGGTCTGGCGGAGTGGGTTGGGGTCTGGCGGAGTGGGTTTGGGTCTGGCGGAGTGGATTTGGGTCTGGGGGAGTGGGTTTGGGTCTGGCGGAGTGGGTTCGGGTATGGCGGAGTGGGTTCGGGTCTGGCGGAGTAGGTTTGGATCTGGCGGAGTGGGTTTGGGTCTGGCGGAGTAGGTTTGGGGTCTGGCGGAATAGGTTTGGGTCTGGCGGAGTGGGATTTGGTCTGGCGGAGTGGGTTTGGGTCTGGCGGAGTGGGTTGGGGTCTGGCGGAGTCGATTCGGGTCTGGCGGAGTGGGTTTGGGTCTGGCGGAGTGGGTTTGGGTCTGGCGGAGTGGGTTTGGGTCTGGCGGAGTGGGTTTGGGTCTGGCGGAATGGGTTCGGGTCTGTTGGAGTGGGTTCGGGTCTGGCAGAGTGGGTTGTGGTCTGACGGAGTGGGTTTGGGTCTGGCGGAGTGGGTTTGGGTCTGGCGGAGTGGGTTCGGGTCTGGCGGAGTGGGTTCGGGTCTGTCGGAGTGGGTTCGGGTCTGGCGGAGTGGGTTGTGGTCTGGCGGAGTGGGTTGTGGTCTGGCGGAGTGGGTTTGGGTCTGGCGGAGTGGGTTCGGGTCTGGCGGAGTGGGTTCGGGTCTGGCGGAGTGGTTTCAGATCTGGCGGAGTGGGTTTGGGGTCTGGCGGAGTGGCTTTGTGTCTGGCGGAGTGGGTTTGGGTCTGGCGGAGTGGGTTAGGGTCTGGCGGAGTGGGTTTGTGGTCTGGCGGAGTGGGTTTGCGTCTGGCGGAGTGGGTTTGGGTCTGGCGGAGTGGGTTTGGGTCTGGCGGAGTGGGTTGGGGTCTGGTGGAGTGGGGTCGGGTCTGGCGGAGTGGGTTTGGGTCTGGCGGTGTGGGTATGGCTCTGGCGGAGTGGGTTTGGGTCTGGCGGAGTGGGTTCGGGTCTGGCGGAGTGGGTTTGGGTCTGGCGGAGTGGGTCTGGGCCTGGCGGAGTGGGTTTGGGGTCTGGCGGAGTGGGATTAACGTCTGGCGGAGTAAGTTTGGGTCTGGCGGAGTGGGTTTGGGTCTGGCGGAGTGGGTTTGGGTCTGGCGGAGTAGGTTTGGGGTCTGGCGGAATAGGTTTGGGTCTGGCGGAGTGGGATTTGGTCTGGCGGAGTGGGTTTGGGTCTGGCGGAGTGGGTTGGGGTCTGGCGGAGTCGATTCGGGTCTGGCGGAGTGGGTTTGGGTCTGGCGGAGTGGGTTTGGGTCTGGCGGAGTGGGTTTGGGTCTGGCGGAGTGGGTTTGGGTCTGGCGGAATGGGTTCGGGTCTGTTGGAGTGGGTTCGGGTCTGGCAGAGTGGGTTGTGGTCTGACGGAGTGGGTTTGGGTCTGGCGGAGTGGGTTTGGGTCTGGCGGAGTGGGTTCGGGTCTGGCGGAGTGGGTTCGGGTCTGTCGGAGTGGGTTCGGGTCTGGCGGAGTGGGTTGTGGTCTGGCGGAGTGGGTTGTGGTCTGGCGGAGTGGGTTTGGGTCTGGCGGAGTGGGTTCGGGTCTGGCGGAGTGGGTTCGGGTCTGGCGGAGTGGTTTCAGATCTGGCGGAGTGGGTTTGGGGTCTGGCGGAGTGGCTTTGTGTCTGGCGGAGTGGGTTTGGGTCTGGCGGAGTGGGTTAGGGTCTGGCGGAGTGGGTTTGTGGTCTGGCGGAGTGGGTTTGCGTCTGGCGGAGTGGGTTTGGGTCTGGCGGAGTGGGTTTGGGTCTGGCGGAGTGGGTTGGGGTCTGGTGGAGTGGGGTCGGGTCTGGCGGAGTGGGTTTGGGTCTGGCGGTGTGGGTATGGCTCTGGCGGAGTGGGTTTGGGTCTGGCGGAGTGGGTTCGGGTCTGGCGGAGTGGGTTTGGGTCTGGCGGAGTGGGTCTGGGCCTGGCGGAGTGGGTTTGGGGTCTGGCGGAGTGGGATTAACGTCTGGCGGAGTAAGTTTGGGTCTGGCGGAGTGGGTTTGGGTCTGGCGGAGTGGGTTTGGGGTCTGGCGGAGTGGGTTTGGGTCTGGCGGAGTGGGTTTGAATCTGGCGAGTGGGTTTTGGTCTGGCGGAGTGGGTTTGGGCCTGGTGGAGTGGGTTTGGGTCTGGCGGAGTGGGTTTGGGGTCTGGCGGAGTGGGTTTGTGTCTGGCGGAGTGGGTTTGGCTCTGGCGGAGTGGGTTTGGGTCTGGCGGAGTGGGTTTGGCTCTGGCGGAGTGGGTTTCTGTCTGGCGGAGTAAATTTGGGTCTGGCAGAGTGGGTTTGGGTCTGGCGGAGTGGGTTCGGGTCTGCCGGTGTGGGTTGTGGTCTGGCGGAGTGGTTTCGGGTCTGGTGGCGTGGGTTCGGGTCTGGCGGAGTGGGTTTGCGTCTGGCGGAGTGGGTTTGGGGCTGGCGGAGTGGGTTGGGGTCTGTCGGAGTTGGTTCGGGTCTGGCGGAGTGGTTTCGGGTCTGGCGGAGTGGGTTTGGGTCTGGCGGAGTGGGTTCCGGTCTGTCGGTGTGGGTTGGGGTCTGGCGGAGTGGGTTGGGGTCTGGCGGAGTGGGTTTGGGTCTGGCGGAGTGGGTTTGGGTCTGGGGGAGTGGGTTGGGGTCTGGCGGAGTGGGTTGGGGTCTGGCGGAGTGGGTTTGGGTCTGGCGGAGTGGGTTTGGGTCTGGCGGAGTGGGTTTGGGTCTGGCGGAGTGGGTTTGGGTCTGGCGGAGTGGGTTTGGGTCTGTTGGAGTGGGTTCGGGTCTGGCGGAGTGGGTTGTGGTCTGATGGAGTGGGTTTGGGTCTGGCGGAGTGGGTTTGGGTCTGGCGGAGTGGGTTCGGGTCTGGCGGAGTGGGTTCGGGTCTGTTGGAGTGGGTTCGGGTCTGGCGGAGTGGGTTGTGGTCTGGCGGAGTAGGTTTGGGTCTGGGGGAGTGGGTTGGGGTCTGGCGGAGTGGGTTTGGGTCTGGCGGAGTGGGTTCGCGTCTGGCGGAATGGTTTCGGGTCTGGCGGAGTGGGTTTGGGGTCTGGCGGAGTGGCTTTGTGTCTGGCGGAGTGGGTTTGGGTCTGGCGGAGTATGTTTGGGTCTGGCGGAGTGGGTTTGGGTCTGGCGGAGTGGGTTTGGGTCTGGCGGAGTGGGTTTGGGTCTAGCGGAGTTGGTTTGCGTCTGGCGTAGTGGGTTTGGGTCTGGCGGAGTGGGTTTGGGTCTGGCGGAGTGGGTTTGGGTCTGGCGGAGTGGGTTTGGGGTTTGGAGGAGTGGATTAGGGTCTGGCGGAGTGGGTTTGGGTCTGGCGGAGTGGGTTAGGGTCTGGCGGAGTGGGTTTGGGGTCTGGCGGAGTGGGTTTGTGTCTGGCGGAGTGGGTTTGGGTCTGGCGGAGTGGGTTTGGGTCTGTCGGAGTGGGTTCGGGTCTGGTGGAGTGGGTTTGGGGTCTGGCGGAGTGGGTTTGGGTCTGGCAGAGTGGGTTCGGGTCTGGCTGAGTGGGTTTTTTTCTGGCGGACTGGGTTTGGGTCTGGCGGAGTGGGTTTGGGGTCTGGCGGAGTGGATTCGGGTCTGGTGGAGTGTGTTCGGGTCTGGCGGAGTGGGTTCGGGTCTTGCGGAGTGGGTTTGGGTCTGGTGGAGTGGGTTGGGGTCTGGCCGAGTGTGTTCGGGTCTGGCGGAGTGGGTTTGGGTCTGGCGGAGTGGGTATGGCTCTGGCGGAGTGGGTTTGGGTCTGGCGGAGTGGGTTCGGGTCTGGTGGAGTGGGTTTGGGTCTGGCGGAGTGGGTTTGGGTCTGGCGGAGTGGGTTTGGGGTCTGGCGGAGTGGGTTTAACGTCTGGCGGAGTAAGTTTAGGTCTTGCGGAGTGGGTTTGTGTCTGGCGGAGTGGGTTTAGCTCTGGCGGAGTGGGTTTGGGTCTGGCAGAGAGGGTTTGGATCTAGCGGAGTGGGTTTGTGTCTGGTGGAGTAAGTTTGGGTCTGGCGGAGTGGGTTTGTGTCTGGCGGAGTGGGTTTGCGTCTGGCGGAGTGGGTTTGGGGTCTGGCGGAGTGGATGCGGGTCTGGTGGAGTGTGTTCGGGTCTGGCGGAGTGGGTTCGGGTCTGGCGGAGTGGGTTTGGGTCTGGCGGAGTGGGTTTCGGTGTGGCGGAGTGGGTTTGGCTCTGGCGGACTTGGTTCGGGTCTGGCGGAGTGGGTTTGGGTCTGGCGGAGTGGGTTCGGGTCTGGCGGAGTGGGTTCGGGTCTGTTGGAGTGGGTTCGGGTCTGGCGGAGTGGGTTGTGGTCTGGCGGAGTGGGTTGTGGTCTGGCGGAGTGGGTTTGGGTCTGGCGGAGTGGGTTCGGGTCTGGCGGAGTGGGTTCGGGTCTGGCGGAGTGGTTTCAGATCTGGCGGAGTGGGTTTGGGGTCTGGCGGAGTGGCTTTGTGTCTGGCGGAGTGGGTTTGGGTCTGGCGGAGTGGGTTAGGGTCTGGCGGAGTGGGTTTGTGGTCTGGCGGAGTGGGTTTGCGTCTGGCGGAGTGGGTTTGGGTCTGGCGGAGTGGGTTTGGGTCTGGCGGAGTGGGTTGGGGTCTGGTGGAGTGGGTTTGGGTCTGGCGGAGTGGGTATGGCTCTGGCGGAGTGGGTTTGGGTCTGGCGGTGTGGGTTCGGGTCTGGTGGAGTGGGTTTGGGTCTGGCGGAGTGGGTTTGGGTCTGGCGGAGTGGGTTTGGGTCTGGGGGAGTGGGTTTGGGTCTGGCGGAGTGGGTTCGGGTCTGGCGGAGTGGGTTGGGGTCTGGCGGAGTGGGTTAGGGTCTGGCGGAGTGGGTTGGGGTCTGGCGGAGTGGGTTTGGGTCTGGCGGAGTGGGTTCGGGTCTGGCGGAGTGGTTTCGGATCTGGCGGAGTGGGTTTGGGGTCTGGCGGAGTGGCTTTGTGTCTGGCGGAGTGGGTTTGGGTCTGGCGGAGTATGTTTGGGTCTGGCGGAGTGGGTTTGGGTCTGACGGAGTGGGTTTGGGTCTGGCGGAGTGGGTTTGGGTCTAGCGGAGTTGGTTTGGGTCTGGCGTAGTGGGTTTGGGTCTGGCGGAGTGGGTTTGGGTCTGGCGGAGTGGGTTAGGGTCTGTTGGAGTGGGTTCAGGTCTGGCGGAGTGGGTTGTGGTCTGGCGGAGTGGGTTCGGGTCTGGTGGCGTGGGTTCGGGTCTGGCGGAGTGGGTTTGCGTCTGGCGGAGTGGGTTTGGGGCTGGCGGAGTGGGTTGGGGTCTGGCGGAGTTGGTTCGGGTCTGGCGGAGTGGTTTCGGGTCTGGCGGAGTGGGTTTGGGTCTGGCGGAGTGGGTTCCGGTCTGTCGGTGTGGGTTGGGGTCTGGCGGAGTGGGTTGGGGTCTGGCGGAGTGGGTTTGGGTCTGGCGGAGTGGATTTGGGTCTGGGGGAGTGGGTTTGGGTCTGGCGGAGTGGGTTCGGGTATGGCGGAGTGGGTTCGGGTCTGGCGGAGTAGGTTTGGATCTGGCGGAGTGGGTTTGGGTCTGGCGGAGTAGGTTTGGGGTCTGGCGGAATAGGTTTGGGTCTGGCGGAGTGGGATTTGGTCTGGCGGAGTGGGTTTGGGTCTGGCGGAGTGGGTTGGGGTCTGGCGGAGTCGATTCGGGTCTGGCGGAGTGGGTTTGGGTCTGGCGGAGTGGGTTTGGGTCTGGCGGAGTGGGTTTGGGTCTGGCGGAGTGGGTTTGGGTCTGGCGGAATGGGTTCGGGTCTGTTGGAGTGGGTTCGGGTCTGGCAGAGTGGGTTGTGGTCTGACGGAGTGGGTTTGGGTCTGGCGGAGTGGGTTTGGGTCTGGCGGAGTGGGTTCGGGTCTGGCGGAGTGGGTTCGGGTCTGTCGGAGTGGGTTCGGGTCTGGCGGAGTGGGTTGTGGTCTGGCGGAGTGGGTTGTGGTCTGGCGGAGTGGGTTTGGGTCTGGCGGAGTGGGTTCGGGTCTGGCGGAGTGGGTTCGGGTCTGGCGGAGTGGTTTCAGATCTGGCGGAGTGGGTTTGGGGTCTGGCGGAGTGGCTTTGTGTCTGGCGGAGTGGGTTTGGGTCTGGCGGAGTGGGTTAGGGTCTGGCGGAGTGGGTTTGTGGTCTGGCGGAGTGGGTTTGCGTCTGGCGGAGTGGGTTTGGGTCTGGCGGAGTGGGTTTGGGTCTGGCGGAGTGGGTTGGGGTCTGGTGGAGTGGGGTCGGGTCTGGCGGAGTGGGTTTGGGTCTGGCGGTGTGGGTATGGCTCTGGCGGAGTGGGTTTGGGTCTGGCGGAGTGGGTTCGGGTCTGGCGGAGTGGGTTTGGTTCTGGCGGAGTGGGTCTGGGCCTGGCGGAGTGGGTTTGGGGTCTGGCGGAGTGGGATTAACGTCTGGCGGAGTAAGTTTGGGTCTGGCGGAGTGGGTTTGGGTCTGGCGGAGTGGGTTTGGGGTCTGGCGGAGTGGGTTTGGGTCTGGCGGAGTGGGTTTGAATCTGGCGAGTGGGTTTTGGTCTGGCGGAGTGGGTTTGGGCCTGGTGGAGTGGGTTTGGGTCTGGCGGAGTGGGTTTGGGGTCTGGCGGAGTGGGTTTGTGTCTGGCGGAGTGGGTTTGGCTCTGGCGGAGTGGGTTTGGGTCTGGCGGAGTGGGTTTGGCTCTGGCGGAGTGGGTTTCTGTCTGGCGGAGTAAATTTGGGTCTGGCAGAGTGGGTTTGGGTCTGGCGGAGTGGGTTCGGGTCTGCCGGTGTGGGTTGTGGTCTGGCGGAGTGGTTTCGGGTCTGGTGGCGTGGGTTCGGGTCTGGCGGAGTGGGTTTGCGTCTGGCGGAGTGGGTTTGGGGCTGGCGGAGTGGGTTGGGGTCTGTCGGAGTTGGTTCGGGTCTGGCGGAGTGGTTTCGGGTCTGGCGGAGTGGGTTTGGGTCTGGCGGAGTGGGTTCCGGTCTGTCGGTGTGGGTTGGGGTCTGGCGGAGTGGGTTTGGGTCTGGCGGAGTGGGTTCGGGTCTGGCGGAGTGGGTTCGGGTCTGTTGGAGTGGGTTCGGGTCTGGCGGAGTGGGTTGTGGTCTGGCGGAGTAGGTTTGGGTCTGGGGGAGTGGGTTGGGGTCTGGCGGAGTGGGTTTGGGTCTGGCGGAGTGGGTTCGCGTCTGGCGGAATGGTTTCGGGTCTGGCGGAGTGGGTTTGGGGTCTGGCGGAGTGGCTTTGTGTCTGGCGGAGTGGGTTTGGGTCTGGCGGAGTATGTTTGGGTCTGGCGGAGTGGGTTTGGGTCTGGCGGAGTGGGTTTGGGTCTGGCGGAGTGGGTTTGGGTCTAGCGGAGTTGGTTTGCGTCTGGCGTAGTGGGTTTGGGTCTGGCGGAGTGGGTTTGGGTCTGGCGGAGTGGGTTTGGGTCTGGCGGAGTGGGTTTGGGGTTTGGAGGAGTGGATTAGGGTCTGGCGGAGTGGGTTTGGGTCTGGCGGAGTGGGTTAGGGTCTGGCGGAGTGGGTTTGGGGTCTTGCGGAGTGGGTTTGTGTCTGGCGGAGTGGGTTTGGGTCTGGCGGAGTGGGTTTGGGTCTGTCGGAGTGGGTTCGGGTCTGGTGGAGTGGGTTTGGGGTCTGGCGGAGTGGGTTTGGGTCTGGCAGAGTGGGTTCGGGTCTGGCTGAGTGGGTTTTTTTCTGGCGGACTGGGTTTGGGTCTGGCGGAGTGGGTTTGGGGTCTGGCGGAGTGGATTCGGGTCTGGTGGAGTGTGTTCGGGTCTGGCGGAGTGGGTTCGGGTCTTGCGGAGTGGGTTTGGGTCTGGTGGAGTGGGTTGGGGTCTGGCCGAGTGTGTTCGGGTCTGGCGGAGTGGGTTTGGGTCTGGCGGAGTGGGTATGGCTCTGGCGGAGTGGGTTTGGGTCTGGCGGAGTGGGTTCGGGTCTGGTGGAGTGGGTTTGGGTCTGGCGGAGTGGGTTTGGGTCTGGCGGAGTGGGTTTGGGGTCTGGCGGAGTGGGTTTAACGTCTGGCGGAGTAAGTTTAGGTCTTGCGGAGTGGGTTTGTGTCTGGCGGAGTGGGTTTAGCTCTGGCGGAGTGGGTTTGGGTCTGGCAGAGAGGGTTTGGATCTAGCGGAGTGGGTTTGTGTCTGGTGGAGTAAGTTTGGGTCTGGCGGAGTGGGTTTGTGTCTGGCGGAGTGGGTTTGCGTCTGGCGGAGTGGGTTTGGGGTCTGGCGGAGTGGATGCGGGTCTGGTGGAGTGTGTTCGGGTCTGGCGGAGTGGGTTCGGGTCTGGCGGAGTGGGTTTGGGTCTGGCGGAGTGGGTTTCGGTGTGGCGGAGTGGGTTTGGCTCTGGCGGACTTGGTTCGGGTCTGGCGGAGTGGGTTTGGGTCTGGCGGAGTGGGTTTGGGTCTGGCGGAGTGGGTTCGGGTCTGGCGGAGTGGGTTCGGATCTGCCGGAGTGGGTTTGGGTTTGGCGGAGTGGGTTTGGGTCTGGCGGAGTGGGTTGTGGTCTGGCGGATTGGGTTCGGGTCTGGCGGAGTGGGTTTGGGTCTGGCGGAGTGGGTTTGGGGCTGGAGGAGTGGGTTTGCATCTGGCGGAGTGGGTTTGGGGCTGGCGGAGTGGGTTTGGGTCTGACGGAGTGGGTTCGGATCTGCCGGAGTGGGTTCGGGTCTGGCGGAGTGGGTTTGGGTCTGGCGGAGTGGGTTTGGGTCTGGCGGAGTGGGTTTGTGTCTGGCGGAGTATGTTTGGGTCTGGCGGAGTGGGTTTGGGTCTGGCGGAGATGGTTTGGGTCTGGCGGAGTGGGTTTGGGTCTGGCGGAGTGGGTTTGGGGTCTGGCGGAGTGGGTTTGGGTCTGGCTGAGTGGGTTTGAATCTGGCGAGTGGGTTTTTGTCTGGCGGAGTGGGTTTGGGCCTGGTGGAGTGGGTTTGGGTCTGGCGGAGTGGGTTCGGGTCTGGCGGAGTGGGTTTGGGTCTGGCGGAGTGGGTTGGGGTCTGGCCGAGTGGGTTCGGGTCTGGCGGAGTGGGTTTGGGTCTGGCGGAGTGGGTATGGCTCTGGCGGAGTGGCTTTGGGTCTGGCGGAGTTGGTTTGGGTCTGGCGGACTGGGTTTGGGTCTGGCGGAGTAGGTTTGGGGTCTGGCGGAGTAGTTTTGGGTCTGGCGGAGTGGGTTTCGGTCTGGCGGAGTGGGTTTGGCTCTGGCGGACTTGGTTCGGGTCTGGCGGAGTGGGTTTGGGTCTGGCGGAGTGGGTTTGGGTCTGGCGGAGTGGGTTCGGGTCTGGCGGAGTGGGTTCGGATCTGCCGGAGTGGGTTTGGGTCTGGCGGAGTGGGTTTGGGTCTGGCGGAGTGGGTTGTGGTCTGGCGGATTGGGTTCGGGTCTGGCGGAGTGGGTTTGGGTCTGGCGGAGTGGGTTTGGGGCTGGCGGAGTGGGTTTGCATCTGGCGGAGTGGGTTTGGGGCTGGCGGAGTGGGTTTGGGTCTGGCGGAGTGGGTTCGGATCTGCCGGAGTGGGTTCGGGTCTGGCGGAGTGGGTTTGGGTCTGGCGGAGTGGGTTTGTGTCTGGCGGAGTGGGTTCGGGTCTGGCGGAGTATGTTTGGGTCTGGCGGAGTGGGTTTGGGTCTGGCGGAGTGAGTTTGGGTCTGGCGGAGTGTGTTTGGGTCTGGCGGAGTGGGTTTGGGTCTGGCGGAGTGGGTTTGTGTCTGGCGGAGTGGGTTTGGGTCTGGCGGAGTGGGTTCGGGTCTGGCGGAGTTGGTTTGGGTCTGGAGGAGTGGGTTTGGGGTCTGGCGGAGTGGGTTCGGGTCTGGCGGAGTGGGTTCTGGTTCGGCGGAGTGGGTTCGGGTCTGGCGGCGTGGGTTCGGGTCTGGCGGAGTGGGTTCGGGTCTGGCGGAGTGGGTTTGTGTCTGGCGGAGTGGGTTTGGGGTCTTGCGGAGTGGGTTTAACGTCTGGCGGAATAAGTTTAGGTCTGGCGGAGTGGGTTTGGGTCTGGCGGAGTGGGTTTGGGGTCTGGCGGAGTGGGTTTGGGTCTGGCGGAGTGGGTTTGAATCTGGCGAGTGGGTTTTTGTCTGGCGGAGTGGGTTTGGGCCTGGCGGAGTGGGTTTGGGTCAGGCTGAGTGGGTTTGGGGTCTGGCGGAGTGGGTTTGTGTCTGGCGGAGTGGGTTTGGCTCTGGCGGAGTGGGTTTGGGTCTGGCGGAGTGGGTTTGGCTCTGGCGGAGTGGGTTTGTGTCTGGCGGAGTAAGTTTGGGTCTGGCGGAGTGGGTTTGGGTCTGGCGGAGTGGGTTTGGGTCTGGCTGAGTAGGTTTGGGGTCTGGCGGGGTGAGTTTGGGTCTGGCGGAATTGGTTTGGCACTGGCGGAATGGGTTTGGGTCTGGCGGAGTGGGTTCGGGTCTGGCGGAGTGGGTTTGGGTCTGGCGGAGTAGGTTTTGGATCTGGTGGGGTGGGTTTGGGTCTGGCGGAGTTGGTTTGGGTCTGGCGGAGTGGGTTCGGGTCTGGCGGAGTGGGTTCGGGTCTGACGGAGTGGGTTTGGGTCTGGCGGAGTGGGTTTGGGCTGGCGGAGTGGGTTTGCGTCTGTCGGAGTGGGTTTGGGGCTGGCGGAGTGGGTTGGGGTCTGGCGGAGTTGGTTCGGGTCTGGCGGAGTGGGTTTGGGTCTGGCGGAGTGGGTTTGGGGCTGGCGGAGTGGGTTTGGGGCTGGCGGAGTGGGTTTGGGTCTGGCAGAGTGGGTTTGGGGTCTGGCGGAGTGGGTTAGGGTCTGGCGGAGTGGGTTTGGGTCTGGCGGAGTGGGTTAGGGTCTGGCGGAGTGGGTTTGGGGTCTGGCGGAGTGGGTTTGGGTCTGGCGGAGTGGGTTAGGGTCTGGCAGAGTGGGTTTGGGTCTGGCGGAGTGGGTTTTAGTTTGGCGGATTGGGTTTGGGTCTGGCGGAGTGGGTTTGTGTCTGGCGCAGTGGGTTCGGGTCTGGTGGAGTGGGTTTGGTGTCTGACGGAGTGGGTTTGGGTCTGGCGGAGTGGGTTTGGGTCTGGCGGGGTGGGTTCGGGTCTGGCTGAGTGGGTTTTGTTCAGGCGGACTGGGTTTGGGTCTGGCGGAGTGGATTCGGGTCTGTCGGAGTGGGTTGGGGTCTGGCCGAGTGGGTTCGGGTCTGGCAGAGTGGGTTCTGGTGTCGCGGAGTGGGTTCGGGTCTGCCGGAGTGGGTTTGGGTCTGGAGGAGTGGGTTTGGGTCTGGCCGTGTTGTTTGGGTCTGGCGGAGTGGGTTTGGGGTCTGGCGGGGTGGGTTTGTGTCTGGCGGAGTTGGTTTGGGTCTACGGAGTGGGTTTGGGTCTGGCGGAGTGGGCTCGGGTCTGGCGGAGTGGGTTTGGGTCTGGCGGAGTAGGTTTGGGGTCTGGCGGGGTGGGTTTGGGTCTGGCGGACTTGGTTTGGGTCTGGCGGAGTGGGTTTGGGTCTGGCGGAGTGAGTTTGGGTCTGGCGGAGTGGGTTTGGGTCTGGCGGAGTGGGTTTGGGTCTGGCGGAGTAGGTTTGGGTCTGGCGGACTGGGTTTGGGTCTGGCGGAGTAGGTTTGGGGTCTGGCGGAGTAGTTTTGTGTCTGGCGGAGTGGGTTTCGGTCTGGCGGAGTGGGTTTGGCTCTGGCGGACTTGGTTCGGGTCTGGCGGAGTGGGTTTGGGTCTGGCGGAGTGGGTTTGGGTCTGGCGGAGTGGGTTCGGGTCTGGCGGAGTGGGTTCGGATCTGCCGGAGTGGGTTTGGGTCTGGCGGAGTGGGTTTGGGTCTGGCGGAGTGGGTTGTGGTCTGGCGGATTGGGTTCGGGTCTGGCGGAGTGGGTTTGGGTCTGGCGGAGTGGGTTTGGGGCTGGCGGAGTGGGTTTGCATCTGGCGGAGTGGGTTTGGGGCTGGCGGAGTGTGTTTGGGTCTGGCGGAGTGGGTTCGGATCTGCCGGAGTGGGTTCGGGTCTGGGGGAGTGGGTTTGGGGCTGGCGGAGTGGGTTTGCATCTGGCGGAGTGGGTTCGGGTCTGGCGGCGTGGGTTCGGGTCTGGCGGAGTGGGTTTGGGTCTGGCGGAGTGGGTTGGGGTCTGGCCGAGTGGGTTGGGGTCTGGCGGAGTGGGTTTGGGTCTGGCGGAGTGGGTATGGCTCTGGCGGAGTGGGTTTGGGTCTGGCGGAGTGGGATCGGGTCTGGCGGAGTGGGTTTGGGTCTGGCGGAGTGGGTTTGTGTCTGGCGGAGTGGGTTTGGGGTCTGGCGGAGTGGGTTTAACGTCTGGCGGAATAAGTTTAGGTCTGGCGGAGTGGGTTTGGGTCTGGCGGAGTGGGTTTGGGGTCTGGCGGAGTGGGTTTGGGTCTGGCGGAGTGGGTTTGAATCTGGCGAGTGGGTTTTTGTCTGGCGGAGTGGGTTTGGGCCTGGTGGAGTGGGTTTGGGTCTGGCTGAGTGGGTTTGGGGTCTGGCGGAGTGGGTTTGTGTCTGGCGGAGTGGGTTTGGCTCTGGCGGAGTGGGTTTGGGTCTGGCGGAGTGGGTTTGGCTCTGGCGGAGTGGGTTTGTGTCTGGCGGAGTAAGTTTGGGTCTGGCGGAGTGGGTTTGGGTCTGGCGGAGTGGGTTTGGGTCTGGCTGAGTAGGTTTGGGGTCTGGCGGGGTGGGTTTGGGTCTGGCGGAGTTGGTTTGGCTCTGGCGGAGTGGGTTTGGGTCTGGCGGAGTGGGTTCGGGTCTGGCGGAGTGGGTTTGGGTCTGGCGGAGTAGGTTTTGGGTCTGGTGGGGTGGGTTTGGGTCTGGCGGAGTTGGTTTGGGTCTGGCGGAGTGGGTTCGGGTCTGGCGGAGTGGGTTCGGGTCTGGCGGAGTGGGTTAGGGTCTGGCGGAGTGGGTTCAGGTCTGTCGGTGTGGGTTCGGGTCTGGCGGAGTGGGTTGGGGTCTGGCGGAGTGGGTTTGGGTCTGGCGGAGTGGGTTTGGGTCTGGGGGAGTGGGTTGGGGTCTGGCGGAGTGGGTTCGGATCTGCCGGAGTGGGTTCGGGTCTGGCGGAGTGGGTTTGGGTCTGGCGGAGTGGGTTTGTGTCTGGCGGAGTGGGTTTGGGTCTGGCGGAGTATGTTTGGGTCTGGCGGAGTGGGTTTGGGTCTGGCGGAGTGGGTTTGGGCTTGGCGGAGTGGGTTTGGGTCTGGTGGAGTGGGTTTGGGTCTGGCGGAGTGGGTTTGGGGCTGGCGGAGTGGGTTTGGGGCTGGCGGAGTGGGTTTGGGGCTGGCGGAGTGGGTTTGGGTCTGGCGGAGTGGGTTTGGGGTCTGGCGGAGTGGGTTAGGGTCTGGCGGAGTGGGTTTGGGTCTGGCGGAGTGGGTTAGGGTCTGGCGGAGTGGGTGTGGGGTCTGGCGGAGTGGGTTTGGGTCTGGCGGAGTGGGTTAGGGTCTGGCGGAGTGGGTTTGGGTCTGGCGGAGTGGGTTTGTGTCTGGCGGAGTGGGTTTTAGTTTGGCGGAGTGGGTTTGGGTCTGGCGGAGTGGGTTTGGGTCTGGCGGAGTGGGTTCGGGTCTGGTGGAGTGGGTTTGGTGTCTGACGGAGTGGGTTTGGGTCTGGCGGAGTGGGTTTGGGTCTGGCGGGGTGGGTTCGGGTCTGGCTGAGTGGGTTTTGTTCAGGCGGACTGGGTTTGGGTCTGGCGGAGTGGATTCGGGTCTGGCGGAGTGGGTTGGGGTCTGGCCGAGTGGGTTCGGGTCTGGCAGAGTGGGTTCTGGTGTCGCGGAGTGGGTTCGGGTCTGCCGGAGTGGGTTTGGGTCTGGAGGAGTGGGTTTGGGTCTGGCCGTGTTGTTTGGGTCTGGCGGAGTGGGTTTGGGGTCTGGCGGGGTGGGTTTGTGTCTGGCGGAGTTGGTTTGGGTCTACGGAGTGGGTTTGGGTCTGGCGGAGTGGGTTTGGGTCTGGCGGACTTGGTTCGGGTCTGGCGGAGTGGATTTGGGTCTGGCGGAGTGGGTATGGGTCTGGCGGAGTGGGTTCGGGTCTGGCGGAGTGGGTTCGGATCTGCCGGAGTGGGTTGGGGTCTGGCGGAGTTGGTTTGGGTCTGGCGGAGTGGGTTCGGGTCTGTTGGAGTGGGTTCGGGTCTGGCGGAGTGGGTTTTGGTCCGGCGGAGTGGGTTCGGGTCTGGCGGCGTGGGTTCGGGTCTGGCGGAGTGGGTTCGGGTCTGGCGGAGTTGGTTTGGGTCTGGCGGAGTGGGTTTGGGGTCTGGCGGAGTGGGTTTGTGTCTGGCGGAGTTGGTTTGGGTCTGGCGGAGTGGGTTTGGGTCTGGCGGAGTGGGTTTGGGTCTGGTGGAGTGGGTTAGGGTCTGGCAGAGTGGGTTTGGGTCTGGCGGAGTGGGTTTGGGGTCTGGCGAAGTGGGTTTGGGTCTGGCGGAGTGGGTTTGAATCTGGCGAGTGGGTTTTGGTCTGGTGGAGTTGGTTTGGGCCTGGGGGAGTGGGTTTGGGTCTGGCGGAGTGGGTTTGGGGTCTGGCGGAGTGGGTTTGTGTCTGGCGGAGTGGGTTTGGCTCTGGCGGAGTGGGTTTGGGTCTGGCGGAGTGGGTTTGGCTCTGGTGGAGTGGGTTTGTGTCTGGCGGAGTAAGTTTGGGTCTGGCGGAGTGGGTTTGGGTCTGGCGGAGTGGGTTTGGGTCTGGCGGAGTAGGTTTGGGGTCTGGCGGGGTGGGTTTGGGTCTGGCGGAGTTGGTTTGGCTCTGGCGGAGTGGGTTTGGGTCTGGCGGAGTGGGTTCGGGTCTGGCGGAGTGGGTTTAGGTCTGGCGGAGTGGGTTTGGGGTCTGGCGGAGTGGGTTTGGGTCTGGCGGAGTAGGTTTGGGGTCTGGCGGGGTGGGTTTGGGTCTGGCGGAGTTGGTTTGGCTCTGGCGGAGTGGGTTTGGGTCTGGCGGAGTGGGTTCGGGTCTGGCGGAGTGGGTTTAGGTCTGGCGGAGTGGGTTTGGGGTCTGGCGGAGTGGGTTTGGGTTTGGCGGAGTTGGTTTGGCTCTGGCGGAGTGGGTTTGGGTCTGGCGGAGTGGGTTTGGGGCTGGCGGAGTGGGTTTGGGGCTGGCGGAGTGGGTTTGGGGCTGGCGGAGTGGGTTTGGGTCTGGCGGAGTGGGTTTGGGGTCTGGCGGAGTGGGTTAGGGTCTGGCGGAGTGGGTTTGGGTCTGGCGGAGTGGGTTAGGGTCTGGCGGAGTGGGTGTGGGGTCTGGCGGAGTGGGTTTGGGTCTGGCGGAGTGGGTTAGGGTCTGGCGGAGTGGGTTTGGGTCTGGCGGAGTGGGTTTTAGTTTGGCGGAGTGGGTTTGGGTCTGGCGGAGTGGGTTTGGGTCTGGCGGAGTGGGTTCGGGTCTGGTGGAGTGGGTTTGGTGTCTGACGGAGTGGGTTTGGGTCTGGCGGAGTGGGTTTGGGTCTGGCGGGGTGGGTTCGGGTCTGGCTGAGTGGGTTTTGTTCAGGCGGACTGGGTTTGGGTCTGGCGGAGTGGATTCGGGTCTGGCGGAGTGGGTTGGGGTCTGGCCGAGTGGGTTCGGGTCTGGCAGAGTGGGTTCTGGTGTCGCGGAGTGGGTTCGGGTCTGCCGGAGTGGGTTTGGGTCTGGAGGAGTGGGTTTGGGTCTGGCCGTGTTGTTTGGGTCTGGCGGAGTGGGTTTGGGGTCTGGCGGGGTGGGTTTGTGTCTGGCGGAGTTGGTTTGGGTCTACGGAGTGGGTTTGGGTCTGGCGGAGTGGGTTTGGGTCTGGCGGACTTGGTTCGGGTCTGGCGGAGTGGATTTGGGTCTGGCGGAGTGGGTATGGGTCTGGCGGAGTGGGTTCGGGTCTGGCGGAGTGGGTTCGGATCTGCCGGAGTGGGTTGGGGTCTGGCGGAGTTGGTTTGGGTCTGGCGGAGTGGGTTCGGGTCTGTTGGAGTGGGTTCGGGTCTGGCGGAGTGGGTTTTGGTCCGGCGGAGTGGGTTCGGGTCTGGCGGCGTGGGTTCGGGTCTGGCGGAGTGGGTTCGGGTCTGGCGGAGTTGGTTTGGGTCTGGCGGAGTGGGTTTGGGGTCTGGCGGAGTGGGTTTGTGTCTGGCGGAGTTGGTTTGGGTCTGGCGGAGTGGGTTTGGGTCTGGCGGAGTGGGTTTGGGTCTGGTGGAGTGGGTTAGGGTCTGGCAGAGTGGGTTTGGGTCTGGCGGAGTGGGTTTGGGGTCTGGCGAAGTGGGTTTGGGTCTGGCGGAGTGGGTTTGAATCTGGCGAGTGGGTTTTGGTCTGGTGGAGTTGGTTTGGGCCTGGGGGAGTGGGTTTGGGTCTGGCGGAGTGGGTTTGGGGTCTGGCGGAGTGGGTTTGTGTCTGGCGGAGTGGGTTTGGCTCTGGCGGAGTGGGTTTGGGTCTGGCGGAGTGGGTTTGGCTCTGGTGGAGTGGGTTTGTGTCTGGCGGAGTAAGTTTGGGTCTGGCGGAGTGGGTTTGGGTCTGGCGGAGTGGGTTTGGGTCTGGCGGAGTAGGTTTGGGGTCTGGCGGGGTGGGTTTGGGTCTGGCGGAGTTGGTTTGGCTCTGGCGGAGTGGGTTTGGGTCTGGCGGAGTGGGTTCGGGTCTGGCGGAGTGGGTTTAGGTCTGGCGGAGTGGGTTTGGGGTCTGGCGGAGTGGGTTTGGGTCTGGCGGAGTAGGTTTGGGGTCTGGCGGGGTGGGTTTGGGTCTGGCGGAGTTGGTTTGGCTCTGGCGGAGTGGGTTTGGGTCTGGCGGAGTGGGTTCGGGTCTGGCGGAGTGGGTTTAGGTCTGGCGGAGTGGGTTTGGGGTCTGGCGGAGTGGGTTTGGGTTTGGCGGAGTTGGTTTGGCTCTGGCGGAGTGGGTTTGGGTCTGGCGGAGTTGGTTTGGGTCTGGCGGAGTGGGTTTGGGTCTGGCGGAGTGGGTTTGGGTCTGGCGGAGTGGGTTTGGGTCTGGCGCAGTGGGTTTGGGTCTGGCGGAGTAGGTTTGGGTCTGGCGGAGTGGGTTTGGGGCTGGCGGAGTGGGTTTGGGGCTGGCGGAGTGGGTTTGGGGCTGGCGGAGTGGGTTTGGGTCTGGCGGAGTGGGTTTGGGGTCTGGCGGAGTGGGTTAGGGTCTGGCGGAGTGGGTTTGGGTCTGGCGGAGTGGGTTAGGGTCTGGCGGAGTGGGTGTGGGGTCTGGCGGAGTGGGTTTGGGTCTGGCGGAGTGGGTTAGGGTCTGGCGGAGTGGGTTTGGGTCTGGCGGAGTGGGTTTTAGTTTGGCGGAGTGGGTTTGGGTCTGGCGGAGTGGGTTTGGGTCTGGCGGAGTGGGTTCGGGTCTGGTGGAGTGGGTTTGGTGTCTGACGGAGTGGGTTTGGGTCTGGCGGAGTGGGTTTGGGTCTGGCGGGGTGGGTTCGGGTCTGGCTGAGTGGGTTTTGTTCAGGCGGACTGGGTTTGGGTCTGGCGGAGTGGATTCGGGTCTGGCGGAGTGGGTTGGGGTCTGGCCGAGTGGGTTCGGGTCTGGCAGAGTGGGTTCTGGTGTCGCGGAGTGGGTTCGGGTCTGCCGGAGTGGGTTTGGGTCTGGAGGAGTGGGTTTGGGTCTGGCCGTGTTGTTTGGGTCTGGCGGAGTGGGTTTGGGGTCTGGCGGGGTGGGTTTGTGTCTGGCGGAGTTGGTTTGGGTCTACGGAGTGGGTTTGGGTCTGGCGGAGTGGGTTTGGGTCTGGCGGACTTGGTTCGGGTCTGGCGGAGTGGATTTGGGTCTGGCGGAGTGGGTATGGGTCTGGCGGAGTGGGTTCGGGTCTGGCGGAGTGGGTTCGGATCTGCCGGAGTGGGTTGGGGTCTGGCGGAGTTGGTTTGGGTCTGGCGGAGTGGGTTCGGGTCTGTTGGAGTGGGTTCGGGTCTGGCGGAGTGGGTTTTGGTCCGGCGGAGTGGGTTCGGGTCTGGCGGCGTGGGTTCGGGTCTGGTGGAGTGGGTTCGGGTCTGGCGGAGTTGGTTTGGGTCTGGCGGAGTGGGTTTGGGGTCTGGCGGAGTGGGTTTGTGTCTGGCGGAGTTGGTTTGGGTCTGGCGGAGTGGGTTTGGGTCTGGCGGAGTGGGTTTGGGTCTGGTGGAGTGGGTTAGGGTCTGGCAGAGTGGGTTTGGGTCTGGCGGAGTGGGTTTGGGGTCTGGCGAAGTGGGTTTGGGTCTGGCGGAGTGGGTTTGAATCTGGCGAGTGGGTTTTGGTCTGGTGGAGTTGGTTTGGGCCTGGGGGAGTGGGTTTGGGTCTGGCGGAGTGGGTTTGGGGTCTGGCGGAGTGGGTTTGTGTCTGGCGGAGTGGGTTTGGCTCTGGCGGAGTGGGTTTGGGTCTGGCGGAGTGGGTTTGGCTCTGGTGGAGTGGGTTTGTGTCTGGCGGAGTAAGTTTGGGTCTGGCGGAGTGGGTTTGGGTCTGGCGGAGTGGGTTTGGGTCTGGCGGAGTAGGTTTGGGGTCTGGCGGGGTGGGTTTGGGTCTGGCGGAGTTGGTTTGGCTCTGGCGGAGTGGGTTTGGGTCTGGCGGAGTGGGTTCGGGTCTGGCGGAGTGGGTTTAGGTCTGGCGGAGTGGGTTTGGGGTCTGGCGGAGTGGGTTTGGGTCTGGCGGAGTAGGTTTGGGGTCTGGCGGGGTGGGTTTGGGTCTGGCGGAGTTGGTTTGGCTCTGGCGGAGTGGGTTTGGGTCTGGCGGAGTGGGTTCGGGTCTGGCGGAGTGGGTTTAGGTCTGGCGGAGTGGATTTGGGGTCTGGCGGAGTGGGTTTGGGTTTGGCGGAGTTGGTTTGGCTCTGGCGGAGTGGGTTTGGGTCTGGCGGAGTTGGTTTGGGTCTGGCGGAGTGGGTTTGGGTCTGGCGGAGTGGGTTTGGGTCTGGCGGAGTGGGTTTGGGTCTGGCGCAGTGGGTTTGGGTCTGGCGGAGTAGGTTTGGGTCTGGCGGAGTGGGTTTGGGTCTGGCGGAGTAGGTTTGGGGTCTGGCGGAATAGGTTTGGGTCTGGCGGAGTGGGTTTCGGTCTGGCGGAGTGGGTTTGGGTCTGGCGGACTTGGTTCGGGTCTGGCGGAGTGGGTTTGGGTCTGGCGGAGTGGGTTAGGGTCTGGCAGAGTGGGTTCGGGTCTCGCGGAGTGGGTTTGGATCTGCCGGAGTGGGTACGGGACTGGCGGAGTGGGTTTGGGTCTGGCGGAGTGGGTTGTGGTCTGGCGGAGTGGGTTCGGGTCTGGCAGAGTGGGTTCGGGTCTGACGGAGTGGGTTTGGGTCTGGCGGAGTGGGTTTGCGGCTGGCGGAGTGGGTTTGCGTCTGTCGGAGTGGGTTTTGGGCTGGCGTAGTGGGTTGGGGTCTGGCGGAGTTGGTTCGGGTCTGGCGGAGTGGGTTCGGGTCTGGCGGAGTGGGTTAGGGTCTGGCGGAGTGGGTTCAGGTCTGTCGGTGTGGGTTCGGGTCTGGCGGAGTGGGTTTGGGTCTGGCGGAGTGGGTTCAGGTCTGTCGGTGTGGGTTCGGGTCTGGCGGAGTGGGTTGGGGTCTGGCGGAGTGGGTTTGGGTCTGGCGGAGTGGGTTTGGGTCTGGCGGAGTCGGCTTGTGTCTGGCGGAGTGGGTTTGGGGCTGGCGGGGTGGGTTTGGGGCTGGCGGAGTGGGTTTGGGTATGGCGGAGTGGGTTTGGGGTCTGGAGGAGTGGGTTAGGGTCTGGCGGAGTGGGTTTGCGTCTGGCGGAGTGGGTTAGGGTCTGGCGGAGTGGGTTTGGGTCTGGCGGAGTGGGTTCGGGTCTGGCAGAGTGGGTTTGGGGTCTGGCGGAGTGGGTTTGGGTGAGGCGGAGTGGGTTAGGGTCTGGCGGAGTGGGTTTGGGTCTGGCGGAGTGGGTTTGGCTCTGGCGGAGTGGGTTTGGGTCTGCGGAGTGGGTTTGGCTCTGGCGGAGTGGGTTTGTGTCTGGCGGAGTAAGTTTGGGTCTGGCGGGGTGGGTTTGGGTCTGGCGGAGTGGGTTTGGGTCTGGCGGAGTAGGTTTGGGGTCTGGCGGGGTGGGTTTGGGTCTGGCGGAGTTGGTTTGGCTCTGGCGGAGTGGGTTTGGGTCTGGCGGAGTGGGTTCGGGTCTGGCGGAGTGGGTTTGGGTCTGGCGGAGTAGGTTTTGGGTCTGGTGGGGTGGGTTTGGGTCTGGCGGAGTTGGTTTGGGTCTGGCGGAGTGGGTTTGGGTCTGGCGGAGTGGGTTTGGGTCTGGCGGAGTGGGTTTGGGTCTGGCGCAGTGGGTTTGGGTCTGGCGGAGTAGGTTTGTGTCTGGCGGAGTGGGTTTGGGTCTGGCGGAGTAGGTTTGGGGTCTGGCGGAGTAGGTTTGGGTCTGGCGGAGTGGGTTTCGGTCTGGCGGAGTGGGTTTGGGTCTGGCGGACTTGGTTCGGGTCTGGCGGAGTGGGTTTGGGTCTGGCGGAGTGGGTTAGGGTCTGGCGGAGTGGGTTCGGGTCTGGCGGAGTGGGTTTGGATCTGCCGGAGTGGGTTCGGGTCTGGCGGAGTGGGTTTGGGTCTGGCGGAGTGGGTTTGGGGTCTGGAGGAGTGGGTTAGGGTCTGGCGGAGTGGGTTTGCGTCTGGCGGAGTGGGTTTGGGGTCTGGCGGAGTGGGTTTGTGTCTGGCGGAGTGGGTTTGGCTCTGGCGGAGTGGGTTTGGGTCTGGCGGAGTGGGTTTGGCTCTGGCGGAGTGGGTTTGTGTCTGGCGGAGTAAGTTTGGGTCTGGCGGAGTGGGTTTGGGTCTGGCGGAGTGGGTTTGGATCTGGCGGAGTAGGTTTGGGGTCTGGCGGGGTGGGTTTGGGTCTGGCGGAGTTGGTTTGGCTCTGGCGGAGTGGGTTTGGGTCTGGCGGAGTGGGTTCGGGTCTGGCGGAGTGGGTTTGGGTCTGGCGGAGTAGTTCTTGGGTCTAGTGGGGTGGGTTTGGGTCTGGCGGAGTTGGTTTGGGTCTGGCGGAGTGGGTTTGGGTCTGGCGGAGTGGGTTTGGGTCTGCCGGAGTGGGTTTGGGTCTGGCGCAGTGGGTTTGGGTCTGGCGGAGTAGGTTTGGGTCTGGCGGAGTGGGTTTGGGTCTGGCGGAGTAGGTTTGGGGTCTGGCGGAGTAGGTTTGGGTCTGGCGGAGTGGGTTTCGGTCTGGCGGAGTGGGTTAGGGTCTGGCGGACTTGGTTCGGGTCTGGCGGAGTGGGTTTGGGTCTGGCGGAGTGGGTTAGGGTCTGGCGGAGTGGGTTCGGGTCTGGCGGAGTGGGTTCGGATCTGCGGGAGTGGGTTCGGGTCTGGCGGAGTGGGTTTGGGTCTGGCGGAGTGGGTTTGTGTCTGGCGGAGTGGGTTTGGGTCTGGCGGAGTATGTTTGTGTCTGGCGGAGTGGGTTTGGGTCTGGCGGAGCGGGTTTGGGTCTGGCGGAGTGGGTTTGGGTCTGGCGGAGTGGGTTTGGGTCTGGCGGAGTGGGTTTGTGTCTGGCGGAGTGGGTTTGGGTCTGGCGGAGTGGGTTTGGGTTTGGAGGAGTGGGTTTGGTTATGGCGGAGTAGGTTTGGGTCTGGCGGAGTGGGTTCGGGTCTGGCGGAGTGGGTTTGGGTCTGGCGGAGTGGGTTAGGGTCTGGCGGAGTGGGTTTGGGTCTGACGGAGTGGGTTTGGGTCTGGCGAAGTGGGTTAGGGTCTGGCGTAGTGGGTTCGGGTCTGGCGGAGTGGGTTCGGGTCTGGCGGAGTGGGTTCGGGTGTGGCGGAGTGGGTTTGGGTCTGGCGGAGTGGGCTTGGGTCTGGCGGAGTGGGTTTGGGTCTGGCGGAGTGGCTTCGGCTCTGGCGGAGTGGGTTTGGGTCTGGCGGAGTGGGTTTGGGTCTGGCGGTGTGGGTTTGGGTCGGGCGGAGTTGGTTTGGGAATGGCGTAGTGGGTTTGGGTCTGGCGGAGTGGGTTTGGGTCTGGCGGAGTGGGTTTGGGTCTGGCGGAGTGGGTTTGGGTCTGGCGGAGTGGGTTTGGGTCTGGCGGAGTGGGCTAGGGTCTGGCGGAGTGGGTTTGGGTCTGGCGGAGTGGGTTAGGGTCTGGCGGAGTGGGTTCGGGTCTGGCGGAGTGGGTTCGGATCTGCGGGAGTGGGTTCGGGTCTGGCGGAGTGGGTTTGGGTCTGGCGGAGTGGGTTTGTGTCTGGCGGAGTGGGTTTGGGTCTGGCGGAGTATGTTTGTGTCTGGCGGAGTGGGTTTGGGTCTGGCGGAGCGGGTTTGGGTCTGGCGGAGTGGGTTTGGGTCTGGCGGAGTGGGTTTGGGTCTGGCGGAGTGGGTTTGTGTCTGGCGGAGTGGGTTTGGGTCTGGCGGAGTGGGTTTGGGTTTGGAGGAGTGGGTTTGGTTATGGCGGAGTGGGTTTGGGTCTGGCGGAGTGGGTTCGGGTCTGGCGGAGTGGGTTTGGGTCTGGCGGAGTGGGTTAGGGTCTGGCGGAGTGGGTTTGGGTCTGACGGAGTGGGTTTGGGTCTGGCGAAGTGGGTTAGGGTCTGGCGTAGTGGGTTCGGGTCTGGCGGAGTGGGTTCGGGTCTGGCGGAGTGGGTTCGGGTGTGGCGGAGTGGGTTTGGGTCTGGCGGAGTGGGCTTGGGTCTGGCGGAGTGGGTTTGGGTCTGGCGGAGTGGCTTCGGCTCTGGCGGAGTGGGTTTGGGTCTGGCGGAGTGGGTTTGGGTCTGGCGGTGTGGGTTTGGGTCGGGCGGAGTTGGTTTGGGAATGGCGTAGTGGGTTTGGGTCTGGCGGAGTGGGTTTGGGTCTGGCGGAGTGGGTTTGGGTCTGGCGGAGTGGGTTTGGGTCTGGCGGAGTGGGTTTGGGTCTGGCGGAGTGGGCTAGGGTCTGGCGGAGTGGGTTCGCGTCTGGCGGAGTGGGTTTGGTTCTGGCGGAGTGGGTTTGGGTCTGGCGGCGTGGGTTTGGGTCTGGCGGAGTGGGTTTGGGTCTGGCGGCGTGGGTTTGGGTCTGGCGGAGTGGGTTTGGGACTGGCGGAGTGGGTTGGGGTCTGGCGGAGTGGGTTTGGGTCTGGCGGAGTGGGTTTGGGTCTGGTGGAGTGGGTTTGGGTCTGGCGGAGTGGGTTAGGGTCTGGCGGAGTGGGTTTGGGTCTGGCGGTGTGAGCTTGGGTCTGGCGGAGTGGGTTTGGGTCTGGCGGAGTGGGTTTGGGTCTGGCGGAGTGGGTTTTGGGTCTGGCGGAGTGGGTTAGGGTCTGGCGGAGTGGGTTTGGGTCTGGCGGAGTGGGTTCGGGTCTGGCGGAGTGGGTTTGGGTCTGGCGGTGTGGGTTAGGGTCTGGCGGAGTGGGTTTGGGTCTGACGGAGTGGGTTTGGGTCTAGCCGAGTGGGTTAGGGTCTGGCGTAGTGGGTTCGGGTCTGGCGGAGTGGGTTCGGGTCTGGCGGAGTGGGTTCGGGTGTGGCGGAGTGGGTTTGGGTCTGGCGGAGTGGGTTTGTGTCTGGCGGAGTGGGTTCAGGTCTGGCGGAGTGGGTTTGGGTCTGGCGGAGTGGGTTTGGGTCTGGCGGAGTGGGTTTGGGTCCGGCGGAGTGGGTTTGGGTCTGGCGGAGTGGGTTTGGGTCTGGCGGAGTGGGTTTGGGTCTGGCGGAGTGGGTTTGCGGCTGGCGGAGTGGGTTTGCGTCTGTCGGAGTGGGTTTTGGGCTGGCGTAGTGGGTTGGGGTCTGGCGGAGTTGGTTCGGGTCTGGCGGAGTGGGTTCGGGTCTGGCGGAGTGGGTTAGGGTCTGGCGGAGTGGGTTCAGGTCTGTCGGTGTGGGTTCGGGTCTGGCGGAGTGGGTTTGGGTCTGGCGGAGTGGGTTCAGGTCTGTCGGTGTGGGTTCGGGTCTGGCGGAGTGGGTTGGGGTCTGGCGGAGTGGGTTTGGGTCTGGCGGAGTGGGTTTGGGTCTGGGGGAGTGGGTTGGGGTCTGGCGGAGTGGGTTCGGATCTGCCGGAGTGGGTTCGGGTCTGGCGGAGTGGGTTTGGGTCTGGCGGAGTGGGTTTGTGTCTGGCGGAGTGGGTTTGGGTCTGGCGGAGTATGTTTGGGTCTGGCGGAGTGGGTTTGTGTCTGGCGGAGTGGGTTTGGGTCTGGCGGAGTGGGTTTGGGTCTGGCGGAGTGGGTTTGGGTCTGGCGGAGTCGGCTTGTGTCTGGCGGAGTGGGTTTGGGGCTGGCGGGGTGGGTTTGGGGCTGGCGGAGTGGGTTTGGGTATGGCGGAGTGGGTTTGGGGTCTGGAGGAGTGGGTTAGGGTCTGGCGGAGTGGGTTTGCGTCTGGCGGAGTGGGTTAGGGTCTGGCGGAGTGGGTTTGGGTCTGGCGGAGTGGGTTCGGGTCTGGCAGAGTGGGTTTGGGGTCTGGCGGAGTGGGTTTGGGTGAGGCGGAGTGGGTTAGGGTCTGGCGGAGTGGGTTTGGGTCTGGCGGAGTGGGTTTGGCTCTGGCGGAGTGGGTTTGGGTCTGCGGAGTGGGTTTGGCTCTGGCGGAGTGGGTTTGTGTCTGGCGGAGTAAGTTTGGGTCTGGCGGGGTGGGTTTGGGTCTGGCGGAGTGGGTTTGGGTCTGGCGGAGTAGGTTTGGGGTCTGGCGGGGTGGGTTTGGGTCTGGCGGAGTTGGTTTGGCTCTGGCGGAGTGGGTTTGGGTCTGGCGGAGTGGGTTCGGGTCTGGCGGAGTGGGTTTGGGTCTGGCGGAGTAGGTTTTGGGTCTGGTGGGGTGGGTTTGGGTCTGGCGGAGTTGGTTTGGGTCTGGCGGAGTGGGTTTGGGTCTGGCGGAGTGGGTTTGGGTCTGGCGGAGTGGGTTTGGGTCTGGCGCAGTGGGTTTGGGTCTGGCGGAGTAGGTTTGTGTCTGGCGGAGTGGGTTTGGGTCTGGCGGAGTAGGTTTGGGGTCTGGCGGAGTAGGTTTGGGTCTGGCGGAGTGGGTTTCGGTCTGGCGGAGTGGGTTTGGGTCTGGCGGACTTGGTTCGGGTCTGGCGGAGTGGGTTTGGGTCTGGCGGAGTGGGTTAGGGTCTGGCGGAGTGGGTTCGGGTCTGGCGGAGTGGGTTTGGATCTGCCGGAGTGGGTTCGGGTCTGGCGGAGTGGGTTTGGGTCTGGCGGAGTGGGTTTGGGGTCTGGAGGAGTGGGTTAGGGTCTGGCGGAGTGGGTTTGCGTCTGGCGGAGTGGGTTTGGGGTCTGGCGGAGTGGGTTTGTGTCTGGCGGAGTGGGTTTGGCTCTGGCGGAGTGGGTTTGGGTCTGGCGGAGTGGGTTTGGCTCTGGCGGAGTGGGTTTGTGTCTGGCGGAGTAAGTTTGGGTCTGGCGGAGTGGGTTTGGGTCTGGCGGAGTGGGTTTGGATCTGGCGGAGTAGGTTTGGGGTCTGGCGGGGTGGGTTTGGGTCTGGCGGAGTTGGTTTGGCTCTGGCGGAGTGGGTTTGGGTCTGGCGGAGTGGGTTCGGGTCTGGCGGAGTGGGTTTGGGTCTGGCGGAGTAGTTCTTGGGTCTAGTGGGGTGGGTTTGGGTCTGGCGGAGTTGGTTTGGGTCTGGCGGAGTGGGTTTGGGTCTGGCGGAGTGGGTTTGGGTCTGCCGGAGTGGGTTTGGGTCTGGCGCAGTGGGTTTGGGTCTGGCGGAGTAGGTTTGGGTCTGGCGGAGTGGGTTTGGGTCTGGCGGAGTAGGTTTGGGGTCTGGCGGAGTAGGTTTGGGTCTGGCGGAGTGGGTTTCGGTCTGGCGGAGTGGGTTAGGGTCTGGCGGACTTGGTTCGGGTCTGGCGGAGTGGGTTTGGGTCTGGCGGAGTGGGTTAGGGTCTGGCGGAGTGGGTTCGGGTCTGGCGGAGTGGGTTCGGATCTGCGGGAGTGGGTTCGGGTCTGGCGGAGTGGGTTTGGGTCTGGCGGAGTGGGTTTGTGTCTGGCGGAGTGGGTTTGGGTCTGGCGGAGTATGTTTGTGTCTGGCGGAGTGGGTTTGGGTCTGGCGGAGCGGGTTTGGGTCTGGCGGAGTGGGTTTGGGTCTGGCGGAGTGGGTTTGGGTCTGGCGGAGTGGGTTTGTGTCTGGCGGAGTGGGTTTGGGTCTGGCGGAGTGGGTTTGGGTTTGGAGGAGTGGGTTTGGTTATGGCGGAGTGGGTTTGGGTCTGGCGGAGTGGGTTCGGGTCTGGCGGAGTGGGTTTGGGTCTGGCGGAGTGGGTTAGGGTCTGGCGGAGTGGGTTTGGGTCTGACGGAGTGGGTTTGGGTCTGGCGAAGTGGGTTAGGGTCTGGCGTAGTGGGTTCGGGTCTGGCGGAGTGGGTTCGGGTCTGGCGGAGTGGGTTCGGGTGTGGCGGAGTGGGTTTGGGTCTGGCGGAGTGGGCTTGGGTCTGGCGGAGTGGGTTTGGGTCTGGCGGAGTGGCTTCGGCTCTGGCGGAGTGGGTTTGGGTCTGGCGGAGTGGGTTTGGGTCTGGCGGTGTGGGTTTGGGTCGGGCGGAGTTGGTTTGGGAATGGCGTAGTGGGTTTGGGTCTGGCGGAGTGGGTTTGGGTCTGGCGGAGTGGGTTTGGGTCTGGCGGAGTGGGTTTGGGTCTGGCGGAGTGGGTTTGGGTCTGGCGGAGTGGGCTAGGGTCTGGCGGAGTGGGTTCGCGTCTGGCGGAGTGGGTTTGGTTCTGGCGGAGTGGGTTTGGGTCTGGCGGCGTGGGTTTGGGTCTGGCGGAGTGGGTTTGGGTCTGGCGGCGTGGGTTTGGGTCTGGCGGAGTGGGTTTGGGACTGGCGGAGTGGGTTGGGGTCTGGCGGAGTGGGTTTGGGTCTGGCGGAGTGGGTTTGGGTCTGGTGGAGTGGGTTTGGGTCTGGCGGAGTGGGTTAGGGTCTGGCGGAGTGGGTTTGGGTCTGGCGGTGTGAGCTTGGGTCTGGCGGAGTGGGTTTGGGTCTGGCGGAGTGGGTTTGGGTCTGGCGGAGTGGGTTTTGGGTCTGGCGGAGTGGGTTAGGGTCTGGCGGAGTGGGTTTGGGTCTGGCGGAGTGGGTTCGGGTCTGGCGGAGTGGGTTTGGGTCTGGCGGTGTGGGTTAGGGTCTGGCGGAGTGGGTTTGGGTCTGACGGAGTGGGTTTGGGTCTAGCCGAGTGGGTTAGGGTCTGGCGTAGTGGGTTCGGGTCTGGCGGAGTGGGTTCGGGTCTGGCGGAGTGGGTTCGGGTGTGGCGGAGTGGGTTTGGGTCTGGCGGAGTGGGTTTGTGTCTGGCGGAGTGGGTTCAGGTCTGGCGGAGTGGGTTTGGGTCTGGCGGAGTGGGTTTGGGTCTGGCGGAGTGGGTTTGGGTCCGGCGGAGTGGGTTTGGGTCTGGCGGAGTGGGTTTGGGTCTGGCGGAGTGGGCTAGGGTCTGGCGGAGTGGGTTCGCGTCTGGCGGAGTGAGTTTGGTTCTAGCGGAGTGTGTTCAGGTCTGGCAGAGTGGGTTCGGGTCTGGCAGAGTGGGTTTGGGTCTGGCGGAGTGGGTTTGGTCTGGCGGAGTGGGTTTGGGTCTGGCGGAGTGGGTTTGGGTCTGGCGGAGTGGGTTGGGGTCTGGCGGAGTGGGTCTGGGTCTGGGGGAGTGGGTTTGGGTCTGGCGGAGTGAGTTTGGGTCTGGCGGAGTGGGTTTGGGTCTGGCGGAGTGGGTTTGGGGTCTGGCGGAGTGGGTTGGGGTCTGGCGGAGTGGGTTTGGGTCTGGCGGAGTGGGTTTGGGTCGGGCGGAGTGGGTTTGGGTCTGGCGGAGTGGGTTTGGGTCTGGCGGAGTGGGTTTTGGACTGGCGGAGTGGGTTTGGGAATGGCGGAGTGGGTTTGGGTCTGGCGGAGTGGGTTGTGGTCTGGCGGAGTGGGTTCGGGTTTGGCCGAGTGGGTTCGGGTCTGGCAGAGTGGGTTGGGGTCTGGCGTAGTGGGTTCGGGTCTGGCGGAGTGGGTTCGGGTCTGGCGGAGTGGGTTTGGGTCTGGCGGAGTGGGTTTGGGTCTGGCGGAGTGGGTTAGGGTCTGGCGGAGTGGGTTTGGGTCTGGCGCTGTGGGCTTGGGTCTGGCGGAGTGGGTTTGGGTCTGGCGGAGTGGGTTTGGGTCTGGCGGAGTGGGTTTGGGTCTGGCGGAGTGGGTTAGGGTCTGGCGGAGTGGGTTCGGGTCTGGCGGAGTGGGTTCGGGTCTGGCGGAGTGGGTTTGGGTCTGGCGGAGTGGGTTAGGGTCTGGCGGAGTGGGTTTGGGTCTGACGGAGTGGGTTTGGGTCTGGCAGAGTGGGTTAGGGTCTGGCGTAGTGGGTTCGGGTCTGGCGGAGTGGGTTCGGGTCTGGCGGAGTGGGTTCGGGTGTGGCGTAGTGGGTTTGGGTCTGGTGGAGTGGGTTTGGGTCTGGCGGAGTGGGTTTGGGTCTGGCGGAGTGGGTTTGTGTCTGGCGGAGTGGGTTTGGGTCTGGCGGACAGGGCTAGGGTCTGGCGAAGTGGGTTCGCGTCTGGCGGAGTGGGTTTGGTTCTGGCGGAGTGTGTTCGGGTCTGGCAGAGTGGGTTCGGGTCTGGCGGAGTGGGTTTGGGTCTGGCGGAGTGGGTTTGGGTCTGGCGGAGTGGGTTTGGGTCTGGCGGAGTGGGTTTGGGTCTGGCGGAGTGGGTTGGGGTCTGGCGGAGTGGGTTTGGGTCTGGGGGAGTGGGTTTGGGTCTGGTGGAGTGAGTTTGGGTCTGGCAGAGTGGGTTTGGGTCTGGCGGAGTGGGTTAGGGTCTGGCGGAGTGGGTTTGGGTCTGGCGGAGTGGGTTCAGGTCTGGCGGAGTGGGTTTGGGTCTGGCCGAGTGGGTTAGGGTCTGGCGTAGTGGGTTCGGGTCTGGCGGAGTGGGTTCGGGTCTGGCGGAGTGGGTTCGGGTGTGGCGGAGTGGGTTTGGGTCTGGCGGAGTGGGTTTGGGTCTGGTGGAGTGGGTTCGGGTCTGGCGGAGTGGGTTTGGGTCTGGCGGAGTGGGTTTGGGTCTGGCGGAGTGGGTTTGGGTCAGGCGGAGTGGGTTTGGGTCCGGCGGAGTGGGTTTGGGTCTGGCGGAGTGGGTTTGGGTCTGGCGGAGTGGGCTAGGGTCTGGCGGAGTGGGTTCGCGTCTGGCGGAGTGGGTTTGGTTCTGGCGGAGTGTGTTCGGGTCTGGCAGAGTGGGTTCGGGTCTGGCGGAGTGGGTTTGGGTATGGCGGAGTGGGTTTGGTCTGGCGGAGTGGGTTTGGGTCTGGCGGAGTGGGTTTTGGTCTGGCGGAGTGGGTTGGGGTCTGGCGGAGTGGGTTTGGGTCTGGGGGAGTGCGTTTGGGTCTGGCGGAGTGGGTTTGGGTCTGGCGGAGTGGGTTTGGGGTCTGGCGGAGTGGGTTGGGGTCTGGCGGAGTGGGTTAGGGTCTGGCGGAGTGGGTTTGGGTCGGGCGGAGTGGGTTTGGGTCTGGCGGAGTGGGTTTGGGTCTGGCGGAGTGGGTTCGGGTCTGGCGGAGTGGGTTTGGGAATGGCGGAGTGGGTTTGGGTCTGGCGGAGTGGGTTGTGGTCTGGCGGAGTGGGTTCGGGTTTGGCGGAGTGGGTTCGGGTCTGGCGGAGTGGGTTGTGGTCTGGCGGACTGGGTTTGGGTCTGGCGGAGTGGGTTCGGGTCTGGCGGAGTGGGTTTGTGTCTGGCGGAGTGGGTTTGGGTCTGGCCGAGTGGGTTTGGGTCTGGCGGAGTGGGTTTGGGTCTGGCGGAGTGGGTTGGGGTCTGTCGGCGTGGGTTCGGGTCTGGCGGAGTGGGTTCGGGTCTGGCGGAGTGGGTTTGGGGCTGGCGGAGTGGGTTGGGGTCTGGCGGAGTGGGTTCGGGTCTGGCGGAGTGGGTTCGGGTCTGGCGGAGTGGGTTTGTGTCTGGCGGAGTGGGTTCAGGTCTGTCGGTGTGGGTTCGGGTCTGGCGGAGTGGGTTGGGGTCTGGCGGAGTGGGTTTGGGTCTGGCAGAGTGGGTTGGGGTCTGGGGGAGTGGGTTTTGGTCTGGCGGAGTGGGTTCAGGTCTGGCGGAGTGGGTTGGGGTCTGGCGGAGTGGGTTGGGGTCTGGCGGAGTGGGTTGGGGTCTGACGGAGTGGGTTTGGGTCTGGCGGAGTGGGTTCGGGTCTGGCGGAGTGGTTTCGGGTCTGGCGGAGTGGGTTTGGGGTCTGGCGGAGTGGCTTTGTGTCTGGCGGAGTGGGTTTGGGTCTGGCGGAGTATGTTTGGGTCTGGCGGAGTTGGTTTCGGTCTGGTGGAGTGGGTTTGGGTCTGGCGGAGTGGGTTTGGGTCTGGCGGAGTGGGTTTGGGTCTGGCGGAGTGGGTTTGGGGTCTGGCGGAGTGGGTTCGGGTGTGGCGGAGTGGGTTTGGGTCTGGCGGAGTGGGTTAGGGTCTGGCGGAGTGGGTTCGGGTCTGGCGGAGTGGGTTTGGGTCTGGCGGAGTGGGTTTGGGTCTGGCGGAGTGGGTTTGGGTCTGGCGTAGTGGGTTTGGGTCCGGCGGAGTGGGTTTGGGTCTGGCGGAGTGGGTTTGGGTCTGGCGGAGTGGGCTAGGGTCTGGCGGAGTGGGTTCGCGTCTGGCGGAGTGGGTTTGGTTCTGGCGGAGTGTGTTCGGGTCTGGCAGAGTGGGTTCGGGTCTGGCGGAGTGGGTTTGGGTATGGCGGAGTGGGTTTGGTCTGGCGGAGTGGGTTTGGGTCTGGCGGAGTGGGTTTGGGTATGGCGGAGTGGGTTTGGTCTGGCGGAGTGGGTTTGGGTCTGGCGGAGTGGGTTTGGTTCTGGCGGAGTGTGTTCGGGTCTGGCAGAGTGGGTTCGGGTCTGGCGGAGTGGGTTTGGGTATGGCGGAGTGGGTTTGGTCTGGCGGAGTGGGTTTGGGTCTGGCGGAGTGGGTTTGGGTCTGGCGGAGTGGGTTGGGGTCTGGCGGAGTGGGTTTGGGTCTGGGGGAGTGGGTTTGGGTCTGGCGGAGTGAGTTTGGGTCTGGCGGAGTGGGTTTGGGTCTGGCGGAGTGGGTTGGGGTCTGGCGGAGTGGGTTAGGGTCTGGCGGAGTGGGTTTGGGTCGGGCAGAGTGGGTTTGGGTCTGGCGGAGTGGGTTTGGGTCTGGCGGAGTGGGTTCGGGTCTGGCGGAGTGGGTTTGGGAATGGCGGAGTGGGTTTGGGTCTGGCGGAGTGGGTTGTGGTCTGGCGGAGTGGGTTCGGGTTTGGCGGAGTGGGTTCGGGTCTGGCGGAGTGGGTTGTGGTCTGGCGGACTGGGTTTGGGTCTGGCGGAGTGGGTTCGGGTCTGGCGGAGTGGGTTTGTGTCTGGCGGAGTGGGTTTGGGTCTGGCCGAGTGGGTTTGGGTCTGGCGGAGTGGGTTTGGGTCTGGCGGAGTGGGTTGGGGCTGTCGGCGTGGGTTCGGGTCTGGCGGAGTGGGTTCGGGTCTGGCGGAGTGGGTTTGGGGCTGGCGGAGTGGGTTGGGGTCTGGCGGAGTGGGTTTGGGTCTGGGGGAGTGCGTTTGGGTCTGGCGGAGAGGGTTTGGGTCTGGCGGAGTGGGTTTGGGGTCTGGCGGAGTGGGTTGGGGTCTGGCGGAGTGGGTTAGGGTCTGGCGGAGTGGGTTTGGGTCGGGCGGAGTGGGTTTGGGTCTGGCGGAGTGGGTTTGGGTCTGGCGGAGTGGGTTCGGGTCTGGCGGAGTGGGTTTGGGAATGGCGGAGTGGGTTTGGGTCTGGCGGAGTGGGTTGTGGTCTGGCGGAGTGGGTTCGGGTTTGGCGGAGTGGGTTCGGGTCTGGCGGAGTGGGTTGTGGTCTGGCGGACTGGGTTTGGGTCTGGCGGAGTGGGTTCGGGTCTGGCGGAGTGGGTTTGTGTCTGGCGGAGTGGGTTTGGGTCTGGCCGAGTGGGTTTGGGTCTGGCGGAGTGGGTTTGGGTCTGGCGGAGTGGGTTGGGGTCTGTCGGCGTGGGTTCGGGTCTGGCGGAGTGGGTTCGGGTCTGGCGGAGTGGGTTTGGGGCTGGCGGAGTGGGTTGGGGTCTGGCGGAGTGGGTTCGGGTCTGGCGGAGTGGGTTCGGGTCTGGCGGAGTGGGTTTGTGTCTGGCGGAGTGGGTTCAGGTCTGTCGGTGTGGGTTCGGGTCTGGCGGAGTGGGTTGGGGTCTGGCGGAGTGGGTTTGGGTCTGGCGGAGTGGGTTGGGGTCTGGGGGAGTGGGTTTTGGTCTGGCGGAGTGGGTTCAGGTCTGGCGGAGTGGGTTGGGGTCTGGCGGAGTGGGTTCGGGTCTGGCGGAGTGGGTTGGGGTCTGACGGAGTGGGTTTGGGTCTGGCGGAGTGGGTTCGGGTCTGGCGGAGTGGTTTCGGGTCTGGCGGAGTGGGTTTGGGGTCTGGCGGAGTGGCTTTGTGTCTGGCGGAGTGGGTTTGGGTCTGGCGGAGTATGTTTGGGTCTGGCGGAGTTGGTTTCGGTCTGGTGGAGTGGGTTTGGGTCTGGCGGAGTGGGTTTGGGTCTGGCGGAGTGGGTTTGGGTCTGGCGGAGTGGGTTTGGGGTCTGGCGGAGTGGGTTTGGGCCTGGCGGAGTGGGTTTGGGTCTGGCGGAGTGGGTTTGGGTCTGGCGGAGTGGGTTGGGGTCTGGCGGAGTGGGTTTGGGTCTGGGGGAGTGGGTTTGGGTCTGGCGGAGTGGGTTCGGGTCTGGCGGAGTGGGTTTGGGTCTGGCGGAGTGGGTTAGGGTCTGGCGGAGTGGGTTTGGGTCTGACGGAGTGGGTTTGGGTCTGGCCGAGTGGGTTAGGGTCTGGCGTAGTGGGTTCGGGTCTGGCGGAGTGGGTTCGGGTCTGGCGGAGTGGGTTCGGGTGTGGCGGAGTGGGTTTGGGTCTGGCGGAGTGGGTTAGGGTCTGGCGGAGTGGGTTCGGGTCTGGCGGAGTGGGTTTGGGTCTGGCGGAGTGGGTTTGGGTCTGGCGGAGTGGGTTTGGGTCTGGCGTAGTGGGTTTGGGTCCGGCGGAGTGGGTTTGGGTCTGGCGGAGTGGGTTTGGGTCTGGCGGAGTGGGCTAGGGTCTGGCGGAGTGGGTTCGCGTCTGGCGGAGTGGGTTTGGTTCTGGCGGAGTGTGTTCGGGTCTGGCAGAGTGGGTTCGGGTCTGGCGGAGTGGGTTTGGGTATGGCGGAGTGGGTTTGGTCTGGCGGAGTGGGTTTGGGTCTGGCGGAGTGGGTTTGGGTCTGGCGGAGTGGGTTGGGGTCTGGCGGAGTGGGTTTGGGTCTGGGGGAGTGGGTTTGGGTCTGGCGGAGTGAGTTTGGGTCTGGCGGAGTGGGTTTGGGTCTGGCGGAGTGGGTTGGGGTCTGGCGGAGTGGGTTAGGGTCTGGCGGAGTGGGTTTGGGTCGGGCAGAGTGGGTTTGGGTCTGGCGGAGTGGGTTTGGGTCTGGCGGAGTGGGTTCGGGTCTGGCGGAGTGGGTTTGGGAATGGCGGAGTGGGTTTGGGTCTGGCGGAGTGGGTTGTGGTCTGGCGGAGTGGGTTCGGGTTTGGCGGAGTGGGTTCGGGTCTGGCGGAGTGGGTTGTGGTCTGGCGGACTGGGTTTGGGTCTGGCGGAGTGGGTTCGGGTCTGGCGGAGTGGGTTTGTGTCTGGCGGAGTGGGTTTGGGTCTGGCCGAGTGGGTTTGGGTCTGGCGGAGTGGGTTTGGGTCTGGCGGAGTGGGTTGGGGCTGTCGGCGTGGGTTCGGGTCTGGCGGAGTGGGTTCGGGTCTGGCGGAGTGGGTTTGGGGCTGGCGGAGTGGGTTGGGGTCTGGCGGAGTGGGTTCGGTTCTGGCGGAGTGGGTTCGGGTCTGGCGGAGTGGGTTTGTGTCTGGCGGAGTGGGTTCAGGTCTGTCGGTGTGGGTTCGGGTCTGGCGGAGTGGGTTGGGGTCTGGCGGAGTGGGTTTGGGTCTGTCGGAGTGGGTTGGGGTCTGGGGGAGTGGGTTTTGGTCTGGCGGAGTGGGTTCAGGTCTGGCGGAGTGGGTTGGGGTCTGGCGGAGTGGGTTTGGATCTGGCGGAGTGGGTTGGGGTCTGGCGGAGTGGGTTTGGGTCTGGCGGAGTGGGTTCGGGTCTGGCGGAGTGGTTTCGGGTCTGGCGGAGTGGGTTTGGGGTCTGGCGGAGTGGCTTTGTGTCTGGCGGAGAAGGTTTGGGTCTGGCGGAGTATGTTTGGGTCTGGCGGAGTTGGTTTCGGTCTGATGGAGTGGGTTTGGGTCTGGCGGAGTGGGTTTGGGTCTGGCGGAGTGGGTTTGGGTCTGGCGGAGTGGGTTTGGGGTCTGGCGGAGTGGGTTTGGGCCTGGCGGAGTGGGTTTGCGGTCTGGCGGAGTGTGTTTGGTCTGGCGGAGTGGGTTTGGGGTCTGGCGGAGTGGGTTTGGGGTCTGGCGGAGTGGGTTTGCTCTGGCGGAGTGGGTTTGGGTCTGGCGGAGTGGGTTTGGCTCTGGCGGAGTGGGTTTGTGTCTGACGGAGTAAGTTTGGGTCTGGCGGAGTGGCTTTGGGTCTGGCGGAGTGGGTTTGGCTCTGGCGGAGTAAGTTTCGGTCTGGCGGAGTGGGTTCGGGTCTGGCGGAGTGGGTTTGGGTCTGGCGGAGCAGGTTTGGGGTCTGGCGGGGTGGGTTTGGGTCTGGCGGAGTTGGTGTGGGTCTGGCGGAGTGGGTTTGGGTCTGGCGGAGTGGGTTTGGGTCTGGCGGAGTGGGTTTGGGTTTGGCGGAGTGGGTTCGGGTCTGGCGGAGTGGGTTTGGGTCTGGCGGAGTAGGTTTGGGTCTGGCGGAGTGGGTTTGGGTCTGGCGGAGTGGGTTTGGGTCTGGCGGACTTGGTTCGGGTCTGGCGGAGTGGGTTTGGGTCTGGCGGAGTGGGTTTGGGTCTGGCGGAGTGGGTTTGGGTCTGGCGGAGTGGGTTGGGGTCTGGCGGAGTGGGTTTGGGTCTGGCGGAGTGGGTTGGGGTCTGGCGGAGTGGGTTTGGGTCTGGCGGAGTGGGTTCGGGTCTGGCGGAGTGGTTTCGGGTCTGGCGGAGTGGGTTTGGGGTCTGGCGGAGTGGCTTTGTGTCTGGCGGAGTGGGTTTGGGTCTGGCGGAGTATGTTTGGGCCTGGCGGTGTTGGTTTCGGTCTGGCGGAGTGGGTTTGTGTCTGGCGGAGTGGGTTTGGGTCTGGCGGAGTGGGTTTGGGTCTGGCGGAGTGGGTTTGTGTCTGGCGGAGTGGGTTTGGGTCTGGCGGCGTGGGTTTGGGTCTGGCGGAGTGGGTTTGGGGTCTGGCGGAGTGGGTTTGGGCCTGGCGGAGTGGGTTTGGGTCTGGCGGAGTGGGTTTGGGTCTGGCGGAGTGGGTTGGGGTCTGGCGGAGTGGGTTTGGGTCTGGGGGAGTGGGTTTGGGTCTGGCGGAGTGGGTTCGGGTCTGGCGGAGTGGGTTTGGGTCTGGCAGAGTGGGTTAGGGTCTGGCGGAGTGGGTTTGGGTCTGACGGAGTGGGTTTGGGTCTGGCCGAGTGGGTTAGGGTCTGGCGTAGTGGGTTCGGGTCTGGCGGAGTGGGTTCGGGTCTGGCTGAGTGGGTTCGGGTGTGGCGGAGTGGGTTTGGGTCTGGCGGAGTGGGTTCGGGTCTGGCGGAGTGGGTTTGGGTCTGGCGGAGTGGGTTTGGGTCTGGCGGAGTGGGTTTGGGTCTGGCGTAGTGGGTTTGGGTCCGGCGGAGTGGGTTTGGGTCTGGCGGAGTGGGTTTGGGTCTGGCGGAGTGGGCTAGGGTCTGGCGGAGTGGGTTCGCGTCTGGCGGAGTGGGTTTGGTTCTGGCGGAGTGTGTTCGGGTCTGGCAGAGTGGGTTCGGGTCTGGCGGAGTGGGTTTGGGTATGGCGGAGTGGGTTTGGTCTGGCGGAGTGGGTTTGGGTCTGGCGGAGTGGGTTTGGGTCTGGCGGAGTGGGTTGGGGTCTGGCGGAGTGGGTTTGGGTCTGGGGGAGTGGGTTTGGGTCTGGCGGAGTGAGTTTGGGTCTGGCGGAGTGGGTTTGGGTCTGGCGGAGTGGGTTTGGGTCTGGCGGAGTGGGTTGGGGTCTGGCGGAGTGGGTTAGGGTCTGGCGGAGTGGGTTTGGGTCGGGCAGAGTGGGTTTGGGTCTGGCGGAGTGGGTTTGGGTCTGGCGGAGTGGGTTCGGGTCTGGCGGAGTGGGTTTGGGAATGGCGGAGTGGGTTTGGGTCTGGCGGAGTATGTTTGGGTCTGGCGGAGTTGGTTTCGGTCTGGCGGAGTGGGTTTGGGTCTGGCGGAGTGGGTTTGGGTCTGGCGGAGTGGGTTTGGGTCTGGCGGAGTGGGTTTGGGGTCTGGCAGAGTGGGTTTGGGCCTGGCGGAGTGGGTTTGCGGTCTGGCGGAGTGTGTTTGGTCTGGCGGAGTGGGTTTGGGGTCTGGCGGAGTGGGTTTGGGGTCTGGCGGAGTGGGTTTGCTCTGGCGGAGTGGGTTTGGGTCTGGCGGAGTGGGTTTGGCTCTGGCGGACTGGGTTTGTGTCTGACGGAGTAAGTTTGGGTCTGGCGGAGTGGCTTTGGGTCTGGCGGAGTGGGTTTGGCTCTGGCGGAGTAAGTTTCGGTCTGGCGGAGTGGGTTCGGGTCTGGCGGAGTGGGTTTGGGTCTGGCGGAGCAGGTTTGGGGTCTGGCGGGGTGGGTTTGGGTCTGGCGGAGTTGGTTTGGGTCTGGCGGAGTGGGTTTGGGTCTGGCGGAGTGGGTTTGGGTCTGGCGGAGTGGGTTTGGGTTTGGCGGAGTGGGTTCGGGTCTGGCGGAGTGGGTTTGGGTCTGGCGGAGTAGGTTTGGGTCTGGCGGAGTGGGTTTGGGTCTGGCGGAGTGGGTTTGGGTCTGGCGGACTTGGTTCGGGTCTGGCGGAGTGGGTTTGGGTCTGGCGGAGTGGGTTCGGGTCTGGCGGAGCGGGTTTGGGTCTGGCGGAGTGCGTTCGGATCTGCCGGAGTGGGTTCGGGCCTGGCGGAGTGGGTTTGGGTCTGGCGGAGTGGGTTGTGGTCTGGCGGACTGGGTTTGGGTCTGGCGGAGTGGGTTCGGGTCTGGCGGAGTGGGTTTGTGTCTGGAGGAGTGGGTTTGGGGCTGGCGGAGTGGGTTTGGGTCTGGCGGAGGGGTTTTGAGGCTGGCGGAGTGGGTTGGGGTCTGGCGGCGTGGGTTCGGGTCTGGCGGAGTGGGTTTGGGTCTGGCGGAGTGGGTTTGGGGCTGGCGGAGTGGGTTGGGGTCTGGCGGAGTGGGTTCGGGTCTGGCGGAGTAGGTTCGGGTCTGGCGGAGTGGGTTTGGGTCTGGCGGAGTGGGTTCAGGTCTGTCGGTGTGGGTTCGGGTCTGGCGGAGTGGGTTGGGGTCTGGCGGAGTGGGTTTGGTTCTGGCGGAGTGGGTTTGGGTCTGGGGGAGTGGGTTTGGGTCTGGCGGAGTGGGTTTGTGTCTGGCGGAGTGGGTTTGGGTCTGGCGGAGTGGGTTTGGGTCTGGCGGAGTGGGTTTGTGTCTGGCGGAGTGGGTTTGGGTCTGGCGGAGTGGGTTTGGGTGTGCGGAGTGGGTTTGGGTCTGGCGGAGTGGGTTTGGGTCTGGCGGAATGGGTTTGGGTCTGGCGGAGTGGGTTTGGGTCTGGCGGAGTTGGTTTGGGTCTGGCGTAGTGGGTTTGGGTCTGGCGTAGTGGGTTTGGGTCTGGCGGAGTGGGTTTGGGTCTGGCGGAGTGGGTTTGGGGTCTGGCGGAGTGGATTAGGGTCTGGCGGATTGGGTTTGGGTCTGGCGGAGTGGGTTTGGGTCTGGCGGAGTGGGTTTGGGGCTGGCGGAGTGGGTTTGGGTCTGGCGGAGTGGGTTTGGGGTCTGGCGGAGTGGGTTAGGGTCTGGCGGAGTGGGTTTGGGTCTGGCGGAGTGGGTTAGGGTCTGGCGGAGTGGGTTTGTGGTCTGGCGGAGTGGGTTTGGGTCCGGCGGAGTAGGTTCGGGTCTGGCGGAGTGGGTTTTAGTTTGGCGGAGTGGGTTTGGGTCTGGCGGAGTGGGTTTGGGTCTGGCGGAGTGGATTCGGGTCTGGTGGAGTGGGTTTGTTGTCTGGCGGAGTGGGTTTGGGTCTGGCGGAGTGGGTTTGGGTCTGGCGGAGTGGGTTCGGGTCTGGCTGAGTGGGTTTTGTTCTGGCGGACTGGGTTTGGGTCTGGCGGAGTGGGTTTGGGGTCTGGCGGAGTGGATTCGGGTCTGGTGGAATGTGTTCGGGTCTGGCGGAGTGGGTTCGGGTCTGGCGGAGTGGGTTGGGGTCTGGAGGAGTGGGTTTGGGTCTGGCGGAGTGGGTTTGGGTCTGGCGGAGTGGGTTTGGGTCTGGCGGAGTGGGTTTGGGTCTGGCGGAGTGGGTTTGGGTCTGGCGGAGTGGGTTTGGGTCTGGCGGAGTGGGTTTGGGTCTGGCGGAGTGGGTTTGGCTCTGGCGGAGTGGGTTTGGGTCTGGCGGAGTGGGTTTGGGTGTGGCGGAGTGGGTTTGGGTCTGGCGGAGTGGGTTACGGTCTGGCGGAGTTGGTTTGGGTCTGGCGGAGTGGGTTTGGGTCTGGCGGAGTTGGTTCGGGACTGGCGGACTTGGTTCGGATCTGGCGGAGTGGGTTTGGGTCTGGCGGAGTGGGTTTGGGTCTGGCGGAGTGGGTTCGGGTCTGGCGGAGTGGGTTCGGATCTGCCGGAGTGGGTTCGGGTCTGGCGGAGTGGGTTTGGGTCTGGCGGAGAGGGTTGTGGTCTGGCGGACTGGGTTTGGCTCTGGCGGAGTGGGTTCGGGTCTGGCGGAGTGGGTTTGTGTCTGGCGGAGTGTGTTTGGGGCTGGCGGAGTGGGTTTGGGTCTGGCGGAGTGGGTTCGGGTCTGGCGGAGTGGGTTCGGGTCTGTTGGAGTGGGTTCAGGTCTGGCGGAGTGGGTTTGGGTCTGGCGGAGTGTGTTTGGGGCTGGCGGAGTGGGTTCGGGTCTGGCGGAGTGGGTTTGGGTCTGGCGGAGTGGGTTCAGGTCTGTCGGTGTGGGTTCGGGTCTGGCGGAGTGGGTTGGGGTCTGGCGGAGTGGGTTTGGGTCTGGCGGAGTGGGTTTGGGATGGCGGAGTATGTTTGGGTCTGGTGGAGTGGGTTTTGGTCTGGCGGAGTGGATTTGGGTCTGGCGGAGTGGGTTTGGGTCTGGCGGAGTGGGTTTGGGTCTGGCGGAGTGGGTTTGGGCCTGGCGGAGTGGGTTTGGGTTTGGCGGAGTGGGTTTGGGTCTGGCGGAGTGGGTTGGGGTCTGGCGGAGTGGGTTTTAGTTTGGCGGAGTGGGTTTGGGTCTGGCGGAGTGGGTTTGGGTCTGGCGGAGTGGATTCGGGTCTGGTGGAGTGGGTTTGGTGTCTGGCGGAGTGGGTTTGGGTCTGGCGGAGTGGGTTTGGGTCTGGCGGAGTGGGTTCGCGTCTGGCTGAGTGGGTTTTGTTCTGGCGGACCGGGTTTGGGTCTGGCGGAGTGGGTTTGGGGTCTGGCGGAGTGTGTTCGGGTCTGGCGGAGTGGGTTGGGGTCTGGCGGAGTGGGTTGGGGTCTGGCGGAATGGGTTTGGGTCTGGCCGAGTGGGTATGGGTCTGGCGGAGTGGGTTTGTGTCTGGCGGAGTGTGTTTGGGTCTGGCGGAGTGGGTTTGGGCCTGGCGGAGTGGGTTTGGTCTGGCGGAGTGGGTTTGGGGTCTGGCGGAGTGGGTTTGTGTCTGGCGGAGTAAGTTTGGGTCTGGCGGAGTGGGTTTGGGTCTGGCGGAGTGGGTTTGGCACTGGCGGAGTAAGTTTGGGTCTGGCGGAGTGGGTTTGGGTCTGGCGGAGTGGGTTTGGGTCTGGCGGAGTGGGTTTGTGTCTGGCGGAGTGGGTTTGGGTCTGGCGGAGCGGGTTTGGGTCTGGCGGAGTGGGTTTGGGTCTGGCGGAGTGGGTTTGGGTCTGGCGGAGCGGGTTTGGGTCTGGCGGAGTGGGTTTGGCTCTGGCGGAGTAGGTTTGGGTCTGGCGGAGTGGTTTTGGGTCTGGCGGAGTGGGTTTCGGTCTGGCAGACTTGGTTCGGGTCTGGCGGAGTGGGTTTGGGTCTGGCGAAGTGGGTTTGGGTCTGGCGGAGTGGGTTCGGGTCTGGCGGAGTGGGTTCGGATCTGCCGGAGTGGGTTCGGGTCTGGCGGAGTGGGTTTGGGTCTGGCGGAGTGGGTTGTGGTCTGGCGGACTGGGTTTGGGTCTGGCGGAATGGGTTCGGGTCTGGCGGAGTGGGTTTGTGTCTGGCGGAGTGGGTTTGGGGCTGGCGGAGTGGGTTTGGGTCTGGCGGAGTGGGTTTGGGTCTGGCGGAGTGGGTTTGGGTCTGGCGGAGTGGGTTCAGGTCTGTCGGTGTGGGTTCGGGTCTGGCGGAGTGGGTTGGGGTCTGGCGGAGTGGGTTTGGGTCTGGCGGAGTGGGTTTGGGATGGCGGAGTATGTTTGGGTCTGGCGGAGTGGGTTTTGGTCTGGCGGAGTGGGTTTGGGTCTGGCGGAGTGGGTTTGGGTCTGGCGGAGTGAGTTTGGGGCTGGCGGAGTGGGTTTGTTTCTGGCGGAGTGGGTTTGGGTCTGGCGGAGTGGGTTTGGGTTTGGCGGAGTGGGTTTGGGTCTGGCGGAGTGGGTTAGGGTCTGGCGGAGTGGGTTTTAGTTTGGCGGAGTGGGTTTGGGTCTGGCGGAGTGGGTTTGGGTCTGGCGGAGTGGATTCGGGTCTGGTGGAGTGGGTTTGGTGTCTGGCGGAGTGGGTTTGGGTCTGGCGGAGTGGGTTTGGGTCTGGCGGAGTGGGTTCGGGTCTGGCTGAGTGGGTTTTGTTCTGGCGGACTGGGTTTGGGTCTGGCGGAGTGGGTTTGGGGTCTGGCGGAGTGGATTCGGGTCTGGTGGAGTGTGTTCGGGTCTGGCGGAGTGGGTTCGGGTCTGGCGGAGTGGGTTGGGGTCTGGCGGAATGGGTTTGGGTCTGGCCGAGTGGGTATGGGTCTGGCGGAGTGGGTTTGTGTCTGGCGGAGTGTGTTTGGGTATGGCGGAGTGGGTTTGGGCCTGGCGGAGTGGGTTTGGTCTGGCGGAGTGGGTTTGGGGTCTGGCGGAGTGGGTTTGGGTCTGGCGGAGTGGGTTTGGGGTCTGGCGGAGTGGGTTTGGGGTCTGGCTGTGTGGGTTTGGGTCTGGCGGAGTGGGTTTGGCTCTGGCGGAGAGGGTTTGTGCCTGGCGGAGTGGGTTTGGCTCTGGTGGAGTGGGTTTGTGTCTGGCGGAGTGGATTCGGGTCTGGTGGAGTGGGTTTGGTGTCTGGCGGAGTGGGTTTGGGTCTGGCGGAGTGGGTTTGGTTCTGGCGGAGTGGGTTCGGGTCTGGCTGAGTATGTTTTGTTCTGGCGGACTGGGTTTTGGGTCTGGCGGAGTGGGTTTGGGGTCTGGCGGAGTGGATTCGGGTCTGGTGGAATGTGTTCGGGTCTGGCGGAGTGGGTTCGGGTCTGGCGGAGTGGGTTGGGGTCTGGAGGAGTGGGTTTGGGTCTGGCGGAGTGGGTTTGGGTCTGGCGGAGTGGGTTTGGGTCTGGCGGAGTGGGTTTGGGTCTGGCGGAGTGGGTTTGGGTCTGGCGGAGTGGGTTTGGGTCTGGCGGAGTGGGTTTGGGTCTGGCGGAGTGGGTTTGGCTCTGGCGGAGTGGGTTTGGGTCTGGCGGAGTGGGTTTGGGTGTGGCGGAGTGGGTTCGGGTCTGGCGGAGTGTGTTTCGGTCTGGCGGAGTAGGTTTGGGTCTGGCGGAGTGGGTTTGGGTCAGGCGGAGTTGGTTTGGGTCTGGCGGACTTGGTTCGGGTCTGGCGGAGTGGGTTTGGTTCTGGCGGAGTAGGTTTGTGTCTGGCGGAGTGGGTTTGGGTCTGGCGGAGTGGGTTTCGGTCTGGCGGACTTGGTTCGGGTCTGGCGGAGTGGGTTTGGGTCTGGCGGAGTGGGTTTGGGTCTGGCGGAGTGGGTTCGGGTCTGGCGGAGTGGGTTCGGATCTGCCGGAGTGGGTTCGGGTCTGGCGGAGTGGGTTTGGGTCTGGCGGAGTGGGTTGTGGTCTGGCGGACTGGGTTTGGGTCTGGCGGAATGGGTTCGGGTCTGGCGGAGTGGGTTTGTGTCTGGCGGAGTGGGTTTGGGGCTGGCGGAGTGGGTTTGGGTCTGGCGGAGTGGGTTCGGGTCTGGCGGAGTGGGTTTGGGTCTGGCGGAGTGGGTTCAGGTCTGTCGGTGTGGGTTCGGGTCTGGCGGAGTGGGTTGGGTTCTGGCGGAGTGGGTTTGGGTCTGGCGGAGTGGGTTTGGGATGGCGGAGTATGTTTGGGTCTGGCGGAGTGGGTTTTGGTCTGGCGGAGTGGGTTTGGGTCTGGCGGAGTGGGTTTGGGTCTGGCGGAGTGAGTTTGGGGCTGGCGGAGTGGGTTTGTTTCTGGCGGAGTGGGTTTGGGTCTGGCGGAGTGGGTTTGGGTTTGGCGGAGTGGGTTTGGGTCTGGCGGAGTGGGTTAGGGTCTGGCGGAGTGGGTTTTAGTTTGGCGGAGTGGGTTTGGGTCTGGCGGAGTGGGTTTGGGTCTGGCGGAGTGGATTCGAATCTGGTGGAGTGGGTTTGGTGTCTGGCGGCGTGGGTTTGGGTCTGGCGGAGTGGGTTTGGGTCTGGCGGAGTGGGTTCGGGTCTGGCTGAGTGGGTTTTGTTCTGGCGGACTGGGTTTGGGTCTGGCGGAGTGGGTTTGGGGTCTGGCGGAGTGGATTCGGGTCTGGTGGAGTGTGTTCGGGTCTGGCGGAGTGGGTTCGGGTCTGGCGGAGTGGGTTGGGGTCTGGCGGAATGGGTTTGGGTCTGGCCGAGTGGGTATGGGTCTGGCGGAGTGGGTTTGTGTCTGGCGGAGTGTGTTTGGGTATGGCGGAGTGGGTTTGGGCCTGGCGGAGTGGGTTTGGTCTGGCGGAGTGGGTTTGGGGTCTGGCGGAGTGGGTTTGGGTCTGGCGGAGTGGGTTTGGGGTCTGGCGGAGTGGGTTTGGGGTCTGGCTGTGTGGGTTTGGGTCTGGCGGAGTGGGTTTGGCTCTGGCGGAGAGGGTTTGTGTCTGGCGGAGTGGGTTTGGCTCTGGCGGAGTGGGTTTGTGTCTGGCGGAGTGGATTCGGGTCTGGTGGAGTGGGTTTGGTGTCTGGCGGAGTGGGTTTGGGTCTGGCGGAGTGGGTTTGGGTCTGGCGGAGTGGGTTCGGGTCTGGCTGAGTATGTTTTGTTCTGGCGGACTGGGTTTGGGTCTGGCGGAGTGGGTTTGGGGTCTGGCGGAGTGGATTCGGGTCTGGTGGAATGTGTTCGGGTCTGGCGGAGTGGGTTCGGGTCTGGCGGAGTGGGTTGGGGTCTGGAGGAGTGGGTTTGGGTCTGGCGGAGTGGGTTTGGGTCTGGCGGAGTGGGTTTGGGTCTGGCGGAGTGGGTTTGGGTCTGGCGGAGTGGGTTTGGGTCTGGCGGAGTGGGTTTGGGTCTGGCGGAGTGGGTTTGGGTCTGGCGGAGTGGGTTTGGCTCTGGCGGAGTGGGTTTGGGTCTGGCGGAGTGGGTTTGGGTGTGGCGGAGTGGGTTCGGGTCTGGCGGAGTGTGTTTCGGTCTGGCGGAGTAGGTTTGGGTCTGGCGGAGTGGGTTTGGGTCAGGCGGAGTTGGTTTGGGTCTGGCGGACTTGTTTCGGGTCTGGCGGAGTGGGTTTGGTTCTGGCGGAGTAGGTTTGGGTCTGGCGGAGTGGGTTTGGGTCTGGCGGAGTGGGTTTCGGTCTGGCGGACTTGGTTCGGGTCTGGCGGAGTGGGTTTGGGTCTGGCGGAGTGGGTTTGGGTCTGGCGGAGTGGGTTCGGGTCTGGCGGAGTGGGTTCGGATCTGCCGGAGTGGGTTCGGGTCTGGCGGAGTGGGTTTGGGTCTGGCGGAGTGGGTTGTGGTCTGGCGGACTGGGTTTGGGTCTGGCGGAATGGGTTCGGGTATGGCGGAGTGGGTTTGTGTCTGGCGGAGTGGGTTTGGGGCTGGCGGAGTGGGTTTGGGTCTGGCGGAGTGGGTTCGGGTCTGGCGGAGTGGGTTTGGGTCTGGCGGAGTGGGTTCAGGTCTGTCGGTGTGGGTTCGGGTCTGGCGGAGTGGGTTGGGTTCTGGCGGAGTGGGTTTGAGTCTGGCGGAGTGGGTTTGGGATGGCGGAGTATGTTTGGGTCTGGCGGAGTGGGTTTTGGTCTGGCGGAGTGGGTTTGGGTCTGGCGGAGTGGGTTTGGGTCTGGCGGAGTGAGTTTGGGGCTGGCGGAGTGGGTTTGTTTCTGGCGGAGTGGGTTTGGGTCTGGCGGAGTGGGTTTGGGTTTGGCGGAGTGGGTTTGGGTCTGGCGGAGTGGGTTTTAGTTTGGCGGAGTGGGTTTGGGTCTGGCGGAGTGGGTTTGGGTCTGGCGGAGTGGGTTGGGGTCTGGCGGAGTGGGTTAGGGTCTGGCGGAGTGGGTTTTAGTTTGGCGGAGTGGGTTTGGGTCTGGCGGAGTGGGTTTGGGTCTGGCGGAGTGGATTCGGGTCTGGTGGAGTGGGTTTGGTGTCTGGCGGAGTGGGTTTGGGCCTGGCGGAGTGGGTTTGGTCTGGCGGAGTGGGTTTGGGGTCTGGCGGAGTGGGTTTGGGTCTGGCGGAGTGGGTTTGGGGTCTGGCGGAGTGGGTTTGGGGTCTGGCTGTGTGGGTTTGGGTGTGGCGGAGTGGGTTTGGCTCTGGCGTAGAGGGTTTGTGTCTGGCGGAGTGGGTTTGGCTCTGGCGGAGTGGGTTTGTGTCTGGCGGAGTGGATTCGGGTCTGGTGGAGTGGGTTTGGTGTCTGGCGGAGTGGGTTCGGGTCTGGCGGAGTGGGTTTGGGTCTGGCGGAGTGGGTTCGGGTCTGGCTGAGTGGGTTTTGTTCTGGCGGACTGGGTTTGGGTCTGGCGGAGTGGGTTTGGGGTCTGGCGGAGTGGATTCGGGTCTGGTGGAATGTGTTCGGGTCTGGCGGAGTGGGTTCGGGTCTGGCGGAGTGGGTTGGGGTCTGGAGGAGTGGGTTTGGGTCTGGCGGAGTGGGTTTGGGTCTGGCGGAGTGGGTTCGGGTCTGGCGGAGTGGGTTCGGGTCTGGCGGAGTGGGTTTGGGTCTGGCGGAGTGGGTTTGTGTCTGGCGGAGTGGGTTTGGGTCTGGCGGAGTGGGTTTGGGTCTGGCGGAGTGGGTTTGGGTCTGGCGGAGTGGGTTTGGGTCTGGCGGAGTGGGTTTGGGTCTGGCGGAGTGGGTTTGGCTCTGGCGGAGTGGGTTCGGGTCTGGCTGAGTGGGTTTTGTTCTGGCGGACTGGGTTTGGGTCTGGCGGAGTGGGTTTGGGGTCTGGCGGAGTGGATTCGGGTCTGGTGGAGTGTGTTCGGGTCTGGCGGAGTGGGTTCGGGTCTGGTGGAGTGGGTTGGGGACTGGCGGAATGGGTTTGGGTCTGGCCGAGTGGGTAAGGGTCTGGCGGAGTGGGTTTGTGTCTGGCGGAGTGTGTTTGGGTCTGGCGGAGTGGGTTTGGGCCTGGCGGAGTGGGTTTGGTCTGGCGGAGTGGGTTTGGGGTCTGGCGGAGTGGGTTTGGGTCTGGCGGAGTGGGTTTGGGGTCTGGCGGAGTGGGTTTGGGGTCTGGCGGTGTGGGTTTGGGTTTGGCGGAGTGGGTTTGGCTCTGGCGGAGAGGGTTTGTGTCTGGCGGAGTGGGTTTGGCTCTGGCGGAGTGGGTTTGTGTCTGGCGGAGTAAGTTTGGGTCTGGCGGAGTGGGTTAGGGTCTGGCGGAGTGGGTTTTAGTTTGGCGGAGTGGGTTTGGGTCTGGCGGAGTGGGTTTGGGTCTGGCGGAGTGGATTCGGGTCTGGTGGAGTGGGTTTGGTGTCTGGCGGAGTGGGTTTGGGTCTGGCGGAGTGGGTTTGGGTCTGGCGGAGTGGGTTCGGGTCTGGCTGAGTGGGTTTTGTTCTGGCGGACTGGGTTTGGGTCTGGCGGAGTGGGTTTGGGGTCTGGCGGAGTGGATTCGGGTCTGGTGGAGTGTGTTCGGGTCTGGCGGAGTGGGTTCGGGTCTGGCGGAGTGGGTTGGGGTCTGGCGGAATGGGTTTGGGTCTGGCCGAGTGGGTATGGGTCTGGCGGAGTGGGTTTGTGTCTGGCGGAGTGTGTTTGGGTATGGCGGAGTGGGTTTGGGCCTGGCGGAGTGGGTTTGGTCTGGCGGAGTGGGTTTGGGGTCTGGCGGAGTGGGTTTGGGTCTGGCGGAGTGGGTTTGGGGTCTGGCGGAGTGGGTTTGGGGTCTGGCTGTGTGGGTTTGGGTCTGGCGGAGTGGGTTTGGCTCTGGCGGAGAGGGTTTGTGTCTGGCGGAGTGGGTTTGGCTCTGGCGGAGTGGGTTTGTGTCTGGCGGAGTGGATTCGGGTCTGGTGGAGTGGGTTTGGTGTCTGGCGGAGTGGGTTTGGGTCTGGCGGAGTGGGTTTGGGTCTGGCGGAGTGGGTTCGGGTCTGGCTGAGTATGTTTTGTTCTGGCGGACTGGGTTTGGGTCTGGCGGAGTGGGTTTGGGGTCTGGCGGAGTGGATTCGGGTCTGGTGGAATGTGTTCGGGTCTGGCGGAGTGGGTTCGGGTCTGGCGGAGTGGGTTGGGGTCTGGAGGAGTGGGTTTGGGTCTGGCGGAGTGGGTTTGGGTCTGGCGGAGTGGGTTTGGGTCTGGCGGAGTGGGTTTGGGTCTGGCGGAGTGGGTTTGGGTCTGGCGGAGTGGGTTTGGGTCTGGCGGAGTGGGTTTGGGTCTGGCGGAGTGGGTTTGGCTCTGGCGGAGTGGGTTTGGGTCTGGCGGAGTGGGTTTGGGTGTGGCGGAGTGGGTTCGGGTCTGGCGGAGTGTGTTTCGGTCTGGCGGAGTAGGTTTGGGTCTGGCGGAGTGGGTTTGGGTCAGGCGGAGTTGGTTTGGGTCTGGCGGACTTGTTTCGGGTCTGGCGGAGTGGGTTTGGTTCTGGCAGAGTAGGTTTGGGTCTGGCGGAGTGGGTTTGGGTCTGGCGGAGTGGGTTTCGGTCTGGCGGACTTGGTTCGGGTCTGGCGGAGTGGGTTTGGGTCTGGCGGAGTGGGTTTGGGTCTGGCGGAGTGGGTTCGGGTCTGGCGGAGTGGGTTCGGATCTGCCGGAGTGGGTTCGGGTCTGGCGGAGTGGGTTTGGGTCTGGCGGAGTGGGTTGTGGTCTGGCGGACTGGGTTTGGGTCTGGCGGAATGGGTTCGGGTATGGCGGAGTGGGTTTGTGTCTGGCGGAGTGGGTTTGGGGCTGGCGGAGTGGGTTTGGGTCTGGCGGAGTGGGTTCGGGTCTGGCGGAGTGGGTTTGGGTCTGGCGGAGTGGGTTCAGGTCTGTCGGTGTGGGTTCGGGTCTGGCGGAGTGGGTTGGGTTCTGGCGGAGTGGGTTTGAGTCTGGCGGAGTGGGTTTGGGATGGCGGAGTATGTTTGGGTCTGGCGGAGTGGGTTTTGGTCTGGCGGAGTGGGTTTGGGTCTGGCGGAGTGGGTTTGGGTCTGGCGGAGTGAGTTTGGGGCTGGCGGAGTGGGTTTGTTTCTGGCGGAGTGGGTTTGGGTCTGGCGGAGTGGGTTTGGGTTTGGCGGAGTGGGTTTGGGTCTGGCGGAGTGGGTTTTAGTTTGGCGGAGTGGGTTTGGGTCTGGCGGAGTGGGTTTGGGTCTGGCGGAGTGGGTTGGGGTCTGGCGGAGTGGGTTAGGGTCTGGCGGAGTGGGTTTTAGTTTGGCGGAGTGGGTTTGGGTCTGGCGGAGTGGGTTTGGGTCTGGCGGAGTGGATTCGGGTCTGGTGGAGTGGGTTTGGTGTCTGGCGGAGTGGGTTTGGGCCTGGCGGAGTGGGTTTGGTCTGGCGGAGTGGGTTTGGGGTCTGGCGGAGTGGGTTTGGGTCTGGCGGAGTGGGTTTGGGGTCTGGCGGAGTGGGTTTGAGGTCTGGCTGTGTGGGTTTGGGTGTGGCGGAGTGGGTTTGGCTCTGGCGTGGAGGGTTTGTGTCTGGCGGAGTGGGTTTGGCTCTGGCGGAGTGGGTTTGTGTCTGGCGGAGTGGATTCGGGTCTGGTGGAGTGGGTTTGGTGTCTGGCGGAGTGGGTTTGGGTCTGGCGGAGTGGGTTTGGGTCTGGCGGAGTGGGTTCGGGTCTGGCTGAGTGGGTTTTGTTCTGGCGGACTGGGTTTGGGTCTGGCGGAGTGGGTTTGGGGTCTGGCGGAGTGGATTCGGGTCTGGTGGAATGTGTTCGGGTCTGGCGGAGTGGGTTCGGGTCTGGCGGAGTGGGTTGGGGTCTGGAGGAGTGGGTTTGGGTCTGGCGGAGTGGGTTTGGGTCTGGCGGAGTGGGTTCGGGTCTGGCGGAGTGGGTTCGGGTCTGGCGGAGTGGGTTTGGGTCTGGCGGAGTGGGTTTGGGTCTGGCGGAGTGGGTTCGGGTCTGGCGGAGTGGGTTCGGATCTGCCGGAATGGGTTCGGGTCTGTCGGAGTGTGTTTGGGTCTGGCGGAGAGGGGTGTGTTCTGGCGGACTGGGTTTGGCTCTGGCGGAGTGGGTTCGGGTCTGGCGGAGTGGGTTTGTGTCTGGCGGAGTGGGTTTGGGACTGGCGGAGTGGGTTTGGGTCTGGCGGAGTGGGTTCGGGTCTGGCGGAGTGGGTTCGGGTCTGTTGGAGTGGGTTCAGGTCTGGCGGAGTGGGTTGTGGTCCGGCGGAGTGGGTTCGGGTCTGGCGGCGTCGGTTCGGGTCTGGCGGAGTGGGTTTGGGTCTGGCGGAGTGTGTTTGGGGCTGGCGGAGTGGGTTCGGGTCTGGCGGAGTGGGTTTGGGTCTGGCGGAGTGGGTTCAGGTCTGTCGGTGTGGGTTCGGGTCTGGCCGAGTGGGTTGGGGTCTGGCGGAGTGCGTTTGGGTCTGACGGAGTGGGTTTGGGATGGCGGAGTATGTTTGGGTCTGGCGGAGTGGGTTTTGGTCTGGCGGAGTGGGTTTGGGTCTGGCGGAGTGGGTTTGGGTCTGGCGGAGTGAGTTTGGGGCTGGCGGAGTGGGTTTGTTTCTGGCGGAGTGGGTTTGGGTCTGGCGGAGTGGGTTTGGGTTTGGCGGAGTGGGTTTGGGTCTGGCGGAGTGGGTTTTAGTTTGGCGGAGTGGGTTTGGGTCTGGCGGAGTGGGTTTGGGTCTGGCGGAGTGGGTTGGGGTCTGGCGGAGTGGGTTAGGGTCTGGCGGAGTGGGTTTTAGTTTGGCGGAGTGGGTTTGGGTCTGGCGGAGTGGGTTTGGGACTGGCGGAGTGGATTCGGGTCTGGTGGAGTGGGTTTGGTGTCTGGCGGAGTGGGTTTGGGCCTGGCGGAGTGGGTTTGGTCTGGCGGAGTGGGTTTGGGGTCTGGCGGAGTGGGTTTGGGTCTGGCGGAGTGGGTTTGGGGTCTGGCGGTGTGGGTTTGGGGTCTGGCTGTGTGGGTTTGGGTGTGGCGGAGTGGGTTTGGCTCTGGCGTAGAGGGTTTGTGTCTGGCGGAGTGGGTTTGGCTCTGGCGGAGTGGGTTTGTGTCTGGCGGAGTGGATTCGGGTCTGGTGGAGTGGGTTTGGTGTCTGGCGGAGTGGGTTTGGGTCTGGCGGAGTGGGTTTGGGTCTGGCGGAGTGGGTTCGGGTCTGGCTGAGTGGGTTTTGTTCTGGCGGACTGGGTTTGGGTCTGGCGGAGTGGGTTTGGGGTCTGGCGGAGTGGATTCGGGTCTGGTGGAATGTGTTCGGGTCTGGCGGAGTGGGTTCGGGTCTGGCGGAGTGGGTTGGGGTATGGAGGAGTGGGTTTGGGTCTGGCGGAGTGGGTTTGGGTCTGGCGGAGTGGGTTCGGGTCTGGCGGAGTGGGTTCGGGTCTGGCGGAGTGGGTTTGGGTCTGGCGGAGTGGGTTTGGGTCTGGCGGAGTGGGTTCGGGTCTGGCGGAGTGGGTTCGGATCTGCCGGAATGGGTTCGGGTCTGGCGGAGTGTGTTTGGGTCTGGCGGAGAGGGGTGTGTTCTGGCGGACTGGGTTTGGCTCTGGCGGAGTGGGTTCGGGTCTGGCGGAGTGGGTTTGTGTCTGGCGGAGTGGGTTTGGGGCTGGCGGAGTGGGTTTGGGTCTGGCGGAGTGGGTTCGGGTCTGGCGGAGTGGGTTCGGGTCTGTTGGAGTGGGTTCAGGTCTGGCGGAGTGGGTTGTGGTCCGGCGGAGTGGGTTCGGGTCTGGCGGCGTCAGTTCGGGTCTGGCGGAGTGGGTTTGGGGCTGGCGGAGTGTGTTTGGGGCTGGCGGAGTGGGTTCGGGTCTGGCGGAGTGGGTTTGGGTCTGGCGGAGTGGGTTCAGGTCTGTCGGTGTGGGTTCGGGTCTGGCCGAGTGGGTTGGGGTCTGGCGGAGTGGGTTTGGGTCTGACGGAGTGGGTTTGGGATGGCGGAGTATGTTTGGGTCTGGCGGAGTGGGTTTTGGTCTGGCGGAGTGGGTTTGGGTCTGGCGGAGTGGGTTTGGGTCTGGCGGAGTGAGTTTGGGGCTGGCGGAGTGGGTTTGTTTCTGGCGGAGTGGGTTTGGGTCTGGCGGAGTGGGTTTGGGTTTGGCGGAGTGGGTTTGGGTCTGGCGGAGTGGGTTTTAGTTTGGCGGAGTGGGTTTGGGTCTGGCGGAGTGGGTTTGGGTCTGGCGGAGTGGATTCGGGTCTGGTGGAGTGGGTTTGGTGTCTGGCGGAGTGGGTTTGGGTCTGGCGGAGTGGGTTTGGGTCTGGCGGAGTGGGTTCGGGTCTGGCTGAGTGGGTTTTGTTCTGGCGGACTGGGTTTGGGTCTGGCGGAGTGGGTTTGGGGTCTGTCGGAGTGGATTCGGGTCTGGTGGAGTGTGTTCGGGTCTGGCGGAGTGGGTTGGGGTCTGGCGGAGTGGGTTGGGGTCTGGCGGAATGGGTTTGGGTCTGGCCGAGTGGGTATGGGTCTGGCGGAGTGGGTTTGTGTCTGGCGGAGTGTGTTTGGGTATGGCGGAGTGGGTTTGGGCCTGGCGGAGTGGGTTTGGTCTGGCGGAGTGGGTTTGGGGTCTGGCGGAGTGGGTTTGGGTCTGGCGGAGTGGGTTTGGGGTCTGGCGGAGTGGGTTTGGGGTCTGGCTGTGTGGGTTTGGGTCTGGCGGAGTGGGTTTGGCTCTGGCGGAGAGGGTTTGTGTCTGGCGGAGTGGGTTTGGCTCTGGCGGAGTGGGTTTGTGTCTGGCGGAGTGGATTCGGGTCTGGTGGAGTGGGTTTGGTGTCTGGCGGAGTGGGTTTGGGTCTGGCGGAGTGGGTTTGGGTCTGGCGGAGTGGGTTCGGGTCTGGCTGAGTATGTTTTGTTCTGGCGGACTGGGTTTGGGTCTGGCGGAGTGGGTTTGGGGTCTGGCGGAGTGGATTCGGGTCTGGTGGAATGTGTTCGGGTCTGGCGGAGTGGGTTCGGGTCTGGCGGAGTGGGTTGGGGTCTGGAGGAGTGGGTTTGGGTCTGGCGGAGTGGGTTTGGGTCTGGCGGAGTGGGTTTGGGTCTGGCGGAGTGGGTTTGGGTCTGGCGGAGTGGGTTTGGGTCTGGCGGAGTGGGTTTGGGTCTGGCGGAGTGGGTTTGGGTCTGGCGGAGTGGGTTTGGCTCTGGCGGAGTGGGTTTGGGTCTGGCGGAGTGGGTTTGGGTGTGGCGGAGTGGGTTCGGGTCTGGCGGAGTGTGTTTCGGTCTGGCGGAGTAGGTTTGGGTCTGGCGGAGTGGGTTTGGGTCAGGCGGAGTTGGTTTGGGTCTGGCGGACTTGTTTCGGGTCTGGCGGAGTGGGTTTGGTTCTGGCGGAGTAGGTTTGGGTCTGGCGGAGTGGGTTTGGGTCTGGCGGAGTGGGTTTCGGTCTGGCGGACTTGGTTCGGGTCTGGCGGAGTGGGTTTGGGTCTGGCGGAGTGGGTTTGGGTCTGGCGGAGTGGGTTCGGGTCTGGCGGAGTGGGTTCGGATCTGCCGGAGTGGGTTCGGGTCTGGCGGAGTGGGTTCGGGTCTGGCGGAGTGGGTTGTGGTCTGGCGGACTGGGTTTGGGTCTGGCGGAATGGGTTCGGGTATGGCGGAGTGGGTTTGTGTCTGGCGGAGTGGGTTTGGGGCTGGCGGAGTGGGTTTGGGTCTGGCGGAGTGGGTTCAGGTCTGTCGGTGTGGGTTCGGGTCTGGCGGAGTGGGTTGGGTTCTGGCGGAGTGGGTTTGAGTCTGGCGGAGTGGGTTTGGGATGGCGGAGTATGTTTGGGTCTGGCGGAGTGGGTTTTGGTCTGGCGGAGTGGGTTTGGGTCTGGCGGAGTGGGTTTGGGTCTGGCGGAGTGAGTTTGGGGCTGGCGGAGTGGGTTTGTTTCTGGCGGAGTGGGTTTGGGTCTGGCGGAGTGGGTTTGGGTCTGGCGGAGTGGGTTTGGGTCTGGCGGAGTGGGTTTTAGTTTGGCGGAGTGGGTTTGGGTCTGGCGGAGTGGGTTTGGGTCTGGCGGAGTGGGTTGGGGTCTGGCGGAGTGGGTTAGGGTCTGGCGGAGTGGGTTTTAGTTTGGCGGAGTGGGTTTGGGTCTGGCGGAGTGGGTTTGGGTCTGGCGGAGTGGATTCGGGTCTGGTGGAGTGGGTTTGGTGTCTGGCGGAGTGGGTTTGGGCCTGGCGGAGTGGGTTTGGTCTGGCGGAGTGGGTTTGGGGTCTGGCGGAGTGGGTTTGGGTCTGGCGGAGTGGGTTTGGGGTCTGGCGGAGTGGGTTTGGGGTCTGGCTGTGTGGGTTTGGGTGTGGCGGAGTGGGTTTGGCTCTGGCGTAGAGGGTTTGTGTCTGGCGGAGTGGGTTTGGCTCTGGCGGAGTGGGTTTGTGTCTGGCGGAGTGGATTCGGGTCTGGTGGAGTGGGTTTGGTGTCTGGCGGAGTGGGTTTGGGTCTGGCGGAGTGGGTTTGGGTCTGGCGGAGTGGGTTCGGGTCTGGCTGAGTGGGTTTTGTTCTGGCGGACTGGGTTTGGGTCTGGCGGAGTGGGTTTGGGGTCTGGCGGAGTGGATTCGGGTCTGGTGGAATGTGTTCGGGTCTGGCGGAGTGGGTTCGGGTCTGGCGGAGTGGGTTGGGGTCTGGAGGAGTGGGTTTGGGTCTGGCGGAGTGGGTTTGGGTCTGGCGGAGTGGGTTCGGGTCTGGCGGAGTGGGTTCGGGTCTGGCGGAGTGGGTTTGGGTCTGGCGGAGTGGGTTTGGGTCTGGCGGAGTGGGTTCGGGTCTGGCGGAGTGGGTTCGGATCTGCCGGAATGGGTTCGGGTCTGGCGGAGTGTGTTTGGGTCTGGCGGAGAGGGGTGTGTTCTGGCGGACTGGGTTTGGCTCTGGCGGAGTGGGTTCGGGTCTGGCGGAGTGGGTTTGTGTCTGGCGGAGTGGGTTTGGGGCTGGCGGAGTGGGTTTGGGTCTGGCGGAGTGGGTTCGGGTCTGGCGGAGTGGGTTCGGGTCTGTTGGAGTGGGTTCAGGTCTGGCGGAGTGGGTTGTGGTCCGGCGGAGTGGGTTCGGGTCTGGCGGCGTCGGTTCGGGTCTGGCGGAGTGGGTTTGGGTCTGGCGGAGTGTGTTTGGGGCTGGCGGAGTGGGTTCGGGTCTGGCGGAGTGGGTTTGGGTCTGGCGGAGTGGGTTCAGGTCTGTCGGTGTGGGTTCGGGTCTGGCCGAGTGGGTTGGGGTCTGGCGGAGTGGGTTTGGGTCTGACGGAGTGGGTTTGGGATGGCGGAGTATGTTTGGGTCTGGCGGAGTGGGTTTTGGTCTGGCGGAGTGGGTTTGGGTCTGGCGGAGTGGGTTTGGGTCTGGCGGAGTGAGTTTGGGGCTGGCGGAGTGGGTTTGTTTCTGGCGGAGTGGGTTTGGGTCTGGCGGAGTGGGTTTGGGTTTGGCGGAGTGGGTTTGGGTCTGGCGGAGTGGGTTTTAGTTTGGTGGAGTGGGTTTGGGTCTGGCGGAGTGGGTTTGGGTCTGGCGGAGTGGGTTGGGGTCTGGCGGAGTGGGTTAGGGTCTGGCGGAGTGGGTTTTAGTTTGGCGGAGTGGGTTTGGGTCTGGCGGAGTGGGTTTGGGACTGGCGGAGTGGATTCGGGTCTGGTGGAGTGGGTTTGGTGTCTGGCGGAGTGGGTTTGGGCCTGGCGGAGTGGGTTTGGTCTGGCGGAGTGGGTTTGGGGTCTGGCGGAGTGGGTTTGGGTCTGGCGGAGTGGGTTTGGGGTCTGGCGGAGTGGGTTTGGGGTCTGGCTGTGTGGGTTTGGGTGTGGCGGAGTGGGTTTGGCTCTGGCGTAGAGGGTTTGTGTCTGGCGGAGTGGGTTTGGCTCTGGCGGAGTGGATTTGTGTCTGGCGGAGTGGATTCGGGTCTGGTGGAGTGGGTTTGGTGTCTGGCGGAGTGGGTTTGGGTCTGGCGGAGTGGGTTTGGGTCTCGCGGAGTGGGTTCGGGTCTGGCTGAGTGGGTTTTGTTCTGGCGGACTGGGTTTGGGTCTGGCGGAGTGGGTTTGGGGTCTGGCGGAGTGGATTCGGGTCTGGTGGAATGTGTTCGGGTCTGGCGGTGTGGGTTCGGGTCTGGCGGAGTGGGTTGGGGTCTGGAGGAGTGGGTTTGGGTCTGGCGGAGTGGGTTTGGGTCTGGCGGAGTGGGTTCGGGTCTGGCGGAGTGGGTTCGGGTCTGGCGGAGTGGGTTTGGGTCTGGCGGAGTGGGTTTGGGTCTGGCGGAGTGGGTTCGGGTCTGGCGGAGTGGGTTCGGATCTGCCGGAATGGGTTCGGGTCTGGCGGAGTGTGTTTGGGTCTGGCGGAGAGGGGTGTGTTCTGGCGGACTGGGTTTGGCTCTGGCGGAGTGGGTTCGGGTCTGGCGGAGTGGGTTTGTGTCTGGCGGAGTGGGTTTGGGGCTGGCGGAGTGGGTTTGGGTCTGGCGGAGTGGGTTCGGGTCTGGCGGAGTGGGTTCGGGTCTGTTGGAGTGGGTTCAGGTCTGGCGGAGTGGGTTGTGGTCCGGCGGAGTGGGTTCGGGTCTGGCGGCGTCGGTTCGGGTCTGGCGGAGTGGGTTTGGGTCTGGCGGAGTGTGTTTGGGGCTGGCGGAGTGGGTTCGGGTCTGGCGGAGTGGGTTTGGGTCTGGCGGAGTGGGTTCAGGTCTGTCGGTGTGGGTTCGGGTCTGGCCGAGTGGGTTGGGGTCTGGCGGAGTGGGTTTGGGTCTGACGGAGTGGGTTTGGGATGGCGGAGTATGTTTGGGTCTGGCGGAGTGGGTTTTGGTCTGGCGGAGTGGGTTTGGGTCTGGCGGAGTGGGTTTGGGTCTGGCGGAGTGAGTTTGGGGCTGGCGGAGTGGGTTTGTTTCTGGCGGAGTGGGTTTGGGTCTGGCGGAGTGGGTTTGGGTTTGGCGGAGTGGGTTTGGGTCTGGCGGAGTGGGTTAGGGTGTGGCGGAGTGGGTTTTAGTTTGGCGGAGTGGGTTTGGGTCTGGCGGAGTGGGTTTGGGTCTGGCGGAGTGGATTCGGGTCTGGTGGAGTGGGTTTGGTGTCTGGCGGAGTGGGTTTGGGTCTGGCGGAGTGGGTTTGGGTCTGGCGGAGTGGGTTCGGGTCTGGCTGAGTGGGTTTTGTTCTGGCGGACTGGGTTTGGGTCTGGCGGAGTGGGTTTGGGGTCTGGCGGAGTGGATTCGGGTCTGGTGGAGTGTGTTCGGGTCTGGCGGAGTGGGTTCGGGTCTGGTGGAGTGGGTTGGGGACTGGCGGAATGGGTTTGGGTCTGGCCGAGTGGGTAAGGGTCTGGCGGAGTGGGTTTGTGTCTGGCGGAGTGTGTTCGGGTCTGGCGGAGTGGGTTTGGGCCTGGCAGAGTGGGTTTGGTCTGGCGGAGTGGGTTTGGGGTCTGGCGGAGTGGGTTTGGGTCTGGCGGAGTGGGTTTGGGGTCTGGCGGAGTGGGTTTGGGGTCTGGCGGTGTGGGTTTGGGTTTGGCGGAGTGGGTTTGGCTCTGGCGGAGAGGGTTTGTGTCTGGCGGAGTGGGTTTGGCTCTGGCGGAGTGGGTTTGTGTCTGGCGGAGTAAGTTTGGGTCTGGCGGAGTGGGTTTGGGTCTGGCGGAGTGGGTTTGGCTCTGGCGGAGTAAGTTTGGGTCTGGCGGAGTGGGTTTGGGTCTGGCGGAGTGGGTTTGGGTCTGGCGGAGTGGGTTTGTGTCTGGCGGAGTGGGTTTGGGTCTGGCGGAGTGGGTTTGGGTCTGGCGGAGTGGGTTTGGGTCTGGCGGAGTGGGTTTGGGTCTGGCGGAGTGGGTTAGGGTCTGGCGGAGTGGGTTTGGCTCTGGCGGAGTGGGTTCGGGTCTGGCTGAGTGGGTTTTGTTCTGGCGGACTGGGTTTGGGTCTGGCGGAGTGGGTTTGGGGTCTGGCGGAGTGGATTCGGGTCTGGTGGAGTGTGTTCGGGTCTGGCGGAGTGGGTTCGGGTCTGGTGGAGTGGGTTGGGGACTGGCGGAATGTGTTTGGGTCTGGCCGAGTGGGTAAGGGTCTGGCGGAGTGGGTTTGTGTCTGGCGGAGTGTGTTTGGGTCTGGCGGAGTGGGTTTGGGCCTGGCTGAGTGGGTTTGGTCTGGCGGAGTGGGTTTGGGGTCTGGCGGAGTGGGTTTGGGTCTGGCGGAGTGGGTTTGGGGTCTGGCGGAGTGGGTTTGGGGTCTGGCGGAGTGGGTTTGGGTTTGGCGGAGTGGGTTTGGCTCTGGCGGAGAGGGTTTGTGTCTGGCGGAGTGGGTTTGGCTCTGGCGGAGTGGGTTTGTGTCTGGCGGAGTAAGTTTGGGTCTGGCGGAGTGGGTTTGGGTCTGGCGGAGTGTGTTTGGGGCTGGCGGAGTGGGTTCGGGTCTGGCGGAGTGGGTTTGGGTCTGGCGGAGTGGGTTCAGGTCTGTCGGTGTGGGTTCGGGTCTGGCCGAGTGGGTTGGGGTCTGGCGGAGTGGGTTTGGGTCTGACGGAGTGGGTTTGGGATGGCGGAGTATGTTTGGGTCTGGCGGAGTGGGTTTTGGTCTGGCGGAGTGGGTTTGGGTCTGGCGGAGTGGGTTTGGGTCTGGCGGAGTGAGTTTGGGGCTGGCGGAGTGGGTTTGTTTCTGGCGGAGTGGGTTTGGGTCTGGCGGAGTGGGTTTGGGTTTGGCGGAGTGGGTTTGGGTCTGGCGGAGTGGGTTTTAGTTTGGTGGAGTGGGTTTGGGTCTGGCGGAGTGTGTTTGGGTCTGGCGGAGTGGGTTGGGGTCTGGCGGAGTGGGTTAGGGTCTGGCGGAGTGGGTTTTAGTTTGGCGGAGTGGGTTTGGGTCTGGCGGAGTGGGTTTGGGACTGGCGGAGTGGATTCGGGTCTGGTGGAGTGGGTTTGGTGTCTGGCGGAGTGGGTTTGGGCCTGGCGGAGTGGGTTTGGTCTGGCGGAGTGGGTTTGGGGTCTGGCGGAGTGGGTTTGGGTCTGGCGGAGTGGGTTTGGGGTCTGGCGGAGTGGGTTTGGGGTCTGGCTGTGTGGGTTTGGGTGTGGCGGAGTGGGTTTGGCTCTGGCGTAGAGGGTTTGTGTCTGGCGGAGTGGGTTTGGCTCTGGCGGAGTGGGTTTGTGTCTGGCGGAGTGGATTCGGGTCTGGTGGAGTGGGTTTGGTGTCTGGCGGAGTGGGTTTGGGTCTGGCGGAGTGGGTTTGGGTCTCGCGGAGTGGGTTCGGGTCTGGCTGAGTGGGTTTTGTTCTGGCGGACTGGGTTTGGGTCTGGCGGAGTGGGTTTGGGGTCTGGCGGAGTGGATTCGGGTCTGGTGGAAAGTGTTCGGGTCTGGCGGAGTGGGTTCGGGTCTGGCGGAGTGGGTTGGGGTCTGGAGGAGTGGGTTTGGGTCTGGCGGAGTGGGTTTGGGTCTGGCGGAGTGGGTTCGGGTCTGGCGGAGTGGGTTCGGGTCTGGCGGAGTGGGTTTGGGTCTGGCGGAGTGGGTTTGGGTCTGGCGGAGTGGGTTCGGGTCTGGCGGAGTGGGTTCGGATCTGCCGGAATGGGTTCGGGTCTGGCGGAGTGTGTTTGGGTCTGGCGGAGAGGGGTGTGTTCTGGCGGACTGGGTTTGGCTCTGGCGGAGTGGGTTCGGGTCTGGCGGAGTGGGTTTGTGTCTGGCGGAGTGGGTTTGGGGCTGGCGGAGTGGGTTTGGGTCTGGCGGAGTGGGTTCGGGTCTGGCGGAGTGGGTTCGGGTCTGTTGGAGTGGGTTCAGGTCTGGCGGAGTGGGTTGTGGTCCGGCGGAGTGGGTTCGGGTCTGGCGGCGTCGGTTCGGGTCTGGCGGAGTGGGTTTGGGTCTGGCGGAGTGTGTTTGGGGCTGGCGGAGTGGGTTCGGGTCTGGCGGAGTGGGTTTGGGTCTGGCGGAGTGGGTTCAGGTCTGTCGGTGTGGGTTCGGGTCTGGCCGAGTGGGTTGGGGTCTGGCGGAGTGGGTTTGGGTCTGACGGAGTGGGTTTGGGATGGCGGAGTATGTTTGGGTCTGGCGGAGTGGGTTTTGGTCTGGCGGAGTGGGTTTGGGTCTGGCGGAGTGGGTTTGGGTCTGGCGGAGTGAGTTTGGGGCTGGCGGAGTGGGTTTGTTTCTGGCGGAGTGGGTTTGGGTCTGGCGGAGTGGGTTTGGGTTTGGCGGAGTGGGTTTGGGTCTGGCGGAGTGGGTTAGGGTGTGGCGGAGTGGGTTTTAGTTTGGCGGAGTGGGTTTGGGTCTGGCGGAGTGGGTTTGGGTCTGGCGGAGTGGATTCGGGTCTGGTGGAGTGGGTTTGGTGTCTGGCGGAGTGGGTTTGGGTCTGGCGGAGTGGGTTTGGGTCTGGCGGAGTGGGTTCGGGTCTGGCTGAGTGGGTTTTGTTCTGGCGGACTGGGTTTGGGTCTGGCGGAGTGGGTTTGGGGTCTGGCGGAGTGGATTCGGGTCTGGTGGAGTGTGTTCGGGTCTGGCGGAGTGGGTTCGGGTCTGGTGGAGTGGGTTGGGGACTGGCGGAATGGGTTTGGGTCTGGCCGAGTGGGTAAGGGTCTGGCGGAGTGGGTTTGTGTCTGGCGGAGTGTGTTCGGGTCTGGCGGAGTGGGTTTGGGCCTGGCGGAGTGGGTTTGGTCTGGCGGAGTGGGTTTGGGGTCTGGCGGAGTGGGTTTGGGTCTGGCGGAGTGGGTTTGGGGTCTGGCGGAGTGGGTTTGGGGTCTGGCGGTGTGGGTTTGGGTTTGGCGGAGTGGGTTTGGCTCTGGCGGAGAGGGTTTGTGTCTGGCGGAGTGGGTTTGGCTCTGGCGGAGTGGGTTTGTGTCTGGCGGAGTAAGTTTGGGTCTGGCGGAGTGGGTTTGGGTCTGGCGGAGTGGGTTTGGCTCTGGCGGAGTAAGTTTGGGTCTGGCGGAGTGGGTTTGGGTCTGGCGGAGTGGGTTTGGGTCTGGCGGAGTGGGTTTGTGTCTGGCGGAGTGGGTTTGGGTCTGGCGGAGTGGGTTTGGGTCTGGCGGAGTGGGTTTGGGTCTGGCGGAGTGGGTTTGGGTCTGGCGGAGTGGGTTTGGGTCTGGCGGAGTGGGTTTGGCTCTGGCGGAGTGGGTTCGGGTCTGGCTGAGTGGGTTTTGTTCTGGCGGACTGGGTTTGGGTCTGGCGGAGTGGGTTTGGGGTCTGGCGGAGTGGATTCGGGTCTGGTGGAGTGTGTTCGGGTCTGGCGGAGTGGGTTCGGGTCTGGTGGAGTGGGTTGGGGACTGGCGGAATGTGTTTGGGTCTGGCCGAGTGGGTAAGGGTCTGGCGGAGTGGGTTTGTGTCTGGCGGAGTGTGTTTGGGTCTGGCGGAGTGGGTTTGGGCCTGGCTGAGTGGGTTTGGTCTGGCGGAGTGGGTTTGGGGTCTGGCGGAGTGGGTTTGGGTCTGGCGGAGTGGGTTTGGGGTCTGGCGGAGTGGGTTTGGGGTCTGGCGGTGTGGGTTTGGGTTTGGCGGAGTGGGTTTGGCTCTGGCGGAGAGGGTTTGTGTCTGGCGGAGTGGGTTTGGCTCTGGCGGAGTGGGTTTGTGTCTGGCGGAGTAAGTTTGGGTCTGGCGGAGTGGGTTTGGGTCTGGTGGAGTGGGTTTGGCTCTGGCGGAGTAAGTTTGGGTCTGGCGGAGTGGGTTTGGGTCTGGCGGAGTGGGTTTGGGTCTGGCGGAGTGGGTTTGTGTCTGGCGGAGTGGGTTTGGGTCTGGCGGAGTGGGTTTGGGTCTGGCGGAGTGGGTTTGGGTCTGGCGGAGTGGGTTTGGGTCTGGCGGAGTGGGTTTGGGTCTGGCGGAGTGGGTTTGGCTCTGGCGGAGTGGGTTTGGGTCTGGCGGAGTGGGTTTGGGTTTGGCGGAGTGGGTTCGGGTCTGGCGGAGTGGGTTTGGGTCTGGCGGAGTAGGTTTGGGTCTGGTGGAGTGGGTTTGGGTCTGGCGGAGTGGGTTTCGGTCTGGCGGACTTGGTTCGGGTCTGGCGGAGTGGGTTTGGGTCTGGCGGAGTGGGTTTGTGTCTGGCGGAGTGGGTTCGGGTCCGGCGGAGTGGGTTCGGATCTGCCGGAGTGGGTTCGGGTCTGGCGGAGTGGGTTTGGGTCTGGCGGAGTGGGTTGTGGTCTGGCGGACTGGGTTTGGGTCTGGCGGAGTGGGTTCGGGTCTGGCGGAGTGGGTTTGTGTCTGGCGGAGTGGGTTTGGGGCTGGCGGAGTGGGTTTGGGTCTGGCGGAGTGGGTTCGGGTCTGGCGGAGTGGGTTCGGGTCTGTTGGAGTGGGTTCAGGTCTGGCGGAGTGGGTTGTGGTACGGCGGAGTGGGTTCGGGTCTGGCGGCGTCGGTTCGAGTCTGGCGGAGTGGGTTTGGGTCTGGCGGAGTGGGTTTGGGGCTGGCGGAGTGGGTTGGGGTCTGGCGGAGTGGGTTCGGTTCTGGCGGAGTGGGTTCGGGTCTGGCGGAGTGGGTTTGGGTCTGGCGGAGTGGGTTCAGGTCTGTCGGTGTGGGTTCGGGTCTGGCGGAGTGGGTTGGGGTCTGGCGGAGTGGGTTTGGGTCTGGCGGAGTGGGTTTGGGATGGCGGAGTATGTTTGGGTCTGGCGGAGTGGGTTTTGGTCTGGCGGAGTGGGTTTGGGTCTGGCGGAGTGGGTTTGGGTCTGGCGGAGTGGGTTTGGGGCTGGCGGAGTGGGTTTGTTTCTGGCGGAGTGGGTTTGGGTCTGGCGGAGTGGGTTTGGGATTGGCGGAGTGGGTTTGGGTCTGGCGGAGTGGGTTTGGGTGTGGCGGAGTGGGTTTGGGTCTGGCGGAGTGGGTTGTGGTCTGGCGGACTGGGTTTGGGTCTGGCGGAATGGGTTCGGGTCTGGCGGAGTGGGTTTGTGTCTGGCGGAGTGGGTTTGGGGCTGGCGGAGTGGGTTTGGGTCTGGCGGAGTGGGTTTGGGTCTGGCGGAGTGGGTTTGGGTCTGGCGGAGTGGGTTCAGGTCTGTCGGTGTGGGTTCGGGTCTGGCGGAGTGGGTTGGGGTCTGGCGGAGTGGGTTTGGGTCTGGCGGAGTGGGTTTGGGATGGCGGAGTATGTTTGGGTCTGGCGGAGTGGGTTTTGGTCTGGCGGAGTGGGTTTGGGTCTGGCGGAGTGGGTTTGGGTCTGGCTGAGTGAGTTTGGGGCTGGCGGAGTGGGTTTGTTTCTGGCGGAGTGGGTTTGGGTCTGGCGGAGTGGGTTTGGGTTTGGCGGAGTGGGTTTGGGTCTGGCGGAGTGGGTTAGGGTCTGGCGGAGTGGGTTTTAGTTTGGCGGAGTGGGTTTGGGTCTGGCGGAGTGGGTTTGGGTCTGGCGGAGTGGATTCGGGTCTGGTGGAGTGGGTTTGGTGTCTGGCGGACTGGGTTTGGGTCTGGCGGAGTGGGTTTGGGGTCTGGCGGAGTGGATTCGGGTCTGGTGGAGTGTGTTCGGGTCTGGCGGAGTGGGTTCGGGTCTGGCGGAGTGGGTTGGGGTCTGGCGGAATGGGTTTGGGTCTGGCCGAGTGGGTATGGGTCTGGCGGAGTGGGTTTGTGTCTGGCGGAGTGTGTTTGGGTATGGCGGAGTGGGTTTGGGCCTGGCGGAGTGGGTTTGGTCTGGCGGAGTGGGTTTGGGGTCTGGCGGAGTGGGTTTGGGTCTGGCGCAGTGGGTTTGGGGTCTGGCGGAGTGGGTTTGGGGTCTGGCTGTGTGGGTTTGGGTCTGGCGGAGTGGGTTTGGCTCTGGCGGAGAGGGTTTGTGTCTGGCGGAGTGGGTTTGGCTCTGGCGGAGTGGGTTTGTGTCTGGCGGAGTGGATTCGGGTCTGGTGGAGTGGGTTTGGTGTCTGGCGGAGTGGGTTTGGGTCTGGCGGAGTGGGTTTGGGTCTGGCGGAGTGGGTTCGGGTCTGGCTGAGTGGGTTTTGTTCTGGCGGACTGGGTTTGGGTCTGGCGGAGTGGGTTTGGGGTCTGGCGGAGTGGATTCGGGTCTGGTGGAATGTGTTCGGGTCTGGCGGAGTGGGTTCGGGTCTGGCGGAGTGGGTTGGGGTCTGGAGGAGTGGGTTTGGGTCTGGCGGAGTGGGTTCGGATCTGGCGGAGTGGGTTTGGGTCTGGCGGAGTGGGTTCGGGTCTGGCGGAGTGGGTTTGGGTCTGGCGGAGTGGGTTTGGGTCTGGCGGAGTGGGTTCGGGTCTGGCGGAGTGGGTTCGGATCTGCCGGAGTGGGTTCGGGTCTGGCGGAGTGGGTTTGGGTCTGGCGGAGAGGGGTGTGTTCTGGCGGACTGGGTTTGGCTCTGGCGGAGTGGGTTCGGGTCTGGCGGAGTGGGTTTGTGTCTGGCGGAGTGGGTTTGGGGCTGGCGGAGTGGGTTTGGGTCTGGCGGAGTGGGTTCGGGTCTGGCGGAGTGGGTTCGGGTCTGTTGGAGTGGGTTCAGGTCTGGCGGAGTGGGTTGTGGTCCGGCGGAGTGGGTTCGGGTCTGGCGGCGTCGGTTCGGGTCTGGCGGAGTGGGTTTGGGTCTGGCGGAGTGTGTTTGGGGCTGGCGGAGTGGGTTCGGGTCTGGCGGAGTGGGTTTGGGTCTGGCGGAGTGGGTTCAGGTCTGTCGGTGTGGGTTCGGGTCTGGCCGAGTGGGTTGGGGTCTGGCGGAGTGGGTTTGGGTCTGACGGAGTGGGTTTGGGATGGCGGAGTATGTTTGGGTCTGGCGGAGTGGGTTTTGGTCTGGCGGAGTGGGTTTGGGTCTGGCGGAGTGGGTTTGGGTCTGGCGGAGTGAGTTTGGGGCTGGCGGAGTGGGTTTGTTTCTGGCGGAGTGGGTTTGGGTCTGGCGGAGTGGGTTTGGGTTTGGCGGAGTGGGTTTGGGTCTGGCGGAGTGGGTTAGGGTCTGGCGGAGTGGGTTTTAGTTTGGCGGAGTGGGTTTGGATCTGGCGGAGTGGGTTTGGGTCTGGCGGAGTGGATTCGGGTCTGGTGGAGTGGGTTTGGTGTCTGGCGGAGTGGGTTTGGGTCTGGCGGAGTGGGTTTGGGTCTGGCGGAGTGGGTTCGGGTCTGGCTGAGTGGGTTTTGTTCTGGCGGACTGGGTTTGGGTCTGGCGGAGTGGGTTTGGGGTCTGGCGGAGTGGATTCGGGTCTGGTGGAGTGTGTTCGGGTCTGGCGGAGTGGGTTCGGGTCTGGCGGAGTGGGTTGGGGACTGGCGGAATGGGTTTGGGTCTGGCCGAGTGGGTAAGGGTCTGGCGGAGTGGGTTTGTGTCTGGCGGAGTGTGTTTGGGTCTGGCGGAGTGGGTTTGGGCCTGGCGGAGTGGGTTTGGTCTGGCGGAGTGGGTTTGGGGTCTGGCGGAGTGGGTTTGGGTCTGGCGGAGTGGGTTTGGGGTCTGGCGGAGTGGGTTTGGGGTCTGGCGGTGTGGGTTTGGGTTTGGCGGAGTGGGTTTGGCTCTGGCGGAGAGGGTTTGTGTCTGGCGGAGTGGGTTTGGCTCTGGCGGAGTGGGTTTGTGTCTGGCGGAGTAAGTTTGGGTCTGGCGGAGTGGGTTTGGGTCTGGCGGAGTGGGTTTGGCTCTGGCGGAGTAAGTTTGGGTCTGGCGGAGTGGGTTTGGGTCTGGCGGAGTGGGTTTGGGTCTGGCGGAGTGGGTTTGTGTCTGGCGGAGTGGGTTTGGGTCTGGCGGAGTGGGTTTGGGTCTGGCGGAGTGGGTTTGGGTCTGGCGGAGTGGGTTTGGGTCTGGCGGAGTGGGTATGGGTCTGGCGGAGTGGGTTTGGCTCTGGCAGAGTGGGTTTGGGTCTGGCGGAGTGGGTTAGGGTCTGGCGGAGTGGGTTTGGGTCTGGCGGAGTGGGTTCGGGTCTGGCTGAGCGGGTTTTGTTCTGGCGGACTGGGTTTGGGTCTGGCGGAGTGGGTTTGGAGTCTGGCGGAGTGGATTCGGGTCTGGCGGAATGTGTTCGGGTCTGGCGGAGTGGGTTCGGGTCTGGCGGAGTGGGTTCGGGTCTGGCGGAGTGCTTTCGGGTCTGGCGGAGTGGGTTTGGGGTCTGGCGGAGTGGCTTTGTGTCTGGCGGAGTGGGTTTGGGTCTGGCGGAGTATGTTTGGGTCTGGCGGAGTGGGTTTCGGTCTGGCGGAGTTGGTTTGTGTCTGGCGGAGTGGGTTTGGGTCTGGCGGAGTGGGTTTGGGTTTGGCGGAGTTGGTTTGGGTCTGGCGTAGTGGGTTTGGGTCTGGCGGAGTGGGTTTGGCTGGCGGAGTGGGTTTGGGTCTGGCGGAGTGGGTTTGGGGTCTGGCGGAGTGGGTTAGGGTCTGGCGGAGTGGGTTTGGGTCTGGCGGAGTGGGTGTGGGTCTGAAGGAGTGGGTGTGGGTCGGGCGGAGTTGGTTTGGGTCTGGCGTAGTGGGTTTGGGTCTGGCGGAGTGGGTTTGGGTCTGGCGGAGTGGGTTTGGGTCTGGCGGAGTGGGTTTGGGGTCTGGCGGAGTGGGTTAGGGTCTGGCGGAGTGGGTTTGGGTCTGGCGGAGTGGGTTAGGGTCTGGCGGAGTGGGTTTGTGGTCTGGCGGAGTGGGTTTGGGTCTGGCGGAGTGGGTTAGGGTCTGGCGGAGTGGGTTTTAGTTTGGCGGAGTGGGTTTGGGTCTGGCGGAGTGGGTTTGGGTCTGGCGGAGTGGATTCGGGTCTGGTGGAGTGGGTTTGGTGTCTGGCGGAGTGGGTTTGGGTCTGGCGGAGTGGGTTTGGGTCTGGCGGAGTGGGTTTGGGTCTGGCGGAGTGGGTTTGGGTCTGGCGGAGTGGGTTTGGGTCTGGCGGAGTGGGTTTGGGTCTGGTGGAGTGGGTTTGGCTCTGGCGAGTGGGTTTGGGTCTGGCGGAGTGGGTTGGGGTTTGGCGGAATGGGTTCGGGTCTGGCGGAGTGGGTTTGGGTCTGGCGGAGTAGGTTTGGGTCTGGCGGAGTGGGTTTGGGTCTGGCGGAGTGGGTTTGGGTCTGGCGGACTTGGTTCGGGTCTGGCGGCGTGGGTTTGGGTCTGGCGGAGTGGGTTTGGGTCTGGCGGAGTGGGTTTGGCTCTGGCGGAGTAAGTTTGGGTCTGGCGGAGTGGGTTTGGGTCTGGCGGTGTGGGTTTGGGTCTGGCGGAGTGGGTTTGTGTCTGGCGGAGTGGGTTTGGGTCTGGCGGAGTGGGTTTGGGTCTGGCGGAGTGGGTTGGGGTCTGGCGGCGTGGGTTCGGGTCTGGCGGAGTGGGTTTGGGTCTGGCGGAGTGGGTTTGGGGCTGGCGGAGTGGGTTGGGGTCTGGCGGAGTGGGTTCGGGTCTGGCGGAGTGGGTTCGGGTCTGGCGGAGTGGGTTTGTGTCTGGCGGAGTGGGTTCAGGTCTGTCGGTGTGGGTTTGGGTCTGGCGGAGTGGGTTGGGGTCTGGCGGAGTGGGTTTGGGTCTGGCGGAGTGGGCTTGGGTCTGGGGGAGTGGGTTTTGTTCTGGCGGAGTGGGTTCAGGTCTGGCGGAGTGGGTTGGGGTCTGGCGGAGTGGGTTTGGGTCTGGCGGAGTGGGTTGTGGTCTGGCGGAGTGGGTTGGGGTCTGGCGGAGTGGGTTCGGGTCTGGCGGAGTGGTTTCGGGTCTGGCGGAGTGGGTTTGGGGTCTGGTGGAGTGGCTTTGTGTCTGGCGGAGTGGGTTTGGGTCTGGCGGAGTATGTTTGGGTCTGGCGGAGTTGGTTTCGGTCTGGTGGAGTGGGTTTGGGTCTGGCGGAGTGGGTTTGGGTCTGGCGGAGTGGGTTTGGGTCTGGCGGAGTGGGTTTGGGGTCTGGCGGAGTGCGTTTGGGCCTGGCGGAGTGGGTTTGCGGTCTGGCGGAGTGTGTTTGGTCTGGCGGAGTGGGTTTGGGGTCTGGCGGAGTGGGTTTGGGTCTGGCGGAGTGGGTTTGGGCCTGGCGGAGTGGGTTGGTCTGGCGGAGTGGGTTTGGGTCTGGCAGAGTGGGTTTGGGGTCTGGCGGAGTGGGTTTGGGGTCTGGCGGAGTGGGTTTGCTCTGGCGGGGTGGGTTTGGGTCTGGCGGAGTGGGTTTGGCTCTGGCGGAGTGGGTTTGTGTCTGACGGAGTAAGTTTGGGTCTGGCGGAGTGGCTTTGGGTCTGGCGGAGTGGGTTTGGCTCTGGCGGAGTAAGTTTCGGTCTGGCGGAGTGGGTTCGGGTCTGGCGGAGTGGGTTTGGGTTTGGCGGAGCAGGTTTGGGGTCTGGCGGGGTGGGTTTGGTTCTGGCGGAGTTGGTTTGGGTCTGGCGGAGTGGGTTTGGGTCTGGCGGAGTGGGTTTGGGTCTGGCGGAGTGGGTTTGGGTTTGGCGGAGTGGGTTCGGGTCTGGCGGAGTGGATTTAGGTCTGGCGGAGTAGGTTTGGGTCTGGCGGAGTGGGTTTGGGTCTGGCGGAGTGGGTTTGGGTCTGGCGGACTTGGTTCGGGTCTGGCGGAGTGGGTTTGGGTCTGGCGGAGCGGGTTTGGGTCTGGCGGAGTGGGTTTGTGTCTGGCGGAGTGGGTTGTGGTCTGGCGGAGTGGGTTGGGGTCTGGCGGAGTGGGTTCGGGTCTGGCGGAGTAGGTTCGGGTCTGGCGGAGTGGGTTTGGGTGTGCGGAGTGGGTTTGGGTCTGGCGGAGTGGGTTTGGGTCTGGCGGAGTGGGTTTGGGTCTGGCGGAGTGGGTTTGGGTCTGGCGGAGTAGGTTTGGGTCTGGCGGAGTGGGTTTGGGTCTGGCGGAGTGGGTTTGGGGTCTGGCGGAGTGGGTTAGGGTCTGGCGGAGTGGGTTTGGGTCTGGCGGAGTGGGTTTAGGTCTGGCGGAGTGGGTTTGGGTCGGGCGGACTTGGTTTGGGTCTGGCGTAGTGGGTTTGGGGCTGGCGGAGTGGGTTTGGGTCTGGCGGAGTGGGTTTGGGTCTGGCGGAGTGGGTTTGGGGTCTGGCGGAGTGGGTTAGGGTCTGGCGGAGTGGGTTTGGGTCTGGCGGAGTGGTTTCGGGTCTGGCGGAGTGGGTTTGGGGTCTGGCGGAGTGGCTTTGTGTCTGGCGGAGTGGGTTTGGGTCTGGCGGAGTATGTTTGGGTCTGGCGGAGTTGGTTTCGGTCTGGTGGAGTGGGTTTGGGTCTGGCGGAGTGGGTTTGGGTCTGGCGGAGTGGGTTTGGGTCTGGCGGAGTGGGTTTGGGGTCTGGCGGAGTGCGTTTGGGCCTGGCGGAGTGGGTTTGCGGTCTGGCGGAGTGTGTTTGGTCTGGCGGAGTGGGTTTGGGGTCTGGCGGAGTGGGTTTGGGACTGGCGGAGTGGGTTTGGGCCTGGCGGAGTGGGTTGGTCTGGCGGAGTGGGTTTGGGTCTGGCAGAGTGGGTTTGGGGTCTGGCGGAGTGGGTTTGGGGTCTGGCGGAGTGGGTTTGCTCTGGCGGGGTGGGTTTGGGTCTGGCGGAGTGGGTTTGGCTCTGGCGGAGTGGGTTTGTGTCTGACGGAGTAAGTTTGGGTCTGGCGGAGTGGCTTTGGGTCTGGCGGAGTGGGTTTGGCTCTGGCGGAGTAAGTTTCGGTCTGGCGGAGTGGGTTCGGGTCTGGCGGAGTGGGTTTGGGTCTGGCGGAGCAGGTTTGGGGTCTGGCGGGGTGGGTTTGGGTCTGGCGGAGTTGGTTTGGGTCTGGCGGAGTGGGTTTGGGTCTGGCGGAGTGGGTTTGGGTCTGGCGGAGTGGGTTTGGGTTTGGCGGAGTGGGTTCGGGTCTGGCGGAGTGGATTTAGGTCTGGCGGAGTAGGTTTGGGTCTGGCGGAGTGGGTTTGGGTCTGGCGGAGTGGGTTTGGGTCTGGCGGACTTGGTTCGGGTCTGGCGGAGTGGGTTTGGGTCTGGCGGAGCGGGTTTGGGTCTGGCGGAGCGGGTTCGGGTCTGGCGGAGTGGGTTCGGATCTGCCGGAGTGGGTTCGGGTCTGGCGGAGTGGGTTTGTGTCTGGCGGAGTGGGTTGTGGTCTGGCGGAGTGGGTTGGGGTCTGGCGGAGTGGGTTCGGGTCTGGCGGAGTAGGTTCGGGTCTGGCGGAGTGGGTTTGGGTGTGCGGAGTGGGTTTGGGTCTGGCGGAGTGGGTTTGGGTCTGGCGGAGTGGGTTTGGGTCTGGCGGAGTGGGTTTGGGTCTGGCGGAGTAGGTTTGGGTCTGGCGGAGTGGGTTTGGGTCTGGCGGAGTGGGTTTGGGGTCTGGCGGAGTGGGTTAGGGTCTGGCGGAGTGGGTTTGGGTCTGGCGGAGTGGGTTTAGGTCTGGCGGAGTGGGTTTGGGTCGGGCGGACTTGGTTTGGGTCTGGCGTAGTGGGTTTGGGGCTGGCGGAGTGGGTTTGGGTCTGGCGGAGTGGGTTTGGGTCTGGCGGAGTGGGTTTGGGGTCTGGCGGAGTGGGTTAGGGTCTGGCGGAGTGGGTTTGGGTCTGGCGGAGTGGGTTTGGGTCTGGCGGAGTGGGTTTGGGGTCTGGCGGAGTGCGTTTGGGCCTGGCGGAGTGGGTTTGCGGTCTGGCGGAGTGTGTTTGGTCTGGCGGAGTGGGTTTGGGGTCTGGCGGAGTGGGTTTGGGTCTGGCGGAGTGGGTTTGGGCCTGGCGGAGTGGGTTGGTCTGGCGGAGTGGGTTTGGGTCTGGCAGAGTGGGTTTGGGGTCTGGCGGAGTGGGTTTGGGGTCTGGCGGAGTGGGTTTGCTCTGGCGGGGTGGGTTTGGGTCTGGCGGAGTGGGTTTGGCTCTGGCGGAGTGGGTTTGTGTCTGACGGAGTAAGTTTGGGTCTGGCGGAGTGGCTTTGGGTCTGGCGGAGTGGGTTTGGCTCTGGCGGAGTAAGTTTCGGTCTGGCGGAGTGGGTTCGGGTCTGGCGGAGTGGGTTTGGGTTTGGCGGAGCAGGTTTGGGGTCTGGCGGGGTGGGTTTGGTTCTGGCGGAGTTGGTTTGGGTCTGGCGGAGTGGGTTTGGGTCTGGCGGAGTGGGTTTGGGTCTGGCGGAGTGGGTTTGGGTTTGGCGGAGTGGGTTCGGGTCTGGCGGAGTGGATTTAGGTCTGGCGGAGTAGGTTTGGGTCTGGCGGAGTGGGTTTGGGTCTGGCGGAGTGGGTTTGGGTCTGGCGGACTTGGTTCGGGTCTGGCGGAGTGGGTTTGGGTCTGGCGGAGCGGGTTTGGGTCTGGCGGAGTGGGTTTGTGTCTGGCGGAGTGGGTTGTGGTCTGGCGGAGTGGGTTGGGGTCTGGCGGAGTGGGTTCAGGTCTGGCGGAGTAGGTTCGGGTCTGGCGGAGTGGGTTTGGGTGTGCGGAGTGGGTTTGGGTCTGGCGGAGTGGGTTTGGGTCTGGCGGAGTGGGTTTGGGTCTGGCGGAGTGGGTTTGGGTCTGGCGGAGTAGGTTTGGGTCTGGCGGAGTGGGTTTGGGTCTGGCGGAGTGGGTTTGGGGTCTGGCGGAGTGGGTTAGGGTCTGGCGGAGTGGGTTTGGGTCTGGCGGAGTGGGTTTAGGTCTGGCGGAGTGGGTTTGGGTCGGGCGGACTTGGTTTGGGTCTGGCGTAGTGGGTTTGGGGCTGGCGGAGTGGGTTTGGGTCTGGCGGAGTGGGTTTGGGTCTGGCGGAGTGGGTTTGGGGTCTGGCGGAGTGGGTTAGGGTCTGGCGGAGTGGGTTTGGGTCTGGCGGAGTGGTTTCGGGTCTGGCGGAGTGGGTTTGGGGTCTGGCGGAGTGGCTTTGTGTCTGGCGGAGTGGGTTTGGGTCTGGCGGAGTATGTTTGGGTCTGGCGGAGTTGGTTTCGGTCTGGTGGAGTGGGTTTGGGTCTGGCGGAGTGGGTTTGGGTCTGGCGGAGTGGGTTTGGGTCTGGCGGAGTGGGTTTGGGGTCTGGCGGAGTGCGTTTGGGCCTGGCGGAGTGGGTTTGCGGTCTGGCGGAGTGTGTTTGGTCTGGCGGAGTGGGTTTGGGGTCTGGCGGAGTGGGTTTGGGACTGGCGGAGTGGGTTTGGGCCTGGCGGAGTGGGTTGGTCTGGCGGAGTGGGTTTGGGTCTGGCAGAGTGGGTTTGGGGTCTGGCGGAGTGGGTTTGGGGTCTGGCGGAGTGGGTTTGCTCTGGCGGGGTGGGTTTGGGTCTGGCGGAGTGGGTTTGGCTCTGGCGGAGTGGGTTTGTGTCTGATGGAGTAAGTTTGGGTCTGGCGGAGTGGCTTTGGGTCTGGCGGAGTGGGTTTGGCTCTGGCGGAGTAAGTTTCGGTCTGGCGGAGTGGGTTCGGGTCTGGCGGAGTGGGTTTGGGTCTGGTGGAGCAGGTTTGGGGTCTGGCGGGGTGGGTTTGGGTCTGGCGGAGTTGGTTTGGGTCTGGCGGAGTGGGTTTGGGTCTGGCGGAGTGGGTTTGGGTCTGGCGGAGTGGGTTTGGGTTTGGCGGAGTGGGTTCGGGTCTGGCGGAGTGGATTTAGGTCTGGCGGAGTAGGTTTGGGTCTGGCGGAGTGGGTTTGGGTCTGGCGGAGTGGGTTTGGGTCTGGCGGACTTGGTTCGGGTCTGGCGGAGTGGGTTTGGGTCTGGCGGAGCGGGTTTGGGTCTGGCGGAGCGGGTTCGGGTCTGGCGGAGTGGGTTCGGATCTGCCGGAGTGGGTTCGGGTCTGGCGGAGTGGGTTTGTGTCTGGCGGAGTGGGTTGTGGTCTGGCGGAGTGGGTTGGGGTCTGGCGGAGTGGGTTCGGGTCTGGCGGAGTAGGTTCGGGTCTGGCGGAGTGGGTTTGGGTGTGCGGAGTGGGTTTGGGTCTGGCGGAGTGGGTTTGGGTCTGGCGGAGTGGGTTTGGGTCTGGCGGAGTGGGTTTGGGTCTGGCGGAGTAGGTTTGGGTCTGGCGGAGTGGGTTTGGGTCTGGCGGAGTGGGTTTGGGGTCTGGCGGAGTGGGTTAGGGTCTGGCGGAGTGGGTTTGGGTCTGGCGGAGTGGGTTTAGGTCTGGCGGAGTGGGTTTGGGTCGGGCGGACTTGGTTTGGGTCTGGCGTAGTGGGTTTGGGGCTGGCGGAGTGGGTTTGGGTCTGGCGGAGTGGGTTTGGGTCTGGCGGAGTGGGTTTGGGGTCTGGCGGAGTGGGTTAGGGTCTGGCGGAGTGGGTTTGGGTCTGGCGGAGTGGGTTAGGGTCTGGCGGAGTGGGTTTGGGTCTGACGGAGTGGGTTCGGGTCTGGCTGAGCGGGTTTTGTTCTGGCGGACTGGGTTTGGGTCTGGCGGAGTGGGTTTGGAGTCTGGCGGAGTGGATTCGGGTCTGGCGGAATGTGTTCGGGTCTGGCGGAGTGGGTTCGGGTCTGGCGGAGTGGGTTGGGGTCTGGCGGAGTGGGTTTGGGTCTGGCGGAGTGGGTTTGGGTCTGGCGGAGTGGGTTTGGGTCTGGCGGAGTGGGTTTGGGTCTGGCGGAGTGGGTTTGGGTCTGGCGGAGTGGGTTTGGCTCTGGCGGAGTGGGTTTGGCTCTGGCGGAGTGGGTTTGGGTCTGGCGGAGTGGGTTTGGGTGTGGCGGAGTGGGTTCGGGTCTGGCGGAGTGGGTTTCGGTCTGGCGGGGTAGGTTTGGGTCTGGCGGAGTGGGTTTGGGTCTGGCGGAGTTGGTTTGGGTCTGGCGGACTTGGTTCGGGTCTGGCGGAGTGGGTTTGGGTCTGGCGGAGTGGGTTTGGGTCTGGCGGAGTGGGTTTGGGTCTGGCGGAGTGGGTTCAGGTCTGGCTGAGCGGGTTTTGTTCTGGCGGACTGGGTTTGGGTCTGGCGGAGTGGGTTTGGAGTCTGGCGGAGTGGATTCGGGTCTGGCGGAATGTGTTCGGGTCTGGCGGAGTGGGTTCGGGTCTGGCGGAGTGGGTTGGGGTCTGGCGGAGTGGGTTTGGGTCTGGCGGAGTGGGTTTGGGTCTGGCGGAGTGGGTTTGGGTCTGGCGGAGTGGGTTTGGGTCTGGCGGAGTGGGTTTGGGTCTGGCGGAGTGGGTTTGGGTCTGGCGGAGTGGGTTTGGCTCTGGCGGAGTGGGTTTGGGTCTGGCGGAGTGGGTTTGGGTGTGGCGGAGTGGGTTCGGGTCTGGCGGAGTGGGTTTCGGTCTGGCGGGGTAGGTTTGGGTCTGGCGGAGTGGGTTTGGGTCTGGCGGAGTTGGTTTGGGTCTGGCGGACTTGGTTCGGGTCTGGCGGAGTGGGTTTGGGTCTGGCGGAGTGGGTTTGGGTCTGGCGGAGTGGGTTCGGGTCTGGCGGAGTGGGTTCGGATCTGCCGGAGTGGGTTCGGGTCTGGCGGAGTGGGTTTGGGTCTGGCGGAGAGGGTTGTGGTCTGGCGGACTGGGTTTGGCTCTGGCGGAGTGGGTTCGGGTCTGGCGGAGTGGGTTTGTGTCTGGCGGAGTGGGTTTGGGGCTGGCGGAGTGGGTTTGGGTCTGGCGGAGTGGGTTCGGGTCTGGCGGAGTGGGTTCGGGTCTGTTGGAGTGGGTTCAGGTCTGGCGGAGTGGGTTGTGGTCCGGCGGAGTGGGTTCGGGTCTGGCGGCGTCGGTTCGGGTCTGGCGGAGTGTGTTTGGGGCTGGCGGAGTGGGTTCGGGTCTGGCGGAGTGGGTTTGGGTCTGGCGGAGTGGGTTCAGGTCTGTCGGTGTGGGTTCGGGTCTGGCGGAGTGGGTTGGGGTCTGGCGGAGTGGGTTTGGTATGGCGGAGTATGTTTGGGTCTGGCGGAGTGGGTTTGGGTCTGGCGGAGTGGGTTTGGGTCTGGCGGAGTGGGTTTGGGTTTGGCGGAGTGGGTTCGGGTCTGGCGGAGTGGACTTAGGTCTGGCGGAGTAGGTTTGGGTCTGGCGGAGTGGGTTTGGGTCTGGCGGAGTGGGTTTGGGTCTGGCGGACTTGGTTCGGGTCTGGCGGAGTGGGTTTGGGTCTGGCGGAGCGGGTTTGGGTCTGGCGGAGCGGGTTCGGGTCTGGCGGAGTGGGTTCGGATCTGCCGGAGTGGGTTCGGGTCTGGCGGAGTGGGTTTGTGTCTGGCGGAGTGGGTTGTGGTCTGGCGGAGTGGGTTGGGGTCTGGCGGAGTGGGTTCGGGTCTGGCGGAGTAGGTTCGGGTCTGGCGGAGTGGGTTTGGGTGTGCGGAGTGGGTTTGGGTCTGGCGGAGTGGGTTTGGGTCTGGCGGAGTGGGTTTGGGTCTGGCGGAGTTGGTTTGGGTCTGGCGGAGTGGGTTTGGGTCTGGCGGAGTGGGTTTGGGGTCTGGCGGAGTGGGTTAGGGTCTGGCGGAGTGGGTTTGGGTCTGGCGGAGTGGGTTTAGGTCTGGCGGAGTGGGTTTGGGTCGGGCGGACTTGGTTTGGGTCTGGCGTAGTGGGTTTGGGGCTGGCGGAGTGGGTTTGGGTCTGGCGGAGTGGGTTTGGGTCTGGCGGAGTGGGTTTGGGGTCTGGCGGAGTGGGTTAGGGTCTGGCGGAGTGGGTTTGGGTCTGGCGGAGTGGGTTAGGGTCTGGCGGAGTGGGTTTGGGTCTGGCGGAGTGGGTTCGGGTCTGGCTGAGCGGGTTTTGTTCTGGCGGACTGGGTTTGGGTCTGGCGGAGTGGGTTTGGAGTCTGGCGGAGTGGATTCGGGTCTGGCGGAATGTGTTCGGGTCTGGCGGAGTGGGTTCGGGTCTGGCGGAGTGGGTTGGGGTCTGGCGGAGTGGGTTTGGGTCTGGCGGAGTGGGTTTGGGTCTGGCGGAGTGGGTTTGGGTCTGGCGGAGTGGGTTTGGGTCTGGCGGAGTGGGTTTGGGTCTGGCGGAGTGGGTTTGGGTCTGGCGGAGTGGGTTTGGCTCTGGCGGAGTGGGTTTGGGTCTGGCGGAGTGGGTTTGGGTGTGGCGGAGTGGGTTCGGGTGTGGCGGAGTGGGTTTCGGTCTGGCGGGGTAGGTTTGGGTCTGGCGGAGTGGGTTTGGGTCTGGCGGAGTTGGTTTGGGTCTGGCGGACTTGGTTCGGGTCTGGCGGAGTGGGTTTGGGTCTGGCGGAGTGGGTTTGGGTCTGGCGGAGTGGGTTCGGGTCTGGCGGAGTGGGTTCGGATCTGCCGGAGTGGGTTCGGGTCTGGCGGAGTGGGTTTGGGTCTGGCGGAGAGGGTTGTGGTCTGGCGGACTGGGTTTGGCTCTGGCGGAGTGGGTTCGGGTCTGGCGGAGTGGGTTTGTGTCTGGCGGAGTGGGTTTGGGGCTGGCGGAGTGGGTTTGGGTCTGGCGGAGTGGGTTCGGGTCTGGCGGAGTGGGTTCGGGTCTGTTGGAGTGGGTTCAGGTCTGGCGGAGTGGGTTGTGGTCCGGCGGAGTGGGTTCGGGTCTGGCGGCGTCGGTTTGGGTCTGGCGGAGTGGGTTTGGGTCTGGCGGAGTGTGTTTGGGGCTGGCGGAGTGGGTTCGGGTCTGGCGGAGTGGGTTTGGGTCTGGCGGAGTGGGTTCAGGTCTGTCGGTGTGGGTTCGGGTCTGGCGGAGTGGGTTGGGGTCTGGCGGAGTGGGTTTGGGATGGCGGAGTATGTTTGGGTCTGGCGGAGTGGGTTTTGGTCTGGCGGAGTGGGTTTGGGTCTGGCGGAGTGGGTTTGGGTCTGGCGGAGTGGATTCGGGTCTGGTGGAGTGGGTTTGGTGTCTGGCGGAGTGGGTTTGGGTCTGGCGGAGTGGGTTTGGGTCTGGCGGAGTGGGTTCGGGTCTGGCTGAGTGGGTTTTGTTCTGGCGGACTGGGTTTGGGTCTGACGGAGTGGGTTTGGGGTCTGGCGGAGTGGATTCGGGTCTGGTGGAGTGTGTTCGGGTCTGGCGGAGTGGGTTCGGGTCTGGCGGAGTGGGTTGGGGTCTGGCGGAATGGGTTTGGGTCTGGCCGAGTGGGTATGGGTCTGGCGGAGTGGGTTTGTGTCTGGCGGAGTGTGTTTGGGTCTGGCGGAGTGGGTTTGGGCCTGGCGGAGTGGGTTTGGTCTGGCGGAGTGGGTTTGGGGTCTGGCGGAGTGGGTTTGGGTCTGGCGGAGTGGGTTTGGGGTCTGGCGGAGTGGGTTTGGGGTCTGGCGGTGTGGGTTTGGGTCTGGCGGAGTGGGTTTGGCTCTGGTGGAGAGGGTTTGTGTCTGGCGGAGTGGGTTTGGCTCTGGCGGAGTGGGTTTGTGTCTGGCGGAGTAAGTTTGGGTCTGGCGGAGTGGGTTTGGGTCTGGCGGAGTGGGTTTGGCTCTGGCGGAGTAAGTTTGGGTCTGGCGGAGTGGGTTTGGGTCTGCCGGAGTGGGTTTGGGTCTGGCGGAGTGGGTTTGTGTCTGGCGGAGTGGGTTTGGGTCTGGCGGAGTGGGTTTGGGTCTGGCGGAGTGGGTTTGGGTCTGGCGGAGTGGGTTTGGGTCTGGCGGAGTGGGTTTGGGTCTGGCGGTGTGGGTTTGGCTCTGGCGGAGTGGGTTTGGGTCTGGCGGAGTGGGTTTGGGTTTGGCGGAGTGGGTTCGGGTCTGGCGGAGTGGGTTTGGGTCTGGCGGAGTAGGTTTGGGTCTGGCGGAGTGGGTTTGGGTCTGGCGGAGTGGGTTTCGGTCTGGCGGACTTGGTTCGGGTCTGGCGGAGTGGGTTTGGGTCTGGCGGAGTGGGTTTGGGTCTGGCGGAGTGGGTTCGGGTCTGGCGGAGTGGGTTCGGATCTGCCGGAGTGGGTTTGGGTCTGGCGGAGTGGGTTTGGGTCTGGCGGAGTGGGTTGTGGTCTGGCGGACTGGGTTTGGGTCTGGCGGAGTGGGTTCGGGTCTGGCGGAGTGTGTTTTTTGTCTGGCGGAGTGGGTTTGGGGCTGGTGGAGTGGGTTTGGGTCTGGCGGAGTGGGTTCGGGTCTGGCGGCGTCGGTTCGAGTCTGGCGGTGTGGGTTTGGGTCTGGCGGAGTGGGTTTGGGGCTGGCGGAGTGGGTTGGGGTCTGGCGGAGTGGGTTCGGTTCTGGCGGAGTGGGTTCGGGTCTGGCGGAGTGGGTTTGGGTCTGGCGGAGTGGGTTCAGGTCTGTCGGTGTGGGTTCGGGTCTGGCGGAGTGGGTTGGGGTCTGGCGGAGTGGGTTTGGGTCTGGCGGAGTGGGTTTGGGATGGCGGAGTATGTTTGGGTCTGGCGGAGTGGGTTTTGGTCTGGCGGAGTGGGTTTGGGTCTGGCGGAGTGGGTTTGGGTCTGGCGGAGTGGGTTTGGGGCTGGCGGAGTGGGTTTGTTTCTGGCGGAGTGGGTTTGGGTCTGGCAGAGTGGGTTTGGGTCTGGCGGAGTGGGTTTGGGTGTGGCGGAGTGGGTTTGGGTCTGGCGGAGTGGGTTTGGGTCTAGCGGAGTTGGTTTGGGTCTGGCGTAGTGGGTTTGGGTCAGGCGGAGTGGGTTGGGGTCTGGCGGAGTGGGTTTGGGTCTGGCGGAGTGGGTTCAGGTCTGTCGGTGTGGGTTCGGGTCTGGCGGAGTGGGTTGGGGTCTGGCGGAGTGGGTTTGGGTCTGGCGGAGTGGGTTTGGGTCTGGGGGAGTGGGTTTGGGTCTGGCGGAGTGGGTTCGGGTCTAGCGGAGTGGGTTCGGGTCTGGCGGAGTGGCTTTGGGTCTGGCGGAGTGGGTTGGGGTCTGGCGGAGTGGGTTTGGGTCTGGCGGTGTGGGTTCGGGTCTGGCGGAGTGGTTTCGGGTCTGGCGGCGTCGGTTCGAGTCTGGCGGTGTGGGTTTGGGTCTGGCGGAGTGGGTTTGGGGCTGGCGGAGTGGGTTGGGGTCTGGCGGAGTGGGTTCGGTTCTGGCGGAGTGGGTTCGGGTCTGGCGGAGTGGGTTTGGGTCTGGCGGAGTGGGTTCAGGTCTGTCGGTGTGGGTTCGGGTCTGGCGGAGTGGGTTGGGGTCTGGCGGAGTGGGTTTGGGTCTGGCGGAGTGGGTTTGGGATGGCGGAGTATGTTTGGGTCTGGCGGAGTGGGTTTTGGTCTGGCGGATTGGGTTTGGGTCTGGCGGAGTGGGTTTGGGTCTGGCGGAGTGGGTTTGGGGCTGGCGGAGTGGGTTTGTTTCTGGCGGAGTGGGTTTGGGTCTGGCGGAGTGGGTTTGGGTTTGGCGGAGTGGGTTCGGGTCTGGCGGAGTGGGTTTGGGTCTGGCGGAGTGGGTTCAGGTCTGTCGGTGTGGGTTTGGGTCTGGCGGAGTGGGTTTGGGTCTGGGGGAGTGGGTTTGGGTCTGGCGGAGTGGGTTGGGGTCTGGCGGAGTGGGTTGGGGTCTGGCGGAGTGGCTTTGGGTCTGGCGGAGTGGGTTGGGGTCTGGCGGAGTGGGTTTGGGTCTGGCGGTGTGGGTTCGGGTCTGGCGGAGTGGTTTCGGGTCTGGTGGAGTGGGTTTGCGGTCTGGCGGAGTGGCTTTGTGTCTGGCGGAGTGGGTTTGGGTCCGGCGGAGTATGTTTGGGTCTGGCGGAGTGGGTTTGGGTCTGGCGGAGTAAGTTTGGGTCTGGCGGAGTGGGTTTGGGTCTGGCGGAGTGGGTTTGGCTCTGGCGGAGTGGGTTTGGGTCTGGCGGAGTGGGTTTGGGTCTGGCGGAGTGGGTTTGGGTCTGGCGGAGTGGGTTTGTGTCTGGCGGAGTGGGTTTGGGTCTGGCGGAGTGGGTTTGGGTCTGGCGGAGTGGGTTTGGGTCTGGCGGAGTGGGTTTGGGTCTGGCGGAGTGGGTTTGGGTCTGGCGGTGTGGGTTTGGCTCTGGCGGAGTGGGTTTGGGTCTGGCGGAGTGGGTTTGGGTTTGGCGGAGTGGGTTCGGGTCTGGCGGAGTGGGTTTGGGTCTGGCGGAGTAGGTTTGGGTCTGGCGGAGTGGGTTTGGGTCTGGCGGAGTGGGTTTCGGTCTGGCGGACTTGGTTCGGGTCTGGCGGAGTGGGTTTGGGTCTGGCGGAGTGGGTTTGGGTCTGGCGGAGTGGGTTCGGGTCTGGCGGAGTGGGTTTGGGTCTGGCGGAGTGGGTTGTGGTCTGGCGGACTGGGTTTGGGTCTGGCGGAGTGGGTTCGGGTCTGGCGGAGTGGGTTTGTGTCTGGCGGAGTGGGTTTGGGGCTGGTGGAGTGGGTTTGGGTCTGGCGGAGTGGGTTCGGGTCTGGCGGCGTCGGTTCGAGTCTGGCGGTGTGGGTTTGGGTCTGGCGGAGTGGGTTTGGGGCTGGCGGAGTGGGTTGGGGTCTGGCGGAGTGGGTTCGGTTCTGGCGGAGTGGGTTCGAGTCTGGCGGAGTGGGTTTGGGTCTGGCGGAGTGGGTTCAGGTCTGTCGGTGTGGGTTCGGGTCTGGCGGAGTGGGTTCGGGTCTGGCGGAGTGGGTTTGGGTCTGGCGGAGTGGGTTTGGGATGGCGGAGTATGTTTGGGTCTGGCGGAGTGGGTTTTGGTCTGGCGGATTGGGTTTGGGTCTGGCGGAGTGGGTTTGGGTCTGGCGGAGTGGGTTTGGGGCTGGCGGAGTGGGTTTGTTTCTGGCGGAGTGGGTTTGGGTCTGGCGGAGTGGGTTTGGGTTTGGCGGAGTGGGTTTGGGTCTGGCGGAGTGGGTTTGGGTGTGGCGGAGTGGGTTTGGGTCTGGCGGAGTGGGTTTGGGTCTGGCGGAGTGGGTTTGGGTGTGGCGGAGTGGGTTTGGGTCTGGCGGAGTGGGTTTGGGTCTAGCGGAGTTGGTTTGGGTCTGGCGTAGAGGGTTTGGGTCAGGCGGAGTGGGTTCGGGTCTGGCGGAGTGGGTTTGGGTCTGGCGGAGTGGGTTCAGGTCTGTCGGTGTGGGTTCGGGTCTGGCGGAGTGGGTTGGGGTCTGGCGGAGTGGGTTTGGGTCTGGCGGAGTGGGTTTGGGTCTGGGGGAGTGGGTTTGGGTCTGGCGGAGTGGGTTCGGGTCTGGCGGAGTGGGTTGGGGTCTGGCGGAGTGGCTTTGGGTCTGGCGGAGTGGGTTGGGGTCTGGCGGAGTGGGTTTGGGTCTGGCGGTGTGGGTTCGGGTCTGGCGGAGTGGTTTCGGGTCTGGTGGAGTGGGTTTGGGGTCTGGCGGAGTGGCTTTGTGTCTGGCGGAGTGGGTTTGGGTCCGGCGGAGTATGTTTGGGTCTGGCGGAGTGGGTTTGGGTCTGGCGGAGTGGGTTTGGGTCTGGCGGAGTGGGTTTTAGTTTGGCGGAGTGGGTTTGGGTCTGGCGGAGTGGGTTTGGGTCTGGCGGAGTGGATTCGGGTCTGGTGGAGTGGGTTTGGTGTCTGGCGGAGTGGGTTTGGGTCTGGCGGAGTGGGTTTGGGTCTGGCGGAGTGGGTTCGGGTCTGGCGGAGTGGGTTCGGATCTGCCAGAGTGGGTTTGGGTCTGGCGGAGTGGGTTTGGGTCTGGCGGAGTGGGTTGTGGTCTGGCGGACTGGGTTTGGGTCTGGCGGAGTGGGTTCGGGTCTGGCGGAGTGGGTTTGTGTCTGGCGGAGTGGGTTTGGGGCTGGTGGAGTGGGTTTGGGTCTGGCGGAGTGGGTTCGGGTCTGGCGGCGTCGGTTCGAGTCTGGCGGTGTGGGTTTGGGTCTGGCGGAGTGGGTTTGGGGCTGGCGGAGTGGGTTGGGGTCTGGCGGAGTGGGTTCGGTTCTGGCGGAGTGGGTTCGGGTCTGGCGGAGTGGGTTTGGGGCTGGCGGAGTGGGTTCAGGTCTGTCGGTGTGGGTTCGGGTCTGGCGGAGTGGGTTGGGGTCTGGCGGAGTGGGTTTGGGGTCTGGCGCAGTGGATTCGGGTCTGGTGGAGTGTGTTCGGGTCTGGCGGAGTGGGTTGGGGTCTGGCGGAGTGGGTTGGGGTCTGGCGGAATGGGTTTGGGTCTGGCTGAGTGGGTTTGGGTCTGGCGGAGTGAGTTTGGGTCTGGCGGAGTGTGTTTGGGTCTGGCGGAGTGGGTTTGGGCCTGGCGGAGTGGGTTTGGTCTGGGGGAGTGGGTTTGGGGTCTGGCGGAGTGGGTTTGGGTCTGGCGGAGTGGGTTTGGGGTCTGGCGGAGTGGGTTTGGGGTCTGGCGGAGTGGGTTTGGGGTCTGGCGGTGTGGGTTTGGGTCTGGCGGACTTGGTTCGGGTCTGGCGGAGTGGGTTTGGGTCTGGCGGAGTGGGTTTGGGTCTGGCGGAGTGGGTTTGGCTCTGGCGGAGTAAGTTTGGGTCTGGCGGAGTGGGTTTGGGTCTGGCGGAGTGGGTTTGGGTCTGGCGGAGTGGGTTTGTGTCTTGCGGAGTGGGTTTGGGTCTGGCGTAGTGGGTTTGGGTCTGGCGGAGTGGGTTTGGGTCTGGCGGAGTGGGTTTGGGTCTGGCGGAGTGGGTTTGGGTCTGGCGGAGTGGGTTTGGCTCTGGCGGAGTGGGTTTGGGTCTGGCGGAGTGGGTTTGGGTTTGGCGGAGTGGGTTCTGGTCTGGCGGAGTGGGTTTGGGTCTGGCGGTGTAGGTTTGGGTCTGGCGGAGTGGGTTTGGGTCTGGCGGAGTGGGTTTGGGTCTGGCGGACTTGGTTCGGGTCTGGCGGAGTGGGTTTGGGTCTGGCGGAGTGGGTTTGGGTCTGGCGGAGTGGGTTCGGGTCTGGCGGAGTGGGTTTGGATCTGCCGGAGTGGGTTCGGGTCTGGCGGAGTGGGTTTGGGTCTGGCGGAGTGGGTTGTGGTCTAGCGGACTGGGTTTGGGGCTGGTGGAGTGGGTTTGGGTCTGGCGGAGTGGGTTCAGGTTTGGCGGAGTGTGTTCGGGTCTGTTGGAGTGGGTTCATGTCTGGCGGAGTGGGTTGTGGTCCGGCGGAGTGGGTTCGGGTCTGGCGGCGTCGGTTCGGTTCTGGCGGAGTGGGTTTGGGTCTGGCGGAGTGGGTTTGGGGCTGGCGGAGTGTGTTGGGGTCTGGCGGAGTGGGTTCGGTTCTGGCGGAGTGGGTTCGGGTCTGGCGGAGTGGGTTTGGGTCTGGTGGAGTGGGTTCAGGTCTGTCGGTGTGGGTTCGGGTCTGGCGGAGTGGGTTGGGGTCTGGCGGAGTGGGTTTGGGTCTGGCGGAGTGGGTTTGGGATGGCGGAGTATGTTTGGGTCTGGCGGAGTGGGTTTTGGTCTGGCGGAGTGGGTTTGGGTCTGGCGGAGTGGGTTTGGGTCTGGCGGAGTGGGGTTGGGGCTGGCGGAGTGGGTTTGTTTCTGGCGGAGTGGGTTTGGGTCTGGCGGAGTGGGTTTGGGTTTGGCAGAGTGGGTTTGGGTCTGGCGGAGTGGGTTTGGGTGTGGCGGAGTGGGTTTGGGTCTGGCGGAGTGGGTTTGGGTCTAGCGGAGTTGGTTTTGGTCTGGCGTAGTGGGTTTGGGTCAGGCGGAGTGGGTTTGGGTCTGGCGGAGTGGGTTCAGGTCTGTCGGTGTGGGTTCGGGTCTGGCGGAGTGGGTTGGGGTCTGGCGGAGTGGGTTTGGGTCTGGCGGAGTGGGTTTTAGTTTGGCGGAGTGGGTTTGGGTCTGGCGGAGTGGGTTTGGGTCTGGCGGAGTGGGTTCGGGTCTGGCGGAGTGGGTTTTAGTTTGGCGGAGTGGGTTTGGGTCTGGCGGAGTGGGTTTGGGTCTGGCGAAGTGGATTCGGGTCTGGTGGATTGGGTTTGGTATCTGGCGGAGTGGGTTTGGGTCTGGCGGAGTGGGTTTGGGTCTGGCGGAGTGGGTTCGGGTCTGGCTGAGTGGGTTTTTTTCTGGCGGACTTGGTTTGGGTCTGGCGGAGTGGGTTTGGGGTCTGGCGGAGTGGATTCGGGTCTGGTGGAGTGTGTTCGGGTCTGGCGGAGTGGGTTGGGGTCTGGCGGAGTGGGTTTGGGTCTGGCGGAGTGGGTTTTAGTTTGGCGGAGTGGGTTTGGGTCTGGCGGAGTGGGTTTGGGTCTGGCGGAGTGGGTTCGGGTCTGGCGGAGTGGGTTTTAGTTTGGCGGAGTGGGTTTGGGTCTGGCGGAGTGGGTTTGGGTCTGGCGGAGTGGATTCGGGTCTGGTGGATTGGGTTTGGTATCTGGCGGAGTGGGTTTGGGTCTGGCGGAGTGGGTTTGGGTCTGGCGGAGTGGGTTCGGGTCTGGCTGAGTGGGTTTTTTTCTGGCGGACTTGGTTTGGGTCTGGCGGAGTGGGTTTGGGGTCTGGCGGAGTGGATTCGGGTCTGGTGGAGTGTGTTCGGGTCTGGCGGAGTGGGTTCGGGTCTGGCGGAGTGGGTTGGGGTCTGGCGGAGTGGGTTTGTGTCTGGCCAAGTGGGTTTGGGTCTGGCGGTGTGGGTTTGGGTATGGCGGAGTGGGTTTGGGTCTGGCGGAGTGGGTTTGGGTCTCGCGGAGTGGGTTTGGGGTCTGGCGGAGTGGGTTTGGCTCTGGCGGAGTAAGTTTGGGTCTGTCGGAGTGGGTTTGGGTCTGGCGGGGTGGGTTTGGGTCTGGCGGAGTGGGTTTGTGTCTGGCGGAGTGGGTTTGGGTCTGGCTGAGTGGGTTTGTGTCTGGCGGAGTGGGTTTGGGTCTGGCGGAGTGGGTTTGGGTCTGGCGGAGTGGGTTTGGGTCTGGCGGAGTGGGTTCGGGTCTGGCGGAGTGGGTTCGGGTCTGGCGGAGTGGGTTCGGGTCTGGCGGAGTGGGTTCGGGTGTGGCGGAGTAGGTTTGGGTCTGGCGGAGTGGGTTCGGTTCTGGCGGAGTGGGTTCGGGTCTGGCGGAGTGGGTTTGGGTCTGGCGGAGTGGGTTTGGGTCTGGCGGAGTGGGTTTCGGTCTGGCGGAGAGGGTTTGGGTCCGGCGGAGTGGGTTTGGGTCCGGCGGAGTGGGTTTGGGTCTGGTGGAGTGGGTTCGGGTCTGGCGGAGTGGGTTCGGGTCTGGCGGAGTGGGTTCGAGTCTGGCGGAGTGGGTTCGGATCTGCCGGAGTGGGTTCGGGTCTGGCGGAGTGGGTTTGGGTCTGGCGGAGTGGGTTGTGGTCTGGCGGACTGGGTTTGGGTCTGGCGGAGTGGGTTCGGGTCTGGCGGCGTGGGTTTGTGTCTGGCGGAGTGGGTTTGGGTCTGGCCGAGTGGGTTTGGGTCTGGCGGAGTGGGTTTGGGTCTGGCGGAGTGGGTTGGGGTCTGGCGGCGTGGGTTCGGGTCTGGCGGAGTGGGTTTGGGTCTGGCGGAGTGGGTTTGGGGCTGGCGGAGTGGGTTGGGGTCTGGCGGAGTGGGTTCGGGTCTGGCGGAGTGGGTTCGGGTCTGGCGGAGTGGGTTTGTGTCTGGCGGAGTGGGTTCAGGTCTGTCGGTGTGGGTTCGGGTCTCGCGGAGTGGGTTGGGGTCTGGCGGAGTGGGTTTGGGTCTGGCGGAGTGGGTTTGGGTCTGGGGGAGTGGGTTTTGGTCTGGCGGAGTGGGTTCAGGTCTGGCAGAGTGGGTTGGGGTCTGGCGGAGTGGGTTTGGGTCTGGCGGAGTGGGTTGGGGTCTTGCGGAGTGGGTTTGGGTCTGGCGGAGTGGGTTCGGGTCTGGCAGAGTGGTTTCGGGTCTGGCGGAGTGGGTTTGGGGTCTGGCGGAGTGGCTTTGTGTCTGGCGGAGTGGGTTTGGGTCTGGCGGAGTATGTTGGGGTCTGGTGGAGTTGGTTTCGGTCTGGTGGAGTGGGTTTGGGTCTGGCGGAGTGGGTTTGGGTCTGGCGGAGTGGGTTTGGGTCTGGCGGAGTGGGTTTGGGGTCTGGCGGAATGCGTTTGGGCCTGGCGGAGTGGGTTTGCGGTCTGGCGGAGTGTGTTTGGTCTGGCGGAGTGGGTTTGGGGTCTGGCGGAGTGGGTTTGGGTCTGGCGGAGTGGGTTTGGGCCTGGCGGAGTGGGTTGGTCTGGCGGAGTGGGTTTGGGTCTGGCAGAGTGGGTTTGGGTTCTGGCGGAGTGGGTTTGGTGTCTGGCGGAGTGGGTTTGCTCTGGCGGGGTGGGTTTGGGTCTGGCGGAGTGGGTTTGGCTCTGGCGGAGTGGGTTTGTGTCTGACGGAGTAAGTTTGGGTCTGGCGGAGTGGCTTTGGGTCTGGCGGAGTGGGTTTGGCTCTGGCGGAGTAAGTTTCGGTCTGGCGGAGTGGGTTCGGGTCTGGCGGAGTTGGTTTGGGTCTGGCAGAGTGGGTTTGGGTCTGGCGGAGTGGGTTTGGGTCTGGCGGAGTGGGTTTGGGTTTGGCGGAGTGGGTTCGGGTCTGGCGGAGTGGGTTTGGGTCTGGCGGAGTAGGTTTGGGTCTGGCGGAGTGGGTTTGGGTCTGGCGGAATGGGTTTGGGTCTGGCGGACTTGGTTCGGGTCTGGCGGAGTGGGTTTGGGTCTGGCGGAGCGGGTTTGGGTCTGGCGGAGCGGGTTCGGGTCTGGCGGAGTGGGTTTGGATCTGCCGGAGTGGGTTTGTGTCTGGCGGAGTGGGTTTGGGGCTGGCGGAGTGGTTTCGGGTCTGGCGGAGTGGGTTTGGGGTCTGGCGGAGTGGCTTTGTGTCTGGCGGAGTGGGTTTGGGTCTGGCGGAGTATGTTTGGGTCTGGCGGAGTTGGTTTCGGTCTGGCGGAGTGGGTTTGGGTCTGGCGGAGTGGGTTTGGGTCGGGCGGAGTGGGTTTGGGTCTGGCGGAGTGGGTTTGTGTCTGGCGGTGTGGGTTTGGGTCTGGCGGAGTGGGTTTGGGTGTGCGGAGTGGGTTTGGGTCTGGCGGAGTGGGTTTGGGTCTGGCGGAGTGGGTTTGGGTCTGGCGGAGTGGGTTTGGGTCTGGCGGAGTTGGTTTGGGTCTGGCGTAGTGGGTTTGGGTCTGGCGGAGTGGGTTTGGGTCTGGCGGAGTGGGTTTGGGTCTGGCGGAGTGGGTTTGGGGTCTGGCGGAGTGGGTTAGGGTCTGGCGGAGTGGGTTTGGGTCTGGCGGAGTGGGTTTGGGTCTGGCGGAGTGGGTTTGGGTCGGGCGGAGTTGGTTTGGGTCTGGCGTAGTGGGTTTGGGGCTGGCGGAGTGGGTTTGGGTCTGGCGGAGTGGGTTTGGGTCTGGCGGAGTGGGTTTGGGGTCTGGCGGAGTGGGTTAGGGTCTGGCGGAGTGGGTTTGGGTCTGGCGGAGTGAGTTAGGGTCTGGCGGAGTGGGTTTGTGGTCTGGCGGAGTGGGTTTGGGTCCGGCGGAGTAGGTTCGGGTCTGGCGGAGTGGGTTTTAGTTTGGCGGAGTGGGTTTGGGTCTGGCGGAGTGGGATGGGTCTGGCGGAGTGGATTCGGGTCTGGTGGAGTGGGTTTGGTGTCTGGCGGAGTGGGTTTGGGTCTGGCGGAGTGGGTTTGGGTCTGGCGGAGTGGGTTCGGGTCTGGCTGAGCGGGTTTTGTTCTGGCGGACTGGGTTTGGGTCTGGCGGAGTGGGTTTGGGGTCTGGCGGAGTGGATTCGGGTCTGGCGGAATGTGTTCGGGTCTGGCGGAGTGGGTTCGGGTCTGGCTGAGTGGGTTGGGGTCTGGTGGACTGGGTTTGGGTCTGGCGGAGTGGGTTTGGGTCTGGCGGAGTGGGTTTGGGTTTGGCGGAGTGGGTTTGGGTCTGGCGGAGTGGGTTTGGGTCTGGCGGAGTGGGTTTGGGTCTGGCGGAGTGGGTTTGGGTCTGGCGGAGTGGGTTTGGCTCTGGCGGAGTATGTTGGGGTCTGGTGGAGTTGGTTTCGGTCTGGTGGAGTGGGTTTGGGTCTGGCGGAGTGGGTTTGGGTCTGGCGGAGTGGGTTTGGGTCTGGCGGAGTGGGTTTGGGGTCTGGCGGAATGCGTTTGGGCCTGGCGGAGTGGGTTTGCGGTCTGGCGGAGTGTGTTTGGTCTGGCGGAGTGGGTTTGGGGTCTGGCGGAGTGGGTTTGGGTCTGGCGGAGTGGGTTTGGGCCTGGCGGAGTGGGTTGGTCTGGCGGAGTGGGTTTGTGTCTGGCAGAGTGGGTTTGGGTTCTGGCGGAGTGGGTTTGGTGTCTGGCGGAGTGGGTTTGCTCTGGCGGGGTGGGTTTGGGTCTGGCGGAGTGGGTTTGGCTCTGGCGGAGTGGGTTTGTGTCTGACGGAGTAAGTTTGGGTCTGGCGGAGTGGCTTTGGGTCTGGCGGAGTGGGTTTGGCTCTGGCGGAGTAAGTTTCGGTCTGGCGGTGTGGGTTCGGGTCTGGCGGAGTGGGTTTGGGTCTGGCGGAGCAGGTTTGGGGTCTGGCGGGGTGGGTTTGGGTCTGGCGGAGTTGGTTTGGGTCTGGCAGAGTGGGTTTGGGTCTGGCGGAGTGGGTTTGGGTCTGGCGGAGTGGGTTTGGGTTTGGCGGAGTGGGTTCGGGTCTGGCGGAGTGGGTTTGGGTCTGGCGGAGTAGGTTTGGGTCTGGCGGAGTGGGTTTGGGTCTGGCGGAATGGGTTTGGGTCTGGCGGACTTGGTTCGGGTCTGGCGGAGTGGGTTTGGGTCTGGCGGAGCGGGTTTGGGTCTGGCGGAGCGGGTTCGGGTCTGGCGGAGTGGGTTTGGATCTGCCGGAGTGGGTTCGGGTCTGGCGGAGTGGGTTTGGGTCTGGCGGAGTGGGTTGTGGTCTGGCGGACTGGGTTTGGGTCTGGCGGAGTGGGTTCGGGTCTGGCGGAGTGGGTTTGTGTCTGGCGGAGTGGGTTTGGGGCTGGCGGAGTGGTTTCGGGTCTGGCGGAGTGGGTTTGGGGTCTGGCGGAGTGGCTTTGTGTCTGGCGGAGTGGGTTTGGGTCTGGCGGAGTATGTTTGGGTCTGGCGGAGTTGGTTTCGGTCTGGCGGAGTGGGTTTGGGTCTGGCGGAGTGGGTTTGGGTCGGGCGGAGTGGGTTTGGGTCTGGCGGAGTGGGTTTGTGTCTGGCGGTGTGGGTTTGGGTCTGGCGGAGTGGGTTTGGGTGTGCGGAGTGGGTTTGGGTCTGGCGGAGTGGGTTTGGGTCTGGCGGAGTGGGTTTGGGTCTGGCGGAGTGGGTTTGGGTCTGGCGGAGTTGGTTTGGGTCTGGCGTAGTGGGTTTGGGTCTGGCGGAGTGGGTTTGGGTCTGGCGGAGTGGGTTTGGGTCTGGCGGAGTGGGTTTGGGGTCTGGCGGAGTGGGTTAGGGTCTGGCGGAGTGGGTTTGGGTCTGGCGGAGTGGGTTTGGGTCTGGCGGAGTGGGTTTGGGTCGGGCGGAGTTGGTTTGGGTCTGGCGTAGTGGGTTTGGGGCTGGCGGAGTGGGTTTGGGTCTGGCGGAGTGGGTTTGGGTCTGGCGGAGTGGGTTTGGGGTCTGGCGGAGTGGGTTAGGGTCTGCCGGAGTGGGTTTGGGTCTGGCGGAGTGAGTTAGGGTCTGGCGGAGTGGGTTTGTGGTCTGGCGGAGTGGGTTTGGGTCCGGCGGAGTAGGTTCGGGTCTGGCGGAGTGGGTTTTAGTTTGGCGGAGTGGGTTTGGGTCTGGCGGAGTGGGATGGGTCTGGCGGAGTGGATTCGGGTCTGGTGGAGTGGGTTTGGTGTCTGGCGGAGTGGGTTTGGGTCTGGCGGAGTGGGTTTGGGTCTGGCGGAGTGGGTTCGGGTCTGGCTGAGCGGGTTTTGTTCTGGCGGACTGGGTTTGGGTCTGGCGGAGTGGGTTTGGGGTCTGGCGGAGTGGATTCGGGTCTGGCGGAATGTGTTCGGGTCTGGCGGAGTGGGTTCGGGTCTGGCTGAGTGGGTTGGGGTCTGGTGGACTGGGTTTGGGTCTGGCGGAGTGGGTTTGGGTCTGGCGGAGTGGGTTTGGGTCTGGCGGAGTGGGTTTGGGTCTGGCGGAGTGGGTTTGGGTCTGGCGGAGTGGGTTTGGGTCTGGCGGAGTGGGTTTGGGTCTGGCGGAGTGGGTTTGGCTCTGGCGGAGTGGGTTTGGGTCTGGCGGAGTGGGTTCGGGTCTGGCGGAGTGGGTTTGGGTCTGGCGGAGAGGGTTGTGGTCTGGCGGACTGGGTTTGGCTCTGGCGGAGTGGGTTTGTGTCTGGCGGAGTGGGTTTGGGGCTGGCGGAGTGGGTTTGGGTCTGGCGGAGTGGGTTCGGGTCTGGCGGAGTGGGTTCGGGTCTGTTGGAGTGGGTTCAGGTCTGGCGGAGTGGGTTGTGGTCCGGCGGAGTGGGTTCGGGTCTGGCGGCGTCGGTTCGGGTCTGGCGGAGTGGGTTTGGGTCTGGCGGAGTGTGTTTGGGGCTGGCGGAGTGGGTTCGGGTCTGGCGGAGTGGGTTTGGGTCTGGCGGTGTGGGTTCAGGTCTGTCGGTGTGGGTTCGGGTCTGGCGGAGTGGGTTTGGGATGGCGGTGTATGTTTGGGTCTGGCGGAGTGGGTTTTGGTCTGGCGGAGTGGGTTTGGGTCTGGCGGAGTGGGTTTGGGTCTGGCAGAGTGGATTCGGGTCTGGTGGAGTGGGTTTGGTGTCTGGCGGAGTGGGTTTGGGTCTGGCGGAGTGGGTTTGGGTCTGGCGGAGTGGGTTCGGGTCTGGCTGAGTGGGTTTTGTTCTGGCGGGCTGGGTTTGGGTCTGGCGGAGTGGGTTTGGGGTCTGGCGGAGTGGATTCGGGTCTGGTGGAGTGTGTTCGGGTCTGGCGGAGTGGGTTCGGGTCTGGCGGAGTGGGTTGGGGTCTGGCGGAATGGGTTTGGGTCTGGCCGAGTGGGTATGGGTCTGGCGGAGTGGGTTTGTGTCTGGCGGAGTGTGTTTGGGTCTGGCGGAGTGGGTTTGGGCCTGGCGGAGTGGGTATGGTCTGGCGGAGTGGGTTTGGGGTCTGGCGGAATGGGTTTGGGTCTGGCGGAGTGGGTTTGGGGTCTGGCGGAGTGGGTTTGGGGTCTGGCGGTGTGGGTTTGGGTCTGGCGGATTGGGTTTGGCTCTGGCGGAGAGGGTTTGTGTCTGGCGGAGTGGGTTTGGCTCTGGCGGAGTGGGTTTGTGTCTGGCGGAGTAAGTTTGGGTCTGGCGGAGTGGGTTCGGGTTTGGCGGAGTGGGTTCGGGTCTGGCGGAGTGGGTTTGGGTCTGGCGGAGTAGGTTTGGGTCTGGCGGAGTGGGTTTGGGTCTGGCGGAGTGGGTTTCGGTCTGGCGGACTTGGTTCGGGTCTGGCGGAGTGGGTTTGGGTCTGGCGGAGTGGGTTTGGGTCTGGCGGAGTGGGTTCGGGTCTGGCGGAGTGGGTTCGGATCTGCCGGAGTGGGTTCGGGTCTGGCGGAGTGGGTTCGGGTCTGGCGGAGTGGGTTTGGGTCTGGCGGAGTGGGTTGTGGTCTAGCGGACTGGGTTTGGGTCTGGCGGAGTGGTTTCGGGTCTGGCGGAGTGGGTTTGTGTCTGGCGGAGTGGGTTTGGGGCTGGCGGAGTGGGTTTGGGACTGGCGGAGTGGGTTCGGGTCTGGCGGAGTGGGTTCGGGTCTGTTGGAGTGGGTTCAGGTCTGGCGGAGTGGGTTGTGGTCCGGCGGAGTGGGTTCGGGTCTGGCGGCGTCGGTTCGAGTCTGGCGGAGTGGGTTTGGGGCTGGCGGAGTGGGTTGGGGTCTGGCGGAGTGGGTTCGGTTCTGGCGGAGTGGGTTTGGGTCTGGCGGAGTGGGTTTGGGTCTGGCGGAGTGGGTTCAGGTCTGTCGGTGTGGGTTCGGGTCTGGCGGAGTGGGTTGGGGTCTGGCGGAGTGGGTTTGGGTCTGGCGGAGTGGGTTTGGGATGGCGGAGTATGTTTGGGTCTGGCGGAGTGGGTTTTGGTCTGGCGGAGTGGGTTTGGGTCTGGCGGAGTGGGTTTGGGTCTGGCGGAGTGGGTTTGGGGCTTGCGGAGTGGGTTTGTTTCTGGCGGAGTGGGTTTGGGTTTGGTGGAGTGGGTTTGGGTTTGGCGGAGTGGGTTTGGGTCTGGCGGAGTGGGTTTGGGTGTGGCGGAGTGGGTTTGGGTCTGGCGGAGTGGGTTTGGGTCTGGCGGAGTGGGTTTGGGTCTGGCGGAGTGGGTTTGGGTCTGGCGGAGTTGGTTTGGGCCTGGCGTAGTGGGTTTGGGTGTGGCAGAGTGGGTTTGGGTCTGGCGGAGTGGGTTTTGGTCTGGCGGAGTGGGTTTGGGGTCTGGCGGAGTGGGTTAGGGTCTGGCGGAGTGGGTTTGGGTCTGGCGGAGTGGGTTTGGGTCTGGCGGAGTGGGTTTGAGTCGGGCGCAGTTGGTTTGGGTCTGGCATAGTGGGTTTGGGGCTGGCGGAGTGGGTTTGGGTCTGGCGGAGTGGGTTTGGAGTCTGGCGGAGTGGGTTAGGGTCTGGCGGAGTGGGTTAGGGTCTGGCGGAGTGGGTTTGTGGTCTGGCGGAGTGGGTTTGGGTTTGGCGGAGTGGGTTCGGGTCTGGCGGAGTGGGTTTGGGTCTGGCGGAGTAGGTTTGGGTCTGGCGGAGTGGGTTTGGGTCTGGCGGAGTGGGTTTCGGTCTGGCGGACTTGGTTCGGGTCTAGCGGAGTGGGTTTGGGTCTGGCGGAGTGGGTTTGGGTCTGGCGGAGTGGGTTCGGGTCTGGCGGAGTGGGTTCGGATCTGCCGGAGTGGGTTCGGGTCTGGCGGAGTGGGTTTGGGTCTGGCGGAGTGGGTTGTGGTCTGGCGGACTGGGTTTGGGTCTGGCGAAGTGGTTTCGGGTCTGGCGGAGTGGGTTTGTGTCTGGCGGAGTGGGTTTGGGGCTGGCGGAGTGGGTTTGGGTCTGGCGGAGTGGGTTCGGGTCTGGCGGAGTGGGTGCGGGTCTGTTGGAGTGGGTTCGGGTCTGGCGGAGTGGGTTGTGGTCCGGCGGAGTGGGTTCGGGTCTGGCGGCGTCGGTTCGAGTCTGGCGGAGTGGGTTTGGGTCTGGCGGAGTGGGTTTGGGGCTGGCGGAGTGGGTTGGGGTCTGGCGGAGTGGGTTCGGTTCTGGCGGAGTGGGTTCGGGTCTGGCGGAGTGGGTTTGGGTCTGGCGGAGTGGGTTCAGGTCTGTCGGTGTGGGTTCGGGTCTGGCGGAGTGGGTTGGGGTCTGGCGGAGTGGGTTTGGGTCTGGCGGAGTGGGTTTGGGATGGCGGAATATGTTTGGGTCTGGCGGAGTGGGTTTTGGTCTGGCGGAGTGGGTTTGGGTCTGGCGGAGTGGGTTTGGGTCTGGCGGAGTGGGTTTGGGGCTGGCGGAGTGGGTTTGTTTCTGGCGGAGTGGGTTTGGGTCTGGCGGAGTGGGTTTGGGTTTGGCGGAGTGGGTTTGGGTCTGGCGGAGTGGGTTTGGGTGTGGCGGAGTGGGTTTGGGTCTGCCGGAGTGGGTTTGGGTCCAGCGGAGTTGGTTTGGGTCTGGCGTAGTGGGTTTGGGTCAGGCGGAGTGGGTTTGGGTCTGGCGGAGTGGGTTCGGGTCTGTCGGTGTGGGTTCGGGTCTGGCGGAGTGGGTTGGGGTCTGGCGGAGTGGGTTTGGGTCTGGCGGAGTGGGTTTGGGTCTGGGGGAGTGGGTTTGGGTCTGGCGGAGTGGGTTCGGGTCTGGCGGAGTGGGTTGGGGTCTGGCGGAGTGGCTTTGGGTCTGGCGGAGTGGGTTGGGGTCTGGCGGAGTGGGTTTGGGTCTGGCGGTGTGGGTTCGGGTCTGGCGGAGTGGTTTCGGGTCTGGCGGAGTGGGTTTGGGGTCTGGCGGAGTGGCTTTGTGTCTGGCGGAGTGGGTTTGGGTCTGGCGGAGTATGTTTGGGTCTGGCGGAGTGGGTTTCGGTCTGGCGGAGTTGGTTTGGGTGTGCGGAGTGGGTTTGGGTCTGGCGGAGTGGGTTTGGGTCTGGCGGAGTGGGTTTGGGTCTGGCAGAGTGGGTTTGGGTCTGGCGGAGTTGGTTTGGGTCTGGCGTAGTGGGTTTGGGTCTGGCGGAGTGGGTTTGGGTCTGGCGGAGTGGGTTTGGGTCTGCCGGAGTGGGTTTGGGGTCTGGCGGAGTGGGTTAGGGTCTGGCGGATGGGTTTGGGTCTGGCGGAGTGGGTTTGGGTCTGGCGGAGTGGGTTTGGGTCGGGCGCAGTTGGTTTGGGTCTGGCATAGTGGGTTTGGGGCTGGCGGAGTGGGTTTGGGTCTGGCGGAGTGGGTTTGGGTCTGGCGGAGTGGGTTTGGAGTCTGGCGGAGTGGGTTAGGGTCTGGCGGAGTGGGTTTGGGTCTGGCGGAGTGAGTTAGGGTCTGGCGGAGTGGGTTTGTGGTCTGGCGGAGTGGGTTTGGGTCTGGCGGAGTGGGTTTGGGTCTGGCGGAGTGGATTCGGGTCTGGTGGAGTGGGTTTGGTGTCTGGCGGAGTGGGTTTGGGTCTGGCGGAGTGGGTTTGGGTCTGGCGGAGTGGGTTCCGGTCTGGCTGAGCGGGTTTTGTTCTGGCGGACTGGGTTTGGGTCTGGCGGAGTGGGTTTGGGGTCTGGCGGAGTGGATTCGGGTCTGGCGGAATGTTTTCAGGTCTGGCGGAGTGGGTTCGGGTCTGGCGGAGTGGGTTGGGGTCTGGCGGAGTGGGTTTGGGTCTGGCGGAGTGGGTTTGGGTCTGGCGGAGTGGGTGTGGGTCTGGCGGAGTGGGTTTGGGACTGGCGGAGTGGGTTTGGGTCTGGCGGAGTGGGTTTGGGTCTGGCGGAGTGGGTTTGGGTCTGGCGGAGTGGGTTTGGGTCTGGCGGAGTGGGTTTGGCTCTGGCGGAGTGGGTTTGGGTCTGGCGGAGTGGGTTTGGGTGTGGCGGAGTGGATTCGGGTCTGGCGGAGTGGGTTTCGGTCTGGCGGGGTAGGTTTGGGTCTGGCGGAGTGGGTTTGGGTCTGGCGGAGTTGGTTTGGGTCTGGCGGACTTGATTCGGGTCTGGCGGAGTGGGTTTGGGTCTGGCGGAGTGGGTTTGGGTCTGGCGGAGTGGGTTCGGGTCTGGCGGAGTGGGTTCGGATCTGCAGGAGTGGGTTCGGGTCTGGCGGAGTGGGTTTGGGTCTGGCGGAGAGGGTTGTGGTCTGGCGGACTGGGTTTGGCTCTGGCGGAGTGGGTTCGGGTCTGGCGGAGTGAGTTTGTGTCTGGCGGAGTGGGTTTGGGGCTGGCGGAGTGGGTTTGGGTCTGGCGGAGTGGGTTCGGGTCTGGCGGAGTGGGTTCGGGTCTGTTGGAGTGGGTTCAGGTCTGGCGGAGTGGGTTGTGGTCCGGCGGAGTGGGTTCGGGTCTGGCGGCGTCGGTTCGGGTCTGGCGGAGTGGGTTTGGGTCTGGCGGAGTGTGTTTGGGGCTGGCGGAGTGGGTTCGGGTCTGGCGGAGTGGGTTTGGGTCTGGCGGAGTGGGTTCAGGTCTGTCGGTGTGGGTTCGGGTCTGGCGGAGTGGGTTGGGGTCTGGCGGAGTGGGTTTGGGATGGCGGAGTATGTTTGGGTCTGGCGGAGTGGGTTTTGGTCTGGCGGAGTGGGTTTGGGTCTGGCGGAGTGGGTTTGGGTCTGGCGGAGTGGATTCGGGTCTGGTGGAGTGGGTTTGGTGTCTGGCGGAGTGGGTTTGGGTCTGGCGGAGTGGGTTTGGGTCTGGCGGAGTGGGTTCGGGTCTGGCTGAGTGGGTTTTGTTCTGGCGGACTGGGTTTGGGTCTGGCGGAGTTGGTTTGGGGTCTGGCGGAGTGGATTCGGGTCTGGTGGAGTGTGTTCGGGTCTGGCGGAGTGGGTTCGGGTCTGGCGGAGTGGGTTGGGGTCTGGCGGAATGGGTTTGGGTCTGGCCAAGTGGGTATGGGTCTGGCGGAGTGGGTTTGTGTCTGGCGGAGTGTGTTTGGGTCTGGCGGTGTGGGTTCGGGTCTGGCGGAGTGGTTTCGGGTCTGGCGGAGTGGGTTTGGGGTCTGGCGGAGTGGCTTTGTGTCTGGCGGAGTGGGTTTGGGTCTGGCGGAGTATGTTTGGGTCTGGCGGAGTGGGTTTCGGTCTGGCGGAGTTGGTTTGGGTGTGCGGAGTGGGTTTGGGTCTGGCGGAGTGGGTTTGGGTCTGGCGGAGTGGGTTTGGGTCTGGCGGAGTGGGTTTGGGTCTGGCGGAGTTGGTTTGGGTCTGGCGTAGTGGGTTTGGGTCTGGCGGAGTGGGTTTGGGTCTGGCGGAGTGGGTTTTTGTCTGGCGGAGTGGGTTTGGGGTCTGGCGGAGTGGGTTAGGGTCTGGCGGAGTGGGTTTGGGTCTGGCGGAGTGGGTTTGGGTCTGCGGAGTGGGTTTGAGTCGGGCGCAGTTGGTTTGGGTCTGGCATAGTGGGTTTGGGGCTGGCGGAGTGGGTTTGGGTCTGGCGGAGTGGGTTTGGGTCTGGCGGAGTGGGTTTGGAGTCTGGCGGAGTGGGTTAGGGTCTGGCGGAGTGGGTTTGGGTCTGGCGGAGTGAGTTAGGGTCTGGCGGAGTGGGTTTGTGGTCTGGCGGAGTGGGTTTGGGTTTGGCGGAGTGGTTTCGGGTCTGGCGGAGTGGGTTTGGGTCTGGCGGAGTAGGTTTGGGTCTGGCGGAGTGGGTTTGGGTCTGGCGGAGTGGGTTTCGGTCTGGCGGACTTGGTTCGGGTCTAGCGGAGTGGGTTTGGGTCTGGCGGAGTGGGTTTGGGTCTGGCGGAGTGGGTTCGGGCCTGGCGGAGTGGGTTCGGATCTGCCGGAGTGGGTTCGGGTCTGGCGGAGTGGGTTTGGGTCTGGCGGAGTGGGTTGTGGTCTGGCGGACTGGGTTTGGGTCTGGCGGAGTGGTTTCGGGTCTGGCGGAGTGGGTTTGTGTCTGGCGGAGTGGGTTTGGGGCTGGCGGAGTGGGTTTGGGTCTGGCGGAGTGGGTTCGGGTCTGGCGGAGTGGGTGCGGGTCTGTTGGAGTGGGTTCGGGTCTGGCGGAGTGGGTTGTGGTCCGGCGGAGTGGGTTCGGGTCTGGCGGCGTCGGTTCGAGTCTGGCGGAGTGGGTTGGGGTCTGGCGGAGTGGGTTTGGGGCTGGCGGAGTGGGTTGGGGTCTGGCGGAGTGGGTTCGGTTCTGGCGGAGTGGGTTCGGGTCTGGCGGAGTGGGTTTGGGTCTGGCGGAGTGGGTTCGGGTCTGTCGGTGTGGGTTCGGGTCTGGCGGAGTGGGTTGGGGTCTGGCGGAGTGGGTTTGGGTCTGGCGGAGTGGGTTTGGGATGGCGGAATATGTTTGGGTCTGGCGGAGTGGGTTTTGGTCTGGCGGAGTGGGTTTGGGTCTGGCGGAGTGGGTTTGGGTCTGGCGGAGTGGGTTTGGGGCTGGCGGAGTGGGTTTATTTCTGGCGGAGTGGGTTTGGGTCTGGCGGAGTGGGTTTGGGTTTGGCGGAGTGGGTTTGGGTTTGGCGGAGTGGGTTTGGGTGTGGCGGAGTGGGTTTGGGTGTGGCGGAGTGGGTTTGGGTCCAGCGGAGTTGGTTTGGGTCTGGCGTAGTGGGTTTGGGTCAGGCGGAGTGGGTTTGGGTCTGGCGGAGTGGGTTCGGGTCTGTCGGTGTGGGTTCAGGTCTGTCGGTGTGGGTTCGGGTCTGGCGGAGTGGGTTGGGGTCTGGCGGAGTGGGTTTGGGTCTGGCGGAGTGGGTTTGGGTCTGGGGGAGTGGGTTCGGGTCTGGCGGAGTGGGTTCGGGTCTGGCGGAGTGGGTTGGGGTCTGGCGGAGTGGCTTTGGGTCTGGCGGAGTGGGTTGGGGTCTGGCGGAGTGGGTTCGGGTCTGGCGGTGTGGGTTCGGGTCTGGCGGAGTGGTTTCGGGTCTGGCGGAGTGGGTTTGGGGTCTGGCGGAGTGGCTTTGTGTCTGGCGGAGTGGGTTTGGGTCTGGCGGAGTATGTTTGGGTCTGGCGGAGTGGGTTTCGGTCTGGCGGAGTTGGTTTGGGTGTGCGGAGTGGGTTTGGGTCTGGCGGAGTGGGTTTGGGTCTGGCGGAGTGGGTTTGGGTCTGGCGGAGTGGGTTTGGGTCTGGCGGAGTTGGTTTGGGTCTGGCGTAGTGGGTTTGGGTCTGGCGGAGTGGGTTTGGGTCTGGCGGAGTGGGTTTGGGTCTGGCGGAGTGGGTTTGGGGTCTGGCGGAGTGGGTTAGGGTCTGGCGGATGGGTTTGGGTCTGGCGGAGTGGGTTTGGGTCTGGCGGAGTGGGTTTGGGTCGGGCGCAGTTGGTTTGGGTCTGGCATAGTGGGTTTGGGTCTGGCGGAGTGGGTTTGGAGTCTGGCGGAGTGGGTTAGGGTCTGGCGGAGTGGGTTTGGGTCTGGCGGAGTGAGTTAGGGTCTGGCGGAGTGGGTTTGTGGTCTGGCGGAGTGGGTTTGGGTCTGGCGGAGTGGGTTTGGGTCTGGCGGAGTGGATTCGGGTCTGGTGGAGTGGGTTTGGTGTCTGGCGGAGTGGGTTTGGGTCTGGCGGAGTGGGTTTGGGTCTGGCGGAGTGGGTTCCGGTCTGGCTGAGCGGGTTTTGTTCTGGCGGACTGGGTTTGTGTCTGGCGGAGTGGGTTTGGGTCTGGCGGAGTGGGTTTGGGGTCTGGCGGAGTGGATTCGGGTCTGGCGGAGTGGGTTCGGGTCTGGCGGGGTGGGTTGGGGTCTGGTGGAGTGGGTTTGGGTCTGGCGGAGTGGGTTTGGGTCTGGCGGAGTGGGTTTGGGTCTGGCGGAGTGGGTTTGGGACTGGCGGAGTGGGTTTGGGTCTGGCGGAGTGGGTTTGGCTCTGGCGGAGTGGGTTTGGGTCTGGCGGAGTGGGTTTGGGTCTGGCGGAGTGGGTTCGGGTCTGGCGGAGTGGGTTCGGATCGGCAGGAGTGGGTTCGGGTCTGGCGGAGTGGGTTTGGGTCTGGCGGAGTTGGTTTGGGTCTGGCGGACTTGATTCGGGTCTGGCGGAGTGGGTTTGGGTCTGGCGGAGTGGGTTTGGGTCTGGCGGAGTGGGTTCGGGTCTGGCGGAGTGGGTTCGGATCGGCAGGAGTGGGTTCGGGTCTGGCGGAGTGGGTTTGGGTCTGGCGGAGAGGGTTGTGGTCTGGCGGACTGGGTTTGGCTCTGGCGGAGTGGGTTCGGGTCTGGCGGAGTGGGTTTGTGTCTGGCGGAGTGGGTTTGGGGCTGGCGGAGTGGGTTTGGGTCTGGCTGAGCGGGTTTTGTTCTGGCGGACTGGGTTTGGGTCTGGCGGAGTGGGTTTGGGGTCTGGCGGAGTGGATTCGGGTCTGGCGGAATGTGTTCGGGTCTGGCGGAGTGGGTTCGGGTCTGGCGGAGTGGGTTGGGGTCTGGTGGAGTGGGTTTGGGTCTGGCGGAGTGGGTTTGGGTCTGGCGGAGTGGGTTTGGGTCTGGCGGAGTGGGTTTGGGACTGGCGGAGTGGGTTTGGGTCTGGCTGAGTGGGTTTGGGTCTGGCGGAGTGGGTTTGGGTCTGGCGGAGTGGGTTTGGGTCTGGCGGAGTGGGTTTGGCTCTGGCGGAGTGGGTTTGGGTCTGGCGGAGTGGGTTTGGGTGTGGCGGAGTGGATTCGGGTCTGGCGGAGTGGGTTTCGGTCTGGCGGGGTAGGTTTGGGTCTGGCGGAGTGGGTTTGGGTCTGGCGGAGTGGGTTCCGGTCTGGCTGAGCGGGTTTTGTTCTGGCGGACTGGGTTTGGGTCTGGCGGAGTGGGTTTGTGGTCTGGCGGAGTGGATTCGGGTCTGGCGGAATGTGTTCGGGTCTGGCGGAGTGGGTTCGGGTCTGGCGGAGTGGGTTGGGGTCTGGTGGAGTGGGTTTGGGTCTGGCGGAGTGGGTTTGGGTCTGGCGGAGTGGGTTTGGGTCTGGCGGAGTGGGTTTGGGACTGGCGGAGTGGGTTTGGGTCTGGCGGAGTGGGTTTGGGTCTGGCGGAGTGGGTTTGGGTCTGGCGGAGTGGGTTTGGGTCTGGCGGAGTGGGTTTGGCTCTGGCGGAGTGGGTTTGGGTCTGGCGGAGTGGGTTTGGGTGTGGCGGAGTGGATTCGGGTCTGGCGGAGTGGGTTTCGGTCTGGCGGGGTAGGTTTGGGTCTGGCGGAGTGGGTTTGGGTCTGGCGGAGTTGGTTTGGGTCTGGCGGACTTGATTCGGGTCTGGCGGAGTGGGTTTGGGTCTGGCGGAGTGGGTTTGGGTCTGGCGGAGTGGGTTCGGGTCTGGCGGAGTGGGTTCGGATCGGCAGGAGTGGGTTCGGGTCTGGCGGAGTGGGTTTGGGTCTGGCGGAGAGGGTTGTGGTCTGGCGGACTGGGTTTGGCTCTGGCGGAGTGGGTTCGGGTCTGGCGGAGTGGGTTTGTGTCTGGCGGAGTGGGTTTGGGGCTGGCGGAGTGGGTTTGGGTCTGGCGGAGTGGGTTCGGGTCTGGCGGAGTGGGTTCGGGTCTGTTGGAGTGGGTTCGGGTCTGGCGGAGTGGGTTGTGGTCCGGCGGAGTGGGTTCGGGTCTGGCGGCGTCGGTTCGGGTCTGGCGGAGTGGGTTTGGGTCTGGCGGAGTGTGTTTGGGGCTGGCGGAGTGGGTTCGGGTCTGGCGGAGTGGGTTTGGGTCTGGCGGAGTGGGTTCAGGTCTGTCGGTGTGGGTTCGGGTCTGGCGGAGTGGGTTGGGGTCTGGCGGAGTGGGTTTGGGATGGCGGAGTATGTTTGGGTCTGGCGGAGTGGGTTTTGGTCTGGCGGAGTGGGTTTGGGTCTGGCGGAGTGGGTTTGGGTCTGGCGGAGTGGATTCGGGTCTGGTGGAGTGGGTTTGGTGTCTGGCGGAGTGGGTTTGGGTCTGGCGGAGTGGGTTTGGGTCTGGCGGAGTGGGTTCGGGTCTGGCTGAGTGGGTTTTGTTCTGGCGGACTGGGTTTGGGTCTGGCGGAGTTGGTTTGGGGTCTGGCGGAGTGGATTCGGGTCTGGTGGAGTGTGTTCGGGTCTGGCGGAGTGGGTTCGGGTCTGGCGGAGTGGGTTGGGGTCTGGCGGAATGGGTTTGGGTCTGGCCGAGTGGGTATGGGTCTGGCGGAGTGGGTTTGTGTCTGGCGGAGTGTGTTTGGGTCTGGCGGAGTGGGTTTGGGCCTGGCGGAGTGGGTATGGTCTGGCGGAGTGGGTTTGGGGTCTGGCGGAGTGGGTTTGGGTCTGGCGGAGTGGGTTTGGGGTCTGGCGGAGTGGGTTTGGGGTCTGGCGGTGTGGGTTTGGGTCTGGCGGAGTGGGTTTGGCTCTGGCGGAGAGGGTTTGTGTCTGGCGGAGTGGGTTTGGCTCTGGCGGAGTGGGTTTGTGTCTGGCGGAGTAAGTTTGGGTCTGGCGGAGTGGGTTTGGGTCTGGCGGAGTGGGTTTGGCTCTGGCGGAGTAAGTTTGGGTCTGGCGGAGTGGGTTTGGGTCTGGCGGAGTGGGTTTGGGTCTGGCGGAGTGGGTTTGGGTCTGGCGGAGTGGGTTTGGGTCTGGCGGAGTGGGTTCGGGTCTGGCGGAGTGGGTTTGGGTCTGGCGGAGTAGGTTTGGGTCTGGCGGAGTGGGTTTGGGTCTGGCGGAGTGGGTTTCGGTCTGGCGGACTTGTTTCGGGTCTGGCGGAGTGGGTTTGGGTCTGGCGGAGAGGGTTTGGGTCTGGCGGAGTGGGTTCGGGTCTGGCGGAGTGGGTTCGGATCTGCCGGCGTGGGTTCGGGTCTGGCGGAGTGGGTTTGGGTCTGGCGGAGTGGGTTGTGGTCTGGCGGACTGGGTTTGGGTCTGGCGGAGTGGTTTCGGGTCTGGCGGAGTGGGTTTGTGTCTGGCGGAGTGGGTTTGTGTCTGGCGGAGTGGGTTTGGGTCTGGCGGAGTGGGTTCGGGACTGGCGGAGTGGGTTCGGGTCTGTTGGAGTGGGTTCAGGTCTGGCGGAGTGGGTTGTGGTCCGGCGGAGTGGGTTCGGGTCTGGCGGCGTCGGTTCGAGTCTGGCAGAGTGGGTTTGGGTCTGGCGGAGTGGGTTTGGGGCTGGCAGAGTGGGTTGGGGTCTGGCGGAGTGGGTTCGGTTCTGGCGGAGTGGGTTCGGGTCTGGCGGAGTGGGTTTGGGTCTGGCGGAGTGGGTTCAGGTCTGTCGGTGTGGGTTCGGGTCTGGCGGAGTGGGTTGGGGTCTGGCGGAGTGGGTTTGGGTCTGGCGGAGTGGGTTTGGGATGGCGGAGTATGTTTGGGTCTGGCGGAGTGGGTTTTGGTCTGGCGGAGTGGGATTGGGTCTGGCGGAGTGGGTTTGGGTCTGGCGGAGTGGGTTTGGGGCTGGCGGAGTGGGTTTGTTTCTGGCGGAGTGGGTTTGGGTCTGGCGGAGTGGGTTTGGGTTTGGCGGAGTGGGTTTGGGTCTGGCGGAGTGGGTTTGGGTGTGGCGGAGTGGGTTTGGGTCTGGCGGAGTGGGTTTGGGTCTAGCGGAGTTGGTTTGGGTCTGGCGTAGTGGGTTTGGGTCTGGCGGAGTGGGTTCAGGTCTGTCGGTGTGGGTTGGGGTCTGGCGGAGTGGGTTGGGGTCTGGCGGAGTGGGTTTGGGTCTGGCGGAGTGGGTTTGGGTCTGGTGGAGTGGGTTTGGGTCTAGCGGAGTTGGTTTGGGGCTGGCAGAGTGGGTTGGGGTCTGGCGGAGTGGGTTCGGTTCTGGCGGAGTGGGTTCGGGTCTGGCGGAGTGGGTTTGGGTCTGGCGGAGTGGGTTCAGGTCTGTCGGTGTGGGTTCGGGTCTGGCGGAGTGGGTTGGGGTCTGGCGGAGTGGGTTTGGGTCTGGCGGAGTGGGTTTGGGATGGCGGAGTATGTTTGGGTCTGGCGGAGTGGGTTTTGGTCTGGCGGAGTGGGATTGGGTCTGGCGGAGTGGGTTTGGGTCTGGCGGAGTGGGTTTGGGGCTGGCGGAGTGGGTTTGTTTCTGGCGGAGTGGGTTTGGGTCTGGCGGAGTGGGTTTGGGTTTGGCGGAGTGGGTTTGGGTCTGGCGGAGTGGGTTTGGGTGTGGTGGAGTGGGTTTGGGTCTGGCGGAGTGGGTTCAGGTCTGTCGGTGTGGGTTGGGGTCTGGCGGAGTGGGTTTGGTCTGGCGGAGTGGGTTTGGGGTCTGGCGGAGTGGGTTTGGGTCTGGCGGAGTGGGTTTGGGGTCTGGCGGAGTGGGTTTGGGGTCTGGCGGTGTGGGTTTGGGTCTGGCGGAGTGGGTTTGTCTCTGGCGGAGAGGGTTTGTGTCTGGCGGAGTGGGTTTGGCTCTGGCGGAGTGGGTTTGTGTCTGGCGGAGTAAGTTTGGGTCTGGCGGAGTGGGTTTGGGTCTGGCGGAGTGGGTTTGGCTCTGGCGGAGTAAGTTTGGGTCTGGCGGAGTGGGTTTGGGTCTGGCGGAGTGGGTTTGGGTCTGGCGGAGTGGGTTTGGGTCTGGCGGAGTGGGTTTGGGTCTGGCGGAGTGGGTTCGGGTCTGGCGGAGTGGGTTTGGGTCTGGCGGAGTAGGTTTGGGTCTGGCGGAGTGGGTTTGGGTCTGGCGGAGTGGGTTTCGGTCTGGCGGACTTGTTTCGGGTCTGGCGGAGTGGGTTTGGGTCTGGCGGAGTGGGTTTGGGTCTGGCGGAGTGGGTTCGGGTCTGGCGGAGTGGGTTCGGATCTGCCGGCGTGGGTTCGGGTCTGGCGGAGTGGGTTTGGGTCTGGCGGAGTGGGTTGTGGTCTGGCGGACTGGGTTTGGGTCTGGCGGAGTGGGTTCGGGTCTGGCGGCGTCGGTTCGAGTCTGGCGGAGTGGGTTTGGGTCTGGCGGAGTGGGTTTGGGGCTGGCAGAGTGGGTTGGGGTCTGGCGGAGTGGGTTCGGTTCTGGCGGAGTGGGTTCGGGTCTGGCGGAGTGGGTTTGGGTCTGGCGGAGTGGGTTCAGGTCTGTCGGTGTGGGTTCGGGTCTGGCGGAGTGGGTTGGGGTCTGGCGGAGTGGGTTTGGGTCTGGCGGAGTGGGTTTGGGATGGCGGAGTATGTTTGGGTCTGGCGGAGTGGGTTTTGGTCTGGCGGAGTGGGATTGGGTCTGGCGGAGTGGGTTTGGGTCTGGCGGAGTGGGTTTGGGGCTGGCGGAGTGGGTTTGTTTCTGGCGGAGTGGGTTTGGGTCTGGCGGAGTGGGTTTGGGTTTGGCGGAGTGGGTTTGGGTCTGGCGGAGTGGGTTTGGGTGTGGCGGAGTGGGTTTGGGTCTGGCGGAGTGGGTTTGGGTCTAGCGGAGTTGGTTTGGGTCTGGCGTAGTGGGTTTGGGTCTGGCGGAGTGGGTTCAGGTCTGTCGGTGTGGGTTGGGGTCTGGCGGAGTGGGTTGGGGTCTGGCGGAGTGGGTTTGGGTCTGGCGGAGTGGGTTTGGGTCTGGGGGAGTGGGTTTGGGTCTAGCGGAGTTGGTTTGGGGCTGGCAGAGTGGGTTGGGGTCTGGCGGAGTGGGTTCGGTTCTGGCGGAGTGGGTTCGGGTCTGGCGGAGTGGGTTTGGGTCTGGCGGAGTGGGTTCAGGTCTGTCGGTGTGGGTTCGGGTCTGGCGGAGTGGGTTGGGGTCTGGCGGAGTGGGTTTGGGTCTGGCGGAGTGGGTTTGGGATGGCGGAGTATGTTTGGGTCTGGCGGAGTGGGTTTTGGTCTGGCGGAGTGGGATTGGGTCTGGCGGAGTGGGTTTGGGTCTGGCGGAGTGGGTTTGGGGCTGGCGGAGTGGGTTTGTTTCTGGCGGAGTGGGTTTGGGTCTGGCGGAGTGGGTTTGGGTTTGGCGGAGTGGGTTTGGGTCTGGCGGAGTGGGTTTGGGTGTGGTGGAGTGGGTTTGGGTCTGGCGGAGTGGGTTTGGGTCTAGCGGAGTTGGTTTGGGTCTGGCGTAGTGGGTTTGGGTCAGGCGGAGTGGGTTTGGGTCTGGCGGAGTGGGTTCAGGTCTGTCGGTGTGGGTTGGGGTCTGGCGGAGTGGGTTTGGTCTGGCGGAGTGGGTTTGGGGTCTGGCGGAGTGGGTTTGGGTCTGGCGGAGTGGGTTTGGGGTCTGGCGGAGTGGGTTTGGGGTCTGGCGGTGTGGGTTTGGGTCTGGCGGAGTGGGTTTGGCTCTGGCGGAGAGGGTTTGTGTCTGGCGGAGTGGGTTTGGCTCTGGCGGAGTGGGTTTGTGTCTGGCGGAGTAAGTTTGGGTCTGGCGGAGTGGGTTTGGGTCTGGCGGAGTGGGTTTGGCTCTGGCGGAGTAAGTTTGGGTATGGCGGAGTGGGTTTGGGTCTGGCGGAGTGGGTTTGGGTCTGGCGGAGTGGGTTTGGGTCTGGCGGAGTGGGTTTGGGTCTGGCGGAGTGGGTTCGGGTCTGGCGGAGTGGGTTTGGGTCTGGCGGAGTAGGTTTGGGTCTGGCGGAGTGGGTTTGGGTCTGGCGGAGTGGGTTTCGGTCTGGCGGACTTGTTTCGGGTCTGGCGGAGTGGGTTTGGGTCTGGCGGAGTGGGTTTGGGTCTGGCGGAGTGGGTTCGGGTCTGGCGGAGTGGGTTCGGATCTGCCGGCGTGGGTTCGGGTCTGGCGGAGTGGGTTTGGGTCTGGCGGAGTGGGTTGTGGTCTGGCGGACTGGGTTTGGGTCTGGCGGAGTGGTTTCGGGTCTGGCGGAGTGGGTTTGTGTCTGGCGGAGTGGGTTTGTGTCTGGCGGAGTGGGTTTGGGTCTGGCGGAGTGGGTTCGGGACTGGCGGAGTGGGTTCGGGTCTGTTGGAGTGGGTTCAGGTCTGGCGGAGTGGGTTGTGGTCCGGCGGAGTGGGTTCGGGTCTGGCGGCGTCGGTTCGAGTCTGGCGGAGTGGGTTTGGGTCTGGCGGAGTGGGTTTGGCTCTGGCGGAGTAAGTTTGGGTCTGGCGGAGTGGGTTTGGGTCTGGCGGAGTGGGTTTGGGTCTGGCGGAGTGGGTTTGGGTCTGGCGGAGTGGGTTTGGGTCTGGCGGAGTGGGTTCGGGTCTGGCGGAGTGGGTTTGGGTCTGGCGGAGTAGGTTTGGGTCTGGCGGAGTGGGTTTGGGTCTGGCGGAGTGGGTTTCGGTCTGGCGGACTTGTTTCGGGTCTGGCGGAGTGGGTTTGGGTCTGGCGGAGTGGGTTTGGGTCTGGCGGAGTGGGTTCGGGTCTGGCGGAGTGGGTTCGGATCTGCCGGCGTGGGTTCGGGTCTGGCGGAGTGGGTTTGGGTCTGGCGGAGTGGGTTGTGGTCTGGCGGACTGGGTTTGGGTCTGGCGGAGTGGGTTCGGGTCTGGCGGCGTCGGTTCGAGTCTGGCGGAGTGGGTTTGGGTCTGGCGGAGTGGGTTTGGGGCTGGCAGAGTGGGTTGGGGTCTGGCGGAGTGGGTTCGGTTCTGGCGGAGTGGGTTCGGGTCTGGCGGAGTGGGTTTGGGTCTGGCGGAGTGGGTTCAGGTCTGTCGGTGTGGGTTCGGGTCTGGCGGAGTGGGTTGGGGTCTGGCGGAGTGGGTTTGGGTCTGGCGGAGTGGGTTTGGGATGGCGGAGTATGTTTGGGTCTGGCGGAGTGGGTTTTGGTCTGGCGGAGTGGGATTGGGTCTGGCGGAGTGGGTTTGGGTCTGGCGGAGTGGGTTTGGGGCTGGCGGAGTGGGTTTGTTTCTGGCGGAGTGGGTTTGGGTCTGGCGGAGTGGGTTTGGGTTTGGCGGAGTGGGTTTGGGTCTGGCGGAGTGGGTTTGGGTGTGGCGGAGTGGGTTTGGGTCTGGCGGAGTGGGTTTGGGTCTAGCGGAGTTGGTTTGGGTCTGGCGTAGTGGGTTTGGGTCTGGCGGAGTGGGTTCAGGTCTGTCGGTGTGGGTTGGGGTCTGGCGGAGTGGGTTGGGGTCTGGCGGAGTGGGTTTGGGTCTGGCGGAGTGGGTTTGGGTCTGGGGGAGTGGGTTTGGGTCTAGCGGAGTTGGTTTGGGGCTGGCAGAGTGGGTTGGGGTCTGGCGGAGTGGGTTCGGTTCTGGCGGAGTGGGTTCGGGTCTGGCGGAGTGGGTTTGGGTCTGGCGGAGTGGGTTCAGGTCTGTCGGTGTGGGTTCGGGTCTGGCGGAGTGGGTTGGGGTCTGGCGGAGTGGGTTTGGGTCTGGCGGAGTGGGTTTGGGATGGCGGAGTATGTTTGGGTCTGGCGGAGTGGGTTTTGGTCTGGCGGAGTGGGATTGGGTCTGGCGGAGTGGGTTTGGGTCTGGCGGAGTGGGTTTGGGGCTGGCGGAGTGGGTTTGTTTCTGGCGGAGTGGGTTTGGGTCTGGCGGAGTGGGTTTGGGTTTGGCGGAGTGGGTTTGGGTCTGGCGGAGTGGGTTTGGGTGTGGTGGAGTGGGTTTGGGTCTGGCGGAGTGGGTTTGGGTCTAGCGGAGTTGGTTTGGGTCTGGCGTAGTGGGTTTGGGTCAGGCGGAGTGGGTTTGGGTCTGGCGGAGTGGGTTCAGGTCTGTCGGTGTGGGTTGGGGTCTGGCGGAGTGGGTTTGGTCTGGCGGAGTGGGTTTGGGGTCTGGCGGAGTGGGTTTGGGTCTGGCGGAGTGGGTTTGGGGTCTGGCGGAGTGGGTTTGGGGTCTGGCGGTGTGGGTTTGGGTCTGGCGGAGTGGGTTTGGCTCTGGCGGAGAGGGTTTGTGTCTGGCGGAGTGGGTTTGGCTCTGGCGGAGTGGGTTTGTGTCTGGCGGAGTAAGTTTGGGTCTGGCGGAGTGGGTTTGGGTCTGGCGGAGTGGGTTTGGCTCTGGCGGAGTAAGTTTGGGTATGGCGGAGTGGGTTTGGGTCTGGCGGAGTGGGTTTGGGTCTGGCGGAGTGGGTTTGGGTCTGGCGGAGTGGGTTTGGGTCTGGCGGAGTGGGTTCGGGTCTGGCGGAGTGGGTTTGGGTCTGGCGGAGTAGGTTTGGGTCTGGCGGAGTGGGTTTGGGTCTGGCGGAGTGGGTTTCGGTCTGGCGGACTTGTTTCGGGTCTGGCGGAGTGGGTTTGGGTCTGGCGGAGTGGGTTTGGGTCTGGCGGAGTGGGTTCGGGTCTGGCGGAGTGGGTTCGGATCTGCCGGCGTGGGTTCGGGTCTGGCGGAGTGGGTTTGGGTCTGGCGGAGTGGGTTGTGGTCTGGCGGACTGGGTTTGGGTCTGGCGGAGTGGTTTCGGGTCTGGCGGAGTGGGTTTGTGTCTGGCGGAGTGGGTTTGTGTCTGGCGGAGTGGGTTTGGGTCTGGCGGAGTGGGTTCGGGACTGGCGGAGTGGGTTCGGGTCTGTTGGAGTGGGTTCAGGTCTGGCGGAGTGGGTTGTGGTCCGGCGGAGTGGGTTCGGGTCTGGCGGCGTCGGTTCGAGTCTGGCGGAGTGGGTTTGGGTCTGGCGGAGTGGGTTTGGGGCTGGCAGAGTGGGTTGGGGTCTGGCGGAGTGGGTTCGGTTCTGGCGGAGTGGGTTCGGGTCTGGCGGAGTGGGTTTGGGTCTGGCGGAGTGGGTTCAGGTCTGTCGGTGTGGGTTCGGGTCTGGCGGAGTGGGTTGGGGTCTGGCGGAGTGGGTTTGGGTCTGGCGGAGTGGGTTTGGGATGGCGGAGTATGTTTGGGTCTGGCGGAGTGGGTTTTGGTCTGGCGGAGTGGGATTGGGTCTGGCGGAGTGGGTTTGGGTCTGGCGGAGTGGGTTTGGGGCTGGCGGAGTGGGTTTGTTTCTGGCGGAGTGGGTTTGGGTCTGGCGGAGTGGGTTTGGGTTTGGCGGAGTGGGTTTGGGTCTGGCGGAGTGGGTTTGGGTGTGGCGGAGTGGGTTTGGGTCTGGCGGAGTGGGTTTGGGTCTAGCGGAGTTGGTTTGGGTCTGGCGTAGTGGGTTTGGGTCTGGCGGAGTGGGTTCAGGTCTGTCGGTGTGGGTTGGGGTCTGGCGGAGTGGGTTGGGGTCTGGCGGAGTGGGTTTGGGTCTGGCGGAGTGGGTTTGGGTCTGGGGGAGTGGGTTTGGGTCTAGCGGAGTTGGTTTGGGGCTGGCAGAGTGGGTTGGGGTCTGGCGGAGTGGGTTCGGTTCTGGCGGAGTGGGTTCGGGTCTGGCGGAGTGGGTTTGGGTCTGGCGGAGTGGGTTCAGGTCTGTCGGTGTGGGTTCAGGTCTGGCGGAGTGGGTTGGGGTCTGGCGGAGTGGGTTTGGGTCTGGCGGAGTGGGTTTGGGATGGCGGAGTATGTTTGGGTCTGGCGGAGTGGGTTTTGGTCTGGCGGAGTGGGATTGGGTCTGGCGGAGTGGGTTTGGGTCTGGCGGAGTGGGTTTGGGGCTGGCGGAGTGGGTTTGTTTCTGGCGGAGTGGGTTTGGGTCTGGCGGAGTGGGTTTGGGTTTGGCGGAGTGGGTTTGGGTCTGGCGGAGTGGGTTTGGGTGTGGTGGAGTGGGTTTGGGTCTGGCGGAGTGGGTTTGGGTCTAGCGGAGTTGGTTTGGGTCTGGCGTAGTGGGTTTGGGTCAGGCGGAGTGGGTTTGGGTCTGGCGGAGTGGGTTCAGGTCTGTCGGTGTGGGTTGGGGTCTGGCGGAGTGGGTTGGGGTCTGGCGGAGTGGGTTTGGGTCTGGCGGAGTGGGTTTGGGTCTGGGGGAGTGGGTTTGGGTCTGGCGGAGTGGGTTCGGGTCTGGCGGAGTGGGTTGGGGTCTGGCGGAGTGGCTTTGGGTCTGGCGGAGTGGGTTGGGGTCTGGCGGAGTGGGTTTGGGTCTGGCGGTGTGGGTTCGGGTCTGGCGGAGTGGTTTCGGGTCTGGCGGAGTGGGTTTGGGGTCTGGCGGAGTGGCTTTGTGTCTGGCGGAGTGGGTTTGGGTCTGGCGGAGTATGTTTGGGTCTGGCGGAGTGGGTTTCGGTCTGGCGGAGTTGGTTTGTGTCTGGCGGAGTGGGTTTGGGTCTGGTGGAGTGGGTTTGGGTTTGGCGGAGTTGGTTTGGGTCTGGCGTAGTGGGTTTGGGTCTGGCGGAGTGGGTTTGGCTCTGGCGGAGTGGGTTTGGGTCTGGCGGAGTGGGTTTGGGGTCTGGCGGAGTGGGTTAGGGTCTGGCGGAGTGGGTTTGGGTCTGGCGGAGTGGGTTTGGGTCGGGCGGAGTTGGTTTGGGTCTGGCGTAGTGGGTTTGGGTCTGGCGGAGTGGGTTTGGGTCTGGCGGAGTGGGTTTGGGTCTGGCGGAGTGGGTTTGGGGTCTGGCGGAGTGGGTTAGGGTCTGGCGGAGTGGGTTTGGGTCTGGCGGAGTGGGTTAGGGTCTGGCGGAGTGGGTTTGTGGTCTGGCGGAGTGGGTTTGGGTCTGGCGGAGTGGGTTAGGGTCTGGCGGAGTGGGTTTTAGTTTGGCGGAGTGGGTTTGGGTCTGGCGGAGTGGGTTTGGGTCTGGCGGAGTGGATTCGGGTCTGGTGGAGTGGGTTTGGTGTCTGGCGGAGTGGGTTTGGGTCTGGCGGAGTGGGTTTGGGTCTGGCGGAGTGGGTTCGGGTCTGGCTGAGTGGGTTTTGTTCTGGCGGACAGGGTTTGGGTCTGGCGGAGTGGGTTTGGGGTCTAGCGGAGTGGATTCGGGTCTGGTGGAGTGTGTTCGGGTCTGGCGGAATGGGTTCGGGTCTGGCGGAGTGGGTTGGGGTCTGGCGGAATGGGTTTGGGTCTGGCCGAGTGGGTTTGGGTCTGGCGGAGTGAGTTTGGGTCTGGCGGAGTGTGTTTGGGTCTGGCGGAGTGGGTTTGGGCCTGGCGGAGTGGGTTTGGTCTGGCGGAGTGGGTTTGGGGTCTGGCGGAGTGGGTTTGGGTCTGGCGGAGTGGGTTTGGGGTCTGGCGGAGTGGGTTTGGGGTCTGGCGGTGTGGGTTTGGGTCTGGCGGAGTGGGTTTGGCTCTGGCGGAGTGGGTTTGGGTCTGGCGGAGTGGGTCTGGCTCTGGCGGAGTGGGTTTGTGTCTGGCGGAGTAAGTTTGGGTCTGGCGGAGTGGGTTTGGGTCTGGCGGAGTGGGTTTGGCTCTGGCGGTGTAAGTTTGGGTCTGGCGGAGTGGGTTTGGGTCTGGCGGAGTGGGTTTGGGTCTGGCGGAGTGGGTTTGGGTCTGGCGGAGTGGGTTTGGGTCTGGCGGAGTGGGTTTGGGTCTGGCGGAGTGGGTTTGGCTCTGGCGGAGTGGGTTTGGGTCTGGCGGAGTGGGTTGGGGTTTGGCGGAATGGGTTCGGGTCTGGCGGAGTGGGTTTGGGTCTGGCGGAGTGGCTTTGGGTCTGGCGGAGTGGGTTGGGGTCTGGCGGTGTGGGTTTGGGTCTGGCGGTGTGGGTTCAGGTCTGGCGGAGTGGTTTCGGGTCTGGCGGAGTGGGTTTGGGGTCTGGCGGAGTGCCTTTGTGTCTGGCGGAGTGGGTTTGGGTCTGGCGGAGTATGTTTGGGTCTGGCGGAGTGGGTTTCGGTCTGGCGGAGTTGGTTTGTGTCTGGCGGAGTGGGTTTGGGTCTGGCGGAGTGGGTTTGGGTTTGGCGGAGTTGGTTTGGGTCTGGTGTAGTGGGTTTGGGTCTGGCGGAGTGGGTTTGGCTCTGGCGGAGTGGGTTTGGGTCTGGCGGAGTGGGTTTGGGGTCTGGCGGAGTGGGTTAGGGTCTGGCGGAGTGGGTTTGGGTCTGGCGGAGTGGGTTTGGGTCTGGCGGAGTGGGTTTGGGTCGGGCGGAGTTGGTTGGGGTCTGGCGTAGTGGGTTTGGGTCTGGCGGAGTGGGTTTGGGTCTGGCGGAGTGGGTTTGGGTCTGGCGGAGTGGGTTTGGGGTCTGGCGGAGTGGGTTAGGGTCTGGCGGAGTGGGTTTGGGTCTGGCGGAGTGGGTTAGGGTCTGGCGGAGTGGGTTTGTGGTCTGGCGGAGTGGGTTTGGGTCTGGCGGAGTGGGTTGGGGTCTGGCGGAGTGGGTTTTAGTTTGGCGGAGTGGGTTTGGGTGTGGCGGAGTGGGTTTGGGTCTGGCGGAGTGGGTTCGGGTCTGGCTGAGTGGGTTTTGTTCTGGCGGACTGGGTTTGGGTCTGGCGGAGTGGGTTTGGGGTCTGGCGGAGTGGATTCGGGTCTGGTGGAGTGTGTTCGGGTCTGGCGGAGTGGGTTCGGGTCTGGCGGAGTGGGTTGGGGTCTGGCGGAATGGGTTTGGGTCTGGCCGAGTGGGTTTGGGTCTGGCGGAGTGAGTTTGGTTCTGGCGGAGTGTGTTTGGGTCTGGCGGAGTGGGTTTGGGCCTGGCGGAGTGGGTTTGGTCTGGTGGAGTGGGTTTGGCTCTGGCGGAGTGGGTTTGTGTCTGGCGGAGTAAGTTTGGGTCTGGCGGAGTGGGTTTGGGTCTGGCGGAGTGGGTTTGGCTCTGGCGGAGTAAGTTTGGGTCTGGCGGAGTGGGTTTGGGTCTGGCGGAGTGGGTTTGGGTCTGGCGGAGTGGGTTTGGGTCTGGCGGAGTGGGTTTGGGTCTGGCGGAGTGGGTTTGGGTCTGGCGGAGTGGGTTTGGCTCTGGCGGAGTGGGTTTGGGTCTGGCGGAGTGGGTTGGGGTTTGGCGGAATGGGTTCGGGTCTGGCGGAGTGGGTTTGGGTCTGGCGGAGTAGGTTTGGGTCTGGCGGAGTGGGTTTTAGGTCTGGCGGAGTGGGTTTGGGTCTGGCGGACTTGTTTCGGGTCTGGCGGTGTGGGTTTGGGTCTGGCGGAGTGGGTTTGGGTCTGGCGGAGTGGGTTTGGCTCTGGCGGAGTAAGTTTGGGTCTGGCGGAGTGGGTTTGGGTCTGGCGGAGTGGGTTTGGGTCTGGCGGAGTGGGTTTGTGTCTGGCGGAGTGGGTTTGGGTCTGGCGGAGTGGGTTTGGGTCTGGCGGAGTGGGTTTGGGTCTGGCGGAGTGGGTTTGGGTCTGGCGGAGTGGGTTTGGGTCTGGCGGAGTGGGTTTGGCTCTGTCGGAGTGGGTTTGGGTCTGTCGGAGTGGGTTTGGGTTTTTCGGAGTGGGTTCGGGTCTGGCGGAGTGGGTTTGGGTCTGGCGGAGTAGGTTTGGGTCTGGCGGAGTGGGTTTGGGTCTGGCGGAGTGGGTTTGGGTCTGGCGGACTTGGTTCGGGTCTGGCGGAGTGGGTTTGGGTCTGGCGGAGTGGGTTTGGGTCTGGTGGAGTGGGTTCGGGTCTGGCGGAGTGGGTTTGGATCTACCGGAGTGGGTTCGGGTCTGGCGGAGTGGGTTTGGGTCTGGCGGAGTGGGTTGTGGTCTGGCGGACTGGGTTTGGGTCTGGCGGAGTGGGTTCGGGTCTGGCGGAGTGGGTTTGTGTCTGGCGGAGTGGGTTTGGGGCTGGTGGAGTGGGTTTGGGTCTGGCGGAGTGGGTTCAGGTTTGGCGGAGTGGGTTCAGGTCTGGCGGAGTGGGTTGTGGTCCGGCGGAGTGGGCTCGGGTCTGGCGGCGTCGGTTCGGGTCTGGCGGAGTGGGTTTGGGTCTGGCGGAGTGGGTTTGGGGCTGGCGGAGTGGGTTGGGGTCTGGCGGAGTGGGTTCGGTTCTGGCGGAGTGGGTTTGGGTCTGGCGGAGTGGGTTTGGGATGGCGGAGTATGTTTGGGTCTGGCGGAGTGGGTTTTGGTCTGGCGGAGTGGGTTTGGGTCTGGCGGAGTGGGTTTGGGTCTGGCGGAGTGCGTTTGGGGCTGGCGGAGTGGGTTTGTGTCTGACGGAGTGGGTTTGGGTCTGGCGGAGTGGGTTTGGGTTTGACGGAGTGGGTTTGGGTCTGGCGGAGTGGGTTTGGCTCTGGCGGAGTGGGTTTGGGTCCGGCGGAGTGGGTTCGGGTCTGGCGGAGTGGGTTTCGGTCTGGCGGAGTAGGTTTGGTGTCTGGCGGGGTGGGTTTGTGTCTGGCGGAGTTGGTTTGGGCCTGGCGGTGTGGGTTTGCGTTTGGCGGAGTGGGTTTCGGTCTGGCGGAGTGGGTTTGGCTCTGGAGGAGTGGGTTTGGGTCTGGCGGAGTGGGTTTGGGTCTGGCGGAGTGGGTTTGGCTCTGGCGGAGTGGGTTTGGGTCTGGCGGAGTGGGTTTGGGTTTGGCGGAGTGGGTTCGGGTCTGGCGGAGTGTGTTTGGGTCTGGCGGAGTAGGTTTGGGTCTGGCGGAGTGGGTTTGGGTCTGGCAGAGTGGGTTTCGGTCTGGCGGACTTGGTTCGGGTCTGGCGGAGTGGGTTTGGGTCTGGCGGAGTGGGTTTGGGTCTGGCGGAGTGGGTTCGGGTCTGGCGGAGTGGGTTCGGATCTGCCGGAGTGGGTTCGGGTCTGGCGGAGTGGGTTTGGGTCTGGCGGAGTGGGTTGTGGTCTGGCGGACTGGGTTTGGGTCTGGCGGAGTGGTTTCGGGTCTGGCGGAGTGGGTTTGTGTCTGGCAGAGTGGGTTTGTGTCTGGCGGAGTGGGTTTGGGTCTGGCGGAGTGGGTTCGGGACTGGCGGAGTGGGTTCGGGTCTGTTGGAGTGGGTTCAGGTCTGGCGGAGTGGGTTGTGGTCCGGCGGAGTGGGTTCGGGTCTGGCGGCGTCGGTTCGAGTCTGGCGGAGTGGGTTTGGGTCTGGCGGAGTGGGTTTGGGGCTGGCAGAGTGGGTTGGGGTCTGGCGGAGTGGGTTCGGTTCTGGCGGAGTGGGTTCGGGTCTGGCGGAGTGGGTTTGGGTCTGGCGGAGTGGGTTCAGGTCTGTCGGTGTGGGTTCGGGTCTGGCGGAGTGGGTTGGCGTCTGGCGGAGTGGGTTTGGGTCTGGCGGAGTGGGTTTGGGATGGCGGAGTATGTTTGGGTCTGGCGGAGTGGGTTTTGGTCTGGCGGAGTGGGTTTGGGTCTGGCGGAGTGGGTTTGGGTCTGGCGGAGTGGGTTTGGGGCTGGCGGAGTGGGTTTGTTTCTGGCGGAGTGGGTTTGGGTCTGGCGGAGTGGGTTTGGGTTTGGCGGAGTGGGTTTGGGTCTGGCGGAGTGGGTTTGGGTGTGGCGGAGTGGGTTTGGGTCTGGCGGAGTGGGTTTGGGTCTAGCGGAGTTGGTTTGGGTCTGGCGTAATGGGTTTGGGTCAGGCGGAGTGGGTTTGGGTCTGGCGGAGTGGGTTCAGGTCTGTCGGTGTGGGTTGGGGTCTGGCGGAGTGGGTTGGGGTCTGGCGGAGTGGGTTTGGGTCTGGCGGAGTGGGTTTGGGTCTGGGGGAGTGGGTTTGCGTCTGGCGGAGTGGGTTCGGGTCTGGCGGAGTGGGTTGGGGTCTGGCGGAGTGGCTTTGGGTCTGGCGGAGTGGGTTGGGGTCTGGCGGAGTGGGTTTGGGTCTGGCGGTGTGGGTTCGGGTCTGGCGGAGTGGTTTCGGGTCTGGCAGAGTGGGTTTGGGGTCTGGCGGAGTGGCTTTGTGTCTGGCGGAGTGGGTTTGGGTCTGGTGGAGTATGTTTGGGTCTGGCGGAGTGGGTTTCGGTCTGGCGGAGTTGGTTTGTGTCTGGCGGAGTGGGTTTGGGTCTGGCGGAGTGGGTTTGGGTTTGGGGGAGTTGGTTTGGGTCTGGCGTAGTGGGTTTGGGTCTGGCGGAGTGGGTTTGGCTCTGGCGGAGTGGTTTTGGGTCTGGTGGAGTGGGTTTGGGGTCTGGCGGAGTGGGTTAGGGTCTGGCGGAGTGGGTTTGGGTCTGGCGGAGTGGGTTTGGGTCTGGCGGAGTGGGTTTGGGTCTGGCGGAGTGGGTTTGGGGTCTGCCGGAGTGGGTTAGGGTCTGGCGGAGTGGGTTTGGGTCTGGCGGAGTGTGTTAGGGTCTGGCGGAGTGGGTTTGTGGTCTGGCGGAGTGGGTTTGGGTCTGGCGGAGTGGGTTAGGGTCTGGTGGAGTGGGTTTTAGTTTGGCGGAGTGGGTTTGGGTCTGGCGGAGTGGGTTTGGGTCTGGCGGAGTGGATTCGGGTCTGGTGGAGTGGGTTTGGTGTCTGGCGGAGTGGGTTTGGGTCTGGCGGAGTGGGTTTGGGTCTGGCGGAGTGGGTTCGGGTCTGGCTGAGTGGGTTTTGTTCTGGCGGACTGGGTTTGGGTCTGGCAGAGTGGGTTTGGGGTCTGGCGGAGTGGATTCGGGTCTGGTGGAGTGTGTTCGGGTCTGGCGGAATGGGTTCGGGTCTGGCGGAGTGGGTTGGGGTCTGGCGGAATGGGTTTGGGTCTGGCCGAGTGGGTTTGGGTCTGGCGGAGTGAGTTTGGGTCTGGCGGAGTGTGTTTGGGTCTGGCGGAGTGGGTTTGGGCCTGGCGGAGTGGGTTTGGTCTGGCGGAGTGGGTTTGGGGTCTGGCGGAGTGGGTTTGGGTCTGGCGGAGTGGGTTTGGGGTCTGGCGGAGTGGGTTTGGGGTCTGGCGGTGTGGGTTTGGGTCTGGCGGAGTGGGTTTGGCTCTGGCGGAGTGGGTTTGGGTCTGGCGGAATGGGTTTGGCTCTGGCGGAGTGGGTTTGTGTCTGGCGGAGTGGGTTTGGGTCTGGCAGAGTGGGTTTGGGTCGGGCGGAGTTGGTTTGGGTCTGGCGTAGTGGGTTTGGGTCTGGCGGAGTGGGTTTGGGTCTGGCGGAGTGGGTTTGGGTCTGGCGGAGTGGGTTTGGGGTCTGGCGGAGTGGGTTAGGGTCTGGCGGAGTGGGTTTGGGTCTGGCGGAGTGTGTTAGGGTCTGGCGGAGTGGGTTTGTGGTCTGGCGGAGTGGGTTTGGGTCTGGCGGAGTGGGTTAGGGTCTGGCGGAGTGGGTTTTAGTTTGGCAGAGTGGGTTTGGGTCTGGCGGAGTGGGTTTGGGTCTGGCGGAGTGGATTCGGGTCTGGTGGAGTGGGTTTGGTGTCTGGCGGAGTGGGTTTGGGTCTGGCGGAGTGGGTTTGGGTCTGGCGGAGTGGGTTCGGGTCTGGCTGAGTGGGTTTTGTTCTGGCGGACTGGGTTTGGGTCTGGCGGAGTGGGTTTGGGGTCTGGCGGAGTGGATTCGGGTCTGGTGGAGTGTGTTCGGGTCTGGCGGAATGGGTTCGGGTCTGGCGGAGTGGGTTGGGGTCTGGCGGAATGGGTTTGGGTCTGGCCGAGTGGGTTTGGGTCTGGCGGAGTGAGTTTGGGTCTGGCGGAGTGTGTTTGGGTCTGGCGGAGTGGGTTTGGGCCTGGCGGAGTGGGTTTGGTCTGGCGGAGTGGGTTTGGGGTCTGGCGGAGTGGGTTTGGGTCTGGCGGAGTGGGTTTGGGTCTGGCGGAGTGGGTTTGGGTCTGGCGGAGTGGGTTTGGGTCTGGCGGAGTGGGTTTGGCTCTGGCGGAGTGGGTTTGGGTCTGGCGGAGTGGGTTGGGGTTTGGCGGAATGGGTTGGGGTCTGGCGGAATGGGTTTGGGTCTGGCCGAGTGGGTTTGGGTCTGGCGGAGTGAGTTTGGGTCTGGCGGAGTGTGTTTGGGTCTGGCGGAGTGGGTTTGGGCCTGGCGGAGTGGGTTTGGTCTGGCGGAGTGGGTTTGGGTCTGGCGGAGTGGGTTTGGGTCTGGCGGAGTGGGTTTGGGTCCGGCGGAGTGGGTTTGGGTCTGGCGGAGTGGGTTTGGGTCTGGCGGAGTGGGTTTGGCTCTGGCGGAGTGGGTTTGGGTCTGGCGGAGTGGGTTGGGGTTTGGCGGAATGGGTTCGGTTCTGGCGGAGTGGGTTTGGGTCTGGCGGAGTGGCTTTGGGTCTGGCGGAGTGGGTTGGGGTCTGGCGGAGTGGGTTCGGGTCTGGCGGTGTGGGTTCGGGTCTGGCGGAGTGGTTTCGGGACTGGCGGAGTGGGTTTGGGGTCTGGCGGAGTGGCTTTGTGTCTGGCGGAGTGGGTTTGGGTCTGGCGGAGTATGTTTGGGTCTGGCGGAGTGGGTTTGGGGTCTGGCGGAGTGGGTTAGGGTCTGGCGGAGTGGGTTTGGGTCTGGCGGAGTGGGTTTGGGTCTGGCGGAGTGGGTTTGGGTCGGGCGGAGTTGGTTTGGGTCTGGCGTAGTGGGTTTGGGTCTGGCGGAGTGGGTTTGGGTCTGGCGGAGTGGGTTTGGGTCTGGCGGAGTGGGTTTGGGGTCTGGCGGAGTGGGTTAGGGTCTGGCGGAGTGGGTTTGGGTCTGGCGGAGTGGGTTAGGGTCTGGCGGAGTGGGTTTGTGGTCTGGCGGAGTGGGTTTGGGTCTGGCGGAGTGGGTTAGGGTCTGGCGGAGTGGGTTTGGGTCTGGCGGAGTGGATTCGGGTCTGGTGGAGTGTGTTTGGTGTCTGGCGGAGTGGGTTTGGGTCTGGCGGAGTGGGTTTGGGTCTGGCGGAGTGGGTTCGGGTCTGGCTGAGTGGGTTTTGTTCTGGCGGACTGGGTTTGGGTCTGGCGGAGTGGGTTTGGGGTCTGGCGGAGTGGATTCGGGTCTGGTGGAGTGTGTTCGGGTCTGGCGGTGTGGGTTCGGGTCTGGCGGAGTGGGTTTGGGTCTGGCGGAGTGGGTTCGGGTCTGGCTGAGTGGGTTTTGTTCTGGCGGACTGGGTTTGGGTCTGGCGGAGTGGGTTTGGGGTCTGGCGGAGTGGATTCGGGTCTGGTGGAGTGTGTTCGGGTCTGGCGGAATGGGTTCGGGTCTGGCGGAGTGGGTTGGGGTCTGGCGGAATGGGTTTGGGTCTGGCCGAGTGGGTTTGGGTCTGGCGGAGTGAGTTTGGGTCTGGCGGAGTGTGTTTGGGTCTGGCGGAGTGGGTTTGGGCCTGCCGGAGTGGGTTTGGTCTGGCGGAGTGGGTTTGGGGTCTGGCGGAGTGGGTTTGGGTCTGGCGGAGTGGGTTTGGGTCTGGCGGAGTGGGTTTGGGTCTGGCGGAGTGGGTTTGGGTCTGGCGGAGTGGGTTTGGCTCTGGCGGAGTGGGTTTGGGTCTGGCGGAGTGGGTTGGGGTTTGGCGGAATGGGTTGGGGTCTGGCGGAATGGGTTTGGGTCTGGCCGAGTGGGTTTGGGTCTGGCGGAGTGAGTTTGGGTCTGGCGGAGTGTGTTTGGGTCTGGCGGAGTGGGTTTGGGCCTGGCGGAGTGGGTTTGGTCTGGCGGAGTGGGTTTGGGTCTGGCGGAGTGGGTTTGGGTCTGGCGGAGTGGGTTTGGGTCCGGCGGAGTGGGTTGGGGTCTGGCGGAGTGGGTTTGGGTCTGGCGGAGTGGGTTTGGCTCTGGCGGAGTGGGTTTGGGTCTGGCGGAGTGGGTTGGGGTTTGGCGGAATGGGTTCGGGTCTGGCGGAGTGGGTTTGGGTCTGGCGGAGTGGCTTTGGGTCTGGCGGATTGGGTTGGGGTCTGGCGGAGTGGGTTTGGGTCTGGCGGTGTGGGTTCGGGTCTGGCGGAGTGGTTTCGGGACTGGCGGAGTGGGTTTGGGGTCTGGCGGAGTGGCTTTGTGTCTGGCGGAGTGGGTTTGGGTCTGGCGGAGTATGTTTGGGTCTGGCGGAGTGGGTTTGGGGTCTGGCGGAGTGGGTTAGGGTCTGGCGGAGTGGGTTTGGGTCTGGCGGAGTGGGTTTGGGTCTGGCGGAGTGGGTTTGGGTCGGGCGGAGTTGGTTTGGGTCTGGCGTAGTGGGTTTGGGTCTGGCGGAGTGGGTTTGGGTCTGGCGGAGTGGGTTTGGGTCTGGCGGAGTGGGTTTGGGGTCTGGCGGAGTGGGTTAGGGTCTGGCGGAGTGGGTTTGGGTCTGGCGGAGTGGGTTAGGGTCTGGCGGAGTGGGTTTGTGGTCTGGCGGAGTGGGTTTGGGTCTGGCGGAGTGGGTTAGGGTCTGGCGGAGTGGGTTTGGGTCTGGCGGAGTGGATTCGGGTCTGGTGGAGTGTGTTTGGTGTCTGGCGGAGTGGGTTTGGGTCTGGCGGAGTGGGTTTGGGTCTGGCGGAGTGGGTTCGGGTCTGGCTGAGTGGGTTTTGTTCTGGCGGACTGGGTTTGGGTCTGGCGGAGTGGGTTTGGGGTCTGGCGGAGTGGATTCGGGTCTGGTGGAGTGTGTTCGGGTCTGGCGGTGTGGGTTCGGGTCTGGCGGAGTGGGTTGGGGTCTGGCGGAATGGGTTTGGGTCTGGCCGAGTGGGTTTGGGTCTGGCGGAGTGAGTTTGGGTCTGGCGGAGTGTGTTTGGGTCTGGCGGAGTGGGTTTGGGCCTGGCGGAGTGGGTTTGGTCTGGTGGAGTGGGTTTGGGGTCTGGCGGAGTGGGTTTGGGTCTGGCGGAGTGGGTTTGGGGTCTGGCGGAGTGGGTTTGGGGTCTGGCGGTGTGGGTTTGGGTCTGGCGGAGTGGGTTTGGCTCTGGCGGAGTGGGTTTGGGTCTGGCGGAGTGGGTTTGGCTCTGGCGGAGTGGGTTTGTGTCTGGCGGAGTAAGTTTGGGTCTGGCGGAGTGGGTTTGGGTCTGGCGGAGTGGGTTTGGCTCTGGCGGAGTAAGTTTTGGTCTGGCGGAGTGGGTTTGGGTCTGGCGGAGTGGGTTTGGGTCTGGCGGAGTGGGTTTGCGTCTGGCGGAGTGGGTTTGGGTCTGGCGGAGTGGGTTTGGGTCTGGCGGAGTGGGTTTGGCTCTGGCGGAGTGGGTTTGGGTGTGGCGGAGTGGGTTGGGGTTTGGCGGAATGGGTTCGGGTCTGGCGGAGTGGGTTTGGGTCTGGCGGAGTAGGTTTGGGTCTGGCGGAGTGGGTTTTAGGTCTGGCGGAGTGGGTTTGGGTCTGGCGGACTTGGTTCGGGTCTGGCGGAGTGGGTTTGGGTCTGGCGGAGTGGGTTTGGGTCTGGCGGAGTGGGTTTGGCTCTGGCGGAGTAAGTTTGGGTGTGGCGGAGTGGGTTGGGGTTTGGCGGAATGGGGTCGGGTCTGGCGGAGTGGGTTTGGGTCTGGCGGAGTAGGTTTGGGTCTGGCGGAGTGGGTTTTAGGTCTGGCGGAGTGGGTTTGGGTCTGGCGGACTTGGTTCGGGTCTGGCGGAGTGGGTTTGGGTCTGGCGGAGTGGGTTTGGGTCTGGCGGAGTGGGTTTGGCTCTGGCGGAGTAAGTTTGGGTCTGGCGGAGTGGGTTTGGGTCTGGCGGAGTGGGTTTGGGTCTGGCGGAGTGGGTTTGTGTCTGGCGGAGTGGGTTTGGGTCTGGCGGAGTGGGTTTGGGTCTGGCGGAGTGGGTTTGGGTCTGGCGGAGTGGGTTTGGGTCTGGCGGAGTGGGTTTGGGTCTGGCGGAGTGGGTTTGGCTCTGTCGGAGTGGGTTTGGGTCTGTCGGAGTGGGTTTGGGTTTTTCGGAGTGGGTTCGGGTCTGGCGGAGTGGGTTTGGGTCTGGCGGAGTAGGTTTGGGTCTGGCGGAGTGGGTTTGGGTCTGGCGGAGTGGGTTTGGGTCTGGCGGACTTGGTTCGGGTCTGGCGGAGTGGGTTTGGGTCTGGCGGAGTGGGTTTGGGTCTGGCGGAGTGGGTTCGGTTCTGGCGGAGTGGGTTCGGGTCTGGCGGAGTGGGTTTGGGTCTGGCGGAGTGGGTTCAGGTCTGTCGGTGTGGGTTTGTTTCTGACGGAGTGGGTTTGCGTCTGGCGGAGTGGGTTTGGGTTTGACGGAGTGGGTTTGGGTCTGGCGGAGTGGGTTTGGCTCTGGCGGAGTGGGTTTGGGTCCGGCGGAGTGGGTTCGGGTCTGGCGGAGTGGGTTTCGGTCTGGCGGAGTAGGTTTGGGGTCTGGCGGGGTGGGTTTGTGTCTGGCGGAGTTGGTTTGGGCCTGGCGGTGTGGGTTTGCGTTTGGCGGAGTGGGTTTGGGTCTGGCGGAGTGGGTTTGGGTCTGGCGGAGTGGGTTTGGGTCTGGCGGAGTGGGTTCGGGTCTGGCGGAGTGGGTTCGGGTCTGTTGGAGTGGGTTCTGGTCTGGCGGAGTGGGTTGTGGTGTGGCGGAGTGGGTTCGGGTCTGGCGGCGTGGGTTCGGGTCTGTCGGACTGGGTTTGGGTCTGGCGGAGTGGGTTTGGGGCTGGCGGATTGGGTTCGGGTCTGGCGGAGTGTGTTCGGGTCTGGCGGAGTGGGTTCGGGTCTGGCGGAGTGGGTTCAGGTCTGTCGGTGTGGGTTCGGGTCTGGCGGAGTGGGTTTGGGTCTGAGGGAGTGGGTTTGGGTCTGGCGGAGTGGGTTCGGGTTTGCCTTAGTGGGTTGGGGTCTGGCGGAGTGGGTTTGGGTCTGGCGGAGTGGGTTTGGGTCTGGCGGAGTGGGTTGGGGTTTGGCGGAATGGGTTCGGGTCTGGCGGAGTGGGTTTGGGTCTGGCGGAGTAGGTTTGGGTCTGGCGGAGTGGGTTTGGGTCTGGCGGAGTGGGTTTGGGTCTGGCGGAGTGGGTTTGTTTCTGGCGGAGTGGGTTTGGGTCTGGCGGAGTGGGTTTGGGTTTGGCGGAGTGGGTTTGGGTCTGGCGGAGTTGGTTTGGCTCTGGCGGAGTGGGTTTGGGTCCGGCGGAGTGGGTTCGGGTCTGGCGGAGTGGGTTTCGGTCTGGCGGAGTAGGTTTGGGGTCTGGCGGGGTGGGTTTGTGTCTGGCGGAGTTGGTTTGGGCCTGGCGGTGTGGGTTTGGGTTTGGCGGAGTGGGTTTGGGTCTGGCGGAGTGGGTTTGGGTCTGGCGGAGTGGGTTTGGGTCTGGCGGAGTGGGTTCGGGTCTGGCGGAGTGGGTTCGGGTCTGTTGGAGTGGGTTCTGGTCTGGCGGAGTGGGTTGTGGTCTGGCGGAGTGGGTTCGGGTCTGGCGGCGTGGGTTCGGGTCTGTCGGACTGGGTTTGGGTCTGGCGGAGTGGGTTTGGGGCTGGCGGATTGGGTTCGGGTCTGGCGGAGTGTGTTCGGGTCTGGCGGAGTGGGTTCGGGTCTGGCGGAGTGGGTTCGGGTCTGTCGGTGTGGGTTCGGGTCTGGCGGAGTGGGTTTGGGTCTGAGGGAGTGGGTTTGGGTCTGGCGGAGTGGGTTCGGGTTTGCCTTAGTGGGTTGGGGTCTGGCGGAGTGGGTTTGGGTCTGGCGGAGTGGGTTTGGGTCTGGCGGAGTGGGTTGGGGTTTGGCGGAATGGGTTCGGGTCTGGCGGAGTGGGTTTGGGTCTGGCGGAGTAGGTTTGGGTCTGGCGGAGTGGGTTTGGGTCTGGCGGAGTGGGTTTGGGTCTGGCGGAGTGGGTTTGTTTCTGGCGGAGTGGGTTTGGGTCTGGCGGAGTGGGTTTGGGTTTGGCGGAGTGGGTTTGGGTCTGGCGGAGTTGGTTTGGCTCTGGCGGAGTGGGTTTGGGTCCGGCGGAGTGGGTTCGGGTCTGGCGGAGTGGGTTTCGGTCTGGCGGAGTAGGTTTGGGGTCTGGCGGGGTGGGTTTGTGTCTGGCGGAGTTGGTTTGGGCCTGGCGGTGTGGGTTTGGGTTTGGCGGAGTGGGTTTCGGTCTGGCGGAGTGGGTTTCGGTCTGGCGGAGTGGGTTTGGGTCTGGCGGAGTGGGTTCGGGTCTGTTGGAGTGGGTTCGGGTCTGGCGGAGTGGGTTGTGGTCTGGAGGAGTGGGTTTGGGTCTGGCGGAGTGGGTTTGGGTCTGGCGGAGTGGGTTCGGGTCTGGCGGAGTGGGTTTGGGTCTGGCGGAGTGGGTTTGGGGCTGGCGGAGTGGGTTCGGGTCTGGCGGAGTGTGTTCGGGTCTGGCGGAGTGGGTTCGTGTCTGGCGGAGTGGGTTCAGGTCTGTCGGTGTGGGTTCGGGTCTGGCGGAGTGGGTTTGGGTCTGAGGGAGTGGGTTTGGGTCTGGCGGAGTGGGTTCGGGTTTGCCTTAGTGGGTTGGGGTCTGGCGGAGTGGGTTTGGGTCTGGCGGAGTGGGTTGGGGTCTGGCGGAGTGGGTTTGGGTCTGGCGGAGTGGGTTCGGGTCTGGCGGAGTGGTTTCGGTTCTGGCGGAGTGGGTTTGGGGTCTGGCGGAGTGGCTTTGTGTCTGGCGGAGTGGGTTTGGGTCTGGCTGAGTATGTTTGGGTCTGGCGGAGTGGGTTTGGGTCTGGCGGAGTGGGTTTGGGTCTAGCGGAGTTGGTTTGGGTCTGGCGTAGTGGGTTTGGGTCTGGCGGAGTGGGTTTGGGTCTGGCGGAGTGGGTTTGCGTCTGGCGGAGTGGGTTTGGGTCTGGCGGTGTGGGTTTGGGTCTGGCGGAGTGGGTTTGGCTCTGGCGGAGAGGGTTTGTGTCTGGCGGAGTGGGTTTGGCTCTGGCGGAGTGGGTTTGTGTCTGGCGGAGTAAGTTTGGGTCTGGCGGAGTGGGTTTGGGTCTGGCGGAGTGGGTTTGGCTCTGGCGGAGAAAGTTTGGGTCTGGCGGAGTGGGTTTGGGTCTGGCGGAGTGGGTTTGGGTCTGGCGGAGTGGGTTTGTGTCTGGCGGAGTGGGTTTGGGTCTGGCGGAGTGGGTTTGGGTCTGGCGGAGTGGGTTTGGGTCTGGCGGAGTGGGTTCGGGTCTGTTGGAGTGGGTTCGGGTCTGGCGGAGTGGGTTGTGGTCTGGAGGAGTGGGTTTGGGTCTGGCGGAGTGGGTTCGGGTCTGGCGGCGTGGGTTCGGGTCTGGCGGAGTGGGTTTGGGTCTGGCGGAGTGGGTTTGGGGCTGGCGGAGTGGGTTCGGGTCTGGCGGAGTGTGTTCGGGTCTGGCGGAGTGGGTTCGTGTCTGGCGGAGTGGGTTCAGGTCTGTCGGTGTGGGTTCGGGTCTGGCGGAGTGGGTTTGGGTCTGAGGGAGTGGGTTTGGGTCTGGCGGAGTGGGTTCGGGTTTGCCTTAGTGGGTTGGGGTCTGGCGGAGTGGGTTTGGGTCTGGCGGAGTGGGTTGGGGTCTGGCGGAGTGGGTTTGGGTCTGGCGGAGTGGGTTCGGGTCTGGCGGAGTGGTTTCGGTTCTGGCGGAGTGGGTTTGGGGTCTGGCGGAGTGGCTTTGTGTCTGGCGGAGTGGGTTTGGGTCTGGCTGAGTATGTTTGGGTCTGGCGGAGTGGGTTTGGGTCTGGCGGAGTGGGTTTGGGTCTAGCGGAGTTGGTTTGGGTCTGGCGTAGTGGGTTTGGGTCTGGCGGAGTGGGTTTGGGTCTGGCGGAGTGGGTTTGCGTCTGGCGGAGTGGGTTTGGGTCTGGCGGTGTGGGTTTGGGTCTGGCGGAGTGGGTTTGGCACTGGCGGAGAGGGTTTGTGTCTGGCGGAGTGGGTTTGGCTCTGGCGGAGTGGGTTTGTGTCTGGCGGAGTAAGTTTGGGTCTGGCGGAGTGGGTTTGGGTCTGGCGGAGTGGGTTTGGCTCTGGCGGAGAAAGTTTGGGTCTGGCGGAGTGGGTTTGGGTCTGGCGGAGTGGGTTTGGGTCTGGCGGAGTGGGTTTGTGTCTGGCGGAGTGGGTTTGGGTCTGGCGGAGTGGGTTTGGGTCTGGCGGAGTGGGTTTGGGTCTGGCGGAGTGGGTTTGGGTCTGGCGGAGTGGGTTTGGGTCTGGCGGAGTGGGCTTGGCTCTGGCGGAGTGGGTTTGGGTCTGGCGGAGTGGGTTTGGGTTTGGCGGAGTGGGTTCGGGTCTGGCGGAGTGGGTTTGGGTCTGGCGGAGTAGGTTTGGGTCTGGCGGAGTGGGTTTGGGTCTGGCGGAGTGGGTTTCGGTCTGGCGGACTTGGTTCGGGTCTGGCGGAGTGGGTTTGGATCTGGCGGAGTGGGTTTGGGTCTGGCGGAGTGGGTTCGGGTCTGGCAGAGTGGGTTCGGATCTGCCGGAGTGGGTTCGGGTCTGGCGGAGTGGGTTTGGGTCTGGCGGAGTGGGTTGTGGTCTGGCGGACTGGGTTTGGGTCTGGCGGAGTGGTTTCGGGTCTGGCGGAGTGGGTTTGTGTCTCGCGGAGTGGGTTTGTGTCTGGCGGAGTGGGTTTGGGTCTGGCGGAGTGGGTTCGGGTCTGGCGGAGTGGGTTCGGGTCTGTTGGAGTGGGTTCAGGTCTGGCGGAGTGGGTTGTGGTCCGGCGGAGTGGGTTCGGGTCTGGCGGCATCGGTTCGAGTCTGGCGTAGTGGGTTTGGGTCTGGCGGAGTGGGTTTGGGGCTGGCGGAGTGGGTTGGGGTCTGGCGGAGTGGGTTCGGTTCTGGCGGAGTGGGTTCGGGTCTGGCGGAGTGGGTTTTTGTCTGGCGGAGTGGGTTCAGGTCTGTCGGTGTGGGTTCGGGTCTGGCGGAGTGGGTTGGGGTCTGGCAGAGTGGGTTTGGGTCTGGCGGAGTGGGTTTGGGATGGCGGAGTATGTTTGGGTCTGGCGGAGTGGGTTTTGGTCTGGCGGAGTGGGTTTGGGTCTGGCGGAGTGGGTTTGGGTCTGGCGGAGTGGGTTTGGGGCTGGCGGAGTGGGTTTGTTTCTGGTGGAGTGGGTTTGGGTCTGGCGGAGTGGGTTTGGGTTTGGCGGAGTGGGTTTGGGTCTGGCGGAGTGGGTTTGGGTGTGGCGGAGTGGGTTTGGGTCTGGCGGAGTGGGTTTGGGTCTAGCGGAGTTGGTTTGGGTCTGGCGTAGTGGGTTTGGGTCAGGCGGAGTGGGTTTGGGTCTGGCGGAGTGGGTTCAGGTCTGTCGGTGTGGGTTCGGGTCTGGCGGAGTGGGTTGGGGTCTGGCGGAGTGGGTTTGGGTCTGGCGGAGTGGGTTTGGGTGTGGGGGAGTAGGTTTGGGTTTGGCGGAGTGGGTTTCGGTCTGGCGGAGTGGGTTTGGGTCTGGCGGAGTGGGTTTGGGTCTGGCGTAGTGGGTTCGGGTCTGTTGGAGTGGGTTCGGGTCTGGCGGAGTGGGTTGTGGTCTGGAGGAGTGGGTTTGGGTCTGGCGGAGAGGGTTTGGGTCTGGCGGAGTGGGTTCGGGTCTGGCGGAGTGGGTTCGGGTCTGTTGGAGTGGGTTCTGGTCTGGCGGAGTGGGTTGTGGTCTGGCGGAGTGGGTTCGGGTCTGGCGGCGTGGGTTCGGGTCTAGCGGAGTGGGTTTGGGTCTGGCGGAGTGGGTTTGGGGCTGGCGGAGTGGGTTCGGGTCTGGCGGAGTGTGTTCGGGTCTGGCGGAGTGGGTTCGTGTCTGGCGGAGTGGGTTCAGGTCTGTCGGTGTGGGTTCGGGTCTGGCGGAGTGGGTTTGGGTCTGAGGGAGTGGGTTTGGGTCTGGCGGAGTGGGTTCGGGTTTGCCTTAGTGGGTTGGGGTCTGGCGGAGTGGGTTTGGGTCTGGCGGAGTGGGTTGGGGTCTGGCGGAGTGGGTTTGGGTCTGGCGGAGTGGGTTCGGGTCTGGCGGAGTGGTTTCGGATCTGGCGGAGTGGGTTTGGGGTCTGGCGGAGTGGCTTTGTGTCTGGCGGAGTGGGTTTGGGTCTGGCTGAGTATGTTTGGGTCTGGCGGAGTGGGTTTGGGTCTGGCGGAGTGGGTTTGGGTCTAGCGGAGTTGGTTTGGGTCTGGCGTAGTGGGTTTGGGTCTGGCGGAGTGGGTTTGGGTCTGGCGGAGTGGGTTTGCGTCTGGCGGAGTGGGTTTGGGTCTGGCGGTGTGGGTTTGGGTCTGGCGGAGTGGGTTTGGCTCTGGCGGAGAGGGTTTGTGTCTGGCGGAGTGGGTTTGGCTCTGGCGGAGTGGGTTTGTGTCTGGCGGAGTAAGTTTGGGTCTGGCGGAGTGGGTTTGGGTCTGGCGGAGTGGGTTTGGCTCTGGCGGAGTAAGTTTGATCTGGCGGAGTGGGTTTGGGTCTGGCGGAGTGGGTTTGGGTCTGGCGGAGTGGGTTTGTGTCTGGCGGAGTGGGTTTGGGTCTGGCGGAGTGGGTTTGGGTCTGGCGGAGTGGGTTTGGGTCTGGCGGAGTGGGTTTGGGTCTGGCGGAGTGGGTTTGGGTCTGGCGGAGTGGGTTTGGCTCTGGCGGAGTGGGTTTGGGTCTGGCGGAGTGGGTTTGGGTTTGGCGGAGTGGGTTCGGGTCTGGCGGAGTGGGTTTGGGTCTGGCGGAGTAGGTTTGGGTCTGGCGGAGTGGGTTTGGGTCTGGCGGAGTGGGTTTCGGTCTGGCGGACTTGGTTCGGGTCTGGCGGAGTGGGTTTGGGTCTGGCGGAGTGGGTTTGGGTCTGGCGGAGTGGGTTCGGGTCTGGCAGAGTGGGTTCGGATCTGCCGGAGTGGGTTCGGGTCTGGCGGAGTGGGTTTGGGTCTGGCGGAGTGGGTTGTGGTCTGGCGGACTGGGTTTGGGTCTGGCGGAGTGGTTTCGGGTCTGGCGGAGTGGGTTTGTGTCTCGCGGAGTGGGTTTGTGTCTGGCGGAGTGGGTTTGGGTCTGGCGGAGTGTGTTCGGGTCTGGCGGAGTGGGTTCGGGTCTGTTGGAGTGGGTTCAGGTCTGGCGGAGTGGGTTGTGGTCCGGCGGAGTGGGTTCGGGTCTGGCAGCATCGGTTCGAGTCTGGCGTAGTGGGTTTGGGTCTGGCGGAGTGGGTTTGGGGCTGGCGGAGTGGGTTGGGGTCTGGCGGAGTGGGTTTGGGTCTGGCGGAGTGGGTTTGGGTCTGGGGGAGTAGGTTTGGGTTTGGCGGAGTGGGTTTCGGTCTGGCGGAGTGGGTTTGGGTCTGGCGGAGGGGGTTTGGGTCTGGCGGAGTGGGTTCGGGTCTGTTGGAGTGGGTTCGGGTCTGGCGGAGTGGGTTGTGGTCTGGAGGAGTGGGTTTGGGTCTGGCGGAGAGGGTTTGGGTCTGGCGGAGTGGGTTCGGGTCTGGCGGAGTGGGTTCGGGTCTGTTGGAGTGGGTTCTGGTCTGGCGGAGTGGGTTGTGGTCTGGCGGAGTGGGTTCGGGTCTGGCGGCGTGGGTTCGGGTCTGGCGGAGTGGGTTTGGGTCTGGCGGAGTGGGTTTGGGGCTGGCGGAGTGGGTTCGGGTCTGGCGGAGTGTGTTCGGGTCTGGCGGAGTGGGTTCGTGTCTGGAGGAGTGGGTTCAGGTCTGTCGGTGTGGGTTCGGGTCTGGCGGAGTGGGTTTGGGTCTGAGGGAGTGGGTTTGGGTCTGGCGGAGTGGGTTCGGGTTTGCCTTAGTGGGTTGGGGTCTGGCGGAGTGGGTTTGGGTCTGGCGGAGTGGGTTCGGGTCTGTTGGAGTGGGTTCAGGTCTGGCGGAGTGGGTTGTGGTCCGGCGGAGTGGGTTCGGGTCTGGCGGCATCGGTTCGAGTCTGGCGTAGTGGGTTTGGGTCTGGCGGAGTGGGTTTGGGGCTGGCGGGGTGGGTTGTGGTCTGTCGGTGTGGGTTCGGGTCTGGCGGAGTGGGTTGGGGTCTGGCGGAGTGGGTTTGGGTCTGGCGGAGTGGGTTTGGGATGACGGAGTATGTTTGGGTCTGGCGGAGTGGGTTTTGGTCTGGTGGAGTGGGTTTGGGTCTGGCGGAGTGGGTTTGGGTCTGGCGGAGTGGGTTTGGGGCTGGCGGAGTGGGTTTGCTCCTGGCGGAGTGGGTTTGGGTCTGGCGGAGTGGGTTTGGGTTTGGCGGAGTGGGTTTGGGTCTGGCGGAGTGGGTTTGGGTGTGGCGGAGTGGGTGTGGGTCTGGCGGAGTGGGTTTGGGTCTAGCGGAGTTGGTTTGGGTCTGGCGTAGTGGGTTTGGGTCAGGCGGAGTGGGTTTGGGTCTGGCGGAGTGGGTTCAGGTCTGTCGGTGTGGGTTCGGGTCTGGCGGAGTATGTTTGGGTCTGGCGGAGTGGGTTTGGGTCTGGCGGAGTGGGTTTGGCTCTGGCGGAGTGGGTTTGGGTCTGGCGGAGTGGGTTTGGGTCTGGCGGAGTGGGTTCGGGTCTGGCGGAGTGGGTTGGGGTCTGGCGGAGTGGCTTTGGGTCTGGCGGAGTGGGTTGGGGTCTGGCGGAGTGGGTTTGGGTCTGGCGGTGTGGGTTCGGGTCTGGCGGAGTGGTTTCGGGTCTGGCGGAGTGGGTTTGGGGTCTGGCGGAGTGGCTTTGTGTCTGGCGGAGTGGGTTTGGGTCTGGCGGAGTATGTTTGGGTCTGGCGGAGTGGGTTTCGGTCTGGCGGAGTTGGTTTGTGTCTGGCGGAGTGGGTTTGGGTCTGGCGGAGTGGGTTTGGGTTTGGCGGAGTTGGTTTGGGTCTGGCGTAGTGGGTTTGGGTCTGGCGGAGTGGGTTTGGCTCTGGCGGAGTGGGTTTGGGTCTGGCGGAGTGGGTTTGGGGTCTGGCGGAGTGGGTTAGTGTCTGGCGGAGTGGGTTTGGGTCTGGCGGAGTGGGTTTGGGTCTGGCGGAGTGGGTTTGGGTCGGGCGGAGTTGGTTTGGGTCTGGCGTAGTGGGTTTGGGTCTGGCGGAGTGGGTTTGGGTCTGGCGGAGTGGGTTTGGGTCTGGCGGAGTGGGTTTGGGGTCTGGCGGAGTGGGTTAGGGTCTGGCGGAGTGGGTTTGGGTCTGGCGGAGTGGGTTAGGGTCTGGCGGAGTGGGTTTGTGGTCTGGCGGAGTGGGTTTGGGTCTGGCGGAGTGGGTTAGGGTCTGGCGGAGTGGGTTTTAGTTTGGCGGAGTGGGTTTGGGTCTGGCGGAGTGGGTTTGGGTCTGGCGGAGTGGATTCGGGTCTGGTGGAGTGGGTTTGGTGTCTGGCGGAGTGGGTTTGGGTCTGGCGGAGTGGGTTTGGGTCTGGCGGAGTGGGTTCGGGTCTGGCTGAGTGGGTTTTGTTCTGGCGGACTGGGTTTGGGTCTGGCGGAGTGGGTTTGGGGTCTGGCGGAGTGGATTCGGGTCTGGTGGAGTGTGTTCGGGTCTGGCGGAGTGGGTTCGGTCTGGCGGAGTGGGTTGGGGTCTGGCGGAATGGGTTTGGGTCTGGCCGAGTGGGTTTGGGTCTGGCGGAGTGAGTTTGGGTCTGGCGGAGTGTGTTTGGGTCTGGCGGAGTGGGTTTGGGCCTGGCGGAGTGGGTTTGGTCTGGCGGAGTGGGTTTGGGGTCTGGCGGAGTGGGTTTGGGTCTGGCGGAGTGGGTTTGGGGTCTGGCGGAGTGGGTTTGGGGTCTGGAGGTGTGGGTTTGGGTCTGGCGGAGTGGGTTTGGCTCTGGCGGAGTGGGTTTGGGTCTGGCGGAGTGGGTTTGGGTCTGGCGGAGTGGGTTTGTGTCTGGCGGAGTAAGTTTGGGTCTGGCGGAGTGGGTTTGGGTCTGGCGGAGTGGGTTTGGCTCTGGCGGAGTAAGTTTGGGTCTGGCGGAGTGGGTTTGGGTCTGGCGGAGTGGGTTTGGGTCTGGCGGAGTGGGTTTGGGTCTGGCGGAGTGGGTTTGGGTCTGGCGGAGTGGGTTTGGGTCTGGCGGAGTGGGTTTGGCTCTGGCGGAGTGGGTTTGCGTCTGGCGGAGTGGGTTGGGGTTTGGCGGAATGGGTTCGGGTCCGGCGGAGTGGGTTTAGGTCTGGCGGAGTGGGTTTGGGTCTGGCGGAGTGGGTTTGGGTCTGGCGGAGTGGGTTTGGGTCTGGCGGACTTGGTTCGGGTCTGGCGGAGTGGGTTTGGGTCTGGCGGAGTGGGTTTGGGTCTGGCGGAGTGGGTTTGGCTCTGGCGGAGTAAGTTTGGGTCTGGCGGAGTGGGTTTGGGTCTGGCGGAGTGGGTTTGGGTCTGGCGGAGTGGGTTTGTGTCTGGCGGAGTGGGTTTGGGTCTGGCGGAGTGGGTTTGGGTCTGGCGGAGTGGGTTTGGGTCTGGCGGAGTGGGTTTGGGTCTGGCGGAGTGGGTTTGGGTCTGGCGGAGTGGGTTTGGCTCTGTCGGAGTGGGTTTGGGTCTGGCGGAGTGGGTTTGGGTTTGGCGGAGTGGGTTCGGGTCTGGCGGAGTGGGTTTGGGTCTGGCGGAGTAGGTTTGGGTCTGGCGGAGTGGGTTTGGGTCTGGCGGAGTGGGTTTGGGTCTGGCGGACTTGGTTCGGGTCTGGCGGAGTGGGTTTGGGTCTGGCGGAGTGGGTTTGGGTCTGGCGGAGTGGGTTCGGGTCTGGCGGAGAGGGTTCGGATCTACCGGAGTGGGTTCGGGTCTGGCGGAGTGGGTTTGGGTCTGGCGGAGTGGGTTGTGGTCTGGCGGACTGGGTTTGGGTCTGGCGGAGTGGGTTCGGGTCTGGCGGAGTGGGTTTGTGTCTGGCGGAGTGGGTTTGGGGCTGGTGGAGTGGGTTCGGGTCTGGCGGAGTGGGTTTGGGTCTGGCGGAGTGGGTTCAGGTCTGTCGGTGTGGGTTCGGGTCTGGCGGAGTGGGTTGGGGTCTGGCGGAGTGGGTTTGGGTCTGGCGGAGTGGGTTTGGGATGGCGGAGTATGTTTGTGTCTGGCGGAGTGGGTTTTGGTCTGGCGGAGTGGGTTTGGGTCTGGCGGAGTGGGTTTGGGTCTGGCGGAGTGGGTTTGGGGCTGGCGGAGTGGGTTTGTTTCTGGCGGAGTGGGTTTGGGTCTGGCGGAGTGGGTTTGGCTTTGGCGGAGTGGGTTTGGGTCTGGCGGAGTGTTTTTGGGTGTGGCGGAGTGGGTTTGGGTCTGGCGGAGTGGGTTTGGGTCTAGCGGAGTTGGTTTTGGTCTGGCGTAGTGGGTTTGGGTCAGGCGGAGTGGGTTTGGGTCTGGCGGAGTGGGTTCAGGTCTGTCGGTGTGGGTTCGGGTCTGGCGGAGTGGGTTGGGGTCTGGCGGAGTGGGTTTGGGTCTGGCGGAGTGGGTTTTAGTTTGGCGGAGTGGGTTTGGGTCTGGCGGAGTGGGTTTGGGTCTGGCGGAGTGGGTTCGGGTCTGGCGGAGTGGGTTTTAGTTTGGCGGAGTGGGTTTGGGTCTGGCGGAGTGGGTTTGGGTCTGGCGGAGTGGATTCGGGTCTGGTGGATTGGGTTTGGTATCTGGCGGAGTGGGTTTGGGTCTGGCGGAGTGGGTTTGGGTCTGGCGGAGTGGGTTCGGGTCTGGCTGAGTGGATTCGGGTCTGGTGGAGTGTGTTCGGGTCTGGCGGAGTGGGTTCGGGTCTGGCGGAGTGGGTTGGGATCTGGCGGAGTGGGTTTGTGTCTGGCCAAGTGGGTTTGGGTCTGGCGGAGTGGGTTTGGGTATGGCGGAGTGGGTTTGGGTCTGGCGAGTGGGTTTGGGTCTGGCGGAGTGGGTTTGGGGACTGGCGGAGTGGGTTTGGGGTCTGGCGGAGTGGGTTTGGGTCTGGCGGAGTGGGTTTGGCTCTGGCGGTGTAAGTTTGGGTCTGGCGGAGTGGGTTTGGGTCAGGCGGAGTGGGTTTGGGTCTGGCGGAGTGGGTTTGGGTCTGGCGGAGTGGGTTTGGGTCTGGCGGAGTGGGTTTGGCTCTGGCGGAGTGGGTTTGGGTCCGGCGGAGTGGGTTCGGGTCTGGCGGAGTGGGTTTCGGTCTGGCGGAGTAGGTTTGGGGTCTGGCGGGGTGGGTTTGTGTCTGGCGGAGTTGGTTTGGGCCTGGCGGTGTGGGTTTGGGTTTGGCGGAGTGGGTTTCGGTCTGGCGGAGTGGGTTTGGGTCTGGCGGAGAGGGTTTGGGTCTGGCGGAGTGGGTTCGGGTCTGTTGGAGTGGGTTCGGGTCTGGCGGAGTGGGTTGTGGTCTGAGGGAGTGGGTTTGGGTCTGACGGAGTGGGTTCGGGTTTGCCTTAGTGGGTTGGGGTCTGGCGGAGTGGGTTTGGGTCTGGCGGAGTGGGTTCGGGTCTGGCGGAGTGGTTTCGGATCTGGCGGAGTGGGTTTGGGGTCTGGCGGAGTGGCTTTGTGTCTGGCGGAGTGGGTTTGGGTCTGGCTGAGTATGTTTGGGTCTGGCGGAGTGGGTTTGGGTCTGGCGGAGTGGGTTTGGGTCTAGCGGAGTTGGTTTGGGTCTGGCGTAGTGGGTTTGGGTCTGGCGGAGTGGGTTTGGGTCTGGCGGAGTGGGTTTGGGCCTGGCGGTGTGGGTTTGGGTTTGGCGGAGTGGGTTTCGGTCTGGCGGAGTGGGTTTGGGTCTGGCGGAGAGGGTTTGGGTCTGGCGGAGTGGGTTCGGGTCTGTTGGAGTGGGTTCGGGTCTGGCGGAGTGGGTTGTGGTCTGAGGGAGTGGGTTTGGGTCTGGCGGAGTGGGTTCGGGTTTGCCTTAGTGGGTTGGGGTCTGGCGGAGTGGGTTTGGGTCTGGCGGAGTGGGTTGGGGTCTGGCGGAGTGGGTTTGGGTCTGGCGGAGTGGGTTCGGGTCTGGCGGAGTGGTTTCGGATCTGGCGGAGTGGGTTTGGGGTCTGGCGGAGTGGCTTTGTGTCTGGCGGAGTGGGTTTGGGTCTGGCTGAGTATGTTTGTGTCTGGCGGAGTGGGTTTGGGTCTGGCGGAGTGGGTTTGGGTCTAGCGGAGTTGGTTTGGGTCTGGCGTAGTGGGTTTGGGTCTGGCGGAGTGGGTTTGGGTCTGGCGGAGTGGGTTTGCGTCTGGCGGTGTGGGTTTGGGTCTGGCGGAGTGGGTTTGGCTCTGGCGGAGAGGGTTTGTGTCTGGCGGAGTGGGTTTGGCTCTGGCGGAGTGGGTTTGTGTCTGGCGGAGTAAGTTTGGGTCTGGCGGAGTGGGTTTGGGTCTGGCGGAGTGGGTTTGGGTCTGGCGGAGTGGGTTTGTGTCTGGCGGAGTGGGTTTGGGTCTGGCGGAGTGGGTTTGGGTCTGGCGGAGTGGGTTTGGGTCTGGCGGAGTGGGTTTGGGTCTGGCGGAGTGGGTTTGGGTCTGGCGGAGTGGGTTTGGGTCTGGCGGAGTGGGTTTGGGTCTGGCGGAGTGGGTTTGGCTCTGGCGGAGTGGGTTTGGGTCTGGCGGAGTGGGTTTGGGTATGGCGGAGTGGGTTTGGGTCTGGCGAGTGGGTTTGGGTCTGGCGGAGTGGGTTTGGGGACTGGCGGAGTGGGTTTGGGGTCTGGCGGAGTGGGTTTGGGTCTGGCGGAGTGGGTTTGGCTCTGGCGGTGTAAGTTTGGGTCTGGCGGAGTGGGTTTGGGTCAGGCGGAGTGGGTTTGGGTCTGGCGGAGTGGGTTTGGGTCTGGCGGAGTGGGTTTGGGTCTGGCGGAGTGGGTTTGGCTCTGGCGGAGTGGGTTTGGGTCCGGCGGAGTGGGTTCGGGTCTGGCGGAGTGGGTTTCGGTCTGGCGGAGTAGGTTTGGGGTCTGGCGGGGTGGGTTTGTGTCTGGCGGAGTTGGTTTGGGCCTGGCGGTGTGGGTTTGGGTTTGGCGGAGTGGGTTTCGGTCTGGCGGAGTGGGTTTGGGTCTGGCGGAGAGGGTTTGGGTCTGGCGGAGTGGGTTCGGGTCTGTTGGAGTGGGTTCGGGTCTGGCGGAGTGGGTTGTGGTCTGAGGGAGTGGGTTTGGGTCTGGCGGAGTGGGTTCGGGTTTGCCTTAGTGGGTTGGGGTCTGGCGGAGTGGGTTTGGGTCTGGCGGAGTGGGTTGGGGTCTGGCGGAGTGGGTTTGGGTCTGGCGGAGTGGGTTCGGGTCTGGCGGAGTGGTTTCGGATCTGGCGGAGTGGGTTTGGGGTCTGGCGGAGTGGCTTTGTGTCTGGCGGAGTGGGTTTGGGTCTGGCTGAGTATGTTTGGGTCTGGCGGAGTGGGTTTGGGTCTGGCGGAGTGGGTTTGGGTCTAGCGGAGTTGGTTTGGGTCTGGCGTAGTGGGTTTGGGTCTGGCGGAGTGGGTTTGGGTCTGGCGGAGTGGGTTTGGGCCTGGCGGTGTGGGTTTGGGTTTGGCGGAGTGGGTTTCGGTCTGGCGGAGTGGGTTTGGGTCTGGCGGAGAGGGTTTGGGTCTGGCGGAGTGGGTTCGGGTCTGTTGGAGTGGGTTCGGGTCTGGCGGAGTGGGTTGTGGTCTGAGGGAGTGGGTTTGGGTCTGGCGGAGTGGGTTCGGGTTTGCCTTAGTGGGTTGGGGTCTGGCGGAGTGGGTTTGGGTCTGGCGGAGTGGGTTGGGGTCTGGCGGAGTGGGTTTGGGTCTGGCGGAGTGGGTTCGGGTCTGGCGGAGTGGTTTCGGATCTGGCGGAGTGGGTTTGGGGTCTGGCGGAGTGGCTTTGTGTCTGGCGGAGTGGGTTTGGGTCTGGCTGAGTATGTTTGGGTCTGGCGGAGTGGGTTTGGGTCTGGCGGAGTGGGTTTGGGTCTAGCGGAGTTGGTTTGGGTCTGGCGTAGTGGGTTTGGGTCTGGCGGAGTGGGTTTGGGTCTGGCGGAGTGGGTTTGCGTCTGGCGGTGTGGGTTTGGGTCTGGCGGAGTGGGTTTGGCTCTGGCGGAGAGGGTTTGTGTCTGGCGGAGTGGGTTTGGCTCTGGCGGAGTGGGTTTGTGTCTGGCGGAGTAAGTTTGGGTCTGGCGGAGTGGGTTTGGGTCTGGCGGAGTGGGTTTGGCTCTGGCGGAGTAAGTTTGGGTCTGGCAGAGTGGGTTTGGGTCTGGCGGAGTGGGTTTGGGTCTGGCGGAGTGGGTTTGTGTCTGGCGGAGTGGGTTTGGGTCTGGCGGAGTGGGTTTCGGTCTGGCGGAGTGGGTTTGGGTCTGGCGGAGTGGGTTTGGGTCTGGCGGAGTGGGTTTGGGTCTGGCGGAGTGGGTTTGGGTCTGGCGGAGTGGGTTTGGGTCTGGCGGAGTGGGTTTGGCTCTGGCGGAGTGGGTTTGGGTCTGGCGGAGTGGGTTTGGGTTTGGCGGAGTGGGTTCGGGTCTGGCGGAGTGGGTTTGGGTCTGGCGGAGTAGGTTTGGGTCTGGCGGAGTGGGTTTGAGTCTGGCGGAGTGGGTTTCGGTCTGGCGGACTTGGTTCGGGTCTGGCGGAGTGGGTTTGGGTCTGGCGGAGTGGGTTTGGGTCTGGCGGAGTGGGTTCGGGTCTGGCGGAGTGGGTTCGGATCTGCCAGAGTGGGTTCGGGTCTGGCGGAGTGGGTTTGGGTCTGGCGGAGTGGGTTGTGGTCTGGCGGACTGGGTTTGGGTCTGGCGGAGTGGTTTCGGGTCTGGCGGAGTGGGTTTGTGTCTGGCGGAGTGGGTTTGTATCTGGCGGAGTGGGTTTGGTTCTGGCGGAGTGGGTTCGGGTCTGGCGGAGTGGGTTCGGGTCTGTTGGAGTGGGTTCAGGTCTGGCGGAGTGGGTTGTGGTCCGGCGGAGTGGGTTCGGGTCTGGCGGCGTCGGTTCGAGTCTGGCGGAGTGGGTTTGGGTCTGGCGGAGTGGGTTTGGGGCTGGCGGAGTGGGTTGGGGTCTGGCGGAGTGGGTTCGGTTCTGGCGGAGTGGGTTCGGGTCTGGCGGAGTGGGTTTGGGTCTGGCGGAGTGGGTTCAGGTCTGTCGGTGTGGGTTCGGGTCTGGCGGAGTGGGTTGGGGTCTGGCGGAGTGGGTTTGGGTCTGGCGGAGTGGGTTTGGGGCTGGCGGAGTGGGTTTGTTTCTGGCGGAGTGGGTTTGGGTCTGGCGGAGTGGGTTTGGGTTTGGCGGAGTGGGTTTGGGTCTGGCGGAGTGGGTTTGGGTGTGGCGGAGTGGGTTTGGGTCTGGCGGATTGGGTTTGGGTCTAGCGGAGTTGGTTTGGGTCTGGCGTAGTGGGTTTGGGTCAGGCGGAGTGGGTTTGGGTCTGGCGGAGTGGGTTTGGGTCTGCGGTAGTGGGTTTGGGTCTGGCGGAGTGGGTTCAGGTCTGTCGGTGTGGGTTCGGGTCTGGCGGAGTGGGTTGGGGTCTGGCGGAGTGGGTTTGGGTCTGGCGGAGTGGGTTTGGGTCTGGGGGAGTGGGTTTGGGTCTGGCGGAGTGGGTTCGGGTCTAGCGGAGTGGGTTGGGGTCTGGCGGAGTGGCTTTGGGTCTGGCGGAGTGGGTTGGGGTCTGGCGGAGTGGGTTTGGGTCTGGCGGTGTGGGTTCGGGTCTGGCGGAGTGGTTTCGGGTCTGGCGGAGTGGGTTTGGGGTCTGGCGGAGTGGCTTTGTGACTGGCGGAGTGGGTTTGGGTCTGGCGGAGTATGTTTGGGTCTGGCGGAGTGGGTTTCGGTCTGGTGGAGTTGGTTTGTGTCTGGCGGAGTGGGTTTGGGTCTGGCGGAGTGGGTTTGGGTTTGGCGGAGTTGGTTTGGGTCTGGCGTAGTCGGTTTGGGTCTGCCGGAGTGGGTTTGGCTCTGGCGGAGTGGGTTTGGGTCTGGCGGAGTGGGTTTGGGGTCTGGCGGAGTGGGTTATGGTCTGGCGGAGTGGGTTTGGGTCTGGCGGAGTGGGTTTGGGTCTGGCGGAGTGGGTTTGGGTCGGGCGGAGTTGGTTTGGGTCTGGCGTAGTGGGTTTGGGTCTGGCGGAGTGGGTTTGGGTCTGGCGGAGTGGGTTTGGGTCTGGCGGAGTGGGTTTGTGGTCTGGCGGAGTGGGTTTGGGTCTGGCGGAGTGGGTTAGGGTCTGGCGGAGTGGGTTTTAGTTTGGCGGAGTGGGTTTGGGTCTGGCGGAGTGGGTTTGGGTCTGGCAGAGTGGATTCGGGTCTGGTGGAGTGGGTTTGGTGTCTGGCGGAGTGGGTTTGGGTCTGGCGGAGTGGGTTTGGGTCTGGCGGAGTGGGTTCGGGTCTGGCTGAGTGGGTTTTGTTCTGGCGGACTGGGTTTGGGTCTGGCGGAGTGGGTTTGGGGTCTGGCGGAGTGGATTCGGGTCTGGTGGAGTGTGTTCGGGTCTGGCGGAGTGGGTTCGGGTCTGGCGGAGTGGGTTGGGGTCTGGCGGAATGGGTTTGGGTCTGGCCGAGTGGGTTTGGGTCTGGCGGAGTGAGTTTGGGTCTGGCGGAGTGTGTTTGGGTCTGGCGGAGTGGGTTTGGGCCTGGCGGAGTGGGTTTGGTCTGGCGGAGTGGGTTTGGGGTCTGGCGGAGTGGGTTTGGGTCTGGCGGAGTGGGTTTGGGGTCTGGCGGAGTGGGTTTGCGGTCTGGCGGTGTGGGTTTGGGTCTGGCGGAGTGGGTTTGGCTCTGGCGGAGTGGGTTTGTGTCTGGCGGAGTGGGTTTGGCTCTGGCGGAGTGGGTTTGTGTCTGGCGGAGTAAGTTTGGGTCTGGCGGAGTGGGTTTGGGTCCGGCGGAGTGGGTTTGGCTCTGGCGGAGTAGGTTTGGGTCCGGCGGAGTGGGTTTGGGTCTGGCGGAGTGGGTTTGGGTCTGGCGGAGTGGGTTTGGGTCTGGCGGAGTGGGTTTGGGTCTGGCGGAGTGGGTTTGGGTCTGGCGGAGTGGGTTTGGGTCTGGCGGAGTGGGTTTGGGTCTGGCGGAGTGGGTTGGGGTTTGGCGGAATGGGTTCGGGTCTGGCGGAGTGGGTTTGGGTCTGGCGGAGTAGGTTTGGGTCTGGCGGAGTGGGTTTGGGTCTGGCGGAGTGGGTTTGGGTCTGGCGGACTTGGTTCGGGTCTGGCGGAGTGGGTTTGGGTCTGGCGGAGTGGGTTTGGGTCTGGCGGAGTGGGTTTGGGTCTGGCGGAGTGGGTTAGGGTCTGGCGGAGTGGGTTTGTGGTCTGGCGGAGTGGGTTTGGGTCTGGCGGAGTGGGTTAGGGTCTGGCGGAGTGGGTTTTAGTTTGGCGGAGTGGGTTTGGGTCTGGCGGAGTGGGTTTGGGTCTGGCGGAGTGGATTCGGGTCTGGTGGAGTGGGTTTGGTGTCTGGCGGAGTGGGTTTGGGTCTGGCGGAGTGGGTTTGGGTCTGGCGGAGTGGGTTCGGGTCTGGCTGAGTGGGTTTTGTTCTGGCGGACTGGGTTTGGGTCTGGCGGAGTGGGTTTGGGGTCTGGCGGAGTGGATTCGGGTCTGGTGGAGTGTGTTCGGGTCTGGCGGAGTGGGTTCGGTCTGGCGGAGTGGGTTGGGGTCTGGCGGAATGGGTTTGGGTCTGGCCGAGTGGGTTTGGGTCTGGCGGAGTGAGTTTGGGTCTGGCGGAGTGTGTTTGGGTCTGGCGGAGTGGGTTTGGGCCTGGCGGAGTGGGTTTGGTCTGGCGGAGTGGGTTTGGGGTCTGGCGGAGTGGGTTTGGGTCTGGCGGAGTGGGTTTGGGGTCTGGCGGAGTGGGTTTGGGGTCTGGAGGTGTGGGTTTGGGTCTGGCGGAGTGGGTTTGGCTCTGGCGGAGTGGGTTTGGGTCTGGCGGAGTGGGTTTGGGTCTGGCGGAGTGGGTTTGTGTCTGGCGGAGTAAGTTTGGGTCTGGCGGAGTGGGTTTGGGTCTGGCGGAGTGGGTTTGGCTCTGGCGGAGTAAGTTTGGGTCTGGCGGAGTGGGTTTGGGTCTGGCGGAGTGGGTTTGGGTCTGGCGGAGTGGGTTTGGGTCTGGCGGAGTGGGTTTGGGTCTGGCGGAGTGGGTTTGGGTCTGGCGGAGTGGGTTTGGCTCTGGCGGAGTGGGTTTGCGTCTGGCGGAGTGGGTTGGGGTTTGGCGGAATGGGTTCGGGTCCGGCGGAGTGGGTTTAGGTCTGGCGGAGTGGGTTTGGGTCTGGCGGAGTGGGTTTGGGTCTGGCGGAGTGGGTTTGGGTCTGGCGGACTTGGTTCGGGTCTGGCGGAGTGGGTTTGGGTCTGGCGGAGTGGGTTTGGGTCTGGCGGAGTGGGTTTGGCTCTGGCGGAGTAAGTTTGGGTCTGGCGGAGTGGGTTTGGGTCTGGCGGAGTGGGTTTGGGTCTGGCGGAGTGGGTTTGTGTCTGGCGGAGTGGGTTTGGGTCTGGCGGAGTGGGTTTGGGTCTGGCGGAGTGGGTTTGGGTCTGGCGGAGTGGGTTTGGGTCTGGCGGAGTGGGTTTGGGTCTGGCGGAGTGGGTTTGGCTCTGTCGGAGTGGGTTTGGGTCTGGCGGAGTGGGTTTGGGTTTGGCGGAGTGGGTTCGGGTCTGGCGGAGTGGGTTTGGGTCTGGCGGAGTAGGTTTGGGTCTGGCGGAGTGGGTTTGGGTCTGGCGGAGTGGGTTTGGGTCTGGCGGACTTGGTTCGGGTCTGGCGGAGTGGGTTTGGGTCTGGCGGAGTGGGTTTGGATCTGGCGGAGTGGGTTCGGGTCTGGCGGAGAGGGTTCGGATCTACCGGAGTGGGTTCGGGTCTGGCGGAGTGGGTTTGGGTCTGGCGGAGTGGGTTGTGGTCTGGCGGACTGGGTTTGGGTCTGGCGGAGTGGGTTCGGGTCTGGCGGAGTGGGTTTGTGTCTGGCGGAGTGGGTTTGGGGCTGGTGGAGTGGGTTCGGGTCTGGCGGAGTGGGTTTGGGTCTGGCGGAGTGGGTTCAGGTCTGTCGGTGTGGGTTCGGGTCTGGCGGAGTGGGTTGGGGTCTGGCGGAGTGGGTTTGGGTCTGGCGGAGTGGGTTTGGGATGGCGGAGTATGTTTGTGTCTGGCGGAGTGGGTTTTGGTCTGGCGGAGTGGGTTTGGGTCTGGCGGAGTGGGTTTGGGTCTGGCGGAGTGGGTTTGGGGCTGGCGGAGTGGGTTTGTTTCTGGCGGAGTGGGTTTGGGTCTGGCGGAGTGGGTTTGGCTTTGGCGGAGTGGGTTTGGGTCTGGCGGAGTGTTTTTGGGTGTGGCGGAGTGGGTTTGGGTCTGGCGGAGTGGGTTTGGGTCTAGCGGAGTTGGTTTTGGTCTGGCGTAGTGGGTTTGGGTCAGGCGGAGTGGGTTTGGGTCTGGCGGAGTGGGTTCAGGTCTGTCGGTGTGGGTTCGGGTCTGGCGGAGTGGGTTGGGGTCTGGCGGAGTGGGTTTGGGTCTGGCGGAGTGGGTTTTAGTTTGGCGGAGTGGGTTTGGGTCTGGCGGAGTGGGTTTGGGTCTGGCGGAGTGGGTTCGGGTCTGGCGGAGTGGGTTTTAGTTTGGCGGAGTGGGTTTGGGTCTGGCGGAGTGGGTTTGGGTCTGGCGGAGTGGATTCGGGTCTGGTGGATTGGGTTTGGTATCTGGCGGAGTGGGTTTGGGTCTGGCGGAGTGGGTTTGGGTCTGGCGGAGTGGGTTCGGGTCTGGCTGAGTGGATTCGGGTCTGGTGGAGTGTGTTCGGGTCTGGCGGAGTGGGTTCGGGTCTGGCGGAGTGGGTTGGGATCTGGCGGAGTGGGTTTGTGTCTGGCCAAGTGGGTTTGGGTCTGGCGGAGTGGGTTTGGGTATGGCGGAGTGGGTTTGGGTCTGGCGAGTGGGTTTGGGTCTGGCGGAGTGGGTTTGGGGACTGGCGGAGTGGGTTTGGGGTCTGGCGGAGTGGGTTTGGGTCTGGCGGAGTGGGTTTGGCTCTGGCGGTGTAAGTTTGGGTCTGGCGGAGTGGGTTTGGGTCAGGCGGAGTGGGTTTGGGTCTGGCGGAGTGGGTTTGGGTCTGGCGGAGTGGGTTTGGGTCTGGCGGAGTGGGTTTGGCTCTGGCGGAGTGGGTTTGGGTCCGGCGGAGTGGGTTCGGGTCTGGCGGAGTGGGTTTCGGTCTGGCGGAGTAGGTTTGGGGTCTGGCGGGGTGGGTTTGTGTCTGGCGGAGTTGGTTTGGGCCTGGCGGTGTGGGTTTGGGTTTGGCGGAGTGGGTTTCGGTCTGGCGGAGTGGGTTTGGGTCTGGCGGAGAGGGTTTGGGTCTGGCGGAGTGGGTTCGGGTCTGTTGGAGTGGGTTCGGGTCTGGCGGAGTGGGTTGTGGTCTGAGGGAGTGGGTTTGGGTCTGACGGAGTGGGTTCGGGTTTGCCTTAGTGGGTTGGGGTCTGGCGGAGTGGGTTTGGGTCTGGCGGAGTGGGTTCGGGTCTGGCGGAGTGGTTTCGGATCTGGCGGAGTGGGTTTGGGGTCTGGCGGAGTGGCTTTGTGTCTGGCGGAGTGGGTTTGGGTCTGGCTGAGTATGTTTGGGTCTGGCGGAGTGGGTTTGGGTCTGGCGGAGTGGGTTTGGGTCTAGCGGAGTTGGTTTGGGTCTGGCGTAGTGGGTTTGGGTCTGGCGGAGTGGGTTTGGGTCTGGCGGAGTGGGTTTGGGCCTGGCGGTGTGGGTTTGGGTTTGGCGGAGTGGGTTTCGGTCTGGCGGAGTGGGTTTGGGTCTGGCGGAGAGGGTTTGGGTCTGGCGGAGTGGGTTCGGGTCTGTTGGAGTGGGTTCGGGTCTGGCGGAGTGGGTTGTGGTCTGAGGGAGTGGGTTTGGGTCTGGCGGAGTGGGTTCGGGTTTGCCTTAGTGGGTTGGGGTCTGGCGGAGTGGGTTTGGGTCTGGCGGAGTGGGTTGGGGTCTGGCGGAGTGGGTTTGGGTCTGGCGGAGTGGGTTCGGGTCTGGCGGAGTGGTTTCGGATCTGGCGGAGTGGGTTTGGGGTCTGGCGGAGTGGCTTTGTGTCTGGCGGAGTGGGTTTGGGTCTGGCTGAGTATGTTTGTGTCTGGCGGAGTGGGTTTGGGTCTGGCGGAGTGGGTTTGGGTCTAGCGGAGTTGGTTTGGGTCTGGCGTAGTGGGTTTGGGTCTGGCGGAGTGGGTTTGGGTCTGGCGGAGTGGGTTTGCGTCTGGCGGTGTGGGTTTGGGTCTGGCGGAGTGGGTTTGGCTCTGGCGGAGAGTGTTTGTGTCTGGCGGAGTGGGTTTGGCTCTGGCGGAGTGGGTTTGTGTCTGGCGGAGTAAGTTTGGGTCTGGCGGAGTGGGTTTGGGTCTGGCGGAGTGGGTTTGGGTCTGGCGGAGTGGGTTTGTGTCTGGCGGAGTGGGTTTGGGTCTGGCGGAGTGGGTTTGGGTCTGGCGGAGTGGGTTTGGGTCTGGCGGAGTGGGTTTGGGTCTGGCGGAGTGGGTTTGGGTCTGGCGGAGTGGGTTTGGGTCTGGCGGAGTGGGTTTGGGTCTGGCGGAGTGGGTTTGGCTCTGGCGGAGTGGGTTTGGGTCTGGCGGAGTGGGTTTGGGTATGGCGGAGTGGGTTTGGGTCTGGCGAGTGGGTTTGGGTCTGGCGGAGTGGGTTTGGGGACTGGCGGAGTGGGTTTGGGGTCTGGCGGAGTGGGTTTGGGTCTGGCGGAGTGGGTTTGGCTCTGGCGGTGTAAGTTTGGGTCTGGCGGAGTGGGTTTGGGTCAGGCGGAGTGGGTTTGGGTCTGGCGGAGTGGGTTTGGGTCTGGCGGAGTGGGTTTGGGTCTGGCGGAGTGGGTTTGGCTCTGGCGGAGTGGGTTTGGGTCCGGCGGAGTGGGTTCGGGTCTGGCGGAGTGGGTTTCGGTCTGGCGGAGTAGGTTTGGGGTCTGGCGGGGTGGGTTTGTGTCTGGCGGAGTTGGTTTGGGCCTGGCGGTGTGGGTTTGGGTTTGGCGGAGTGGGTTTCGGTCTGGCGGAGTGGGTTTGGGTCTGGCGGAGAGGGTTTGGGTCTGGCGGAGTGGGTTCGGGTCTGTTGGAGTGGGTTCGGGTCTGGCGGAGTGGGTTGTGGTCTGAGGGAGTGGGTTTGGGTCTGGCGGAGTGGGTTCGGGTTTGCCTTAGTGGGTTGGGGTCTGGCGGAGTGGGTTTGGGTCTGGCGGAGTGGGTTGGGGTCTGGCGGAGTGGGTTTGGGTCTGGCGGAGTGGGTTCGGGTCTGGCGGAGTGGTTTCGGATCTGGCGGAGTGGGTTTGGGGTCTGGCGGAGTGGCTTTGTGTCTGGCGGAGTGGGTTTGGGTCTGGCTGAGTATGTTTGGGTCTGGCGGAGTGGGTTTGGGTCTGGCGGAGTGGGTTTGGGTCTAGCGGAGTTGGGTTGGGTCTGGCGTAGTGGGTTTGGGTCTGGCGGAGTGGGTTTGGGTCTGGCGGAGTGGGTTTGGGCCTGGCGGTGTGGGTTTGGGTTTGGCGGAGTGGGTTTCGGTCTGGCGGAGTGGGTTTGGGTCTGGCGGAGAGGGTTTGGGTCTGGCGGAGTGGGTTCGGGTCTGTTGGAGTGGGTTCGGGTCTGGCGGAGTGGGTTGTGGTCTGAGGGAGTGGGTTTGGGTCTGGCGGAGTGGGTTCGGGTTTGCCTTAGTGGGTTGGGGTCTGGCGGAGTGGGTTTGGGTCTGGCGGAGTGGGTTGGGGTCTGGCGGAGTGGGTTTGGGTCTGGCGGAGTGGGTTCGGGTCTGGCGGAGTGGTTTCGGATCTGGCGGAGTGGGTTTGGGGTCTGGCGGAGTGGCTTTGTGTCTGGCGGAGTGGGTTTGGGTCTGGCTGAGTATGTTTGGGTCTGGCGGAGTGGGTTTGGGTCTGGCGGAGTGGGTTTGGGTCTAGCGGAGTTGGTTTGGGTCTGGCGTAGTGGGTTTGGGTCTGGCGGAGTGGGTTTGGGTCTGGCGGAGTGGGTTTGGGCCTGGCGGTGTGGGTTTGGGTTTGGCGGAGTGGGTTTCGGTCTGGCGGAGTGGGTTTGGGTCTGGCGGAGAGGGTTTGGGTCTGGCGGAGAGGGTTTGGGTCTGGCGGAGTGGGTTCGGGTCTGTTGGAGTGGGTTCGGGTCTGGCGGAGTGGGTTGTGGTCTGAGGGAGTGGGTTTGGGTCTGGCGGAGTGGGTTCGGGTTTGCCTTAGTGGGTTGGGGTCTGGCGGAGTGGGTTTGGGTCTGGCGGAGTGGGTTGGGGTCTGGCGGAGTGGGTTTGGGTCTGGCGGAGTGGGTTCGGGTCTGGCGGAGTGGTTTCGGATCTGGCGGAGTGGGTTTGGGGTCTGGCGGAGTGGCTTTGTGTCTGGCGGAGTGGGTTTGGGTCTGGCTGAGTATGTTTGGGTCTGGCGGAGTGGGTTTGGGTCTGGCGGAGTGGGTTTGGGTCTAGCGGAGTTGGTTTGGGTCTGGCGTAGTGGGTTTGGGTCTGGCGGAGTGGGTTTGGGTCTGGCGGAGTGGGTTTGGGCCTGGCGGTGTGGGTTTGGGTTTGGCGGAGTGGGTTTCGGTCTGGCGGAGTGGGTTTGGGTCTGGCGGAGAGGGTTTGGGTCTGGCGGAGTGGGTTCGGGTCTGTTGGAGTGGGTTCGGGTCTGGCGGAGTGGGTTGTGGTCTGAGGGAGTGGGTTTGGGTCTGGCGGAGTGGGTTCGGGTTTGCCTTAGTGGGTTGGGGTCTGGCGGAGTGGGTTTGGGTCTGGCGGAGTGGGTTGGGGTCTGGCGGAGTGGGTTTGGGTCTGGCGGAGTGGGTTCGGGTCTGGCGGAGTGGTTTCGGATCTGGCGGAGTGGGTTTGGGGTCTGGCGGAGTGGCTTTGTGTCTGGCGGAGTGGGTTTGGGTCTGGCTGAGTATGTTTGGGTCTGGCGGAGTGGGTTTGGGTCTGGCGGAGTGGGTTTGGGTCTAGCGGAGTTGGTTTGGGTCTGGCGTAGTGGGTTTGGGTCTGGCGGAGTGGGTTTGGGTCTGGCGGAGTGGGTTTGCGTCTGGCGGTGTGGGTTTGGGTCTGGCGGAGTGGGTTTGGCTCTGGCGGAGAGGGTTTGTGTCTGGCGGAGTGGGTTTGGCTCTGGCGGAGTGGGTTTGTGTCTGGCGGAGTAAGTTTGGGTCTGGCGGAGTGGGTTTGGGTCTGGCGGAGTGGGTTTGGCTCTGGCGGAGTAAGTTTGGGTCTGGCGGAGTGGGTTTGGGTCTGGCGGAGTGGGTTTGGGTCTGGCGGAGTGGGTTTGTGTCTGGCGGAGTGGGTTTGGGTCTGGCGGAGTGGGTTTCGGTCTGGCGGAGTGGGTTTGGGTCTGGCGGAGTGGGTTTGGGTCTGGCGGAGTGGGTTTGGGTCTGGCGGAGTGGGTTTGGGTCTGGCGGAGTGGGTTTGGGTCTGGCGGAGTGGGTTTGGCTCTGGCGGAGTGGGTTTGGGTCTGGCGGAGTGGGTTTGGGTTTGGCGGAGTGGGTTCGGGTCTGGCGGAGTGGGTTTGGGTCTGGCGGAGTAGGTTTGGGTCTGGCGGAGTGGGTTTGAGTCTGGCGGAGTGGGTTTCGGTCTGGCGGACTTGGTTCGGGTCTGGCGGAGTGGGTTTGGGTCTGGCGGAGTGGGTTTGGGTCTGGCGGAGTGGGTTCGGGTCTGGCGGAGTGGGTTCGGATCTGCCAGAGTGGGTTCGGGTCTGGCGGAGTGGGTTTGGGTCTGGCGGAGTGGGTTGTGGTCTGGCGGACTGGGTTTGGGTCTGGCGGAGTGGTTTCGGGTCTGGCGGAGTGGGTTTGTGTCTGGCGGAGTGGGTTTGTATCTGGCGGAGTGGGTTTGGTTCTGGCGGAGTGGGTTCGGGTCTGGCGGAGTGGGTTCGGGTCTGTTGGAGTGGGTTCAGGTCTGGCGGAGTGGGTTGTGGTCCGGCGGAGTGGGTTCGGGTCTGGCGGCGTCGGTTCGAGTCTGGCGGAGTGGGTTTGGGTCTGGCGGAGTGGGTTTGGGGCTGGCGGAGTGGGTTGGGGTCTGGCGGAGTGGGTTCGGTTCTGGCGGAGTGGGTTCGGGTCTGGCGGAGTGGGTTTGGGTCTGGCGGAGTGGGTTCAGGTCTGTCGGTGTGGGTTCGGGTCTGGCGGAGTGGGTTGGGGTCTGGCGGAGTGGGTTTGGGTCTGGCGGAGTGGGTTTGGGGCTGGCGGAGTGGGTTTGTTTCTGGCGGAGTGGGTTTGGGTCTGGCGGAGTGGGTTTGGGTTTGGCGGAGTGGGTTTGGGTCTGGCGGAGTGGGTTTGGGTGTGGCGGAGTGGGTTTGGGTCTGGCGGATTGGGTTTGGGTCTAGCGGAGTTGGTTTGGGTCTGGCGTAGTGGGTTTGGGTCAGGCGGAGTGGGTTTGGGTCTGGCGGAGTGGGTTTGGGTCTGCGGTAGTGGGTTTGGGTCTGGCGGAGTGGGTTCAGGTCTGTCGGTGTGGGTTCGGGTCTGGCGGAGTGGGTTGGGGTCTGGCGGAGTGGGTTTGGGTCTGGCGGAGTGGGTTTGGGTCTGGGGGAGTGGGTTTGGGTCTGGCGGAGTGGGTTCGGGTCTAGCGGAGTGGGTTGGGGTCTGGCGGTGTGGCTTTGGGTCTGGCGGAGTGGGTTGGGGTCTGGCGGAGTGGGTTTGGGTCTGGCGGTGTGGGTTCGGGTCTGGCGGAGTGGTTTCGGGTCTGGCGGAGTGGGTTTGGGGTCTGGCGGAGTGGCTTTGTGACTGGCGGAGTGGGTTTGGGTCTGGCGGAGTATGTTTGGGTCTGGCGGAGTGGGTTTCGGTCTGGTGGAGTTGGTTTGTGTCTGGCGGAGTGGGTTTGGGTCTGGCGGAGTGGGTTTGGGTTTGGCGGAGTTGGTTTGGGTCTGGCGTAGTCGGTTTGGGTCTGCCGGAGTGGGTTTGGCTCTGGCGGAGTGGGTTTGGGTCTGGCGGAGTGGGTTTGGGGTCTGGCGGAGTGGGTTATGGTCTGGCGGAGTGGGTTTGGGTCTGGCGGAGTGGGTTTGGGTCTGGCGGAGTGGGTTTGGGTCGGGCGGAGTTGGTTTGGGTCTGGCGTAGTGGGTTTGGGTCTGGCGGAGTGGGTTTGGGTCTGGCGGAGTGGGTTTGGGTCTGGCGGAGTGGGTTTGTGGTCTGGCGGAGTGGGTTTGGGTCTGGCGGAGTGGGTTAGGGTCTGGCGGAGTGGGTTTTAGTTTGGCGGAGTGGGTTTGGGTCTGGCGGAGTGGGTTTGGGTCTGGCAGAGTGGATTCGGGTCTGGTGGAGTGGGTTTGGTGTCTGGCGGAGTGGGTTTGGGTCTGGCGGAGTGGGTTTGGGTCTGGCGGAGTGGGTTCGGGTCTGGCTGAGTGGGTTTTGTTCTGGCGGACTGGGTTTGGGTCTGGCGGAGTGGGTTTGGGGTCTGGCGGAGTGGATTCGGGTCTGGTGGAGTGTGTTCGGGTCTGGCGGAGTGGGTTCGGGTCTGGCGGAGTGGGTTGGGGTCTGGCGGAATGGGTTTGGGTCTGGCCGAGTGGGTTTGGGTCTGGCGGAGTGAGTTTGGGTCTGGCGGAGTGTGTTTGGGTCTGGCGGAGTGGGTTTGGGCCTGGCGGAGTGGGTTTGGTCTGGCGGAGTGGGTTTGGGGTCTGGCGGAGTGGGTTTGGGTCTGGCGGAGTGGGTTTGGGGTCTGGCGGAGTGGGTTTGCGGTCTGGCGGTGTGGGTTTGGGTCTGGCGGAGTGGGTTTGGCTCTGGCGGAGTGGGTTTGTGTCTGGCGGAGTGGGTTTGGCTCTGGCGGAGTGGGTTTGTGTCTGGCGGAGTAAGTTTGGGTCTGGCGGAGTGGGTTTGGGTCCGGCGGAGTGGGTTTGGCTCTGGCGGAGTAGGTTTGGGTCCGGCGGAGTGGGTTTGGGTCTGGCGGAGTGGGTTTGGGTCTGGCGGAGTGGGTTTGGGTCTGGCGGAGTGGGTTTGGGTCTGGCGGAGTGGGTTTGGGTCTGGCGGAGTGGGTTTGGGTCTGGCGGAGTGGGTTTGGGTCTGGCGGAGTGGGTTGGGGTTTGGCGGAATGGGTTCGGGTCTGGCGGAGTGGGTTTGGGTCTGGCGGAGTAGGTTTGGGTCTGGCGGAGTGGGTTTGGGTCTGGCGGAGTGGGTTTGGGTCTGGCGGACTTGGTTCGGGTCTGGCGGAGTGGGTTTGGGTCTGGCGGAGTGGGTTTGGGTCTGGCGGAGTGGGTTTGGCTCTGGCGGAGTAAGTTTGGGTCTGGCGGAGTGGGTTTGGGTCTGGCGGAGTGGGTTTGGGTCTGGCGGAGTGGGTTTGTGTCTGGCGGAGTGGGTTTGGGTCTGGCGGAGTGGGTTTGGGTCTGGCGGAGTGGGTTTGGGTCTGGCGGAGTGGGTTTGGGTCTGGCGGAGTGGGTTTGGGTCTGGCGGAGTGGGTTTGGCTCTGTCGGAGTGGGTTTGGGTCTGGCGGAGTGGGTTTGGGTTTGGCGGAGTGGGTTCGAGTCTGGCGGAGTGGGTTTGGGTCTGGCGGAGTAGGTTTGGGTCTGGCGGAGTGGGTTTGGGTCTGGCGGAGTGGGTTTGGGTCTGGCGGAATTGGTTCGGGTCTGGCGGAGTGGGTTTGGGTCTGGCGGAGTGGGTTTGGGTCTGGCGGAGTGGGTTCGGGTCTGGCGGAGTGGGTTCGGATCTACCGGAGTGGGTTCGGGTCTGGCGGAGTGGGTTTGGGTCTGGCGGAGTGGGTTGTGGTCTGGCGGACTGGGTTTGGGTCTGGCGGAGTGGGTTCGGGTCTGTCGGAGTGGGTTTGTGTCTGGCGGAGTGGGTTTGGGGCTGGTGGAGTGGGTTTGGGTCTGGCGGAGTGGGTTCAGATTTGGCGGAGTGGGTTCGGGTCTGGCGGAGTGGGTTGGGGTCTGGCGGAGTGGGTTTGGGGCTGGCGGAGTGGGTTGGGGTCTGGCGGAGTGGGTTCGGTTCTGGCGGAGTGGGTTCGGGTCTGGCGGAGTGGGTTGGGGTCTGGCGGAGTGGGTTTGGGGCTGGCGGAGTGGGTTGGGGTCTGGCGGAGTGGGTTCGGTTCTGGCGGAGTGGGTTCGGGTCTGGCGGAGTGGGTTTGGGTCTGGCGGAGTGGGTTCAGGTCTGTCGGTGTGGGTTCGGGTCTGGCGGAGTGGGTTGGGGTCTGGCGGAGTGGGTTTGGGTCTGGCGGAGTGGGTTTGGGATGGCGGAGTATGTTTGTATCTGGCGGAGTGGGTTTTGGTCTGGCGGAGTGGGTTTGGGTCTGGCGGAGTGGGTTTGGGTCTGGCGGAGTGGGTTTGGGTGTGGCGGAGTGGGTTTGGGTCTGGCGGAGTGGGTTGGGGTCTAGCGGAGTTGGTTTTGGTCTGGCGTAGTGGGTTTGGGTCAGGCGGAGTGGGTTTGGGTCTGGCGGAGTGGGTTTGGGTCTGTCGGTGTGGGTTCGGGTCTGGCGGAGTGGGTTGGGGTCTGGCGGAGTGGGTTTGGGTCTGGCGGAGTGGGTTTTAGTTTGGCGGAGTGGGTTTGGGTCTGGCGGAGTGGGTTTGGGTCTGGCGGAGTGGGTTTGGGTCTGGCGGAGTGGGTTTGGGGCTGGCGGAGTGGGTTTGTTTCTGGCGGAGTGGGTTTGGGTCTGGCGGAGTGGGTTTGGGTTTGGCGGAGTGGGTTTGGGTCTGGCGGAGTGGGTTTGGGTGTGGTGGAGTGGGTTTGGGTCTGGCGGAGTGGGTTTGGGTCTGGCGGAGTGGGTTTGTGTCTGGCCAAGTGGGTTTGGGTCTGGCGGAGTGGGTTTGGTTATGGCGGAGTGGGTTTGGGTCTGGCGGAGTGGGTTTGGGTCTGGCGGAGTGGGTTTGGGGTCTGGCGGAGTGGGTTTGGGGTCTGGCGGAGTGGGTTTGGGTCTGGCGGAGTGGGTTTGGCTCTGGCGGAGTAAGTTTGGGTCTGGCGGAGTGGGTTTGGGTCTGGCGGATTGGGTTTGGGTCTGGCGGAGTGGGTTTGTGTCTGGCGGAGTGGGTTTGGGTCTGGCGGAGTGGGTTTGGCTCTGGCGGAGTGGGTTTGGGTCCGGCGGAGTGGGTTCGGGTCTGGCGGAGTGGGTTTCGGTCTGGCGGAGTAGGTTTGGGGTCTGGCGGGGTGGGTTTGTGTCTGGCGGAGTTGGTTTGGGCCTGGCGGTGTGGGTTTGGGTTTGGCGGAGTGGGTTTCGGTCTGGCGGAGTGGGTTTGGGTCTGGCGGAGTGGGTTTGGGTCTGGCGGAGTGGGTTCGGGTCTGTTGGAGTGGGTTCGGGTCTGGCGGAGTGGGTTGTGGTCTGGAGGAGTGGGTTTGGGTCTGGCGGAGTGGGTTTGGGTCTGGCGGAGTGGGTTCGGGTCTGGCGGAGTGGGTTCAGGTCTGTTGGAGTGGGTTCTGGTCTGGCGGAGTGGGTTGTGGTCTGGCGGAGTGGGTTCGGGTCTGGCGGCGTGGGTTTGGGTCTGGCGGAGTGGGTTTGTGTCTGGCGGAGTGGGTTTGGGGCTGGCGGAGTGGGTTCGGGTCTGGCGGAGTGTGTTCGGGTCTGGCGGAGTGGGTTCGGGTCTGGCGGAGTGGGTTCAGGTCTGTCGGTGTGGGTTCGGGTCTGGCGGAGTGGGTTTGGGTCTGAGGGAGTGGGTTTGGGTCTGGCGGAGTGGGTTCGGGTTTGCCTTAGTGGGTTGGGGTCTGGCGGAGTGGGTTTGGGTCTGGCGGAGTGGGTTGGGGTCTGGCGGAGTGGGTTTGGGTCTGGCGGAGTGGGTTCGGGTCTGGCGGAGTGGTTTCGGATCCGGCGGAGTGGGTTTGGGGTCTGGCGGAGTGGCTTTGTGTCTGGCGGAGTGGGTTTGGGTCTGGCTGAGTATGTTTGGGTCTGGCGGAGTGGGTTTGGGTCTGGCGGAGTGGGTTTGGGTCTAGCGGAGTTGGTTTGGGTCTGGCGTAGTGGGTTTGGGTCTGGCGGAGTGGGTTTGTGTCTGGCGGAGTGGGTTTGGGTCTGGCGGAGTGGGTTTGGGTCTGGCGGAGTGGGTTTGGGTCTGGCGGAGTGGGTTTGGGTCTGGCGGAGTGGGTTTGGGTCTGGCGGAGTGGGTTTGGCTCTGTCGGAGTGGGTTTGGGTCTGGCGGAGTGGGTTTGGGTTTGGCGGAGTGGGTTCGAGTCTGGCGGAGTGGGTTTGGGTCTGGCGGAGTAGGTTTGGGTCTGGCGGAGTGGGTTTGGGTCTGGCGGAGTGGGTTTGGGTCTGGCGGAATTGGTTCGGGTCAGGCGGAGTGGGTTTGGGTCTGGCGGAGTGGGTTTGGGTCTGGCGGAGTGGGTTCGGGTCTGGCGGAGTGGGTTCGGATCTACCGGAGTGGGTTTGGGTCTGGCGGAGTGGGTTTGGGTCTGGCGGAGTGGGTTGTGGTCTGGCGGACTGGGTTTGGGTCTGGCGGAGTGGGTTCGGGTCTGTCGGAGTGGGTTTGTGTCTGGCGGAGTGGGTTTGGGGCTGGTGGAGTGGGTTTGGGTCTGGCGGAGTGGGTTCAGGTTTGGCGGAGTGGGTTCGGGTCTGGCGGAGTGGGTTGGGGTCTGGCGGAGTGGGTTTGGGGCTGGCGGAGTGGGTTGGGGTCTGGCGGAGTGGGTTCGGTTCTGGCGGAGTGGGTTCGGGTCTGGCGGAGTGGGTTTGGGTCTGGCGGAGTGGGTTCAGATCTGTCGGTGTGGGTTCGGGTCTGGCGGAGTGGGTTGGGGTCTGGCGGAGTGGGTTTGGGTCTGGCGGAGTGGGTTTGGGATGGCGGAGTATGTTTGTATCTGGCGGAGTGGGTTTTGGTCTGGCGGAGTGGGTTTGGGTCTGGCGGAGTGGGTTTGGGTCTGGCGGAGTGGGTTTGGGGCTGGCGGAGTGGGTTTGTTTCTGGCGGAGTGGGTTTGGGTCTGGCGGAGTGGGTTTGGGTTTGGCGGAGTGGGTTTGGGTCTGGCGGAGTGGGTTTGGGTGTGGCGGAGTGGGTTTGGGTCTGGCGGAGTGGGTTGGGGTCTAGCGGAGTTGGTTTTGGTCTGGCGTAGTGGGTTTGGGTCAGGCGGAGTGGGTTTGGGTCTGGCGGAGTGGGTTCAGGTCTGTCGGTGTGGGTTCGGGTCTGGCGGAGTGGGTTGGGGTCTGGCGGAGTGGGTTTGGGTCTGGCGGAGTGGGTTTTAGTTTGGCGGAGTGGGTTTGGGTCTGGCGGAGTGGGTTTGGGTCTGGCGGAGTGGGTTTGGGTCTGGCGGAGTGGGTTTGGGGCTGGCGGAGTGGGTTTGTTTCTGGCGGAGTGGGTTTGGGTCTGGCGGAGTGGGTTTGGGTTTGGCGGAGTGGGTTTGGGTCTGGCGGAGTGGGTTTGGGTGTGGTGGAGTGGGTTTGGGTCTGGCGGAGTGGGTTTGGGTCTGGCGGAGTGGGTTTGTGTCTGGCCAAGTGGGTTTGGGTCTGGCGGAGTGGGTTTGGCTATGGCGGAGTGGGTTTGGGTCTGGCGGAGTGGGTTTGGGTCTGGCGGAGTGGGTTTGGGGTCTGGCGGAGTGGGTTTGGGGTCTGGCGGAGTGGGTTTGGGTCTGGCGGAGTGGGTTTGGCTCTGGCGGAGTAAGTTTGGGTCTGGCGGAGTGGGTTTGGGTCTGGCGGATTGGGTTTGGGTCTGGCGGAGTGGGTTTGTGTCTGGCGGAGTGGGTTTGGGTCTGGCGGAGTGGGTTTGGCTCTGGCGGAGTGGGTTTGGGTCCGGCGGAGTGGGTTCGGGTCTGGCGGAGTGGGTTTCGGTCTGGCGGAGTAGGTTTGGGGTCTGGCGGGGTGGGTTTGTGTCTGGCGGAGTTGGTTTGGGCCTGGCGGTGTGGGTTTGGGTTTGGCGGAGTGGGTTTCGGTCTGGCGGAGTGGGTTTGGGTCTGGCGGAGTGGGTTTGGGTCTGGCGGAGTGGGTTCGGGTCTGTTGGAGTGGGTTCGGGTCTGGCGGAGTGGGTTGTGGTCTGGAGGAGTGGGTTTGGGTCTGGCGGAGTGGGTTTGGGTCTGGCGGAGTGGGTTCGGGTCTGGCGGAGTGGGTTCAGGTCTGTTGGAGTGGGTTCTGGTCTGGCGGAGTGGGTTGTGGTCTGGCGGAGTGGGTTCGGGTCTGGCGGCGTGGGTTTGGGTCTGGCGGAGTGGGTTTGGGTCTGGCGGAGTGGGTTTGGGGCTGGCGGAGTGGGTTCGGGTCTGGCGGAGTGTGTTCGGGTCTGGCGGAGTGGGTTCGGGTCTGGCGGAGTGGGTTCAGGTCTGTCGGTGTGGGTTCGGGTCTGGCGGAGTGGGTTTGGGTCTGAGGGAGTGGGTTTGGGTCTGGCGGAGTGGGTTCGGGTTTGCCTTAGTGGGTTGGGGTCTGGCGGAGTGGGTTTGGGTCTGGCGGAGTGGGTTGGGGTCTGGCGGAGTGGGTTTGGGTCTGGCGGAGTGGGTTCGGGTCTGGCGGAGTGGTTTCGGATCTGGCGGAGTGGGTTTGGGGTCTGGCGGAGTGGCTTTGTGTCTGGCGGAGTGGGTTTGGGTCTGGCTGAGTATGTTTGGGTCTGGCGGAGTGGGTTTGGGTCTGGCGGAGTGGGTTTGGGTCTAGCGGAGTTGGTTTGGGTCTGGCGTAGTGGGTTTGGGTCTGGCGGAGTGGGTTTGGGTCTGGCGGAGTGGGTTTGCGTCTGGCGGAGTGGGTTTGGGTTTGGCGGAGTGGGTTTGGGTCTGGCGGAGTGGGTTTGGGTCTGGCGGAGTGGGTTCGGGTCTGGCGGAGTGGGTTTGTGTCTGGCGGAGTGGGTTTGGGTCTGGCGGAGTGGGTTTGGGTTTGGCGGAGTGGGTTTGGGTCTGGCGGAGTGGGTTTGGGTCTGGCGGAGTGGGTTTGGGTCTGGCGGAGTTGGTTTGGGTCTGTCGTAGTGGGTTTGGGTCTGGCGGAGTGGGTTTTGGTCTGGCGGAGTGGGTTTGGGTCTGGCGGAGTGGGTTTGGGGTCTGGCGGAGTGGGTAAGGGTCTGGTGGAGTGGGTTTGGGTCTGGCGGAGTGGAGTTGGGTCTGGCGGAGTGGGTTTGGGTCGGGCGGAGTTGGTTTGGGTCCGGCGTAGTGGGTTTGGGTCTGGCGGAGTGGGTTTGGGTCTGGCGGAGTGGGTTTGGGTCTGGCGGAGTGGGTTTGGGGTCTGGCGGAGTGGGATAGGGTCTGGCGGAGTGGGTTTGGGTCTGGCGGAGTGGGTTAGGGTCTGGCGGAGTGGGTTTGGTTATGGCGGAGTGGGTTTGGGTCTGGCGGAGTGGGTTTGGGTCTGGCGGAGTGGGTTTGGGGTCTGGCGGAGTGGGTTTGGGGTCTGGCGGAGTGGGTTTGGGTCTGGCGGAGTGGGTTTGGCTCTGGCGGAGTAAGTTTGGGTCTGGGGGAGTGGGTTTGGGTCTGGCGGAGTGGGTTTGGGTCTGGCGGAGTGGGTTTGGGTCTGGCGGAGTGGGTTTGGGTCTGGCGGAGTGGGTTTGGCTCTGGCGGAGTGGGTTTGGGTCCGGCGGAGTGGGTACGGGTCTGGCGGAGTGGGTTTCGGTCTGGCGGAGTAGGTTTGGGGTCTGGCGGGGTGGGTTTGTGTCTGGCGGAGTTGGTTTGGGCCTGGCGGTGTGGGTTTGGGTTTGGCGGAGTGGGTTTCGGTCTGGCGGAGTGGGTTTGGGTCTGGCGGAGTGGGTTTTGGGTCTGGCGGAGTGGGTTCGGGTCTGTTGGAGTGGGTTCGGGTCTGGCGGAGTGGGTTGTGGTCTGGAGGAGTGGGTTTGGGTCTGGCGGAGTGGGTTTGGGTCTGGCGGAGTGGGTTCGGGTCTGGCGGAGTGGGATCAGGTCTGTTGGAGTGGGTTCTGGTCTGGCGGAGTGGGTTGTGGTCTGGCGGAATGGGTTCGGGTCTGGCGGCGTGAGTTTGGGTCTGGCGGAGTGGGTTTGGGTCTGGCGGAGTGGGTTTGTGGCTGGCGGAGTGGGTTTGGGTCTGGCGGAGTGTGTTCGGGTCTGGCGGAGTGGGTTCGGGTCTGGCGGAGTGGGTTCAGGTCTGTCGGTGTGGGTTCGGGTCTGGCGGAGTGGGTTTGGGTCTGAGGGAGTGGGTTTGGGTCTGGCGGAGTGGGTTCGGGTTTGCCTTAGTGGGTTGGGGTCTGGCGGAGTGGGTTTGGGTCTGGCGGAGTGGGTTGATGTCTGGCGGAGTGGGTTTGGGTCTGCCGGAGTGGGTTCGGGTCTGGCGGAGTGGTTTCGGATCTGGCGGAGTGGGTTTGGGGTCTGGCGGAGTGGCTTTGTGTCTGGCGGAGTGGGTTTGGGTCTGGCTGAGTATGTTTGGGTCTTGCGGAGTGGGTTTGGGTCTGGCGGAGTGGGTTTGGGTCTAGCGGAGTTGGTTTGGGTCTGGCGTAGTGGGTTTGGGTCTGGCGGAGTGGGTTTGGGTCTGGCGGAGTGGGTTTGCGTCTGGCGGAGTGGGTTTGGGTTTGGCGGAGTGGGTTTGGGTCTGGCGGAGTGGGTTTGGGTCTGGCGGAGTGGGTTCGGGTCTGGCGGAGTGGTTTCGGGTCTGGCGGAGTGGTTTCGGGTCTGCCGGAGTGGGTTTGGGGTCTGGCGGAGTGCCTTTGTGTCTGGCGGAGTGGGTTTGGTTCTGGCGGAATATGTTTGGGACTGGCAGAGTGGGTTTCGGTCTGGCGGAGTGGGTTTGGGGCTGGCGGAGTGGGTTTGTGTCTGGCGGAGTGGGTTTGGGTCTGGCGGAGTGGGTTTGGGTTTGGCGGAGTGGGTTTGGGTCTGGCGGAGTGGGTTTGGGTCTGGCGGAGTGTGTTTGGGTCTGGCGGAGTTGGTTTGGGTCTGTCGTAGTGGGTTTGGGTCTGGCGGAGTGGGTTTTGGTCTGGCGGAGTGGGTTTGGGTCTGGCGGAGTGGGTTTGGGGTCTGGCGGAGTGGGTTAGGGTCTGGGGGAGTGGGTTTGGGTCTGGCGGAGTGGATTTGGGTCTGGCGGAGTGGGTTTGGGTCGGGCGGAGTTGGTTTGGGTCCGGCGTAGTGGGTTTGGGTCTGGCGGAGTGGGTTTGGGTCTGGCGGAGTGGGTTTGGGTCTGGCGGAGTGGGTTTGGGGTCTGGCGGAGTGGGATAGGGTCTGGCGGAGTGGGTTTGGGTCTGGCGGAGTGGGTTAGGGTCTGGCGGAGTGGGTTTGTGGTCTGGCGGAGTGGGTTTGGGTCTGGCGGAGTGGGTTAGGTTCTGGCGGAGTGGGTTTTAGTTTGGCGGAGTGGGTTTGGGTCTGGCGGAGTGGGTTTGGGTCTGGCGGAGTGGATTCGGGTCTGGTGGAGTGGGTTTGGTGTCTGGCGGAGTGGGTTGGGGTCTGGCGGAGTGGGTTGGGGTCTGACGGAGTGGGTTTGGGTCTGGCGGAGTGGGTTTGGGTCTGGCGGAGTGAGTTTGGGTCTGGCGGAGTGGGATTGGGGTCTGGCGGAGTGGGTTTGGGGTCTGGCGGAGTGGGTTTGGGTCTTGCGGAGTTGGTTTGGCTCTGGCGGTGTAGGTTTGGGTCTGGCGGAGTGGGTTTGGGTCTGGCGGAGTGGGTTTGGGTCTGGCGGAGTGGGTTTGGGTCTGGCGGAGTGGGTTTGGGTCTGGCGGAGTGGGTTCGGCTCTGGCGGAGTGGGTTTGGGTCTGGCGGAGTGGGTTCGGGTCTGGCGGAGTGGGTTTGGGTCTGGCGGAGTAGGTTTGGGGTCTGGCGGGGTGGGTTTGTGTCTGGCGGAGTTGGTTTGGGTCTGGGGGTGTGGGTTTCGGTCTGGCGGAGTGGGTTTGGGTTTGGCGGAGTGGGTTGCGGTCTGGCGGAGTGGGTTTGGGTCTGGCGGAGTGGGTTTGGGTCTGGCGGAGTGGGTTCGGGTCTGTTGGAGTGGGTTCGGGTCTGGCGGAGTGGGTTGTGGTCTGGTGGAGTGGGTTTGGGTCTGGCGGAGTGGGTTTGGGTCTGGCGGAGTGGGTTCGGGTCTGGCGGAGTGGGTTTGGGGCTGGCGGAGTGGGTTCGGGTCTGGCGGAGTGTGTTCGGGTCTGGCGGAGTGGGTTTGGGTCTGGCGGAGTGGGTTCAGGTCTGTCGGTGTGGGTTCGGGTCTGGCGGAGTGGGTTTGGGTCTGAGGGAGTGGGTTCGGGTCTGTTGGAGTGGGTTCGGGTCTGGCGGAGTGGGTTGTGGTCTGGCGGAGTGGGTTCGGGTCTGGCGGCGTGGGTCGGGTCTGGCGGAGTGGGTTTGGGTCTGGCGGAGTGGGTTTGGGGCTGGCGGAGTGGGTTCGGGTCTGGCGGAGTGTGTTCGGGTCTGGCGGAGTGGGTTTGGGTCTGGCGGAGTGGGTTCAGGTCTGTCGGTGTGGGTTCGGGTCTGGCGGAGTGGGTTTGGGTCTGAGGGAGTGGGTTTGGGTCTGGCGGAGTGGGTCTGGGTCTGGCGGAGTGGGTTTGGGTCTGGCGGAGTGGGTTGGGGTCTGGCGGAGTGGGTTTGGGTCTGGCGGAGTGGGTTGGGGTCTGGCGGAGTGGGTTTGGGTCTGGCGGAGTGGGTTCGGGTCTGGCGGAGTGGTTTCGGATCTGGCGGAGTGGGTTTGGGGTCTGGCGGAGTGGCTTTGTGTCTGGCGGAGTGGGTTTGTGTCTGGCGGAGTATGTTTGGGTCTGGCGGAGTGGGTTTGGGTCTGGCGGAGTGGGATAGGGTCTGGCGGAGTGGGTTTGGGTCTGGCGGAGTGGTTTAGGGTCTGGTGGAGTGGGTTTGTGGTCTGGCGGAGTGGGTTTGGGTCTGGCGGAGTGGGTTAGGGTCTGGCGGAGTGGGTTTTAGTTTGGCGGAGTGGGTTTGGGTCTGTCGGAGTGGGTTTGGGTCTGGCGGAGTGGATTCGGGTCTGGTGGAGAGGATTTGGTGTCTGGCGGAGTGGGTTTGGGTCTGGCTGAGTGGGTTTTTTTCTGGCGGACTGGGTTTGGGTCTGGCGGAGTGGGTTTGGGGTCTGGCGGAGTGGGTTTGGGTCTGGCGGAGTGGGTTCGGGTCTGGCGGAGTGGGTTTGGGTCTGGCGGAGTGGATTCGGGTCTGGTGGAGTGGGTTTGGTGTCTGGCGGAGTGGGTTGGGGTCTGGCGGAGTGGGTTGGGGTCTGACGGAGTGGGTTTGGGTCTGGCGGAGTGGGTTTGGGTCTGGCGGAGTGAGTTTGGGTCTGGCGGAGTGGGATTGGGGTCTGGCGGAGTGGGTTTGGGGTCTGGCGGAGTGGGTTTGGGTCTTGCGGAGTTGGTTTGGCTCTGGCGGTGTAGGTTTGGGTCTGGCGGAGTGGGTTTGGGTCTGGCGGAGTGGGTTTGGGTCTGGCGGAGTGGGTTTGGGTCTGGCGGAGTGGGTTTGGGTCTGGCGGAGTGGGTTCGGCTCTGGCGGAGTGGGTTTGGGTCTGGCGGAGTGGGTTCGGGTCTGGCGGAGTGGGTTTGGGTCTGGCGGAGTAGGTTTGGGGTCTGGCGGGGTGGGTTTGTGTCTGGCGGAGTTGGTTTGGGTCTGGGGGTGTGGGTTTCGGTCTGGCGGAGTGGGTTTGGGTTTGGCGGAGTGGGTTGCGGTCTGGCGGAGTGGGTTTTGGTCTGGCGGAGTGGGTTTGGGTCTGGCGGAGTGGGTTCGGGTCTGTTGGAGTGGGTTCGGGTCTGGCGGAGTGGGTTGTGGTCTGGTGGAGTGGGTTTGGGTCTGGCGGAGTGGGTTTGGGTCTGGCGGAGTGGGTTCGGGTCTGGCGGAGTGGGTTTGGGGCTGGCGGAGTGGGTTCGGGTCTGGCGGAGTGTGTTCGGGTCTGGCGGAGTGGGTTTGGGTCTGGCGGAGTGGGTTCAGGTCTGTCGGTGTGGGTTCGGGTCTGGCGGAGTGGGTTTGGGTCTGAGGGAGTGGGTTCGGGTCTGTTGGAGTGGGTTCGGGTCTGGCGGAGTGGGTTGTGGTCTGGCGGAGTGGGTTCGGGTCTGGCGGCGTGGGTCGGGTCTGGCGGAGTGGGTTTGGGTCTGGCGGAGTGGGTTTGGGGCTGGCGGAGTGGGTTCGGGTCTGGCGGAGTGTGTTCGGGTCTGGCGGAGTGGGTTTGGGTCTGGCGGAGTGGGTTCAGGTCTGTCGGTGTGGGTTCGGGTCTGGCGGAGTGGGTTTGGGTCTGAGGGAGTGGGTTTGGGTCTGGCGGAGTGGGTTTGGGTCTGGCGGAGTGGGTTTGGGTCTGGCGGAGTGGGTTGGGGTCTGGCGGAGTGGGTTTGGGTCTGGCGGAGTGGGTTGGGGTCTGGCGGAGTGGGTTTGGGTCTGGCGGAGTGGGTTCGGGTCTGGCGGAGTGGTTTCGGATCTGGCGGAGTGGGTTTGGGGTCTGGCGGAGTGGCTTTGTGTCTGGCGGAGTGGGTTTGTGTCTGGCGGAGTATGTTTGGGTCTGGCGGAGTGGGTTTGGGTCTGGCGGAGTGGGATAGGGTCTGGCGGAGTGGGTTTGGGTCTGGCGGAGTGGTTTAGGGTCTGGCGGAGTGGGTTTGTGGTCTGGCGGAGTGGGTTTGGGTCTGGCGGAGTGGGTTAGGGTCTGGCGGAGTGGGTTTTAGTTTGGCGGAGTGGGTTTGGGTCTGTCGGAGTGGGTTTGGGTCTGGCGGAGTGGATTCGGGTCTGGTGGAGTGGGTTTGGTGTCTGGCGGAGTGGGTTTGGGTCTGGCTGAGTGGGTTTTTTTCTGGCGGACTGGGTTTGGGTCTGGCGGAGTGGGTTTGGGGTCTGGCGGAGTGGGTTTGGGTCTGGCGGAGTGGGTTCGGGTCTGGCGGAGTGGGTTTGGGTCTGGCGGAGTGGGTTCGGGTCTGGCTGAGTGGGTTTTTTTCTGGCGGACTGGGTTTGGGTCTGGCGGAGTGGGTTTGGGGTCTGGCGGAGTGGATTCGGGTCTGGCCAAGTGGGTTTGGGTCTGGCGGAGTGGGTTGGGGTCTGGCGGAGTGGGTTTGGGTCTGGCCAAGTGGGTTTGGGTCTGGCGGAGTGGGTTTGGGTATGGCGGAGTGGGTTTGGGTCTGGCGGAGTGGGTTTGGGTCTGGCGGAGTGGGTTTGGGGTCTGGCGGAGTGGGTTTGGGGTCTGGCGGAGTGGGTTTGGGTCTGGCGGAGTGGGTTTGGCTCTGGCGGAGCAAGTTTGGGTCTGGCGGAGTGGGTTTGGGTCTGGCGGAGTGGGTTTGGGTCTGGCGGAGTGGGTTAGGGACTGGCGGAGTGGGTTTTAGTTTGGCGGAGTGGGGTTGCGTCTGGCGGAGTGGGTTTGGGTCTGGCGGAGTGGATTCGGGTCTGGTGGAGTGGGTTTGGTGTCTGGCGGAGTGGGTTTGGGTCTGGCTGAGTGGGTTTTTTTCTGGCGGACTGGGTTTGGGTCTGGCGGAGTGGGTTTGGGGTCTGGCGGAGTGGGTTTGGGTCTGGCGGAGTGGGTTCGGGTCTGGCGGAGTGGGTTTGGGTCTGGCGGAGTGGGTTTGGGTCTGGCCAAGTGGGTTTGGGTCTGGCGGAGTGGGTTTGGGTATGGCGGAGTGGGTTTGGGTCTGGCGGAGTGGGTTTTTTTCTGGCGGACTGGGTTTGGGTCGGGCGGAGTGGGTTTGGGGTCTGGCGGAGTGGGTTTGGGTCTGGCGGAGTGGGTTCGGGTCTGGCGGAGTGGGTTGGGGTCTGGCGGAGTGGGTTTGGGTCTGGCCAATTGGGTTTGGGTCTGGCGGAGTGGGTTTGGGTATGGCGGAGTGGGTTTGGGTCTGGCGGAGTGGGTTTGGGTCTGGCGGAGTGGGTTTGGGGTCTGGCGGAGTGGGTTTGGGGTCTGGCGGAGTGGGTTTGGGTCTGGCGGAGTGTGTTTGGCTCTGGCGGAGCAAGTTTGTGTCTGGCGGAGTGGGTTTGGGTCTGGCGGAGTGGGTTTGTGTCTGGCGGAGTATGTTTGGGTCTGGCGGAGTGGGTTTGGGTCTGGCGGAGTGGGATAGGGTCTGGCGGAGTGGGTTTGGGTCTGGCGGAGTGGTTTAGGGTCTGGCGGAGTGGGTTTGTGGTCTGGCGGAGTGGGTTTGGGTCTGGCGGAGTGGGTTAGGGTCTGGCGGAGTGGGTTTTAGTTTGGCGGAGTGGGTTTGGGTCTGTCGGAGTGGGTTTGGGTCTGGCGGAGTGGATTCGGGTCTGGTGGAGTGGGTTTGGTGTCTGGCGGAGTGGGTTTGGGTCTGGCTGAGTGGGTTTTTTTCTGGCGGACTGGGTTTGGGTCTGGCGGAGTGGGTTTGGGGTCTGGCGGAGTGGGTTTGGGTCTGGCGGAGTGGGTTCGGGTCTGGCGGAGTGGGTTTTTTTCTGGCGGACTGGGTTTGGGTCTGGCGGAGTGGGTTTGGGGTCTGGCGGAGTGGATTCGGGTCTGGTGGAGTGTGTTCGGGTCTGGCGGAGTGGGTTCGGGTCTGGCGGAGTGGGTTGGGGTCTGGCGGAGTGGGTTTGGGTCTGGCCAAGTGGGTTTGGGTCTGGCGGAGTGGGTTTGGGTATGGCGGAGTGGGTTTGGGTCTGGCGGAGTGGGTTAGGGTCTGGCGGAGTGGGTTTTAGTTTGGCGGAGTGGGTTTGGGTCTGTCGGAGTGGGTTTGGGTCTGGCGGAGTGGATTCGGGTCTGGTGGAGTGGGTTTGGTGTCTGGCGGAGTGGGTTTGGGTCTGGCTGAGTGGGTTTTTTTCTGGCGGACTGGGTTTGGGTCTGGCGGAGTGGGTTTGGGGTCTGGCGGAGTGGGTTTGGGTCTGGCGGAGTGGGTTCGGGTCTGGCGGAGTGGGTTTGGGTCTGGCGGAGTGGGTTCGGGTCTGGCTGAGTGGGTTTTTTTCTGGCGGACTGGGTTTGGGTCTGGCGGAGTGGGTTTGGGGTCTGGCGGAGTGGATTCGGGTCTGGCCAAGTGGGTTTGGGTCTGGCGGAGTGGGTTGGGGTCTGGCGGAGTGGGTTTGGGTCTGGCCAAGTGGGTTTGGGTGTGGCGGAGTGGGTTTGGGTATGGCGGAGTGGGTTTGGGTCTGGCGGAGTGGGTTTGGGTCTGGCGGAGTGGGTTTGGGGTCTGGCGGAGTGGGTTTGGGGTCTGGCGGAGTGGGTTTGGGTCTGGCGGAGTGGGTTTGGCTCTGGCGGAGCAAGTTTGGGTCTGGCGGAGTGGGTTTGGGTCTGGCGGAGTGGGTTTGGGTCTGGCGGAGTGGGTTAGGGACTGGCGGAGTGGGTTTTAGTTTGGCGGAGTGGGGTTGGGTCTGGCGGAGTGGGTTTGGGTCTGGCGGAGTGGATTCGGGTCTGGTGGAGTGGGTTTGGTGTCTGGCGGAGTGGGTTTGGGTCTGGCTGAGTGGGTTTTTTTCTGGCGGACTGGGTTTGGGTCTGGCGGAGTGGGTTTGGGGTCTGGCGGAGTGGGTTTGGGTCTGGCGGAGTGGGTTCGGGTCTGGCGGAGTGGGTTTGGGTCTGGCGGAGTGGGTTTGGGTCTGGCCAAGTGGGTTTGGGTCTGGCGGAGTGGGTTTGGGTATGGCGGAGTGGGTTTGGGTCTGGCGGAGTGGGTTTTTTTCTGGCGGACTGGGTTTGGGTCGGGCGGAGTGGGTTTGGGGTCTGGCGGAGTGGGTTTGGGTCTGGCGGAGTGGGTTCGGGTCTGGCGGAGTGGGTTGGGGTCTGGCGGAGTGGGTTTGGGTCTGGCCAAGTGGGTTTGGGTCTGGCGGAGTGGGTTTGGGTATGGCGGAGTGGGTTTGGGTCTGGCAGAGTGGGTTTGGGTCTGGCGGAGTGGGTTTGGGGTCTGGCGGAGTGGGTTTGGGGTCTGGCGGAGTGGGTTTGGGTCTGGCGGAGTGGGTTTGGCTCTGGCGGAGCAAGTTTGTGTCTGGCGGAGTGGGTTTGGGTCTGGCGGAGTGGGTTTGGGTCTGGCGGAGTGGATTCGGGTCTGGTGGAGTGGGTTTGGTGTCTGGCGGAGTGGGTTTGGGTCTGGCTGAGTGGGTTTTTTTCTGGCGGACTGGGTTTGGGTCTGGCGGAGTGGGTTTGGGGTCTGGCGGAGTGGGTTTGGGTCTGGCGGAGTGGGTTCGGGTCTGGCGGAGTGGGTTTTTTTCTGGCGGACTGGGTTTGGGTCTGGCGGAGTGGGTTTGGGGTCTGGCGGAGTGGATTCGGGTCTGGTGGAGTGTGTTCGGGTCTGGCGGAGTGGGTTCGGGTCTGGCGGAGTGGGTTGGGGTCTGGCGGAGTGGGTTTGGGTCTGGCCAAGTGGGTTTGGGTCTGGCGGAGTGGGTTTGGGTATGGCGGAGTGGGTTTGGGTCTGGCGGAGTGGGTTTGGGTCTGGCGGAGTGGGTTTGGGGTCTGGCGGAGTGGGTTTGGGGTCTGGCGGAGTGGGTTTGGGTCTGGCGGAGTGGGTTTGGCTCTGGCGGAGCAAGTTTGGGTCTGGCGGAGTGGGTTTGGGTCTGGCGGAGTGGGTTTGGGTCTGGCGGAGTGGGTTTGGTTCTGGCGGAGTGGGTTTGGGTCTGGCGGAGTGGGTTTGGCTCTGGCGGAGTGGGTTTGGGTCTGGCGGAGTGGGTTCGGGTCTGGCGGAGTGGGTTTGGGTCTGGCGGAGTAGGTTTCGGGTCTGGCGGGGTGGGTTTGTGTCTGGCGGAGTTGGTTTGGGTCTGGCGGTGTGGGTTTCTGTCTGGCGGAGTTGGTTTGGGTTTGGCGGAGTGGGTTTCGGTCTGGCGGAGTGGGTTTGGGTCTGGCGGAGTGGGTTTGGGTCTGGCGGAGTGGGTTCGGGTCTGTTGGAGTGGGTTCGGGTCTGGCGGAGTGGGTTGTGGTCTGGTGGAGTGGGTTTGGGTCTGGCGGAGTGGGTTTGGGTCTGGCGGAGTGGGTTCGGGTCTGGCGGAGTGGGTTCGGGTCTGTTGGAGTGGGTTCGGGTCTGGCGGAGTGGGTTGTGGTCTGGCGGAGTGGGTTCGGGTCTGGCGGCGTGGGTTCGGGTCTGGCGGAGTGGGTTTGGGTCTGGCGGAGTGGGTTTGGGGCTGGCGGAGTGGGTTCGGGTCTGGCGGAGTGTGTTCGGGTCTGGCGGAGTGGCTTTGGGTCTGGCGGAGTGGGTTCAGGTCTGTCGGTGTGGGTTCGGGTCTGGCGGAGTGGGTTTGGGTCTGAGGGAGTGGGTTTGGGTCTGGCGGAGTGGGTTCGGGTCTGGCGGAGTGGGTTGGGGTCTGGCGGAGTGGGTTTGGGTCTGGCGGAGTGGGTTGGGGTCTGGCGGAGTGGGTTTGGGTTTGGCGGAGTGGGTTCGGGTCTGGCTGAGTGGGTTTTTTTCTGGCGGACTGGGTTTGGGTCTGGCGGAGTGGGTTTGGGGTCTGGCGGTGTGGATTCGGGACTGGTGGAGTGTGTTCGGGTCTGGCGGAGTGGGTTCGGGTCTGGCGGAGTGGGTTGCGGTCTGGCGGAGTGGGTTTGGGTCTGGCCAAGTGGGTTTGGGTCTGGCGGAGTGGGTTTGGGTCTGGCGGAGTGGGTTCGGGTCTGTTGGAGTGGGTTCGGGTCTGGCGGAGTGGGTTGTGTTCTGGTGGAGTGGGTTTGGGTCTGGCGGAGTGGGTTTGGGTCTGGCGGAGTATGTTTGGGTCTGGCGGAGTGGGTTTGGGTCTGGCGGAGTGGGATAGGGTCTGGCGGAGTGGGTTTGGGTCTGGCGGAGTGGTTTAGGGTCTGGCGGAGTGGGTTTGTGGTCTGGCGGAGTGGGTTTGGGTCTGGCGGAGTGGGTTAGGGTCTGGCGGAGTGGGTTTTAGTTTGGCGGAGTGGGTTTGGGTCTGGCGGAGTGGGTTTGGGTCTGGCGGAGTGGATTCGGGTCTGGTGGAGTGGGTTTGGTGTCTGGCGGAGTGGGTTTGGGTCTGGCTGAGTGGGTTTCTTTCTGGCGGACTGGGTTTGGGTCTGGCGGAGTGGGTTTGGGGTCTGGCGGAGTGGGTTTGGGTCTGGCGGAGTGGGTTCGGGTCTGGCGGAGTGGGTTTGGGTCTGGCGGAGTGGGTTCGGGTCTGGCTGAGTGGGTTTTTTTCTGGCGGACTGGGTTTGGGTCTGGCGGAGTGGGTTTGGGGTCTGGCGGAGTGGATTCGGGTCTGGTGGAGTGTGTTTGGCTCTGGCGGAGCAAGTTTGGGTCTGGCGGAGTGGGTTTGGGTCTGGCGGAGTGGGTTTGGGTCTGGCGGAGTGGGTTTGTTTCTGGCGGAGTGGGTTTGGGTCTGGCGGAGTGGGTTTGGCTCTGGCGGAGTGGGTTTGGGTCTGGCGGAGTGGGTTCGGGTCTGGCGGAGTGGGTTTGGGTCTGGCGGAGTAGGTTTGGGGTCTGGCGGGGTGGGTTTGTGTCTGGCGGAGTTGGTTTGGGTCTGGCGGTGTGGGTTTCGGTCTGGCGGAGTGGGTTTGGGTTTGGCGGAGTGGGTTTCGGTCTGGCGGAGTGGGTTTGAGTCTGGCGGAGTGGGTTTGGGTCTGGCGGAGTGGGTTCGGGTCTGTTGGAGTGGGTTCGGGTCTCGCGGAGTGGGTTGTGGCCTGGTGGAGTGGGTTTGGGTCTGGCGGAGTGGGTTTGGGTCTGGCGGAGTGGGTTCGGGTCTGGCGGAGTGGGTTCGGGTCTGTTGGAGTGGGTTCGGGTCTGGTGGGGTGGGTTGTGTTCTGGCGGAGTGGGATCGGGTCTGGCGGCGTTGGTTCGGGTCTGGCGGAGTGGGTTTGGGTCTGGCGGAGTGGGTTTGGGGCTGGCGGAGTGGGTTCGGGTCTGGCGGAGTGTGTTCGGGTCTGGCGGAGTGGCTTTGGGTCTGGCGGAGTGGGTTCAGGTCTGTCGGTGTGGGTTCGGGTCTGGCGGAGTGGGTTTGGGTCTGAGGGAGTGGGTTTGGGTCTGGCGGAGTGGGTTCGGGTCTGGCGGAGTGGGTTGGGGTCTGGCGGAGTGGGTTTGGGTCTGGCGGAGTGGGTTGGGGTCTGACGGAGTGGGTTTGGGTCTGGCGGAGTGGGTTCGGGTCTGGCTGAGTGGGTTTTTTTCTGGCGGACTGGGTTTGGGTCTGGCGGATTGGGTTATGGGGTCTGGCGGAGTGGATTCGGGTCTGGTGGAGTGTGTTCGGGTCTGGTGGAGTGGGTTCGGGTCTGGCGGAGTGGGTTGCGGTCTGGCGGAGTGGGTTTGGGTCTGGCCAAGTGGGTTTGGGTCTGGCGGAGTGGGTTTGGGTATGGCGGAGTGGGTTTGGGTCTGGCGGAGTGGGTTTGGGTCTGGCGGAGTGGGTTTGGGGTCTGGCGGAGTGGGTTTGGGGTCTGGCGGAGTGGGTTTGGGTCTGGCGGAGTGGGTTTGGCTCTGGCGGAGCAAGTTTGGGTCTGGCGGAGTGGGTTTGGGTCTGGCGGAGTGAGTTTGGGTCTGGCGGAGTGGGTTTGGTTCTGGCGGAGTGGGTTTGGGTCTGGCGGAGTGGGTTTGGGTCTGGCGGAGTGGGTTTGGGGCTGGCGGAGTGGGTTCGGGTCTGGCGGAGTGTGTTCGGGTCTGGCGGAGTGGCTTTGGGTCTGGCGGAGTGGGTTCAGGTCTGTCGGTGTGGGTTCGGGTCTGGCGGAGTGGTTTTGGGTCTGAGGGAGTGGGTTTGGGTCTGGCGGAGTGGGTTCGGGTCTGGCGGAGTGGGTTGGGGTCTGGCGGAGTGGGTTTGGGTCTGGCGGAGTGGGTTGGGGTCTGGCGGAGTGGGTTTGGGTTTGGCGGAGTGGGTTCGGATCTGGCTGAGTGGGTTTTTTTCTGGCGGACTGGGTTTGGGTCTGGCGGAGTGGGTTTGGGGTCTGGCGGTGTGGATTCGGGTCTGGTGGAGTGTGTTCGGGTCTGGCGGAGTGGGTTCGGGTCTGGCGGAGTGGGTTGCGGTCTGGCGGAGTGGGTTTGGGTCTGGCCAAGTGGGTTTGGGTCTGGCGGAGTGGGTTTGGGTCTGGCGGAGTGGGTTCGGGTCTGTTGGAGTGGGTTCGGGTCTGGCGGAGTGGGTTGTGTTCTGGTGGAGTGGGTTTGGGTCTGGCGGAGTGGGTTTGGGTCTGGCGGAGTATGTTTGGGTCTGGCGGAGTGGGTTTGGGTCTGGCGGAGTGGGATAGGGTCTGGCGGAGTGGGTTTGGGTCTGGCGGAGTGGTTTAGGGTCTGGCGGAGTGGGTTTGTGGTCTGGCGGAGTGGGTTTGGGTCTGGCGGAGTGGGTTAGGGTCTGGCGGAGTGGGTTTTAGTTTGGCGGAGTGGGTTTGGGTCTGGCGGAGTGGGTTTGGGTCTGGCGGAGTGGATTCGGGTCTGGTGGAGTGGGTTTGGTGTCTGGCGGAGTGGGTTTGGGTCTGGCTGAGTGGGTTTTTTTCTGGCGGACTGGGTTTGGGTCTGGCGGAGTGGGTTTGGGGTCTGGCGGAGTGGGTTTGGGTCTGGCGGAGTGGGTTCGGGTCTGGCGGAGTGGGTTTGGGTCTGGCGGAGTGGGTTCGGGTCTGGCTGAGTGGGTTTTTTTCTGGCGGACTGGGTTTGGGTCTGGCGGAGTGGGTTTGGGGTCTGGCGGAGTGGATTCGGGGCTGGTGGAGTGTGTTCGGGTCTGGCGGAGTGGGTTCGGGTCTGGCGGAGTGGGTTGGGGTCTGGCGGAGTGGGTTTGGGTCTGGCCAATTGGGTTTGGGTCTGGCGGAGTGGGTTTGGGTATGGCGGAGTGGGTTTGGGTCTGGCGGAGTGGGTTTGGGTCTGGCGGAGTGGGTTTGGGGTCTGGCGGAGTGGGTTTGGGGTCTGGCGGAGTGGGTTTGGGTCTGGCGGAGTGGGTTTGGCTCTGGCGGAGCAAGTTTGGGTCTGGCGGAGTGGGTTTGGGTCTGGCGGAGTGGGTTTGGGTCTGGCGGAGTGGGTTTGTTTCTGGCGGAGTGGGTTTGGGTCTGGCGGAGTGGGTTTGGCTCTGGCGGAGTGGGTTTGGGTCTGGCGGAGTGGGTTCGGGTCTGGCGGAGTGGGTTTGGGTCTGGCGGAGTAGGTTTGGGGTCTGGCGGGGTGGGTTTGTGTCTGGCGGAGTTGGTTTGGGTCTGGCGGTGTGGGTTTCGGTCTGGCGGAGTGGGTTTGGGTTTGGCGGAGTGGGTTTCGGTCTGGCGGAGTGGGTTTGAGTCTGGCGGAGTGGGTTTGGGTCTGGCGGAGTGGGTTCGGGTCTGTTGGAGTGGGTTCGGGTCTCGCGGAGTGGGTTGTGGTCTGGTGGAGTGGGTTTGGGTCTGGCCGAGTGGGTTTGGGTCTGGCGGAGTGGGTTCGGGTCTGGCGGAGTGGGTTCGGGTCTGTTGGAGTGGGTTCGGGTCTGGCGGGGTGGGTTGTGGTCTGGCGGAGTGGGTTCGGGTCTGGCGGCGTTGGTTCGGGTCTGGCGGAGTGGGTTTGGGTCTGGCGGAGTGGGTTTGGGGCTGGCGGAGTGGGTTCGGGTCTGGCGGAGTGTGTTCGGGTCTGGCGGAGTGGCTTTGGGTCTGGCGGAGTGGGTTCAGGTCTGTCGGTGTGGGTTCGGGTCTGGCGGAGTGGGTTTGGGTCTGAGGGAGTGGGTTTGGGTCTGGCGGAGTGGGTTCGGGTCTGGCGGAGTGGGTTGGGGTCTGGCGGAGTGGGTTTGGGTCTGGCGGAGTGGGTTGGGGTCTGACGGAGTGGGTTTGGGTCTGGCGGAGTGGGTTCGGGTTTGGCTGAGTGGGTTTTTTTCTGGCGGACTGGGTTTGGGTCTGGCGGAGTGGGTTATGGGGTCTGGCGGAGTGGATTCGGGTCTGGTGGAGTGTGTTCGGGTCTGGTGGAGTGGGTTCGGGTCTGGCGGAGTGGGTTGCGGTCTGGCGGAGTGGGTTTGGGTCTGGCCAAGTGGGTTTGGGTCTGGCGGAGTGGGTTTGGGTATGGCGGAGTGGGTTTGGGTCTGGCGGAGTGGGTTTGGGTCTGGCGGAGTGGGTTTGGGGTCTGGCGGAGTGGGTTTGGGGTCTGGCGGAGTGGGTTTGGGTCTGGCGGAGTGGGTTTGGCTCTGGCGGAGCAAGTTTGGGTCTGGCGGAGTGGGTTTGGGTCTGGCGGAGTGGGTTTGGGTCTGGCGGAGTGGGTTTGGTTCTGGCGGAGTGGGTTTGGGTCTGGCGGAGTGGGTTTGGCTCTGGCGGAGTGGGTTTGGGTCTGGCGGAGTGGGTTCGGGTCTGGCGGAGTGGGTTTGGGTCTGGCGGAGTAGGTTTGGGGTCTGGCGGGGTGGGTTTCGGTCTGGCGGAGTGGGTTTGGGTTTGGCGGAGTGGGTTTCGGTCTGGCGGAGTGGGTTTGGGTCTGGCGGAGTGGGTTTGGGTCCGGCGGAGTGGGTTCGGGTCTGTTGGAGTGGGTTTGGGTCTGGCGGAGTGGGTTCGGGTCTGGCGGAGTGGGTTCGGGTCTGTTGGAGTGGGTTTGGGTCTGGCCGAGTGGGTTGTGGTCTGGCGGAGTGGGTTCGGGTCTGGCGGCGTGGGTTCGGGTCTGGCGGAGTGGGTTTGGGTCTGGCGGAGTGGGTTTGGGGCTGGCGGAGTGGGTTCGGGTCTGGCGGAGTGGGTTCGGGTCTGTTGGAGTGGGTTCGGGTCTGGCGGAGTGGGTTGTGGTCTGGCGGAGTGGGTTCGGGTCTGGCGGCGTGGGTTCGGGTCTGGCGGAGTGGGTTTGGGTCTGGCGGAGTGGGTTTGGGGCTGGCTGAGTGGGTTCGGGTCTGGCGGAGTGTGTTCGGGTCTGGCGGACTGGCTTTGGGTCTGGCGGAGTGGGTTCAGGTCTGTCGGTGTGGGTTCGGGTCTGGCGGAGTGGGTTTGGGTCTGGCGGAGTGTGTTTGGCTCTGGCGGAGCAAGTTTGTGTCTGGCGGAGTGGGTTTGGGTCTGGCGGAGTGGGTTTGTGTCTGGCGGAGTATGTTTGGGTCTGGCGGAGTGGGTTTGGGTCTGGCGGAGTGGGATAGGGTCTGGCGGAGTGGGTTTGGGTCTGGCGGAGTGGTTTAGGGTCTGGCGGAGTGGGTTTGTGGTCTGGCGGAGTGGGTTTGGGTCTGGCGGAGTGGGTTAGGGTCTGGCGGAGTGGGTTTTAGTTTGGCGGAGTGGGTTTGGGTCTGTCGGAGTGGGTTTGGGTCTGGCGGAGTGGATTCGGGTCTGGTGGAGTGGGTTTGGTGTCTGGCGGAGTGGGTTTGGGTCTGGCTGAGTGGGTTTTTTTCTGGCGGACTGGGTTTGGGTCTGGCGGAGTGGGTTTGGGGTCTGGCGGAGTGGGTTTGGGTCTGGCGGAGTGGGTTCGGGTCTGGCGGAGTGGGTTTTTTTCTGGCGGACTGGGTTTGGGTCTGGCGGAGTGGGTTTGGGGTCTGGCGGAGTGGATTCGGGTCTGGTGGAGTGTGTTCGGGTCTGGCGGAGTGGGTTCGGGTCTGGCGGAGTGGGTTGGGGTCTGGCGGAGTGGGTTTGGGTCTGGCCAAGTGGGTTTGGGTCTGGCGGAGTGGGTTTGGGTATGGCGGAGTGGGTTTGGGTCTGGCGGAGTGGGTTAGGGTCTGGCGGAGTGGGTTTTAGTTTGGCGGAGTGGGTTTGGGTCTGTCGGAGTGGGTTTGGGTCTGGCGGAGTGGATTCGGGTCTGGTGGAGTGGGTTTGGTGTCTGGCGGAGTGGGTTTGGGTCTGGCTGAGTGGGTTTTTTTCTGGCGGACTGGGTTTGGGTCTGGCGGAGTGGGTTTGGGGTCTGGCGGAGTGGGTTTGGGTCTGGCGGAGTGGGTTCGGGTCTGGCGGAGTGGGTTTGGGTCTGGCGGAGTGGGTTCGGGTCTGGCTGAGTGGGTTTTTTTCTGGCGGACTGGGTTTGGGTCTGGCGGAGTGGGTTTGGGGTCTGGCGGAGTGGATTCGGGTCTGGCCAAGTGGGTTTGGGTCTGGCGGAGTGGGTTGGGGTCTGGCGGAGTGGGTTTGGGTCTGGCCAAGTGGGTTTGGGTGTGGCGGAGTGGGTTTGGGTATGGCGGAGTGGGTTTGGGTCTGGCGGAGTGGGTTTGGGTCTGGCGGAGTGGGTTTGGGGTCTGGCGGAGTGGGTTTGGGGTCTGGCGGAGTGGGTTTGGGTCTGGCGGAGTGGGTTTGGCTCTGGCGGAGCAAGTTTGGGTCTGGCGGAGTGGGTTTGGGTCTGGCGGAGTGGGTTTGGGTCTGGCGGAGTGGGTTAGGGACTGGCGGAGTGGGTTTTAGTTTGGCGGAGTGGGGTTGGGTCTGGCGGAGTGGGTTTGGGTCTGGCGGAGTGGATTCGGGTCTGGTGGAGTGGGTTTGGTGTCTGGCGGAGTGGGTTTGGGTCTGGCTGAGTGGGTTTTTTTCTGGCGGACTGGGTTTGGGTCTGGCGGAGTGGGTTTGGGGTCTGGCGGAGTGGGTTTGGGTCTGGCGGAGTGGGTTCGGGTCTGGCGGAGTGGGTTTGGGTCTGGCGGAGTGGGTTCGGGTCTGGCGGAGTGGGTTCGGGTCTGTTGGAGTGGGTTTGGGTCTGGCCGAGTGGGTTGTGGTCTGGCGGAGTGGGTTCGGGTCTGGCGGCGTGGGTTCGGGTCTGGCGGAGTGGGTTTGGGTCTGGCGGAGTGGGTTTGGGGCTGGCGGAGTGGGTTCGGGTCTGGCGGAGTGGGTTCGGGTCTGTTGGAGTGGGTTCGGGTCTGGCGGAGTGGGTTGTGGTCTGGCGGAGTGGGTTCGGGTCTGGCGGCGTGGGTTCGGGTCTGGCGGAGTGGGTTTGGGTCTGGCGGAGTGGGTTTGGGGCTGGCTGAGTGGGTTCGGGTCTGGCGGAGTGTGTTCGGGTCTGGCGGACTGGCTTTGGGTCTGGCGGAGTGGGTTCAGGTCTGTCGGTGTGGGTTCGGGTCTGGCGGAGTGGGTTTGGGTCTGGCGGAGTGTGTTTGGCTCTGGCGGAGCAAGTTTGTGTCTGGCGGAGTGGGTTTGGGTCTGGCGGAGTGGGTTTGTGTCTGGCGGAGTATGTTTGGGTCTGGCGGAGTGGGTTTGGGTCTGGCGGAGTGGGATAGGGTCTGGCGGAGTGGGTTTGGGTCTGGCGGAGTGGTTTAGGGTCTGGCGGAGTGGGTTTGTGGTCTGGCGGAGTGGGTTTGGGTCTGGCGGAGTGGGTTAGGGTCTGGCGGAGTGGGTTTTAGTTTGGCGGAGTGGGTTTGGGTCTGTCGGAGTGGGTTTGGGTCTGGCGGAGTGGATTCGGGTCTGGTGGAGTGGGTTTGGTGTCTGGCGGAGTGGGTTTGGGTCTGGCTGAGTGGGTTTTTTTCTGGCGGACTGGGTTTGGGTCTGGCGGAGTGGGTTTGGGGTCTGGCGGAGTGGGTTTGGGTCTGGCGGAGTGGGTTCGGGTCTGGCGGAGTGGGTTTTTTTCTGGCGGACTGGGTTTGGGTCTGGCGGAGTGGGTTTGGGGTCTGGCGGAGTGGATTCGGGTCTGGTGGAGTGTGTTCGGGTCTGGCGGAGTGGGTTCGGGTCTGGCGGAGTGGGTTGGGGTCTGGCGGAGTGGGTTTGGGTCTGGCCAAGTGGGTTTGGGTCTGGCGGAGTGGGTTTGGGTATGGCGGAGTGGGTTTGGGTCTGGCGGAGTGGGTTAGGGTCTGGCGGAGTGGGTTTTAGTTTGGCGGAGTGGGTTTGGGTCTGTCGGAGTGGGTTTGGGTCTGGCGGAGTGGATTCGGGTCTGGTGGAGTGGGTTTGGTGTCTGGCGGAGTGGGTTTGGGTCTGGCTGAGTGGGTTTTTTTCTGGCGGACTGGGTTTGGGTCTGGCGGAGTGGGTTTGGGGTCTGGCGGAGTGGGTTTGGGTCTGGCGGAGTGGGTTCGGGTCTGGCGGAGTGGGTTTGGGTCTGGCGGAGTGGGTTCGGGTCTGGCTGAGTGGGTTTTTTTCTGGCGGACTGGGTTTGGGTCTGGCGGAGTGGGTTTGGGGTCTGGCGGAGTGGATTCGGGTCTGGCCAAGTGGGTTTGGGTCTGGCGGAGTGGGTTGGGGTCTGGCGGAGTGGGTTTGGGTCTGGCCAAGTGGGTTTGGGTGTGGCGGAGTGGGTTTGGGTATGGCGGAGTGGGTTTGGGTCTGGCGGAGTGGGTTTGGGTCTGGCGGAGTGGGTTTGGGGTCTGGCGGAGTGGGTTTGGGGTCTGGCGGAGTGGGTTTGGGTCTGGCGGAGTGGGTTTGGCTCTGGCGGAGCAAGTTTGGGTCTGGCGGAGTGGGTTTGGGTCTGGCGGAGTGGGTTTGGGTCTGGCGGAGTGGGTTAGGGACTGGCGGAGTGGGTTTTAGTTTGGCGGAGTGGGGTTGGGTCTGGCGGAGTGGGTTTGGGTCTGGCGGAGTGGATTCGGGTCTGGTGGAGTGGGTTTGGTGTCTGGCGGAGTGGGTTTGGGTCTGGCTGAGTGGGTTTTTTTCTGGCGGACTGGGTTTGGGTCTGGCGGAGTGGGTTTGGGGTCTGGCGGAGTGGGTTTGGGTCTGGCGGAGTGGGTTCGGGTCTGGCGGAGTGGGTTTGGGTCTGGCGGAGTGGGTTTGGGTCTGGCCAAGTGGGTTTGGGTCTGGCGGAGTGGGTTTGGGTATGGCGGAGTGGGTTTGGGTCTGGCGGAGTGGGTTTTTTTCTGGCGGACTGGGTTTGGGTCGGGCGGAGTGGGTTTGGGGTCTGGCGGAGTGGGTTTGGGTCTGGCGGAGTGGGTTCGGGTCTGGCGGAGTGGGTTGGGGTCTGGCGGAGTGGGTTTGGGTCTGGCCAAGTGGGTTTGGGTCTGGCGGAGTGGGTTTGGGTATGGCGGAGTGGGTTTGGGTCTGGCAGAGTGGGTTTGGGTCTGGCGGAGTGGGTTTGGGGTCTGGCGGAGTGGGTTTGGGGTCTGGCGGAGTGGGTTTGGGTCTGGCGGAGTGGGTTTGGCTCTGGCGGAGCAAGTTTGTGTCTGGCGGAGTGGGTTTGGGTCTGGCGGAGTGGGTTTGGGTCTGGCGGAGTGGATTCGGGTCTGGTGGAGTGGGTTTGGTGTCTGGCGGAGTGGGTTTGGGTCTGGCTGAGTGGGTTTTTTTCTGGCGGACTGGGTTTGGGTCTGGCGGAGTGGGTTTGGGGTCTGGCGGAGTGGGTTTGGGTCTGGCGGAGTGGGTTCGGGTCTGGCGGAGTGGGTTTTTTTCTGGCGGACTGGGTTTGGGTCTGGCGGAGTGGGTTTGGGGTCTGGCGGAGTGGATTCGGGTCTGGTGGAGTGTGTTCGGGTCTGGCGGAGTGGGTTCGGGTCTGGCGGAGTGGGTTGGGGTCTGGCGGAGTGGGTTTGGGTCTGGCCAAGTGGGTTTGGGTCTGGCGGAGTGGGTTTGGGTATGGCGGAGTGGGTTTGGGTCTGGCGGAGTGGGTTTGGGTCTGGCGGAGTGGGTTTGGGGTCTGGCGGAGTGGGTTTGGGGTCTGGCGGAGTGGGTTTGGGTCTGGCGGAGTGGGTTTGGCTCTGGCGGAGCAAGTTTGGGTCTGGCGGAGTGGGTTTGGGTCTGGCGGAGTGGGTTTGGGTCTGGCGGAGTGGGTTTGGTTCTGGCGGAGTGGGTTTGGGTCTGGCGGAGTGGGTTTGGCTCTGGCGGAGTGGGTTTGGGTCTGGCGGAGTGGGTTCGGGTCTGGCGGAGTGGGTTTGGGTCTGGCGGAGTAGGTTTCGGGTCTGGCGGGGTGGGTTTGTGTCTGGCGGAGTTGGTTTGGGTCTGGCGGTGTGGGTTTCTGTCTGGCGGAGTTGGTTTGGGTTTGGCGGAGTGGGTTTCGGTCTGGCGGAGTGGGTTTGGGTCTGGCGGAGTGGGTTTGGGTCTGGCGGAGTGGGTTCGGGTCTGTTGGAGTGGGTTCGGGTCTGGCGGAGTGGGTTGTGGTCTGGTGGAGTGGGTTTGGGTCTGGCGGAGTGGGTTTGGGTCTGGCGGAGTGGGTTCGGGTCTGGCGGAGTGGGTTCGGGTCTGTTGGAGTGGGTTCGGGTCTGGCGGAGTGGGTTGTGGTCTGGCGGAGTGGGTTCGGGTCTGGCGGCGTGGGTTCGGGTCTGGCGGAGTGGGTTTGGGTCTGGCGGAGTGGGTTTGGGGCTGGCGGAGTGGGTTCGGGTCTGGCGGAGTGTGTTCGGGTCTGGCGGAGTGGCTTTGGGTCTGGCGGAGTGGGTTCAGGTCTGTCGGTGTGGGTTCGGGTCTGGCGGAGTGGGTTTGGGTCTGAGGGAGTGGGTTTGGGTCTGGCGGAGTGGGTTCGGGTCTGGCGGAGTGGGTTGGGGTCTGGCGGAGTGGGTTTGGGTCTGGCGGAGTGGGTTGGGGTCTGGCGGAGTGGGTTTGGGTTTGGCGGAGTGGGTTCGGGTCTGGCTGAGTGGGTTTTTTTCTGGCGGACTGGGTTTGGGTCTGGCGGAGTGGGTTTGGGGTCTGGCGGTGTGGATTCGGGTCTGGTGGAGTGTGTTCGGGTCTGGCGGAGTGGGTTCGGGTCTGGCGGAGTGGGTTGCGGTCTGGCGGAGTGGGTTTGGGTCTGGCCAAGTGGGTTTGGGTCTGGCGGAGTGGGTTTGGGTCTGGCGGAGTGGGTTCGGGTCTGTTGGAGTGGGTTCGGGTCTGGCGGAGTGGGTTGTGTTCTGGTGGAGTGGGTTTGGGTCTGGCGGAGTGGGTTTGGGTCTGGCGGAGTATGTTTGGGTCTGGCGGAGTGGGTTTGGGTCTGGCGGAGTGGGATAGGGTCTGGCGGAGTGGGTTTGGGTCTGGCGGAGTGGTTTAGGGTCTGGCGGAGTGGGTTTGTGGTCTGGCGGAGTGGGTTTGGGTCTGGCGGAGTGGGTTAGGGTCTGGCGGAGTGGGTTTTAGTTTGGCGGAGTGGGTTTGGGTCTGGCGGAGTGGGTTTGGGTCTGGCGGAGTGGATTCGGGTCTGGTGGAGTGGGTTTGGTGTCTGGCGGAGTGGGTTTGGGTCTGGCTGAGTGGGTTTCTTTCTGGCGGACTGGGTTTGGGTCTGGCGGAGTGGGTTTGGGGTCTGGCGGAGTGGGTTTGGGTCTGGCGGAGTGGGTTCGGGTCTGGCGGAGTGGGTTTGGGTCTGGCGGAGTGGGTTCGGGTCTGGCTGAGTGGGTTTTTTTCTGGCGGACTGGGTTTGGGTCTGGCGGAGTGGGTTTGGGGTCTGGCGGAGTGGATTCGGGTCTGGTGGAGTGTGTTTGGCTCTGGCGGAGCAAGTTTGGGTCTGGCGGAGTGGGTTTGGGTCTGGCGGAGTGGGTTTGGGTCTGGCGGAGTGGGTTTGTTTCTGGCGGAGTGGGTTTGGGTCTGGCGGAGTGGGTTTGGCTCTGGCGGAGTGGGTTTGGGTCTGGCGGAGTGGGTTCGGGTCTGGCGGAGTGGGTTTGGGTCTGGCGGAGTAGGTTTGGGGTCTGGCGGGGTGGGTTTGTGTCTGGCGGAGTTGGTTTGGGTCTGGCGGTGTGGGTTTCGGTCTGGCGGAGTGGGTTTGGGTTTGGCGGAGTGGGTTTCGGTCTGGCGGAGTGGGTTTGAGTCTGGCGGAGTGGGTTTGGGTCTGGCGGAGTGGGTTCGGGTCTGTTGGAGTGGGTTCGGGTCTCGCGGAGTGGGTTGTGGCCTGGTGGAGTGGGTTTGGGTCTGGCGGAGTGGGTTTGGGTCTGGCGGAGTGGGTTCGGGTCTGGCGGAGTGGGTTCGGGTCTGTTGGAGTGGGTTCGGGTCTGGTGGGGTGGGTTGTGTTCTGGCGGAGTGGGATCGGGTCTGGCGGCGTTGGTTCGGGTCTGGCGGAGTGGGTTTGGGTCTGGCGGAGTGGGTTTGGGGCTGGCGGAGTGGGTTCGGGTCTGGCGGAGTGTGTTCGGGTCTGGCGGAGTGGCTTTGGGTCTGGCGGAGTGGGTTCAGGTCTGTCGGTGTGGGTTCGGGTCTGGCGGAGTGGGTTTGGGTCTGAGGGAGTGGGTTTGGGTCTGGCGGAGTGGGTTCGGGTCTGGCGGAGTGGGTTGGGGTCTGGCGGAGTGGGTTTGGGTCTGGCGGAGTGGGTTGGGGTCTGACGGAGTGGGTTTGGGTCTGGCGGAGTGGGTTCGGGTCTGGCTGAGTGGGTTTTTTTCTGGCGGACTGGGTTTGGGTCTGGCGGAGTGGGTTATGGGGTCTGGCGGAGTGGATTCGGGTCTGGTGGAGTGTGTTCGGGTCTGGTGGAGTGGGTTCGGGTCTGGCGGAGTGGGTTGCGGTCTGGCGGAGTGGGTTTGGGTCTGGCCAAGTGGGTTTGGGTCTGGCGGAGTGGGTTTGGGTATGGCGGAGTGGGTTTGGGTCTGGCGGAGTGGGTTTGGGTCTGGCGGAGTGGGTTTGGGGTCTGGCGGAGTGGGTTTGGGGTCTGGCGGAGTGGGTTTGGGTCTGGCGGAGTGGGTTTGGCTCTGGCGGAGCAAGTTTGGGTCTGGCGGAGTGGGTTTGGGTCTGGCGGAGTGAGTTTGGGTCTGGCGGAGTGGGTTTGGTTCTGGCGGAGTGGGTTTGGGTCTGGCGGAGTGGGTTTGGGTCTGGCGGAGTGGGTTTGGGGCTGGCGGAGTGGGTTCGGGTCTGGCGGAGTGTGTTCGGGTCTGGCGGAGTGGCTTTGGGTCTGGCGGAGTGGGTTCAGGTCTGTCGGTGTGGGTTCGGGCCTGGCGGAGTGGGTTTGGGTCTGAGGGAGTGGGTTTGGGTCTGGCGGAGTGGGTTCGGGTCTGGCGGAGTGGGTTGGGGTCTGGCGGAGTGGGTTTGGGTCTGGCGGAGTGGGTTGGGGTCTGGCGGAGTGGGTTTGGGTTTGGCGGAGTGGGTTCGGGTCTGGCTGAGTGGGTTTTTTTCTGGCGGACTGGGTTTGGGTCTGGCGGAGTGGGTTTGGGGTCTGGCGGTGTGGATTCGGGTCTGGTGGAGTGTGTTCGGGTCTGGCGGAGTGGGTTCGGGTCTGGCGGAGTGGGTTGCGGTCTGGCGGAGTGGGTTTGGGTCTGGCCAAGTGGGTTTGGGTCTGGCGGAGTGGGTTTGGGTCTGGCGGAGTGGGTTCGGGTCTGTTGGAGTGGGTTCGGGTCTGGCGGAGTGGGTTGTGTTCTGGTGGAGTGGGTTTGGGTCTGGCGGAGTGGGTTTGGGTCTGGCGGAGTATGTTTGGGTCTGGCGGAGTGGGTTTGGGTCTGGCGGAGTGGGATAGGGTCTGGCGGAGTGGGTTTGGGTCTGGCGGAGTGGTTTAGGGTCTGGCGGAGTGGGTTTGTGGTCTGGCGGAGTGGGTTTGGGTCTGGCGGAGTGGGTTAGGGTCTGGCGGAGTGGGTTTTAGTTTGGCGGAGTGGGTTTGGGTCTGGCGGAGTGGGTTTGGGTCTGGCGGAGTGGATTCGGGTCTGGTGGAGTGGGTTTGGTGTCTGGCGGAGTGGGTTTGGGTCTGGCTGAGTGGGTTTTTTTCTGGCGGACTGGGTTTGGGTCTGGCGGAGTGGGTTTGGGGTCTGGCGGAGTGGGTTTGGGTCTGGCGGAGTGGGTTCGGGTCTGGCGGAGTGGGTTTGGGTCTGGCGGAGTGGGTTCGGGTCTGGCTGAGTGGGTTTTTTTCTGGCGGACTGGGTTTGGGTCTGGCGGAGTGGGTTTGGGGTCTGGCGGAGTGGATTCGGGTCTGGTGGAGTGTGTTCGTGTCTGGCGGAGTGGGTTCGGGTCTGGCGGAGTGGGTTGGGGTCTGGCGGAGTGGGTTTGGGTCTGGCCAATTGGGTTTGGGTCTGGCGGAGTGGGTTTGGGTATGGCGGAGTGGGTTTGGGTCTGGCGGAGTGGGTTTGGGTCTGGCGGAGTGGGTTTGGGGTCTGGCGGAGTGGGTTTGGGGTCTGGCGGAGTGGGTTTGGGTCTGGCGGAGTGGGTTTGGCTCTGGCGGAGCAAGTTTGGGTCTGGCGGAGTGGGTTTGGGTCTGGCGGAGTGGGTTTGGGTCTGGCGGAGTGGGTTTGTTTCTGGCGGAGTGGGTTTGGGTCTGGCGGAGTGGGTTTGGCTCTGGCGGAGTGGGTTTGGGTCTGGCGGAGTGGGTTCGGGTCTGGCGGAGTGGGTTTGGGTCTGGCGGAGTAGGTTTGGGGTCTGGCGGGGTGGGTTTGTGTCTGGCGGAGTTGGTTTGGGTCTGGCGGTGTGGGTTTCGGTCTGGCGGAGTGGGTTTGGGTTTGGCGGAGTGGGTTTCGGTCTGGCGGAGTGGGTTTGAGTCTGGCGGAGTGGGTTTGGGTCTGGCGGAGTGGGTTCGGGTCTGTTGGAGTGGGTTCGGGTCTCGCGGAGTGGGTTGTGGTCTGGTGGAGTGGGTTTGGGTCTGGCCGAGTGGGTTTGGGTCTGGCGGAGTGGGTTCGGGTCTGGCGGAGTGGGTTCGGGTCTGTTGGAGTGGGTTCGGGTCTGGCGGGGTGGGTTGTGGTCTGGCGGAGTGGGTTCGGGTCTGGCGGCGTTGGTTCGGGTCTGGCGGAGTGGGTTTGGGTCTGGCGGAGTGGGTTTGGGGCTGGCGGAGTGGGTTCGGGTCTGGCGGAGTGTGTTCGGGTCTGGCGGAGTGGCTTTGGGTCTGGCGGAGTGGGTTCAGGTCTGTCGGTGTGGGTTCGGGTCTGGCGGAGTGGGTTTGGGTCTGAGGGAGTGGGTTTGGGTCTGGCGGAGTGGGTTCGGGTCTGGCGGAGTGGGTTGGGGTCTGGCGGAGTGGGTTTGGGTCTGGCGGAGTGGGTTGGGGTCTGACGGAGTGGGTTTGGGTCTGGCGGAGTGGGTTCGGGTTTGGCTGAGTGGGTTTTTTTCTGGCGGACTGGGTTTGGGTCTGGCGGAGTGGGTTATGGGGTCTGGCGGAGTGGATTCGGGTCTGGTGGAGTGTGTTCGGGTCTGGTGGAGTGGGTTCGGGTCTGGCGGAGTGGGTTGCGGTCTGGCGGAGTGGGTTTGGGTCTGGCCAAGTGGGTTTGGGTCTGGCGGAGTGGGTTTGGGTATGGCGGAGTGGGTTTGGGTCTGGCGGAGTGGGTTTGGGTCTGGCGGAGTGGGTTTGGGGTCTGGCGGAGTGGGTTTGGGGTCTGGCGGAGTGGGTTTGGGTCTGGCGGAGTGGGTTTGGCTCTGGCGGAGCAAGTTTGGGTCTGGCGGAGTGGGTTTGGGTCTGGCGGAGTGGGTTTGGGTCTGGCGGAGTGGGTTTGGTTCTGGCGGAGTGGGTTTGGGTCTGGCGGATTGGGTTTGGCTCTGGCGGAGTGGGTTTGGGTCTGGCGGAGTGGGTTCGGGTCTGGCGGAGTGGGTTTGGGTCTGGCGGAGTAGGTTTGGGGTCTGGCGGGGTGGGTTTCGGTCTGGCGGAGTGGGTTTGGGTTTGGCGGAGTGGGTTTCGGTCTGGCGGAGTGGGTTTGGGTCTGGCGGAGTGGGTTTGGGTCCGGCGGAGTGGGTTCGGGTCTGTTGGAGTGGGTTCGGGTCTGGCGGAGTGGGTTGTGGTCTGGTGGAGTGGGTTTGGGTCTGGCGGAGTGGGTTTGGGTCTGGCGGAGTGGGTTCGGGTCTGGCGGAGTGGGTTCGGGTCTGTTGGAGTGGGTTCGGGTCTGGCCGAGTGGGTTGTGGTCTGGCGGAGTGGGTTCGGGTCTGGCGGCGTGGGTTCGGGTCTGGCGGAGTGGGTTTGGGTCTGGCGGAGTGGGTTTGGGGCTGGCGGAGTGGGTTCGGGTCTGGCGGAGTGGGTTCGGGTCTGTTGGAGTGGGTTCGGGTCTGGCGGAGTGGGTTGTGGTCTGGCGGAGTGGGTTCGGGTCTGGCGGCGTGGGTTCGGGTCTGGCGGAGTGGGTTTGGGTCTGGCGGAGTGGGTTTGGGGCTGGCTGAGTGGGTTCGGGTCTGGCGGAGTGTGTTCGGGTCTGGCGGACTGGCTTTGGGTCTGGCGGAGTGGGTTCAGGTCTGTCGGTGTGGGTTCGGGTCTGGCGGAGTGGGTTTGGGTCTGAGGGAGTGGGTTTGGGTCTGGCGGAGTGGGTTCGGGTCTGGCGGAGTGGGTTGGGCTCTGGCGGAGTGGGTTTGGGTCTGGCGGAGTGGGTTGGGGTCTGGCGGAGTGGGTTTGGGTCTGGCGGAGTGGGTTCGGGTCTGGCTGAGTGGGTTCGGGTCTGGCTGAGTGGGTTTTTTTCTGGCGGACTGGGTTTGGGTCTGGCGGAGTGGGTTTGGGGTCTGGCGGAGTGGATTCGGGTCTGGCGGAGTGTGTTCGGGTCTGGCGGAGTGGGTTCGGGTCTGGCGGAGTGGGTTGGGGTCTGGCGGAGTGGGTTTGGGTCTGGCCAAGTGGGTTTGGGTCTGGCGGAGTGGGTTTGGGTATGGCGGAGTGGGTTTGGGTCTGGCGGAGTGGGTTTGGGTCTGGCGGAGTGGGTTTGGGGTCTGGCGGAGTGGGTTTGGGGTCTGGCGGAGTGGGTTTTGGTCTGGCGGAGTGGGTTTGGCTCTGGCGGAGCAAGTTTGGGTCTGGCGGAGTGGGTTTGGGTCTGGCGGAGTGGGTTTGGGTCTGGCGGAGTGGGTTTGGTTCTGGCGGAGTGGGTTTGGGTCTGGCGGAGTGGGTTTGGCTCTGGCGGAGTGGGTTTGGGTCTGGCGGAGTGGGTTCGGGTCTGGCGGAGTGGGTTTGGGTCTGGCGGAGTAGGTTTGGGGTCTGGCGGGGTGGGTTTCGGTCTGGCGGTGTGGGTTTGGGTTTGGCGGAGTGGGTTTCGGTCTGGCGGAGTGGGTTTGGGTCTGGCGGAGTGGGTTTGGGTCTGGCGGAGTGGGTTCGGGTCTGTTGGAGTTGGTTCAGTTCTGGCGGAGTGGGTTGTGGTCTGGTGGAGTGGGGTTGGGTCTGGCGGAGTGGGTTTGGGTCTGGCGGAGTGGGTTCGGGTGTGGCGGAGTGGGTTCGGGTCTGTTGGAGTGGGTTTGGGTCTGGCGGAGTGGGTTGTGGTCTGGCGGAGTGGGTTCGGGTCTGGCGGCGTGGGTTCGGGTCTGGCGGAGTGGGTTTGGGTCTGGCCGAGTGGGTTTGGGGCTGGCGGAGTGGGTTCGGGTCTGGCGGAGTGTGTTCGGGTCTGGCGGAGTGGCTTTGGGTCTGGCGGAGTGGGTTCAGGTCTGTCGGTGTGGGTTCGGGTCTGGCGGAGTGGGTTTGGGTCTGAGGGAGTGGGTTTGGGTCTGGCCAAGTGGGTTTGCGTCTGGCGGAGTGGGTTTGAGTATGGCGGAGCGGGTTTGGGTCTGGCGGAGTGGGTTTGGGTCTGGCGGAGTGGGTTTGGGGTCTGGCGGAGTGGGTTTGGGGTCTGGCGGAGTGGGTTTGGGTCTGGCGGATTGGGTTTGGCTCTGGCGGAGCAAGTTTGGGTCTGGCGGAGTGGGTTTGGGTCTGGCGGAGTGGGTTTGGGTCTGGCGGAGTGGGTTTGGTTCTGGCGGAGTGGGTTTGGGTCTGGCGGAGTGGGTTTGGCTCTGGCGGAGTGGGTTTGGGTCTGGCGGAGTGGGTTCGGGTCTGGCGGAGTGGGTTTGGGTCTGGCGGAGTAGGTTTGGGGTCTGGCGGGGTGGGTTTGTGTCTGGCGGAGTGGGTTTGGGTCTGGCGGAGTGGGTTTGGGTCTGGCGGAGTGGGTTTGGGTCTGGCGGAGTGGGTTTGGGTCTGGCGGAGTGGGTTCGGGTCTGTTGGAGTGGGTTCGGTTCTGGCGGAGTGGGTTGTGGTCTGGTGGAGTGGGTTTGGGTCTGGCGGAGTGGGTTTGGGTCTGGCGGAGTGGGTTCGGGTCTGGCGGAGTGGGTTCGGGTCTGTTGGAGTGGGTTCGGGTCTGGCGGAGTGGGTTGTGGTCTGGCGGAGTAGGTTCGGGTCTGGCGGCGTGGGTTCGCGTCTGGCGGAGTGGGTTTGGGTCTGGCCGAGTGGGTTTGGGGCTGGCGGAGTGGGTTCGGGTCTGGCGGAGTGTGTTCGGGTCTGGCGGAGTGGCTTTGGGTCTGGCGGAGTGGGTTCAGGTCTGTCGGTGTGGGTTCGGGTCTGGTGGAGTGGGTTTGGGTCTGAGGGAGTGGGTTTGAGTCTGGCCAAGTGGGTTTACGTCTGGCGGAGTGGGTTTGGGTATGGCGGAGTGGGTTTGGGTCTGGCGGAGTGGGTTTGGGTCTGGCGGAGTGGGTTTGGGGTCTGGCGGAGTGGGTTTGGGGTCTGGCGGAGTGGGTTTGGGTCTGGCGGAGTGGGTTTGGCTCTGGCGGAGCAAGTTTGGGTCTGGCGGAGTGGGTTTGGGTCTGGCGGAGTGGGTTTGGGTCTGGCGGAGTGGGTTTGGTTCTGGCGGAGTGGGTTTGGGTCTGGCGGAGTGGGTTTGGCTCTGGCGGAGTGGGTTTGGGGTCTGGCGGGGTGGGTTTGTGTCTGGCGGAGTGGGTTTGGGTCTGGCGGAGTGGGTTTAGGTCTGGCGGAGTGGGTTCGGGTCTGTTGGAGTGGGTTTGGGTCTGGCGGAGTGGGTTGTGGTCTGGTGGAGTGGGTTTGGGTCTGGCGGAGTGGGTTTGGGTCTGGCGGAGTGGGTTCGGGTCTGGAGGAGTGGGTTCGGGTCTGTTGGAGTGGGTTCGGGTCTGGCGGAGTGGGTTGTGGTCTGGCGGAGTGGGTTCCGGTCTGGCGGCGTGGGTTCGGGTCTGGCGGAGTGGGTTTGGGTCTGGCGGAGTGGGTTTGGGGCTGGCGGAGTGGGTTCGGGTCTGGCGGAGTGGGTTCGGGTCTGTTGGAGTGGGTTCGGGTCTGGCGGAGTGGGTTGTGGTCTGGCGGAGTGGGTTCGGGCCTGGCGGCGTGGGTTCGGGTCTGGCGGAGTGGGTTTGGGTCTGGCGGAGTGGGTTTGGGGCTGGCGGAGTGGGTTCGGGTCTGGCGGAGTGTGTTCGGGTCTGGCGGAGTGGCTTTGGGTCTGGCGGAGTGGGTTCAGGTCTGTCGGTGTGGGTTTGGGTCTGGCGGAGTGGGTTTGGGTCTGAGGGAGTGGGTTTGGGTCTGGCGGAGTGGGTTCGGGTCTGGCGGAGTGGGTTGGGGTCTGGCGGAGTGGGTTTGGGTCTGGCGGAGTGGGTTGGGGTCTGGCGGAGTGGGTTTGGGTCTGGCGGAGTGGGTTCGGGTCTGGCTGAGTGGGTTTTTTTCTGGCGGACTGGGTTTGGGTCTGGCGGAGTGGGTTTGGGGTCTGGCGGAGTGGATTCGGGTCTGGTGGAGTGTGTTCGGGTCTGGCGGAGTGGGTTCGGGTCTGGCGGAGTGGGTTGGGGTCTGGCGGAGTGGGTTTGGGTCTGGCCAAGTGGGTTTGGGTCTGGCGGAGTGGGTTTGGGTATGGCGGAGTGGGTTTGGGTCTGGCGGAGTGGGTTTGGGTCTGGCGGAGTGGGTTTGGGGTCTGGCTGAGTGGGTTTGGGGTCTGGCGGAGTGGGTTTGGTTCTGGCGGAGTGGGTTTGGTTCTGGCGGAGTGGGTTTGGGTCTGGCGGAGTGGGTTTGGCTCTGGCGGAGTGGGTTTGGGTCTGGCGGAGTGGGTTCGGGTCTGGCGGAGTGGGTTTGGGTCTGGCGGAGTAGGTTTGGGGTCTGGCGGGGTGGGTTTCGGTCTGGCGGAGTGGGTTTGGGTTTGGCGGAGTGGGTTTCGGTCTGGCGGAGTGGGTTTCGGTCTGGCGGAGTGGGTTTGGGTCTGGCGGAGTGGGTTCGGGTCTGTTGGAGTGGGTTCGGTTCTGGCGGAGTGGGTTGTGGTCTGGTGGAGTGGGTTTGGGTCTGGCGGAGTGGGTTGGGGTCTGGCGGAGTGGGTTCGGGTCTGGCGGAGTGGGTTCGGGTCTGTTGGAGTGGGTTCGGGTCTGGCGGAGTGGGTTGTGGTCTGGCGGAGTGGGTTCGGGTCTGGCGGCGTGGGTTCGGATCTGGCGGAGTGGGTTTGGGTCTGGCCGAGTGGGTTTGGGGCTGACGGAGTGGGTTCGGGTCTGGCGGAGTGTGTTCGGGTCTGGCGGAGTGGCTTTGGGTCTGGCGGAGTGGGTTCAGGTCTGTCGGTGTGGGTTCGGGTCTGGCGGAGTGGGTTTGGGTCTGAGGGAGTGGGTTTGGGTCTGGCCAAGTGGGTTTGCGTCTGGCGGAGTGGGTTTGGGTATGGCGGAGTGGGTTTGGGTCTGGCGGAGTGGGTTTGGGTCTGGCGGAGTGGGTTTGGGGTCTGGCGGAGTGGGTTTGGGGTCTGGCGGAGTGGGTTTGGGTCTGGCGGAGTGGGTTTGGCTCTGGCGGAGCAAGTTTGGGTCTGGCGGAGTGGGTTTGGGTCTGGCGGAGTGGGTTTGGGTCTGGCGGAGTGGGTTTGGTTCTGGCGGAGTGGGTTTGGGTCTGGCGGAGTGGGTTTGGCTCTGGCGGAGTGGGTTTGGGTCTGGCGGAGTGGGTTCGGGTCTGGCGGAGTGGGTTTGGGTCTGGCGGAGTAGGTTTGGGGTCTGGCGGGGTGGGTTTGTGTCTGGCGGAGTTGGTTTGGGTCTGGCGGTGTGGGTTTCGGTCTGGCGGAGTGGGTTTGGGTTTGGCGGAGTGGGTTTCGGTCTGGCGGAGTGGGTTTGGGTCTGGCGGAGTGGGTTTGGGTCTGGCGGAGTGGGTTCGGGTCTGTTGGAGTGGGTTCGGGTCTGGCGGAGTGGGTTGTGGTCTGGTGGAGTGGGTTTGGGTCTGGCGGAGTGGGATTGGGTCTGGCGGAGTGGGTTCGGGTCTGGCGGAGTGGGTTCGGGTCTGTTGGAGTGGGTTCGGGTCTGCCGGAGTGGGTTGTGGTCTGGCGAAGTGGGTTCGGGTCTGGCGGCGTGGGTTCGGGTCTGGCGGAGTGGGTTTGGGTCTGGCGGAGTGGGTTTGGGGCTGGCGGAGTGGGTTCGGGTCTGGCGGAGTGTGTTCGGGTCTGGCGGAGTGGCTTTGGGTCTGGCGGAGTGGGTTCAGGTCTGTCGGTGTGGGTTCGGGTCTGGCGGAGTGGGTTTGGGTCTGGCGGAGTGGGTTTGGGGTCTGGCGGAGTGGATTCGGGTCTGGTGGAGTGTGTTCGGGTCTGGCGGAGTGGGTTCGGGTCTGGCGGAGTGGGTTGGGGTCTGGCGGAGTGGGTTTGGGTCTGGCCAAGTTGGTTTGGCTCTGGCGGAGTGGGTTTGGGTCTGGCGGAGTGGGTTCGGGTCTGGCGGAGTGGGTTTGGGTCTGGCGGAGTGGGTTCGGGTCTGGCGGAGTGGGTTGTGGTCTGGTGGAGTGGGTTTGGGTCTGGCGGAGTGGGTTCGGGTCTGGCGGAGTGGGTTCGGGTCTGGCGGAGTGGGTTCGGGTCTGTTGGAGTGGGTTCGGGTCTGCCGGAGTGGGTTGTGGTCTGGCGGAGTGGGTTCGGGTCTGGCGGCGTGGGTTCGGGTCTGGCGGAGTGGGTTTGGGTCTGGCGGAGTGGGTTTGGGGCTGGCGGAGTGGGTTCGGGTCTGGCGGAGTGTGTTCGGGTCTGGCGGAGTGGCTTTGGGTCTGGCGGAGTGGGTTCAGGTCTGTCGGTGTGGGTTCGGGTCTGGCGGAGTGGGTTTGGGTCTGGCGGAGTGGGTTTGGGGTCTGGCGGAGTGGATTCGGGTCTGGTGGAGTGTGTTCGGGTCTGGCGGAGTGGGTTCGGGTCTGGCGGAGTGGGTTGGGGTCTGGCGGAGTGGGTTTGGGTCTGGCCAAGTTGGTTTGGGTCTGGCGGAGTGGGTTTGGGTATGGCGGAGTGGGTTTGGGTCTGGCGGAGTGGGTTTGGGTCTGGCGGAGTGGGTTTGGGGTCTGGCGGAGTGGGTTTGGGGTCTGGCGGAGTGGGTTTGGGTCTGGCGGAGTGGGTTTGGCTCTGGCGGAGCAAGTTTGGGTCTGGCGGAGTGGGTTTGGGTCTGGCGGAGTGGGTTTGGGTCTGGCGGAGTGGGTTTGGTTCTGGCGGAGTGGGTTTGGGTCTGGCGGAGTGGGTTTGGCTCTGGCGGAGTGGGTTTGGGTCTGGCGGAGTGGGTTCGGGTCTGGCGGAGTGGGTTTGGGTCTGGCGGAGTGGGTTTGGGTCTGGCGGAGTGGGTTCGGGTCTGGCGGAGTGGGTTCGGGTCTGTTGGAGTGGGTTCGGGTCTGGCGGAGTGGGTTGTGGTCTGGCGGAGTGGGTTCGGGTCTGGCGGCGTGGGTTCGGGTCTGGCGGAGTGGGTTTGGGTCTGGCGGAGTGGGTTTGGGGCTGGCGGAGTGGGTTCGGGTCTGGCGGAGTGTGTTCGGGTCTGGCGGAGTGGCTTTGGGTCTGGCGGAGTGGGTTCAGGTCTGTCGGTGTGGGTTCGGGTCTGGCGGAGTGGGTTTGGGTCTGAGGGAGTGGGTTTGGGTCTGGCGGAGTGGGTTCGGGTTTGGCGGAGTGGGTTGGGGTCTGGCGGAGTGGGTTTGGGTCTGGCGGAGTGGGTTGGGGTCTGGCGGAGTGGGTTTGGGTCTGGCGGAGTGGGTTCGGGTCTGGCGGAGTGGTTTCGGATCTGGCGGAGTGGGTTTGGGGTCTGGCGGAGTGGCATTGTGTCTGGCGGAGTGGGTTTGTGTCTGGCGGAGTATGTTTGGGTCTGGCGGAGTGGGTTTGGGTCTGGCGGAGTGGGTTTGGGTCTGGCGGAGTGGGTTTGGGTCTAGCGGAGTTGGTTTGGGTCTGGCGTAGTGGGTTTGGGTCTGGCGGAGTGGGTTTGGGTCTGGCGGAGTGGGTTAGGGTCTGGCGGAGTGGATTTGGGGTCTGGCGGAGTGGGTTTGGGTATGGCGGAGTGGGTTTGGGTCTGGCGGAGTGGGTTTGGGGTCTGGCGGAGTGGGTTTGGGTCTGGCGGAGTGGGTTCGGGTCTGGCGGAGTGGGTTTGGGGTCTGGCGGAGTGGGTTTAACGTCTGGCGGAGTAAGTTTGGGTCTGGCGGAGTGGGTTTGGGTCTGGCGGAGTGGGTTTGGGGTCTGTCGGAGTGGGTTTGGGTCTGGCGGAGTGGGTTTGAATCTGGCGAGTGGGTTTTGGTCTGGCGGAGTGGGTTTGGGCCTGGTGGAGAGGGTTTGGGTCTGGCGGAGTGGGTTTGGGGTCTGGCGGAGTGGGTTTGTGTCTGGCGGAGTGGGTTTGGATCTGGCGGAGTGGGGTTGGGTCTGGCGGAGTGGGTTTGGCTCTGGCGGAGAGGGTTTGTGTCTGGCGGAGTAAGTTTGGGTCTGGCGGAGTGGGTTTGGATCTGGCGGAGTGGGTTGGGGTCTGGCGGAGTGGGTTGTGGTCTGGCGGAGTGGGTTTGGGTCTGGCGGAGTGGGTTCGGGTCTGGCGGAGTGGATTTGGGTCTGGCGGAGTGGGTTTGGGGCTGGCGGAGTGGGTTTGGGTCTGGCGGAGTGGGTTCGGGTCTGGCGGAGTGGGTTCGGGTCTGTTGGAGTGGGTTTGGATCTGGCGGAGTGGGTTGTGGTCTGGCGGAGTGGGTTCGGGTCTGGTGGCGTGGGTTCGGGTCTGGCGGAGTGGGTTTGCGTCTGGCGGAGTGGGTTTGGGGCTGGCGGAGTGGGTTCAGGTCTGTCGGTGTGGGTTCGGGTCTGGCGGAGTGGGTTGGGGTCTGGCGGAGTGGGTTTGGGTCTGGCGGAGTGGGTTAGGGTCTGGCGGAGTGGGTTCGGGTCTGGCGGAGTGGGTTCGGGTCTGGCGGAGTGGGTTTGGTCTGGCGGAGTAGGTTTGGGGTCTGGCGGGGTGGGTTTGTGTCTGACGGAGTTGGTTTGGGTCTGGCGGTGTGGGTTTCGGTCTGGCGGAGTGGGTTTGGGTTTGGCGGAGTGGGTTTGGGTCTGGCGGAGTGGGTTTGGGTCTGGCGGAGTGGGTTTGGGTCTGGCGGAGTGGGTTTGGGTCTGGCGGAGTGGGTTAGGGTCTGGCGGAGTGGGTTTGTGGTCTGGCGGAGTGGGATTGGGTCTGGCGGAGTGGGTTAGGGTCTGGCGGAGTGGGTTTTAGTTTGGCGGAGTGGGTTTGGGTCTTGTGGAGTGGGTTTGGGTCTGGCGGAGTGGACTCGGGTCTGGTGGAGTGGGTTTGGTGTCTGGCGGAATGGGTTTGGGTCTGGCGGAGTGGGTTTGGGTCTGGCGGAGTGGGTTCGGGTCTGGCTCAGTGGGTTTTGTTCTGGCGGACTGGGTTTGGGTCTGGCGGAGTGGGTTTGGAGTCTGGCGAAGTGGATTCGTGTCTGGTGGCGTGTGTTCGGGTCTGGCGGAGTGGGTTCGGGTCTGGCGGAGTGGGTTGGGGTCTGACGGTGTGGGTTTGGGTCTGGCGGAGTGGGTTGGGGTCTGGCGGAGTGGGTTTGGGTCTGGCGGAGTGGGTTCGGGTCTGGCGGAGTGGTTTCGGATCTGGCGGAGTGGGTTTGGGGTCTGGCGGAGTGGCTTTGAGTCTGGCGGAGTGGGTTTGGGTCTGGCGGAGTATGTTTGGGTCTGGCGGAGTGGGCTTGGGTCTGGCGGAGTGGGTTTGGGTCTGGAGGTGTGGGTTTGGGTCTAGCGGAGTTGGTTTGGGTCTGGCGTAGTGGGTTTGCGTCTGGCGGAGTGGGTTTGGGGCTGGCGGAGTGGGTTGGGGTCTGGCGGAGTTGGTTCCGGTCTGGCGGAGTGGTTTCGGGTCTGGCGGAGTGGGTTTGGGTCTGGCGGAGTGGGTTCAGGTCTGTCGGTGTGGGTTCGGGTCTGGCGGAGTGGGTTGGGGTCTGGCGGAGTGCGTTTGGGTCTGGGGGAGTGGGTTTGGGTCTGGCGGAGTGGGTTAGGGTCTGGCGGAGTGGGTTCGGGTCTGGCGGAGTGGGTTCGGGTCTGGCGGAGTGGGTTTGGTCTGGCGGAGTAGGTTTGGGGTCTGGCGGGGTGGGTTTGTGTCTGACGGAGTTGGTTTGGGTCTGGCGGTGTGGGTTGCGGTCTGGCGGAGTGGGTTTGGGTTTGGCGGAGTGGGTTTCGGTCTGGCGGAGTGGGTTTGGGTCTGGCGGAGTGGGTTTGGGTCTGGCGGAGTGGGTTTGGGGTCTGGCGGAGTGGGTTAGGGTCTGGCGGAGTGGGTTTGGGTCTGGCGGAGTGGGTTAGGGTCTGGCGGAGTGGGTTTGTGGTCTGGCGGAGTGGGATTGGGTCTGGCGGAGTGGGTTAGGGTCTGGCGGAGTGGGTTTTAGTTTGGCGGAGTGGGTTTGGGTCTGGTGGAGTGGGTTTGGGTCTGGCGGAGTGGACTTGGGTCTGGTGGAGTGGGTTTGGTGTCTGGCGGAATGGGTTTGGGTCTGGCGGAGTGGGTTTGGGTCTGGCGGAGTGGGTTCGGGTCTGGCTCAGTGGGTTTTGTTCTGGCGGACTGGGTTTGGGTCTGGCGGAGTGGGTTTGGAGTCTGGCGAAGTGGATTCGTGTCTGGTGGCGTGTGTTCGGGTCTGGCGGAGTGGGTTCGGGTCTGGCGGAGTGGGTTGGGGTCTGACGGTGTGGGTTTGGGTCTGGCGGAGTGGGTTGGGGTCTGGCGGAGTGGGTTTGGGTCTGGCGGAGTGGGTTCGGGTCTGGCGGAGTGGTTTCGGATCTGGCGGAGTGGGTTTGGGGTCTGGCGGAGTGGCTTTGAGTCTGGCAGAGTGGGTTTGGGTCTGGCGGAGTATGTTTGGGTCTGGCGGAGTGGGCTTGGGTCTGGCGGAGTGGGTTTGGGTCTGGAGGTGTGGGTTTGGGTCTAGCGGAGTTGGTTTGGGTCTGGCGTAGTGGGTTTGGGTCTGACGGAGTGGGTTCGGGTCTGGCTGAGTGGGTTTTTTTCTGGCGGACTGGGTTTGGGTCTGGCGGTGTGGGTTTGGGGTCTGGCAGAGTGGATTCGGGTCTGGTGGAATGTGTTCGGGTCTGGCGGAGTGGGTTCGGGTCTGGCGGAGTGGGTTGGGGTCTGGCGGAGTGGGTTTGGGTCTGGCGGAGTGGGTTAGGGTCTGGCGGAGTGGGTTTGTGGTCTGGCGGAGTGGGATTGGGTCTGGCGGAGTGGGTTAGGGTCTGGCGGAGTGGGTTTTAGTTTGGCGGAGTGGGTTTGGGTCTTGTGGAGTGGGTTTGGGTCTGGCGGAGTGGACTCGGGTCTGGTGGAGTGGGTTTGGTGTCTGGCGGAATGGGTTTGGGTCTGGCGGAGTGGGTTTGGGTCTGGCGGAGTGGGTTCGGGTCTGGCTCAGTGGGTTTTGTTCTGGCGGACTGGGTTTGGGTCTGGCGGAGTGGGTTTGGAGTCTGGCGAAGTGGATTCGTGTCTGGTGGCGTGTGTTCGGGTCTGGCGGAGTGGGTTCGGGTCTGGCGGAGTGGGTTGGGGTCTGACGGTGTGGGTTTGGGTCTGGCGGAGTGGGTTGGGGTCTGGCGGAGTGGGTTTGGGTCTGGCGGAGTGGGTTCGGGTCTGGCGGAGTGGTTTCGGATCTGGCGGAGTGGGTTTGGGGTCTGGCGGAGTGGCTTTGAGTCTGGCGGAGTGGGTTTGGGTCTGGCGGAGTATGTTTGGGTCTGGCGGAGTGGGCTTGGGTCTGGCGGAGTGGGTTTGGGTCTGGAGGTGTGGGTTTGGGTCTAGCGGAGTTGGTTTGGGTCTGGCGTAGTGGGTTTGCGTCTGGCGGAGTGGGTTTGGGGCTGGCGGAGTGGGTTGGTGTCTGGCGGAGTTGGTTCCGGTCTGGCGGAGTGGTTTCGGGTCTGGCGGAGTGGGTTTGGGTCTGGCGGAGTGGGTTCAGGTCTGTCGGTGTGGGTTCGGGTCTGGCGGAGTGGGTTGGGGTCTGGCGGAGTGGGTTGGGGTCTGGCGGAGTGCGTTTGGGTCTGGGGGAGTGGGTTTGGGTCTGGCGGAGTGGGTTAGGGTCTGGCGGAGTGGGTTCGGGTCTGGCGGAGTGGGTTCGGGTCTGGCGGAGTGGGTTTGGTCTGGCGGAGTAGGTTTGGGGTCTGGCGGGGTGGGTTTGTGTCTGACGGAGTTGGTTTGGGTCTGGCGGTGTGGGTTGCGGTCTGGCGGAGTGGGTTTGGGTTTGGCGGAGTGGGTTTCGGTCTGGCGGAGTGGGTTTGGGTCTGGCGGAGTGGGTTTGGGTCTGGCGGAGTGGGTTTGGGGTCTGGCGGAGTGGGTTAGGGTCTGGCGGAGTGGGTTTGGGTCTGGCGGAGTGGGTTAGGGTCTGGCGGAGTGGGTTTGTGGTCTGGCGGAGTGGGATTGGGTCTGGCGGAGTGGGTTAGGGTCTGGCGGAGTGGGTTTTAGTTTGGCGGAGTGGGTTTGGGTCTGGTGGAGTGGGTTTGGGTCTGGCGGAGTGGACTTGGGTCTGGTGGAGTGGGTTTGGTGTCTGGCGGAATGGGTTTGGGTCTGGCGGAGTGGGTTTGGGTCTGGCGGAGTGGGTTCGGGTCTGGCTCAGTGGGTTTTGTTCTGGCGGACTGGGTTTGGGTCTGGCGGAGTGGGTTTGGAGTCTGGCGAAGTGGATTCGTGTCTGGTGGCGTGTGTTCGGGTCTGGCGGAGTGGGTTCGGGTCTGGCGGAGTGGGTTGGGGTCTGACGGTGTGGGTTTGGGTCTGGCGGAGTGGGTTGGGGTCTGGCGGAGTGGGTTTGGGTCTGGCGGAGTGGGTTCGGGTCTGGCGGAGTGGTTTCGGATCTGGCGGAGTGGGTTTGGGGTCTGGCGGAGTGGCTTTGAGTCTGGCAGAGTGGGTTTGGGTCTGGCGGAGTATGTTTGGGTCTGGCGGAGTGGGCTTGGGTCTGGCGGAGTGGGTTTGGGTCTGGAGGTGTGGGTTTGGGTCTAGCGGAGTTGGTTTGGGTCTGGCGTAGTGGGTTTGGGTCTGACGGAGTGGGTTCGGGTCTGGCTGAGTGGGTTTTTTTCTGGCGGACTGGGTTTGGGTCTGGCGGTGTGGGTTTGGGGTCTGGCAGAGTGGATTCGGGTCTGGTGGAGTGTGTTCGGGTCTGGCGGAGTGGGTTCGGGTCTGGCGGAGTGGGTTGGGGTCTGGCGGAGTGGGTTTGGGTCTGGCCAAGTGGGTTTGGGTCTGGCGGAGTGGGTTTGGGTATGGCGGAGTGGGTTTGGGTCTGGCGGAGTGGGTTTGGGTCTGGTGGAGTGGGTTTGGGGTCTGGCGGAGTGGGTTTGGGGTCTGGCGGAGTGGGTTTGGGTCTGGCGGAGTGGGTTTGGCTCTGGCGGAGTGGGTTTGGGTCTGGCGGAGTGAGTTTGGGTCTGGCGGAGTGGGTTTGGCTCTGGCGGAGTGGGTTCGGGTCTGGCGGAGTGGGTTCGGGTCTGGCGGAGTGGGTTTGGTCTGGCGGAGTAGGTTTGGGGTCTGGCGGAGTGGGTTCGGGCCTGTCGGAGTGGGTTTGGGTCTGGCGGAGTGGGTTGGGGTCTGGCGGAGTGGGTTTGGGTCTGGCGGAGTGGGTTTGGGTCTGGCCGAGTGGGTTTGGATGTGGCGGAATGGGTTGGGATCTGGCGGAGTGGGTTCGGGTCTGGCGGAGTGGGTTATGGTCTGGCGGAGTGGGTTCGGGTGTGGCGGAGTGGGTTCGGGTCTGGCGGATGTGGTTTGGTTCTGGCGGAGTGAGTTTGGGTCTGGCGGAGTGGGTTTGGGTCTGGCGGAGTTGGTTTAGGTCTGGCGGAGTGGGTTTGGGCCTGGCGGAGTGGGTTTGGGTCTGGCGGAGTAGGTTCGGGACTGGCGGAGTGGGTTCGGATCTGGCGGAGTGGGTTGGGGTCTGGCGGAGTGGGTGCGGGTCTGGCGGAGTGGGTTTGGTTCTGGCGGAGTGAGTTGGGGTCTGGCGGAGTGGGTTTGGGTCTGGCGGAGTGGGTTTGGGTCTGGCGGAGTGGATTTGGGTCTGGCGGAGAGGGTTTGGGTCTGGCGGAGTGGATTAGGGTCTTGCGGAGTGGGTTTGTGTCTGGCGGAGTGGGTTTGGGTCTGGCGGAGTAGGTTCGGGACTGGCGGAGTGGGTTCGGATCTGGCGGAGTGGGTTGGGGTCTGGCGGAGTGGGTTCGGGTCTGGCGGAGTGGGTTTGGTTCTGGCGGAGTGTGTTTAGGACTGGCGGAGTGGGTTTGGGTCTGGCGGAGTGGGTTTGGGAGTGGCGGAGTGGGTTTGGGTCTGGCGGAGTGGGTTTGGGTCTGGCGGAGTAGGTTTGGGTCTGGCGGAGTGGATTTGGGTCTGGCGGAGAGGGTTTGGGTCTGGCGGAGTGGGTTTGGGTCTGGCGGAGTGGGTTTGTGTCTGGCGAAGTGGGTTTGGAGTCTGGCGGAATGGGTTGTGGGTCTGGCGCAGTGGGTTTGTGTCTGGCGGAGTGGGTTTGGGGCTGGCGGAGTGGGTTTCTGTTTGGCGGAGTGGGTTTGGGTCTGGCGGAGTGGGTTTGGGTCTGGCGGAGTGGGTTTGGGTCTGGCGGAGTGGGTTTGGGTCTGGCGGAGTGGGTTTGGGTCTGGCGTAGTGGGTTTGGGTCTGGCGGAGTGGGTTTGGGGTCTGGCGGAGTGGGTATTGGTCTGGCGGAGTGGGTTTGGGTATGGTGGAGTGGGTTTGGGTCTGGCGGTGTTGGTTTGGGTCTGGCGGAGTGGGTTTGGGCCTGGCGGAGTGGGTTTGAGTCTGGCGGAGTGGGTTGTGGGTCTGGCGGAGTGGGTTCGGGTCTGGCGGAGTGGGTTCGGGTCTGGCGGAGTGGGTTTGATCTGGCGGAGTGAGTTGGGGTCTGGCGGAGTGGGTTTGGGTCTGTCGGAGTGGGTTTGGGTCTGGCGGAGTGGATTTGGGTCTGGCGGAGAGGGTTTGGGTCTGGCGGAGTGGGTTAGGGTCTTGCGGAGTGGGTTTGTGTCTGGCGGAGTGGGTTTGGGTCTGGCGGAGTAGGTTCGGGACTGGCGGAGTGGGTTCGGATCTGGCGGAGTGGGTTGGGGTCTGGCGGAGTGGGTTCGGGTCTGGCGAAGTGGGTTTGGTTCTGGCGGAGTGAGTTGGGGTCTGGCGTTGTGGGTTTGGGTCTGGCGGAGTGGGTTTGGGTCTGGCGGAGTGGGTTTGGGTCTGGCGGAGCGGGTTTGGGTCTGGCGGAGTGGGTTAGGGTCTTGCGGAGTGGGTTTGGGGCTGGCGGAGTGGGCTTGGGTCTGGCGGAGTGTGTTTAGGACTGGCGGAGTGGGTTTGGGTCTGGCGGAGTGGGTTTGGGTCTGGCGGAGTGGGTTTGGGTCTGGCGGAGTGGATTTGGGTCTGGCGGAGAGGGTTTGGGTCTGGCGGAGTGGGTTTGGGTCTGGCGGAGTGGGTTTGTGTATGGCGAAGTGGGTTTGGGGTCTGGCGGAGTGGGTTTGGGTCTGGCGGAGTGGGTATGGGTCTGGCGGAGTTGGTTTGGGTGTGGCGGAGTGGGTTGTGGGTCTGGCGCAGTGGGTTTGTGTCTGGCGGAGTGGGTTTGGGGCTGGCGGAGTGGGTTTCTGTTTGGCGGAGTGGGTTTGGGTCTGGCGGAGTGGGTTTGGGTCTGGCGGAGTGGGTTTGGGTCTGGCGGAGTGGGTTTGGGTCTGGCGGAGTGGGTTTGCATCTGGCGGACTGGGTTTGGGTCTGGCGGAGTGGGTTGGGGTCTGTCGGAGTGGGTTGGGGTCTGGCGGAGTGGGTTCGGATCTGGCGGAATGGGTTCGGGTCTGGCGGAGTGGGTTTGGGTCTGGCGGAGTGGGGTCGGGTCTGTCGGTGTGGGTTCGGGTCTGGCAGAGTGGGTTGTGGTCTGGCGGAGTTGGTTTGGGTCTGGCGGAGTGGGTTCGGGTCTGGCGGAGTGGGTTCGGGTGTGGCGGAGTGGGTTGTGGTCTGGCGGAGTGGGTTTGGGTCTGGCGGAGTGGGTTTACATCTGGCGGACTGGGTTTGGGTCTGGCGGAGTGGGTTTGGGTCTGGCGGAGTGGGTTTGGGTCTGGCGGAGTGGGTTTGGGTCTTGCGTAGTGGGTTTGGATCTGGCGGAGTGGGTTTGGGGTCTGGCGGAGTGGGTTTTGGTCTGGCGGAGTGGGTTTGGGTATGGCAGAGTGGGGTTGGGTCTGGCGGAGTTGGTTTGGGTCTGGCGGAGTGGGTTTGGGCCTGGCGGAGTGGGTTTGAGTCTGGCGGAGTGGGTTGTGGGTCTGGCGGAGTGGGTTCGTGTCTGGCGGAGTGGGTTCGGGTCTGGCGGAGTGGGTTGGGGTCTGGCGGAGTGGGTTTGGGTCTGGCGGAGTGGGTTTGGGTCTGGCGGAGTGGGTTTGGATCTGGCGGAGTGGGTTTGGGGTCTGGCGGAGTGGGTTTGGGTCTGGCGGAGTTGCTTTGGGTCTGGCGGAGTGGGTTTGGGACTGGCGGAGTGGGTTTGGGTCTGGCGGAGTGGGTTCGGGTCTGGCGGAGTGGGTTCGGGTCTGGCGGAGTGGGTTCGGGTCTGGCGGAGTGGTTTCGGGTCTCGCGGAGTGGGTTCGGGTCTGGCGGAGTGGGTTCGGGTCTGGCGGAGTGGGTTGTGGTCTGGCGGAGTGGGTTGGTGTTTGGCGGAGTGGGTTCGGGTCTGGCGGAGTGGGTTGGGGTCTGGCGGAGTGGGTTGGGGTCTGTCGGAGTGGGTTGGGGTCTGGCGGAGTGGGTTCGGATCTGGCGGAATGGGTTCGGGTCTGGCGGAGTGGGTTTCGGTCTGGCGGAGTGGGGTCGGGTCTGTCAGTGTGGGTTCGGGTCTGGCAGAGTGGGTTGTGGTCTGGCGGAGTTGGTTTGGGTCTGGCGGAGTGGGTTCGGGTCTGGCGGAGTGGGTTCGGGTGTGGCGGAGTGGGTTGTGGTCTGGCGGAGTGGGTTTGGGTCTGGCGGAGAGGGTTTTCGTCTGGCGGACTGGGTTTGGGTCTGGCGGAGTGGGTTTGGGTCTGGCGGAGTGGGTTTGGGTCTGGCGGAGTGGGTTTGGGTCTGGCGTAGTGGGTTTGGGTCTGGCGGAGTGGGTTTGTGGTCTGGCGGAGTGCGTTTTGGTCTGGCGGAGTGGGTTTGGGTATGGCGGAGTGGGTTTGGGTCTGGCGGAGTTGGTTTGGGTCTGGCGGAGTGGGTTTGGGCCTGGCGGAGTGGGTTTGAGTCTGGCGGAGTGGGTTGTGGGTCTGGCGGAGTGGGTTCGGGTCTGGCGGAGTGGGTTCGGGTCTGGCGGAGTGGGTTGGGGTCTGGCGGAGTGGGTTTGGGTCTGGCGGAGTGGGTTTGGGTCTGGCGGAGTGGGTTTGGGGTCTGGCGGAGTGGGTTTGGGTCTGGCGGAGTTGCTTTGGGTCTGGCGGAGTGGGTTTGGGACTGGCGGAGTGGGTTTGGGTCTGGCGGAGTGGGTTTGGGTCTGGCGGAGTGGGTTTGGGTCTGGCGGAGTGGGTTTGGGTCTGGTGGAATGAGTTGGGGTCTGGTGGAGTGGGTTCGGGAATGGCGGAGTGGGTTGGGGTTTGCCGGAGTGGGTTGGGGTCTGGCGGAGTGGGTTCGGGTCTGGCGGAGTGGGTTATGGTTTGGCGGAGTGGGTTCGGGTGTGGCGGAGTGGGTTCGGGTCTGGCGGATTGGGTTTGGGTCTGGCGGAGTGGGTTTGGGTCTGGCGGAGTAGGTTCGGGTCTGGCGGAGTGGGTTCGGGTCTGGCGGAGTGGGTTCGGGTCTGGCGGAGTGGGTTCGGGTCTGGCGCAGTGGGTTGGGGTCTGGCGGAGTGTGTTCGGGTCTGGCGGAGTGGTTTCGGGTCTGGCGGAGTGGGTTTGGGTCTGGCGGAGAGGGTTTGGGTCCTGCGGAGTGGGTTTGGGTCTGGCGGAGTGGGTTTGGGTGTGGCGGTCTGGGTTCGGGTCTGGCGGAGTGGGTTCGGGTCTGGCGGAGTGGGTTAGGGTCTGGCGGAGTGGGTTCGGGCCTGTCGGAGTGGGTTTGGGTCTGGCGGAGTGGGTTGGGTTCTGGCGGAGTGGGTTTGGGTCTGGCGGAGTGGGTTTGGGTCTGGCCGAGTGGGTTTGGGTGTGGCGGACTGGGTTCAGGTCTGGCGGAGTGGGTTCGGGTCTGGCGGAGTGGGTTAGGGTCTGGCGGAGTGTTTTCGGGTCTGTCGGAGAGGGTACGGGTCTGGCGGAGTGGGTTGGGGTCTGGCGGAGTGGGTTCGGGTCTGGCGGAGTGGGTTCGGGTCTGGCGGAGTTGGTTCGGGTCTGTCGGAGTGGGTTCGGGTCTGGCGGAGTGGGTTCGGGTCTGGCGCAGTGGGTTGGGGTATGGCGGAGTGGGTTCGGGTCTGGCGGAGTAGTTTCGGGTCTGGCGGAGTGGGTTTGGGTCTGGCGGAGAGGGTTTGAGTCCTGCGGAGTGGGTTTGGGTGTGGCGGACTGGGTTTGGGTCTGGCAGAGTGGGTTTGGGTCTGGCGGAGTGGGTTTGGGTGTGGCGGACTGGGTTCGCGTCTGGCGGAGTGGGTTCGGGTCTGGCGGAGTGGGTTAGCGTCTGGCGGAGTGGGTTGGGGTCTGTCGGAGTGGGTTCGGGTCTGGCGGAGTGGGTTGGGGTCTGGCGGAGTGGGTTCGGGTCTGGCGGAATGGGTTGGGGTCTGGTGGAGTGGGTTTGGGTCTTGCGGAGTGCGTTCGGGTCTGGCGGAGGGGGTTTGGGTCTGGCGGAGTGGGTTTGGGTCTGGCGGAGTGGGTTTGGGGCCTGACGGAGTGGGTTTGGGTCTGGCGGAGTGGGTTTGGCTCTGGCGGAGTGCGTTTGGGTCTGGCGGAGTGGGTTTGGGTCTGGCGGAGTGGGTTGGGGTCTGGCGGAGTGGGTTGGGGTCTGGCGGAGTGGGTTCGGGTCTGGCGGAGTGGGTTCGGGTCTGGCGGAGTGGGTTATGGTCTGGCGGAGTGGGTTCTCGTCTGTCGGAGTGGGTTCGGGTCTGGCGGAGTGGGTTGGGGTCTAGCGGAGTGGGTTCGGGTCTGGCGGAGTGAGTTCGGTTCTGACGGAGTTGGTTCGGGTCTGGCGGAGTGGGTTCGGGTCTGGCGGAGTGGGTTCGGGTCTGGCGGAGTGGGTTCGGGTCTGGCGGAGTGGGTTCGGGTCTGGCGGAGTGGGTTTGGGTCTGGCGGAGTGGGTTTGCGTCCGGCGGAGGGGGTTTGGGTCTGGCGGTGAGGGATAAGGTCTGGCGGAGTGGGTTCGGGTCGGTCGGAGTGTGTTCGGGTCTGGCGGAGTGGGTTCGCGTTTGGCGGAGTGGGTTCGGGTCTGGCGGAGTGGGTTTGGGTCTGGCGGAGTTGCTTCGGGTCTGGCGGAGTGGGTTCGGGTCTGGCGGAGTGGGTTAGGGTCTGGCGGAGTGGGTTTGGGTCTGGCGGAGTGGGTTCGGTTCTGGCGGAGTGGGTTCGGGTCTGGCGGAGTGGGTTCGGATCTGGCGGGTAGGGTTGGGGCCTGGAGGAGTGGGTTCGGGTGTGGCGGAGTGGGTTCGGGTCTGTCGGTGTGGGTTCGGGTCTGGCGGGGTGGGTTGTGGTCTGGCGGAGTTGGTTCGGGACTGGCGGAGTGGGTTCGGTTCTGGCGGAGTGGGTTTGGGTCTGGCGGAGTGGGTTTGGGTCTGGCCGAGTGGGTTTGGGTCTGGCGGAGTTGGTTTGGGCCTGGCGGAGTGGGTTTGTGTCAGGCGGAGTGGGTTTGGGTCTGGCGGAGTGGGTTTGGGTCTGGCGGAGTTGGTTTGGGCCTGGCGGAGTGGGTTTCGGTCTAGCGGAGTGGGTTTGGGTCTGGCGGAGTGGGTTTGGGTCTGCCGGAGTGGGTTTGGGTCTGATGGAGTTGGTTCGGGTCTGGCGGAGTGGGTTCGGGTCTGGCGGAGTGGGTTTGGGTCTGGCGGAGTGGGTTCCGGTCTGGCGGATTGGGTTAGGGTCCAGCGGAGTGGGTTCGGGTCTGGAGGAGTGGGTTCGGGTCTGGCGGAGTGGGTTCGGATCTGGAGGAGAGGGTTCGGGTCTGGCGGAGTGGGTTCGGGTGTGGCGGAGTGGGTTTGGGTCTGGCGGAGTTGCTTCGGGTCTGGCGGAGTGGGTTCGGGTCTGGCGGAGTGGGTTCGGGTCTGGCGGAATGGGTTTGCGTCTGGCGGAGTGGGTTCGGGTCTGGCGGAGTGGGTTCGGGTCTGGCGGAGTGGGTTCGGATCTGGCGGATCGGGTTGGGGCCTGGAGGAGTGGGTTCGGGTCTGTCGGAGTGGGTGCGGGTCTGGCGGAGTGGGTTGGGGTCTGGCGGAGTGGGTTGGGGTCTGGCGGAGTGGGTTCGGGTCTGGCGGAGTTGGTTCGGGTCTGGCGGAGTGGGTTCGGGTCTGGCGGAGTGGGTTCGGGTCTGGCGCAGTGGGTTGGGGTCTGGCGGTGTGGGTTCGGGTCTGGCGGAGTGGTTTCGGGTCTGGCGGAGTGGGTTTGGGTCTGGCGGAGAGGGTTTGGGTCCTGCGGAGTGGGTTTGGGTCTGGCGGAGTGGGTTTGGGTGTGGCGGACTGGGTTCGGGTCTGGCGGAGTGGGTTCGGGTCTGGCGGAGTGGGTTAGGGTCTGGCGGAGTGGGTTCAGGTCTGTCAGAGTGGGTTCGGGTCTGGCGGAGTGGGTTGGGGTCTGGCGGAGTGGGTTTGGGTCTGGCGGAGTGGGTTCGGGTCTGGCGGAGTGGGTTTGGGTGTGGCGGACAGGGTTCGGGCCTGGCGGAGTGGGTTCGGGCCTGGCGGAGTGGGTTAGGGTCTGGCGGAGTGTTTTCGGGTCTGTCGGAGTGGGTACAGGTCTGGCGGAGTGGGTTGGGGTCTGGCGGAGTGGGTTCGGGTCTGGCGGAGTGGGTTCGGGTCTGGCGGAGTTGGTTCGGGTCTGGCGGAGTGGTTTCGGGTCTGGTGGAGTGGGTTTGGGTCTGGCGCAGTGGGTTGGGGTCTGACGGAGTGGGTTCGGGTCTGGCGGAGTGGGTTCGGGTCTGGCGCAGTGGGTTGGGGTCTGGCGGAGTGGGTTCGGGTCTGGCGGAGTGGTTTCGGGTCTGGCGGAGTGGGTTTGGGTCTGGCGGAGAGGGCTTGGGTCCTGCGGAGTGGGTTTGGGTCTGGCGGAGTGGGTTTGGGTGTGGCGGTCTGGGTTCGCGTCTGGCGGAGTGGGTTCGGCTCTGGCGGAGTGGGTTCGGGTCTGGCGGAGTGGGTTAGGGTCTGGCGGAGTGGGTTCGGGCCTGTCGGAGTGGGTTTGGGTCTGGCGGAGTGGGTTGGGGTCTGGCGGAGTGGGTTTGGGTCTGGCAGAGTGGGTTTGGGTCTGGCGGAGTGGGTTTGGGTGTGGCGGACTGGGTTCGGGTCTGGCGGAGTGGGTTAGGGTCTGGCGGAGTGTTTTCGGGTCTGTCGGAGTGGGTACGGGTCTGGCGGAGTGGGTTTGGGTCTTGCGGAGTGGGTTCGGGTCTGGCGGAGTGGGTTCTGGTCTGGCGGAGTGGGTTCGGATCTGGCGGGTAGGGTTGGGGCCTGGAGGAGTGGGTTCGGGTGTGGCGGAGTGGGTTCGGGTCTGTCGGTGTGGGTTCGGGTCTGGCGGGGTGGGTTGTGGTCTGGCGGAGTTGGTTCGGGACTGGCGGAGTGGGTTCGGTTCTGGCGGAGTGGGTTTGGGTCTGGCGGAGTGGGTTTGGGTCTGGCGGAGTGGGTTTGGGTCTGGCGGAGTTGGTTTGGGCCTGGCGGAGTGGGTTTGTGTCAGGCGGAGTGGGTTTGGGTCTGGCGGAGTGGGTTTGGGTCTGGCGGAGTTGGTTTGGGCCTGGCGGAGTGGGTTTCGGTCTAGCGGAGTGGGTTTGGGTCTGGCGGAGTGGGTTTGGGTCTGCCGGAGTGGGTTTGGGTCTGGTGGAGTTGGTTCGGGTCTGGCGGAGTGGGTTCGGGTCTGGCGGAGTGGGTTTGGGTCTGGCGGAGTGGGTTCCTGTCTGGGGGATTGGGTTAGGGTCCAGCGGAGTGGGTTCGGGTCTGGAGGAGTGGGTTCGGGTCTGGCGGAGTGGGTTCGGATCTGGAGGAGAGGGTTCGGGTCTGGCGGAGTGGGTTCGGGTGTGGCGGAGTGGGTTTGGGTCTGGCGGAGTTGCTTCGGGTCTGGCGGAGTGGGTTCGGGTCTGGCGGAGTGGGTTCGGGTCTGGCGGAATGGGTTTGCGTCTGGCGGAGTGGGTTCCAGTCTGGCGGAGTGGGTTCGGGTCTGGCGGAGTGGGTTCGGATCTGGCGGATCGGGTTGGGGCCTGGAGGAGTGGGTTCGGGTCTGTCGGAGTGGGTGCGGGTCTGGCGGAGTGGGTTGGGGTCTGGCGGAGTGGGTTGGGGTCTGGCGGAGTGGGTTCGGGTCTGGCGGAGTTGGTTCGGGTCTGGCGGAGTGGGCTCGGGTCTGGCGGAGTGGGTTCGGGTCTGGCGCAGTGGGTTGGGGTCTGGCGGTGTGGGTTCGGGTCTGGCGGAGTGGTTTCGGGTCTGGCGGAGTGGGTTTGGGTCTGGCGGAGAGGGTTTGGGTCCTGCGGAGTGGGTTTGGGTCTGGCGGAGTGGGTTTGGGTGTGGCGGACTGGGTTCGGGTCTGGCGGAGTGGGTTCGGGTCTGGCGGAGTGGGTTAGGGTCTGGCGGAGTGGGTTCGGGTCTGTCAGAGTGGGTTCGGGTCTGGCGGAGTGGGTTGGGGTCTGGCGGAGTGGGTTTGGGTCTGGCGGAGTGGGTTCGGGTCTGGCGGAGTGGGTTTGGGTGTGGCGGACAGGGTTCGGGCCTGGCGGAGTGGGTTCGGGTCTGGCGGAGTGGGTTAGGGTCTGGCGGAGTGTTTTCGGGTCTGTCGGAGTGGGTACAGGTCTGGCGGAGTGGGTTGGGGTCTGGCGGAGTGGGTTCGGGTCTGGCGGAGTGGGTTCGGGTCTGGCGGAGTTGGTTCGGGTCTGGCGGAGTGGGTTCGGGTCTGGTGGAGTGGGTTTGGGTCTGGCGCAGTGGGTTGGGGTCTGACGGAGTGGGTTCGGGTCTGGCGGAGTGGGTTCGGGTCTGGCGCAGTGGGTTGGGGTCTGGCGGAGTGGGTTCGGGTCTGGCGGAGTGGTTTCGGGTCTGGCGGAGTGGGTTTGGGTCTGGCGGAGAGGGCTTGGGTCCTGCGGAGTGGGTTTGGGTCTGGCGGAGTGGGTTTGGGTGTGGCGGTCTGGGTTCGGGTCTGGCGGAGTGGGTTCGGCTCTGGCGGAGTGGGTTCGGGTCTGGCGGAGTGGGTTAGGGTCTGGCGGAGTGGGTTCGGGCCTGTCGGAGTGGGTTTGGGTCTGGCGGAGTGGGTTGGGGTCTGGCGGAGTGGGTTTGGGTCTGGCAGAGTGGGTTTGGGTCTGGCGGAGTGGGTTTGGGTGTGGCGGACTGGGTTCGGGTCTGGCGGAGTGGGTTAGGGTCTGGCGGAGTGTTTTCGGGTCTGTCGGAGTGGGTACGGGTCTGGCGGAGTGGGTTTGGGTCTTGCGGAGTGGGTTCGGGTCTGGCGGAGGGGGTTTGGGTCTACCGGAGTGGGTTTGGGTCTGGCGGAGTGGGTTTGGGGCCTGACGGAGTGTGTTTGGGTCTGGCGGAGTGGGTTTGGGTCTGGCGGAGTGCGTTTGGGTCTGGCGGAGTGGTTTTGGGTCTGGCGGAGTGGGTTGGGGTCTGGCGGAGTGGGTTCGGGTCTGGCGGAGTGGGTTCGGGTCTGGCGGAGTGGGTTCGGGTCTGGCGGAGTGGGTTATGGTCTGGCGGAGTGGGTTCGGGTCTGGCGTAGTGGGTTCGGGTCTGGCGGAGTGGGTTCGGGTCTGGCGGAGTGGGTTTGCGTCCGGCGGAGTGGGTTTGGGTCTGGCGGTGTGGGATAAGGTCTGGCGGAGTTGCTTCGGGTCTGGCGGAGTGGGTTCGGGTCTGGCGGAGTGGGTTCGGGTCTGGCGGAGTTGGTTTGGGTCTGGCGGAGTGGGTTCGGGTCTGGCGGAGTGGGTTCGGATCTGGCGGGTAGGGTTGGGGCCTGGAGGAGTGGGTTCGGGTCTGGCGGAGTGGGTTCAGGTCTGTCGGTGTGGGTTCGGGTCTGGCGGAGTGGGTTGTGGTCTGGCGGAGTTGGTTCTGGACTGGCGGAGTGGGTTCGGTTCTGGCGGAGTGGGTTTGGGTCTGGCGGAGTGGGTTTGGGTCTGGCGGAGTGGGTTTGGGTCTGGCGGAGTTGGTTTGGGCCTGGCGGAGTGGGTTTGGGTCAGGCGGAGTGGGTTTGGGTCTGGCGGAGTGGGTTGGGGTCTGGCGGAGTGGGTTCGGGTCTGGCGGAGTGGGTTCGGGTCTGGCGGAGTTGGTTCGGGTCTGGCGGAGTGGGTTCGGGTCTGGCGGAGTGGGTTCGGGTCTGGCGCAGTGGGTTGGGGTCTGGCGGAGTGGGTTCGGGTCTGGCGGAGTGGTTTCGGGTCTGGCGGAGTGGGTTTGGGTCTGGCGGAGAGGGTTTGAGTCCTGCGGAGTGGGTTTGGGTGTGGCGGACTGGGTTTGGGTCTGGCGGGGTGGGTTTGAGTCTGGCGGAGTGGGTTTGGGTGTGGCGGACTGGGTTCGCGTCTGGCGGATTGGGTTCGGGTCTGGCGGAGTGGGTTAGGGTCTGGCGGAGTGGGTTGGGGTCTGTCGGAGTGGGTTAGGGTCTGGCGGAGTGGGTTGGGGTCTGGCGGAGTGGGTTCGGGTCTGGCGGAGTGGGTTGGGGTCTGGTGGAGTGGGTTTGGGTCTTGCGGAGTGGGTTCGGGTCTGGCGGAGGGGGTTTGGGTCTACCGGAGTGGGTTTGGGTCTGGCGGAGTGGGTTTGGGGCCTGACGGAGTGTGTTTGGGTCTGGCGGAGTGGGTTTGGGTCTGGCGGAGTGCGTTTGGGTCTGGCGGAGTGGTTTTGGGTCTGGCGGAGTGGGTTGGGGTCTGGCGGAGTGGGTTGGGGTCTGGCGGAGTGGGTTCGGGTCTGGCGGAGTGGGTTCGGGTCTGGCGGAGTGGGTTATGGTCTGGCGGAGTGGGTTCGGGTCTGGCGGAGTGGGTTCGGGTCTGGCGGAGTGGGTTCGGGTCTGGCGGAGTGGGTTTGCGTCCGGCGGAGTGGGTTTGGGTCTGGCGGTGTGGGATAAGGTCTGGCGGAGTTGCTTCGGGTCTGGCGGAGTGGGTTCGGGTCTGGCGGAGTGGGTTCGGGTCTGGCGGAGTGGGTTTGGGTCTGGCGGAGTGGGTTCGGGTCTGGCGGAGTGGGTTCGGATCTGGCGGGTAGGGTTGGGGCCTGGAGGAGTGGGTTTGGGTCTGGCGGAGTTGGTTTGGGCCTGGCGGAGTGGGTTTGGGTCAGGCGGAGTGGGTTTGGGTCTGGCGGAGTGGGTTTGGGTCTGGCGGAGTTGGTTTGTGCCTGGCGGAGTGGGTTTCGGTCTAGCGGAGTGGGTTTGGGTCTGGCGGAGTGGGTTTGGGTCTGCCGGAGTGGGTTTGGGTCTGGCGGAGTTGGTTCGGGTCTGGCGGAGTGGGTTCGGGTCTGGCGTAGTGGGTTTGGGTCTGGCGGAGTGGGTTCCGGTCTGTCGGATTGGGTTAGGGTCTAGCGGAGTGGGGTCGGGTCTGGCGGAGTGGGTTCGGGTCTGGCGGAGTGGGTTCGGATCTGGAGGAGAGGGTTCGGGTCTGGCGGAGTGGGTTCGGGTCTGGCGGAGTGGGTTTGGGTCTGGCGGAGTGGGTTTGGGTCTGGCGGAGTGGGTTCGGGTCTGGCGGAGTGGGTTGGGGTCTGGCGGAGTGGGTTTGGGTCTGGCGGAGTGGGTTTGGGTCTGGCGGAGTGGGTTTGGATCTGGCGGAGTGGGTTTGGGGTCTGGCGGAGTGGGTTTGGGTCTGGCGGAGTTGCTTTGGGTCTGGCGGAGTGGGTTTGGGACTGGCGGAGTGGGTTTGGGTCTGGCGGAGTGGGTTTGGGTCTGGCGGAGTGGGTTTGGGTCTGGCGGAGTGGGTTTGGGTCTGGTGGAATGAGTTGGGGTCTGGTGGAGTGGGTTCGGGAATGGCGGAGTGGGTTGGGGTTTGCCGGAGTGGGTTGGGGTCTGGCGGAGTGGGTTCGGGTCTGGCGGAGTGGGTTATGGTCTGGCGGAGTGGGTTCGGGTGTGGCGGAGTGGGTTCGGGTCTGGCGGAGTGGGTTTGGGTCTGGCGGAGTGGGTTGGGGTCTGGCGGAGTAGGTTCGGGTCTGGCGGAGTGGGTTCGGGTCTGGCGGAGTGGGTTCGGGTCTGGCGGAGTGGGTTCGGGTCTGGCGCAGTGGGTTGGGGTCTGGCGGAGTGTGTTCGGGTCTGGCGGAGTGGTTTCGGGTCTGGCGGAGTGGGTTTGGGTCTGGCGGAGAGGGTTTGGGTCCTGCGGAGTGGGTTTGGGTCTGGCGGAGTGGGTTTGGGTGTGGCGGTCTGGGTTCGGGTCTGGCGGAGTGGGTTCGGGTCTGGCGGAGTGGGTTAGGGTCTGGCGGAGTGGGTTCGGGCCTGTCGGAGTGGGTTTGGGTCTGGCGGAGTGGGTTGGGGTCTGGCGGAGTGGGTTTGGGTCTGGCGGAGTGGGTTTGGGTCTGGCCGAGTGGGTTTGGGTGTGGCGGAATGGGTTGGGATCTGGCGGAGTGGGTTCGGGTCTGGCGGAGTGGGTTATGGTCTGGCGGAGTGGGTTCGGGTGTGGCGGAGTGGGTTCGGGTCTGGCGGATGTGGTTTGGTTCTGGCGGAGTGAGTTTGGGTCTGGCGGAGTGGGTTTGGGTCTGGCGGAGTTGGTTTAGGTCTGGCGGAGTGGGTTTGGGTCTGGCGGAGTGGGTTCGGGTCTGGCGGAGTAGGTTCGGGACTGGCGGAGTGGGTTCGGATCTGGTGGAGTGGGTTGGGGTCTGGCGGAGTGGGTGCGGGTCTGGCGGAGTGGGTTTGGTTCTGGCGGAGTGAGTTGGGGTCTGGCGGAGTGGGTTTGGGTCTGGCGGAGTGGGTTTGGGTCTGGCAGAGTGGATTTGGGTCTGGCGGAGAGGGTTTGGGTCTGGCGGAGTGGATTAGGGTCTTGCGGAGTGGGTTTGTGTCTGGCGGAGTGGGTTTGGGTCTGGCGGAGTAGGTTCGGGACTGGCGGAGTGGGTTCGGATCTGGCGGAGTGGGTTGGGGTCTGGCGGAGTGGGTTCGGGTCTGGCGGAGTGGGTTTGGTTCTGGCGGAGTGTGTTTAGGACTGGCGGAGTGGGTTTGGGTCTGGCGGAGTGGGTTTGGGAGTGGCGGAGTGGGTTTGGGTCTGGCGGAGTGGGTTTGGGTCTGGCGGAGTAGGTTTGGGTCTGGCGGAGTGGATTTGGGTCTGGCGGAGAGGGTTTGGGTCTGGCGGAGTGGGTTTGGGTCTGGCGGAGTGGGTTTGTGTCTGGCGAAGTGGGTTTGGAGTCTGGCGGAGTGGGTTGTGGGTCTGGCGCAGTGGGTTTGTGTCTGGCGGAGTGGGTTTGGGGCTGGCGCAGTGGGTTTCTGTTTGGCGGAGTGGGTTTGGGTCTGGCGGAGTGGGTTTGGGTCTGGCGGAGTGGGTTTGGGTCTGGCGGAGTGGGTTTGGGTCTGGCGGAGTGGGTTTGGGTCTGGCGTAGTGGGTTTGGGTCTGGCGGAGTGGGTTTGGGGTCTGGCGGAGTGGGTATTGGTCTGGCGGAGTGGGTTTGGGTATGGTGGAGTGGGTTTGGGTCTGGCGGTGTTGGTTTGGGTCTGGCGGAGTGGGTTTGGGCCTGGCGGAGTGGGTTTGAGTCTGGCGGAGTGGGTTGTGGGTCTGGCGGAGTGGGTTCGGGTCTGGCGGAGTGGGTTTGGGTCTGGCGGAGTGGGTTGGGGTCTGGCGGAGTGGGTTTGGGTCTGGCGGAGTGGGTTTGGGTCTGGCGGAGTAGGTTTGGGTCTGACGGAGTGGGTTTGCGTCTGGCGGAGTGGGTTTGGATCTGGCGGAGTGGGTTTGGGGTCTGGCGGAGTGGGTTTGGGTCTGGCGGAGTTGGTTTGGGTCTGGCCGAGTGGGTTTGGGACTGGCGGAGTGGGTTTGGGTCTGGCGGAGTGGGTTTGGGTCTGGTGGAATGAGTTGGGGTCTGGTGGAGTGGGTTCGGGACTGGCGGAGTGGGTTGGGGTCTGCCGGAGTGGGTTGGGGTCTGGCGGAGTAGGTTCGGGTCTGGCGGAGTGGGTTATTGTCTGGCGGAGTGGGTTCGGGTGTGGCGGAGTGGGTTCGGGTCTGGCGGATGTGGTTTGGTTCTGGCGGAGTGAGTTTGGGTCTGGCGGAGTGGGTTTGGGTCTGGCGGAGTTGGTTTAGGTCTGGCGGAGTGGGTTTGGGTCTGGCGGAGTGGGTTTGGGTCTGGCGGAGTAGGTTCGGGACTGGCGGAGTGGGTTCGGATCTGGCGGAGTGGGTTGGGGTCTGGCGGAGTGGGTTCGGGTCTGGCGGAGTGGGTTTGGTTCTGGCGGAGTGAGTTGGGGTCTGGCGGAGTGGGTTTGGGTCTGTCGGAGTGGGTTTGGGTCTGGCGGAGTGGATTTGGGTCTGGCGGAGAGGGTTTGGGTCTGGCGGAGTGGGTTAGGGTCTTGCGGAGTGGGTTTGTGTCTGGCGGAGTGGGTTTGGGTCTGGCGGAGTATGTTCGGGACTGGCGGAGTGGGTTCGGATCTGGCGGAGTGGGTTGGGGTCTGGCGGAGTGGGTTCGGGTCTGGCGAAGTGGGTTTGGTTCTGGCGGAGTGAGTTGTGGTCTGGCGTTGTGGGTTTGGGTCTGGCGGAGTGGGTTTGGGTCTGGCGGAGTGGGTTTGGGTCTGGCGGAGCGGGTTTGGGTCTGGCGGAGTGGGTTAGGGTCTTGCGGAGTGGGTTTGGGGCTGGCGGAGTGGGCTTGGGTTCTGGCGGAGTGGGTTTGTGTCTGGCGAAGTGGGTTTGGGGTCTGACGGAGTGGGTTTGGGTCTGGCGGAGTGGGTATGGGTCTGGCGGAGTTGGTTTGAGTGTGGCGGAGTGGGTTGTGGGTCTGGCGCAGTGGGTTTGTGTCTGGCGGAGTGGGTTTGGGGCTGGCGGAGTGGGTTTCTGTTTGGCGGAGTGGGTTTGGGTCTGGCGGAGTGGGTTTGGGTCTGGCGGAGTGGGTTTGGGTCTGGCGGAGTGGGTTTGGGTCTGGCGGAGTAGGTTTGCGTCTGGCGGACTGGGTTTGGGTCTGGCGGAGTGGGTTGGGGTCTGTCGGAGTGGGTTGGGGTCTGGCGGAGTGGGTTCGGATCTGGCGGAATGGGTTCGGGTCTGGCGGAGAGGGTTTGGGTCTGGCGGAGTGGGTTTGGGTCTGGCGGAGTGGGTTTGTGTCTGGCGAAGTGGGTTTGGAGTCTGGCGGAGTGGGTTGTGGGTCTGGCGCAGTGGGTTTGTGTCTGGCGGAGTGGGTTTGGGGCTGGCGCAGTGGGTTTCTGTTTGGCGGAGTGGGTTTGGGTCTGGCGGAGTGGGTTTGGGTCTGGCGGAGTGGGTTTGGGTCTGGCGGAGTGGGTTTGGGTCTGGCGGAGTGGGTTTGGGTCTGGCGTAGTGGGTTTGGGTCTGGCGGAGTGGGTTTGGGGTCTGGCGGAGTGGGTATTGGTCTGGCGGAGTGGGTTTGGGTATGGTGGAGTGGGTTTGGGTCTGGCGGTGTTGGTTTGGGTCTGGCGGAGTGGGTTTGGGCCTGGCGGAGTGGGTTTGAGTCTGGCGGAGTGGGTTGTGGGTCTGGCGGAGTGGGTTCGGGTCTGGCGGAGTGGGTTTGGGTCTGGCGGAGTGGGTTGGGGTCTGGCGGAGTGGGTTTGGGTCTGGCGGAGTGGGTTTGGGTCTGGCGGAGTAGGTTTGGGTCTGACGGAGTGGGTTTGCGTCTGGCGGAGTGGGTTTGGATCTGGCGGAGTGGGTTTGGGGTCTGGCGGAGTGGGTTTGGGTCTGGCGGAGTTGGTTTGGGTCTGGCCGAGTGGGTTTGGGACTGGCGGAGTGGGTTTGGGTCTGGCGGAGTGGGTTTGGGTCTGGTGGAATGAGTTGGGGTCTGGTGGAGTGGGTTCGGGACTGGCGGAGTGGGTTGGGGTCTGCCGGAGTGGGTTGGGGTCTGGCGGAGTAGGTTCGGGTCTGGCGGAGTGGGTTATTGTCTGGCGGAGTGGGTTCGGGTGTGGCGGAGTGGGTTCGGGTCTGGCGGATGTGGTTTGGTTCTGGCGGAGTGAGTTTGGGTCTGGCGGAGTGGGTTTGGGTCTGGCGGAGTTGGTTTAGGTCTGGCAGAGTGGGTTTGGGTCTGGCGGAGTGGGTTTGGGTCTGGCGGAGTAGGTTCGGGACTGGCGGAGTGGGTTCGGATCTGGCGGAGTGGGTTGGGGTCTGGCGGAGTGGGTTCGGGTCTGGCGGAGTGGGTTTGGTTCTGGCGGAGTGAGTTGGGGTCTGGCGGAGTGGGTTTGGGTCTGTCGGAGTGGGTTTGGGTCTGGCGGAGTGGATTTGGGTCTGGCGGAGAGGGTTTGGGTCTGGCGGAGTGGGTTAGGGTCTTGCGGAGTGGGTTTGTGTCTGGCGGAGTGGGTTTGGGTCTGGCGGAGTATGTTCGGGACTGGCGGAGTGGGTTCGGATCTGGCGGAGTGGGTTGGGGTCTGGCGGAGTGGGTTCGGGTCTGGCGAAGTGGGTTTGGTTCTGGCGGAGTGAGTTGTGGTCTGGCGTTGTGGGTTTGGGTCTGGCGGAGTGGGTTTGGGTCTGGCGGAGTGGGTTTGGGTCTGGCGGAGCGGGTTTGGGTCTGGCGGAGTGGGTTAGGGTCTTGCGGAGTGGGTTTGGGGCTGGCGGAGTGGGCTTGGGTTCTGGCGGAGTGGGTTTGTGTCTGGCGAAGTGGGTTTGGGGTCTGACGGAGTGGGTTTGGGTCTGGCGGAGTGGGTATGGGTCTGGCGGAGTTGGTTTGAGTGTGGCGGAGTGGGTTGTGGGTCTGGCGCAGTGGGTTTGTGTCTGGCGGAGTGGGTTTGGGGCTGGCGGAGTGGGTTTCTGTTTGGCGGAGTGGGTTTGGGTCTGGCGGAGTGGGTTTGGGTCTGGCGGAGTGGGTTTGGGTCTGGCGGAGTGGGTTTGGGTCTGGCGGAGTAGGTTTGCGTCTGGCGGACTGGGTTTGGGTCTGGCGGAGTGGGTTGGGGTCTGTCGGAGTGGGTTGGGGTCTGGCGGAGTGGGTTCGGATCTGGCGGAATGGGTTCGGGTCTGGCGGAGTGGGTTTGGGTCTGGCGGAGTGGGGTCGGGTCTGTCGGTGTGGGTTCGGGTCTGGCAGAGTGGGTTGTGGTCTGGCGGAGTTGGTTTGGGTCTGGCGGAGTGGGTTCGGGTCTGGCGGAGTGGGTTCGGGTGTGGCGGAGTGGGTTGTGGTCTGGCGGAGTGGGTTTGGGTCTGGCGGAGTGGGTTTGCATCTGGCGGACTGGGTTTGGGTCTGGCGGAGTGGGTTTGGGTCTGGCGGAGTGGGTTTGGGTCTGGCGGAGTGGGTTTGGGTCTTGCGTAGTGGGTTTGGGTCTGGCGGAGTGGGTTTGGGGTCTGGCGGAGTGGGTTTTGGTCTGGCGGAGTGGGTTTGGGTATGGCAGAGTGGGTTTGGGTCTGGCGGAGTTGGTTTGGGTCTGGCGGAGTGGGTTTGGGCCTGGCGGAGTGGGTTTGAGTCTGGCGGAGTGGGTTGTGGGTCTGGCGGAGTGGGTTCGGGTCTGGCGGAGTGGGTTCGGGTCTGGCGGAGTGGGTTTGGATCTGGCGGAGTGGGTTTGGGGTCTGGCGGGGTGGGTTTGGGTCTGGCGGAGTTGCTTTGGGTCTGGCGGAGTGGGTTTGGGACTGGCGGAGTGGGTTTGGATCTGGCGGAGTGGGTTCGGGTCTGGCGGAGTGGGTTCGGGTGTGGCGGAGTGGGTTCGGGTCTGGCGGAGTGGTTTCGGGTCTCGCGGAGTGGGTTCGGGTCTGGCGGAGTGGGTTCGGGTCTGGCGGAGTGGGTTGTGGTCTGGCGGAGTGGGTTGGTGTTTGGCGGAGTGGGTTCGGGTCTGGCGGAGTGGGTTGGGGTCTGGCGGAGTGGGTTGGGGTCTGTCGGAGTGGGTTGGGGTCTGGCGGAGTGGGTTCGGATCTGGCGGAATGGGTTCGGGTCTGGCGGAGTGGGTTTCGGTCTGGCGGAGTGGGGTCGGGTCTGTCAGTGTGGGTTCGGGTCTGGCAGAGTGGGTTGTGGTCTGGCGGAGTTGGTTTGGGTCTGGCGGAGTGGGTTCGGGTCTGGCGGAGTGGGTTCGGGTGTGGCGGAGTGGGTTGTGGTCTGGCGGAGTGGGTTTGGGTCTGGCGGAGAGGGTTTTCGTCTGGCGGACTGGGTTTGGGTCTGGCGGAGTGGGTTTGGGTCTGGCGGAGTGGGTTTGGGTCTGGCGGAGTGGGTTTGGGTCTGGCGTAGTGGGTTTGGGTCTGGCGGAGTGGGTTTGTGGTCTGGCGGAGTGCGTTTCGGTCTGGCGGAGTGGGTTTGGGTATGGCGGAGTGGGTTTGGGTCTGGCGGAGTTGGTTTGGGTCTGGCGGAGTGGGTTTGGGCCTGGCGGAGTGGGTTTGAGTCTGGCGGAGTGGGTTGTGGGTCTGGCGGAGTGGGTTCGGGTCTGGCGGAGTGGGTTCGGGTCTGGCGGAGTGGGTTGGGGTCTGGCGGAGTGGGTTTGGGTCTGGCGGAGTGGGTTTGGGTCTGGCGGAGTGGGTTTGGATCTGGCGGAGTGGGTTTGGGGTCTGGCGGAGTGGGTTTGGGTCTGGCGGAGTTGCTTTGGGTCTGGCGGAGTGGGTTTGGGACTGGCGGAGTGGGTTTGGGTCTGGCGGAGTGGGTTTGGGTCTGGCGGAGTGGGTTTGGGTCTGGCGGAGTGGGTTTGGGTCTGGTGGAATGAGTTGGGGTTTGGTGGAGTGGGTTCGGGAATGGCGGAGTGGGTTGGGGTTTGCCGGAGTGGGTTGGGGTCTGGCGGAGTGGGTTCGGGTCTGGCGGAGTGGGTTATGGTCTGGCGGAGTGGGTTCGGGTGTGGCGGAGTGGGTTCGGGTCTGGCGGAGTGGGTTTGGGTCTGGCGGAGTGGGTTTGGGTCTGGCGGAGTAGGTTCGGGTCTGGCGGAGTGGGTTCGGGTCTGGCGGAGTGGGTTCGGGTCTGGCGGAGTGGGTTCGGGTCTGGCGCAGTGGGTTGGGGTCTGGCGGAGTGTGTTCGGGTCTGGCGGAGTGGTTTCGGGTCTGGCGGAGTGGGTTTGGGTCTGGCGGAGAGGGTTTGGGTCCTGCGGAATGGGTTTGGGTCTGGCGGAGTGGGTTTGGGTGTGGCGGTCTGGGTTCGGGTCTGGCGGAGTGGGTTCGGGTCTGGCGGAGTGGGTTAGGGTCTGGCGGAGTGGGTTCGGGCCTGTCGGAGTGGGTTTGGGTCTGGCGGAGTGGGTTGGGTTCTGGCGGAGTGGGTTTGGGTCTGGCGGAGTGGGTTTGGGTCTGGCCGAGTGGGTTTGGGTGTGGCGGACTGGGTTCAGGTCTGGCGGAGTGGGTTCGGGTCTGGCGGAGTGGGTTAGGGTCTGGCGGAGTGTTTTCGGGTCTGGCGGAGTAGTTTCGGGTCTGGCGGAGTGGGTTTGGGTCTGGCGGAGAGGGTTTGAGTCCTGCGGAGTGGGTTTGGGTGTGGCGGACTGGGTTTGGGTCTGGCAGAGTGGGTTTGGGTCTGGCGGAGTGGGTTTGGGTGTGGCGGACTGGGTTCGCGTCTGGCGGAGTGGGTTCGGGTCTGGCGGAGTGGGTTAGCGTCTGGCGGAGTGGGTTGGGGTCTGTCGGAGTGGGTTCGGGTCTGGCGGAGTGGGTTGGGGTCTGGCGGAGTGGGTTCGGGTCTGGCGGAATGGGTTGGGGTCTGGTGGAGTGGGTTTGGGTCTTGCGGAGTGCGTTCGGGTCTGGCGGAGGGGGTTTGGGTCTGGCGGAGTGGGTTTGGGTCTGGCGGAGTGGGTTTGGGGCCTGACGGAGTGGGTTTGGGTCTGGCGGAGTGGGTTTGGCTCTGGCGGAGTGCGTTTGGGTCTGGCGGAGTGGGTTTGGGTCTGGCGGAGTGGGTTGGGGTCTGGCGGAGTGGGTTGGGGTCTGGCGGAGTGGGTTCGGGTCTGGCGGAATGGGTTCGGGTCTGGCGGAGTGGGTTATGGTCTGGCGGAGTGGGTTCTCGTCTGTCGGAGTGGGTTCGGGTCTGGCGGAGTGGGTTGGGGTCTAGCGGAGTGGGTTCGGGTCTGGCGGAGTGGGTTCGGGTGTGGCGGAGTGGGTTGTGGTCTGGCGGAGTGGGTTTGGGTCTGGCGGAGAGGGTTTTCGTCTGGCGGACTGGGTTTGGGTCTGGCGGAGTGGGTTTGGGTCTGGCGGAGTGGGTTTGGGTCTGGCGGAGTGGGTTTGGGTCTGGCGTAGTGGGTTTGGGTCTGGCGGAGTGGGTTTGTGGTCTGGCGGAGTGCGTTTCGGTCTGGCGGAGTGGGTTTGGGTATGGCGGAGTGGGTTTGGGTCTGGCGGAGTTGGTTTGGGTCTGGCGGAGTGGGTTTGGGCCTGGCGGAGTGGGTTTGAGTCTGGCGGAGTGGGTTGTGGGTCTGGCGGAGTGGGTTCGGGTCTGGCGGAGTGGGTTCGGGTCTGGCGGAGTGGGTTGGGGTCTGGCGGAGTGGGTTTGGGTCTGGCGGAGTGGGTTTGGGTCTGGCGGAGTGGGTTTGGATCTGGCGGAGTGGGTTTGGGGTCTGGCGGAGTGGGTTTGGGTCTGGCGGAGTTGCTTTGGGTCTGGCGGAGTGGGTTTGGGACTGGCGGAGTGGGTTTGGGTCTGGCGGAGTGGGTTTGGGTCTGGCGGAGTGGGTTTGGGTCTGGCGGAGTGGGTTTGGGTCTGGTGGAATGAGTTGGGGTTTGGTGGAGTGGGTTCGGGAATGGCGGAGTGGGTTGGGGTTTGCCGGAGTGGGTTGGGGTCTGGCGGAGTGGGTTCGGGTCTGGCGGAGTGGGTTATGGTCTGGCGGAGTGGGTTCGGGTGTGGCGGAGTGGGTTCGGGTCTGGCGGAGTGGGTTTGGGTCTGGCGGAGTGGGTTTGGGTCTGGCGGAGTAGGTTCGGGTCTGGCGGAGTGGGTTCGGGTCTGGCGGAGTGGGTTCGGGTCTGGCGGAGTGGGTTCGGGTCTGGCGCAGTGGGTTGGGGTCTGGCGGAGTGTGTTCGGGTCTGGCGGAGTGGTTTCGGGTCTGGCGGAGTGGGTTTGGGTCTGGCGGAGAGGGTTTGGGTCCTGCGGAATGGGTTTGGGTCTGGCGGAGTGGGTTTGGGTGTGGCGGTCTGGGTTCGGGTCTGGCGGAGTGGGTTCGGGTCTGGCGGAGTGGGTTAGGGTCTGGCGGAGTGGGTTCGGGCCTGTCGGAGTGGGTTTGGGTCTGGCGGAGTGGGTTGGGTTCTGGCGGAGTGGGTTTGGGTCTGGCGGAGTGGGTTTGGGTCTGGCCGAGTGGGTTTGGGTGTGGCGGACTGGGTTCAGGTCTGGCGGAGTGGGTTCGGGTCTGGCGGAGTGGGTTAGGGTCTGGCGGAGTGTTTTCGGGTCTGGCGGAGTAGTTTCGGGTCTGGCGGAGTGGGTTTGGGTCTGGCGGAGAGGGTTTGAGTCCTGCGGAGTGGGTTTGGGTGTGGCGGACTGGGTTTGGGTCTGGCAGAGTGGGTTTGGGTCTGGCGGAGTGGGTTTGGGTGTGGCGGACTGGGTTCGCGTCTGGCGGAGTGGGTTCGGGTCTGGCGGAGTGGGTTAGCGTCTGGCGGAGTGGGTTGGGGTCTGTCGGAGTGGGTTCGGGTCTGGCGGAGTGGGTTGGGGTCTGGCGGAGTGGGTTCGGGTCTGGCGGAATGGGTTGGGGTCTGGTGGAGTGGGTTTGGGTCTTGCGGAGTGCGTTCGGGTCTGGCGGAGGGGGTTTGGGTCTGGCGGAGTGGGTTTGGGTCTGGCGGAGTGGGTTTGGGGCCTGACGGAGTGGGTTTGGGTCTGGCGGAGTGGGTTTGGCTCTGGCGGAGTGCGTTTGGGTCTGGCGGAGTGGGTTTGGGTCTGGCGGAGTGGGTTGGGGTCTGGCGGAGTGGGTTGGGGTCTGGCGGAGTGGGTTCGGGTCTGGCAGAGTGGGTTCGGGTCTGGCGGAGTGGGTTATGGTCTGGCGGAGTGGGTTCTCGTCTGTCGGAGTGGGTTCGGGTCTGGCGGAGTGGGTTGGGGTCTAGCGGAGTGGGTTCGGGTCTGGCGGAGTGAGTTCGGTTCTGACGGAGTTGGTTCGGGTCTGGCGGAGTGGGTTCGGGTCTGGCGGAGTGGGTTCGGGTCTGGCGGAGTGGGTTCGGGTCTGGCGGAGTGGGTTCGGGTCTGGCGGAGTGGGTTTGGGTCTGGCGGAGTGGGTTTGCGTCCGGCGGAGGGGGTTTGGGTCTGGCGGTGAGGGATAAGGTCTGGCGGAGTGGGTTCGGGTCGGTCGGAGTGTGTTCGGGTCTGGCGGAGTGGGTTCGCGTTTGGCGGAGTGGGTTCGGGTCTGGCGGAGTGGGTTTGGGTCTGGCGGAGTTGCTTCGGGTCTGGCGGAGTGGGTTCGGGTCTGGCGGAGTGGGTTAGGGTCTGGCGGAGTGGGTTTGGGTCTGGCGGAGTGGGTTCGGGTCTGGCGGAGTGGGTTCGGGTCTGGCGGAGTGGGTTCGGATCTGGCGGGTAGGGTTGGGGCCTGGAGGAGTGGGTTCGGGTGTGGCGGAGTGGGTTCGGGTCTGTCGGTGTGGGTTCGGGTCTGGCGGGGTGGGTTGTGGTCTGGCAGAGTTGGTTCGGGACTGGCGGAGTGGGTTCGGTTCTGGCGGAGTGGGTTTGGGTCTGGCGGAGTGGGTTTGGGTCTGGCGGAGTGGGTTTGGGTCTGGCGGAGTTGGTTTGGGCCTGGCGGAGTGGGTTTGTGTCAGGCGGAGTGGGTTTGGGTCTGGCGGAGTGGGTTTGGGTCTGGCGGAGTTGGTTTGGGCCTGGCGGAGTGGGTTTCGGTCTAGCGGAGTGGGTTTGGGTCTGGCGGAGTGGGTTTGGGTCTGCCGGAGTGGGTTTGGGTCTGGTGGAGTTGGTTCGGGTCTGGCGGAGTGGGTTCGGGTCTGGCGGAGTGGGTTTGGGTCTGGCGGAGTGGGTTCCGGTCTGGCGGATTGGGTTAGGGTCCAGCGGAGTGGGTTCGGGTCTGGAGGAGTGGGTTCGGGTCTGGCGGAGTGGGTTCGGATCTGGAGGAGAGGGTTCGGGTCTGGCGGAGTGGGTTCGGGTGTGGCGGAGTGGGTTTGGGTCTGGCGGAGTTGCTTCGGGTCTGGCGGAGTGGGTTCGGGTCTGGCGGAGTGGGTTCGGGTCTGGCGGAATGGGTTTGCGTCTGGCGGAGTGGGTTCGGGTCTGGCGGAGTGGGTTCGGGTCTGGCGGAGTGGGTTCGGATCTGGCGGATCGGGTTGGGGCCTGGAGGAGTGGGTTCGGGTCTGTCGGAGTGGGTGCGGGTCTGGCGGAGTGGGTTGGGGTCTGGCGGAGTGGGTTGGGGTCTGGCGGAGTGGGTTCGGGTCTGGCGGAGTTGGTTCGGGTCTGGCGGAGTGGGTTCGGGTCTGGCGGAGTGGGTTCGGGTCTGGCGCAGTGGGTTGGGGTCTGGCGGTGTGGGTTCGGGTCTGGCGGAGTGGTTTCGGGTCTGGCGGAGTGGGTTTGGGTCTGGCGGAGAGGGTTTGGGTCCTGCGGAGTGGGTTTGGGTCTGGCGGAGTGGGTTTGGGTGTGGCGGACTGGGTTCGGGTCTGGCGGAGTGGGTTCGGGTCTGGCGGAGTGGGTTAGGGTCTGGCGGAGTGGGTTCGGGTCTGTCAGAGTGGGTTCGGGTCTGGCGGAGTGGGTTGGGGTCTGGCGGAGTGGGTTTGGGTCTGGCGGAGTGGGTTCGGGTCTGGCGGAGTGGGTTTGGGTGTGGCGGACAGGGTTCGGGCCTGGCGGAGTGGGTTCGGGTCTGGTGGAGTGGGTTAGGGTCTGGCGGAGTGTTTTCGGGTCTGGCGGAGTGGGTACAGGTCTGGCGGAGTGGGTTGGGGTCTGGCGGAGTGGGTTCGGGTCTGGCGGAGTGGGTTCGGGTCTGGCGGAGTTGGTTCGGGTCTGGCGGAGTGGGTTCGGGTCTGGTGGAGTGGGTTTGGGTCTGGCGCAGTGGGTTGGGGTCTGACGGAGTGGGTTCGGGTCTGGCGGAGTGGGTTCATGTCTGGCGCAGTGGGTTGGGGTCTGGCGGAGTGGGTTCGGGTCTGGCGGAGTGGTTTCGGGTCTGGCGGAGTGGGTTTGGGTCTGGCGGAGAGGGCTTGGGTCCTGCGGAGTGGGTTTGGGTCTGGCGGAGTGGGTTTGGGTGTGGCGGTCTGGGTTCGCGTCTGGCGGAGTGGGTTCGGCTCTGGCGGAGTGGGTTCGGGTCTGGCGGAGTGGGTTAGGGTCTGGCGGAGTGGGTTCGGGCCTGTCGGAGTGGGTTTGGGTCTGGCGGAGTGGGTTGGGGTCTGGCGGAGTGGGTTTGGGTCTGGCAGAGTGGGTTTGGGTCTGGCGGAGTGGGTTTGGGTGTGGCGGACTGGGTTCGGTTCTGGCGGAGTGGGTTAGGGTCTGGCGGAGTGTTTTCGGGTCTGTCGGAGTGGGTACGGGTCTGGCGGAGTGGGTTTGGGTCTTGCGGAGTGGGTTCGGGTCTGGCGGAGGGGGTTTGGGTCTACCGGAGTGGGTTTGGGTCTGGCGGAGTGGGTTTGGGGCCTGACGGAGTGTGTTTGGGTCTGGCGGAGTGGGTTTTGGTCTGGCGGAGTGCGTTTGGGTCTGGCGGAGTGGTTTTGGGTCTGGCGGAGTGGGTTGGGGTCTGGCGGAGTGGGTTGGGGTCTGGCGGAGTGGGTTCGGGTCTGGCGGAGTGGGTTCGGGTCTGGCGGAGTGGGTTATGGTCTGGCGGAGTGGGTTCGGGTCTGGCGGAGTGGGTTCGGGTCTGGCGGAGTGGGTTCGGGTCTGGCGGAGTGGGTTTGCGTCCGGCGGAGTGGGTTTGGGTCTGGCGGTGTGGGATAAGGTCTGGCGGAGTTGCTTCGGGTCTGGCGGAGTGGGTTCGGGTCTGGCGGAGTGGGTTCGGGTCTGGCGGAGTGGGTTTGGGTCTGGCGGAGTGGGTTCGGGTCTGGCGGAGTGGGTTCGGATCTGGCGGGTAGGGTTGGGGCCTGGAGGAGTGGGTTCGGGTCTGGCGGAGTGGGTTCGGGTCTGTCGGTGTGGGTTCGGGTCTGGCGGAGTGGGTTGTGGTCTGGCGGAGTTGGTTCTGGACTGGCGGAGTGGGTTCGGTTCTGGCGGAGTGGGTTTGGGTCTGGCCGAGTGGGTTTGGGTCTGGCGGAGTGGGTTTGGGTCTGGCGGAGTTGGTTTGGGCCTGGCGGAGTGGGTTTGGGTCAGGCGGAGTGGGTTTGGGTCTGGCGGAGTGTGTTGGGGTCTGGCGGAGTGGGTTCGGGTCAGGCGGAGTGGGTTCGGGTCTGGCGGAGTTGGTTCGGGTCTGGCGGAGTGGGTTCGGGTCTGGCGGAGTGGGTTCGGGTCTGGCGCAGTGGGTTGGGGTCTGGCGGAGTGGGTTCGGGTCTGGCGGAGTGGTTTCGGGTCTGGCGGAGTGGGTTTGGGTCTGGCGGAGAGGGTTTGAGTCCTGCGGAGTGGGTTTGGGTGTGGCGGACTGGGTTTGGGTCTGGCGGGGTGGGTTTGGGTCTGGCGGAGTGGGTTTGGGTGTGGCGGACTGGGTTCGCGTCTGGCGGATTGGGTTCGGGTCTGGCGGAGTGGGTTAGGGTCTGGCGGAGTGGGTTGGGGTCTGTCGGAGTGGGTTTGGGTCTGGCGGAGTGGGTTGGGGTCTGGCGGAGTGGGTTCGGGTCTGGCGGAGTGGGTTGGGGTCTGGTGGAGTGGGTTTGGGTCTTGCGGAGTGGGTTCGGGTCTGGCGGAGGGGGTTTGGGTCTACCGGAGTGGGTTTGGGTCTGGCGGAGTGGGTTTGGGGCCTGACGGAGTGTGTTTGGGTCTGGCGGAGTGGGTTTGGGTCTGGCGGAGTGCGTTTGGGTCTGGCGGAGTGGTTTTGGGTCTGGCGGAGTGGGTTGGGGTCTGGCGGAGTGGGTTGGGGTCTGGCGGAGTGGGTTCGGGTCTGGCGGAGTGGGTTCGGGTCTGGCGGAGTGGGTTATGGTCTGGCGGAGTGGGTTCGGGTCTGGCGGAGTGGGTTCGGGTCTGGCGGAGTGGGTTCGGGTCTGGCGGAGTGGGTTTGCGTCCGGCGGAGTGGGTTTGGGTCTGGCGGTGTGGGATAAGGTCTGGCGGAGTTGCTTCGGGTCTGGCGGAGTGGGTTCGGGTCTGGCGGAGTGGGTTCGGGTCTGGCGGAGTGGGTTTGGGTCTGGCGGAGTTGGTTTGGGCCTGGCGGAGTGGGTTTGGGTCAGGCGCAGTGGGTTTGGGTCTGGCGGAGTGGGTTTGGGTCTGGCGGAGTTGGTTTGGGCCTGGCGGAGTGGGTTTCGGTCTAGCGGAGTGGGTTTGGGTCTGGCGGAGTGGGTTTGGGTCTGCCGGAGTGGGTTTGGGTCTGGCGGAGTTGGTTCGGGTCTGGCGGAGTGGTTTTGGGTCTGGCGGAGTGGGTTTGGGTCTGGCGGAGTGGGTTCCGGTCCGTCGGATTGGGTTAGGGTCTAGCGGAGTGGGGTCGGGTCTGGCGGAGTGGGTTGGGGTCTGGCGGAGTGGGTTCGGATCTGGAGGAGAGGGTTCGGGTCTGGCGGAGTGGGTTCGGGTCTGGCGGAGTGGGTTGGGGTCTGGCGGAGTTGCTTCGGGTCTGGCGGAGTGGGTTCGGGTCTGGCGGAGTGGGTTCGGGTCTGGCGGAGTGGGTTTGGGTCTGGCGGAGTGGGTTCGGGTCTGGCGGAGTGGGTTTGGGTCTGGCGGAGTGGGTTCGGATCTGGCGGGTAGGGTTGGGGCCTGGAGGAGTGGGGTCGGGTCTGTCGGATTGGGTGCGGGTCTGGCGGAGTGGGTTGGGGTCTGGCGGAGTGGGTTCGGGTCTGGCGGAGTGGGTTCGGGTCTGGCGGAGTTGGTTCGGGTCTGGCGGAGTGGGTTCGGGTCTGGCGGAGTGGGTTCGGGTCTGGCTCAGTGGGTTGGGGTCTGGCGGTGTGGGTTCGGGTCTGGCGGAGTGGTTTCGGGTCTGGCGGAGTGGGTTTGGGTCTGGCGGAGAGGGTTTGGGTCCTGCGGAGTGGGTTTGGGTCTGGCGGAGTGGGTTTGGGTGTGGCGGACTGGGTTCGGGTCTGGCGGAGTGGGTTCGGGTCTGGCGGAGTGGGTTAGGGTCTGGCGGAGTGGGTTCGGGTCTGTCAGAGTAGGTTCGGGTCTGGCGGAGTGGGTTGGGGTCTGGCGGAGTGGGTTTGGGTGTGGCGGACAGGGTTCGGGCCTGGCGGAGTGGGTTCGGGTCTGGCGGAGTGGGTTCGGGTCTGGCGGAGTGGGTTAGGGTCTGGCGGAGTGATTTCGGGTCTGTCGGAGTGGGTACAGGTCTGGCGGAGTGGGTTGGGGTCTGGCGGAGTGGGTTAGGGTCTGGCGGAGTGGGTTCGAGTCTGTCGGAGTGGGTTCGGGTCTGGCGGAGTGGGTTGGGGTCTAGCGGAGTGGGTTCGGGTTTGGTGGAGTGAGTTCGGTTCTGACGGAGTTGGTTCGGGTCTGGCGGAGTGGGTTCGGGTCTGGCGGAGTGGGTTCAGGTCTGGCGGAGTGGGTTCGGGTCTGGCGGAGTGGGTTTGGGTCTGGCGGAGTGGGTTTCGGTCTGGCGGAGTGGGTTTGCGTCCGGCGGAGTGGGTTTTGGTCTGGCGGAGTGGGTTTGGGTATGGCAGAGTGGGTTTGGGTCTGGCGGAGTTGGTTTGGGTCTGGCGGAGTGGGTTTGGGCCTGGCGGAGTGGGTTTGAGTCTGGCGGAGTGGGTTGTGGGTCTGGCGGAGTGGGTTCGGGTCTGGCGGAGTGGGTTCGGGTCTGGCGGAGTGGGTTGGGGTCTGGCGGAGTGGGTTTGGGTCTGGCGGAGTGGGTTTGGGTCTGGCGGAGTGGGTTTGGATCTGGCGGAGTGGGTTTGGGGTCTGGCGGAGTGGGTTTGGGTCTGGCGGAGTTGCTTTGGGTCTGGCGGAGTGGGTTTGGGACTGGCGGAGTGGGTTTGGGTCTGGCGGAGTGGGTTCGGGTCTGGCGGAGTGGGTTCGGGTGTGGCGGAGTGGGTTCGGGTCTGGCGGAGTGGTTTCGGGTCTGGCGGAGTGGGTTCGGGTCTGGCGGAGTGGGTTCGGGTCTGGCGGAGTGGGTTGTGGTCTGGCGGAGTGGGTTGGTGTTTGGCGGAGTGGGTTCGGGTCTGGCGGAGTGGGTTGGGGTCTGGCGGAGTGGGTTGGGGTCTGTCGGAGTGGGTTGGGGTCTGGCGGAGTGGGTTCGGATCTGGCGGAATGGGTTCGGGTCTGGCGGAGTGGGTTTCGGTCTGGCGGAGTGGGGTCGGGTCTGTCAGTGTGGGTTCGGGTCTGGCAGAGTGGGCTGTGGTCTGGCGGAGTTGGTTTGGGTCTGGCGGAGTGGGTTCGGGTCTGGCGGAGTGGGTTCGGGTGTGGCGGAGTGGGTTGTGGTCTGGCGGAGTGGGTTTGGGTCTGGCGGAGAGGGTTTTCGTCTGGCGGACTGGGTTTGGGTCTGGCGGAGTGGGTTTGGGTCTGGCGGAGTGGGTTTGGGTCTGGCGGAGTGGGTTTGGGTCTGGCGTAGTGGGTTTGGGTCTGGCGGAGTGGGTTTGTGGTCTGGCGGAGTGCGTTTTGGTCTGGCGGAGTGGGTTTGGGTATGGCGGAGTGGGTTTGGGTCTGGCGGAGTTGGTTTGGGTCTGGCGGAGTGGGTTTGGGCCTGGCGTAGTGGGTTTGAGTCTGGCGGAGTGGGTTGTGGGTCTGGCGGAGTGGGTTCGGGTCTGGCGGAGTGGGTTCGGGTTTGGCGGAGTGGGTTGGGGTCTGGCGGAGTGGGTTTGGGTCTGGCGGAGTGGGTTTGGGTCTGGCGGAGTGGGTTTGGATCTGGCGGAGTGGGTTTGGGGTCTGGCGGAGTGGGTTTGGGTCTGGCGGAGTTGCTTTGGGTCTGGCGGAGTGGGTTTGGGACTGGCGGAGTGGGTTTGGGTCTGGCGGAGTGGGTTTGGGTCTGGCGGAGTGGGTTTGGGTCTGGCGGAGTGGGTTTGGGTCTGGTGGAATGAGTTGGGGTCTGGTGGAGTGGGTTCGGGAATGGCGGAGTGGGTTGGGGTTTGCCGGAGTGGGTTGGGGTCTGGCGGAGTGGGTTCGGGTCTGGCGGAGTGGGTTATGGTCTGGCGGAGTGGGTTCGGGTGTGGCGGAGTGGGTTCGGGTCTGGCGGAGTGGGTTTGGGTCTGGCGGAGTGGGTTTGGGTCTGGCGGAGTAGGTTCGGGTCTGGCGGAGTGGGTTGGGGTCTGGCGGAGTGGGTTCGGGTCTGGCGGAGTGGGTTCGGGTCTGGCGCAGTGGGTTGGGGTCTGGCGGAGTGTGTTCGGGTCTGGCGGAGTGGTTTCGGGTCTGGCGGAGTGGGTTTGGGTCTGGCGGAGAGGGTTTGGGTCCTGCGGAGTGGGTTTGGGTCTGGCGGAGTGGGTTTGGGTGTGGCGGTCTGGGTTCGGGTCTGGCGGAGTGGGTTCGGGTCTGGCGGAGTGGGTTAGGGTCTGGCGGAGTGGGTTCGGGCCTGTCGGAGTGGGTTTGGGTCTGGCGGAGTGGGTTGGGTTCTGGCGGAGTGGGTTTGGGTCTGGCGGAGTGGGTTTGGGTCTGGCCGAGTGGGTTTGGGTGTGGCGGACTGGGTTCAGGTCTGGCGGAGTGGGTTCGGGTCTGGCGGAGTGGGTTAGGGTCTGGCGGAGTGTTTTCGGGTCTGGCGGAGTAGTTTCGGGTCTGGCGGAGTGGGTTTGGGTCTGGCGGAGAGGGTTTGAGTCCTGCGGAGTGGGTTTGGGTGTGGCGGACTGGGTTTGGGTCTGGCAGAGTGGGTTTGGGTCTGGCGGAGTGGGTTTGGGTGTGGCGGACTGGGTTCGCGTCTGGCGGAGTGGGTTCGGGTCTGGCGGAGTGGGTTAGCGTCTGGCGGAGTGGGTTGGGGTCTGTCGGAGTGGGTTCGGGTCTGGCGGAGTGGGTTGGGGTCTGGCGGAGTGGGTTCGGGTCTGGCAGAATGGGTTGGGGTCTGGTGGAGTGGGTTTGGGTCTTGCGGAGTGCGTTCGGGTCTGGCGGAGGGGGTTTGGGTCTGGCGGAGTGGGTTTGGGTCTGGCGGAGTGGGTTTGGGGCCTGACGGAGTGGGTTTGGGTCTGGCGGAGTGGGTTTGGCTCTGGCGGAGTGCGTTTGGGTCTGGCGGAGTGGGTTTGGGTCTGGCGGAGTGGGTTGGGGTCTGGCGGAGTGGGTTGGGGTCTGGCGGAGTGGGTTCGGGTCTGGCGGAGTGGGTTCGGGTCTGGCGGAGTGGGTTATGGTCTGGCGGAGTGGGTTCTCGTCTGTCGGAGTGGGTTCGGGTCTGGCGGAGTGGGTTGGGGTCTAGCGGAGTGGGTTCGGGTCTGCCGGAGTGAGTTCGGTTCTGACGGAGTTGGTTCGGGTCTGGCTGAGTGGGTTCGGGTCTGGCGGAGTGGGTTCGGGTCTGGCGGAGTGGGTTCGGGTCTGGCGGAGTGGGTTCGGGTCTGGCGGAGTGGGTTTGGGTCTGGCGGAGTGGGTTTGCGTCCGGCGGAGGGGGTTTGGGTCTGGCGGTGAGGGATAAGGTCTGGCGGAGTGGGTTCGGGTCGGTCGGAGTGTGTTCGGGTCTGGCGGAGTGGGTTCGCGTTTGGCGGAGTGGGTTCGGGTCTGGTGGAGTGGGTTTGGGTCTGGCGGAGTTGCTTCGGGTCTGGCGGAGTGGGTTCGGGTCTGGCGGAGTGGGTTAGGGTCTGGCGGAGTGGGTTTGGGTCTGGCGGAGTGGGTTCAGGTCTGGCGGAGTGGGTTCGGGTCTGGCGGAGTGGGTTCGGATCTGGCGGGTAGGGTTGGGGCCTGGAGGAGTGGGTTCGGGTGTGGCGGAGTGGGTTCGGGTCTGTCGGTGTGGGTTCGGGTCTGGCGGGGTGGGTTGTGGTCTGGCGGAGTTGGTTCGGGACTGGCGGAGTGGGTTCGGTTCTGGCGGAGTGGGTTTGGGTCTGGCGGAGTGGGTTTGGGTCTGGCGGAGTGGGTTTGGGTCTGGCGGAGTTGGTTTGGGCCTGGCGGAGTGGGTTTGTGTCAGGCGGAGTGGGTTTGGGTCTGGCGGAGTGGGTTTGGGTCTGGCGGAGTTGGTTTGGGCCTGGCGGAGTGGGTTTCGGTCTAGCGGAGTGGGTTTGGGTCTGGCGGAGTGGGTTTGGGTCTGCCGGAGTGGGTTTGGGTCTGGTGGAGTTGGTTCGGGTCTGGCGGAGTGGGTTCGGGTCTGGTGGAGTGGGTTTGGGTCTGGCGGAGTGGGTTCCGGTCTGGCGGATTGGGTTAGGGTCCAGCGGAGTGGGTTCGGGTCTGGAGGAGTGGGTTCGGGTCTGGCGGAGTGGGTTCGGATCTGGAGGAGAGGGTTCGGGTCTGGCGGAGTGGGTTCGGGTGTGGCGGAGTGGGTTTGGGTCTGGCGGAGTTGCTTCGGGTCTGGCGGAGTGGGTTCGGGTCTGGCGGAGTGGGTCCGGGTCTGGCGGAATGGGTTGGCGTCTGGCGGAGTGGGTTCGGGTCTGGCGGAGTGGGTTCGGGTCTGGCGGAGTGGGTTCGGATCTGGCGGATCGGGTTGGGGCCTGGAGGAGTGGGTTCGGGTCTGTCGGAGTGGGTGCGGGTCTGGCGGAGTGGGTTGGGGTCTGGCGGAGTGGGTTGGGGTCTGGCGGAGTGGGTTCGGGTCTGGCGGAGTTGGTTCGGGTCTGGCGGAGTGGGTTCGGGTCTGGCGGAGTTGGTTCGGGTCTGGCGGAGTGGGTTCGGGTCTGGTGGAGTGGGTTTGGGTCTGGCGCAGTGGGTTGGGGTCTGACGGAGTGGGTTCGGGTCTGGCGGAGTGGGTTCGGGTCTGGCGCAGTGGGTTGGGGTCTGGCGGAGTGGGTTCGGGTCTGGCGGAGTGGTTTCGGGTCTGGCGGAGTAGGTTTGGGTCTGGCGGAGAGGGCTTGGGTCCTGCGGAGTGGGTTTGGGTCTGGCGGAGTGGGTTTGGGTGTGGCGGTCTGGGTTCGCGTCTGGCGGAGTGGGTTCGGCTCTGGCGGAGTGGGTTCGGGTCTGGCGGAGTGGGTTAGGGTCTGGCGGAGTGGGTTCGGGCCTGTCGGAGTGGGTTTGGGTCTGGCGGAGTGGGTTGGGGTCTGGCGGAGTGGGTTTGGGTCTGGCAGAGTGGGTTTGGGTCTGGCGGAGTGGGTTTGGGTGTGGCGGACTGGGTTCGGGTCTGGCGGAGTGGGTTAGGGTCTGGCGGAGTGTTTTCGGGTCTGTCGGAGTGGGTACGGGTCTGGCGGAGTGGGTTTGGGTCTTGCGGAGTGGGTTCGGGTCTGGCGGAGGGGGTTTGGGTCTACCGGAGTGGGTTTGGGTCTGGCGGAGTGGCTTTGGGGCCTGACGGAGTGTGTTTGGGTCTGGCGGAGTGGGTTTGGGTCTGGCGGAGTGCGTTTGGGTCTGGCGGAGTGGTTTTGGGTCTGGCGGAGTGGGTTGGGGTCTGGCGGAGTGGGTTGGGGTCTGGCGGAGTGGGTTCGGGTCTGGCGGAGTGGGTTTGGGTCTTGCGGAGTGGGTTCGGGTCTGGCGGAGGGGGTTTGGGTCTACCGGAGTGGGTTTGGGTCTGGCGGAGTGGGTTTGGGGCCTGACGGAGTGTGTTTGGGTCTGGCGGAGTGCGTTTGGGTCTGGCGGAGTGCGTTTGGGTCTGGCGGAGTGGTTTTGGGTCTGGCGGAGTGGGTTGGGGTCTGGCGGAGTGGGTTCGGGTCTGGCGGAGTGGGTTCGGGTCTGGCGGAGTGGGTTCGGGTCTGGCGGAGTGGGTTTGCGTCCGGCGGAGTGGGTTTGGGTCTGGCGGTGTGGGATAAGGTCTGGCGGAGTTGCTTCGGGTCTGGCGGAGTGGGTTCGGGTCTGGCGGAGTGGGTTCGGGTCTGGCGGACTGGGTTTGGGTCTGGCGGAGTGGGTTCGGGTCTGGCGGAGTGGGTTCGGATCTGGCGGGTAGGGTTGGGGCCTGGAGGAGTGGGTTCGGGTCTGGCGGAGTGGGTTCGGGTCTGTCGGTGTGGGTTCGGGTCTGGCGGAGTGGGTTGTGGTCTGGCGGAGTTGGTTCTGGACTGGCGGAGTGGGTTCGGTTCTGGCGGAGTGGGTTTGGGTCTGGCCGAGTGGGTTTGGGTCTGGCGGAGTGGGTTTGGGTCTGGCGGAGTTGGTTTGGGCCTGGCGGAGTGGGTTTGGGTCAGGCGGAGTGGGTTTGGGTCTGGCGGAGTGGGTTGGGGTCTGGCGGAGTGGGTTCGGGTCTGGCGGAGTGGGTTCGGGTCTGGCGGAGTTGGTTCGGGTCTGGCGGAGTGGGTTCGGGTCTGGCGGAGTGGGTTCGGGTCTGGCGCAGTGGGTTGGGGTCTGGCGGAGTGGGTTCGGGTCTGGCGGAGTGGTTTCGGGTCTGGCGGAGTGGGTTTGGGTCTGGCGGAGAGGGTTTGAGTCCTGCGGAGTGGGTTTGGGTGTGGCGGACTGGGTTTGGGTCTGGCGGGGTGGGTTTGGGTCTGGCGGAGTGGGTTTGGGTGTTGCGGACTGGGTTCGCGTCTGGCGGATTGGGTTCGGGTGTGGCGGAGTGGGTTAGGGTCTGGCGGAGTGGGTTGGGGTCTGTCGGAGTGGGTTAGGGTCTGGCGGAGTGGGTTGGGGTCTGGCGGAGTGGGTTCGGGTCTGGCGGAGTGGGTTGGGGTCTGGTGGAGTGGGTTTGGGTCTTGCGGAGTGGGTTCGGGTCTGGCGGAGGGGGTTTGGGTCTACCGGAGTGGGTTTGGGTCTGGCGGAGTGGGTTTGGGGCCTGACGGTGTGTGTTTGGGTCTGGCGGAGTGGGTTTGGGTCTGGCGGAGTGCGTTTGGGTCTGGCGGAGTGGTTTTGGGTCTGGCGGAGTGGGTTGGGGTCTGGCGGAGTGGGTTGGGGTCTGGCGGAGTGGGTTCGGGTCTGGCGGAGTGGGTTCGGGTCTGGCGGAGTGGGTTATGGTCTGGCGGAGTGGGTTCGGGTCTGGCGGAGTGGGTTCGGGTCTGGCGGAGTGGGTTTGGGTCTGGCGGAGTGGGTTTGCGTCCGGCGGAGTGGGTTTGGGTCTGGCGGTGTGGGATAAGGTCTGGCGGAGTTGCTTCGGGTCTGGCGGAGTGGGTTCGGGTCTGGCGGAGTGGGTTCGGGTCTGGCGGAGTGGGTTTGGGTCTGGCGGAGTGGGTTCGGGTCTGGCGGAGTGGGTTCGGATCTGGCGGGTAGGGTTGGGGCCTGGAGGAGTGGGTTCGGGTCTGGCGGAGTGGGTTCGGGTCTGTCGGTGTGGGTTCGGGTCTGGCGGAGTGGGTTTTGGTCTGGCGGAGTTGGTTCTGGACTGGCGGAGTGGGTTCGGTTCTGGCGGAGTGGGTTTGGGTCTGGCGGAGTGGGTTTGGGTCTGGCGGAGTGGGTTTGGGTCTGGCGGAGTTGGTTTGGGCCTGGCGGAGTGGGTTTGGGTCAGGCGGAGTGGGTTTGGGTCTGGCGGAGTGGGTTTGGTTCTGGCGGAGTTGGTTTGGGCCTGGCGGAGTGGGTTTCGGTCTAGCGGAGTGGGTTTGGGTCTGGCGGAGTGGGTTTGGGTCTGCCGGAGTGGGTTTGGGTCTTGCGGAGTTGGTTCGGGTCTGGCGGAGTGGGTTCGGGTCTGGCGGAGTGGGTTTGGGTCTGGCGGAGTGGGTTCCGGTCTGTCGGATTGGGTTAGGGTCTAGCGGAGTGGGGTCGGGTCTGGCGGAGTGGGTTCGGGTCTGGCGGAGTGGGTTCGGATCTGGAGGAGAGGGTTCGGGTCTGGCGGAGTGGGTTCGGGTCTGGCGGAGTGGGTTGGGGTCTGGCGGAGTTGCTTCGGGTCTGGCGGAGTGGGTTCGGGTCTGGCGGAGTGGGTTCGGGTCTGGCGGAGTGGGTTCGGGTCTGGCGGAGTGGGTTCGGGTCTGGCGGAGTGGGTTCGGGTCTGGCGGAGTGGGTTCGGATCTGGCGGGTAGGGTTGGGGCCTGGAGGAGTGGGGTCGGGTCTTTCGGATAGGGTGCGGGTCTGGCGGAGTGGGTTGGGGTCTGGCGGAGTGGGTTCGTGTCTGGCGGAGTGGGTTCGGGTCTGGCGGAGTTGGTTCGGGTCTGGCGGAGTGGGTTCGGGTCTGGCGGAGTGGGTTCGGGTCTGGCGCAGTGGGTTGGGGTCTGGCGGTGTGGGTTCGGGTCTGGCGGGGTGGTTTCGGGTCTGGCGGAGTGGGTTTGGGTCTGGCGGAGAGGGTTTGGGGCCTGCGGAGTGGGTTTGGGTCTGGCGGAGTGGGTTTGGGTGTGGCGGACTGGGTTCGGGTCTGGCGGAGTGGGTTCGGGTCTGGCGGAGTGGGTTAGGGTCTGGCGGAGTGGGTTCGGGTCTGTCAGAGTAGGTTCGGGTCTGGCGGAGTGGGTTGGGGTCTGGCGGAGTGGGTTTGGGTGTGGCGGACAGGGTTCGGGCCTGGCGGAGTGGGTTCGGGTCTGGCGGAGTGGGTTCGGGTCTGGCGGAGTGGGTTAGGGTCTGGCGGAGTGATTTCGGGTCTGTCGGAGTGGGTACAGGTCTGGCGGAGTGGGTTGGGGTCTGGCGGAGTGGGTTGGGGTCTGGCGGAGTGGGTTCGGGTCTGGCGGAGTTGGTTCGGGTCTGGCGGAGTGGGTTCGGGTCTGGCGGAGTGGGTTCGGGTCTGGCGCAGTGGGTTCGGGTCTGGCGGAGTGGGTTCGGGTCTGGCGGAGTGGTTTCGGGTCTGGCGGAGTGGGTTTGGGTCTGGCGGAGAGGGTTTGAGTCCTGCGGACTGGGTTTGGGTCTGGCGGAGTGGGTTTGGGTGTGGCGGACTGGGTTCGGGTCTGGCGGAGTGGGTTCGGGTCTGGCGGAGTGGGTTAGGGTCTGGCGGAGTGGGTTCGAGTCTGTCGGAGTGGGTTCGGGTCTGGCGGAGTGGGTTGGGGTCTAGCGGAGTGGGTTCGGGTTTGGCGGAGTGAGTTCGGTTCTGACGGAGTTGGTTCGGGTCTGGCGGAGTGGGTTCGGGTCTGGCGGAGTGGGTTCAGGTCTGGCGGAGTGGGTTCGGGTCTGGCGGAGTGGGTTTGGGTCTGGCGGAGTGGGTTTCGGTCTGGCGGAGTGGGTTTGCGTCCGGCGGAGTGGGTTTGGGTCTGGCGGTGTGGGATAACGTCTGGCGGAGTGGGTTCGGGTCGGTCGGAGTGTGTTCGGGTCTGGCGGAGTGGGTTCGGGTTTGGCGGAGTGGGTTCGGGTCTGGCGGAGTGGGTTGGGGTGTGGCGGAGTTGCTTCGGGTCTGGCGGAGTGGGTTCGGGTCTGGCGGAGTGGGTTCGGGTCTGGCGGAGTGGGTTCGGGTCTGGCGGAGTGGGTTCGGGTCTGGCGGAGTGGGTTCTGGTCTGGCGGAGTGGGTTCGGACCTGGCGGGTAGGGTTGGGGCCTGGAGGAGTGGGTTCGGGTCTGGCGGAGTGGGTTCGGTTCTGGCGGAGTGGGTTTGGGTCTGGCGGAGTGGGTTTGGGACTGGCGGAGTGGGTTGGGGTCTGGCGGAGTGGGTTCGGGTCTGGCGGAGTGGGTTCGGGTCTGGCGGAGTGGGTTCGGGTGTGGCGGAGTGGGTTCGGGTCTGGCGGAGTGGGTTCGGGTCTGGCGGATTGGGTTAGGGTCTGGCGGAGTGGGTTCGGGTCTGGCGGAGTGGGTTCGGGTCTGGCGGAGTGGGTTCGGATCTGGCGGAGAGGGTTCGGGTCTGGCGGAGTGGGTTCGGGTCTGGTGGAGTGGGTTTGGGTCTGGCGGAGTTGCTTCGGGTCTGGCGGAGTGGGTTCGGGTCTGGCAGAGTGGGTTCAGGTCTGGCGGAGTGGGTTTGTGTCTGGCGGAGTGGGTTCGGATCTGGCGGGTAGGGTTGGGGCCTGGAGGAGTGGGTTCGGGTATGGCGGAGTGGGTTCGGGTCTGTCGGTGTGGGTTCGGGTATGGCGGAGTGGGTTCGGGTCTGTCGGTGTGGGTTCGGGTCTGGCGGAGTGGGTTGTGGTCTGGCGGAGTTGGTTTGGGTCTGGCGGAGTGGGTTCGGTTCTGGCGGAGTGGGTTTGGGTCTGGCGGAGTGGGTTTGGGTCTGGCGGAGTGGGTTTGGGTCTGGCGGAGTTGGTTTGGTCCTGGCGGAGTGGGTTTGGGTCTGGCGGAGTGGGTTTGGGTCTGGCGGAGTGGGTTTGGGTCTGGTGGAGTTGGTTTGGGCCTGGCGGAGTGGGTTTCGGTCTAGCGGAGTGGGTTTGGGTCTGGCGGAGTGGGTTTGGGTCTGCCGGAGTGGGTTCGGGTCTGGCGGAGTTGGTTCGGGTCTGGCGGAGTGGGTTCGGGTCTGGCGGAGTGGGTTTGGGTCTGGCGGAGTGGGTTCGGGTCTGGCGGATTGGGTTAGGGTCTAGCGGATTGGGTTCGGGTCTGGCGGATTGGGTTCGGGTCTGGTGGAGTGGGTTCAGATCTGGCGGAGAGGGTTCGGGTCTGGCGGAGTGGGTTCGGGTCTGGCGGAGTGGGTTCAGGTCTGTCGGTGTGGGTTCGGGTTTGGCGGAGTGGGTTGTGGTCTGGCGGAGTTGGTTCGGGTCTGGCGGAGTGGGTTCGGTTCTGGCGGAGTGGGTTTGGGTCTGGCGGAGTGGGTTTGGGACTGGCGGAGTGGGTTTGGGCCTGGCGGAGTGGGTTCGGATCTGGCGGAGTGGGTTCGGGTCTGTCAGAGTGTGTTCGGGTCTGGCGGAGTGGGTTGGGGTCTGGCGGAGTGGGTTTGGGTCTGGCGGAGTGGGTTCGGGTCTGGCGGGGTGGGTTTGGGTGTGGCGGACAGGGTTCGGGCCTGGCGGAGTGGGTTCGGGTCTGGCGGAGTGGGTTAGGGTCTGGCGGAGTGTTTTCGCTTCAATCGGAGTGGGTACAGGTCTGGCGGAGTGGGTTGGGGTCTGGCGGAGTGGGTTCGGGTCTGGCGGAGTGGGTTCGGGTCTGGCGGAGTTGGTTCGGGTCTGGCGGAGTGGGTTCGGGTCTGGCGGAGTGGGTTTGGGTCTGGCGGAGTGGGTTTGGGTGTGGCGGACTGGGTTCGGGTCTGGCGGAGTGGGTTTGGGTCTGGCGGAGTGGGTTAGGGTCTGGCGGAGTGGGTTCGGGTCTGTCAGAGTGGGTTCGGGTCTGGCGGAGTGGGTTGGGGTCTGGCGGAGTGGGTTTGGGTCTGGCGGAGTGGGTTCGGGTCTGGCGGAGTGGGTTTGGGTGTGGCGGACAGGGTTCGGGCCTGGCGGAGTGGGTTCGGGTCTGGCGGCGTGGGTTAGGGTCTGGCGGAGTGTTTTCGGGTCTGTCGGAGTGGGTTCGGGTCTGGCGGAGTGGGTTCGGTTCTGGCGGAGTGGGTTTGGGTCTGGCGGAGTGGGTTCGGGTCTGGCGGAGTGGGTTTGGGTCTGGCGGAGTGGGTTTGGGTCTGGCGGAGTGGGTTTGGGTCCTGCGGAGTGGGTTTGGGTCTGGCGGAGTGGGTTTGGGTGTGGCGGACTGGGTTCGGGTCTGGCGGAGTGGGTTCGGGTCTGGCGGAGTGGGTTAGGGTCTGGCGGAGTGGGTTCGGGTCTGTCAGAGTGGGTTGGGGTCTGGCGGAGTGGGTTCGGGTCTGGCGGAGTGGGTTCCGGTCTGTCGGATTGGGTTAGGGTCTAGCGGAGTGGGGTCGGGTCTGGCGGAGTGGGTTCGGGTCTGGCGGAGTGGGTTCGGATCTGGAGGAGAGGGTTCGGGTCTGGCGGAGTGGGTTCGGGTCTGGCGGAGTGGGTTGGGGTCTGGCGGAGTTGCTTCGGGTCTGGCGGAGTGGGTTCGGGTCTGGCGGAGTGGGTTCGGGTCTGGCGGAGTGGGTTTGGGTCTGGCGGAGTGGGTTCGTGTCTGGCGGAGTGGGTTCGGGGCTGGCGGAGTGGGTTCGGATCTGGCGGGTAGGGTTGGGGCCTGGAGGAGTGGGTTCGGGTCTGTCGGAGTGGGTGCGGGTCTGGCGGAGTGGGTTGGGGTCTGGCGGAGTGGGTTCGGGTCTGGCGGAGTGGGTTCGTGTCTGGCGGAGTTGGTTCGGGTCTGGCGGAGTGGGTTCGGGTCTGGCGGAGTGGGTTCGGGTCTGGCGCAGTGGGTTGGGGTCTGGCGGTGTGGGTTCGGGTCTGGCGGAGTGGTTTCGGGTCTGGCGGAGTGGGTTTGGGTCTGGCGGAGAGGGTTTGGGTCCTGCGGAGTGGGTTTGGGTCTGGCGGAGTGGGTTTGGGTGTGGCGGACTGGGTTCGGGTCTGGCGGAGTGGGTTCGGGTCTGGCGGACTGGGTTAGGGTCTGGCGGAGTGGGTTCGGGTCTGTCAGAGTAGGTTCGGGTCTGGCGGAGTGGGTTAGGGTCTGGCGGAGTGGGTTTGGGTGTGGCGGACAGGGTTCGTGCCTGGCGGAGTGGGTTCGGGTCTGGCGGAGTGGGTTCGGGTCTGGCGGAGTGGGTTAGGGTCTGGCGGAGTGATTTCGGGTCTGTCGGAGTGGGTACAGGTCTGGCGGAGTGGGTTGGGGTCTGGCGGAGTGGGTTGGGGTCTGGCGGAGTGGGTTCGGGTCTGGCGGAGTTGGTTCGGGTCTGGCGGAGTGGGTTCGGGTCTGGCGGAGTGGGTTCGGGTCTGGCGCAGTGGGTTGGGGTCTGGCGGAGTGGGTTCGGGTCTGGCGGAGTGGTTTCGGGTCTGGCGGAGTGGGTTTGGGTCTGGCGGAGAGGGTTCGGGTCTGGCGGAGTGGGTTGGGGTCTAGCGGAGTGGGTTCGGGTTTGGCGGAGTGAGTTCGGTTCTGACGGAGTTGGTTCGGGTCTGGCGGAGTGGGTTCGGGTCTGGCGGAGTGGGTTCAGGTCTGGCGGAGTGGGTTCGGGTCTGGCGGAGTGGGTTTGGGTCTGGCGGAGTGGGTTTCGGTCTGGCGGAGTGGGTTTGCGTCCGGCGGAGTGGGTTTGGGTCTGGCGGTGTGGGATAACGTCTGGCGGAGTGGGTTCTGGTCTGGCGGAGTGGGTTCGGACCTGGCGGGTAGGGTTGGGGCCTGGAGGAGTGGGTTCGGGTCTGGCGGAGTGGGTTCGGTTCTGGCGGAGTGGGTTTGGGTCTGGCGGAGTGGGTTTGGGACTGGCGGAGTGGGTTGGGGTCTGGCGGAGTGGGTTCGGGTCTGGCGGAGTTGGTTCGGGTCTGGCGGACTGGGTTTGGGTCTGGCGGAGTGGGTTTGGGTGTGGCGGACTGGGTTCGGGTCTGGCGGAGTGGGTTCGGGTCTGGCGGAGTGGGTTAGGGTCTGGCGGAGTGGGTTCGAGTCTGTCGGAGTGGGTTCGGGTCTGGCGGAGTGGGTTGGGGTCTAGCGGAGTGGGTTCGGGTTTGGCGGAGTGAGTTCGGTTCTGACGGAGTTGGTTCGGGTCTGGCGGAGTGGGTTCGGGTCTGGCGGAGTGGGTTCAGGTCTGGCGGAGTGGGTTCGGGTCTGGCGGAGTGGGTTTGGGTCTGGCGGAGTGGGTTTCGGTCTGGCGGAGTGGGTTTGCGTCCGGCGGAGTGGGTTTGGGTCTGGCGGTGTGGGATAACGTCTGGCGGAGTGGGTTCTGGTCTGGCGGAGTGGGTTCGGACCTGGCGGGTAGGGTTGGGGCCTGGAGGAGTGGGTTCGGGTCTGGCGGAGTGGGTTCGGTTCTGGCGGAGTGGGTTTGGGTCTGGCGGAGTGGGTTTGGGACTGGCGGAGTGGGTTGGGGTCTGGCGGAGTGGGTTCGGGTCTGGCGGAGTGGGTTCGGGTCTGGCGGAGTGGGTTCGGGTCTGGCGGAGTGGGTTCGGGTGTGGCGGAGTGGTTTCGGGTCTGGCGGAGTGGGTTCGGGTCTGGCGGATTGGGTTAGGGTCTGGCGGAGTGGGTTCGGGTCTGGCGGAGTGGGTTCGGGTCTGGCGGAGTGGGTTCGGATCTGGCGGAGAGTGTTCGGGTCTGGCGGAGTGGGTTCGGGTCTGGTGGAGTGGGTTTGGGTCTGGCGGAGTTGCTTCGGGTCTGGCGGAGTGGGTTCGGGTCTGGCGGAGTGGGTTCAGGTCTGGCGGAGTGGGTTTGTGTCTGGCGGAGTGGGTTCGGATCTGGCGGGTAGGGTTGGGGCCTGGAGGAGTGGGTTCGGGTATGGCGGAGTGGGTTTGGGTCTGTCGGTGTGGGTTCGGGTATGGCGGAGTGGGTTCGGGTCTGTCGGTGTGGGTTCGGGTCTGGCGGAGTGGGTTGTGGTCTGGCGGAGTTGGTTCGGGTCTGGCGGAGTGGGTTCGGTTCTGGCGGAGTGGGTTTGGGTCTGGCGGAGTGGGTTTGGGTCTGGCGGAGTGGGTTTGGGTCTGGCGGAGTTGGTTTGGTCCTGGCGGAGTGGGTTTGGGTCTGGCGGAGTGGGTTTGGGTCTGGCGGAGTGGGTTTGGGTCTGGTGGAGTTGGTTTGGGCCTGGCGGAGTGGGTTTCGGTCTAGCGGAGTGGGTTTGGGTCTGGCGGAGTGGGTTTGGGTCTGCCGGAGTGGGTTTGGGTCTGGCGGAGTTGGTTCGGGTCTGGCGGAGTGGGTTCGGGTCTGGCGGAGTGGGTTTGGGTCTGGCGGAGTGGGTTCGGGTCTGGCGGATTGGGTTAGGGTCTAGCGGAGTGGGTTCGGGTCTGGCGGATTGGGTTCGGGTCTGGTGGAGTGGGTTCAGATCTGGCGGAGAGGGTTCGGGTCTGGCGGAGTGGGTTCGGGTCTGGCGGAGTGGGTTCAGGTCTGTCGGTGTGGGTTCGGGTTTGGCGGAGTGGGTTGTGGTCTGGCGGAGTTAGTTCGGGTCTGGCGGAGTGGGTTCGGTTCTGGCGGAGTGGGTTTGGGTCTGGCGGAGTGGGTTTGGGACTGGCGGAGTGGGTTTGGGCCTGGCGGAGTGGGTTCGGGTCTGGCGGAGTGGGTTCGGGTCTGTTAGAGTGGGTTCGGGTCTGGCGGAGTGGGTTGGGGTCTGGCGGAGTGGGTTTGGGTCTGGCGGAGTGGGTTCGGGTCTGGCGGGGTGGGTTTGGGTGTGGCGGACAGGGTTCGGGCCTGGCGGAGTGGGTTCGGGTCTGGCGGAGTGGGTTAGGGTCTGGCGGAGTGTTTTCGCTTCAATCGGAGTGGGTACAGGTCTGGCGGAGTGGGTTGGGGTCTGGCGGAGTGGGTTCGGGTCTGGCGGAGTGGGTTCGGGTCTGGCGGAGTTGGTTCGGGTCTGGTGGAGTGGGTTCGGGTCTGGCGGAGTGGGTTTGGGTCTGGCGGAGTGGGTTAGGGTGTGGCGGACTGGGTTCGGGTCTGGCGGAGTGGGTTTGGGTCTGGCGGAGTGGGTTAGGGTCTGGCGGAGTGGGTTCGGGTCTGTCAGAGTGGGTTTGGGTCTGGCGGAGTGGGTTGGGGTCTGGCGGAGTGGGTTTGGGTCTGGCGGAGTGGGTTCGGGTCTGGCGGAGTGGGTTTGGGTGTGGCGGACAGGGTTTGGGCCTGGCGGAGTGGGTTCGGGTCTGGCGGAGTGGGTTAGGGTCTGGCGGAGTGTTTTCGGGTCTGTCGGAGTGGGTTCGCGTCTGGCGGAGTGGGTTCGGGTCTGGCGGAGTGGGTTTGGGTCTAGCGGAGTGGGTTCGGGTCTGGCGGAGTGGGTTTGGGTCTGGCGGAGTGGGTTTGGGTCTGGCGGAGTGGGTTTGGGTCCTGCGGAGTGGGTTTGGGTCTGGCGGAGTGGGTTTGGGTGTGGCGGACTGGGTTCGGGTCTGGCGGAGTGGGTTCGGGTCTGGCGGAGTGGGTTAGGGTCTGGCGGAGTGGGTTCGGGTCTGTCAGAGTGGGTTGGGGTCTGGCGGAGTGGGTTGGGGTCTGGCGGAGTGGGTTCGGGTCTGGCGGAGTGGGTTCGGGTCTGGCGGAGTGGGTTTGGGTGTGGCGGACAGGGTTCGGGCCTGGCGGAGTGGGTTCAGGTCTGGCGGAGTGGGTTAGGGTCTGGCGGAGTGTTTTCGGGTCTGTCGGAGTGGGTTCGAATCTGGCGGAGTGGGTTGGGGTCTGGCGGAATGGGTTGGGGTCTGGCGGAGTGGGTTCGGGTCTGGCGGAGTGGGTTCGGGTCTGGCGGAGTGGGTTCGGGTCTGGCGGAGTGGGTTAGGGTCTGGCGGAGTGGGTTCGGGTCTGGCGGAGTGGGTTCGGGTCTGGCGGAGTGGGTTCGGGTGTGGCGGAGTGGTTTCGGGTCTGGCGGAGTGGGTTCGGGTCTGGCGGATTGGGTTAGGGTCTGGCGGAGTGGGTTCGGGTCTGGCGGAGTGGGTTCGGGTCTGGCGGAGTGGGTTCGGATCTGGCGGAGAGTGTTCGGGTCTGGCGGAGTGGGTTCGGGTCTGGTGGAGTGGGTTTGGGTCTGGCGGAGTTGCTTCGGGTCTGGCGGAGTGGGTTCGGGTCTGGCGGAGTGGGTTCAGGTCTGGCGGAGTGGGTTTGTGTCTGGCGGAGTGGGTTCGGATCTGGCGGGTAGGGTTGGGGCCTGGAGGAGTGGGTTCGGGTATGGCGGAGTGGGTTTGGGTCTGTCGGTGTGGGTTCGGGTATGGCGGAGTGGGTTCGGGTCTGTCGGTGTGGGTTCGGGTCTGGCGGAGTGGGTTGTGGTCTGGCGGAGTTGGTTCGGGTCTGGCGGAGTGGGTTCGGTTCTGGCGGAGTGGGTTTGGGTCTGGCGGAGTGGGTTTGGGTCTGGCGGAGTGGGTTTGGGTCTGGCGGAGTTGGTTTGGTCCTGGCGGAGTGGGTTCCGGTCTGGCGGAGTGGGTTTGGGTCTGGCGGAGTGGGTTTGGGTCTGGTGGAGTTGGTTTGGGCCTGGCGGAGTGGGTTTCGGTCTAGCGGAGTGGGTTTGGGTCTGGCGGAGTGGGTTTGGGTCTGCCGGAGTGGGTTTGGGTCTGGCGGAGTTGGTTCGGGTCTGGCGGAGTGGGTTCGGGTCTGGCGGAGTGGGTTTGGGTCTGGCGGAGTGGGTTTGGGTCTGGCGGAGTTGGTTTGGGTCTGGCGGAGTTGGTTTGGTCCTGGCGGAGTGGGTTCCGGTCTGGCGGAGTGGGTTTGGGTCTGGCGGAGTGGGTTTGGGTCTGGTGGAGTTGGTTTGGGCCTGGCGGAGTGGGTTTCGGTCTAGCGGAGTGGGTTTGGGTCTGGCGGAGTGGGTTTGGGTCTGCCGGAGTGGGTTTGGGTCTGGCGGAGTTGGTTCGGGTCTGGCGGAGTGGGTTCGGGTCTGGCGGAGTGGGTTTGGGTCTGGCGGAGTGGGTTTGGGTCTAGCGGAGTGGGTTCGGGTCTGGCGGAGTGGGTTTGGGTCTGGCGGAGTGGGTTTGGGTCTGGCGGAGTGGGTTTGGGTCCTGCGGAGTGGGTTTGGGTCTGGCGGAGTGGGTTTGGGTGTGGCGGACTGGGTTCGGGTCTGGCGGAGTGGGTTCGGGTCTGGCGGAGTGGGTTAGGGTCTGGCGGAGTGGGTTCGGGTCTGTCAGAGTGGGTTGGGGTCTGGCGGAGTGGGTTGGGGTCTGGCGGAGTGGGTTCGGGTCTGGCGGAGTGGGTTCGGGTCTGGCGGAGTGGGTTTGGGTGTGGCGGACAGGGTTCGGGCCTGGCGGAGTGGGTTCAGGTCTGGCGGAGTGGGTTAGGGTCTGGCGGAGTGTTTTCGGGTCTGTCGGAGTGGGTTCGAATCTGGCGGAGTGGGTTCGGGTCTGGCGGAATGGGTTGGGGTCTGGCGGAGTGGGTTCGGGTCTGGCGGAGTGGGTTCGGGTCTGGCGGAGTGGGTTCGGGTCTGGCGGAGTGGGTTAGGGTCTGGCGGAGTGGGTTCGGGTCTGGCGGAGTGGGTTCGGGTCTGGCGGAGTGGGTTCGCATCTGGCGGGTAGGGTTGGGGCCTGGAGGAGTGGGTTCGGGTCTGGCGGAGTGGGTTCGGGTCTGGCGGAGTGGGTTCGGGTCTGGCGGAGTGGGTTCGGATCTGGCGGGTAGGGTTGGGGCCTGGAGGAGTGGGTTCGGGACTGGCGGAGTGGGTTCGGTTCTGGCGGAGTGGGTTTGGGTCTGGCGGAGTGGGTTTGGGTCTGGCGGAGTGGGTTTGGGGCTGGCGGAGTTGGTTTGGGCCTGGCGGAGTGGCTTTGGGTCAGGCGGAGTGGGTTTGGGTCTGGCAGAGTGGGTTTGGGTCTGGCGGAGTTGGTTTGGGCCTGGCGGAGTGGGTTTCGGGCTAGTGGAGTGGGTTTGGGTCTGGCGGAGTGGGTTTGGGTCTGCCGGAGTGGGTTTGGGTCTGGCGGAGTTGGTTCGGGTCTGGCGGATTGGGTTCGGGTCTGGCGGAGTGGGTTTGGGTCTGGCGGAGTGGGTTCCGGTCTGGCGGATTGGGTTAGGGTCTAGCGGAGTGGGTTCGGGTCTGGCGGAGTGGGTTCGGGTCTGGCGGAGTGGGTTTGGGTGTGGCGGACAGGGTTCGGGCCTGGCGGAGTGGGTTCAGGTCTGGCGGAGTGGGTTAGGGTCTGGCGGAGTGTTTTCGGGTCTGTCGGAGTGGGTTCGAATCTGGCGGAGTGGGTTCGGGTCTGGCGGAATGGGTTGGGGTCTGGCGGAGTGGGTTCGGGTCTGGCGGAGTGGGTTCGGGTCTGGCGGAGTGGGTTCGGGTCTGGCGGAGTGGGTTAGGGTCTGGCGGAGTGGGTTCGGGTCTGGCGGAGTGGGTTCGGGTCTGGCGGAGTGGGTTCGGGTGTGGCGGAGTGGTTTCGGGTCTGGCGGAGTGGGTTCGGGTCTGGCGGATTGGGTTAGGGTCTGGCGGAGTGGGTTCGGGTCTGGCGGAGTGGGTTCGGGTCTGGCGGAGTGGGTTCGGATCTGGCGGAGAGTGTTCGGGTCTGGCGGAGTGGGTTCGGGTCTGGTGGAGTGGGTTTGGGTCTGGCGGAGTTGCTTCGGGTCTGGCGGAGTGGGTTCGGGTCTGGCGGAGTGGGTTCAGGTCTGGCGGAGTGGGTTTGTGTCTGGCGGAGTGGGTTCGGATCTGGCGGGTAGGGTTGGGGCCTGGAGGAGTGGGTTCGGGTATGGCGGAGTGGGTTTGGGTCTGTCGGTGTGGGTTCGGGTATGGCGGAGTGGGTTCGGGTCTGTCGGTGTGGGTTCGGGTCTGGCGGAGTGGGTTGTGGTCTGGCGGAGTTGGTTCGGGTCTGGCGGAGTGGGTTCGGTTCTGGCGGAGTGGGTTTGGGTCTGGCGGAGTGGGTTTGGGTCTGGCGGAGTGGGTTTGGGTCTGGCGGAGTTGGTTTGGTCCTGGCGGAGTGGGTTCCGGTCTGGCGGAGTGGGTTTGGGTCTGGCGGAGTGGGTTTGGGTCTGGTGGAGTTGGTTTGGGCCTGGCGGAGTGGGTTTCGGTCTAGCGGAGTGGGTTTGGGTCTGGCGGAGTGGGTTTGGGTCTGCCGGAGTGGGTTTGGGTCTGGCGGAGTTGGTTCGGGTCTGGCGGAGTGGGTTCGGGTCTGGCGGAGTGGGTTTGGGTCTGGCGGAGTGGGTTCGGGTCTGGCGGATTGGGTTAGGGTCTAGCGGAGTGGGTTCGGGTCTGGCGGATTGGGTTCGGGTCTGGTGGAGTGGGTTCAGATCTGGCGGAGAGGGTTCGGGTCTGGCGGAGTGGGTTCGGGTCTGGCGGAGTGGGTTCAGGTCTGTCGGTGTGGGTTCGGGTTTGGCGGAGTGGGTTGTGGTCTGGCGGAGTTAGTTCGGGTCTGGCGGAGTGGGTTCGGTTCTGGCGGAGTGGGTTTGGGTCTGGCGGAGTGGGTTTGGGACTGGCGGAGTGGGTTTGGGCCTGGCGGAGTGGGTTCGGGTCTGGCGGAGTGGGTTCGGGTCTGTCAGAGTGGGTTCGGGTCTGGCGGAGTGGGTTGGGGTCTGGCGGAGTGGGTTTGGGTCTGGCGGAGTGGGTTCGGGTCTGGCGGGGTGGGTTTGGGTGTGGCGGACAGGGTTCGGGCCTGGCGGAGTGGGTTCGGGTCTGGCGGAGTGGGTTAGGGTCTGGCGGAGTGTTTTCGCTTCAATCGGAGTGGGTACAGGTCTGGCGGAGTGGGTTGGGGTCTGGCGGAGTGGGTTCGGGTCTGGCGGAGTGGGTTCGGGTCTGGCGGAGTTGGTTCGGGTCTGGTGGAGTGGGTTCGGGTCTGGCGGAGTGGGTTTGGGTCTGGCGGAGTGGGTTAGGGTGTGGCGGACTGGGTTCGGGTCTGGCGGAGTGGGTTTGGGTCTGGCGGAGTGGGTTAGGGTCTGGCGGAGTGGGTTCGGGTCTGTCAGAGTGGGTTCGGGTCTGGCGGAGTGGGTTGGGGTCTGGCGGAGTGGGTTTGGGTCTGGCGGAGTGGGTTCGGGTCTGGCGGAGTGGGTTTGGGTGTGGCGGACAGGGTTTGGGCCTGGCGGAGTGGGTTCGGGTCTGGCGGAGTGGGTTAGGGTCTGGCGGAGTGTTTTCGGGTCTGTCGGAGTGGGTTCGCGTCTGGCGGAGTGGGTTCGGGTCTGGCGGAGTGGGTTTGGGTCTAGCGGAGTGGGTTCGGGTCTGGCGGAGTGGGTTTGGGTCTGGCGGAGTGGGTTTGGGTCTGGCGGAGTGGGTTTGGGTCCTGCGGAGTGGGTTTGGGTCTGGCGGAGTGGGTTTGGGTGTGGCGGACTGGGTTCGGGTCTGGCGGAGTGGGTTCGGGTCTGGCGGAGTGGGTTAGGGTCTGGCGGAGTGGGTTCGGGTCTGTCAGAGTGGGTTGGGGTCTGGCGGAGTGGGTTGGGGTCTGGCGGAGTGGGTTCGGGTCTGGCGGAGTGGGTTCGGGTCTGGCGGAGTGGGTTTGGGTGTGGCGGACAGGGTTCGGGCCTGGCGGAGTGGGTTCAGGTCTGGCGGAGTGGGTTAGGGTCTGGCGGAGTGTTTTCGGGTCTGTCGGAGTGGGTTCGAATCTGGCGGAGTGGGTTCGGGTCTGGCGGAATGGGTTGGGGTCTGGCGGAGTGGGTTCGGGTCTGGCGGAGTGGGTTCGGGTCTGGCGGAGTGGGTTCGGGTCTGGCGGAGTGGGTTAGGGTCTGGCGGAGTGGGTTCGGGTCTGGCGGAGTGGGTTCGGGTCTGGCGGAGTGGGTTCGCATCTGGCGGGTAGGGTTGGGGCCTGGAGGAGTGGGTTCGGGTCTGGCGGAGTGGGTTCGGGTCTGGCGGAGTGGGTTCGGGTCTGGCGGAGTGGGTTCGGATCTGGCGGGTAGGGTTGGGGCCTGGAGGAGTGGGTTCGGGACTGGCGGAGTGGGTTCGGTTCTGGCGGAGTGGGTTTGGGTCTGGCGGAGTGGGTTTGGGTCTGGCGGAGTGGGTTTGGGGCTGGCGGAGTTGGTTTGGGCCTGGCGGAGTGGCTTTGGGTCAGGCGGAGTGGGTTTGGGTCTGGCAGAGTGGGTTTGGGTCTGGCGGAGTTGGTTTGGGCCTGGCGGAGTGGGTTTCGGGCTAGTGGAGTGGGTTTGGGTCTGGCGGAGTGGGTTTGGGTCTGGCGGAGTTGGTTCGGGTCTGGCGGATTGGGTTCGGGTCTGGCGGAGTGGGTTTGGGTCTGGCGGAGTGGGTTCCGGTCTGGCGGATTGGGTTAGGGTCTAGCGGAGTGGGTTCGGGTCTGGCGGAGTGGGTTCGGGTCTGGCGGTGTGGATTCGGATCTGGAGGAGAGGGTTCGGGTCTGGCGGAGTGGGTTCGGGTCTGGCGGAGTGGGTTTGGGTCTGGCGGAGTTGCTTCGGGTCTGGCGGAGTGGGTTCGGGTCTGGCGGAGTGGGTTCGGGTCTGGCGGAGTGGGTTCGGGTCTGGCGGAGTGGGTTTGGGTCTGGCGGAGTTGGTTTGGGCCTGGCGGAGTGGGTTTGGGTCAGGCGGAGTGGGTTTGGGTCTGGCGGAGTGGGTTTGGGTCTGGCGGAGTGGGTTTGGGTCTGGCGGAGTGGGTTCGGGTCTGGCGGAGTGGGTATGGGTGTGGCGGACAGGGTTCGGGCCTGGCGGGTGGGTTCGGGTCTGGCGGAGTGGGTTAGGGTCTGGCGGAGTGTTTTCAGGTCTGTCGGAGTGGGTACAGGTCTGGCGGAGTGGGTTCGGGTCTGGCGGAGTGGGTTTGGGTGTGGCGGACAGGGTTCGGGCCTGGCGGAGTGGGTTCGGGTCTGGCGGAGTGGGTTCCGGTCTGGCGGATTGGGTTAGGGTCTAGCGGAGTGGGTTCGGGTCTGGCGGAGTGGGTTCGGGTCTGGCGGTGTGGATTCGGATCTGGAGGAGAGGGTTCGGGTCTGGCGGAGTGGGTTCGGATCTGGCGGAGTGGGTTTGGGTCTGGCGGAGTTGCTTCGGGTCTGGCGGAGTGGGTTCGGGTCTGGCGGAGTGGGTTCGGGTCTGGCGGAGTGGGTTCGGGTCTGGCGGAGTGGGTTTGGGTCTGGCGGAGTTGGTTTGGGCCTGGCGGAGTGGGTTTGGGTCAGGCGGAGTGGGTTTGGGTCTGGCGGAGTGGGTTTGGGTCTGGCGGAGTGGGTTTGGGTCTGGCGGAGTGGGTTCGGGTCTGGCGGAGTGGGTATGGGTGTGGCGGACAGGGTTCGGGCCTGGCGGGTGGGTTCGGGTCTGGCGGAGTGGGTTAGGGTCTGGCGGAGTGTTTTCAGGTCTGTCGGAGTGGGTACAGGTCTGGCGGAGTGGGTTCGGGTCTGGCGGAGTGGGTTTGGGTGTGGCGGACAGGGTTCGGGCCTGGCGGAGTGGGTTCGGGTCTGGCGGAGTGGGTTCGGGTCTGGCGGAGTGGGTTAGGGTCTGGCGGAGTGTTTTCGGGTCTGTCGGAGTGGGTACAGGTCTGGCGGAGTGGGTTGGGGTCTGGCGGAGTGGGTTGGGGTCTGGCGGAGTGGCTTCGGGTCTGGCGGAGTGGGTTCGGGTCTGGCGCAGTGGGTTGGGGTCTGGCGGAGTGGGTTCGGGTCTGGCGGAGTTGTTTCGGGTCTGGCGGAGTGGGTTTGGGTCTGGCGGAGAGGGTTTGAGTCCTGCGGACTGGGTTTGGGTCTGGCGGAGTGGGTTTGGGTTTGGCGGACTGGGTTCGGGTCTGGCGGAGTGGGTTCGGGTCTGGCGGAGTGGGTTAGGGTCTGGCGGAGTGGGTTCGAGTCTGTCGGAGTGGGTTCGGGTCTGGCGGAGTGGGTTCGGGTCTGGCGGAGTGGGTTTGGGTCTGGCGGAGTTGCTTCGGGTCTGGCGGAGTGGGTTCGGGTCTGGCGGAGTGGGTTCGGGTCTGGCGGAGTGGGTTTGGGTCTGGCGGAGTGGGTTCGGGACTGGCGGAGTGGGTTCGGTTCTGGCGGAGTGGGTTTGGGTCTGGCGGAGTGGGTTTGGGTCTGGCGGAGTGGGTTTGGGGCTGGCGGAGTTGGTTTGGGCCTGGCGGAGTGGCTTTGGGTCAGGCGGAGTGGGTTTGGGTCTGGCAGAGTGGGTTTGGGTCTGGCGGAGTTGGTTTGGGCCTGGCGGAGTGGGTTTCGGGCTAGTGGAGTGGGTTTGGGTCTGGCGGAGTGGGTTTGGGTCTGCCGGAGTGGGTTTGGGTCTGGCGGAGTTGGTTCGGGTCTGGCGGAGTGGGTTCGGGTCTGGCGGAGTGGGTTTGGGTCTGCCGGAGTGGGTTTGGGTCTGGCGGAGTTGGTTCGGGTCTGGCGGAGTGGGTTCGGGTCTGGCGGAGTGGGTTTGTGTCTGGCGGAGTGGGTTCCGGTCTGGCGGATTGGGTTAGGGTCTAGCGGAGTGGGTTCGGGTCTGGCGGAGTGGGTTCGGGTCTGGCGGAGTGGGTTCGGATCTGGAGGAGAGGGTTCGGGTCTGGCGGAGTGGGTTCGGGTCTGGCGGAGTGGGTTAGGGTCTGGCGAAGTTGCTTCGGGTCTGGCGGAGTGGGTTCGGGTCTGGCGGAGTGGGTTCGGGTCTGGCGGAGTGGGTTCGGGTCTGGCGGAGTGGGTTCGGGTCTGGCGGAGTGGGTTCGGGTCTGGCGGAGTGGGTTCGGATCTGGCGGGTAGGGTTGGGGCCTGGAGGAGTGGGTTCGGGTCTGTCGGAGTGGGTGCGGGTCTGGCGGAGTGGGTTGGGGTCTGGCAGAGTGGGTTCAGGTCTGGCGGAGTGGGTTCGGGTCTGGCGGAGTTGGTTCGGGTCTGGCGGAGTGGGTTGGGGTCTGGCGCAGTGGGTTCGGGTCTGGCGCAGTGGGTTGGGGTCTGGCGGTGTGGGTTCGGGTCTGGCGGAGTGGTTTCGGGTCTGGCGGAGTGGGTTTGGGTCTGGCGGAGAGGGTTTGGGTCCTGCGGAGTGGGTTTGGGTCTGGCGGAGTGGGTTTGGGTGTGGCGGACTGGGTTCGGGTCTGGCGGAGTGGGTTCGGGTCTGGCGGAGTGGGTTAGGGTCTGGCGGAGTGGGTTCGGGTCTGTCAGAGTGGGTTCGGGTCTGGCGGAGTGGGTTCGGGTCTGGCGGAGTGGGTTTGTGTCTGGCGGAGTGGGTTCGGGTCTGGCGGAGTGGGTTTGGGTGTGGCACTAGGGTTCGGGCCTGGAGGAGTGGGTTCCGGCCTGGCGGAGTGGGTTAGGGTCTGGCGGAGTGTTTTCGGGTCTGTCGGAGTGGGTACAGGTCTGGCGGAGTGGGTTGGGGTCTGGCGGATTGGGTTCGGGTCTGGCGGAGTGGGTTCGGGTCTGGCGGAGTTGGTTCGGGTCTGGCGGAGTGGGTTCGGGTCTGGCGGAGTGGGTTTGGGTCTGGCGCAGTGGGTTGGGGTCTGGCGGAGTGGGTTCGGGTCTGGCGGAGTGGTTTCGGGTCTGGCGGAGTGGGTTTGGGTCTGGCGGAGAGGGTTTGAGTCCTGCGGAGTGGGTTTGCGTCTGGCGGAGTGGGTTTGGGTGTGGCGGACTGGGTTCGGGTCTTGCGGAGTGGGTTCGGGTCTGGCGGAGTGGGTTAGGGTCTGGCGGAGTGGGTTCGGGTCTGTCGGAGTGGGTTCGGGTCTAGTGGAGTGGGTTCGGGTCTGGCGGAGTGGGTTCGGGTCTGGCGGAGTGGGTTCGGATCTGGCGGAGAGGGTTCGGGTCTGGCGGAGTGGGTTCGGGTCTGGCGGAGTGGGTTTGGGTCTGGCGGAGTGGGTTTGGGTCTGGTGGAGTGGGTTCGGATCTGGCGGGTAGGGTTGGGGCCTGGAGGAGTGGGTTCGGGTCTGTCGGAGTGGGTACGGGTCTGGCGGAGTGGGTTGGGGTCTGGCGGAGTGGGTTCGAGTCTGGCGGAGTGGGTTCGGGTCTGGCGGAGTTGGTTCGGGTCTGGCGGAGTGGGTTCGGGTCTGTCGGAGTGGGTTCGGGTCTGGCTCTGTGGGTTGGGGTCTGGCGGAGTGGGTTCGGGTCTGGCGGAGTGGTTTCGGGTCTGGCGGAGTGGGTTTGGGTCTGGCGGAGTGGGTTTGGGTCCTGCGGAGTGGGTTTGGGTCTGGCGGAGTGGGTTTGGGTGTGGCGGACTGGGTTCGGGTCTGGCGGAGTGGGTTCGGGTCTGGCGGAGTGGGTTAGGGTCTGGCGGAGTGGGTTCGGGTCTGTCGGAGTGGGTTCGGGTCTGGTGGAGTGGGTTGGGGTCTGGCGGAGTGGGTTTGGGTCTGGCGGAGTGGGTTCAGGTCTGCCGGAGTGGGTTTGGGTGTGGCGGACTGGGTTCGGGTCTGGCGGAGTGGGTTCGGGTCTGGCAGAGTGGGCTAGGGTCTGGCGGAGTGTTTTCGGGTCTGTCGGAGTGGGTTCGGGTCTGGCGGAGTGGGTTTGGGTCTGGCGGACTGGGTTTGGGTTTGGCGGAGTGGGTTGGGTCTGGCGGAGTGGGTTTGGGTCTAGCGGATTGGGTTTGGGTCTGGCGGAGTAAGTTTCGGTCTGGCGGAGTGGGTTTGGGTCTGGCGGAGTGGGTTTGGGTATTGCGGAGTGGGTTTGGGTCTGGCGGAGTGGGTTTGGGTCTAGCGGAGTGGGTTTGTGTCTGGCGGAATAGGTTTGGGTCTGGCGGAGTAAGTTTGGGTCTGGCGGAGTGGGTTTGGGTCTGGCGGAGTGGGTTTGGGTCTGACGGAGTGGGTTCGGGTCTGGCGGAGTGGGTTCGGGTCTGGCGCAGTGGGTGTGGGACTGGCGGAGTGGGTTTGAGTCTGGCGGAGTGTGTTTGGGTCTGGCGGAGTGGGTTTGGGTCTGGCGGAGTGGGCTTGGGTCTGCCGGTGTGGGTTTGGGTCTGGCGGAGTGTGTTTGCGTCTGGCGGAGTGGGTTTGGGTCTGGCGGAGTGGGTTTGGGTCAGGCGGAGTGCGTTTGGGTCTGGCGGAGTGCGTTTGGGTCTGGCGGAGTGGGTTTGGGTCTGTCGGAGTGTGTTTGGGTCTGTCGGAGTGTGTTTGGGTCTGGCGGAGTGGGTTTGGGTCTGGCGGAGTGGGTTTGGGTCTGGCGGAGTGGGTTTGGGTCTGGCGGAGTGGGTTTGGGTCTGGCGGAGTGGGCTTGGGTCTGGCGGTGTGGGTTTGGCTCTGGCGGAGTGTGTTTGCGTCTGGCGGAGTGGGTGTGGGTCTGGCGGTGTGGGTTTGGGTCTGGCGGAGTGTGTTTGGGTCTGGCGGAGTGGGTTTGGGTCAGGCAGAGTGGGTTTGGGTCTGGCGGAGTGCGTTTGGGTCTGGCGGAGTGGTTTTAGGTCTGGCGGAGTGGGTTTAGGGTCTGGCGGAGTGGGTTTGGGTCTGGCGGAGTGGGTTTGGGTCTGTCGGAGTGGGTTTGGGTCAGGCGGAGTGGGTATGGGTCTGGCGGAGTGGGTTTGGGTCTGGCGGAGTGGGTTTGTGTCTGGCGGAGTGGGTTTGTGTCTGGCGGAGTGGGTTTGGGTCTGGCGGAGTGGGTTTGGGTTTGGCGGAGTGGGTTGGGTCTGGCGGAGTGGGTTTGGGTCTGGTGGAGTGGGTTTGGGTTTGGTGGAGTGGGCTTGGGTCTGGTGGAGTGGGTTTGGTCTGCCGGAGAGAGTTCGGGTCTGTCGGAGTGGGTTCGGGTCTGGCGGAGTGGGTTCGGGTCTGGCGGAGTGGGTTCGGATCTGGCGGAGTGGTTTCGGGACTGGCGGAGTGGGATCGGGTCTGTCGGAGAGAGTTCGGGTCTGGCGGAGAGGGTTCGGGTCTGGCGGAGTGGGTTCGGGTCTGGCGGAGTGGGTTTGGGTCTGGCCGAGTGGGTTTGGGTCTGGCCGAGTGGGTTTGGGTCTGGCCGAGTGGGTTTGGGTCTGGCGGAGTGGGTTTGGGTCTGGCGGAGTGGGTTTGGTTCTGGCGGAGTGGGTTTGGGTCTCGCGGAGTGGGTTTGGGTCTGGCGGATTGGGTTTGGGTCTGGCGGAGTAAGTTTCGGTCTGGCGGAGTGGGTTTGGGTCTGGCGGAGTGGGTTTGGGTATGGCGGAGTGGGTTTTGGTCTGGCGGAGTGGGTTTGGGTCTGGCGGAGTGGGTTTGTGTCTGGCGGAGTGGGTTTGGGTCTGGCGGAGTAAGTTTGGGTCTGGCGGAGTGGGTTTGGGTCTGGCGGAGTGGGTTTGGGTCTGACGGAGTGGGTTCGGGTCTGGCGGAGTGGGTTCGGGTCTGGCGGAGTGGGTTCGGGTCTGTCAGAGTGGGTTTGGGTCTGGCGGCGTGGGTTGGGGTCTGGCAGAATGGGTTTGGGTCTGGCGGAGTGGGTTCTGGTCTGGCGGAGTGTGTTCGTGTCTGGCGGAGTGGGTTCGGGTCTGGCGGAGTGGGTTTGGGTCTGGCGGAGTGGGTTTGGGTCTGGCGGGGTGGGTTTGGGTCTGGCGGAGTGGGTTTGGGTCTTGCGGAGTGGGTTTGGGTCTGGCGGAGTGGGTGTGGCTCTGGCGGAGTGGGTTTGAGTCTGGCGGAGTGTGTTTGGGTCTGGCGGAGTGTGTTTGGGTCTGGCGGAGTGGGTTTGGGTCTGGCGGAGTGGGTTTGGGTCTGGCGGAGTGGGTTTGGGTCTGGCGGAGTGGGCTTGGGTCTGGCGGTGTGGGTTTGGGTCTGGCGGAGTGTGTTTGCGTCTGGCGGAGTGGGTTTGGGTCTGGCGGAGTGGGTTTGGGTCTGGCGGAGTGTGTTTGGGTCTGGCGGAGTGGGTTTGGGTCAGGCAGAGTGGGTTTGGGTCTGTCGGAGTGCGTTTGGGTCTGTCGGAGTGGGTTTGGGTCTGGCGGAGTGGGTTTGGGTCTGGCGGAGTGGGTTTGGGTCTGGCGGAGTGGGTTCAGGGTCTGGCGGAGTGGGTTTGGGTCTGGCGGAGTGGGTTTGGGTCTGGCGGAGTGGGTTTGGGTCTGGCGGAGTGGGCTTGGGTCTGGCGGTGTGGGTTTGGGTCTGGCGGAGTGTGTTTGCGTCTGGCGGAGTGGGTTTGGGTCTGGCGGTGTGGGTTTGGGTCTGGCGGAGTGTGTTTGGGTCTGGCGGAGTGGGTTTGGGTCAAGCAGAGTGGGTTTGGGTCTGGCGGAGTGCGTTTGGGTCTGGCGGAGTGGGTTTGGGTCTGTCGGAGTGAGTTTGGGTCTGTCGGAGTGGGTTTGGGTCTGGCGGAGTGGGTTTGGGTCTGGCGGAGTGGGTTTGGGTCTGGAGGAGTGGGTTTAGGGTCTGGCGGAGTGGGTTTGGGTCTGGCGGAGTGGGTTTGGAGTCTGGCGGAGTGGGTTTGGGTCTGGCAGAGTGGGTTTGGGTCTGGCGGAGAGGGTTTGGGTCTGGCGGGGTGGGTTTGGGTCTGGCGGAGTGGGTTTGTGTCTGGCGGAGTGGGTTTGCGTCTGGCGGAGTGGGTTTGTGTCTGGCGGAGTGGGTTTGGGTTTGGCGGAGTGGGTTTGGGTCTGGCGGAGTGGGTTTGGGTCTGGCGGAGTGGGTTTGGGTCTGGCGGAGTGGGTTTGGGTCTGGCGGATTGGGTTTGGGTCTGGCGGAGTGGGTTTGTGTCTGGCGGAGTGGGTTGGGGTCTGGCGGAGTGGGTTTGGGGTCTGGCGGAGTGGGTTTGTGTCTGGCGGAGTGGGTTTGGGGCTGGCGGAGTGGGTTTGGGACTGGCGGAGTGTGTTTGGGTCTGGCGGAGTAGTTTTGGGTCTGGCGGAGTGGGTTTGGGGTCTGGCGGAGTGGGTTCGGGTCTGGTGGAGTGGGTTTGGGTCTGGCGGAGTGGGTTGGGGTCTGGCTGGGTGGGTTCGGGTCTGGCGGAGTGGGTTCGGGTCTGGCGGAGTGGGTTCCGGTCTGGCGGAGTGGGTTCGGGTCTGTCGGAGTGGGTTTGGTTCTGGCGGAGGGAGTTTGGGTCTTGCGGAGTGGGTTTGGGTCTGGCGGAGGGGGTTTGGGTCTGGCGGAGGGGGTTTGGGGACTGGCGGAGTGGGTTTGGGTTCTGGGGGAGTGGGTTTGGATCTGGCGCAGTGGGTTTGGGTCTGGCGGAGTGGGTTTAGGCCTGTCGGAGTGGGTTGGGGTTTGGCGGAGTGGGTTGGGGTCTGGCGGAGTGGGTTGGGGTCTGGCGGAGTGGGTTTGGGTCTGGCGGAGTGGGTTTGGGTCTGTCGGAGTGGGTTTGGGTCTGGCGGAGTGGGCTTGGGTGTGGCGGAGTAGGCTTCGGTCTGGCGGAGTGGGTTTGAGTCTGGCGGAGTGGGTTTGGGTATGGCGGAGTGGGTTTGGGTCTGGCGGAGTGGGTTCGTGTCTGGCGGAGTGGGTTTGGGTCTGGCGCAGTAAGTTTGGGTCTGGCGGAGAGGGTTTTGGTCTGGCGGAGTGTGTTTGGGTCTGGCTGAGTTGGTTTGGGTCTGGCGGAGTGGGTTTGGGTCTGGCGGAGTGGGTTTTGGTCTGGCGGAGTTGGTTTGGGTCTGGCGGAGTGGGTTTGGGTCTGGCGGAGTGGGTTTGGGTCTGGCGGAGTGGTTTGGGGTCTGGCCGGGTGGGTTTGGGTCTGGCGGAGTGGGTTTGGGGCTGGCAGAGTGGGTTTGGGTCTGGCGGAGTGGGTTGGGTTCTGGCGGAGTGGGTTCGGGTCTGGCGGAGTGGGTTCGGGTCTGGAGGAGTGGGTTGGGGTCTGGCGGAGTGGGTTGTGGTCTGGCGTAGTGGGTTTGGGTCTGGCGGAGTGGGTTTGGGGTCTGGCGGAGTGGGTTTTGGTCTGGCGGAGTGAGTTTGGGTCTGGCGGAGTGGGTTTGGGTCTGGCGGAGTTGGTTTGGGTCTGGCGGAGGGGGTTTGGGTCTGGCGGAGTGGGTTTGGGTCTGGCAGAGTGGGTTGGGGTCTGGCGGAGTGGGTTTGGGGTCTGGCGGAGTGGGTTTTGGTCTGGCGAAGTGAGTTTGGGTCTGGCGGAGTGGGTTTGGATCTGGCGGAGTGTGTTTGGGGTCTGGCGTAGTGGGTTTTGGTCTGGCGGGTGGGTTTGGGTCTGGCGGAGTGAGTTTGGGTCTGGCGGAGTGGATTTGGGTCTGGCGGAGTAAGTTTGGATCTGGCGGGGTGGGTTTGGGTCTGGCGGAGTGGGGTTGGGTCTGGCTGAGTGGGCTTGGGTCTGGCGGAGTGGGTTTGGGTCTGGCGGAGTGGGTTTGCGTCTGGCGGAGTGGGTTTGGGTCTGGCGGAGTGGGTTTTGGTCTGTCGGAGTGGGTTTGGGTCTGGCGGAGTGGGTTTGGGGCTGACGGAGTGGGTTTGGGTCTGGCGGAGTGGGTTTGCGTCTGGCGGAGAGTGTTCGGGTCTGGCGGAGTGTGTTCGGGTCTGGCGGAGTGGGTTCGGGTCTGGCGGAGTGGGTTCGGATCTGGCGGAGTGGTTTCGGGACTGGCGGAGTGGGATCGGGTCTGGCGGAGAGAGTTCGGGTCTGGCGGAGTGGGTTCGGGTCTGGCGGAGTGGGTTCGGGTCTGGCGGAGTGGGTTTGGGTCTGGCCGAGTGGGTTTGGGTCTGGCCAAGTGGGTTTGGGTCTGGCGGAGTGGGTTTGGGTCTGACCGAGTGGGTTTCGGTCTGGCGGAGTGGGTTTGGGTCTGGCGGAGTGGGTATGGGTCTGGCGGAGGGGGTTTGGGTCTGGCGGAGTGGGTTTAGGTTTGGCGGAGTGGGTTTGGGTCTGTCGGAGTGAGTTTGGGTCTGTCGGAGTGGGTTTGGGTCTGGCGGAGTGGGTTTGGGTCTGGCGGAGTGGGTTTGGGTCTGGAGGAGTGGGTTTAGGGTCTGGCGGAGTGGGTTTGGGTCTGGCGGAGTGGGTTTGGAGTCTGGCGGAGTGGGTTTGGGTCTGGCAGAGTGGGTTTGGGTCTGGCGGAGAGGGTTTGGGTCTGGCGGGGTGGGTTTGGGTCTGGCGGAGTGGGTTTGTGTCTGGCGGAGTGGGTTTGCGTCTGGCGGAGTGGGTTTGTGTCTGGCGGAGTGGGTTTGGGTTTGGCGGAGTGGGTTTGGGTCTGGCGGAGTGGGTTTGGGTCTGGCGGAGTGGGTTTGGGTCTGGCGGAGTGGGTTTGGGTCTGGCGGATTGGGTTTGGGTCTGGCGGAGTGGGTTTGTGTCTGGCGGAGTGGGTTGGGGTCTGGCGGAGTGGGTTTGGGGTCTGGCGGAGTGGGTTTGTGTCTGGCGGAGTGGGTTTGGGGCTGGCGGAGTGGGTTTGGGACTGGCGGAGTGTGTTTGGGTCTGGCGGAGTAGTTTTGGGTCTGGCGGAGTGGGTTTGGGGTCTGGCGGAGTGGGTTCGGGTCTGGTGGAGTGGGTTTGGGTCTGGCGGAGTGGGTTGGGGTCTGGCTGGGTGGGTTCGGGTCTGGCGGAGTGGGTTCGGGTCTGGCGGAGTGGGTTCCGGTCTGGCGGAGTGGGTTCGGGTCTGTCGGAGTGGGTTTGGTTCTGGCGGAGGGAGTTTGGGTCTTGCGGAGTGGGTTTGGGTCTGGCGGAGGGGGTTTGGGTCTGGCGGAGGGGGTTTGGGGACTGGCGGAGTGGGTTTGGGTTCTGGGGGAGTGGGTTTGGATCTGGCGCAGTGGGTTTGGGTCTGGCGGAGTGGGTTTAGGCCTGTCGGAGTGGGTTGGGGTTTGGCGGAGTGGGTTGGGGTCTGGCGGAGTGGGTTGGGGTCTGGCGGAGTGGGTTTGGGTCTGGCGGAGTGGGTTTGGGTCTGTCGGAGTGGGTTTGGGTCTGGCGGAGTGGGCTTGGGTGTGGCGGAGTAGGCTTCGGTCTGGCGGAGTGGGTTTGAGTCTGGCGGAGTGGGTTTGGGTATGGCGGAGTGGGTTTGGGTCTGGCGGAGTGGGTTCGTGTCTGGCGGAGTGGGTTTGGGTCTGGCGCAGTAAGTTTGGGTCTGGCGGAGAGGGTTTTGGTCTGGCGGAGTGTGTTTGGGTCTGGCTGAGTTGGTTTGGGTCTGGCGGAGTGGGTTTGGGTCTGGCGGAGTGGGTTTTGGTCTGGCGGAGTTGGTTTGGGTCTGGCGGAGTGGGTTTGGGTCTGGCGGAGTGGGTTTGGGTCTGGCGGAGTGGTTTGGGGTCTGGCCGGGTGGGTTTGGGTCTGGCGGAGTGGGTTTGGGGCTGGCAGAGTGGGTTTGGGTCTGGCGGAGTGGGTTGGGTTCTGGCGGAGTGGGTTCGGGTCTGGCGGAGTGGGTTCGGGTCTGGAGGAGTGGGTTGGGGTCTGGCGGAGTGGGTTGTGGTCTGGCGTAGTGGGTTTGGGTCTGGCGGAGTGGGTTTGGGGTCTGGCGGAGTGGGTTTTGGTCTGGCGGAGTGAGTTTGGGTCTGGCGGAGTGGGTTTGGGTCTGGCGGAGTTGGTTTGGGTCTGGCGGAGGGGGTTTGGGTCTGGCGGAGTGGGTTTGGGTCTGGCAGAGTGGGTTGGGGTCTGGCGGAGTGGGTTTGGGGTCTGGCGGAGTGGGTTTTGGTCTGGCGAAGTGAGTTTGGGTCTGGCGGAGTGGGTTTGGATCTGGCGGAGTGTGTTTGGGGTCTGGCGTAGTGGGTTTTGGTCTGGCGGGTGGGTTTGGGTCTGGCGGAGTGAGTTTGGGTCTGGCGGAGTGGATTTGGGTCTGGCGGAGTAAGTTTGGATCTGGCGGGGTGGGTTTGGGTCTGGCGGAGTGGGGTTGGGTCTGGCTGAGTGGGCTTGGGTCTGGCGGAGTGGGTTTGGGTCTGGCGGAGTGGGTTTGCGTCTGGCGGAGTGGGTTTGGGTCTGGCGGAGTGGGTTTTGGTCTGTCGGAGTGGGTTTGGGTCTGGCGGAGTGGGTTTGGGGCTGACGGAGTGGGTTTGGGTCTGGCGGAGTGGGTTTGCGTCTGGCGGAGAGTGTTCGGGTCTGGCGGAGTGTGTTCGGGTCTGGCGGAGTGGGTTCGGGTCTGGCGGAGTGGGTTCGGATCTGGCGGAGTGGTTTCGGGACTGGCGGAGTGGGATCGGGTCTGGCGGAGAGAGTTCGGGTCTGGCGGAGTGGGTTCGGGTCTGGCGGAGTGGGTTCGGGTCTGGCGGAGTGGGTTTGGGTCTGGCCGAGTGGGTTTGGGTCTGGCCAAGTGGGTTTGGGTCTGGCGGAGTGGGTTTGGGTCTGACCGAGTGGGTTTCGGTCTGGCGGAGTGGGTTTGGGTCTGGCGGAGTGGGTATGGGTCTGGCGGAGGGGGTTTGGGTCTGGCGGAGTGGGTTTAGGTTTGGCGCAGTGGGGTTGGGGCTGGCGGAGTGGGTTTGGGTCTGGCGGAGTGGGTTTGGCTCTGGCGGAGTGGGTTTGGGTCTGGCGGAGTGGGTGTGGGTCGGGCGGAGTGGGTTTGGGTCTGGCTGAGTGGGTTTGCGTCTGGCGGAGTGGGTTTGGGTCTGGCGGTGTGGGTTTGTGTCTGGCGGAGTGGGTTTGGGTCTGGCGGAGTGCGTTTGGGTCTGGCGGAGTGGGTTTGGGTCTGGCGGAGTGGGTTTGGGTCTGGCGGAGTGGGTTTGGGTCTGGCGGGGTGGGTTTGGGTCTGTCGGAGTGGGTTGGGGTCTGGCGGATGGGTTTGGGGTCTGGCGGAGTGGGTTTGTGTCTGGCGGAGTGGGTTTGGGGCTGGCAGAGTGGGTTTGGGTCTGGCGGAGTGGGTTGGGTTCTGGCGGAGTGGGTTCGGGTCTGGCGGAGTGGGTTCGGGTCTGGAGGAGTGGGTTGGGGTCTGGCGGAGTGGGTTGTGGTCTAGCGTAGTGGGTTTGGGTCTGGCGGAGTGGGTTTGGGGTCTGGCGGAGTGGGTTTTGGTCTGGCGGAGTGAGTTTGGGTCTGGCGGAGTGGGTTTGGGTCTGGCGGAGTTGGTTTGGGTCTGGCGGAGTGGGTTTGGGTCTGGTGGAGTGGGTTTGGGTCTGGCGGAGTGGGTTGGGGTCTGGCGGAGTGGGTTTGGGGTCTGGCGGAGTGGGTTTTGGTCTGGCGAAGGGAGTTTGGATCTGGCGGAGTGGGTTTGGGTCTGGCGGAGTTGGTTTGGGTCTGGCGGAGGGGGTTTGGGTCTGGCGGAGTGGGTTTGGGTCTGGCGGAGTGGGTTGGGGTCTGGCGGAGTGGGTTTGGGTCTGGCGGAGTGGGTTTGGGTCTGGCGGAGTGGGTTTTGGTCTGGCGGAGTGGGTTTGGGTCTGGCGGAGTGGGTTTGGGGCTGGCGGAGTGGGTTTGGATCTGGCGGAGTGGGTTTGGGGTCTGGCGTAGTGGGTTTTGGTCTGGCGGGTGGGTTTGGGTCTGGCGGAGTGAGTTTGGGTCTGGCGGAGTGGATTTGGGTCTGGCGGAGTAAGTTTGGATCTGGCGGAGTGGGTTTGGGTCTGGCGGAGTGGGTTTGGGTCTGGCGGAGTGGGGTTGGGACTGGCGGAGTGGGCTTGGGTCTGGCGGAGTGGGTTTGGGTCTGGCGGAGTGGGTTTGGGTCTGGCGGAGTGGGTTTTGGTCTGTCGGAGTGGGTTTGGGTCTGGCGGAGTGGGTTTGGGGCTGGCCAAGTGGGTTTGGGTCTGGCGGAGTGGGTTTGGGTCTGACCGAGTGGGTTTCGGTCTGGCGGAGTGGGTTTGGGTCTGGCGGAGTGGGTATGGGTCTGGCGGAGGGGGTTTGGGTCTGGCGGAGTGGGTTTAGGTCTGGCGCAGTGGGGTTGGGGCTTGGGGAGTGGGTTTGGGTCTGGCGGAGTGGGTTTGGGTCTGGCGGAGTGGGTTTGGGTTTGGCGGAGTGGGTGTGGGTCGGGCGGAGTGGGTTTGGGTCTGGCTGAGTGGGTTTGCGTCTGGCGGAGTGGGTTTGGGTCTGGCGGTGTGGGTTTGTGTCTGGCGGAGTGGGTTTGGGTCTGGCGGAGTGCGTTTGGGTCTGGCGGAGTGGGTTTGGGTCTGGCGGAGTGGGTTTGGGTCTGGCGGAGTGGGTTTGGGTCTGGCGGGGTGGGTTTGGGTCTGGCGGAGTGGGTTGGGGTCTGGCGGATGGGTTTGGGGTCTGGCGGAGTGGGTTTGTGTCTGGCGGAGTGGGTTTGGGGCTGGCAGAGTGGGTTTGGGTCTGGCGGAGTGGGTTGGGTTCTGGCGGAGTGGGTTCGGGTCTGGCGGAGTGGGTTTGGGTCTGGAGGAGTGGGTTGGGGTCTGGCGGAGTGGGTTGTGGTCTGGCGTAGTGGCTTTGGGTCTGGCGGTGTGGGTTTGGGGTCTGGCGGAGTGGGTTTTGGTCTGGCGGAGTGAGTTTGGGTCTGGCGGAGTGGGTTTGGGTCTGGCGGAGTTGGTTTGGGTCTGGCGCAGTGGGTTTGGGTCTGGCGGAGTGGGTTTGGGTCTGGCGGAGTGGGTTGGGGTCTGGCGGAGTGGGTTGGGGTCTGGCGGAGTGGGTTTGGGTCTGGCGGAGTGGGTTTGGGTCTGTCGGAGTGGGTTTGGGTCTGGCGGAGTGGGCTTGGGTGTGGCGGAGTAGGCTTCGGTCTGGCGGAGTGGGTTTGAGTCTGACGGAGTGGGTTTGGGTCTGGCGGAGTGGGTTTGGGTCTGGCGGAGTGGGTTCGTGTCTGGCGGAGTGGGTTTGGGTCTGGCGCAGTAAGTTTGGGTCTGGCGGAGTGGGTTTTGGTCTGGCGGAGTGTGTTTAGGTCTGGCGGAGTTGGTTTGGGTCTGGCGGAGTGGGTTTGGGTCTGGCGGAGTGGGTTTTGGTCTGGCGGAGTTGGTTTGGGTCTGGCGGAGTGGGTTTGGGTCTGGCGGAGTGGGTTTGGGTCTGGCGGATTGGTTTGGGGTCTGGCCGCGTGGGTTTGAGACTGGCGGAGTGGGTTTGGGGCTGGCAGAGTGGGTTTGGGTCTGGCGGAGTGGGTTGGGTTCTGGCGGAGTGGGTTCGGGTCTGGCGGAGTGGGTTCGGGTCTGGAGGAGTGGGTTGGGGTCTGGCGGAGTGGGTTGTGGTCTGGCGTAGTGGGTTTGGGTCTGGCGGAGTGGGTTTGGGGTCTGGCGGAGTGGGTTTTGGTCTGGCGGAGTGAGTTTGGGTCTGGCGGAGTGGGTTTGGGTCTGACGGAGTTGGTTTGGGTCTGGCGGAGGGGGTTTGGGTCTGGCGGAGTGGGTTTGGGTCTGGCGGAGTGGGTTGGGGTCTGGCGGAGTGGGTTTGGGGTCTGGCGGAGTGGGTTTTGGTCTGGCGAAGTGAGTTTGGGTCTGGCGGAGTGGGTTTGGGTCTGGCGGAGTTGGTTTTGGTCTGGCGGAGGGGGTTTGGGTCTGGCGGAGTGGGTTTGGGTCTGGCGGAGTGGGTTGGGGTCTGGCGGAGTGGGTTTGGGTCTGGCGGAGTGGGTTTGGGTCTGGCGGAGTGGATTTGGGTCTGGCGGAGTGGGTTTTGGTCTGGCGGAGTGGGTTTGGGTCTGGCGGAGTTGTTTTGGGGCTGGCGGAGTGGGTTTGGATCTGGCGGAGTGGGTTTGGGGTCTGGCGTAGTGGGTTTTGGTCTGGCGGGTGGGTTTGGGTCTGGCTGAGTGAGTTTGGGTCTGGCGGAGTGGATTTGGGTCTGGCGGACTAAGTTTGGATCTGGCGGAGTGGGTTTGGGTCTGGCGGAGTGGGGTTGGGTCTGGCGGAATGGGCTTGGGTCTGGCGGAGTGGGTTTGGGTCTGGCGGAGTGGGTTTGCGTCTGGCGGAGTGGGCTTGGGTCTGGCGGTGTGGGTTTGGGTCTGGCGGAGTGTGTTTGCGTCTGGCGGAGTGGGCTTGGGTCTGGCGGAGTGGGTTTGGGTCTGGTGGAGTGTGTTTGGGTCTGGCGGAGTGGGTTTGGGTCTGGCGGAGTGGGTTGGGGTCTGGCGGAGTGGGTTTGGGTCTGGCGGAGTGGGTTTGGGTCTGGCGGAGTGGATTTGGGTCTGGCGGAGTGGGTTTTGGTCTGGCGGAGTGGGTTTGGGTCTGGCGGAGTTGTTTTGGGGCTGGCGGAGTGGGTTTGGATCTGGCGGAGTGGGTTTGGGGTCTGGCGTAGTGGGTTTTGGTCTGGCGGGTGGGTTTGGGTCTGGCTGAGTGAGTTTGGGTCTGGCGGAGTGGATTTGGGTCTGGCGGAGTAAGTTTGGATCTGGCGGAGTGGGTTTGGGTCTGGCGGAGTGGGGTTGGGTCTGGCGGAGTGGGCTTGGGTCTGGCGGAGTGGGTTTGGGTCTGGCGGAGTGGGTTTTGGTCTGGCGAAGTGAGTTTGGGTCTGGCGGAGTGGGTTTGGGTCTGGCGGAGTTGGTTTTGGTCTGGCGGAGGGGGTTTGGGTCTGACGGAGTGGGTTGGGGTCTGGCGGAGTGGGTTGGGGTCTGGCGGAGTGGGTTGGGGTCTGGCGGAGTGGGTTTGGGTCTGGCGGAGTGGGTTTGGGTCTGGCGGAGTGGATTTGGGTCTGGCGGAGTGGGTTTTGGTCTGGCGGAGTGGGTTTGGGTCTGGCGGAGTTGTTTTGGGGCTGGCGGAGTGGGTTTGGATCTGGCGGAGTGGGTTTGGGGTCTGGCGTAGTGGGTTTTGGTCTGGCGGGTGGGTTTGGGTCTGGCTGAGTGAGTTTGGGTCTGGCGGAGTGGATTTGGGTCTGGCGGAGTAGGTTTGGATCTGGCGGAGTGGGTTTGGGTCTGGCGGAGTGGGGTTGGGTCTGGCGGAGTGGGCTTGGGTCTGGCGGAGTGGGTTTGGGTCTGGCGGAGTGGGTTTGCGTCTGGCGGAGTGGGCTTGGGTCTGGCGGTGTGGGTTTGGGTCTGGCGGAGTGTGTTTGCGTCTGGCGGAGTGGGCTTGGGTCTGGCGGAGTGGGTTTGGGTCTGGTGGAGTGCGTTTGGGTCTGGCGGAGTGGGTTTGGGTCAGGCAGAGTGGGTTTGGGTCTGGCGGAGTGCGTTTGGGTCTGGCGGAGTGGGTTTGGGTCTTTCGGAGTGGGTTTAGGTCTGTCGGAGTGTGTTTGGGTCTGGCGGAGTGGGTTTGGGTCTGGCGGAGTGGGTTTGGGTCTGGGGGAGTGGGTTTGGGTCTGGCGGAGTGGGTTTGGGTCTGGCGGAGTGGGCTTGGGTCTGGCGGTGTGGGTTTGGGTCTGGCGGAGTGTGTTTGCATCTGGCGGAGTGGGTTTGGGTCTGGCGGAGTGGGTTTGGGTCTGGCGGAGTGTGTTTGGGTCTGGCGGAGTGGGTTTGGGTCAGGCAGAGTGGGTTTGGGTCTGGCGGAGTGCGTTTGGGTCTGGCGGAGTGGGTTTGGGGTCTGGCGCAGTGGGTTTTGGTCTGGCGGGTGGGTTTGGGTCTGGCTGAGTGAGTTTGGGTCTGGCGGAGTGGATTTGGGTCTGGCGGAGTAGGTTTGGATCTGGCGGAGTGGGTTTGGGTCTGGCGGAGTGGGGTTGGGTCTGGCGGAGTGGGCTTGGGTCTGGCGGAGTGGGTTTGGGTCTGGCGGAGTGGGTTTGCGTCTGGCGGAGTGGGCTTGGGTCTGGCGGTGTGGGTTTGGGTCTGGCGGAGTGTGTTTGCGTCTGGCGGAGTGGGCTTGGGTCTGGCGGAGTGGGTTTGGGTCTGGTGGAGTGCGTTTGGGTCTGGCGGAGTGGGTTTGGGTCAGGCAGAGTGGGTTTGGGTCTGGCGGAGTGCGTTTGGGTCTGGCGGAGTGGGTTTGGGTCTTTCGGAGTGGGTTTAGGTCTGTCGGAGTGTGTTTGGGTCTGGCGGAGTGGGTTTGGGTCTGGCGGAGTGGGTTTGGGTCTGGGGGAGTGGGTTTGGGTCTGGCGGAGTGGGTTTGGGTCTGGCGGAGTGGGCTTGGGTCTGGCGGTGTGGGTTTGGGTCTGGCGGAGTGTGTTTGCATCTGGCGGAGTGGGTTTGGGTCTGGCGGAGTGGGTTTGGGTCTGGCGGAGTGTGTTTGGGTCTGGCGGAGTGGGTTTGGGTCAGGCAGAGTGGGTTTGGGTCTGGCGGAGTGCGTTTGGGTCTGGCGGAGTGGGTTTGGGTCTGTCGGAGTGGGTTTGGGTCTGTCGGAGTGGGTTTGGGTCTGGCGGAGTGGGTTTGGGTCTGGCGGAGTGGGTTTGGGTCTGGTGGAGTGGGTTTACGGTCTGGCGGAGTGGGTTTGGGTCTGGCGGAGTGGGTTTGGGTCTGGCGGAGTGGGTTTGGGTCTGGCGGAGTGGGCTTGGGTCTGGCGGTGTGGGTTTGGGTCTGGCGGAGTGTGTTTGCGTCTGGCGGAGTGGGTTTGGGTCTGGCGGTGTGGGTTTGGCTCTGGCGGAGTGTGTTTGGGTCTGGCGGAGTGGGTTTGGGTCAAGGAGAGTGGGTTTGGGTCTGGCGGAGTGTGTTTGGGTCTGGCGGAGTGGGTTTGGGTCTGTCGGAGTGGGTTTGGGTCTGTCGGAGTGGGTTTGGGTCTGGCGGAGTGGGTTTGGGTCTGGCGGAGTGGGTTTGGGTCTGGAGGAGTGGATTTAGGGTCTGGCGGAGTGGGTTTGGGTCTGGCGGGGTGGGTTTGGGTCTGGCGGAGTGGGTTTGTGTCTGGCGGAGTGGGTTTGGGTCTGGCGGAGTGGGTTTGTGTCTGGCGGAGTGGGTTTGGGTTTGGCGGAGTGGGTTTGGGTCTGGCGGAGTGGGTTTGAGTCTGGCGGAGTGGGTTTGGGTCTGGCGGAGTGGGTTTGGGTCTGGCGGATTGGCTTTGGGTCTGGCGGAGTGGGTTTGGGTCTGGCGGAGTGGGTTGGGGTCTGGCGGAGTGGGTTTGGGGTCTGGCGGAGTGGGTTTGGGGTCTGGCGGAGTGGGTTTGGGGCTGGCGGAGTGGGTTTGGGACTGGCGGAGTGGGTTTGGGTCTGGCGGAGTGGGTTTGGGTCTGGCGGAGTGGGTTTGGGGTCTGGCGGAGTGGGTTCGGGTCTGGCGGAGTGGGTTTGGGTCTGGCGGAGTGGGTTGGGGTCTGGCTGGGTGGGTTCGGGTCTGGCGGAGTGGGTTCGGGTCTGGCGGAGTGGGTTCCGGTCTGGCGGAGTGGGTTCGGGTCTGTCGGAGTGGGTTTGGTTCTGGCGGAGGGAGTTTGGGTCTGGCGGAGTGGGTTTGGGTCTGGCGGAGGGGGTTTGGGGTCTGGCGGAGTGGGTTTGGGGTCTGGGGGAGTGGGTTTGGGTCTGGCGCAGTGGGTTTGGGTCAGGCGGAGTGGGTGTAGGCCTGTCGGAGTGGGTTGGGGTCTGGCGGAGTGGGTTGGGGTCTGGCGGAGTGGGTTGGGGTCTGGCGGAGTGGGTTTGGGTATGGCGGAGTGGGTTTGGGTCTGTCGGAGTGGGTTTGGGTCTGGCGGAGTGGGCTTGGGTGTGGCGGAGTAGGCTTCGGTCTGGCGGAGTGGGTTTGAGTCTGGCGGAGTGGGTTTGGGTCTGGCGGAGTGGGTTTGGGTCTGGCGGAGTGGGTTCGTGTCTGGCGGAGTGGGTTTGGGTCTGGCGGTGTGGGTTTGGGTCTGGCGGAGTGTGTTTGCATCTGGCGGAGTGGGTTTGGGTCTGGCGGAGTGGGTTTGGGTCTGGCGGAGTGTGTTTGGGTCTGGCGGAGTGGGTTTGGGTCAGGCAGAGTGGGTTTGGGTCTGGCGGAGTGCGTTTGGGTCTGGCGGAGTGGGTTTGGGTCTGTCGGAGTGGGTTTGGGTCTGTCGGAGTGGGTTTGGGTCTGGCGGAGTGGGTTTGGGTCTGGCGGAGTGGGTTTGGGTCTGGTGGAGTGGGTTTACGGTCTGGCGGAGTGGGTTTGGGTCTGGCGGAGTGGGTTTGGGTCTGGCGGAGTGGGTTTGGGTCTGGCGGAGTGGGCTTGGGTCTGGCGGTGTGGGTTTGGGTCTGGCGGAGTGTGTTTGCGTCTGGCGGAGTGGGTTTGGGTCTGGCGGTGTGGGTTTGGCTCTGGCGGAGTGTGTTTGGGTCTGGCGGAGTGGGTTTGGGTCAAGGAGAGTGGGTTTGGGTCTGGCGGAGTGTGTTTGGGTCTGGCGGAGTGGGTTTGGGTCTGTCGGAGTGGGTTTGGGTCTGTCGGAGTGGGTTTGGGTCTGGCGGAGTGGGTTTGGGTCTGGCGGAGTGGGTTTGGGTCTGGAGGAGTGGATTTAGGGTCTGGCGGAGTGGGTTTGGGTCTGGCGGGGTGGGTTTGGGTCTGGCGGAGTGGGTTTGTGTCTGGCGGAGTGGGTTTGGGTCTGGCGGAGTGGGTTTGTGTCTGGCGGAGTGGGTTTGGGTTTGGCGGAGTGGGTTTGGGTCTGGCGGAGTGGGTTTGAGTCTGGCGGAGTGGGTTTGGGTCTGGCGGAGTGGGTTTGGGTCTGGCGGATTGGCTTTGGGTCTGGCGGAGTGGGTTTGGGTCTGGCGGAGTGGGTTGGGGTCTGGCGGAGTGGGTTTGGGGTCTGGCGGAGTGGGTTTGGGGTCTGGCGGAGTGGGTTTGGGGCTGGCGGAGTGGGTTTGGGACTGGCGGAGTGGGTTTGGGTCTGGCGGAGTGGGTTTGGGTCTGGCGGAGTGGGTTTGGGGTCTGGCGGAGTGGGTTCGGGTCTGGCGGAGTGGGTTTGGGTCTGGCGGAGTGGGTTGGGGTCTGGCTGGGTGGGTTCGGGTCTGGCGGAGTGGGTTCGGGTCTGGCGGAGTGGGTTCCGGTCTGGCGGAGTGGGTTCGGGTCTGTCGGAGTGGGTTTGGTTCTGGCGGAGGGAGTTTGGGTCTGGCGGAGTGGGTTTGGGTCTGGCGGAGGGGGTTTGGGGTCTGGCGGAGTGGGTTTGGGGTCTGGGGGAGTGGGTTTGGGTCTGGCGCAGTGGGTTTGGGTCAGGCGGAGTGGGTGTAGGCCTGTCGGAGTGGGTTGGGGTCTGGCGGAGTGGGTTGGGGTCTGGCGGAGTGGGTTGGGGTCTGGCGGAGTGGGTTTGGGTATGGCGGAGTGGGTTTGGGTCTGTCGGAGTGGGTTTGGGTCTGGCGGAGTGGGCTTGGGTGTGGCGGAGTAGGCTTCGGTCTGGCGGAGTGGGTTTGAGTCTGGCGGAGTGGGTTTGGGTCTGGCGGAGTGGGTTTGGGTCTGGCGGAGTGGGTTCGTGTCTGGCGGAGTGGGTTTGGGTCTGGCGCAGTAAGTTTGGGTCTGGCGGAGTGGGTTTTGGTCTGGCGGAGTGTGTTTGGGTCTGGCGGAGTTGGTTTGGGTCTGGCGGAGTGGGTTTGGGTCTGGCGGAGTGGGTTTTGGTCTGGCGGAGTTGGTTTGGGTCTGGCGGAGTGGGTTTGGGTCTGGCGGAGTGGGTTTGGGTCTGGCGGAGTGGTTTGGGGTCTGGCCGGGTGGGTTTGGGTCTGGCGGAGTGGGTTTGGGGCTGGCAGAGTGGGTTTGGGTCTGGCGGAGTGGGTTGGGTTCTGGCGGAGTGGGTTTGGGTCTGGCCAAGTGGGTTTGGGTCTGGCGGAGTGGGTTTGGGTCTGACCGAGTGGGTTTCGGTCTGGCGGAGTGGGTTTGGGTCTGGCGGAGTGGGTATGGGTCTGGCGGAGGGGGTTTGGGTCTGGCGGAGTGGGTTTAGGTCTGGCGCAGTGGGGTTGGGGCTTGGGGAGTGGGTTTGGGTCTGGCGGAGTGGGTTTGGGTCTGGCGGAGTGGGTTTGGGTTTGGCGGAGTGGGTGTGGGTCGGGCGGAGTGGGTTTGGGTCTGGCTGAGTGGGTTTGCGTCTGGCGGAGTGGGTTTGGGTCTGGCGGTGTGGGTTTGTGTCTGGCGGAGTGGGTTTGGGTCTGGCGGAGTGCGTTTGGGTCTGGCGGAGTGGGTTTGGGTCTGGCGGAGTGGGTTTGGGTCTGGCGGAGTGGGTTTGGGTCTGGCGGGGTGGGTTTGGGTCTGGCGGAGTGGGTTGGGGTCTGGCGGATGGGTTTGGGGTCTGGCGGAGTGGGTTTGTGTCTGGCGGAGTGGGTTTGGGGCTGGCAGAGTGGGTTTGGGTCTGGCGGAGTGGGTTGGGTTCTGGCGGAGTGGGTTCGGGTCTGGCGGAGTGGGTTTGGGTCTGGAGGAGTGGGTTGGGGTCTGGCGGAGTGGGTTGTGGTCTGGCGTAGTGGCTTTGGGTCTGGCGGTGTGGGTTTGGGGTCTGGCGGAGTGGGTTTTGGTCTGGCGGAGTGAGTTTGGGTCTGGCGGAGTGGGTTTGGGTCTGGCGGAGTTGGTTTGGGTCTGGCGCAGTGGGTTTGGGTCTGGCGGAGTGGGTTTGGGTCTGGCGGAGTGGGTTGGGGTCTGGCGGAGTGGGTTGGGGTCTGGCGGAGTGGGTTTGGGTCTGGCGGAGTGGGTTTGGGTCTGTCGGAGTGGGTTTGGGTCTGGCGGAGTGGGCTTGGGTGTGGCGGAGTAGGCTTCGGTCTGGCGGAGTGGGTTTGAGTCTGACGGAGTGGGTTTGGGTCTGGCGGAGTGGGTTTGGGTCTGGCGGAGTGGGTTCGTGTCTGGCGGAGTGGGTTTGGGTCTGGCGCAGTAAGTTTGGGTCTGGCGGAGTGGGTTTTGGTCTGGCGGAGTGTGTTTAGGTCTGGCGGAGTTGGTTTGGGTCTGGCGGAGTGGGTTTGGGTCTGGCGGAGTGGGTTTTGGTCTGGCGGAGTTGGTTTGGGTCTGGCGGAGTGGGTTTGGGTCTGGCGGAGTGGGTTTGGGTCTGGCGGATTGGTTTGGGGTCTGGCCGCGTGGGTTTGAGACTGGCGGAGTGGGTTTGGGGCTGGCAGAGTGGGTTTGGGTCTGGCGGAGTGGGTTGGGTTCTGGCGGAGTGGGTTCGGGTCTGGCGGAGTGGGTTCGGGTCTGGAGGAGTGGGTTGGGGTCTGGCGGAGTGGGTTGTGGTCTGGCGTAGTGGGTTTGGGTCTGGCGGAGTGGGTTTGGGGTCTGGCGGAGTGGGTTTTGGTCTGGCGGAGTGAGTTTGGGTCTGGCGGAGTGGGTTTGGGTCTGACGGAGTTGGTTTGGGTCTGGCGGAGGGGGTTTGGGTCTGGCGGAGTGGGTTTGGGTCTGGCGGAGTGGGTTGGGGTCTGGCGGAGTGGGTTTGGGGTCTGGCGGAGTGGGTTTTGGTCTGGCGAAGTGAGTTTGGGTCTGGCGGAGTGGGTTTGGGTCTGGCGGAGTTGGTTTTGGTCTGGCGGAGGGGGTTTGGGTCTGGCGGAGTGGGTTTGGGTCTGGCGGAGTGGGTTGGGGTCTGGCGGAGTGGGTTTGGGTCTGGCGGAGTGGGTTTGGGTCTGGCGGAGTGGATTTGGGTCTGGCGGAGTGGGTTTTGGTCTGGCGGAGTGGGTTTGGGTCTGGCGGAGTTGTTTTGGGGCTGGCGGAGTGGGTTTGGATCTGGCGGAGTGGGTTTGGGGTCTGGCGTAGTGGGTTTTGGTCTGGCGGGTGGGTTTGGGTCTGGCTGAGTGAGTTTGGGTCTGGCGGAGTGGATTTGGGTCTGGCGGACTAAGTTTGGATCTGGCGGAGTGGGTTTGGGTCTGGCGGAGTGGGGTTGGGTCTGGCGGAATGGGCTTGGGTCTGGCGGAGTGGGTTTGGGTCTGGCGGAGTGGGTTTGCGTCTGGCGGAGTGGGCTTGGGTCTGGCGGTGTGGGTTTGGGTCTGGCGGAGTGTGTTTGCGTCTGGCGGAGTGGGCTTGGGTCTGGCGGAGTGGGTTTGGGTCTGGTGGAGTGTGTTTGGGTCTGGCGGAGTGGGTTTGGGTCTGGCGGAGTGGGTTGGGGTCTGGCGGAGTGGGTTTGGGTCTGGCGGAGTGGGTTTGGGTCTGGCGGAGTGGATTTGGGTCTGGCGGAGTGGGTTTTGGTCTGGCGGAGTGGGTTTGGGTCTGGCGGAGTTGTTTTGGGGCTGGCGGAGTGGGTTTGGATCTGGCGGAGTGGGTTTGGGGTCTGGCGTAGTGGGTTTTGGTCTGGCGGGTGGGTTTGGGTCTGGCTGAGTGAGTTTGGGTCTGGCGGAGTGGATTTGGGTCTGGCGGAGTAAGTTTGGATCTGGCGGAGTGGGTTTGGGTCTGGCGGAGTGGGGTTGGGTCTGGCGGAGTGGGCTTGGGTCTGGCGGAGTGGGTTTGGGTCTGGCGGAGTGGGTTTTGGTCTGGCGAAGTGAGTTTGGGTCTGGCGGAGTGGGTTTGGGTCTGGCGGAGTTGGTTTTGGTCTGGCGGAGGGGGTTTGGGTCTGACGGAGTGGGTTGGGGTCTGGCGGAGTGGGTTGGGGTCTGGCGGAGTGGGTTGGGGTCTGGCGGAGTGGGTTTGGGTCTGGCGGAGTGGGTTTGGGTCTGGCGGAGTGGATTTGGGTCTGGCGGAGTGGGTTTTGGTCTGGCGGAGTGGGTTTGGGTCTGGCGGAGTTGTTTTGGGGCTGGCGGAGTGGGTTTGGATCTGGCGGAGTGGGTTTGGGGTCTGGCGTAGTGGGTTTTGGTCTGGCGGGTGGGTTTGGGTCTGGCTGAGTGAGTTTGGGTCTGGCGGAGTGGATTTGGGTCTGGCGGAGTAGGTTTGGATCTGGCGGAGTGGGTTTGGGTCTGGCGGAGTGGGGTTGGGTCTGGCGGAGTGGGCTTGGGTCTGGCGGAGTGGGTTTGGGTCTGGCGGAGTGGGTTTGCGTCTGGCGGAGTGGGCTTGGGTCTGGCGGTGTGGGTTTGGGTCTGGCGGAGTGTGTTTGCGTCTGGCGGAGTGGGCTTGGGTCTGGCGGAGTGGGTTTGGGTCTGGTGGAGTGTGTTTGGGTCTGGCGGAGTGGGTTTGGGTCAGGCAGAGTGGGTTTGGGTCTGGCGGAGTGCGTTTGGGTCTGGCGGAGTGGGTTTGGGTCTTTCGGAGTGGGTTTAGGTCTGTCGGAGTGTGTTTGGGTCTGGCGGAGTGGGTTTGGGTCTGGCGGAGTGGGTTTGGGTCTGGGGGAGTGGGTTTGGGTCTGGCGGAGTGGGTTTGGGTCTGGCGGAGTGGGCTTGGGTCTGGCGGTGTGGGTTTGGGTCTGGCGGAGTGTGTTTGCATCTGGCGGAGTGGGTTTGGGTCTGGCGGAGTGGGTTTGGGTCTGGCGGAGTGTGTTTGGGTCTGGCGGAGTGGGTTTGGGTCAGGCAGAGTGGGTTTGGGTCTGGCGGAGTGCGTTTGGGTCTGGCGGAGTGGGTTTGGGTCTGTCGGAGTGGGTTTGGGTCTGTCGGAGTGGGTTTGGGTCTGGCGGAGTGGGTTTGGGTCTGGCGGAGTGGGTTTGGGTCTGGTGGAGTGGGTTTACGGTCTGGCGGAGTGGGTTTGGGTCTGGCGGAGTGGGTTTGGGTCTGGCGGAGTGGGTTTGGGTCTGGCGGAGTGGGCTTGGGTCTGGCGGTGTGGGTTTGGGTCTGGCGGAGTGTGTTTGCGTCTGGCGGAGTGGGTTTGGGTCTGGCGGTGTGGGTTTGGCTCTGGCGGAGTGTGTTTGGGTCTGGCGGAGTGGGTTTGGGTCAAGGAGAGTGGGTTTGGGTCTGGCGGAGTGTGTTTGGGTCTGGCGGAGTGGGTTTGGGTCTGTCGGAGTGGGTTTGGGTCTGTCGGAGTGGGTTTGGGTCTGGCGGAGTGGGTTTGGGTCTGGCGGAGTGGGTTTGGGTCTGGAGGAGTGGATTTAGGGTCTGGCGGAGTGGGTTTGGGTTTGGCGGAGTGGGTTTGGGTCTGGCGGAGTGGGTTTGAGTCTGGCGGAGTGGGTTTGGGTCTGGCGGAGTGGGTTTGGGTCTGGCGGATTGGCTTTGGGTCTGGCGGAGTGGGTTTGGGTCTGGCGGAGTGGGTTGGGGTCTGGCGGAGTGGGTTTGGGGTCTGGCGGAGTGGGTTTGTGTCTGGCGGAGTGGGTTTGGGGCTGGCGGAGTGGGTTTGGGACTGGCGGAGTGGGTTTGGGTCTGGCGGAGTGGGTTTGGGTCTGGCGGAGTGGGTTTGGGGTCTGGCGGAGTGGGTTCGGGTCTGGCGGAGTGGGTTTGGGTCTGGCGGAGTGGGTTGGGGTCTGGCTGGGTGGGTTCGGGTCTGGCGGAGTGGGTTCGGGTCTGGCGGAGTGGGTTCCGGTCTGGCGGAGTGGGTTCGGGTCTGTCGGAGTGGGTTTGGTTCTGGCGGAGGGAGTTTGGGTCTGGCGGAGTGGGTTTGGGTCTGGCGGAGGGGGTTTGGGGTCTGGCGGAGTGGGTTTGGGGTCTGGGGGAGTGGGTTTGGGTCTGGCGCAGTGGGTTTGGGTCAGGCGGAGTGGGTGTAGGCCTGTCGGAGTGGGTTGGGGTCTGGCGGAGTGGGTTGGGGTCTGGCGGAGTGGGTTGGGGTCTGGCGGAGTGGGTTTGGGTATGGCGGAGTGGGTTTGGGTCTGTCGGAGTGGGTTTGGGTCTGGCGGAGTGGGCTTGGGTGTGGCGGAGTAGGCTTCGGTCTGGCGGAGTGGGTTTGAGTCTGGCGGAGTGGGTTTGGGTCTGGCGGAGTGGGTTTGGGTCTGGCGGAGTGGGTTCGTGTCTGGCGGAGTGGGTTTGGGTCTGGCGCAGTAAGTTTGGGTCTGGCGGAGTGGGTTTTGGTCTGGCGGAGTGTGTTTGGGTCTGGCGGAGTTGGTTTGGGTCTGGCGGAGTGGGTTTGGGTCTGGCGGAGTGGGTTTTGGTCTGGCGGAGTTGGTTTGGGTCTGGCGGAGTGGGTTTGGGTCTGGCGGAGTGGGTTTGGGTCTGGCGGAGTGGTTTGGGGTCTGGCCGGGTGGGTTTGGGTCTGGCGGAGTGGGTTTGGGGCTGGCAGAGTGGGTTTGGGTCTGGCGGAGTGGGTTGGGTTCTGGCGGAGTGGGTTCGGGTCTGGCGGAGTGGGTTCGGGTCTGGAGGAGTGGGTTGGGGTCTGGCGGAGTGGGTTGTGGTCTGGCGTAGTGGGTTTGGGTCTGGCGGAGTTGGTTTGGGGTCTGGCGGAGTGGGTTTTGGTCTGGCGGAGAGAGTTTGGGTCTGGCGGAGTGGGTTTGGGTCTGGCGGAGTTGGTTTGGGTCTGGCGGAGGGGGTTTGGGTCTGGCGGAGTGGGTTTGGGTCTGGCGGAGTGGGATGGGGTCTGGCGGAGTGGGTTTGGGGTCTGGCGGAGTGGGTTTTGGTCTGGCGAAGTGAGTTTGGGTCTGGCGGAGTGGGTTTGGGTCTGGCGGAGTTGGTTTGGGTCTGGCGGAGGGGGTTTGGGTCTGGCGGATTGGGTTTGGGTCTGGCGGATTGGATTGGGGTCTGGCGGAGTGGGTTTGGGTCTGGCGGAGTGGGTTTGGGTCTGGCGGAGTGGATTTGGGTCTGGCGGAGTGGGTTTTGGTCTGGCGGAGTGGGTTTGGGTCTGGCGGAGTGGGTTTGGGGCTGGCGGAGTGGGTTTGGGTCTGGCGGAGTGGGTTTTGGTCTGTCGGAGTGGGTTTGGGTCTGGCGGAGTGGGTTTGGGGCTGGCGGAGTGGGTTTGGGTCTGGCGGAGTGGGTTTGGGTCTGGCGGAGTGGGTTTGGGTCTGGCGGAGTTGGTTTGGGTCTGGCGGAGGGGGTTTGGGTCTGGCGGAGTGGGTTTGGGTCTGGCGGATTGGATTGGGGTCTGGCGGAGTGGGTTTGGGTCTGGCGGAGTGGGTTTGGGTCTGGCGGAGTGTATTTGGGTCTGGCGGAGTGGGTTTTGGTCTGGCGGAGTGGGTTTGGGTCTGGCGGAGTGGGTTTGGGGCTGGCGGAGTGGGTTTGGATCTGGCGGAGTGGGTTTGGGGTCTGGCGTAGTGGGTTTTGGTCTGGCGGGTGGGTTTGGGTCTGGCTGAGTGAGTTTGGGTCTGGCGGAGTGGATTTGGGTTTGGCGGAGTAAGTTTGGATCTGGCGGAGTGGGTTTGGGTCTGGTGGAGTGGGGTTGGGTCTGGCGGAGTGGGTTTTGGTCTGTCGGAGTGGGTTTGGGTCTGGCGGAGTGGGTTTGGGGCTGGCGGAGTGGGTTTGGGTCTGGCGGAGTGGGTTTGGGTCTGGCGGAGTGGGTTTGGGTCTGGCGGAGTGGGTTTACGGTCTGGCGGAGTGGGTTTGGGTCTGGCGGAGTGGGTTTGGGTCTGGCGGAGTGGGTTTGGGTCTGGCGGAGTGGGCTTGGGTCTGGCGGTGTGGGTTTGGGTCTGGCGGAGTGTGTTTGCATCTGGCGGAGTGGGTTTGGGTCTGGCGGTGTGGGTTTGGGTCTGGCGGAGTGTGTTTGGGTCTGGCGGAGTGGGTTTGGGTCAAGGAGAGTGGGTTTGGGTCTGGCGGAGTGTGTTTGGGTCTGGCGGAGTGGGTTTGGGTCTGTCGGAGTGGGTTTGGGTCTGTCGGAGTGGGTTTGGGTCTGGCGGAGTGGGTTTGGGTCTGGCGGAGTGGGTTTGGGTCTGGAGGAGTGGGTTTAGGGTCTGGCGGAGTTGGTTTGGGTCTGGCGGGGTGGGTTTGGGTCTGGCGGAGTGGGTTTGTGTCTGGCGGAGTGGGTTTGGGTCTGGCGGAGTGGGTTTGTGTCTAACGGAGTGGGTTTGGGTTTGGCGGAGTGGGTTTGGGTCTGGCGGAGTGGGTTTGAGTCTGGCGGAGTGGGTTTGGGTCTGGCGGAGTGGGTTTGGGTCTGGCGGATTGGCTTTGGGTCTGGCGGAGTGGGTTTGGGTCTGGCGGAGTGGGTTGGGGTCTGGCGGAGTGGGTTTGGGGTCTGGCGGAGTGGGTTTGTGTCTGGCGGAGTGGGTTTGGGGCTGGCGGAGTGGGTTTGGGACTGGCGGAGTGGGTTTGGGTCTGGCGGAGTGGGTTTGGGTCTGGCGGAGTGGGTTTGGGGTCTGGCGGAGTGGGTTCGGGTCTGGCGGAGTGGGTTTGGGTCTGGCGGAGTGGGTTGGGGTCTGGCTGGGTGGGTTCGGGTCTGGCGGAGTGGGTTCGGGTCTGGCGGAGTGGGTTCCGGTCTGGCGGAGTGGGTTCGGGTCTGTCGGAGTGGGTTTGGTTCTGGCGGAGGGAGTTTGGGTCTGGCGGAGTGGGTTTGGGTCTGGCGGAGGGGGTTTGGGTCTGGCGGAGGGGGTTTGGGGTCTGGCGGAGTGGGTTTGGGGTCTGGGGGAGTGGGTTTGGGTCTGGCGCAGTGGGTTTGGGTCTGGCGGAGTGGGTTTAGGCCTGTCGGAGTGGGTTGGGGTCTGGCAGAGTGGGTTGGGGTCTGGCGGAGTGGGTTGGGGTCTGGCGGAGTGGGTTTGGGTATGGCGGAGTGGGTTTGGGTCTGGCGGAGTGGGTTTAGGCCTGTCGGAGTGGGTTGGGGTCTGGCGGAGTGGGTTGGGGTCTGGCGGAGTGGGTTGGGGTCTGGCGGAGTGGGTTTGGGTATGGCGGAGTGGGTTTGGGTCTGTCGCAGTGGGTTTGGGTCTGGCGGAGTGGGCTTGGGTGTGGCGGAGTAGGCTTCGGTCTGGCGGAGTGGGTTTGAGTCTGGCGGAGTGGGTTTGGGTCTGGCGGAGTGGGTTTGGGTCTGGCGGAGTGGGTTAGTGTCTGGCGGAGTGGGTTTGGGTCTGGCGCAGTAAGTTTGGGTCTGGCGGAGTGGGTTTTGGTCTGGCGGAGTGTGTTTGGGTCTGGCGGAGTTGGTTTGGGTCTGGCGGAGTGGGTTTGGGTCTGGCGGAGTGGGTTTTGGTCTGGCGGAGTTGGTTTGGGTCTGGCGGAGTGGGTTTGGGTCTGGCGGAGTGGGTTTGGGTCTGGCGGAGTGGTTTGGGGTCTGGCCGGGTGGGTTTGGGTCTGGCGGAGTGGGTTTGGGGCTGGCAGAGTGGGTTTGGGTCTGGCGGAGTGGGTTGGGTTCTGGCGGAGTGGGTTCGGGTCTGGCGGAGTGGGTTCGGGTCTGGAGGAGTGGGTTGGGGTCTGGCGGAGTGGGTTGTGGTCTGGCGTAGTGGGTTTGGGTCTGGCGGAGTGGGTTTGGGGTCTGGCGGAGTGGGTTTTGGTCTGGCGGAGTGAGTTTGGGTCTGGCGGAGTGGGTTTGGGTCTGGCGTAGTTGGTTTGGGTCTGGCGGAGGGGGTTTGGGTCTGGCGGAGTGGGTTTGGGTCTGGCGGAGTGGGATGGGGTCTGGCGGAGTGGGTTTGGGGTCTGGCGGAGTGGGTTTTGGTCTGGCGAAGTGAGTTTGGGTCTGGCGGAGTGGGTTTGGGTCTGGCGGAGTTGGTTTGGGTCTGGCGGAGGGGGTTTGGGTCTGGCGGAGTGGGTTTGGGTCTGGCGGATTGGATTGGGGTCTGGCGGAGTGGGTTTGGGTCTGGCGGAGTGGGTTTGGGTCTGGCGGAGTGGATTTGGGTCTGGCGGAGTGGATTTTGGTCTGGCGGAGTGGGTTTGGGTCTGGCGGAGTGGGTTTGGGGCTGGCGGAGTGGGTTTGGATCTGGCGGAGTGGGTTTGGGGTCTGGCGTAGTGGGTTTTGGTCTGGTGGGTGGGTTTGGGTCTGGCTGAGTGAGTTTGGGTCTGGCGGAGTGGATTTGGGTTTGGCGGAGTAAGTTTGGATCTGGCGGAGTGGGTTTGGGTCTGGTGGAGTGGGGTTGGGTCTGGCGGAGTGGGTTTTGGTCTGTCGGAATGGGTTTGGGTCTGGCGGAGTGGGTTTGGGGCTGGCGGAGTGGGTTTGGGTCTGGCGGAGTGGGTTTGGGTCTGGCGGAGTGGGTTTGGGTCTGGCGGAGTGGGTTTACGGTCTGGCGGAGTGGGTTTGGGTCTGGCGGAGTGGGTTTGGGTCTGGCGGAGTGGGTTTGGGTCTGGCGGAGTGGGCTTGGGTCTGGCGGTGTGGGTTTGGGTCTGGCGGAGTGTGTTTGCGTCTGGCGGAGTGGGTTTGGGTCTGGCGGTGTGGGTTTGGGTCTGGCGGAGTGTGTTTGGGTCTGGCGGAGTGGGTTTGGGTCAAGGAGAGTGGGTTTGGGTCTGGCGGAGTGTGTTTGGGTCTGGCGGAGTGGGTTTGGGTCTGTCGGAGTGGGTTTGGGTCTGTCGGAGTGGGTTTGGGTCTGGCGGAGTGGGTTTGGGTCTGGCGGAGTGGGTTTGGGTCTGGAGGAGTGGGTTTAGGGTCTGGCGGAGTGGGTTTGGGTCTGGCGGGGTGGGTTTGGGTCTGGCGGAGTGGGTTTGTGTCTGGCGGAGTGGGTTTGGGTCTGGCGGAGTGGGTTTGTGTCTAACGGAGTGGGTTTGGGTTTGGCGGAGTGGGTTTGGGTCTGGCGGAGTGGGTTTGAGTCTGGCGGAGTGGGTTTGGGTCTGGCGGAGTGGGTTTGGGTCTGGCGGATTGGCTTTGGGTCTGGCGGAGTGGGTTTGGGTCTGGCGGAGTGGGTTGGGGTCTGGCGGAGTGGGTTTGGGGTCTGGCGGAGTGGGTTTGTGTCTGGCGGAGTGGGTTTGGGGCTGGCGGAGTGGGTTTGGGACTGGCGGAGTGGGTTTGGGTCTGGCGGAGTGGGTTTGGGTCTGGCGGAGTGGGTTTGGGGTCTGGCGGAGTGGGTTCGGGTCTGGCGGAGTGGGTTTGGGTCTGGCGGAGTGGGTTGGGGTCTGGCTGGGTGGGTTCGGGTCTGGCGGAGTGGGTTCGGGTCTGGCGGAGTGGGTTCCGGTCTGGCGGAGTGGGTTCGGGTCTGTCGGAGTGGGTTTGGTTCTGGCGGAGGGAGTTTGGGTCTGCGGAGTGGGTTTGGGTCTGGCGGAGGGGGTTTGGGTCTGGCGGAGGGGGTTTGGGGTCTGGCGGAGTGGTTTTGGGGTCTGGGGGAGTGGGTTTAGGCCTGTCGGAGTTGGTTGGGGTCTGGCGGAGTGGGTTGGGGTCTGGCGGAGTGGGTTGGGGTCTGGCGGAGTGGGTTTGGGTATGGCGGAGTGGGTTTGGGTCTGTCGGAGTGGGTTTGGGTCTGGCGGAGTGGGCTTGGGTGTGGCGGAGTAGGCTTCGGTCTGGCGGAGTGGGTTTGAGTCTGGCGGAGTGGGTTTGGGTCTGGCGGAGTGGGTTTGGGTCTGGCGGAGTGGGTTCGTGTCTGGCGGAGTGGGTTTGGGTCTGGCGCAGTAAGTTTGGGTCTGGCGGAGTGGGTTTTGGTCTGGCGGAGTGTGTTTGGGTCTGGCGGAGTTGGTTTGGGTCTGGCGGAGTGGGTTTGGGTCTGGCGGAGTGGGTTTTGGTCTGGCGGAGTTGGTTTGGGTCTGGCGGAGTGGGTTGGGGTCTGGCGGAGTGGGTTTGGGTCTGGCGGAGTGGTTTGGGGTCTGGCCGGGTGGGTTTGGGTCTGGCGGAGTGGGTTTGGGGCTGGCAGAGTGGGTTTGGGTCTGGCGGAGTGGGTTGGGTTCTGGCGGAGTGGGTTCGGGTCTGGCGGAGTGGGTTCGGGTCTGGAGGAGTGGGTTGGGGTCTGGCGGAGTGGGTTGTGGTCTGGCGTAGTGGGTTTGGGTCTGGCGGAGTGGGTTTGGGGTCTGGCGGAGTGGGTTTTGGTCTGGCGGAGTGAGTTTGGGTCTGGCGGAGTGGGTTTGGGTCTGGCGGAGTTGGTTTGGGTCTGGCGGAGGGGGTTTGGGTCTGGCGGAGTGGGTTTGGGTCTGGCGGAGTGGGATGGGGTCTGGCGGAGTGGGTTTGGGGTATGGCGGAGTGGGTTTTGATCTGGCGAAGTGAGTTTGGGTCTGGCGGAGTGGGTTTGGGTCTGGCGGAGTTGGTTTGGGTCTGGCGGAGGGGGTTTGGGTCTGGCGGAGTGGGTTTGGGTCTGGCGGATTGGATTGGGGTCTGGCGGAGTGGGTTTGGGTCTGGCGGAGTGGGTTTGGGTCTGGCGGAGTGGATTTGGGTCTGGCGGAGTGGGTTTTGGTCTGGCGGAGTGGGTTTGGGTCTGGCGGAGTGGGTTTGGGGCTGGCGGAGTGGGTTTGGATCTGGCGGAGTGGGTTTGGGGTCTGGCGTAGTGGGTTTTGGTCTGGCGGGTGGGTTTGGGTCTGGCTGAGTGAGTTTGGGTCTGGCGGAGTGGATTTGGGTTTGGCGGAGTAAGTTTGGATCTGGCGGAGTGGGTTTGGGTCTGGTGGAGTGGGGTTGGGTCTGGTGGAGTGGGCTTGGGTCTGGTGGAGTGGGTTTGGGTCTGGCGGAGTGGGTTTGCGTCTGGCGGAGTGGGTTTGGGTCTGGCGGAGTGGGTTTTGGTCTGTCGGAGTGGGTTTGGGTCTGGCGGAGTGGGTTTGGGGCTGGCGGAGTGGGTTTGGGTCTGGCGGAGTGGGTTTGCGTCTGGCAGAGAGCGTTCGGGTCTGGCGGAGTGTGTTCGGGTCTGGCGGAGTGGGTTCGGGTCTGGCGGAGTGGGTTCGGATCTGGCGGAGTGGTTTCGGGACTGGCGGAGTGGGTTTGGGACTGGCGGAGTGGGTTTGGGTCTGGCGGAGTGGGTTTGGGTCTGGCGGAGTGGGTTTGGGGTCTGGCGGAGTGGGTTCGGGTCTGGCGGAGTGGGTTTGGGTCTGGCGGAGTGGGTTGGGGTCTGGCGGAGGGGGTTTGGGTCTGGCGGAGGGGGTTTGGGGTCTGGCGGAGTGGGTTTGGGGTCTGGGGGAGTGGGTTTAGGCCTGTCGGAGTGGGTTGGGGTCTGGCGGAGTGGGTTGGGGTCTGGCGGAGTGGGTTGGGGTCTGGCGGAGTGGGTTTGGGTATGGCGGAGTGGGTTTGGGTCTGTCGGAGTGGGTTTGGGTCTGGCGGAGTGGGCTTGGGTGTGGCGGAGTAGGCTTCGGTCTGGCGGAGTGGGTTTGAGTCTGGCGGAGTGGGTTTGGGTCTGGCGGAGTGGGTTTGGGTCTGGCGGAGTGGGTTCGTGTCTGGCGGAGTGGGTTTGGGTCTGGCGCAGTAAGTTTGGGTCTGGCGGAGTGGGTTTTGGTCTGGCGGAGTGTGTTTGGGTCTGGCGGAGTTGGTTTGGGTCTGGCGGAGTGGGTTTGGGTCTGGCGGAGTGGGTTTTGGTCTGGCGGAGTTGGTTTGGGTCTGGCGGAGTGGGTTTGGGTCTGGCGGAGTGGGTTTGGGTCTGGCGGAGTGGTTTGGGGTCTGGCCGGGTGGGTTTGGGTCTGGCGGAGTGGGTTTGGGGCTGGCAGAGTGGGTTTGGGTCTGGCGGAGTGGGTTGGGTTCTGGCGGAGTGGGTTCGGGTCTGGCGGAGTGGGTTCGGGTCTGGAGGAGTGGGTTGGGGTCTGGCGGAGTGGGTTGTGGTCTGGCGTAGTGGGTTTGGGTCTGGCGGAGTGGGTTTGGGGTCTGGCGGAGTGGGTTTTGGTCTGGCGGAGTGAGTTTGGGTCTGGCGGAGTGGGTTTGGGTCTGGCGGTGTTGGTTTGGGTCTGGCGGAGGGGGTTTGGGTCTGGCGGAGTGCGTTTGGGTCTGGCGGAGTGGGATGGGGTCTGGCGGAGTGGGTTTGGGGTCTGGCGGAGTGGGTTTTGGTCTGGCGAAGTGAGTTTGGGTCTGGCGGAGTGGGTTTGGGTCTGGCGGAGTTGGTTTGGGTCTGGCGGAGGGGGTTTGGGTCTGGCGGAGTGGGTTTGGGTCTGGCGGATTGGATTGGGGTCTGGCGGAGTGGGTTTGGGTCTGGCGGAGTGGGTTTGGGTCTGGCGGAGTGGATTTGGGTCTGGCGGAGTGGGTTTTGGTCTGGCGGAGTGGGTTTGGGTCTGGCGGAGTGGGTTTGGGGCTGGCGGAGTGGGTTTGGATCTGGCGGAGTGGGTTTGGGGTCTGGCGTAGTGGGTTTTGGTCTGGCGGGTGGGTTTGGGTCTGGCTGAGTGAGTTTGGGTCTGGCGGAGTGGATTTGGGTTTGGCGGAGTAAGTTTGGATCTGGCGGAGTGGGTTTGGGTCTGGTGGAGTGGGGTTGGGTCTGGCGGAGTGGGCTTGGGTCTGGCGGAGTGGGTTTGGGTCTGGCGGAGTGGGTTTGCGTCTGGCGGAGTGGGTTTGGGTCTGGCGGAGTGGGTTTTGGTCTGTCGGAGTGGGTTTGGGTCTGGCGGAGTGGGTTTGGGGCTGGCGGAGTGGGTTTGGGTCTGGCGGAGTGGGTTTGCGTCTGGCGGAGAGCGTTCGGGTCTGGTGGAGTGTGTTGGGGTCTGGCGGAGTGGGTTCGGGTCTGGCGGAGTGGGTTCGGATCTGGCGGAGTGGTTTCGGGACTGGCGGAGTGGGATCGGGTCTGGCGGAGAGAGTTCGGGTCTGGCGGAGTGGGTTCGGGTCTGGCGGAGTGGGTTCGGGTCTGGCGGAGTGGGTTTGGGTCTGGCCGAGTGGGTTTGGGTCTGGCCAAGTGGGTTTGGCTCTGGCGGAGTGGGTTTGGGTCTGACCGAGTGGGTTTGGGTCTGGCGGAGTGGGTTTGGGTCTGGCGTAGTGGGTATGGGTCTGGCGGAGGGGGTTTGGGTCTGGCGGAGTGGGTTTAGGTCTGGCGCAGTGGGGTTGGGGCTGGCGGAGTGGGTTTGGGTCTGGCGGAGTGGGTTGGGGTCTGGCGGAGTGGGTTTGGGGTCTCGCGGAGTGGGTTTGTGTCTGGCGGAGTGGGTTTGGGGCTGGTGGAGTGGGTTTGGGACTGGCGGAGTGGGTTTGGGTCTGGCGGAGTGGGTTTGGGTCTGGCGGAGTGGGTTTGGGGTCTGGCGGAGTGGGTTCGGGTCTGGCGGAGTGGGTTTGGGTCTGGCGGAGTGGGTTGGGGTCTGGCTGGGTGGGTTCGGGTCTGGCGGAGTGGGTTCGGGTCTGGCGGAGTGGGTTCCGGTCTGGCGGAGTGGGTTCGGGTCTGTCGGAGTGGGTTTGGTTCTGGCGGAGGGAGTTTGGGTCTGCGGAGTGGGTTTGGGTCTGGCGGAGGGGGTTTGGGTCTGGCGGAGGGGGTTTGGGGTCTGGCGGAGTGGGTTTGGGGTCTGGGGGAGTGGGTTTAGGCCTGTCGGAGTGGGTTGGGGTCTGGCGGAGTGGGTTGGGGTCTGGCGGAGTGGGTTGGGGTCTGGCGGAGTGGGTTTGGGTATGGCGGAGTGCGTTTGGGTCTGGCGGAGTGGGTTTGGGACTGGCGGAGTGGGTTTGGGTCTGGCGGAGTGGGTTTGGGTCTGGCGGGGTGGGTTTGGGTCTGGCGGAGTGGGTTGGGGTCTGGCGGATGGGTTTGGGGTCTGGCGGAGTGGGTTTGTGTCTGGCGGAGTGGGTTTGGGGCTGGCAGAGTGGGTTTGGGTCTGGCGGAGTGGGTTGGGTTCTGGCGGAGTGGGTTCGGGTCTGGCGGAGTGGGTTCGGGTCTGGAGGAGTGGGTTGGGGTCTGGCGGAGTGGGTTGTGGTCTGGCGTAGTGGGTTTGGGTCTGGCGGAGTGGGTTTGGGGTCTGGCGGAGTGGGTTTGGGTCTGGCGGAGTTGGTTTGGGTCTGGCGGAGTGGGTTTGGGTCTGGCGGAGTGGGTTTGGGTCTGGCGGAGTGGGTTGGGGTCTGGCGGAGTGGGTTTGGGGTCTGGCGGTGTGGGTTTTGGTCTGGCGAAGTGAGTTTGGATCTGGCGGAGTGGGTTTGGGTCTGGCGGAGTTGGTTTGGGTCTGGCGGAGGGGGTTTGGGTCTGGCGGAGTGGGTTTGGGTCTGGCGGAGTGGGTTTGGGGTCTGGCGTAGTGGGTTTTGGTCTGGCGGGTGGGTTTGGGTCTGGCGGAGTGGATTTGGGTCTGGCGGAGTGGGTTTGGGTCTGGCGGAGTAAGTTTGGATCTGGCGGAGTGGGTTTGGGTCTGGCGGAGTGGGGTTGGGTCTGGCGGAGTGGGCTTGGGTCTGGCGGAGTGGGTTTGGGTCTGGCGGAGTGGGTTTGGGTCTGGCGGAGTGGGTTTTGGTCTGTCGGAGTGGGTTTGGGTCTGGCGGAGTGGGTTTGGGGCTGGCGGAGTGGGTTTGGGTCTGGCGGAGTGGGTTTGCGTCTGGCTGAGAGTGTTCGGGTCTGGCGGAGTGGGTTCGGGTCTAGCGGAGTGGGTTCGGGTCTGGTGGAGTGGGTTCGGATCTGTCGGAGTGGGTTTGGTTCTGGCGGAGGGAGTTTGGGTCTGCGGAGTGGGTTTGGGTCTGGCGGAGGGGGTTTGGGTCTGGCGGAGGGGGTTTGGGGTCTGGCGGAGTGGGTTTGGGGTCTGGGGGAGTGGGTTTAGGCCTGTCGGAGTGGGTTGGGGTCTGGCGGAGTGGGTTGGGGTCTGGCGGAGTGGGTTGGGGTCTGGCGGAGTGGGTTTGGGTATGGCGGAGTGCGTTTGGGTCTGGCGGAGTGGGTTTGGGTCTGGCGGAGTGGGTTTGGGTCTGGCGGAGTGGGTTTGGGTCTGGCGGGGTGGGTTTGGGTCTGGCGGAGTGGGTTGGGGTCTGGCGGATGGGTTTGGGGTCTGGCGGAGTGGGTTTGTGTCTGGCGGAGTGGGTTTGGGGCTGGCAGAGTGGGTTTGGGTCTGGCGGAGTGGGTTGGGTTCTGGCGGAGTGGGTTCGGGTCTGGCGGAGTGGGTTCGGGTCTGGAGGAGTGGGTTGGGGTCTGGCGGAGTGGGTTGTGGTCTGGCGTAGTGGGTTTGGGTCTGGCGGAGTGGGTTTGGGGTCTGGCGGAGTGGGTTTGGGTCTGGCGGAGTTGGTTTGGGTCTGGCGGAGTGGGTTTGGGTCTGGCGGAGTGGGTTTGGGTCTGGCGGAGTGGGTTGGGGTCTGGCGGAGTGGGTTTGGGGTCTGGCGGAGTGGGTTTTGGTCTGGCGAAGTGAGTTTGGATCTGGCGGAGTGGGTTTGGGTCTGGCGGAGTTGGTTTGGGTCTGGCGGAGGGGGTTTGGGTCTGGCGGAGTGGGTTTGGGTCTGGCGGAGTGGGTTTGGGGTCTGGCGTAGTGGGTTTTGGTCTGGCGGGTGGGTTTGGGTCTGTCGGAGTGGATTTGGGTCTGGCGGAGTGGGTTTGGGTCTGGCGGAGTAAGTTTGGATCTGGCGGAGTGGGTTTGGGTCTGGCGGAGTGGGGTTGGGTCTGGCGGAGTGGGCTTGGGTCTGGCGGAGTGGGTTTGGGTCTGGCGGAGTGGGTTTGGGTCTGGCGGAGTGGGTTTTGGTCTGTCGGAGTGGGTTTGGGTCTGGCGGAGTGGGTTTGGGGCTGGCGGAGTGGGTTTGGGTCTGGCGGAGTGGGTTTGCGTCTGGCTGAGAGTGTTCGGGTCTGGCGGAGTGGGTTCGGGTCTGGCGGAGTGGGTTCGGGTCTGGTGGAGTGGGTTCGGATCTGGCGGAGTGGTTTCGGGACTGGCGGAGTGGGATCGGGTCTGGCGGAGAGAGTTCGGGTCTGGCGGAGCGGGTTGGGGTCTGGCGGAGTGGGTTGGGGTCTGGCGGAGTGGGTTTGGGTCTGGCCGAGTGGGTTTGGGTCTGGCGGAGTGGGTTGGGTTCTGGCGGAGTGGGTTCGGGTCTGGCGGAGTGGGTTCGGGTCTGGAGGAGTGGGTTGGGGTCTGGCGGAGTGGGTTGTGGTCTGGCGTAGTGGGTTTGGGTCTGGCGGAGTGGGTTTGGGGTCTGGCGGAGTGGGTTTTGGTCTGGCGGAGTGAGTTTGGGTCTGGCGGAGTGGGTTTGGGTCTGGGGGAGTTGGTTTGGGTCTGGCGGAGGGGGTTTGGGTCTGGCGGAGTGGGTTTGGGTCTGGCGGAGTGGGATGGGGTCTGGCGGAGTGGGTTTGGGGTCTGGCGGAGTGGGTTTTGGTCTGGCGAAGTGAGTTTGGGTCTGGCGGAGTGGGTTTGGGTCTGGCGGAGTTGGTTTGGGTCTGGCGGAGGGGGTTTGGGTCTGGCGGAGTGGGTTTGGGTCTGGCGGATTGGATTGGGGTCTGGCGGAGTGGGTTTGGGTCTGGCGGAGTGGGTTTGGGTCTGGCGGAGTGGGTTTGGGTCTGGCGGAGTGGGTTTGGGTCTGGCGGAGTGGGTTTGGGTCTGGCGGGGTGGGTTTGGGTCTGGCGGAGTGGGTTGGGGTCTGGCGGATGGGTTTGGGGTCTGGTGGAGTGGGTTTGTGTCTGGCGGAGTGGGTTTGGGGCTGGCGGAGTGGGTTTGGGTGTGGCGGAGTGGGTTTGCGTCTGGCGGAGAGTGTTCGGGTCTGGCGGAGTGGGTTCGGGTCTGGCGGAGTGGGTTCGGGTCTGGTGGAGTGGGTTCGGATCTGGCGGAGTGGTTTCGGGACTGGCGGAGTGGGATCGGGTCTGGCGGAGAGAGTTCGGGTCTGGCGGAGTGGGTTCGGGTCTGGCGGAGTGGGTTCGGGTCTGGCGGAGTGGGTTTGGGTCTGGCCGAATGGGTTTGGGTCTGGCGGAGTGGGTTTGGGTCTGACCGAGTGGGTTTCGGTCTGGCGGAGTGGGTTTGGGTCTGGCGGAGTGGGTATGGGTCTGGCGGAGGGGGTTTGGGTCTGGCGGAGAGGGTTTAGGTCTGGCGCAGTGGGGTTGGGGCTGGCGGAGTGGGTTTGGGTCTGGCGAAGTGGGTTCGTGTCTGGCGGAGTGGGTTTGGGTCTGGCGGAGTGGGTTTGGGGCTGGCGGAGTGGGTTTGGGTCTGGCGGATTGGGTTTGGGTCTGGCGGAGTGGGTTTGGGTCTGGCGGAGTGGGTTTGGGTCTGGCGGAGTGGGTTTGGGTCTGGCGGAGTGGGTTTGGGTCTGGCGGAGTGGGTGTGAGTCGGGCGGAGTGGGTTTGGGTCTGGCTGAGTGGGTTTGCGTCTGGCGGAGTGGGTTTGGGTCTGGCGGTGTGGGTTTGTGTCTGGCGGAGTGGGTTTGGGTCTGGCGGAGTGGCTTTGGGTCTGGCGGAGTGGGTTTGGGTCTGGCGGAGTGGGTTTGGGTCTGGCGGAGTGGGTTTGGGTCTGGCGGGGTGGGTTTGGGTGTGGCGGAGTGGGTTGGGGTCTGGCGGATGGGTTTGGGGTCTGGCGGAGTGGGTTTGTGTCTGGCGGAGTGGGTTTGGGGCTGGCGGAGTGGGTTTGGGACTGGCGGAGTGGGTTTGGGTCTGGCGGAGTGGGTTTGGGTCTGGCGGAGTGGGTTTGGGTCTGGCGGAGTGGGTTTGGGTCTGGCGGAGTGGGTTGGGGTCTGGCGGAGTGGGTTCGGGTCTAGCGGAGTGGGTTTGGGTCTGGCGGAGTGGGTTTGGGTCTGGCGGAGTGGGTTTGGGTCTGGCGGAGTGGGTTTGGGGTCTGGCGGAGTGGGTTCGGGTCTGGCGGAGTGGGTGTGGGTCTGGCGGAGTGGGTTGGGGTCTGGCTGGGTGGGTTCGGGTCTGGCGGAGTGGGTTCGGGTCTGGCGTAGTGGGTTCCGGTCTGGCGGAGTGGGTTCGGGTCTGTCGGAGTGGGTTTGGTTCTGGCGGAGTGAGTTTGGGTCTGGCGGAGTGGGTTTGGGGCTGGCGGAGGGGGTTTGGGTCTGGCCGAGGGGTTTTGGGGTCTGGCGGAGTGGGTTTGGGGTCTGGGGGAGTGGGTTTTGGTCTGGCGGAGTGGGTTTGGGTCTGGCGGAGTGGGTTTGGGGCTGGCGGAGTGGGTTTCTGTTTGGCGGAGTGGGTTTCGGTCTGGCAGAGTGGGTTTGGGGTCTGGCGGAGTGGGTTTGGGTCTGGCGGAGTGGGTTTGGGTCTGGCGGAGTGGGTTTGCGTCTGGCGGAGTGGGTTTCTGTTTGGCGGAGTGGGTTTGGGTCTGGCGGAGTGGGTTTGGGTCTGGCGGAGTGGGTTTGGGTCTGGCGTAGTGGGTTTGGGTCTGGCGGAGTGGGTTTGGTGTCTGGCGGAGTGGGTTTTGGTCTGGCGGAGTGGGTTTTGGTCTGGCGGAGTGGGTTTGGGTCTGGCGGAGTTGGTTTGGGTCTGGCTGAGTGGGTTTGGGTCTGGCGGAGTGGGTTTGAGTCTGGCGGAGTGGGTTGTGGGTCTGGCGGAGTGGGTTCGGGTCTGGCGGAGTGGGTTTGGGCCTGGCTGAGTAGGCTTCGGTCTGGCGGAGTGGGTTTGAGTCTGGCGGAGTGGGTTGTGTGTCTGGCGGAGTGGGTTGGGGTCTGGCGGAGTGGGTTCGTGTCTGGCGGAGTGGGTTTGGGCCTGGCGGAGTGGGTTTGGGTCTGGCGCAGTACGTTTGGGTCTGGCGGAGTGGGTTTGGGTCTGGCGGAGTGGGTTTGGGTCTGGCGGAGTGGGTTTTGGTCTGGCGGAGTGGGTTTGGGTCTGGCGGAGTTGGTTTGGGTCTGGCGGAGTGGGTTTGGGTCTGGCGGAGTGGGTTTTGGTCTGGCGGAGTTGGTTTGGGTCTGGCGGAGTGGGTTTGGGTCTGGCGGAGTGGGTTTGGGTCTGGCGGAGTGGGTTTGGGGTCTGGCGTGGTGGGTTTGGGTCTGGCGGAGTCGGTTTGGGGCTGGCAGAGTGGGTTTGGGTTTGGCGGAGTGGGTTTGGGTCTGGCGGAGTGGGTTCGGGTCTGTCGGAGTGGGTTTGGTTCTGGCGGAGTGAGTTTGGGTCTGGCGGAGTGGGTTTGGGTCTGGCGGAGGGGGTTTGGGCCTGGCCGAGGGGTTTTGGGGTCTGGCGGAGTGGGTTTGGGGTCTGGGGGAGTGGGTTTTGGTCTGGCGGAGTGGGTTTGGGTCTGGCGGAGTGGGTTTGGGGCTGGCGGAGTGGGTTTCTGTTTGGCGGAGTGGGTTTCGGTCTGGCAGAGTGGGTTTGGGGTCTGGCGGAGTGGGTTTGGGTCTGGCGGAGTGGGTTTGGGTCTGGCGGAGTGGGTTTGCGTCTGGCGGAGTGGGTTTCTGTTTGGCGGAGTGGGTTTGGGTCTGGCGGAGTGGGTTTGGGTCTGGCGGAGTGGGTTTGGGTCTGGCGTAGTGGGTTTGGGTCTGGCGGAGTGGGTTTGGTGTCTGGCGGAGTGGGTTTTGGTCTGGCGGAGGGGGTTTTGGTCTGGCGGAGTGGGTTTGGGTCTGGCGGAGTTGGTTTGGGTCTGGCTGAGTGGGTTTGGGTCTGGCGGAGTGGGTTTGAGTCTGGCGGAGTGGGTTGTGGGTCTGGCGGAGTGGGTTCGGGTCTGGCGGAGTGGGTTTGGGCCTGGCGGAGTAGGCTTCGGTCTGGCGGAGTGGGTTTGAGTCTGGCGGAGTGGGTTGTGTGTCTGGCGGAGTGGGTTGGGGTCTGGCGGAGTGGGTTCGTGTCTGGCGGAGTGGGTTTGGGCCTGGCGGAGTGGGTTTGGGTCTGGCGCAGTACGTTTGGGTCTGGCGGAGTGGGTTTGGGTCTGGCGGAGTGGGTTTGGGTCTGGCGGAGTGGGTTTTGGTCTGGCGGAGTGGGTTTGGGTCTGGCGGAGTTGGTTTGGGTCTGGCGGAGTGGGTTTGGGTCTGGCGGAGTGGGTTTTGGTCTGGCGGAGTTGGTTTGGGTCTGGCGGAGTGGGTTTGGGTCTGGCGGAGTGGGTTTGGGTCTGGCGGAGTGGGTTTGGGGTCTGGCGTGGTGGGTTTGGGTCTGGCGGAGTCGGTTTGGGGCTGGCAGAGTGGGTTTGGGTCTGGCGGAGTGGGTTGGGTTCTGGCGGAGTGGGTTCGGGTCTGGCGGAGTGGGTTTGGGGTCTGGCGGAGTGGGTTCGGGTCTGGAGGGGTGGGTTGTGGTCTGGCGTAGTGGGTTTGGGTCTGCCGGAGTGGGTTTGGGGTCTGGCGGAGTGGGTTTTGGTCTGGCGGAGTGGGTTTGGGTCTGGCGGAGTTGGTTTGGGTCTGGCGGAGTGGGTTTGGGTCTGGCGGAGTGGGTTTTGGTCTGGCGGAGTGGGTTTGGGTCTGGCAGAGTGGGTTTGGGTCTGGCAGAGTGGGTTTCTGTTTGTCGGAGTGGGTTTGGGTCTGGCAGAGTGGGTTTGGGTCTGGCGGAGTGGGTTTGGGTCTGGCGGAGTGGGTTTGGGTCTGGCGGAGTATGTTGTGGTCTGGCGTAGTGGGTTTCGGTCTGGCGGAGTGGGTTTCGGTCTGGCGTAGCGGGTTTGGGTCTGGCGGAGTGGGTTTGGTGTCTGGCGGAGTGGGTTTTGGTCTGGCGGAGTGGGTTTGGGTCTGACGGAGTGGGTTTGGGTCTGGCAGAGTTGGTTTGGGTCTGGCGGAGTGGGTTTGGGTCTGGCGGAGTGGGTTTGAGTCTGGCGGAGTGGGTTGTGGGTCTGGCGGAGTGGGTTCGGGTCTGGCGGAGTGGGTTCGGGTCTGGCGGAGTAGGTTTGGGTCTGGCGGAGTGGGTTTGGATCTGGCGGAGTGGGTTTGGATCTGGCGGAGTGGGTTTGGGTCTGGCGGTGTTGGTTTGGGTCTGGCGGAGTGGGTTTGGGTCTGGCGGAGTGGGTTTGGGTCTGGCGGAGTGGGTTTGGGTCTGGCGGAGTGGGTTTGGGCCTGGCGGAGTGGGTTTGGGTTTGGCGGAGTGGGTTATGGTCTGGCGGAGTGGGTTCGGGTCTGGCGGAGTGGGTTCGGGTCTGGCGGAGTGGGTCATGGTCTGGCGGAGTGGGTTCGGGTCTGTCGCAGTGGGTTCGGGTCTGGCGGAGTGGGTTGGGGTCTGGTGGAGTGGGTTCGGGCCTGGCGGAGTGGGTTCGGGTCTGGCGGAGTGGGTTCGGGTCTGCCGGAGTGGGTTTGGGTCTGGCGGAGTGGGTTCGGGTCTGTACGAGTGGGTTCGCGTCTGGCGGAGTGGGTTGTGGTCTGGCGGAGAGGGTTTGGGTCTGGCGGAGTGGGTTTGGGTCTGGCGGAGTGGGTTTGTGTCTGGCGAAGTGGGTTTGGGTCTGGATGAGTGGGTTTGGGTCTTCTGGAGTGGGTTTGGGGCTGGCGGAGTGGGTTTGGGTCTGGCGGAGTGTGTTTAGGACTGGCGGAGTGGGTTGGGGTCTGGCGGAGTGGGTTTGGGTCTGGCGGAGTGGGTTTCAGCCTGTCGGAGTGGGTTGGGGTCTGGCGGAGTGGGTTGGGGTCTGGCGGAGTGGGTTGGGGTCTGGCGGAGTGGGTTTGGGTCTGGCGGAGTGGGTTTGGGTCTGGCGGAGTGGGTTTGGGTCTGGCGTAGTGGGTTTGGGCCTGGCGGAGTGGGTTCGGGTCTGGCGGAGTGGGTTCGGGTCTGCCGGAGTGGGTTTGGGTCTGGCGGAGTGGGTTCGGGTCTGTACGAGTGGGTTCGCGTCTGGCGGAGTGGGTTTGGGTCTGGCGGAGTGGGTTTTGGTCTGGCGGAGTTGGTTTGGGTCTGGCGGAGAGGGTTTGGGTCTGGCGGAGTGGGTTTGGGTCTGGCGGAGTGGGTTTGGGGTCTGGCGTGGTGGGTTTGGGTCTGGCGGAGTCGGTTTGGGGCTGGCAGAGTGGGTTTGGGTCTGGCGGAGTGGGTTGGGTTCTGGCGGAGTGGGTTCGGGTCTGGCGGAGTGGGTTTGGGGTCTGGCGGAGTGGGTTCGGGTCTGGAGGGGTGGGTTGTGGTCTGGCGTAGTGGGTTTGGGTCTGCCGGAGTGGGTTTGGGGTCTGGCGGAGTGGGTTTTGGTCTGGCGGAGTGGGTTTGGGTCTGGCGGAGTTGGTTTGGGTCTGGCGGAGTGGGTTTGGGTCTGGCGGAGTGGGTTTTGGTCTGGCGGAGTGGGTTTGGGTCTGGCAGAGTGGGTTTGGGTCTGGCAGAGTGGGTTTCTGTTTGTCGGAGTGGGTTTGGGTCTGGCAGAGTGGGTTTGGGTCTGGCGGAGTGGGTTTGGGTCTGGCGGAGTGGGTTTGGGTCTGGCGGAGTGGGTTGTGGTCTGGCGTAGTGGGTTTGGGTCTGGCGGAGTGGGTTTGGGTCTGGCGTAGTGGGTTTGGGTCTGGCGGAGTGGGTTTGGTGTCTGGCGGAGTGGGTTTTGGTCTGGCGGAGTGGGTTTGGGTCTGACGGAGTGGGTTTGGGTCTGGCAGAGTTGGTTTGGGTCTGGCGGAGTGGGTTTGGGTCTGGCGGAGTGGGTTTGGGGTCTGGCGGAGTGGGTTTGGGTCTGGTGGTGTTGGTTTGGGTCTGGCGGAGTGGGTTTGGGTCTGGCGGAGTGGGTTTGGGTCTGGCGGAGTGGGTTTGGGTCTGGCGGAGTGGGTTTGGACCTGGCGGAGTGGGTTTGGGTTTGGCGGAGTGGGTTATGGTCTGGCGGAGTGGGTTCGGGTCTGGCGGAGTGGGTTCGGGTCTGGCGGAGTGGGTCATGGTCTGGCGGAGTGGGTTCTGGTCTGTCGCAGTGGGTTCGGGTCTGGCGGAGTGGGTTGGGGTCTGGTGGAGTGGGTTCGGGCCTGGCGGAGTGGGTTCGGGTCTGGCGGAGTGGGTTCGGGTCTGCCGGAGTGGGTTTGGGTCTGGCGGAGTGGGTTCGCGTCTGGCGGAGTGGGTTGTGGTCTGGCGGAGAGGGTTTGGGTCTGGCGGAGTGGGTTTGGGTCTGGCGGAGTGGGTTTGTGTCTGGCGAAGTGGGTTTGGGTCTGGATGAGTGGGTTTGGGTCTTCTGGAGTGGGTTTGGGGCTGGCGGAGTGGGTTTGGGTCTGGCGGAGTGTGTTTCGGACTGGCGGAGTGGGTTGGGGTCTGGCGGAGTGGGTTTGGGTCTGGCGGAGTGGGTTTCAGCCTGTCGGAGTGGGTTGGGGTCTGGCGGAGTGGGTTGGGGTCTGGCGGAGTGGGTTGGGGTCTGGCGGAGTGGGTTTGGGTCTGGCGGAGTGGGTTTGGGTCTGGCGGAGTGGGTTTGGGACTGGCGTAGTGGGTTTGGGTCTGGCGTAGTGGGTTTGGGTCTGGCGGAGTGGGTTTGGTGTCTGGCGGAGTGGGTTTTGGTCTGGCGGAGTGGGTTTTGGTCTGGCGGAGTGGGTGTGGGTCTGGCGGAGTTGGTTTGGGTCTGGCGGAGTGGGTTTGGGTCTGGCGGAGTGGGTTTGAGTCTGGCGGAGTGGGTTGTGGGTCTGGCGGAGTGGGTTCGGGTCTGGCGGAGTGGGTTCGGGTCTGGCGGGGTAGGTTTGGGTCTGGCGGAGTGGGTTTGCGTCTGGCGGAGTAGGCTTCGGTCTGGCGGAGTGGGTTTGAGTCTGGCGGAGTGGGTTTGGGTCTGGCGGAGTGGGTTGGGGTCTGGCGGAGTGGGTTTGGGTCTGGCGCAGTACGTTTGGGTCTGGCGGAGTGGGTTTGGGTCTGGCGGAGTGGGTTTGGGTCTGGCGGAGTGGGTTTTGGTCTGGCGGAGTGGGTTTGGGTCTGGCGGAGTTGGTTTGGGTCTGGCGGAGTGGGTTTGGGTCTGGCGGAGTGGGTTTTGGTAGGCGGAGTTGGTTTGGGTCTGGCGGAGTGGGTTAGGGTCTGGCGGAGTGGGTTTGGGTCTGGCGGATTGGGTTTGGGGTCTGGCGTGGTGGGTTTGGGCCTGGCGGATTGAGTTTGGGGTCTGGCGTGGTGGGTTTGGGCCTGGCGGAGTGGGTTTGGGGCTGGCAGAGTGGGTTTGGGTCTGGCGGAGTGGGTTGGGTTCTGGCGGAGTGGGTTCGGGTCTGGCGGAGTGGGTTCGGGTCTGGAGGGGTGGGTTGGGGTCTGGCGGAGTGGGTTGTGGTCTGGCGTAGTGGGTTTGGGTCTGCCGGAGTGGGTTTGGGGTCTGGCGGAGTGGGTTTTGGTCTGGCGGAGTGGGTTTGGGTCTGGCGGAGTGGGTTGGGTCTGGCGGAGTTGGTTTGGGTCTGGCGGAGTGGGTTTGGGTCTGGCGGAGTGGGTTTTGGTCTGGCGGAGTGGGTTTGGGTCTGGCAGAGTGGGTTTGGGGCTGGCAGAGTGGGTTTCTGTTTGGCGGAGTGGGTTTGGGTATGGCAGAGTGGGTTTGGGTCTGGCGGAGTGGGTTTGGGTCTGGCGGAGTGGGTTCGGGTCTGGCGGAGTGGGTTGTGGTCTGGCGTAGTGGGTTTGGGTCTGGCGGAGTGGGTTGGGTCTGGCGTAGTGGGTTTGGGTCTGGCGGAGTGGGTTTGGTGTCTGGCGGAGTGGGTTTTGGTCTGGCGGAGTGGGTTTGGGTCTGACGGAGTGGGTTTGGGTCTGGCGGAGTAGGTTTGGGTCTGGCGGAGTGGGTTTGGGTCTGGCCGAGTGGGTTTGGATCTGGCGGAGTGGGTTTGGGGTCTGGCGGAGTGGGTTTGGGTCTGGCGGTGTTGGTTTGGGTCTGGCGGAGTGGGTTTGGGTCTGGCGGAGTGGGTTTGGGTCTGGCGGAGTGGGTTTGGGTCTGGCGGAGTGGGTTTGGGCCTGGCGGAGTGGGTTTGGGTTTGGCGGAGTGGGTTATGGTCTGGCGGAGTGGGTTCGGGTCTGGCGGAGTGGGTTCGGGTCTGGCGGAGTGGGTCATGGTCTGGCGGAGTGGGTTCGGGTCTGTCGCAGTGGGTTCGGGTCTGGCGGAGTGGGTTGGGGTCTGGTGGAGTGGGTTCGGGCCTGGCGGAGTGGGTTCGGGTCTGGCGGAGTGGGTTCGGGTCTGCCGGAGTGGGTTTGGGTCTGGCGGAGTGGGTTCGGGTCTGTACGAGTGGGTTCGCGTCTGGCGGAGTGGGTTGTGGTTTGGCGGAGAGGGTTTGGGTCTGGCGGAGTGGGTTTGGGTCTGGCGGAGTGGGTTTGTGTCTGGCGAAGTGGGTTTGGGTCTGGATGAGTGGGTTTGGGTCTTCTGGAGTGGGTTTGGGGCTGGCGGAGTGGGTTTGGGTCTGGCGGAGTGTGTTTAGGACTGGCGGAGTGGGTTGGGGTCTGGCGGAGTGGGTTTGGGTCTGGCGGAGTGGGTTTCAGCCTGTCGGAGTGGGTTGGGGTCTGGCGGAGTGGGTTGGGGTCTGGCGGAGTGGGTTGGGGTCTGGCGGAGTGGGTTTGGGTCTGGCGGAGTGGGTTTGGGTCTGGCGGAGTGGGTTTGGGTCTGGCGTAGTGGGTTTGGGTCTGGCGTAGTGGGTTTGGGTCTGGCGGAGTGGGTTTGGTGTCTGGCGGAGTGGGTTTTGGTCTGGCGGAGTGGGTTTTGGTCTGGCGGAGTGGGTGTGGGTCTGGCGGAGTTGGTTTGGGTCTGGCGGAGTGGGTTTGGGTCTGGCGGAGTGGGTTTGAGTCTGGCGGAGTGGGTTGTGGGTCTGGCGGAGTGGGTTCGGGTCTGGCGGAGTGGGTTCGGGTCTGGCGGGGTAGGTTTGGGTCTGGCGGAGTGGGTTTGCGTCTGGCGGAGTAGGCTTCGGTCTGGCGGAGTGGGTTTGAGTCTGGCGGAGTGGGTTTGGGTCTGGCGGAGTGGGTTGGGGTCTGGCGGAGTGGGTTCGTGTCTGGCGGAGTGGGTTTGGGCCTGGCGGAGTGGGTTTGGGTCTGGCGCAGTACGTTTGGGTCTGGCGGAGTGGGTTTGGGTCTGGCGGAGTGGGTTTGGGTCTGGCGGAGTGGGTTTTGGTCTGGCGGAGTGGGTTTGGGTCTGGCGGAGTTGGTTTGGGTCTGGCGGAGTGGGTTTGGGTCTGGCGGAGTGGGTTTTGGTAGGCGGAGTTGGTTTGGGTCTGGCGGAGTGGGTTTGGGTCTGGCGGAGTGGGTTTTGGTCTGGCGGATTGGGTTTGGGGTCTGGCGTGGTGGGTTTGGGCCTGGCGGATTGAGTTTGGGGTCTGGCGTGGTGGGTTTGGGCCTGGCGGAGTGGGTTTGGGGCTGGCAGAGTGGGTTTGGGTCTGGCGGAGTGGGTTGGGTTCTGGCGGAGTGGGTTCGGGTCTGGCGCAGTGGGTTCGGGTCTGGAGGGGTGGGTTGGGGTCTGGCGAAGTGGGTTGTGGTCTGGCGTAGTGGGTTTGGGTCTGCCGGAGTGGGTTTGGGGTCTGGCGGAGTGGGTTTTGGTCTGGCGGAGTGGGTTTGGGTCTGGCGGAGTGGGTTTGGGTCTGGCGGAGTTGGTTTGGGTCTGGCGGAGTGGGTTTGGGTCTGGCGGAGTGGGTTTTGGTCTGGCGGAGTGGGTTTGGGTCTGGCAGAGTGGGTTTGGGGCTGGCAGAGTGGGTTTCTGTTTGGCGGAGTGGGTTTGGGTATGGCAGAGTGGGTTTGGGTCTGGCGGAGTGGGTTTGGGTCTGGCGGAGTGGGTTCGGGTCTGGCGGAGTGGGTTGTGGTCTGGCGTAGTGGGTTTGGGTCTGGCGGAGTGGGTTGGGTCTGGCGTAGTGGGTTTGGGTCTGGCGGAGAGGGTTTGGTGTGTGGCGGAGTGGGTTTTGGTCTGGCGGAGTGGGTTTGGGTCTGACGGAGTGGGTTTGGGTCTGGCGGAGTTGGTTTGGGTCTGGCGGAGTGGGTTTGCGTCTGGCGGAGTGGGTTTGAGTCTGGCGGAGTGGGTTGTGGGTCTGGCGGAGTGGGTTCGGGTCTGGCGGAGTGGGTTCGGGTCTGGCGGAGTAGGTTTCGGTCTGGCGGATTGGGTTTGGGTCTGGCGAAGTGGGTTTGGATCTGGCGGAGTGGGTTTGGGGTCTGGCGGAGTGGGTTTGGGTCTGGCGGTGTTGGTTTGGGTCTGGCGGAGTGGGTTTGGGTCTGACGGAGTGGGTTTGGGTCTGGCAGAGTTGGTTTGGATCTGGCGGAGTGGGTTTGGGTCTGGCGGAGTGGGTTTGAGTCTGGCGGAGTGGGTTGTGGGTCTGGCGGAGTGGGTTCGGGTCTGGCGGAGTGGGTTCGGGTCTGGCGGAGCAGGTTTGGGTCTGGCGAAGTGGGTTTGGGTCTGGCGGAGTGGGTTTGGATCTGGCGGAGTGGGTTTGGGGTCTGGCGGAGTGGGTTTGGGTCTGGCAGAGTGGGTTTGAGTCTGTCGGAGTGGGTTGTGGGTCTGGCGGAGTGGGTTCGGGTCTGGCGGAGTGGGTTCGGGTCTGGCGGGGTAGGTTTGGGTCTGGCGGAGTGGGTTTGGGTCTGACGGAGTAGGCTTCGGTCTGGCGGAGTGGGTTTGAGTCTGGCGGAGTGGGTTTGTGTCTGGCGGAGTGGGTTGGGGTCTGGCGGAGTGGGTTCGTGTCTGGCGGAGTGGGTTTGGGCCTGGCGGAGTGGGTTTCGGTCTGGCGCAGTACGTTTGGGTCTGGCGGAGTGGGTTTGGGTCTGGCGGAGTGGGTTTGGGTCTGGCGGAGTGGGTTTTGGTCTGGCGGAGTGGGTTTGGGTCTGGCGGAGTTGGTTTGGGTCTGGCGGAGTGGGTTTGGGTCTGGCGGAGTGGGTTTTGGTCTGGCGGAGTTGGTTTGGGTCTGGCGGAGTGGGTTTGGGTCTGGCGGAGTGGGTTTGGGTCTGGCGGAGTGGGTTTGGGGTCTGGCGTGGTGGGTTTGGGCCTGGCGGAGTGGGTTTGGGGCTGGCAGAGTGGGTTTGGGTCTGGCGGAGTGGGTTGGGTTCTGGCGGAGTGGGTTCGGGTCTGGCGGAGTGGGTTCGGGTCTGGAGGGGTGGGTTGGGGTCTGGCGGAGTGGGTTGTGGTCTGGCGTAGTGGGTTTGGGTCTGCCGGAGTGGGTTTGGGGTCTGGCGGAGTGGGTTTTGGTCTGGCGGAGTGGGTTTGGGTCTGGCGGAGTGGGTTTGGGTCTGGCGGAGTTGGTTTGGGTCTGGCGGAGTGGGTTTGGGTCTGGCGGAGTGGGTTTTGGTCTGGCGGAGTGGGTTTGGGTCTGGCAGAGCGGGTTTGGGGCTGGCAGAGTGGGTTTCTGTTTGGCGGAGTGGGTTTGGGTCTGGCAGAGTGGGTTTGGGTCTGGCGGAGTGGGTTTGAGTCTGGCGGAGTGGGTTTGGGTCTGGCGGAGTGGGTTGTGGTCTGGCGTAGTGGGTTTGGGTCTGGCGGAGTGGGTTTGGGTCTGGCGTAGTGGGTTTGGGTCTGGCGGAGTGGGTTTGGTGTCTGGCGGAGTGGGTTTTGGTCTGGCGGAGTGGGTTTGGGTCTGACGGAGTGGGTTTGGGTCTGGCGGAGTTGGTTTGGGTCTGGCGGAGTGGGTTTGGGTCTGGCGGAGTGGGTTTGAGTCTGGCGGAGTGGGTTGTGGGTCTGGCGGAGTGGGTTCGGGACTGGCGGAGTGGGTTCGGGTCTGTCGGAGTAGGTTTGGGTCTGGCGGAGTGGGTTTGGGTCTGGCGGAGTGGGTTTGGATCTGTCGGAGTGGGTTTGGGGTCTGGCGGAGTGGGTTTGGGTCTGGCGGTGTTGGTTTGTGTCTGGCGGAGTGGGTTTGGGTCTGGCGGAGTGGGTTTGGATCTGGCGGAGTGGGTTTGGGGTCTGGCGGAGTGGGTTTGGGTCTGGCGGTGTTGGTTTGGGTCTGGCGGAGTGGGTTTGGGTCTGGCGGAGTGGGTTTGGGTGTGGCGGAATGGGTTTGGGTCTGGCGGAGTGGGTTTGGGTCTGGCGGAGTGGGTTTGGGTTTGGCGGAGTGGGTTATGGTCTGGCGGAGTGGGTTCGGGTCTGCCGGAGTGGGTTTGGGTCTGGCGGAGTGGGTTCGGGTCTGGCGGAGTGGGTTCGGGTCTGTACGAGTGGGTTCGCGTCTGGCGGAGTGGGTTGTGGTCTGGCGGAGAGGGTTTGGGTCTGGCTGAGTGGGTTTGTGTCTGGCGAAGTGGGTTTGGGTCTGGATGAGTGGGTTTGGGTCTTCCGGAGTGGGTTTGGGGCTGGCGGAGTGGGTTTGGGTCTGGCGGAGTGTGTTTGGGACTGGCGGAGTGGGTTGGGGTCTGGCGGAGTGGGTTTGGGTCTGGCGGAGTGGGTTTAGGCCTGTCGGAGTGGGTTGGGGTCTGGCGGAGTGGGTTTGGGTCTGACGGAGTGGGTTTGGGTCTGGCGGAGTTGGTTTGGGTCTGGCGGAGTGGGTTTGGGTCTGGCGGAGTGGGTTTGAGTCTGGCGGAGTGGGTTGTGGGTCTGGCGGAGTGGGTTCGGGTCTGGCGGAGTGGGTTCGGGTCTGGCGGAGTAGGTTTGGGTCTGGCGGAGTGGGTTTGGGTCTGGCGGAGTGGGTTTGGATCTGGCGGAGTGGGTTTGGGTTCTGGCGGAGTGGGTTTGGGTCTGGCGGTGTTGGTTTGCGTCTGGCGGAGTGGGTTTGGGTCTGGCGGAGTGGGTTTGGGTCTGGCGGAGTGGGTTTGGGTCTGGCGGAGTGGGTTTGAGCCTGGCGGAGTGGGTTTGAGCCTGGCGGATTGGGTTTGGGTTTGGCGGAGTGGGTTATGGTCTGGCGGAGTGGGTTCGGGTCTGGCGGAGTGGGTTCGGGTCTGGCGGAGTGGGTTATGGTCTGGCGGAGTGGGTTCGGGTCTGTCGGAGTGGGTTCGGGTCTGGCGGAGTGGGTTGTGGTCTGGGGGAGTGGGTTCGGGCCTGGCGGAGTGGGTTCGGGTCTGGCGGAGTGGGTTCGGGTCTGCCGGAGTGGGTTTGGGTCTGGCGGAGTGGGTTCGGGTCTGGCGGAGTGGGTTCGGGTCTGTACGAGTGGGTTCGCGTCTGGCGGAGTGGGTTGTGGTCTGGCGGAGAGGGTTTGGGTCTGGCGGAGTGGGTTTGGGTCTGGCGGAGTGGGTTTGTGTCTGGCGAAGTGGGTTTGGGTCTGGATGAGTGGGTTTGGATCTTGCGGAGTGGGTTTGGGGCTGGCGGAGTGGGTTTGGGTCTGGCGGAGTGTGTTTAGGACTGGCGGAGTGGGTTGGGGTCTGGCGGAGTGGGTTTGGGTCTGGCGGAGTGGGTTTAGGCCTGTCGGAGTGGGTTGGGGTCTGGCGGAGTGGGTTGGGGTCTGGCGGAGTGGGTTGGGGTCTGGCGGAGTGGGTTTGGGTCTGGCGGAGTGGGTTTGGGTCTGGCGGAGTGGGTTTGGGTCTGGCGGAGTTGGTTTGGTTCTGGCGGAGTGGGTTTGGGTCTGGCGGAGTGGGTTTGGGTCTGGCTGAGTGGGTTTTGGTCTGGGGGAGTGGGTTTGGGTCTGGCAGTGTGGGTTTGGGGCTGGCAGAGTGGGTTTCTGTTTGGCGGAGTGGGTTTGGGTCTGGCAGAGTGGGTTTGGGTCTGGCGAGTGGGTTTGGGTCTGGCGGAGTGGGTTTGGGTCTGGCGGAGTGGGTTTGCGCCTGGCGGAGTGGGTTTGGGTCTGGCGGAGTGGGTTTGGGTCTGGCGGAGTGGGTTTGGGTCTGGCGGAGTGGGTTTGGGTCTGGCGTAGTGGGTTTGGGTCTGGCGGAGTGGGTTTGGTGTCTGGCGGAGTGGGTTTTGGTCTGGCGGAGTGGGTTTGGGTCTGACGGAGTGGGTTTGGGTCTGGCGGAGTTGGTTTGGGTCTGGCGGAGTGGGTTTGGGTCTGGCGGAGTGGGTTTGGGTCTGGCGGAGTGGGTTGGGGTCTGGCGGAGTGGGTTCGGGTTTGGCGGAGTGAGTTATGGTCTGGCGGAGTGGGTTCGGGCCTGGCGGAGTGGGTTCGGGCCTGGCGGAGTGGGTTCGGGTCTGGCGGAGTGGGTTCGGGTCTGCCGGAGTGGGTTTGGGTCTGGCGGAGTGGGTTTGGGTCTGGCGGAGTGGGTTCGGGTCTGAACGAGTGGGTTCGCGTCTGGCGGAGTGGGTTGTGGTCTGGCGGAGAGGGTTTGGGTCTGGCGGAGTGGGTTTGGGTCTGGCGGAGTGGGTTTAGGCCTGTCGGAGTGGGTTGGGGTCTGGCGGAGTGGGTTGGGGTCTGGCGGAGTGGGTTGGGGTCTGGCGGAGTGGGTTTGGGTCTGGCGGAGTGGGTTTGGGTCTGGCGGAGTGGGTTTGGGTCTGGCGGAGTTGGTTTGGTTCTGGCGGAGTGGGTTTGGGTCTGGCGGAGTGGGTTTGGGTCTGGCTGAGTGGGTTTTGGTCTGGGGGAGTGGGTTTGGGTCTGGCAGTGTGGGTTTGGGGCTGGCAGAGTGGGTTTCTGTTTGGCGGAGTGGGTTTGGGTCTGGCAGAGTGGGTTTGGGTCTGGCGAGTGGGTTTGGGTCTGGCGGAGTGGGTTTGGGTCTGGCGGAGTGGGTTTGCGTCTGGCGGAGTGGGTTTGGGTCTGGCGGAGTGGGTTTGGGTCTGGCGGAGTGGGTTTGGGTCTGGCGGAGTGGGTTTGGGTCTGGCGTAGTGGGTTTGGGTCTGGCGGAGTGGGTTTGGTGTCTGGCGGAGTGGGTTTTGGTCTGGCGGAGTGGGTTTGGGTCTGACGGAGTGGGTTTGGGTCTGGCGGAGTTGGTTTGGGTCTGGCGGAGTGGGTTTGGGTCTGGCGGAGTGGGTTTGGGTCTGGCGGAGTGGGTTGGGGTCTGGCGGAGTGGGTTCGGGTTTGGCGGAGTGAGTTATGGTCTGGCGGAGTGGGTTCGGGCCTGGCGGAGTGGGTTCGGGCCTGGCGGAGTGGGTTCGGGTCTGGCGGAGTGGGTTCGGGTCTGCCGGAGTGGGTTTGGGTCTGACGGAGTGGGTTTAGGCCTGTCGGAGTGGGTTGGGGTCTGGCGGAGTGGGTTGGGGTCTGGCGGAGTGGGTTGGGGTCTGGCGGAGTGTGTTTGGGTCTGGCGGAGTGGGTTTGGGTCTGGCGGAGTGGGTTTGGGTCTGGCGGAGTGGGTTTGGGTCTGGCGGAGTGGGTTTGGTTCTGGCGGAGTGGGTTTGGGTCTGGCGGAGTGAGTTTGGGTCTGTCGGAGTGGTTTTGGGTCTGGCGGAGTGGGGTGGATCTGGCGGAGTAGGCTTCGGTCTGGCGGAGTGGGTTTGAGTCTGGCGGAGTGGGTTTGGGTCTGGCGGAGTGGGTTGGGGTCTGGCGGAGTGGGTTCATGTCTGGCGGAGTGGGTTTGGGACTGGCGGAGTGGGTTTGGGTCTGGCGGAGTGGGTTTGGGTCTGGCGGAGTGGGTTTGGGTCTGGCGTAGTGGGTTTGGGTCTGGCGGAGTGGGTTTGGTGTCTGGCGGAGTGGGTTTTGGTCTGGCGGAGTGGGTTTGGGTCTGACGGAGTGGGTTTGGGTCTGGCGGAGTTGGTTTGGGTCTGGCGGAGTGGGTTTGGGTCTGGCGGAGTGGGTTTGGGTCTGGCGGAGTGGGTTGGGGTCTGGCGGAGTGGGTTCGGGTTTGGCGGAGTGAGTTATGGTCTGGCGGAGTGGGTTCGCGTCTGGCGGAGTGGGTTGTGGTCTGGCGGAGAGGGTTTGGGTCTGGCGGAGTGGGTTTGGGTCTGGCGGAGTGGGTTTGTGTCTGGCGAAGTGGGTTTGGGTCTGGATGAGTGGGTTTGGGTCTTGCGGAGTGGGTTTGGGGCTGGCGGAGTGGGTTTGGGTCTGGCGGAGTGTGTTTAGGACTGACGGAGTGGGTTGGGGTCTGGCGGAGTGGGTTTGGGTCTGGCGGAGTGGGTTTAGGCCTGTCGGGGTGGGTTGGGGTCTGGCGGAGTGGGTTGGGGTCTGGCGGAGTGGGTTGGGGTCTGGCGGAGTGTGTTTGGGTCTGGCGGAGTGGGTTTAGGTCTGGCGGAGTGGGTTTGGGTCTGGCGGAGTGGGTTTGGGTCTGGCGGAGTGGGTTTGGTTCTGGCGGAGTGGGTTTGGGACTGGCGGAGTGAGTTTGGGTCTGTCGGAGTGGGTTTGGGTCTGGCGGAGTGGGGTGGATCTGGCGGAGTAGGCTTCGGTCTGGCGGAGTGGGTTTGAGTCTGGCGGAGTGGGTTTGGGTCTGGCGGAGTGGGTTGGGGTCTGGCGGAGTGGGTTCATGTCTGGCGGAGTGGGTTTGGGACTGGCGGAGTGGGTTTGGGTCTGGCGCAGTAAGTTTGGGTCTGGCGGAGTGGGTTTGGTTCTGGCGAAGTGGGTTTGGGTCTGGCGGAGTGGGTTTTGGTCTGGCGGAGTGGGTTTGGGTCTGGCGGAGTTGGTTTGGGTCTGGCGGAATGGGTTTGGGTCTGGCGGAGTGGGTTTTGGTCTGGCGGAGTTGGATTGGGTCTGGCGGAGTGGGTTTGGGTCTGGCGGAGTGGGTTTGGGTCTGGCGGAGTGGGTTTGGGGTCTGGCGGGGTGGGTTTGGGTCTGGCGGAGTGGGTTTGGGGCTGGCAGAGTGGGTTTGGGTCTGGCGGAGTGGGTTTCTGTTTGGCGGAGTGGGTTTGGATCTGGCAGAGTGGGTTTGGGTCTGGCGGAGTGGGTTTGGGTCTGGCGGACTGGGTTTGGGTCTGGCGGTGTTGGTTTGGGTCTGGCGGAGTGGGTTTGGGTCTGGCGGAGTGGGTTTGGGTCTAGCGGAGTGGGTTTGGGTTTGGCGGAGTGGGTTGGGGTCTGGCGGAGTGGGTTGGGGTCTGGCGGAGTGGGTTTGGGTTTGGCGGAGTGGGTTGGGGTCTGGCGGAGTGGGTTCGGGCCTGGCGGAGTGGGTTCGTGTCTGGCGGATTGGGTTCGGGTCTGGCGGAGTGGCTTTGGGTCTGGCGGAGTGGGTTTTGATCTGGCGGAGTGGGTTTGGGTCTGGCGGAGTGGGTTTGGGGCTGGCGGAGTGGGTTTCTGTTTGACGGAGTGGTTTTGGGTCTGGCAGAGTGGGTTTGGGTCTGGCGGAGTGGGTTTGGGTCTGGCGGAGTGGGTTTGGGTCTGGCGGAGTGGGTTTGCGTCTGGCGGAGTGGGTTTGGGTCTGGCGGAGTGGGTTTGGGTCTGGCGGAGTGGGTTTGGGTCTGGCGGAGTGGGTTTGGGTCTGGCGTAGTGGGTTTGGGTCTGGCGGAGTGGGTTTGGTGTCTGGCGGACTGGGTTTTGGTCTGGCGGAGTGGGTTTGGGTCTGGCGGAGTGTGTTTGGGTCTGGCGGAGTTGGTTTGGGTCTGGCGGAGTGGGTTTGGGTCTGGCGGAGTGGGTTTGATTCTGGCGGAGTGGGTTGTGGGTCTGGCAGAGTGGGTTCGTGTCTGGCGGAGTGGGTTCGGGTCTGGCGGAGTAGGTTTGTGTCTGGCGGAGTGGGTTTGGGTCTGGCGGAGTGGGTTCGGATCTGGCGGTGTTGGTTTGGGTCTGGCGGAGTGGGTTTGGGTCTGGCGGAGTGGGTTTGGGTCTGGCGGTGTTGGTTTGGGTCTGGCGGAGTGGGTTTGGGTCTGGCGGAGTGGGTTTGGGTCTAGCGGAGTGGGTTTGGGTTTGGCGGAGTGGGTTGGGGTCTGGCGGAGTGGGTTGGGGTCTGGCGGAGTGGGTTTGGGTTTGGCGGAGTGGGTTGGGGTCTGGCGGAGTGGGTTCGGGCCTGGCGGAGTGGGTTCGGGTCTGGCGGATTGGGTTCGGGTCTGGCGGAGTGGCTTTGGGTCTGGCGGAGTGGGTTTTGATCTGGCGGAGTGGGTTTGGGTCTGGCGGAGTGGGTTTGGGGCTGGCGGAGTGGGTTTCTGTTTGGCGGAGTGGTTTTGGGTCTGGCAGAGTGGGTTTGGGTCTGGCGGAGTGGGTTTGGGTCTGGCGGAGTGGGTTTGGGTCTGGCGGAGTGGGTTTGCGTCTGGCGGAGTGGGTTTGGGTCTGGCGGAGTGGGTTTGGGTCTGGCGGAGTGGGTTTGGGTCTGGCGGAGTGGGTTTGGGTCTGGCGTAGTGGGTTTGGGTCTGGCGGAGTGGGTTTGGTGTCTGGCGGACTGGGTTTTGGTCTGGCGGAGTGGGTTTGGGTCTGGCGGAGTGTGTTTGGGTCTGGCGGAGTTGGTTTGGGTCTGGCGGAGTGGGTTTGGGTCTGGCGGAGTGGGTTTGATTCTGGCGGAGTGGGTTGTGGGTCTGGCAGAGTGGGTTCGTGTCTGGCGGAGTGGGTTCGGGTCTGGCGGAGTAGGTTTGTGTCTGGCGGAGTGGGTTTGGGTCTGGCGGAGTGGGTTTGGATCTGGCGGTGTTGGTTTGGGTCTGGCGGAGTGGGTTTGGGTCTGGCGGAGTGGGTTTGGGTCTGGCGGAGTGGGTTTGGGTCTGGCGGAGTGGGTTTGGGTTTGGCGGAGTGGGTTGGGGTCTGGTGGAGTGGGTTCGGGCCTGGCGGAGTGGGTTTGGGTCTGGCGGAGTGGGTTCGGGTCTGGCGGAGTGGGTTTGGGTCTGGCGGAGTGGGTTCGGGTCTGGCGGAGTAGGTTCGGGTCTGTAGGAGTGGTTTCGCGTCTGGCGGAGTGGGTTGTGGTTTGGCGGAGTGGGTTCGGGTGTGGCGGAGTGGGTTTGGGTCTGGCGGAGTTGGTTTGGTTCTGGCGGAGTGAGTTTGGGTCTGGCGGAGTGGGTTTGGGTCTGGCGGAGTTGGTTTAGGTCTGGCGGAGTGGGTTTGGGTCTGGCGGAGTGGGTTTGGGTCTGGCGCAACAGGTTCGGGTCTGGCGGAGTGGGTTCGGAACTGGCGGAGTGGGTTGGGGTCTGGCGGAGTGGGTTCGGGTCTGGCGGAGTGGGTTCGGGTCTGGCGGAGTGGGTTTGGGTCTGGCGGAGGGGGTTCGGGTCTGGCGGAGTGGGTTCGGGTCTGGCGGAGTGGGTTTGGGTCTGGCGGAGTGGGTTTGGGGCTGGCGGATTGGGTTTCTGTTTGGCGGAGTGGGTTTGGGTCTGGCAGAGTGGGTTTGGGTCTGGCGGAGTGGGTTTGGGTCTGGCGGAGTGGGTTTGGGTCTGGCGGAGTGGGTTTGCGTCTGGCGGAGTGGGTTTGGGTCTGGCGGAGTGGGTTTGGGTCTGGCGGAGTGGGTTTGGGTCTGGCGGAGTGGGTTTGGGTCTGGCGTAGTGGGTTTGGGTCTGGCGGAGTGGGTTTGGTGTCTGGCGGAGTGGGTTTTGGTCTGGCGGAGTGGGTTTGGGTCTGGCGGAGTGTGTTTGGGTCTGGCGGAGTTGGTTTGGGTCTGGCGGAGTGGGTTTGGGTCTGGCGGAGTGGGTTTGAGTCTGGCGGAGTGGGTTGTGGGTCTGGCGGAGTGGGTTCGGGTCTGGCGGAGTGGGTTCGGGTCTGGCGGAGTAGGTTTGTGTCTGGCGGAGTGGGTTTGGGTCTGGCGGAGTGGGTTTGGATCTGGCGGAGTGGGTTTGGGGTCTGGCGGAGTGGGTTTGGGTCTGGCGGTGTTGGTTTGGGTCTGGCGGAGTGGGTTTGGGTCTGGCGGAGTGGGTTTGGGTCTGGCGGAGTGGGTTTGGGTCTGGCGGAGTGGGTTTGGGTTTGGCGGAGTGGGTTGGGGTCTGGAGGAGTGGGTTCGGGCCTGGCGGAGTGGGTTCGGGTCTGGCGGAGTGGGTTCGGGTCTGGCGGAGTGGGTTTGTGTCTGGCGGAGTGGGTTCAGGTCTGGCGGAGTAGGTTCGGGTCTGTACGAGTGGGTTCGCGTCTGGCGGAGTGGGTTGTGGTTTGGCGGAGTGGGTTCGGGTGTGGCGGAGTGGGTTCGGGTCTGGCGGAGTTGGTTTGGTTCTGGCGGAGTGAGTTTGGGTCTGGCGGAGTGGGTTTGGGTCTGGCGGAGTTGGTTTAGGTCTGGCGGAGTGGGTTTGGGTCTGGCGGAGTGGGTTTGGGTCTGGTGGAATAGGTTCGGGTCTGGCGGAGTGGGTTCGGATCTGGCGGAGTGGGTTGGGGTCTGGCGGAGTGGGTTCGGGTCTGGCGGAGTGGGTTTGGATCTGGCGGAGTGAGTTGGGGTCTGGCGGAGTGGGTTTGGGTCTGGCGTAGAGGGTTTGGGTCTGGCGGAGTGGGTTTGGGTCTGGCGGAGTGGGTTTGTGTCTGGCGAAGTGGGTTTGGGTCTGGATGAGTGGGTTTGGGTCTTGCGGAGTGGGTTTGGGGCTGGCGGAGTGGGTTTGGGTCTGGCGGAGTGTGTTTAGGACTGGCGGAGTGGGTTTGGGTCTGGCGGAGTGGGTTTGGGACTGGCGGAGTGGGTTTGGGTCTGGCGGAGAGGGTTTGGGTCTGGCGGAGAGGGTTTGGGTCTGGCAGAGTGGGTTTGGGTCTGGTGGAGTGGGTTTGTGTCTGGCGAAGTGGGTTTGGGTCTGGATGAGTGGGTTTGGGTCTTGCGGAGTGGGTTTGGGGCTGGCGGAGTGGGTTTGGGTCTGGCGGAGTGTGTTTGGGTCTGGATGAGTGGGTTTGGGTCTTGCGGAGTGGGTTTGGGGCTGGCGGAGTTGGTTTGGGTCTGGCGGAGTGGGTTTGGGACTGGCGGAGTGGGTTTGGGTCTGACGGAGTGGGTTTGGGTCTGGCGGAGTGGGTTTGGGTCTGGCGGAGTGGGTTTGGGTCTGGCGGAGTTGGTTTGGGTCTGGCGGAGTGGGTTTGGGTCTGGCGGAGTTGGTTTGGGTCTGGCGGAGTGGGTTTGGGTCTGGCGGAGTGGGTTTGGGTCTGGCGGAGTGGGTTTGGGTCTGGCAGAGTGTGTTAGGGTCTGGCGGAGTGGGTTTGGGTCTGGCGGAGTGGCTTCGGGTCTGGCGGAGTGGGTTGGGGTCTGGCAGAGTGGGTTGGGGTCTGCCGGAGTGGGTTCAGGTCTGGCGGAGTGGGTTCGGGTCTGGCAGAGTGGGTTGGGGTCTGGCGGAGTGGGGTTGGGTCTGGCGGAGTGGGCTTGGGTCTGGCGGAGTGGGTTTGGGTCTGGCGGAGTGGGTTTGGGTCTGGCAGACTGGGTTTGGGTCTGGCGGAGTGTGTTTAGGTCTGGCGGAGTGGGTTTGGGTCTGGCGGAGTGGGTTTGGGACTGGCGGAGTGGGTTTGGGTCTGGCGGAGTGGGTTTGGGTCTGGCGGAGTGGGTTTGGGTCTGGCGGAGTGGGTTTGGGTCTGGCGGAGTGGGTTTGGGTCTGGCGTAGTGGGTTTGGGTCTGGCGGAGTGGGTTTGGTGTCTGGCGGACTGGGTTTTGGTCTGGCGGAGTGGGTTTGGGTCTGGCGGAGTGTGTTTGGGTCTGGCGGAGTTGGTTTGGGTCTGGCGGAGTGGGTTTGGGTCTGGCGGAGTGGGTTTGAGTCTGGCGGAGTGGGTTGTGGGTCTGGCGGAGTGGGTTTGGGTCTGGCGGAGTGGGTTTGCGTCTGGCGGAGTGGGTTTGGGTCTGGCGGAGTGGGTTTGGGTCTGGCGGAGTGGGTTTGGGTCTGGCGGAGTGGGTTTGGGTCTGGCGTAGAGGGTTTGGGTCTGGCGGAGTGGGTTTGGTGTCTGGCGGACTGGGTTTTGGTCTGGCGGAGTGGGTTTGGGTCTGGCGGAGTGTGTTTGCGTCTGGCGGAGTTGGTTTGGGTCTGGCGGAGTGGGTTTGGGTCTGGCGGAGTGGGTTTGAGTCTGGCGGAGTGGGTTGTGGGTCTGGCGGAGTGGGTTCGTGTCTGGCGGAGTGGGTTCGGGTCTGGCGGAGTAGGTTTGTGTCTGGCGGAGTGGGTTTGGGTCTGGCGGATTGGGTTTGGATCTGGCGGTGTTGGTTTGGGTCTGGCGGAGTGGGTTTGGGTCTGGCGGAGTGGGTTTGGGTCTGGCGGAGTGGGTTTGGGTCTGGCGGAGTGGGTTTGGGTTTGGCGGAGTTGGTTGGGGTCTGGCGGAGTGGGTTCGGGCCTGGCGGAGTGGGTTCGGGTCTGGCGGAGTGGGTTCGGGTCTGGCGGAGTGGGTTTGGGTCTGGCGGAGTGGGTTCGGGTCTGGCGGAGTAGGTTCGGGTCTGTACGAGTGGTTTCGCGTCTGGCGGAGTGGGTTGTGGTTTGGCGGAGTGGGTTCGGGTGTGGCGGAGTGGGTTCGGGTCTGGCGGAGTTGGTTTGGTTCTGGCGGAGTGAGTTTGGGTCTGGCGGAGTGGGTTTGGGTCTGGCGGAGTTGGTTTAGGTCTGGCGGAGTGGGTTTGGGTCTGGCGGAGTGGGTTTGGGTCTGGCGCAATAGGTTCGGGTCTGGCGGAGTGGGTTCGGATCTGGCGGAGTGGGTTGGGGTCTGGCGGAGTGGGTTCGGGTCTGGCGGAGTGGGTTCGGGTCTGGCGGAGTGGGTTTGGGTCTGGCGGAGTGGGTTGGGGTCTGGCGGAGTGGGTTCGGGTCTGGCGGAGTGGGTTTGGGTCTGGCGGAGTGGGTTTGGGGCTGGCGGAGTGGGTTTCTGTTTGGCGGAGTGGGTTTGGGTCTGGCAGAGTGGGTTTGGGTCTGGCGGAGTGGGTTTGGGTCTGGCGGAGTGGGTTTGGGTCTGGCGGAGTGGGTTTGCATCTGGCGGAGTGGGTTTGGGTCTGGCGGAGTGGGTTTGGGTCTGGCGGAGTGGGTTTGGGTCTGGCGGAGTGGGTTTGGGTCTGGCGTAGTGGGTTTGGGTCTGGCGGAGTCGGTTTGGTGTCTGGCGGAGTGGGTTTTGGTCTGGCGGAGTGGGTTTGGGTCTGGCGGAGTGTGTTTGGGTATGGCGGAGTTGGTTTGGGTCTGGCGGAGTGGGTTTGGGTCTGGCGGAGTGGGTTTGAGTCTGGCGGAGTGGGTTGTGGGTCTGGCGGAGTGGGTTCGGGTCTGGCGGAGTGGGTTCGGGTCTGGCGGAGTAGGTTTGTGTCTGGCGGAGTGGGTTTGGGTCTGGCGGAGTGGGTTTGGATCTGGCGGAGTGGGTTTGGGGTCTGGCGGAGTGGGTTTGGGTCAGGCGGTGTTGGTTTGGGTCTGGCGGAGTGGGTTTGGGTCTGGCAGAGTGGGTTTGGGTCTGGCGGAGTGGGTTTGGGTCTGGCGGAGTGGGTTTGGGTTTGGCGGAGTGGGTTGGGGTCTGGTGGAGTGGGTTCGGGCCTGGCGGATTGGGTTCGGGTCTGGCGGAGTGGTTTCGGGTCTGGCGGAGTGGGTTTGTGTCTGGCGGAGTGGGTTCGGGTCTGGCGGAGTAGGTTCGGGTCTGTACGAGTGGGTTCGCGTCTGGCGGAGTGGGTTGTGGTTTGGCGGAGTGGGTTCGGGTGTGGCGGAGTGGGTTCGGGTCTGGCGGAGTTGGTTTGGTTCTGGCGGAGTGAGTTTGGGTCTGGCGGAGTGGGTTTGGGTGTGGCGGAGTTGGTTTAGGTCTGGCGGAGTGGGTTTGGGTCTGGCGGAGTGGGTTTGGGTCTGGCGGAATAGGTTCGGGTCTGGCGGAGTGGGTTCGGATCTGGCGGTGTGGGTTGGGGTCTGGCGGAGTGGGTTTGGGTCTGGCGGAGTGGGTTTGGGTCTGGCGGAGTGGGTTTGGGTCTGGCGTAGTGGGTTTGGGTCTGGCGGAGTGGGTTTGGTGTCTGGCGGAGTGGGTTTTGGTCTGGCGGAGTGGGTTTGGGTCTGGCGGAGTGTGTTTGGGTCTGGCGGAGTTGGTTTGGGTCTGGCGGAGTGGGTTTGGGTCTGGCGGAGTGGGTTTGAGTCTGGCGGAGTGGGTTGTGGGTCTGGCGGAGTGGGTTCGGGTCTGGCGGAGTGGGTTCGGGTCTGGCGGAGTAGGTTTGTGTCTGGCGGAGTGGGTTTGGGTCTGGCGGAGTGGGTTTGGATCTGGCGGAGTGGGTTTGGGGTCTGGCGGAGTGGGTTTGGGTCTGGCGGTGTTGGTTTGGGTCTGGCGGAGTGGGTTTGGGTCTGGCGGAGTGGGTTTGGGTCTGGCGGAGTGGGTTTGGGTCTGGCGGAGTGGGTTTGGGTTTGGCGGAGTGGGTTGGGGTCTGGAGGAGTGGGTTCGGGCCTGGCGGAGTGGGTTCGGGTCTGGCGGAGTGGGTTCGGGTCTGGCGGAGTGGGTTTGTGTCTGGCGGAGTGGGTTCAGGTCTGGCGGAGTAGGTTCGGGTCTGTACGAGTGGGTTCGCGTCTGGCGGAGTGGGTTGTGGTTTGGCGGAGTGGGTTCGGGTGTGGCGGAGTGGGTTCGGGTCTGGCGGAGTTGGTTTGGTTCTGGCGGAGTGAGTTTGGGTCTGGCGGAGTGGGTTTGGGTCTGGCGGAGTTGGTTTAGGTCTGGCGGAGTGGGTTTGGGTCTGGCGGAGTGGGTTTGGGTCTGGTGGAATAGGTTCGGGTCTGGCGGAGTGGGTTCGGATCTGGCGGAGTGGGTTGGGGTCTGGCGGAGTGGGTTCGGGTCTGGCGGAGTGGGTTTGGATCTGGCGGAGTGAGTTGGGGTCTGGCGGAGTGGGTTTGGGTCTGGCGTAGAGGGTTTGGGTCTGGCGGAGTGGGTTTGGGTCTGGCGGAGTGGGTTTGTGTCTGGCGAAGTGGGTTTGGGTCTGGATGAGTGGGTTTGGGTCTTGCGGAGTGGGTTTGGGGCTGGCGGAGTGGGTTTGGGTCTGGCGGAGTGTGTTTAGGACTGGCGGAGTGGGTTTGGGTCTGGCGGAGTGGGTTTGGGACTGGCGGAGTGGGTTTGGGTCTGGCGGAGAGGGTTTGGGTCTGGCAGAGAGTGTTTGGGTCTGGCAGAGTGGGTTTGGGTCTGGTGGAGTGGGTTTGTGTCTGGCGAAGTGGGTTTGGGTCTGGATGAGTGGGTTTGGGTCTTGCGGAGTGGGTTTAGGGCTGGCGGAGTGGGTTTGGGTCTGGCGGAGTGTGTTTGGGTCTGGATGAGTGGGTTTGGGTCTTGCGGAGTGGGTTTGGGGCTGGCGGAGTTGGTTTGGGTCTGGCGGAGTGGGTTTGG